>OU744733.1:43942650-45341481 GCA_916613615.1 Steromphala cineraria
CTTAAAATATAACGACATTTGATAATAGGATGAAAAATCGAAATAAAATATTCAGGGTTAAATTCAAATAAAATCATTAAATTTTCGTTTTGAAACGATAAGGTATCATAAGTTTTTATTACTTTGCTAAGCAAAATTATATGAACCCGTTTATATTTATCATTATTTCCTTAGAAGGAATTACATGTATATTCACCTCTGATAACTAACGTCACTCTTCGCTACAGTTCATTACACTTTACAGATAAAGGGTAAATAACATATGAGATAGGCACTGTACCTGTCACTATTGGCTCACAGAGACTTTTGTCTGTTAATGAGAGTCTGTATCCCTGGATACACTGGCACTGATGTACACCCATTTGGTTTACACATATACCGTACCGGCATGGGCGGACCAGGCAATTGTCTGTTTGAGACGCTGAAAAATAAAATAAAAACCATTTTTAAACTACGGTACTTGCAGAAAATGTTACATGGCGGAAAAAGAACGCATATTTTAGAGATACAAGTAGTTATAATACATACAAGTGTAGTGACAAAAAAATAACTTTTTCAATATGTTCACATGAATATACATAATATTAATAATATTTACATTAAACAAATTGAAATACAGCTTTATCCTATGTAATTTAAAAAAATAAGGTCTTGAATAGATAAACAACCGTAAAATAAAGAAAATTTCAAAAGATGTAAATAGGATATTAACGTCTTATTATTTTTTCGAAATAAAATCCTACAAATGTTAGATAAGTTAGAAAATGTAAGTCTAAACCCGAAAGAAGCGGATATGTCAACTGATAGTGTTTGATGAATACATACTATAACTATATAAAATTCACTGATTAATACATTGCTTCCTTTGATTTGACGATTGAAGCAAATGTTGTGACACTGGATCTCATGATTATACTGAGTTAAATTACACTTGTGACGTCAGCCTATTGTTCTCTCGCTCCATTATTTTTCAGTAATGGAGAGTTGTATTTTACATCAAGTTTTTCACTTGAATTTTCAACTTTTTTTGATATTTTAAGTTATGTTTTTAAATAGGCATTAAGTGGAGTGTAATTTAAGTCGGTTAATATCCTCGCAACTCTCCGTTCCTAAAAATAATGAGCCTCGGGCCCTGGGGCCCTCGGCTGCATTATTTTTTAAGAATGGAGAGTTACTCGGACATTAACCTATATAGAGTTGGTGTACTCTTAAGTAAAGCGGCCGGAAAATATCTTCAAAACAGTAAAATAGGTTGAATTTATTAAGAGTGACGTGTCTGATGTGGAGGTTTCATTCATCCACGGAATGATTGGCAATCAATAATTGCAATTCATATTGGTATATGCAATCAAAATTACGCGTGACTTTGCTTCATGACAACCGGGCTTCTTATTCTTCACAATAATGCGTAATACCGCATACCAACTTCTGGTGTGTATGAAAAACTTGCGCAACGCACATGTGACTATTCTGAAGTCAACTGAATATTTACTTGAATGTAAAATTTGAATCAACGTTGCTGATTGCATAACTTACTTACTTGTAGTACAAAAAACCCTTATGAGACAATAGGGATAACGTTAACGTTCAAATAATTAGCCTCTACATGTATTTATACCTACATGAGACCTTTGGAACACAGAGTGTTGGGTCGGCGTCAGACAGTTGGTAGCCTTCAGAACACACACAGACATCAGAACCGTCAGACTGGCGCTGGCATACTCCGTTTTTACATGGCGTACTGGTACAAGTCTGTGCTTCTGAAAAGGAAATATATTATATATTGCAAGTTGTTTTTTAACAGCGTGGATGTTAAGGAAAATACTTTGTTTTCATAATAAGTTGTCTTTACATTTTACATGTTTTAAAACAGCGTATACAAGTTAATACACATAAAGCGCAACATTGTGGAATTCGATTTTCATACAATCATACATGTTGACAAAGTTATAACCGGAATAATAACGAAACTTTTTTGGTTACACATCACGATTATTTGGCAAAGGACGCCTCAAGACTGATTGAATGACGCTGAAAAGCAGGTGAATGATTAATGGTTAATGCCTAAAACCTTACCCCTGGAGTATCGTTCATGTATGTATTTATGGATGGAAAATAATTTAATGTACATCTGAACACTTTCTCCAAAATAATGTTATATTACCAAAACTATGCAATCAAACGAAACTTTCTTTCTTTAATCAATTTCAAAAAAATAAACAAGGAACACGGTTGTATTCAATTGTTCACTAATCCCTGCAGATGGTCACAATTTCCGTACCTTTAATGCAGGACTTGCTGTCTTTAGGGTCACGGACTAGTCCCGGGGGACACTCACAGACGGCTGACCCGTCCGGCTGATCTGTACATACACCCCCCACACACCCAGTCGTGTGACAGCCTCCCGCGAATCCTCCTATGTATTCATATAAATACATTAAATATGTAACAAATTATTACTCATTTGATTTTCACATGTGTTATTTTTATTATTATAATTATGAAGTGATGATGACATCCTGGAGTTTGTATGATTATCATATGGTATCAAATATGTAACATCAATATCATTTAGTTTCAATTGTGATGATTTTGACAGAAGATTAGATAATTTGCGTTGACAACAGTACTTCAAGCGTAATGATTAACATATAGATGTATATATATATGATATAAGAATTTTACATAAAATGACTATCACAAGTATTATGATTATGAAGAAAACAATGGCATTAAAAATATAGAAATAGACCATTTTCCATGTCACACAGCCTCAATGCACATGGTTTAATTAAACTGAGAGGCATAAGAAAGCATACTCTTTTGTTGAATTTATCATATATATAATTTTAATTACAAATCTTTCGAGTTTTTTTTCAAAAAGTTAAATTGTATATTCATTAAAAAATTTCAAAGAGTATTTTGATGCAACAACAAGGAAGAAATTTTCTATTTGAAAATCAATAAACGTGCTTTCTCATAATTTATCAACAACATTTTAAACATGGTGATGATCATGATAGCATGAATTATATTTCTTACCCCTGCCTACTTTAAAGGGGCAGTAGCACGTTTTTTGATAATTATACATTTTTAATATTTCACTCATAATTGTAAGTAAATGCTAAATGAATTATATTGACAGTGTCAACAATCTCATTACACAAGCCGATCACCCATAGTCAGAGGACAAAATATGAGGATTCACATAAAATCCATTGGCGGCCATTTTTTTGTGAACACCTTTAATTCATTTTTGTAAGAAAAAGGAATCGTATGGCTGAACTTTAAGTTATATATTCAAGTTATAACTGCTTCATTTAGTTTAAATACATTGTCTTTCAACTGGAACCATTTATTTTTATTTTCATGACATCACCTTATATTCCCCCTAAAAACGTGCTACTGTCCCTTTAAACAAAGACATTTTAACAAAACATTTACCAGACACCAATTATTTTATTCAAGCTACTGCAATTATGTGTTATTGTTAACTTGACATAACGTAATACATCACACGTCTCTTGAATAAGTAAATTCAAACAAACTGTGGTATGTACTTTCTTTTGCCTGGCGGTGTATATTGCCAGAGAGTATGATGTGATTGGATCTTTCTCATTTTCTTCACACATACCTGGTTCAGCTACGCAATGTGTTTCATTGCCAATCATGCCCACCTCACACGAGCACCTGTAGTTATCGTTGCCATGGTCCACACAGATACCTCCTCCCTCACACCCACTCTCCAAACAGTTCTTAGCTAGCCCGAACACATTTCCTGTTGGAGGAAACATATTTCGTAATCCATTTCTATGAGTTTGGAGCAATAAAACAAAAAAGAAAAAAATGTTGGATATGATATAAAATATCGTGTGTTTCATTGCTCTGTATGAACTTACAATATGACCTTAAATTGAGAAATATTTGCAGTGCCCGAAAAACGAACCGATGATTGTCTGCATATAAGAAACTGATACAAGATACGAGGCAGTCAGTGACATGATCATAATTTTGATGCACTAATATAGTTAGGATAACATAGCAGAATCACTCTTCACTTATCATTATTTCCAAGTACCACAAATAACAATTGGAAAATGTAAGGTATTCTTTGGCAATGATAATTTTCCTTGACATCCTCTACCAAGGACCATCCATGTCGTACCTATCACTGGTGTCCCAAATGACACTTTTGGCTAACAGAAGTTATACAACACCAGTTTTTTATATGCATTTAAAGCCATGCTCCTTGATATTGTTAATTATTATTTTGAAAATCAAACTAAATTGTTTTGCAAATTCATCGGCTTGATACATATTGATATAGATTAGTTGTTGTATTTTGCTCATGCAATCTATTTTTTTTTGCATTAGTATATCCTACAATGATTTCATAATCACATTTCGTTTCTTTCCAAAGCTTTAGGTTAACATTTCCAGTCTTTGAATCCCAGAAATAATGAAACAACAGTTTTGTATATGCATTTAAAACTATTAAATTGCATTTCCCAAATCAAACTAAATTTATTTGCAATTTCACACAATATTTGGTTTGATACATAAAGTAAAATTTTGCTAATGACATCTGTTGTTTCGCATAAGTGTTTACTACAATGATTTCATTAAGCATATTCGCGTTTCTCTTCTTTAACATTTCCAGCTTTTGAATTCCAGAAATAAATGCAACACCAGTTAAAAGCGTGTCAAATTTTCCAAATCAAATTGATTTGCAATTTCATTGGTTTGATCAATATTGAAATATATCAAAAGTGAAATTTTGCTAATGCAATCTGCTGTTCGCATAAGTGTTTCGTACAATTATGTCATTAATCATATTCCCATTTCTCTTCCTTCCCATGCTTTTGGCTAACATTTCCAGTTTTTGAAGTCCAGAAATAGGGCAAATCAATAATATATAATCCCAAATCAAACTTAATTTATTTGCAATTTCGTTGGTTTGATACATATTGAAATATATCAAAAGTTACATTTTGCTAATCTGCTGTTTCGCAAATGATATATACAAGGATTCCATCATATTCACGTTTCTCTTCTCTCCCGTGCTGCGTTATGACAGAAGTATATCCTAAATCATGTCCCGCGTCCCGGTCAAGCGACTAGGTTATTACGTGGTTATGGTCTTAGCTTGTCAAGCTGGACATCTAACAAGGACACACCCAGTTGATGGAATGTGTTAGGGCATTTATTGCTTTAGTCTCTGTAACCTACTTTCATGGTCTCTTTTTCAACCTCGCATGATCACGATATAATATACAAGCGGTTTTGACTTTTTTCTCACTTACTTTATATGAGGTTCATAGTTATATTTCAATTACATGTATCTGGTTGTATGTGGTTTTACATTTGTTTGTACTTCCCCACCAATAAATACTGTCACTTTTGAGAGACCTAGACCATTGTTCGAAATTCTATCTACATGTCGATAATTATAAGCTGGAAGACTTAAACCATGGTTCTCTGTACCAAAGATATCTTTAAAGACCGTAAACAATTCCTCATAAAAGATTATGATCATTGCAAGAAAGCGATTCTAGTTTCTGACTATTATAAAAACATTATATGCAAAAAGGAAATTAAAAATTAAAAAATTAAAGGAAATAAAATGAAAATGATTCCTATATATGACTAAAAAAATAACCAGAAACACAATAAACCGATAGTCGGGGGTTTCCTAATCCTTTATCAAACTGCTGAAATAATTGTGTTACTTTATTATCATTTATATTTTTAAAAATGATAGTTGAACGCATTTCAGTTTCGTGTCGGTTTTTGTAGGTTGTCAAAAGGTACATACATATATCATTCACATAGTTGCTTTCAGAGTTCCTTACATAACATTCTTACGTAACTGTAGTATTCGTATTGTATTTGCAGCATGAACCGACATGGGACTATGGTAAATCTGTGTCAGGAATGTTTTATACTTATAGTGAAGAAAAACAGTTTTCTATTTAAATATTGTCTAAATTGATATTGCAATTCGATCATCCTTTGTAACGTGCATGTAACAAACCAAGTGTCGTAAGTGACATTTTACGTTATCGTTGATTTTTTAGGAAATTCAACTGTATTTTATATCATTACGAACGGTTTGAAATAGGAATACATTTTGGAAGCAGCAATGCAATGTATAAAGTAAGCACCAAAGCAATACTGTAACTTTTAAAACGTGTGAGAATAAGTTACTAATGAAAAACCTTTGATATTATATATAATTTCTTTTTACGAATCTTTTGCAGATTAACATTATGATATTATTAATAACGACAATAAGGACACACTTAAGAACAATATGAATACGATGTGTTTAATCATTTTTTAATCTTAATTATCGCACTGATGGAGTGCAATTTAGAACCGAATTCAAAATAGAAACTTTCAAAGGCACTGTTATCTTACTAGTATAACAAAGTGATACCAAATATGACCAATTATCATTGTTAGTGTTATTAAAAAAATCAAAGACGTCAGGTTAAGCTGTGCGAATCCATTTACCTATCGGGAATGATTTAAGTCATAAACATTTACCAGCAATTTAAGGCAAATACGTGATATTTTATCTATTCCACGACTTTTGATAATCGACTTGATTAAAACGACTTTTATCCTCAAGATAAGGTACAAAGACGTTGAAGATAAATTTTAAGATCATATATTTTATAAAGATTTGTCACCACATAAAGGTACGTGTAAGTACATAAGTGTAAGGACATAAAGTCTCTGTATTTGTTTGCGTCCGGGAATATGTACCCTTTTCAAAGCATAACCTATTACATATTAAACGCTAAGGTCTTATCAGATAAAGGATTGGTTCAAAATAAATAAGTTGGAAGTAGGTCTTCCGACTTTTTATATTTGTTAAAGAATCGGTTTGGCAATTCAGAAATGCATTATCAAAATGTTTTGCAACATGTAGAAAAGAAATGTTGAATTAATTAAATTTGTCCTTCTTCATGTCTTACACACAGACAAATCTCCACTGTATTCAGGTATATCATAAGAAGCTTACTGAACAAATGATAAGAAATGTATGCGGCCCCTTAAAGGGGCAGTAGCACGTTTTTTGATAATTTTATATTTCAGATTTTTCACTGATAATTGTACGTTAATGCTAAATGTATTATTTTGATACTGTCAAAAATCTCATAACACAAATCAATCATCCTTAGTCAGAGCACAAAGTATAAAGATTCACATAAAATCCATTGGCGGCCATTTTGTGTCAACACCTTTAGTTCATTTTGTGTAAGAAAAAGAAATCGCATGGCTAAACTTTACATTATACATTTGAATTATTACTGCTTCATTTAGTTTAAATACCTTGTCTTTCAATTGGAAAAATTAATTTTGATTTTCCTGACATCACCTCATATTACCAAAAAAAAACGTGCTACTTCCCCTTTAAAGCCACTTAACACTGACATTTGTTAAATTTTTACTATTTTACTTTATGTAACATAAACGGTAAAACATCTCATTAATCAACCTAGATAACCTTAGTCATAGGAAAAAATCTCAACATCAAGGGAAAGAAAATTCAGCCATTTTAATGTGATCATCTTTAAATTATTGGAATAGAGGGAAATAGGGATGGTCAACTGAACCAAGTTTATCTTCGTTAAAGAAATTATATATTTGATTATGTTTATTGTTTTTCGATGACCAACATTAGTTTTCCCTTTTTTAGACCACTTTGTTTCGCTAAAACGTGCTGCACTTCCTAAATAATTCTTAGGTTTTGTAATGTGATTATTGTTGTCTTTGATAACCATTTACTCTTGATATGTATGAATAGTTGCCAATCTATATATGATACTTACGAGTTATGAATTACACATAATTGTATTGTCTTATTTTGATAATTTGCAATTGGCTTGTATGGAAAATATCAACATCTTCGTAAACATTATTAATTCGAAAGAATTGATTTTGAAATAAAGTTTAAATATTTATGCTTACCTTGAAATAGTAATGTTAAAACTGTACAAAGCAGGACGTTCATTTTTCTTCGCTCTTGGTCAAACTAAATAATTTTCGTAACGTGTTTCTTTTTTGTTTCGGAGACTAAATACCTTTATCAATGGCCAGAGGGTATGTATGTTTACTTTGTTCTAATTACGATATACTTTGACCCGCTTTTACGCTTCGCATATGTTAACATGTTTACTTGCAATGAAATTCATAGCTGTCACTCAAAGGTTGATGTGGCGTGTGTGACGCGAGGAAACTGTTAATGCATCTACGTCATGTTGTAGAATATACAAACATTCATACACACATATGCACACAGCTATACACACATACCTATACACACCTATATAATATAAGATATCATATATTATATATATATGTAAATATAAATCAGGGAAAAGTGCAACAAACGAAGATGCACCGAAACCACGTGGCTTACTAATTTGCAATGATTTACTTTTTGGAGTATCTATTATTGCGCATCTTCTAAAACAGATTTGTGGTTTCTAAATGTATTATTTTTAAATTTTCCATGTCATATTTTCCAATTTCGGGCCTAGCTGGGCCATTTATTAATGGGACGAATGGAACCTAACGTTTATTTTCACTTCTCCATAATAAAGTCTACCTGAATGCAAAATTTGGCCCTTTGGGCTGAGAGGTGTCGAAATGAAACGTGGAATAATAATAATAAAAACTCAGATCATGCTAAAAAAAGTAAGGATTGATGATTGACTAAATCCTTAATTGTCTGCAATAATATTTCGAAATTATTGACTTGTAAGATTTTGTAATCAAGGTAAGATCGAAATGTTGCTTTAACAGTATATCACTTATTTATAGAAAAGTATCCCTATTCTTCCAAATAACTTCCAGAATGAAATAAGTTATTTTCGTAATTTATTAAAAGAACATTTAATGGATCTTGCAATTGCTCGGTCTTGTAAAGTTGATATATAATCTTGTTTGTATTTATAAAAAGAAAATGTGACAAATTGCCTTTTTTAGTCAATCTGTCTTTTCGTTTTTCTATTTTGTAATTTATTATTTTACTGTAACTGTCAATTCTCAGTTAGTCTGCGTGTAGTATAGCGGAAGAGACATAATTAAACGCGATTCTTTTTGTTAAAACACAATATACAATATACAGTATATATGTCCAAATCATGCAATATCCTGATTTTGTATGATTTAGTGAATTGGTATTAGAAAATGTCAGTTAACCCTGGTAAATGTAAAAATGTAAAATATTGACAACATAGAGGCTACACGTATTTACTAAACAGCTTTTCCATTTTTGCTACTTCTGTTTTAAAGATGCTGTATCATACTTGCAATATTTAAAATAATATTTTTAATGTATTCGTTGTATTTTTAGAAAAATTTAGCGACCAACCTAGGGAAAATCGGACCAAAATTCATTAAATATGAGATAATTTACCAAAATTACGGAAACGGCAGCCAAGATAAAGGCGAATCAAGTGTGGCCATCTCACAACTTCCGGTCTCTAAATATACGCTTGAAAACCGTCTTTGTCGCGCACGACTAGATTTTCTTTTCTTTTCCTCCGAATAAGGCATTCGTTGCTGCCAAAGTTGATACCCATCGAACGCAAAACGCTAGTTGTGACACGGTGTAAATCCTACACACGTAATGATTACGAACCGAAAGCGGGTTAGTTAAATGTTATGCCCTTTCTACAAGGGGTACTGTGCTTTGGGCGTCGAAATAAGTATGTTATTGTTGATGAATCAATCTAAATATGATATCAAAATTTCGATGAAAGATTTTTCTACAAAGTGATGTATTTCTTTTCTCAATAGCTAAATTTCAGCCTGAACCTCATGCAAGTATGAAACAGCATCTTTAAGGATTCTCAAGCACATACAGGACTAGGTCACATTGTCGCCTTGGTTAACATGATTATGTCAATTTCATGTGATGATTGATTGTCATAAATGCTGTGACGTACTTCTGACATCAAGATTTACATGGATTCAACACAGATTGATGTTTTACAATCAAACTAAATATACAGTATATAGCTCAGTAATGATTCATGCACAATTATTCTTGTCCTTTAAGTGCAGTAGCATGTTTTTTTAAACAAATATATTTTCAATTTTTCACTGATAATTGTACGTTAATGTTAAATGTATCATTTTGATAGTGTCAAAATCCATTTGCACATCTATAGTCAGAGTACAAATTATAAAGATTTACGTAAAGTCCATTGGCTGATATTTTTGTTTGAACACCTTTAATTCATTTTGGGTAAGAAAAAGGAATCGAATGGCGGAACCTTACATAATATATTTGATTTATTACCGCTGTTGTTGAGTTTAAATACATTGTTTTTCACTTGGAACAATTTACTTTCATTTTCCTGACAACACCTTATATCGTCCCTAACATGTGCTATTGTCCCTTTAAATTATGATGATAGCATCCGCATGGGCTGATTTCTGGACTTGAATAAGTATAAAAGTAAGAACCTACGTCAGCAGTAACGAAGATAACTCACGACCTCATACTTATAATGGTTGAAATATGTATAAGACGCATTTTGTTTACACTTATAATTTTCCCGTCTATAAATATAAATTATAAAAGGGACATTTATATTGACGAGATCGTGATAAAAACATGAAGTATTTAGAGATGTAAACAAGCTTGCGTGATTGAGGTCACATTGATAAAAAACTTACATACAAAACAGGAAATAAGGAAGAGAAATTACCCAAAAAAATATGTTATTGTTATCAACGTTTCTTTATATGCTAGTTGAAACGTTTCGAAGAATATATCACTGTAGGTTTATCAAGGATCTATACAGAAATATTATCAAAATATAATGCTATCCTTATGAGAAGAATGAAGAATACACACGAAATTAAAAGTTACTACCAAGTATACTTGTTGATATATATTTTTAACATCAGAATGACGAAAATGTCATATAAATCTAATATCATTAACATTACATGACTCCTACGTAGTAATTTACATAATTCCATAATTAAACAGTCTATTTT
The DNA here is from genome assembly GCA_916613615.1 of Steromphala cineraria. NCBI lineage: Eukaryota > Metazoa > Mollusca > Gastropoda > Trochida > Trochidae > Steromphala > Steromphala cineraria. The sequence goes on from OU744733.1 coordinate 43,953,679, forward strand.
GCTAAGGCCGATAAGGTTTAAATTCCCTTGTGTTCGCAATAAATGAAACATTTCAAAATTTCTTGATAGAGAGGGCTCGAATCTGACAGTTAGACTCGCCCAAAAATTTCAGAATCATTTTAAAAAGTCAACAATAAAGGTAGTTAATTTTATTTCATTTCAAATATACAGTGTATAAATTATTCTTATGCTCTAGGAACATGGAAATTAAAACCACATTCAACATTTTATTTGGGTAAACTTAAGAAAATTAATGATATTGTAAGGTATCCTCATTCAGAGTTCGTCAAGCAAGTATCGGTATCTCCAGAGTGATAAGACATTAGAGGGGTAGATGTAGTTTCCTGAAATCAAAATGTTAGACGTGAAAAAATTGGTTAGTAAAAAGTAAAATTATCATTAGATATCATGTCATTTCAGATTTTCTGATTTCGTTTGCACTTCATCTCATTATTTGCAATATTTCACATGACATGGATGCAATGATGTACTGACAATAATGATTTCGTTCATACATAATATCATTATTTGCTTAACTCAAACATGTTTCATTATATGCACGTTCAATATCGAAAAGCATTCTAGCACATGACCATTATATGATTCATGATGATTATGTTCATTAATATGAGACATGTAATACTGAAAATCATTGATTTTGATTTTGAAAAGAATAACAAAACTGGTTTGTGTAGTTCATTTAACGAAGTGTATGTGAATCTTAAGATTTTAGAATGCTAAATCAAAATAAGAAGTCATCAAATAATAACTAAAAGCGTATAGCAGTAAGGTATAAAATAAAAAAAACTAACTTGAAAATCATGAGCATACAGAAAGCACATAGTTCTCTTTTATGATCTTTGAAAATAAATGAATTCGATTGTCTGTAGTAAACTTACTAATAGGGACACACCACTGTGGATAGAAGGGGTGGCGTCTATACCCAATATTACACATGCAGTTATTCACACCGTTCCGTCTTGTACACTGACCATTTGCACAGTAACAAGGTGGGTTATCTGTAAATGAATTTGCAAACGAATGTTAGAAAACTAAACCATTAAAAAGAATCTTTGATACTACGTTATTTCATGTTTTTCCTTGATGCTTTGTTTTTGTGTGTCAAGAGCTGTCATCTGTTGTTTAAAAGACAACAATGTCAAACTTGTACAGTGTCTTACGCCTAATTGCTAGGAAAACATTGTTTAGCAGGACTTCGCCTGTAGTTAGATTTCTTCAAGACAATTCGTAAATAATGGAACAGCAAGAGAAATAGAGATAATTTAACGTTTGAGGGAACTGTTCACGTCTTGTCTTTTAGCCATAGAATATAGGAAATATAGCCTTGCAGTTTAATGTACATGTACCTCAGTATATATTGCACTTATCAAGACAACGTTATGGGACCCCATTACTGCCTACCTCTTCTTGTGGTTGTTACCGGAAGGTAATGGATGGAACGAGCCCGAAAACGTCATGAGAAATTATTTGTAATGTTGTCTTCCATATTATTGTCTTGTATTACTACACATACTTCTTACTTCATTTAAGTTACTTTGCACATTTATTCATGCACTTGCCAAATACTTCCTATATGTAATTGACTAAATTGGATCATACATGTATGTACAAAAATACTTCCAATATGCAGATTCTTACCGGAACATATTCCCAAATACTTCCAATATGCAAATTACTTGCTTAGAACAAATTACCAAATACTTCCAATATGCAAATTACCTACTTAGAACATATTACCAAATCCTTCGAATATGCAGATTTCTTACTTGGAACATATATACAAAATACTTAAAATATGCGGATTACTTTTTTGGCACATACATACAATATAAGTGTACTTCAAATATGCAAATTACTTACTTGGAACATATTACCAAATACTTCCAATATGCAGATTTATTACTTGGAACATATTACCAAATACTTAAAATATGCGGATTACTTACTTGGAACATATATACCATCTCTTCCAATATGAAGATTACTACTTGGAACATATGTACAAAATATGCTTAAAATATGCAAATTACTTACTTGGAACATATTACAAAATACTACCACTATGCAGATTACTTACTTGGAACATATATACCAGCTACGTAGTTCCTCTCACAGACGTATTGGTTGTTGCGTGAGTGCTGGAAGCCAGGGTAACATGCACACACTGGGTAACCGTAGGCGTTACGAACACATTGTCCGTTTCTACAGTTGATGTAGGTACAGGGGTTCGAGATGGTTATTAGTCCTGAAATGAAAATACCTTCTTTTAAAAAATGCATTTTCATAATTAAACATGTTGTTAAATGCCACGACTTTATTTTGGTTCTTTATTGTTCAAAGGCAGTCTAACTAAACCTAGCCTCAATATTATCCGTTTCCCTTCTATACTGAGTTAAGAAAGGCCTATAGCTAGTAGAGGGTCGCGTCAGCCTAAGTATTGACCAATCAAAACTCATCTTACCAAGCCACAATAGTCTGCCTTCGCACTTAATACTATAACGTTGGAGGGTCATAGGTCGCAGAGAGGTCGGCTGACGCGACCTTCTACTAGGACTTTATAGACTCAGTATAAGAGTGAAACGGTTAATATTGAGGCTAGGTTTAGTTAAGCTGGTTCAAAGATTAAATGGTACTAGATGATTCGAGCATATTTTTTATGTAGTATTGGGCTTCCCATTGAAACGATCGGTAGTTTTTATAAGAAGCAGTTATCAAAAAAAGGAAACAAAATTTTTGGTGATTCTTCCCATCCACTTCTCTTGGAATTTTCAACATTACCTTCCGGACGTAGGCTTCGTATGCCGACTTTTCGAACAAACAGCTGTATCACATCTTACATGTATTCTAGTCTATGTGAATTGTTTTTTATATGAATTGTTTTGCATATTTTGTAATTAGTTGTCATCAAATGTCTGGAGAATTGTAATTATACAAAACAAATTTTCCTTTTGGGACAATAACTCTTATCTTATCTTATGTGATCGAAGACGGTCATGGATAAGAATTTTACAAAAACACATTTTCACCTGAGGTTTTTGGCTCACAGAGACTTGAATCTGTTTTCGACAGCTGATATCCTTCGTCACATTGACATCGGTAGATTCCGTTAAAATTTCGACAAACACCGAACTTACATGGACGAGACCAGCAACTGCCTGGAAGAGAGGGAGTGAGTGAGGTTTCATATTTTATATTTTATATAAAATTAAAATAAATTAAATATTTGCAAAAGAATTGGGAAAATATCTTTACCCAAATAATTACATCAAAAGACATAAATAACGTTTATATAAATCTCAGGGCAAAACTGAGCTATTAACTAATGTTCCTTTAAGAAATTTTTGATGAGGCAGTTACTAACTTCAACATTACTTCTGCACTTGAAGTTACCTTCGGTTACACGTATGGTTTCACAGAGACTTTGCATCCTGGAGGTGAGTTCATATCATTGATTTTTAATTAACTATCAATGATATGGAATTAATGCAATCTATACGGCCTACACTATACGAACACGATTTGGATTTGGAATTGGATTTATACATAGGCCGTCCCTGCATGGGGAAGTAACCACATCCTCATGCAAGAAATATTATATCTTTCATTACACATGGATTGTTGAACCCAATTTGGAATTATACATAGGTCGTCCCTGCAAGGGTAGTTACTACAATCTCAAGTAAGGAATTCATTCATTTACACGTACATTGACGCTGAAAAAGGTTTAACATCTGTCGAATTTTAATCATATTATTTCATCATATTAATACGTCGGAAAATTTCTTTTAAAAAGTCTATGATATCAGTGTGAGAAGTGAATTGAGTACTGAATCTTAAGGCAAATAGTTTCCTTATAATGAAAAATGAAATGATACCTGTTTGTACTGCAACACAAATATACGGATTGGAAGAACGCTGATATCCATTGTTGCATCGACATTCGTTAACTCCGTTTATCTTCTCACACACACCATACTGGCATTGACGGACCGTGCAGTCATCTGTAAATTATCATAAAACAATACGACTTTCAATATGCAACTTGAATTTTCATAACTCATCATATACATGTATATCGCTGTATATTTGTTAATTATCATTAATCAAGAGACGTTTGCTTCGCATTATCAACATCAGCGCAAGCTGAAAAGGTATCTGGAAGACATGTATATGATATAAATATCTACCATATCTCTCTGATGATATGTTTTTGTATACAACTTTTCATTGAATCATGGTCAACTTGAAGGGAGATACCTGGTTGTACTGCAACACAAACAAATGGATTGGTAGAACGTTGATATCCATTGTTGCACCGACACTCGTTGATCCCGTTTATATTCTCACACACACCATGCTGACATTGACGGACCGTGCAGTCATCTGTGAATTTTCAAAACAACAATACTTGAATATTTTAATACTCATCATTTCCTCTACATGTATTATGTTATACACCAATGAGTTGAATCATTGAAGATGTGATTATCATATAACATATAAGACGCATAATATTAGACCCTGTTTGTAGGGACACGCTTTGGATAATCGGGAACCATACAAACCCGTTAAAACATCGACTTACCTCTAGCATTTCTATTCATTCAAAAACATATTCACATAGCAGACAAAAAGACCTGGACCAAATGTGACAAATACACAATGGTTTTAACAATAACGTTGATGGAGAGGTTCATTTTGTGTTTATATCTGAATGCGATCGTACAGACAAATTATTATTGAATAACTATAGATATGTACCTGGTTGTATTGGAACACAAACAAAAAGATTTGTTGAACGTTGATATCCATTGTTGCATCGACACTCGTACATTCCGTTTGTATTTTCGCATACACCAAACTCACATTGTCGAACTCTGCAGTCATCTGCAAACACGACAGTATGATCATACAGCGCTCAGCAACCTCAACACATATGTATGAGGCATATGCCTAGATATCAAGGTACCGAAGAAGCTTCGAGGATAAATGGTGCAGTTTGCTCAAGAGCAAGTTCATATTAATGGCTGTTTGGTTTTTGACGAAATATTACAAGATAACCTATAGATCAATAAGTATTGCTTGTGCTTATGTATTTCTTCATATTTGGTAATTGTATCATTAACCAACATCGTTTGCACAAACAAGAAGAAATTGTATTTGGAAGTCATGTATATGTTACTATATATCACTATCTCTTTGACGAAATGTTTATTCATACATTGTACGTCTCATGTATCATGGTTAACTTGAAGATACCTGGTTGCACTGCAACACAAACGAACGGATTGGTAGAACGCTGATATCCACTGTTGCATCGACATTCGTTGATCCCGTTTTTATTCTCACATACACCAAACTGACATTGACGAACCGTGCAGTCATCTGTAAATTAAAAAACAAGACAAAGTTCAATATGCAACTTGAATTTAAAATATTTATCATATCCTCTACATGTATTCTGTTAACCAGTAAGTTGAATAATTGATTGTAAATCTTAATTATCATATACCATTTCTATGCATTGCTAAACCGAATTCACATAGCTTCCAAAAAGATCTTTACATCTTCATCTGTACAAAAGTTGACTTGATTTTGCAATACAATAAGGAATATTGTTGCTGAGGTTGTTCATTTCTCTTTCAGTCCATTTACACAACTTTTTCAACAAAAATGTAGATGAGAGAGGAACGTTTTGTTTTTATATCTGAATACGATCGTATAGACAAATCATTATTAGATAACGATAGATGGGTACCTGGTTGTATTGGAACACAGGCAAAAGGATTTGCTGAACGTTGATATCCATTGATGCATCGACACTCGTAGATTCCATTAGTATTTTCGCATACACCAAACTCACATTGTCGAACTCTGCAGTCATCTGCAAACACGACAGTATGATCATACAGCGCTCAGCAACCTCAATGCATACGCACGAGGCATTTGCTTTGATAATAAGGTATTGAAGAAGCTTCGAGGATAAACGGATGTGCTCAAGAACAAGTTCATATTAATGAATGTTTGGTTGTAATCGAACTATCAAAAGATAACCTTTAAATGATTAAGAATTGCTTGTTAAATTATATCATGAATCAACAGAGCTTTGCCTTTCATTATCGATATCACCACAAAGAAGCAGAAATGGTATTTGGAAGACATGTATATGTCTCTATATATCACTATCTACCATATCTCTGAGGAAAGGTTTATCTATACATTAACGTTTCTTTGAATAATGGTTAACTTGAAAGATACCTGGTTGCACTGCAACACAAACAAATGGATCTGGAGATAGTCGATATCCATTGTTGCACCGACACTCGTTGATACCGTTTATATTCTCACACACACCGAACTGACACTGTCGAACTGTGCAATCATCTGTAAAGGTACACATTTATCAGTACAGTTCTTGAAGAAAAGTGGAGGGTTAATTGTTTGGCTATTGACAACTGTATCGTAAGAAAGCCTTGACAAGGGATTATTGATTGCTGGAAATTTGTTACTTGTCTTTCCTGAATCGATAACATGTTCACTATCACTAGAACCTTAACGGAAGATTGTTAAGAATTACATCATACATATATGCTCTTTCTGTCTCCATCATACTGTACAAATACAATGTTTACATAATTAACTATAAATCATCCCTTTTTAGGAGATTAATTATGATGATGAGTTATGTTGAGATAAGCTACCTGGAACACAAACAAATAGATCAGGTGAAGGTTGATATCCATTGTTGCATCGACACTCATTGATTCCGTTTATATTCTCACACACACCGAACTGACACTGCCGGACAGTGCAGTCATCTGTGAATAGTTGAAGATAATCAACAGTTGAACTTTATAATTAACAATTCTAACAGTAAAGTGACTAGAAAAACATGTTTTGTTACTATTGATCGTTTCATGGGAAAAACTTTAAGTGATAATAAATACACGTTTATTTAGATTGATGCATATTTGTTTATTTTACACTCTGAATCAAAGGAGTTTTCTCCAAAGACAAAACCTCGTTAACAAAATGCCCTTTTCTATATATGACATATTGTATTTATTTTTCAAAATGTTTCCATAATAAGTGTAACCGTTGACTGGCTTCGTGTTACCTGGCACACAAACATAGGGATCGGGGGAACGTTGATATCCGTTGTTGCATCGACACTCGTTCATCCCGTTAATGTTCTCACACACACCGAATTGGCATTGGCGAACAGTACAATCCTCTAGAAACAGTTCAAAATCATGTACAACCGATCATAAAACTATTGATAATCGTATTACAGAGAAAAAATTGTGAAAATATTTACAAGTGAGTGCTAAAGAAAATTTTAATTTAGGTCATAATCAGGTTTGTGACAATGTTTACATATTGCAAAAAATAATTTTTTCATACATCCTTATCCAAAAATCAGTATTGATGTTTAAAAGCATAATACATGTAGTAACATGCAGAAGGTTACCTGGCACACAAACGAAGGGATCAGTTGAACGTTGATATCCGTTGTTGCACCGACACTCGTTGAGCCCGTTTAAATTCTCACACACACCGAACTGGCACTGTCTGATCCTGCAGTCCTCTATAAACAGTTAAGAGTCATCAGTACAGTGCATAGAAACATTTGCCTCGATTGTGTGGACCAGATTTTAATAAAATCAACAATAAATTTAAAGAAACCCTATGATAAAAATATGATCACTTGTCCCAGATCAATTTCTTTTTGTAGTTGTTTTAAGAGTGTAAACTTCTACACCTTGTTGGAAAATTCTCTTACACTCATATATTAAAAAACTAGCTATATTATATAACGTGTCCAGTAAACACCATGTCCCTACATCGCAATTCTCCTATCCTGGAGGAGCTAAAGACACTCACTAACTGACTCCTTGAGGAGCTTGGGATGAACTCAAGACACTCACTCACCCAATGTTTACTCACTCACTTACTTTATGTATCAATCTATTTATATTAGCGTTTGTATTGTATACACTCGACGTTAAGAGTACAAAGTTTAGAAAGTATTGCAAAAACCAGACGTTCACCTGGTATTACGGGAACACAGACAAAGGGATCGGGTGAAGGCTGATATCCATTGTTGCATCGACACTCGTTGATCCCGTTTATATTCTCACACATACCAAACTCACAAAGTCGAAGAGTGCAGTCATCTGTAGATAATTGTTTGAAAAGGTAACTTTGATTATGCAAATTCAGTTTTTAATGTAATTCAAATTTGGCATAGAATGTTTTCGGTGGCAACCACAATTGACGAAGTTTCAGACAATGAAATTATCAGAAAAACATCTTACATGCCATAGAACATGTTGTGCCACAATTACTAGCTCAATCTCAAGATATATCTTAAGAATTACAAAGATATGAGTGATTTAAAATTGCTTCATCTATATGTCTAATAATCCTCACCAATATAGTTATCTCCAGTCAAAACGTTCAAACGAAAAAGTGATAAGATTTGATCAAAAGGGTCATTGTTTCTCCTTCTATTCTAATAACATACCAAGATAGATGAGAGAAAAAATCAAATATTGAAAACTTTACCTGGAACACAAACGAAGGGATCTGGAGTAGGCTGATATCCATTGTTGCACCGACACTCGTTCATACCGTTTATATTCTCACATACACCAAACTGACATTGACGAACGGTACAATCCTCTGTATATATTGATGTGAACAGTATTAATATCAATACATCTACAAATTGTGTTTTAAACTGCTACTCACAAATTGACGAATAAATCATTGGTTAGAAATTTTATTGAACGTACATTCAAACAGTGCAAGTAAAAAACGTCTTACAAACAGGGATCACAAGCAAACTCTTAGCACATGCTGTTCAGTAACCGCACATCAACTTCAAGGAATCAAGATTCAAGAATTTATTACAGTAATACAGACCTTCAGCCCAATCAAAATCTTAATAACACGAGTCTTTCATTAAAGCTTGTGGAAAAACAACAAATATTTTTGATTTAATCCAAATTCGTATCGTGAGGAATTTTGATTAAACTGGTTGTGAATTACTACGTTTATATATGTAATACCATATAAATAAGCATTGTCATGTACCATCAAAACATCTATTGAGAAAAATAAAATAAAATCTAGAGACCTAGATTTAGAGACCGGAAGTTGTGAGATGGCCACACTTGATTCGCCTTTATGTTGGTTGCCGTTTCCTTAATTTATGTAAATTATCTCATATTTAATGAATTTTGGTCCGATTTTCCCTAGGTTGGTCGCTAAATATTTCTAAACATACAATGAATACATTAACAATACTTTTTTAAAATATTGTAAGTATGATACATCATCTTTAATAAAAATTAATTTATATATATACCTGGCACACAAACAAAGGGATCAGGCGAAGGTTGATATCCATTGTTGCATCGACACTCGTTGATCCCGTTTATATTCTCACACACACCGAACTGACATTGACGAACTGTGCAGTCATCTGTATATAGTTCAAATCATTAAAACTGTGCTTGCTGATTATTAAGAACAGGTTGTAGATATGATGATTTTGGAATAGCCGCATGCAATTGTGTTACTTTCTGCTCCTTTTATATTATCATAGATCATTTGCAGCTTTTATATTTATTATTATCTATAATTGTTACAATTCAAAATGCTTTTAGGATGCCATTTTAAACAGAGACATAAATTCTTTCAGTTATTTTTTAAAAACATAAGGCCAATTATTCGAACATTTCCAGAGAATCAAATAACAAATTTCACATATGAATATCAATCGTCCAAAACTGTTTTTTTTTACGATAGATCACTTTTTTGGGTTAATAAATATTTCCTAGAGAAAGAGGACTTTATACATTGCCTTGTCCTTCGTCCATTACATAGAATAACAATATTTAGATATTATCATTAATGACATTTAAATGATAGAAAGTTTAATGTGTTATGGTGAGATATGCATATATTTTCATACGTAATGAAGAGTAATTTATATGATTTGATACAATATCACCCTCTTATCTCACATACAAATGTATATAAATACTTGTTGATAAATAAGAGTAAAAAGCATAAGAAGTCATAATCCTCCATTAATCTCTGATTATTATCTGCTTTTGAGATTGGCTTTAGCTCTACCTTTAATAAACGTGTTGAAATGAATTGAAATGACTAAAAATAAGAAACACATGTATAAGATGCCTACCTGGAACACAAACAAAGGGATCAGCTGAAAGTTGATATCCATTATTGCATCGACACTCGTTGATTCCGTTTATATTTTCACATAGACCGAACTGACATCCTCGAACCGTGCAGTCTATGACATAAAGACATGTTCTTTCAATGGAATTTACAAAACACAGTACAGTATTAAAAGCAACAAATCATACCAAGGGAATTTTTATATTGCCTATTTCGTCGACGACAAATGAGAGTATATATGTAATGTCATATTGGATTTTTATTATTAGTATCATTTGTAACTTTAGCAAGAAAAACAAACCATAGTTAAATTTAACAAATTCATTTTACACAAATATTCGCATGATATGACTGATAACATCTGATAACAAATCAGCAGCAAAGGAACTGAATCAAATGCTGAAAAGCAAACATTGAAATATTGGAAAAAATGTCAGTTTGAATAGTAGCATGGGCGAACCTGTTACTTCTTATTCGCAGTGTGATTTCAGTAGCAGAAAGTGATAACCATCTGTCAGAAAACAATTTAACTGCATGTGAAACGAAATAAAATGTTGGAAAGCAATCATTGAAACATTTCGCATAGTAGCATCGACGAACCTGTTACTTCTCGTTCACAAAGACTGTCGTCAGTAACAGAAAGTGAAATAATCTGTCAGAAAACAAATAGCAGCAGCAAATGAAACCAAATCAAATGCTACAAAACAATGCTATGTTGAAGTATTTGACAAAATATTAATATTTGCGAACCTGTAACTTCTCGTTCACATACACTATCGTCAGTAGTAGAAAGTGTGTAACCAGGGTCGCATTTACAGAAGAATATTCCGAATCCATTGTCTGTGCCCTCGCACGTCCCAAACTGACAAGGACGTTTTCTGCAGTCATCTGCAAAGAATGAGTCATCTATTTTGCATTTGTATCTTTCAAAGTCAAATCCGTTACCATTAACCGTTAATTTGGCCTGCACTATTGGAATTGAGAAAAGTTAAAATGATCACATTTTGAAGTGAGAGGTATAAAAGTATTTAGAAATAGTTACGATAAGCCAAACATTGCACTGGAAACGAATATATGACGAAAATTATCATGAAAGAAAAAACAGAAAGATTGAGGTTGGATGTCTTTGACAAGTTCGTTTTCCTAGAGTTTCTTTTTGGGTTGAACACGCCCGGTCCGCGATGATTTTTGCTTAATTTTGACTACATTTTCTTAAAGTGAAAAGATATTATTATTATTTCTTTAACATTGCTCATTTTCTCTTATGTTCAAGAAATCCAGTTTTAAATTATGTTTTAATCAATCAACACACCTAATAAAATGATAGATATCACAAATTAACAAATATGTAGATGAAAATTCGTAAACTTTGTAATATGATTCCATGAAAAGCGACAAAAATGTTTCTCGAATTATTGCACCAAAAATCCCGAATGCTGTCCTCCTTTCACTCAATCAGAAAAGGATATCTGAAAAGACACTCTGTTTAAATTGGGATCCTTGCAAATCATTGCAAGCCGACACGTCCTTGTAAACTATAGAATGAGAGATCACTGTCCTATTTCAGAAATATTAGCCCAACAGTTCAATGTCAGCAATCTTCACGCACCATACCTTTAAGGCATATAGCCTCATCGTTAGGATCCAGCGAAAACCCAGGGTTACATACACAGTTAGCCGATCCGTCGGTAGTATCTGTACACACCCCGTCCTCACACCCTGTGCCCCGACACCCCTCACACCCGGCTACCCCCGGGATCCGTGTATAGGTGCAGCCACACTTGTTGCCTGAGGGTCCCGGAGTACATCCACACTGCTCGTCAAAACACTCTGGTCTGTAACCCGGCCGTTTGCAGCACACATCTGGTTAAAAATATAGGATAAATGAAAAATGACTTATATTGTTTTAAAATAATGACAAAGCTCAAAAAAAGAATTCAAGTAATTCATCATTGACTGAAAATTAGTCAACTGGTGTCGATGTACAAAGATACTTGAACGATTTGAACGCACAATTGACTGAGAATTAGCCAATGACATCGATAAACAAGGATACTTGAATGATTGGAATACACCTTTACTGAGAATTTGTCAACTCACATCGATATGCAAGGATACTTGAATGATGGGGACGAATTCAATTCAGAAAATTACACTTATAATCCAACTATTGATCAAGATGTTAGTTTTACCGAGATTATTGAGTCCGATCGGTTGCATGGTTAGCTGTAACTGAGACATAACAAAGTTAAAATATGTAATTGGTAAATTATCTTAATTCAGATAGAGAGGAACTATTTCAATCAAAGACGCCCCACGGTACTAAGCTACTGTCCAAAAGAAACGCTACCATCATCATCAAAAACAAATTCCTTTACAGGATAGAGTTGTATTTTGAGCATGTGTCTTGTGAAGAAGAATACAACATTCTCTGGGAACAGATACTTTTGATTAGGTGGCTGTTCAAACATACATGGTGTTGCATAAATCGCAATTTCAGCAATTCAGTTGGACAAAATGTTCGAATCGGCATTTAAGTTTAAGATTTAACAAATTATGGAAGTTTTGTTAGAAAACGATGTTGCTGATACAATGCACTTTATTTGACATTAACTTTTTGACGGGTCTTTGCTGTAGGACGTTCAACAACAAGCAAAAATGTTAAATTCTCTCTGCTTCTCGTCGTATTAAGTATATTATCAAAATCGACGCGAACGTTAAAATATAAAGTTTCAAAATTCTACATCAAAGTAATTTGGGGTCTGGAGAATATATGATACCACGTTTCTGTCATTTCAATCATCCGTGAATTGAATTATCCTGTGATTTGGATGGTAGCGTTTTTTGGACACCAGTTTACATTATGCTCAAACCATATCATTTTATGACATTTAAGTCAAAGAATTGCCTTACCTTTTAAGTAAATCAATACGATAATGATAAGGATCACATTCTTTGACATCATGATTCCGGTACGATCAAACACTTAATGTTAAATCATCACTTACACTTTTACTTTTGAAGATATAGAGTGACACCATGTTGGTCAAGTCTTGTCAATTTCACGGCTTGATGTCAGGGTTGACAGGTTTGACCATGTAAGCGATCATCAAGATGACTTGAAATGTACATTTTTATTGCTTTTGTATGATCCTTCACACCTCCAGCTCATTGATATTCAGCTGTTGATCACAGATTGTGTGATGTACACGTGTAACGATCAAACCATGACGTTATTCAACTTCCTGATGGAGTATATGACACGTACAAAGACTTTTAGACTGAAAAATATGACGTCGTATGAAATTATGACCATTAATTTTGTTATTTTAAGAATTATTAGGAATAATTCAAGCGTCTACCGTATATTTCTGAACCCATTATGTGGTTGAAAAGTATCACTGACAGTTGACATAGAAGCCGAGAAATCTTCATTCATTTTGATCTTGATAAAACTGTAATCTAAAAGCTATCTAATAAACCGTGGCATCATATAACTCTCACTAAGTCTTTTTGTATCTTTTTGATGATGAACTCTTCAGAAAAAGAAAGGGATATTGAAATGCAAATACCTATGAAGGTTGTGATATGATGAATAGTAATGGACACTTGACATGCTTTGAGAGAGTGTTCACAGGTAAAGAATGTTTCGTCCCAGCAGTAGCACTGAGCTGCAGGTGCAACACGCAATTCATTGGGGTTCATTGTCAATAACACATACATTTTGACATTACAAGGACGACTTGATAAAAACTACCGTGTGCTGGTTTATCCTTTCCATGTTTACTTTCCTATCGGTTCTTGCATAAAATAAAGCTATATTTGCTTTAGTGTGTTACGTTAAGTTTGCAATGAGACGTCTTCAACATGACGATATTCTACGTGCTATTGGTATGTTTCAAAGTTGTTCTACACAGCGAGCAGAAGCCACCATGCTGAATGTGTCACAGTCTGTGATCAGAGGAATGTAAAACCGGTACCAACAAACACATTATGTTGATGATTGATTTCGTTCAGATCGGCCTAGAGCCATGACATAAGCCGAAATCGATACATTTGTACACAGGTATTGCGAAATCGTAAACTTGTACCAAGTTATAGAAATGCGAGTTTGAACCAAAACGTTAGAAATCGTCTACATGCAGTCAATCTGCATGCGCGACGAACGCGTGTTGTTGTGTCTCCATGAACTCGCTAGCAAACATGCCTCAATTGTGTAAGCAGCGTAATAATAGGGGTAGGTCGACGTTTCATCTTTTAATATGTGTCCTGACCAGCCATGAGCCCTGACTTTCCCCTATAGAGCATGTCTGGGGTATGATCAGGAGACGTGTTCATCGACGTCAACCGACAACACTGCAAGAGTTGACCGTGTCGCTGAAAGAGGAGTTGGACAGATCGCTAAAAATAGTGATTTTCGACTGATTAGGATCATGCCATTACGAATTGCTGAATGACTGTGGATTTGTGGAGCATTTACTTGAGACTTCAAATAAATACCTACATTTTCACTTTTCACAGACAGTGTATTTCTTCACGAGTGAAACGGGGCCGTGTGAAAAGTCGCCCAATATGATCTGTTTTTGTTCACGTGTAGGCAAGTGGCCTGCTTTTAACTTAAACACTGGCAGCGGTGTATTCCCGCGCTTTGTATTGTTTCTGAATATCTACTATTTATTTGAAAAGTTTCTATCATTGAACTGTAGAGGGGAGTGATGGTGTAGGGCCTTCTCAGAATAGAGTGAATATCTCCTACTACTACTTCCCCCCTCATCAAATTTTAACAGTATTAATATGGCAGTGCCACAATGTAAACGTCTTATATGACAGACAAAGTCTGATCAATCAAACTTTTGCACTTAATAAAAGCATTTCACTGAACTAAACAATAAACTAGCTAGGTCCCAAGTTTACAAAGGAAATAATCGCATTTTGATTTGATATTGTTGTAAAAAGACAGCTACAGGCGAAGTTTTAATTCACAATGATAACTGATTAAATTCTACTTCGTGCCTTAAACCGAGATCAAGGGCGTTATAGCGTTTGTTAATGCATACCTTTAGCTAACCTTTTATATTTGTATATAAATATATTTAAGTGCAAATATCATGTAATTTGGGTTTAAAATTTTTCGTCAGCAAGAACAAAGGATCACCAATTGCTTATGACTTAGTCTACTAATTACTTAAATTCGAACATTATCCGTTCGTTTCGTAATGCTATGATTCGAAATCCGAATTAAATTATATTTGCAGCGACATGGACCGTCACTTTGAAATAACGTATAGGGTAATGTCCTCGTAACTCTCCATTCCTTGAAATTAATAGAGCCGAGGCCCCCAGTGGCCGAAAGGTTACGCGGATATTACCTGTCTAAAATCACACTCAACTAATTGCTTATCTAACCACATACCTAAACAAATAATAAATATGAAACATCAAGTGAAAAACTTGAAGTTTATGTAACGTTCCATTACAGAAGAATAATGAGCTTGAAGACAATAGGCCGACGTCACAAGTATAATTAAACGTCAAATTCCTAATGTTCAAAAGAAGTAAGTACCTCACGACCGTTGTGAACGTTAAGGATAAGTTCTGCAATATTAATACTTGACGACGGCATCATGGCATTGATGTTGCAAATAAATTTGAGATAGTTGTATTTTGTATTTTGATTTATACTCATGTAAGAAACAGACATAAAACAAAGATTTATGTTTCTTATGGTTGCAGAATGCAAATAAAGGGAAATATTGTGTAATTAATCAAGGGAAGTTAAATTACCATTCTAAATTCTCGTCGAGACCATGTGTACATTACATTACTTGTATTTCTCAAACAGAAAACTTAATAGAAATATTCCACCTTGTGCAAAGCGTTTTAATCCTCATTAAAATATTCAGACTTCATAACTAAGATGAAACAGCAAATGCTTGAATGTACTTTGCAATGCAAATCACCTTCATTTCCTTCTGAAAATTATCTTAAAAACGAACATAACTGTGTTCACAACAGCACGACCCGAACCGATGGGATAGTACTCAGGTAAGAAACACAACGGTGTACGAATGAAAGGTTCTAAAAATATTTAATGAGATTCATTGAAGGTCGCAAACAACATCTCCACCTCCTTTCTACCCCCAATCCTCACATAGTTTTATGAAAAAAAATTGAAATAAAAATTTGTGACTATCTGTGTGAAAAACTGTAACTTATCTTAGCTCAGTATCAAGGCAATAAATGTCATCAAAAGTAACAAAAAACCTATCTTAACAAACCATGATCGGTCATGTGGTACTAACTAGCGGACTTAGATTGTTGTAAGTTACAGTTTTAGTTTAATCGTAACGGAGTATATTCTGCAATTAATTCCAAAGGACCCTATCGGTCACGATCCATAAATTTGAATTAATAAACTCGATTTGAAACTGTATTTTAAACAGATGAGTTCTAATTTATATATAACTTCCATGACATATTGCCCAACTTCACATGACAGAAATATTCATCCGCTCCAGTTTTTAACTTGTGGTGTTTATAAGCAAGCCGGAAGCCTGTTTCTGCAAACCACATCTTGAACGAAGAGGAAAAAGAGGTTTTTACAAACGTTTCCGAGATAGAGAAAAAAGTCATGGCGTCAACTGGGTTAATTGGAGCAGTCTTCTCCCTCGTGATGACTGTCAGAATTGAAGGTATTAAAATTAAATTTAATTATTTAAAAAAATTTGTATCAAATTAAGGTTGTAAAATTTTGATGTTGATCATAACTAAAAGTTGATTTATTTATTTGTCGACTGAAGCGGTTCATATTTTTCAGATGCCAGCATTGGAAGTTATTACACATTTGTTCATATATCTTAATTGAAATGTCAATTGAAATTTTATTGATAATGTCGCTTAGCGTCGACGTTTCAAACTTTTTACCTCTAAGTTTCGTCCGTCAACCCGTCTGTTAATAATTGGCTATTTCGACTTCTTCCCCAAAAGGGCTTACATGTAGGTTGTTGAACCCTCACTTCTTCTTGGTGGATGATGATCATTATATATAGATTGGGTGACATGCATCCTATTAATAATATATAACTGCCACAATGGAGACGCCCAAAAAATCATTTTCTATCCAATATTTTAGGCCTTGAAAGCTGAAACTTTAAGTCAAGGTAATTAGATATTATTTTTCGTATTTGGTGATCCTGTTAATCATCATATGGCGACCGCTTAAATATTTGTATAATATATTATAGATGACTGATGAACTACAGATCCAACGGCTCTATTTATCGATGCTGTAGTAAGTAATTTTTTTTTTCAAAAGTTATGATTTAATAAGCATGTTCCTTATATTTCAGCTATGTTTAGCGACCCTTTTGGTTTTCAAAACATGATACAACCTCCAAATGGACCCATGTGGTCAACGGGACCGATGGGGCCAATGGGACCAATGGGTCCAATGGGTCCAATAGGTCCTATGAGTCCAATGGGTCCGATGGGGCCACAAATGAGGGGCCCAAATCAACATGGTCCTTCTCCAGTCGGTACATGCGTCTGTCAAGGAGGAGTATGCGCCAAACTATCCGACGGAACAAGCTACTGCCTTTGCTTTTCCGGTCATAGTCTTGATAGAACTAAGAAAATCTGTTTAAGGGACCCCCGTAAGTGAACAATTTCAGTGCAACTATATGTATCCGTTAAAATGTGATTGTGTTTATGCAATTTCAGTCTGATTTAAATCGGCCTAGTTCAGAGAAATTAAATATTCAAAATATAAATCGACGGTAGTATGAAGGAGGACCACAGTTTTTTACCAGTTTAGCGCAGCCGAAACCTAGTCTTTTGCGGACCAATTAATTCGTTTCGTTTGTAAGACCGCTAGCGGTGATTATGTTCAAAGCAAGGTTAATATGAGTTACTTGCCTCTAGCTGATACCGGTTTTGCCAGCGGTTTGTGATTGGCTAGCTGAGTAAACGTATGGACATGCGGCCAACGGGGCTGCGCTCGGATCTGAAATAAAAATGGATTCTCAATAGAGTTTATATTTCTAAAGTTTTATTTCTCGAAACAAGGCCGATTGTAACCAGACCGATGCAGTTTTGTAATGAGATGCTCCATTTAGTCAGATATTGTTTTGATTGATTTACGGAAACTCTTTGACGTGTTTTTATATATTTTGGAAAAATGCTACTCACAATATCCCAGAATACAAAATGATGTAAAAAGTTTACCCCTTAGCTATTTGATAGAGAAAATTTGGAAAGTTTGTTTGTATTTTTCTGTACCTAGTTTTATCAAGCGTTTTTGTAAAGCGACATCAATATTTGAGCAAGTCTGTTTTGCCTTCTGTCGTTTTTGCTTTAGGAAAACCGTAAAAAGTATTAAGGAATTTTTTTCAGGCCTATAAATATGTTATACATAGAAAGGGATAACAATTACTTCTACTGTCTCTTCTTTCACCAGAAGTTATAATAAATTGCATGGGAAAACTTAAATGTTTTGGCGCTTTGTCAATGGTAGAGGCAGCAAAATTGCATTTTACATGACAAAACTAACAAAACGTTTAAATGCTAAAAGGGAGTTTTTCGGATTTTGTCCATACATAGTCTGACGCTGCTATTTATGTTTCTTTGTCTCTGATATATTAATCTTTATATAGACTGACATTAATGTAAAAAATGGACTTTATATCACGCCGAAGCAATTAAACACTCACTTAACTTATCAAAAAGACAAAAACGGTTGAGCCTTATTTCGATAAATCATCTCTGAAACTGCAATGTGAAATATATTAAAGTGAACGCAGGGGTCTGTGCACATGACGTTTAACAGCCAACACTGAAAATGATATATATATATATACATTTTCATTAAAAAAAACATTAAATTTTATTCTAAAATGAATTTACATCAACAATTGTCATCATACTTCATGAAAAGGAAAAAACCTTATCCCTGAGACATAAAGATATAATATGGAATATATTTGCCAAGACCTACGCATGAAACAAAAGATAATTTTTATTTTAATGCATTTAAGATGTGATTGAATTCTAACCATTGTTATAAAGCTGAATTAACAATTAAGGCTAAAAACACTACAAATCATTTTATTTAGACAACAACGCATATATCCAAAGGAAAATGTTCGACTCAGATGTGACGTCACAACAACGAGAAACACAGCAGGGGTTTGAGTCAGAATATTTCGTGTCCCCCTTGTGGGCTCAGACATGTTATCACTTGCTAGGTCTTTGAAAATCTTAGGCATCGCCGAAAACGTTGTGAGGTGATCTCCAAATTTTTTGGAAGAACTTTGTCCCAGAAATGTTCGATGGGATTCATGTACAGCGAGTTTTCACCTCTGAGGAGTCAAATGTCGTCAAGCCCTCTGGGGAGGTTGAATCTTGATCAACAGTGTTAATGACGTATACAACGATCTGGTACCAAGATTGGTTCTGTTAGCTGCCCATTGTTGTCTGACCAGTCTCAGTGAGGTTGTCATCGGGCCTGCATACTTTTATGACCATTGCTGTGGCCTGGTTTGTCACAATCGTCCCCTCATATTCGTCTCGTATTCCGTTAGGAATCTGTATTTTTTCAGGTCTGGAAATCAGAAAAATGGTCCTGCAAAACGATGTCACAGGTTGTTTACCAGGTCGAGAACGTTCTTTGACTGTTCCAGCTATCTTGCATCGTTGTTTAGTCAAGAATCGGTCGACAGATGCACATGGAAGTACCAAATACTCACAAAATCTTAAAAGCCCTGGGGTACCATTCCCATAGCCTTATTCTTCTGTTCCGTTTATCATGCGTAGCATGTCCGCAAATTGACTGACCTTCAAAGTTGCGTTTGCTTGTAAAGGACTTGAGTGAAGTGAATGAAGATGCACTTTACGATCCATGCACGTGGTTGCGTTTTCGCGTAATGTTCAACGTTTCGTTTTGATCATCAGTTTTTGGCTGACCTAAATGGTCTTGGATTCGAACTTCACATGAATCATTCTGACATCCTTTGAAGCCTTGGTCCTTATTTCTGTTTCCGCAAATATCATCAAGTGATCATGACAAGTTCCGTGACATTAAATACCAACTGCGGTTTTAATGCCGTTCAGTATGTAAACTAAACACTGTTTTACTCCACTGCACACGTGAATTTGATAGAAACTATCATTTCTTGTCATGACATAACAATGAGAAATTGAAAGATTGTAGTGATATTCGCTTTTTTATGGAAAGAAACCAACATACATGTAGATATGCTTTGCACATGATATTTAAGGGAACAGAAAGAAACACAGTTTTGTGCTTATTAAACTTTATTTTTGTATTTTAGAACGATGATTCAACAAGATGGATATTTAAATATAAAAGTATATTTGTATAAATGTATATTCTGGAACGGCACTTTACGTGTTGAAAGTATAATTAGCGATATATGTACGTTATCAACTTGTCATTTACTGCCAAGTCAGAACTTTAAATCATCGCGATGATTTCAAAACTATTTCACAGGTTATTGACATCTACGAGGTGAAAGGAGGTTTTACGGTATCAAATATTTAATGACTACGATTTTTCAACTATTTCAATTAGAGATTTTATTGCAGCATGCCCATCCAAACCATGCACAAATGGCAAATGTTACCTGTCATACTATGACCGAATGCCTGAATGTGTGTGCGACCAGGGCTTCAAGGTATCGGCAACAGACTCTACCATGTGTGAGTCAACTACACCTGCAGGAAGGGCCAACAGTACCTCAGGTAAGTGTTGAGCTTCTGTAATAAAATTATTTCTGGGGGAAAAAAAATAAATAAAAGTTTTCCCCTATTCCAAAAAAAATAAAAAAAATAGAGCTTCTGGTTGATTCTGACACGAGGTTGATTATAAACTACGCGGCAAAAGAAAGTATAGGTCGGATTTGAAGAGCTAAATAAGGAAACAAAACAAATCATAATACTGTTTGGTTTATACAAAAGACTGGTTTCAGGTCATCTTTGAAGCAAATTATGTGCATTTAAAATTGCACATGATTAGTGGGCGTTCATTGAACATTGATTGTGTCACAATTCGTACTTTTCAGGGATATCAGAATCGACATGTTTGATTGTCAACGTTCTCAAACATTACAGCATTTAACGTGTATGGTCACCTTGGGCATTTGCAGACAATGATACGACTCCTTATCGATGACGTCAGACGTCTAATGACGTTAGTTGAAAATATTTGCAATTCTCCCCTTGGAGGAATGTCCAGCTCATTTATCCTCATAGATCCTTATTTGTCTGTTACGATGGCCTCATAGTTGGTCTATTGGGTTCATGTCCGATAAACTGGCAGTAAGGTCTGATACCTGCAGACAAAAGTCTCCGTAGTACTGTGCGGGGATAGATGCGATATCCCGGATCGGTGTCTTCCTGTTGATCCTTTCCTGTTCTGGCCATTTTTTGAAAGTAACATTCACGTGTAACTAATTAACTGAATATTAAAATAATCATTTGACATCACGTTAGATCCCAACTCACTCACTCAATACTGGATATGACTCGTTGATTTCAGCAACACGACAATGTACGGCAAGACGATGCCGTAACGGAAGCTGCCAGACGGTCTCCGCTGGAGAAACTAAGTGTATCTGTAACCCGGGCTTCTCACCGAATGCAAGTGGCCGGTGCACAGCAACTGCAACTCCCACAGCCCCTGCAGGACTTGCGGGACAAACAGCACGAGCACCTCCAGCAGGGGCTATGGCTACCGGCTTCGCTGGAGCCCAAACTAACAGGAGGGCACTGACCACTATGCTTGATATGGGTGAGTTTTCAGGAAATTCAAAGTGACCATTAGGAAAATGAATTAAATGGTAATTTTACTACTTAAACTAACAACAGGGGGCACTGACCAATATTTTTGATATGGGTGAGTTTTCAGGAAATTCAAAGTTACCATTAGGAAAATGAATTAAATGGTAATGTTACTACTTAAACTAACAACAGGGGGCACTGACCAATATTCTTGATATGGATGAGTTTTCAGGAAATTCAAAGTTATCATTATGAAAATGAAATAAACGGTTATTTTACTACTTAAACTAACAACAGGGAGCAGTGACCAATATTCTTGATATGGGTAAGTTTTCAGGAAATTCAAATTAAAGTTGCCATTAGGAAAATGAATTAAAAGGTAATTTTACTACTTAAACTAACAACAGGGGGCACTGACCAATATTTTTGATATGGGGGAGTTTTCAGGAAATTCAAAGTTACCATTAGGAAGATTAATTAAATGGTAATTTAACTACTTAAAAGATTTTGCAAGATTCAATGCAATTAATTTGAAAATTATGTTGACTTTTTATGTGAAAAGCAATCTCTGTTTTACAGACCCTGCCGATCTCGCTTTGTTGAGCAGTCGAACACCCCAGCAAGCTTACATGCGATATATGTTGCTTGGTGAGATATGATGAAATACCTATCCATACAAATATCTACGTTAATTACAGAGCAGTGTTTGACCATATAACCACTCTGTGACAAACTGATCTTACCATTACCCATATCTACGGGTTTGGAGAAAACCAGGATGATTATGTATGGTTGTATGAATTATGGCTTTGGAAATTCCATGGCCTCCATACCCTTCATTTGTTTGAAGAAAAGCAATAAATTCATGAACATATATGGAGGCGCTCTATGTTTTGTTATTATTTTACGTTATCGTTTAGAGTTTCTAGTATCACGTCGCCCGTCGCCGCGGTAACAGTGTGACGTCATATAACTTGACGTTATTCGAGGAAAGGTTATCGCCACTTCAGCAGATCGAATGTTTATTCGCTGTTCGAACAGAGTATCTCACCCTAAATAATATATTAAATGAACATACATCCTGCTATATATATAGATATATATATAGCGATACGACAGAAGACTATAAGAGGATATCAGGGGATAGGTTGACGCATTAGCGGAGACAAATACGCTGATGTAGCAGGATGATGAACATAATGCAGAGTACTTCAATCTGCTCCTTGAAGGATTCAGTGCCATAAGACAGAATTCCCACAAAGACAGAATCAATCGCAACATTAATTGCTGAGCATTGCCAACCACCCCTAATTAATCAATGAACTGACCATTACCGCTTTATGCACTAGTAAAGAGTTGTTAGTCATGTCATGTCATTTCTGTCTTTTGAAAATTCTTCTTTCATATGGGCTGTTCCATTATTTCAAAGGGTAGAGGCCATGTTACACATCATTTAAAGCGTTCTGTCTTTTGGGAATTCTGTCTTTTGAGACGATGATATCCTTTGAAAGGTCAAAAGATCGAAGGGCTAAAGACACACTGAAGACGTGTGTACAATGTACACGTATCACCTCATCGTTTGTTGGATGTCTAAGGATGCACTTTATTATTGATAGATTTCTGCGTATCAGAACAAGAGGTCAAAGGTGAACGTGCCGGATAGTTTAACGAAGCCTTGTTAGATATCTTATCTGTTTACAGGGGCAGTAACACGCTTTTGAAAATTTTATGTTTTAAAAATTTCACTGACAAATGTACGTTAATGCTAAATGTATTGATTTGATATTGTCAAAATATCATTACACATATCAATCATCCATAGTAAGAGCTTCACGGTGGCCATTTTTGTGGAAACACCTTTAATTCATTTTGTGTAAGAAAAAAGAATCGCATGTCTGAACTTTAGATTATATATTTCATCTATAATTGCTTCGTAGTATAATACATTATCTTTCAATCGGAACTATTTATTTTAATTTTCCATCAGCTTATGTTCCCCCTAAAACGTGGTTCTGCTGTGATTCAAGTTCAGATTTTTTGTTTTTCTTCTCTTTTCCCTCTTTGGATTAAATTTAAGAATTTCCACATCTAAAACCATTTTCTTGTCTCTGACCTTAAAGAGTTCTAATAACGTTTTGTTGAACCAAATCCTTGAAACAATTATCATTTATTCGGGTAACGAAGATAAACTTTAAGATACCTATTTTGTTAACTATGTACTGTCATAAGAAGAATGTGTGACACTGAATGATATCTTTTTGCAAACTGTACAAACCAAAATATTCAAAATGCTCATTGTTCTACGCAATTAAGAATTAAAGTTATCTGAGTTACACAGTAACAAGTAGTTGCGTACTGGGTGAAAGAAAACTCTTAAACTCTGTTGAAATATGATGTAGAACTGAATGGATGAAGTGTGATATATCAACAGGAATGATGAACTTACATTAATAGTTGTGTATTTTTGGACATTGCCTGTTAAACTGCTTCGCATAAGTTTTGAATTCTATATTTCTAAATACAGTAGAACACGGATATAGCGAACACTAGTATATTATCAAATGTTAAATTCCCGTCCCTATCTAATAAAAATAATAAAACTTTATTTGCTAAATTTGTGATCCCATTAGATGGCCTGGAACTCGTTAACTTGCAATTCAAAGACGGAAAGGGAAGGTTACGTTGATTTAAAAAATGTCTATCAATAAAAAAGATGATTGTCAACATATATCTTTAAAGGGGCAGTAGCACGTTTTAGAGGGACTATAAGGTTGTGTCAGGAAAATGAAAATAAATGATTCCGATTGAAAGACAAGGTATTCAAACTAAATGAGGCAGTAATAATTGAAATATATAATTATATAATACATGTAAATTTCAGCCATGCCATTCCTTTTTCTTACTCAAAATGAATTAAAGGGATTCACACAAAAATGGCTGCCAATGGATTTCAAGTAATCTTTATAATTCGTTTTCTGACTATGGATGATTGGTTTGCGTAAAAAGATTTTCTACACTATCAAAATAATACATTTAGCATTAACGTCTAATTATCAGGGGAAATTTTTAAATATAAAATGTTCAAAAAGTTGTTTAAAGTTTAAGTGTAATTTCGTGTAATTGAATTTCTGTTCTTTCGAATGTAAAGCAATTTATATCGAACGGTTAATTATGTTATGTATATGCATATAACGCAAGGAATGACAGGTCTACTTGAATGTGATAGTTGGGCGGGTTGGTTCAAGAAAAAAATGTTACTTTACATGTACTTGTAAAACAAATTAATCTTATTCAAAACTAACAATAAAGGAATTCACTTGACAGTTATATATTTTCGACCATATTGTGTTAAAGTGTGAGGTTGTTAAAACGTCCTAGCCAACACTAAGTGTATAACATTAACTATCACTAACAAAGAACGAACATATAGTTAATCCAAATGCAAGGTGTTCGTAACAAACAGATATTAGGCTGCATGATAATAACGCATCAATTCTTAACAACATTTTTTTCGAATTTTGTTTCCCGTAGTTTCAAAGTGATTACATATATGTACATTACATTTCATTACATATATATATGCAGGTAGCATATCCACTTACATTAATTGTGCATATGAACTTCTTCATATTCCTAATTTCGAACAATGCTCAATGTTTTACAAACAGGGTGATGATGACATCTGTATCACTGTTCCCAATTTCAATTAAAGACATCGAAGTAGATACCGTTGCAAGTGTACATCACTGTGTCATATTTATCATATCTAACATTCCAAGTTATGATATATTCTTAACAACATGTGTTTGTATCACACAGTATTCAGTATGAATAGCTACCTACATCAAGATTCAAAATCGCAGTGTGAAATAACAAAACATCATCAAGATTATTTAAGGATTTTAGAGCATACAAGTGTAACAAATGAACAGGGATATCATAACAATATCCTATGGCAAGTGAAACATCAATGCAAAATATGATAGTAAATTCATGACTAGACAAATTAAACAACTGAAATAATATAAAACATTGAAGAAATAAAACAACTTAATATACAACGTAATCGGGAAACAAGGGAAATGCCTCATAAATAAATGTATATTGTAACAACGCCATGTCACCAAGTAAAAAGCCATCCATTATCACAAGGAGGCCATTTTAAAATATCTTCTAATGTATGGCTGAATTACAGGAGAAACAGCATAATGAAGATGTACTGACAAAGCCACCAACAGGAGTAGCATAAGGTATTATTAATATCATATTCAGTCAATTCAATCCAGGATAAAAAAGTCTTAATATTTTATTTATAAGCTATATAGAGTTTTAGGGATTTATAATTCGCTTCGTCGGTTCCACTTGCACTTCAAATTTTACTGTACAATGAGATTACCAATGCGAACCTACCAATACAGGCTCTGTTTCAAATATTTAGAGGTTAAAGTAGGCCGTCTTTCACATCATACCTCATATCAGCTCGAGACCCATGAATCAGCCCGAGGGCAGCAGGCGAGAGCATATACGGGGTATATAATGTGAAACATGACATTTACGAACCTTCATATATAAAAAGGAATTGTAGGAACTGTCCTGTGGTTTTGGATACACAAATTAACTAAATATATAAAAATAAGTTTGCTTTTGAAGAGTTAAGTTTTCGACAAATATTATATTTGCATATTCGCTCATTTTGATGTTTTCAATGATGGATATACCATAAGCGTCAGCAACATATTTTAAGGGAAGTTCTCACTCTAAGCTGCAAATGATGTAATTTTGTAAAAGGAGTGAATTCTAACCTAAAGTCCCCCATACCTGACTGGTTTTTTTTCTGAGAGTGGTTGTATTCTGGATTTTAGTTAGCATCTTTAGTTTACGGCCAGGGAGTCAAAACAAGAGGCTATTGTCATTATCCGTACGAAATGACACTGGGTTTCCGGTAAAAGTTTTGTTGTTTCCAAATCAAGATTTGTGCCGACAATTCTACAGTGAAAACGGCAGATTCTAGAGCAATGATTAGCATGACATACTAAAGAAAGAGTAGAGTAAACAAGCACGCCTTGATCCTTTGCACCTTTAGAGGATTGATGAGAGAAGAGTCAATGGTCACGTGACATCAATCATCAAGCTTCAGCTTCCAAAAGGCAACAACTCGGTCAGTCTCATTAATTTAAGATCTAGATATAGATCTCACCAGGCTCCGTTAATCGCGCCGTCAGATTGACCTCCGACCTCCTTCAAATACAGCCAATCAGCCAGCTCGCCCCGCCAGCCAGCAACTGAAGCATACGGGGCGAACGGGGCTGATTCGCTTAATATGTATGACGTCACAGGTCATTCTGACGTCTCGATTAACGATGCCTTGTGAGATCTATAAGCTGCAAAATAGATCTTAATTTATTGAGATGCAACTCGGTCTCATTACCGTTGAGCTTCAACATTCGTGTTGGCATCACGTCTGTAATGTACGCTCCGAATTATGTTATGGTCTTTAGCTCATG
Organism: Steromphala cineraria; assembly: GCA_916613615.1. Taxonomy (NCBI): domain Eukaryota; kingdom Metazoa; phylum Mollusca; class Gastropoda; order Trochida; family Trochidae; genus Steromphala; species Steromphala cineraria. Next base: position 43,981,212 of record OU744733.1, read on the forward strand.
AGGAAATGGTCTGATAATTAAGATTCAAAGATAAATGCCATTTAGATAGTGAATAAACGTAATAATGTTATATTTGTGGTCACACTACATTAATATGTACTATTCAAGATAGTGTGATCCAAAATATATCATTGTTACAAGTTGATCATCTGCAAAAAGACAATTACAAATGCCACAAATTCACAGAAATCAGGACACAGTTTGTTAATGAAGACCAAAAATGAAATAAGTTCTAACTCATGTCCCTGTGTGGCACCACATGAATATTCAGTTCGATCAGATACAAGAAATAAACGATGAAATCCATGATAGAGCTGTTTCCCTGCCAGAGACGACGTGCAATGTCCAGAGTATCAATTTCGGCACTGAGATCCCGTCGGACCAGTTCTGTCATGTTAGCTGGATCGACTACAGATTGTAGATCGTCTTTCAGGCGTAGAAGAAGAATCTCTGTCATATGCGGTATTCGGACTGAAATTCATCAATAATTGAGTTTGCATGATGTAAAGAGAGTGCGAAAACAGCTCCGCCGAAAGCGCACTTTAAATCACCAATTAAGTAAGTTTAATAAGTCATGATGTAAAGATTTTACCAATGTCGCTGTGTGGCAGTGAGATATGGGTTTTTTATGCTGCACTCATTACCTACACAGAGGCAGATCAAGTCATGTAATGTTGATCGGGCCTCTTTTCGAAATCATCAAATTCATGGGGTAGAATGGGAGATGCTTTATGAAAGGAAATAAAAGTTAGTTGTGCAATCAGCGACGCTGTCCAAAAAATCAACATTTTGGCTACTGAAGCATGGACAAATCATATGAACCGCCATGTTTATGCGGGAAGCATTGCATTTGCTAAAAAATAGAGCCATGGGCTCTGTAGCTCATCAAACTTTTGATGGAAAAAGGTTTTGACCCCTGTGAACCAATTTAGGGTCATTAGGTCACAAAATCTACAAGTTTGAATCCCCATTGTCTACACACAACTTTTTAGCTCTCTAGACCATTTGGAACTGGAGGAGAAGATGAAAATAGGTTTTGAAGGTTGTGACCCCTGTGACCCCATTTGGGGTCATGGGGTCACCAAACCTAAAATTAGGAATTCCCATTGGCCCAGGAGTCTACACACAACTTTTCAGCTCTCTAGACCTTTTGAAACTGGAGAAGAAGGAGTAAAATATGTTTTTAAGGCTTTGACCCCTTTGACCCCAATTGGGGTCAAGGGGTAACCAAACCTAATATTTAGAAGCCTCATTGGCCAAGGAGTCTGTACACAACTTTTTAGCTCTCTCAAACTTTTGGAACTGGAGAAGATGGAGTAAAATAGGTTTTTAAGGTTTTGACCCCTGTGACCCCAATTGGGGTCAAGGGGTAACCAAACCTGGCCAAAGAGTCTACATACAACATTTTAGCTCTCTCGACCTTTTGGATCAAGAAGATGAAAATAGGTTTTTAAGGTTTTTAACCCCTGTGACCCAAATTGGGGTCATGTGGTCATGAAATCTACAATTTAGAATTCCCATTGGCCAAGGAGTCTACACACAACTTTTTGGCTCTCTAGACCGTTTGGAACTGGAGAAAAAGATGAAAATAGGTTTTTAAGGTTTTGACCCCTGTGATCCAAATTGGGGTCATGAGGTCATGAAATCTACAATTTAGAATCCTCATTGGCCAAGGAGTCTACACATAACTTTTCAGCTCTCTAGACCTTTTGGAACTGGAGAAAAAGATGAAAATAGGTTTTTAAGGTTTTGACCGCTGTGACCCCAATTGGGGTCATGAGGTCATGAAATCTACAATTTAGAATCCTCATTGGCCAAGGAGTCCACACACAACTTTTCAGCTCTCTAGACCTTTTGGAACTGGAGAAGAAGATGAAAATAGGTTTTTAAGGTTTTGACCGCTGTGACCCCAATTGGGGTCATGAGGTCATGAAATCTACAATTTAGAATCCCCATTGGCCAAGGAGTCTACACACAACTTTTTAGCTCTCTAGACCTTTTGGAACTGGAGAAGAAGATGAAAATAGGTTTTTAAGGTTTTGACCCCTGTGACCCCAATTGGGGTCATGAGGTCATGAAATCTACAATTTAGAATCCTCATTGGCCAAGGAGTCTACACACAACTTTTCAGCTCTCTAGACCTTTGGGAACTGGAGAAGAAGATGAAAATAGGTTTTTAAGGTTTTGACCCCTGTGACCCCAATTGGGGTCATGAGGTCATGAAATCTACAATTTAGAATCCCCATTGGCCAAGGAGTCTCCACATCAAATTTGAGCTCTCTAGAGTCATTGGTTCTGGAGAAGAAGTCGAAAATGTGAAAAGTTTACGGATGGACGGATGGACGGACGGACGGACGGACGCCGGACGCCATGCCATGCCATAAGCCCATCGGGTCTTTCAGACCTGATGAGCTAAAAATGGATTGTGGTGCAAATTTTTTTGCGCAAGAGGAACCTGCCGGAACCAAAGGATTTGTCTCATTCATGACCTGACATAATATCATGACTTGATCTGCCCCTGAATGGAGGTAATGCGCAGCACCCAACGTTAACATTGTTCAAGACCAATTCTGATTCTGAGGCTTCCGATAAAGATTCCAAAACATTTTCCCATGTGTTGAATTAGGTAGGTTCTATGAAAAAAGAATATTTATTGTCAAATTATCAATAATGTTGTTTAAAAAAATTCACATGAATAGCTATATAGTGTTGCAGACAAGGGATGTTTGACATTGATAGGGGATGGTATAACAAAAAATCTTTAAAATATCAAAGATAATGTCTCTTTTACACTTGTTTAACCAGTCATAGCAAATTAAAACCCAATCTAAATAAATTTAGATCAACAGATTTTTTATGTTGTCATATGATCGAGGCCAGAAATGGTGATAAAAGAGTTAAAATGTCTCAAAACAAATTGATTATTGATGGACAAACCTTTATTTATGACCACAACAGGAAAGGCATAGTTTGCATCTCTAAAAGACCATCAGATTTCATCCCACACCAAACACAGAACAACACAAGCTACAGCGAAGCAGTGACAGACGCACCACGTGGGTCAATGTTTACATCCAGCGAATCCGGAAGCAACAGAACAGGGGAGACTACTCTGAACGCTTGAAGTGAAGGCCGTGGTTCGTTTGTTTACAAACACGGGTTTGACGTTCTATCGTGGAATATAGAGGGACTACGCAAACACGATAGTGATGAATCTATTTTGAAAATATTCTGCAAGCAGTTCGACATAATTGGGTTCTGTGAATCATTTGTTCGATCTGCAAGTGAGTTTTCTAATTTTTTACCAGGCTATACTGTCCTGAATAGTGTTCGCCGGAAGATGAAGAGACTTGGTCGGTACAGCGGTGGTGTAAGTGTTTTCATAAAGTCATGTCTACTTGAAGACGGATATTGTAAGCGATTGTATGAACATTTTGAAGACTGTGTTGTAGTATTATTCCGCTCATCACGTCTGGATTGGGACCGGGACACTATTTTAATCTTTAAGTACATATCGCCTGAAAATTCTCCAATTTATAGTGATGATAGAGATGGTATGTCAATCTTAGAAGACTGTATTTCAACTGTTAGATGTGACTTTGCTGAAGAACATATACTTCTATCTGGAGACCTCAATGCCAGGATGAAGGATTTTCTTGACTATATCCCTGATGACAATTTAAATTGTATTTATGATGCTACTGACTATCCTAGTGATGAGTTTGATACTCCTAGATTAAGTAAAGATAGTCACTTTCATAATAACTATGGCATTAAACTAGCTGAGCTGTGTCGAACATTCGGAATACATACCTTCAATGGTAGATTACATCATGATAAATCTGGTGAGTTTACTTGTATAACTCATAATGGCTCCAGTGTTGTGGACTACATGATCTCAAGCTCATCACTATTCAACAAGGTTACAGATTTTAGAATAGGAACATTGGATCTGTCATGTCATTTCCCTGTTTCTTGTTCCCTCGATATTACGCACAGTGCCATTAATTCTGAACCCTCTATTAACATTGATACTGGTGTGAACACAACTCCTTCTCGGCGGAATACATCTGAAGAAAAACCATGGATCAAGTATATCTGGTCTAAAGACTATGACAATCAATTTGTTACACAACTACAAAGCAAACTTCTAGATATGTCTGTTATATTAACTGAACTTATATACACAAACTCAGAGAAAGCACTTAATCTCTTTGTCAGTGTCTTAAAGGAATGTGCTTCTCATACTAAAACTGTGTATCGCAGTATCTATGATAAACTTGGCAGATCACAACCTCCTTGGTGGGATGCAGAACTGGAACAATTAAAACATGATAAATACTCTGCTTTACGTGCTCATAGAGATCATAACCTGGACTTGCAGTTATTTCGCCAACTGCGAAAACTGTTCAAGAAGACATTTAAGTTAAAAAAGGAAAATTATCAGTTTAAACAGAGACAAAAACTTGTTGAAGCCAGCAGTGATCCAAATCAATTTTGGAAGTTATTAAAACAATATAGACTTAGGGAAAGTCTTCCACTATCAATTTCATGTAATCAGTGGTTTGAACACTTCTCATCATTACTCAATGTTGAACAATCATGTGTTTCACCTGTTTCACCTCCTATTGTATGTCATACTGATGTATCAGCACTTAATTCTGTTATTAGTGACAAAGAAGTTTTGTTTCATATTTTACACTCCTCAAACAATAAGTCCCCTGGGCCTGATGGCATATTCAATGAGTTTCTTAAGGCTTCAAGTTCTACTATTGTCCCTTTCTTGACAAAATTATTTAACCAGATATTTGATAGTGGTAACTTTCCATCTTCATGGGTAAAGAGTATAATATGTCCTTTATTCAAATCAGGCTCAAAAAGCAACCCAAGTAATTACAGGGGCATCTCTCTTATAGACTCTATTTGTAAAGTTTTTTCCAGCATATTGAATAAGCGTTTAAAAACTTGGTGTGATGAAAATGAGGTTATTAATGAGTCACAAGCTGGCTTTAGAGCAGGGTATTCTACAATTGACCACATTTTTTCTCTTCAGGCTTTAACTCAGAAATATTCTTGTAAAAAGAGAGGTAGATTCTATTGTTTGTTTATTGATTTTTCTAAAGCTTTTGACACAATAAGACATGATGTTCTTTTGCAATCCCTATCTGAAGTTGGGATATCTGGAAAAAATTTTAATATAGTTTCCTCCATGTACAAAAACTTAGCAGCATGTGTAAGGACTTCTAACGGATTATCCAAATGTTTTACATGTAATATCGGTACTCGACAGGGATGTGTTTTAAGCCCCCAGTTGTTTATCATATTTATCAACAAATTGTGTACTATAATGTCAGAAGTTGGTGGTAGGGGTGTACATGTTTCATCGGATTATAATAATTTATGTTCTCTAATGTTTGCTGATGATGTTTCTGCTCTATCTGATACATGTATTCAGTTACAGAAAAAAATAAATGCACTTGAAATATTTTGTAGACAGAGTGGAATGTCAGTTAATCTTAGTAAAACAAAAATTCTTGTTTTTAGAAATGATGGACCTTTAAGGGATTATGAAAAGTGGTACTTCAATGGTAATCTTATTGAAACTGTATCTTTTTATAAATATCTTGGATTTGTATTTACACCCAAACTTGTATGGAGTAAAGCTCAAAGCTGTCTGGTTTCTCAAGCTAATAAGGCAGTTTTCTCTATAAATGCTTTTCAAAGAAAAATGGGAAGAGTAAATTGTAAAGATTTGTTTAAAATATTTGATGCAATGGTTACACCTATCTTGTGTTATGGATCTGAGGTTTGGGGTACTAATTATTGTAATACTGTTGAGTCTGTTCAGGTCAAATTTTTTAAATATTTCTTGAAAGTTGGTAAATCTACCTGTAATAATATGGTCCTTGGTGAGTGTGGCAGATTACCCCTCCAAATTGTGTACATGACTAAAGTAATAAAATATTGGTGTCATCTGTTAAATATGCCTCAGAATAGATTACCCAAACAGTTGTACATCATGATTAAATCTCTAGATGATTCAGGCCGCTTTACTTGGGCAACATGTGTTAAAAATATTTTATATAGATATGGTTTTGGTTATGCCTGGATTAGTCAGGATGTTGGCAATACTGATTACTTCTTATATTTATTTAAGCAAAGACTTTCTGATAACCTTAAACAATGTTGGTATGCCTCAATACAAAGTTCAAGTAAATGTTCTTATTACTGCCAGTTCAAGACACTATTAAATGTTGAAAGATATCTAAATTGTGACATCCCTTTACACCTCAGATCTGCTTTTTCAAAATTCAGATGTGGCAACTTTCATTTGTCAGTTGAAATTGGTAGATATACTAATGTAAATCATAATGAGAGATTGTGTTTATTTTGTAAATCCAAAGGCATAAATGTTGTAGAAGATGAGTTTCATGTTTTCTTGAATGTGGACGTTTCTCAGAACTAAGGCTACAATATTTACAGAAATATATGAAGGATCTTGATCCCATTGTGAACTTCATAAATATTTTGAAATCTGACAAAGACCATATTATAAATGATACATGTAATTTTCTCTATCATGTACTTAAATATATTAGAAATGTTTCCACTCAACATGTGCACCAGCCTATGAATTAGGCAAATGATTGTATTATGGGCCTGTGGCCTTTTACTGAATAAATCTGTCTGTCTGTCTGTCTGTCTATGAGTTTGAATCCAATGAAGGTTTACTTCGGCAGCTATATAAATGTTAAAATTTGATGAGAATAATATTTGTCATAAAAAAAAGCGTCGCTTTGACGTAAATGGGTTTTATCTGAATTTTAATGTAGGTTAGTTATATATAGTAACCTGAAATAAACATTTGTTTATCAAATTGTATCATAAACATTAAATATTACCTTGTAATAAATGTGAAAATTTCTTTATATTTCAGAGGTGCAAATAGGTGAACATCCATCTAAAAAGAACGTAATTCTTATGATGTATTACCTTTTCACAACATGTTGTTGTTTGTAACAATATTTACGTGGGAATGATGATAATTGCGCTGACTTGATTGAGTTGTTCTAGTGAAAATGAAAATTTCAAGGATAATCTTCTTTTTATGAAAATTCATTTTGGAAATTTATGATAATTTCACTGATATTTTCAACATGAGCATGCACGATTCTTTTGGTATGAAGAGTAAAATATCTTATATACATGAAACTGTTTTCATTATGCCTATCGATATTATATTTTACTAACTTGGCATATTAATTTGTCATTAAACATTCGTGAATTCACTTTTGTCAAATATTTGTTGACAGTTTCATTTCATAGACGACGTCAAAAAGGTAACTCACGTTTGAAGCTTTTAACCATGGCTTCTGATGTCGACTGAAGGTGACAAGAGTTACCTCCCTTCAGGTTGCTCCTGAATGCAAACTAAAGCAAAACATGAAGTCCATTAAGAAATGCAGATTAGTGCTGAAAACAATTCATTGCTATTTGGTCCATTAAGTGAGGAAATAAAGGTGTCACGTTGTATTTAAAATGACATCCATTATCTAAAATAAGCTAAGCCAATTTGTAGACTTGTGTTAATTAAGGTACAGAAATGATATGAGTAATAATTGAATATGTGGTAACATTTAATTTTCTTCCTCGTTGTTCGCGATCGTGTACAGCAGATTTTATTGTCCTATCCAATACATAAATGTCTCATTCATGACATTTGTAGCTTGTACACCAGGAGGAGTGATATGTTTTGATTAATTACATCACTCATTTTACTAAATAGGTATGAACCCAAATAACATTTTAAAGGGGCAGTAGCACGTTTTTTCATAATTTTATATTTCAAAAATTGCACTGATAATTGTATGTTATTGCTAAATATATTATTTTGATTGTGTAATAAATCTCATTACACGAGCCATCAGCCATAGTCAGAGGACAAAGTATGAAGATTCACATAAAATCCATTGGCGGCCATTTTGTTGTGAACACCTTTAATTCATTTTCTGTAAGAAAAAGAAATCGCATGACTAAACTTGACATTATATATTTGAATTATTACTGCTCCATTTAGTTAAAATACAATGTCTTTCAATTGGAACCATTAATTTTCATTTTCCTGACATCACCTTATATTCCCCCTAAAAACGTGCTACTGCCCTTTTAATCAAGACAAACATTTAGACAGTTGCATTTGTTTTAAAGCGTGACAAATAGAACATTTGATTTGTGTATTTTTATGCAATATGTGAAAGTTAGATCTAGCACTCACTACAATAGATTGATGTGCATGTTAGCAAAATGACAACACCTGATAAGGTAATTCAAAGATAAAGAAGGGATAATGTGAATTATATGCGTATATAACGTATATCAAATAATGATATTATTACAGAGGCCAAATGCTTAGACTATAATTTTATTTACACAGGGTGACTTATTAAGAAGACGATATTGCAGTTATGACTAAATGTATGCATAGTCAAATGATTCTTAACCTTGTTTTTATAGGAAAAATGAAATCATTCGGCAAATTATTTACTGTTGACTGATTCGGAGGTATTTTTAATGAAAACAGAGGAGGTGAAAATATCCTTTCTGCAACGACAAGATAAAATGTTACTCTCTATGACCCATCGCAGTTTATTTTTCAGATTAAAAAGTATAAGGAGACACAAGGCTGTATATAAAAACAGTTATTTCAGAGGACAAGGTCCATCTATGTCAAATTCTTCATCTTGAAATCCTTCTTTGCAGGTTTGTAATGCTTGATCCATGTGGCGTCATGTCATTATTGAGGTTTCTCTATTATACTGATGAACGAGCTACTAACATTTCAGGGAACGGCATGTTTAACTTCACTTCAAGCTTTCCATCACAGTGTTAGATATTATATTTATGTTTGGAAATGACACAACTTTAAAGTGGCAGTAGCACATTTTTAGGGGTGATATAAGGTCATGTCAGGAAAGACAATGTATTAAAACTAAATGAAGCAGTTATAAATCATAATTATCTATAATGTAAGGTTCAGCCATGCGATTCCTTTTTCTTGCACAAAATGAATTAAAGGTGTTCACACAAAAATGGCTGCCAATGGACGTATCTTTATAATTTGTCCTCTTACTATGGATGATTGGGTTGTGTGAAGAGATTTTTGACACTATCAAAATGATACGTTTAGCATTAACGTACAATTATCAGTGAAAAAATGAAAATATATAATTTTCAAAAAGCGTGCTACTGCCCCTTAATATACATACGACTAATCGCTCATTGGCATAATTCGTTTTACGAACTAATGTGTAGTTACATCATGTGTTTAGAATTTTATTTCTGAAAACAAAAATGTTTTTCCTTCTACCGGTTTATAGTAAAACTTTCCATAAGCACGATAAATGAACACCAATCGGTGTCAATATAGTCTAAAAGATTTATTCGTTGACTTTTTATGAAAATACCACCTTCTTATCTTGCCTAGCCTTGTTGCAAGTATCTATCGTAGCAAAGTTTTGTTGGATTACCTTATCCTGTTGTTATTGTTTTTGTTTTCTCATACCAAAATGTATAAATTGCTGTACCCTTCATTTTTCCTCAAATGCTTGAAAAAGGGATAAGGATCTATACCGAATCGTCGCTAGCGCTGCTGTCAAATAAAGACGTTGTTCATCCATAGAATTACTCTTATCTTCCTTTTACCATCAACTTCTAGAATGCCAATCAAACAGCTGATACATAAATCGCTTATGTTTATAATTATATAGCATTTAAAGTTTGAATATGGATATTTGATGATTCTATGCATTGTAAGTACTAGTCGTTGTGATTGACTGTGCTTCGGATATTTCTTTAAGCTTTTTTATACTATAGCACGACTTTAGGTACAAATGCCTAATAGACAGACAGACAGGCAGATTGTTTATTAACGTCTCACCTCAAAATGTTACATAAAAATATATACAACATTAAAAGAGCCACTCCTTTTGGAGTTACGAGAGACGAACAATATTAAAATGTACAGTAAATATTACTAATATATATACATAACAGTACAGTAAATATTATAAATATGTATTAAAAAGTACAGTAAAAATTAGAAAAATGTATTAAAGGGTAGAATAAATATTACAAATATATATTAAAAAGAACTCCCAGCATTTCAAATATATGATATGATATATGATATTACCTAATATCTTAAAGAGCCACTCCGTGAGTTGTCAGGGTTCACATTTGCCCAACTTTACCAATTGTGTCATCTGACCGAGAAGTATCAATTGTTACAGGAAAGTAGCATTCAAATGCTCATCAACGTCGTATTGTGACATCATTAAGGTTTGAAGTCGCGATAATGATCGAAAACCGGACGAGCGTCAATCCGTCAAACGTAACAATTTCGAAACTTACCTAAATTTAGAAATTCAGTTACAAGTTGATGATGTTTGATAGGTTCTATTACTAGTATGTTATTAATTGATAGGACGTATAATTTGACTTCTGCAAATGTATATGTGTGTTTTAAGATTTTCATTGAACACAAGTATTTTATAATATTATTACCTTTTTGGAGTGAAATTGTCAAATATTTTGAACTCATATAAAAAATTATGCGATTTTTATTCGCATCAAAGCAAAACAATACGTCATAAAACATGGGAACAAGACAACTTTGACCAACTTCGCAGGTGAGGGATCGCCAAGGTCTTGGGTCAGCGACACTGGACATTTGGACACTCTTAGAAAATACATTTTGAGTAATGAGAATAAAAATCTTGACCCTACGTCATGTTACGTTTCGTCTTCATGCCTTGTAGCCTTTCAGATCATGTTGGGTCAAGTGATGAGCGATGGGAATAAATCACAAAACAAGACCTTGTATATAAGAGTTTAAGGAAAAGTGTATGCGTAGAATTTTAAAAACATATTCCAAGATGAATACATTGTATCTCCTAGCATGTCTTATAGCTCTAGCGACAACACAAGGTGAGTAATTGTATAATTCAATTTTTTTCTATACCTCAACAATAACGTAGTGCATTGTCAGATTTGTGTTTACTGATACGTACGTGCGATAAAAAGTGCATTTTAGGGTAAATAAAAGATCAAATTTGTCAAAACTGTTCTTTGATTTGTTAAGTAGTCATTTCTTGTACTGTATCATGTAATTTTATCTCAATTGCTTTATTAATTAATCATTTGGAGTAAATACTATACATATTAATTAATCATAAATATGTAAATATGATTCATTTGTTTTGTAGTCATTTCATTTACTGTATCATTTAATTTTATCTTGCTGCTATGTTAATGAAAATATTTGGAGTAAATATGATACATAAATTTATCTAACCTAATTCAAACAAATGTCATTTCCCCTTGTTTGTATTTACACAATTTCTAGTTAGTTAAATGATAATCAGTTATCAAAAGCCACTTTAGAATTATACATCAAGACAATCACGACTGTCGGTATAAAAATCAGAGTTCCTATTACAGTTAACACATTTTGCAAACTCACACTAATTCTCAACAACACCATTTTGCGATTTTATTATAAAGGGACGTAGACGTTAAAGGGGCAGTAGCACGTTTTTGGGGGAATATAAGGTGATGTCAGGAAAATGAAAATTAATGGTTCCAATTGAAAAACAATGTATTTAAACTTAATTGGGCAGTAATAATTCAAATATATAATGTAAAGTTAAGCCATGTGATTCCTTTTTCTTACACAAAATGAATTAAAGGTGTTCACACAAAATGGCCGCCAATGGATTTTATGTGAATCTTCATACTTTGTCCCTTGACTATGAATGATTGTGTTGTGATATTTCTGGCACTGTCAAAATAATATATTTAACATTAAAGGGGCAGTAGCACATTTTAAGGGGGAATATAAGGTGATGTCAGGAAAATGAAAATTAACGGTTTCAATTGAAAGACAATGTAATTAAACTAAATGGAGCAGTAATAATTCAAATATATAACATAAAGTTTAGCCATGAGAATCTCTTTTCTTACCCAAAATGAATTAAAGGTGTTCACAAAAAATGGCCGCCAATGGATTTTGTGTGAATCCTCATACTTTGTCCTCTGGCTATGGGTGAATGGCTTGTGTAATGAGATTGTTGACACTGTCAATGTAAAACATTTAGCATTAACTTTCAATTATGAGTGAAATATTTAAAATATAAAATTATGAAAAAACGTGCTACTGCCCCTTTAACTTACAATTATCAGTGAAAACTTTAAGATTTAAAATTATCAAAAAACGTGTTACTGCCCCTTTAAGACGTAGCTAAGCTTTATAAATTAATAACATTTCATTCATCATTTACACAATTTTGTTTCAATTTTAAAAATGACGATTAATTTATATTTCAGAATATTTGTACAAGCTTTACCCATTATTCACTGCGTCGTGTATTGACGTTATAGAACCATATTTTTTATCTTAAACTGATTTTCCTCATGTCATTCTTTTCCACGTATCGATTAAAAACTTTGAATAAATATCTCCATGCCAGTGAATACAACAATGTGTTTGGAGCTGTTAGCCATGTGACTTCTATATCGTTTTGATTCAGAACACTACATTAAACCAGTCCATTCACATGTTCGTGCCTTTTGAAGAGACCTCGCTTCTGTATAACAATATATCTGTTAATCTGATATTGGGAGAATTATGTATAATACATTTTAAAGAAAAATACGTTCGGCCAGCGTAATCGTAATTGTAACATAGACATGCATTGAATATCAGAACGAAACGCAGTTAACGTTTCAAATGTTTCAATGGTTACTTGGCCCATATTCTAATAATATGAATAAATCCTCCTTGAAGTGAATCAAAGAGCAATTTCGTGAGGTGTTGGGGTCACATAAGACCCAATTTATAAATAGATCCATGTCATCGAGCATAATGGTTGCACGAAAGTATCATTTTAAAGCTACTCGACGTTGTACGGTGACAATAGAAAGGTTTGACGTCGCGGTTGTGACCGAAAACCGGACAATAACGCGCGTCAGTGAGTCTAATGTTACTTTTGAAAGTTATAGAAAGACAATTACGAGCTCGAGTTGATACTGTTCGATGGGTTAAATAAACAGTATCTATGTAAATTAGACGTGTGAAAATTCATTAAAAACAAGTATTTTTATCATACATAGTCGTTTTGAAATAAATGAGCGATATGTTTTGTTTTTTTTATAACTAACTATGCCATTTACGTTTGTATCAAAGCAAAATGTGATGAAAATCGAGGAAATGCTCTTTATTATTTAGAAACTGTGATCGTAAAAGTGTCTATTAATAAAACAAGCAGATGTTTGTTTTTAATTTTGTTCACCAATCAATTCCAGTTTGGGCCATGTATGGTCCACCAAGAGACCCCTATAGGCCACCAATGTCTGGAGGCATGCCCCCCAACCTGTACGGGGGACAACCGAGAATGAACTATGGAGCCGCTGATATGGATATGCCAATGGGGATGCCTGGAATGGGCGGGATGCCTGGAATGGGCGCGATGCCTGGAATGAACGGAATGAACAGAATGAACGGTATTATACACTAATTTCATTATAAAACATTATTAAAAACTACGCTAAAATATTACAAAATTATTAGGAACATAAACAGTTGATATTGAAAGGAAATTGCAGAATGAACGGAATGAACAGAATGAACGGTATTATAAACTAACTTCATTATAAAACATTAATGAAGAAAATAACGCTAACATTTTACAAAATTATTAGAAACATAATCAGTTGATATTGAACGGAAATTGCAGAATGAACGGAATGAACAGAATGAACGGTATTATAAACTAATTACATGATAAAATTTGAAAAAAAAACCACTAAGATATTACAAGGATTTACTAGGAACAGAAACAGTTAAAATTGTAAGGAAATTGCTGATATTCATTTGTAACTAAATTGAACTTAAAAATATATAGATAGATATCGAAAAAATCTTTTTTCTTCATCATTCATAAAGTTTGAAGCGCTTTTATTCAACAACATATTCTTGGTAATCTCCCATAACTGGGGGTTAATCAAGTGATAAAAACCTGCTCCAAGACTGGTACAAAATGTTTTGACTTGAGCTATATCTTTTGGTAGAGACTGACACTTATTAAAAACACTGAAACTCTGATTTATATCTAATTTGTTACATTGTTACTTTTTGTGAGTACCTTGAACATTTAAAGCAAAGATATCATGAATGAATAATGATGAATAGCATGTAAGTTAGGATTTTACGAACTCAGTTTGCATTTTAGCGCATTGAAACTGCATCATGATATTTATTTTATTGTACAATCATAATTCATCATAGTTACTTGTATATGATGATGTTACAATTTGATTGGATCACTTTTTATGAGTATGATTTACTCACCATTAAAGAGACACAGAGTATGTTGATAGGATCACATATGTCAAATTTTGAAATCGATGTTATTACAGACAGACAGACAGACAGACAGACAGATTATTTATTAAAGTCTCACCTCACGTGTAAAATACAAATTCATCAAATACATATAAAAATAAATAGCAAGTTACAAATGAGCCACCCGTTTAGGGTTATGAGAGACTAAATTACAAAATAGTACAGTAAATTATAAAACTAAATAAGCACACATAGAAGTTTTGAGATACAGTTAGAAGTATAATGTAAAATAAGATATGTACAGACATAAATACAATCATTTGTTAAAAAGTAAATGGTTACGATGTAAAGATTAGATTTGCACGTTTTGGCAGTAAAATGAACAATATTGTAATTTGACATAATAAAAATCAATTTCTCTACATCGGTAAAAGTATAAAAACCATTGCACACAAGATTACATTGACTAAAAAGATTTGAACGATAAGAGGTGTATAAAGGGCAGTGTAGTAAAACGTGACATTCATCCTCAACTGAGTCGGTGCATCTAAAACAAGTCCTCTCATTGATAGGTGTGTTGGTATACCTTCCGGTTTCTATTCGTAGAGGGGCAACTCCGCATCGGAATTTCCCAAAAGCTTTCCGATCCATCCTGGGTATTTTTTCTGTTAAGAAGGTTTCTGTATTAAAAGTTGATTTAAAAGTACGATAAAAACGTAGTTTATTTCCGCCGTTACTGGATTTACATCGGGAACCACTAACTGTTACTGAAAATAACAAGTTAAAGGTCAATCAGTACTTTAGAGCGAAACTACGGCCATTCAATGTCGGGATTTTGATCGAAAACCGGACAATGTGGCTCGAGTGGAGCGCGCAAATTCGCCAAACGTAATTTTGAAACCTTGTCATAAGCTGACAGGAAGATATATTCGATTCGATAGTGTTTATTAGGTATTGTAGCTAAAAGGTACATTGTAGATTAATTGGATGCATAATTTCGAATATTAAACGTATTTGAGGTGTTTTCTTGATTTTTTCCATAAAATCAAGCATTTGAGATATTATGCATAAATGAATATATTTGCCAGTCCAGTGATGAGATATGAACTTCAATCAGCATATTTGATATCTTGTAGCTTATCAAAACCAAATAAAATTTCAAGAAAGATACTCTGTGTCACTTTAATTCTTGGCCTGATAGTTATAAGGTAATTAAGAATTATTTCCTTTAATATGTTATTATTCAATTGAAAATGCAACCTCATTTGTGAAATTACTGTTGAATGTTCAAAAATTCATATGGACATGAAAACATGACAAATGTTATCGGGACACAAAAAGGTGTTTGTTTATTTATTTATTTCCTCTATGATTTTCGACAAAGTCCCGTAGCACAAATTTTAGGAGTGGGTAGGCCAACTTTTCATGTTTATAGCTCAAAAGGGGAGGGGGTGAATGTTATTCTTTAAAGAAGTTTGGGGACCATGCAAATGTTCCGCATATTTTCCCTTAACATTATATTAGCCTAATTAGCTACTCAAGCCATTGTTTCTTATGTTTGAAGTATGGTATCTTTAGCAGTGGGGTAGGGGGCTGCACATGCTATGGACCTGCGACATGGAGTTTGATGCAATGTGCCTTTTTTGTCGTCAAGTACAGCTGCATACCAAAAGTTTGTTCACCTGCTTGTGATCTTAGTGCAAATATCATGTAATTTGGGTTCCTTTTTTACGTTCATAAAATAACTCCAGGACCACTTACAGAAGATCATCAATTTTCCATGTGTAAAATAACCATTCCAAAGTAAGTGAACAAACCTAAGATACGCAGCTGTATATTCATTTTCGATTGAGATCTTGATTAAAATATTCTTCTATTTTTCAGGAATGAACTTCCCCATGGCTGAGATGATGAGGTGTAACCTTTACAAGAAAATGTTTGAAATGTAACTAAAACTTCAGATAGAAAGTTTTTTTATCTACTTGATAAAGCTTATTCTTGGACCGTGGATTGACCTTTGCGAATTTCATTGGGAAAAGCTTACTTTGGATGGTGCTGAATAAAAGAAAAAACATCTTTTTTAATACAATTTCTTGTATCCCCTTTATTTGTTTCTTTTTTATTTTGGTTCACACTGGTGAATGATAAGATCATTTTATGTTAATGTTAGTACAATATTCAACTCAAGAAGGTCCCCACTTTACAGTTTTCCCTATTGTCCAAAACAAACATAAAAGCTAAGTTTTTTTGTAACCACATGTGTCCTTTTCATTCAACATTTTGTAAAGCACCCTTCATAATAAAAATGTGTGCTTACGTTCAGGGGTAGTTCACTGTGGATACAGAAGACGCCTTATAACCTATATGCTCGTTACTTGAAATATTCTAATGTTATGATGAAACAATGTCTGATGCTTCTTTGAAACGTTAGGTACATTTATAACTTATTGTCCATGGATATACGTACCATTTGTATATGCTGAGAATCGTTTTGTTGATTGAGCTTACAATCTACACATTAAAGGGGAAGAAGCACACTGTTTGGAAATTTTCAATTTTCAATTTTTCTCTGATAATTGTACGTTAATGCTAAATGTATTGTTCTGATAGTGTCAAAAATCTCATTACACAAACCAATCATCCGTAGACAGAGAACACATTATAAAGATTCCTATAGAGTCCATTAGTCGCCATTTTGGTGTGAACACATTTAATTCATTTTGTTTAAAAAAAGGAATTGCATAGCTGAAGTTTACATTATATATTTGATTTATTGCTGCTTCAGTTAGTTTACGTGGAACCATCTTTTTGTATTTTCCTGACATCACCTTATCTTGCCCCTAAAAACGTACTACTGCTCCTTTAAGCTTTCACAAGAATACCACTCATATATCCTTGAAAAAAAGGTTTATCTTATGCGAAGAAACATAAAATATCGTTGTTTCATTCAGAATATGTATGCTGGTTCAGCACAATTAACACAATTTAAAATCCACATCATTAAAACAAAGTATGTTCAGGTTACGTATAATTCTACATCTGATTGCTTCCATCTAAAACGATTAAGTGCCTGTCAGTATTTATATGCAATATCACTGATTTTCATTTACTAGTTAATTTGCAACATATCCTTTTTAATTTTTTTATATTCAATATTGTCCTTAAGGATTTTCAACGATCTATTGTGGGAAAATTGTTTGAAATGTCTGCCATACAAACAATACACAATATATACAGCTTCATACCTTAGTTTGTTCACTTACCTGTGTATCCTAGTTCATATATCATGTAGTTTGGAATGTCTAACAATCATTAGCATTGCGAAACGAATCGCGTAATATTGAAATTGCACTACAGAAGTTGCAGTTCATTTTTGAACATATGTATTTGATATACCTAACAGTTAACCCTGTTGACACGTCATTAAAGAAACCAGGGGTAAAATTTTCGAAAACACAATTTCATTCTCTGCTTAATCCACATTTGATCAACAACTTAAAACACAAGTCATAATTGTTTCTATGTGCTAAAAGGCAATGTGAATAGATTAGGGTTTTTCACATCGTCCACATGAATTATCTTAATCGATATTTAGTCAAATCGGATATTTTTTAAATATGACCCCTCCTGTTTATTCAATCATTCCACAATTTCAAAATATAGAACTGGTGACCAGACAATCCCAAAATAAAGAATGATTATTTTATACATGTACAATAGTTGAGTATTTCTCAGGTCTTCTAAAATTATTTGATTGACGTCCAAACTAAACGCAAAATTATTCGCACTCAGATAAACAAGCAAGTGAACAATCTTAAGGTACGCATCTGAATGAAGCGTTCACAAATTATTTATGGGACTAAGGTTTCAAGAATGACAATGTACTGTAGTAATCACAAAAATATGTTCACCTGTTTGTATTTAGATTTATCACGAATTTCGACATAAAAGTGTCAACACAACAGGAGTCATCTGGGGTCAAACATATTTACTTTTGAATTATTTGTACAAGAGGTCAATGTCCAGTATAAAATATTGTAAAAACAACTGGAACAAAGGCAATTTTCTAAAAATTCCAACCATGTTATTACTATAAAAGACACCAAGTGACCACGGATTGTGCATGAGTTTTTTTGCATCAATTTTCTCGCACGTATTTTTCTTCACCATGGTCATGTCAGCCTTTCTGTGTTTGTTTGCTTTGGTTGTAATGCAAGCCAATGCATTTGGAGGGCAAAGTTTCAACCCCCAAGTATATGAATGTAAGTATCTACGACTTCTCCTGTAAAATATAATAACGTATGTATGTATCGTGTTTTTGACATTGTTTTAAGAGCTGATAACCTCATGAGGATGTTGATTCACTGATATCGAATGGTATCTTGAATTTATCATCATTTTAACTTGTTTGTGTATTAATATATCTTCTCAATGGAGTATTTCTTATCGTAGTTCTTACCTTAAGACATACAACTTTTGAGACTAATTCTTGAAAATCGGATTTACAAAAAGTATGTTGAAATTGTGTAACATCACAAAACTATTTCACTTAGAGGGTGTATAGTCCTTCTTTCCGATATCATTTTTTAATCATTATTAAAACGAGCGACCTCCCACTCATATCTATTTAGCCAAAATTTCAATCCTTTACTGTATGTTTTTCTTCATTCAGTTGTACCAGACCTAGCACTGCTATCGGCTCAAGGAGATCCCTACGGAACCCCTTACTATGGTCCTGGAGGTAAGATTAGTGCAAGTCCAGTAACTTCTTTGAGAGCTGTTTTAGAAGTTGGAATGACAATGATTCAGCGGAATATACGGATGACAACTTCTTTGTTCATTGCATGCGACATTTCGACACAGATTCCTATGTCTTTCTTAAGCAGAGGAAGCAGTTCTCATATATCTTATTACCGGAAAAAAATTATACTAAGCGGGTTTTTATTTAATCCATACCTTATCATCAAATTATACGGACTCTAGATCGACGTCTCTTTCAGAATTTAATATTTTAAAAGTCTTCGATTTAATTTATTATTTATAATAATAATAATAATTATAATAATAATAATTATAATATATTATCAATTATAATAAACAATAACATATACATTTGGAATATTCCACTGCAAGTTAGTGTTGAATTCAATTTCACAAGGTAAATAATGACTTAATGATCAGTATTTAGCATTTCACAAAGTAAATAAAGAACTAAATCAAGTTTGCGCTTATTTTTTTCCGAAGTATAACATTTCTTGCATCTAAAGTTATAATCATTGTAATTGCCTTACGGGCAAAAAAGAAATATCTGATCTTATCAAAAGTTGTATTTGTCATTACAGGTTCCGGGAATGGTTTGAACGACATCTTCACTTGCAGAATATTGGTCAGCATGTTTGGATAAACACAGAGTGATTTTCTGATGAATAAACGTTTAAAAAAATATTACCCACTGTTTTTGTCACTTCGACGGTGCAAGAATTTACTAGTTGATTTTGTGGTTTAGTCGCTATGTGATTTTAGATTTTTAATATGATATGTTCAGACAATGTGAACAATATTTTAGCATTAGTGATTTTTATCTATTGGATAAGTTGACATATTCAGACAATGTGAACAATATTTTAGCATTAGTGATTTTTAGCTTTTGGATAAGTTGACATATTCAGACAGTGTGAATAATATTTTAGCATTAGTGATTTTTAGCTTTTGGATAAGTTTACATATTCAGAAAATGTGAACAATATTTTAGCATAAGTGATTTTTAGCTTTTGGATAAGTTGACATATTCAGACAATGTGAACAATATTTTAGCATTAGTGATTTTTAGCTTTTGGATAAGTTGACATATTCAGACAATGTAAACAATATTTTAGCATTAGTGATTTTTAGCTTTTGGATAAGTTGACATATTCAGACAGTGTGAATAATATTTTAGCATTAGTGATTTTTAGCTTTTGGATAAGTTTACATATTCAGAAAATGTGAACAATATTTTAGCATTAGTGATTTTTAGCTTTTGGATAAGTTGACATATTCAGACAATGTGAACAATATTTTAGCATTAGTGATTTTTATCTATTGGATAAGTTGACATATTCAGACAATGTGAACAATATTTTAGCATTAGTGATTTTTAGCTTTTGGATAAGTTTACATATTCAGAAAATGTGAACAATATTTTAGCATTAGTGATTTTTAGCTTTTGGATAAGTTGACATATTCAGACAATGTGAACAATATTTTAGCATTAGTGATTTTTAGCTTTTGGATAAGTTTACATATTCAGACAGTGTGAATAATATTTTAGCATTAGTGATTTTTATCTATTGGATAAGTTGACATATTCAGACAATGTGAACAATATTTTAGCATTAGTGATTTTTAGCTTTTGGATAAGTTGACATATTCAGACAGTGTGAATAATATTTTAGCATTAGTGATTTTTAGCTTTTGGATAAGTTTACATATTCAGAAAATGTGAACAATATTTTAGCATTAGTGATTTTTAGCTTTTGGATAAGTTGACATATTCAGACAATGTGAACAATATCTTAGCATATTGGAAACTTCTTATCTTGTTAAGGCGTTGTTTCCACAGAGTCTTATTTGTAGAACTAGAATCAATCTCGAAACATCACATCTGAAGAATAATGAAGTTGCTTTCCATAAAAAGGATTTTCATTGTTCATCATATCAATCTCTAGAATGCTATGAACACATATTTTGGATAATGCTGTGTATCTAATGAAAAGACACGTGATAAGAACAAAGGAGAAAAAAGATGTTTTCTTTAAATGCCTTTCTCTGTATCTTTGCATAAGTTCGGGATTCACCAGAGACACATATGCATAATTCTATAGCTCTGTGTCCTGTTGTGACAGAGTTTTATGAACACGTATAGATAGCATACGATATATTGTAGAAATAAGATTATTACTATTTTACCAAATAACGAATCAATTAAGAACAATCTTTTTGGCACGAAGTCATGCTTGACTACGAATCTAACTACGAAAATAAATAAAATCTTTATGCTAAGATCATCAATATCTTTTAAAAGCATCATCAGGACTTGAGTCGGAGACATAATTCATCACTGTTATAAAGTAACTACTCTATTTTTGTACAAGCAGTGTATCTAACTTTTATTTAGGAAAACTATTTTTTTCGCAGGATAACACAATAATATGAAGCCAATTGCAACATACGGGATAGAATATAGACAGGAGATATATATGAGATAAAGAGAAATGGAGAGAGAGAGAGTAGGAAAGAGAGGGGCGAGTGAAAGCGAGAGAGAGATAAAAGGATAGAGATAGAGGGAGAGAAAGAGAGAGATAGAGTGAGAGAGAGAAAGAGGAAGGGAGAAAGAGAGATATAGAGGGAGAGAAAGAGAGAGATAGAAAAGAGGAAGGGAGGGATAGAGAAAAAGAGGAAAGGAGAAAGAGATAGAAAGAGGAAAGGAGAAAGAGAGAGAAAGAGGAAGGGAGAGATAGAGAGATGGAGGGAGAGAATTAGAGAGAGTAAAGAGAGAGATAGAGAGAGAAATAGGGAGATAGAGAGAGAAAGGAGAGATAGAGAAAGCTAGAGGGAGAGATAGAGACAGAGATAGAATGAAAAAGAGGGAGAGATAGAGACAGAGACAGAGACATCAAACATCAAAAGAATAAAAAAGGCGAGTCAATTCAATCATTTTGAATGTAACGATATTTTATATAAAACAAAATGACATACACTTTGCTGGTGTAAATATGGTCACCTTCGGCGCTACATCTGTGCTCATCTTCATTTTCAAATAAACCAGCTGGTGTCTTGCAATTCATTATTGTCATAACACCTATTACGTAGCCTGAGGCAAATGTTTGACTAGGCATTACGCAACACTAGGCTATTGTTCGTCCTCGAAAAGCCCTTTGGCTATCTTATGAAATTATTAATCTATAGAATACAGATTAATATTTACATGAACTAGAAAGAGGTTTAAGATGAAGATTAATACAAATATATATATTTGTCAGAATTACGGTATAATCGTGGAATGAAAATAATTCCATAGTTTCATATTTCATATTAACTGTTGTGTCGCTATGTCAGAAACATTTACAGGCATAACATTGCTATCATCGTATGTCCTCAAGGGTTGTAATTTGTATCTTTTAATGTTTTCACACCAGTTATTAATAAGCTGCGTGATAGTTACGGTACTCGTTAGTGTTCTTGCATTCTTGATGAGGATACATAGATACCAATCTAAATTAAGCCCTCAAATAAAGGGAAAATCTTATGGATTATAAGCCAGACATTCAAATTCACTCGTGTTCATAGTCGAATTTCGAAAATCAGTGATCCATACACCTTAACGGCGTTACACCTTACACTTAAAGGGGCAGTAGTACGTTTTTGGACAATTTTATATTATATTTTTCACTGATAATTGTATGTAAATGCTAAATGTATTATTTGTCATAGTGTCTAAAATCTCATTATACAAATCAATTATCCATAGTAAAAGAACAAATTATAAAGATTCACATAAAATCCATCGGCAGCCTTTTTTGTGTGAACACCACTAATTCATTTTGTGAAAGAAAAGGAATCGCATGGCTTAACTTTATATATATTTGATTTATTTCTGCTTGATTTAGTTCAATGCATTGTATTTAGATTGGAACCATTTATTTTCATTTTCCTGGCATCACCTTATATTCCCCATAACAACGTGCTACTACCCCTTTAAAGGCACTCCATCACGTTTTGTTAGTAAAGCAGGGGTATCCCCAAAAAATAAATATCAATGTTAACAATTGAAACTTATAGACATTCACACTAAAATGGCCACAAGAAGTTTTCGCTTGATAATTGTTAATTTCTTCTACGACTAAGGAAAATCGGATTATGTAATGATACATCTGAACCTCAAAGGTAATAGATAACAGCTATATGGAACCATTTCAGGACATATTTTTGTAAAACGTGCTACTGCCCCTTTAAAGGATTCTCAAAGAGATAACAAAATTAAATAACAAACATTTACCATATCATGATATTCCAACACTAACACAGATTTACGATGTATATCTAAATCATATTGACACCCTTTAAAGCAATCTCAAAGCAAAGAGATAACAAAATTAAGTAACACACATTTACCATATCATGATATTTCCTACACTAACAAAGATTTACGATGTACATCTAAATCATATTGACCTTCCACCCACGCCTAATTGATAAATATAAACGTCAACCTTGACGATTTGCATAACAGGGGGAAACTTACAAACACGATCTGCCATTCTCAACACGATATATCAAAACTTATTGCATGTTCGAAGATCTTTCAGAACATGTTATTATGTAATGGTCAACGCTCATCCATCAATGGTCAGACATGTGATTGTCCACTACGCAGCGACTGTCCTCTTGTATTATCAATAACTAAGATATAGTGGTCACTCCTTCGGACGTCACATCGGCCAATAAGTCTATAAATGACCGATGCAGAAAGTTAACCTGTGTCACAACAGCAGAATGGGAGCGCTACCGTGCCGCCGTTTTTGGATTCTTGGTTTACTTTCATATTGTTTTCTGCAAGGTAAGATATATAATTAACGTTATATTCACGTTTTCATTTACTTCATGGTAAATTAAACGATTAATGGTAAATGTATGTTAAAGAAAAACACGTTAGCAGCAGAAATGGATACGGAATTTCGTTATGAAAGAGTTCTATCTATTTGTTTCACAATTATTATATTGTATTTTAATGATTATTTGGGATCAAAGATTACGTGTCCACAGGAATATTTTCCTTATGAAAAGATGAGGAAGGTAATATTTTATAACTTTAAATATGTGCACAAACTAGAACTCTCAATATTTAATTTGAATGGAACTTAATTAGTAACGATTAGCTATAAATAAATCAGCAAACGTTCGTTGTCAAGAATTGACAATATTACCAATAAAGGAAGCTGAACATAGGGAGGCCCGCTATTTATTTTATTTTAAGTCGTAAAGAAGTTATACCCTTTTTCTGGCTTTTTATTGGTTGTCTTGAACCAATCAAATTGAATGTTGTGCCCAGACTATCTAATTCATCTTTAAAGGTATTCGACTGGCATGGTGTATTTCCGTATTATATATCAACACTGTCAAACTATTGTTGTTATTTGTGAATTCTCACAGGAGCAAATGCAAAAACGTTATATGAGCCAGTCAAATTGTTTGTTAGATTAGAAATTATCCATTATCAAATAACTATGTCGTCACTTGAAGCTTTCGGTCGCGAAGAATGAGACGGGTTCGTTACTTCCAAATGAAGTCATAGACTCAAGCGGCTCACGATGCCAACGACGACGTCATAAGAATTACAGTTTGCGCCGATTTGCAATTGTACAGTAGGGCGTTTCTAAAAGATACAAATTAAAACATAAATTCAAAATGTTGTTAAAATAAACAATTTATTTTGAAAAACAACTTCAGTAAAGTTTAATTTTGTAAAACACTTTCGCAACGGATATTTAGCTAGAGCCTAAATTAGAATGAAAGCCTAGTAAGCAAGTCTAGAATAAGACTTGAGAACTCAATTGTGACGAAATCTTAGTCTCCTTTTCACTATATTTGTTTTTTAGATTTATTTTTAAAAATTCAGTTCAGAGTCTTATTGTAAGACAAGTAAAACGGGAGTAACACGACGGCAAAAATTTGGTGTGTGAATTTGGTGATTAACTCCTTGTGAAATCATTAAAAGAGAAACTTGTATATTCAAAAGAACTTATTTTTCATATCATGAACAATATTTTTACAATAAACGACTAGTGACGGGGAATGTCTTATTATCTTTCCCTCTTGATATTAATTGTGTAATTCTCTCGCCAAGGCTCGTCCATTGATATAACTCAGGAAAGATGCTCTTACTATCATTCCCCGTCACTCGTTAGTTATTGTATTACTATTATTAGGACAGATACGTCTTCTTGTCTTAATTGTGTATGGATAAGCTGGCATGTCCAACACAATACTAGAAGGTATCTTCGTAGAGCTGACGGGACAATAGGAATAAACGTACGGAATGAGAGAATTCCTCGTCGCAGTTTTACTGGTTTAAAGAGTCACTCTTGTTGGGAGTCAAAAGTCAAACTCTATAATGGTGCCATTTGTGAGAAGTAACAAGGAACTATTGGAGGAAAGCATAATTTTAGAGCCATCCTGAACGTGTACCTAACTAAAAACTATTCGCAGGTGCGCGTTTTTCTGACTAACGGCAAATTTACCTATCTTGTTCAAAGTGGCACACTTCGTTACAAAATGCCTGAAAAATATCATTCTGTTGAGAAAATACTATTCTGGTACTCCTATAAGCTATGTAATAAAACAATTTTTCGTTATGAAGTTATTGAGAAAATAAGACACCAATCTTAGAATCCTCATAAAATGAAAATAACATATACGATTAAATCTTTGTAAATTCTTGTGATCAAAAATTTCAAAAATCGCGAAACGTATACAGTATATAAAAGTATTTCATTGTTTTGATTATCTTGTGGTGTTTAGAGAAATATTATAATTATTGAGAAACAAATTACAATGATAAGTAAGGACATTATGTTATGCAGAATGGATTTTAACAAATTCTGTGTTTGCGAAAGGAGAGAAATACGAACCAGGAGAAGTATTTGTCAAAATGTTACACTTTTGAAGCTCTGTTCTCCGCTGTCCCATTCCTGACTTGGTGCGAAATTTTTAAAAAGTTTAATGTCACTTGGTGTGTTTGCAATGAAATGAACGCTGTCAAAGCTATGTTCAAGCTCTTTTGAATCAAGCGTTTCTTAACTAGACATACATGTTATTAGTTCTTTTCCCACTTAAAACAGTTTCGGAGACTATTTATTTATAAATATCAAATAAATAGTATTTATACATCACATAGATTGATTAACTAGGCTAAACTAAATTTAAGGTCGTACGTAAGATCTTGATTTAATAGTTAATAAGAAATTTAAACAAAACAATCAAAATAAATTAAATTAATTTAAACAATAAACATGCAACAGAAGCAACCAAACGTTTGTTTAAGATTTTCTATGTAATACCATTATTTTTGGAAATTTAGAATTGGTCACAATTTTTTAAATAAAAAAACTCACTATGAACATTTTTATATCAATTTGTACTTTGATGATATCTACACTTTTTTTTATAAAGAACAGATATGTGACATCCCTGATACAATTTTGGCATTATTCAATGGGCAAAATTTTAAGATTCTGCATTTTGAAAATTCAAAGACATATTATGTGTATTTTCAGGATTTTGATAAGAAAATACAAACTATTCTAAGCGGCGACGAATCTTTGTCACAAAATAATATCAATAGTTAAGCTTTCACTATCATTATGATACCAAATGAAAATATAGTTTAATGTATTAGTGTTAGTACGATGTTATTAAAAGCGTAGTTAAAATGAATTATATTTTCCACAAACGTACTCATAGAATTATTCTTTAAGTGCATCTTAGGAGAAATATTAATTTTATATGGGCTATTTTTGCCTGCCTGCTGACCCCTTTTCCTTTAAGTTGTATTTTACACAATTCATTATGTAATAACTGTACGTTCTGGAAATAAACACTGTTAAATCATGATCATGAATAAACGTTTGTTACGTTTCAGTTGTGTCCCAGAACACCCAATGCTTCCAGGAGACTTGCCAGAATGGGATGTGTCAGTGGACACAAAGAGGCTTCATGTGTGTCTGCGATACAGGTTTTGAAAACCCGCCTGGCGATACCTCGACATGTGTTGGTACGTACTTGTTTATGTGATACGTGTCACATTATAAACAGGTAAAAAGAGATTATTAACCTCGTATGTTTCCGTATCATTAATATCATATAATAGGAATAAAATTTGTATTATGCGAGCCTTTGGCGAGCATAATACATATATTTTTATTCCTATTATATGATATTAATGATACGGAAACACACGAGGTTAATAATTTCTTTATCATATAATGTCATTTTGAAATAAAAGGATTTAAACGAAAATATGATGCCTTCTAAAAAATGTTTGACCTAGATTTCGCGGAGTAATTGCTTTCACAATAAACCAAGGTGAATGTCATATTGTCGGCGATGTACAGTTGTGAACAGTCTAGAAATATTCCTTTATGAAATTATTTTTTTCATAGTGATAGAAACGTCTCCTTCAATCTATGAACATTTTCAGTCTGATTTCCAATGCACGAGTAAACATTGTA
The DNA here is from genome assembly GCA_916613615.1 of Steromphala cineraria. Classification (NCBI taxonomy): domain Eukaryota; kingdom Metazoa; phylum Mollusca; class Gastropoda; order Trochida; family Trochidae; genus Steromphala; species Steromphala cineraria. The sequence continues at coordinate 44,008,881 of OU744733.1, forward strand.
TTTTTTAATAACACAAAATGTGTAAGAACCAGTTGTCAACGTCGCTACAACAAGGGAAGTAACTCTAACTGCATTTTGAAAAGCTGCATTGTCATTGTTGTTACGCCAGTTCAGTTACGGTATCCTTAGACTAAACGTCGACTATTTGCGAAGGTGAGGTTGTTGCGTTTGTAACTACGCTACTAGATAATCTGTACTATCACTAGAATATGATTTGTTTATGCTGATAAGTTGGTAACCGACACGACCAAAGCGATCTAGGCCTATGTTATGCACGAAAATTGAAGCACCTATTTTTTCGATAGCCTATATTGTTAGCTGCATATCGTTTTATTTTTAAACGCACAATGAAAACAACTTGAAATGCTTCGATAACCAAGCTATTTCTAAGATACGAATGCGTGATAAGTTTTGACAGATTTTGTTTACGATATTTCATTCGATAAAAAAACCCACAAAACCTGAAAACTCCCGACGACGTTATCAATGTTTAGAGACCGGTTTAGGACTCGCATGACATGCATGGAGTTTTGAGAAAATAGTTCGGGTTTTGACCTCATTTTCATTGTTATCAGGGATCTGATAACATGATTACAAGATGGGTTTATTGCACAGATAACACTGCCCATTATATGATAAACAGCTCAACTACAATTTATAAACAAGAATGAATATAAAAGAGAAATATATTTTTTTAAATCTGTTTCAAATATATAGTTTTCAAGAAGTTCACTTTCTAAAAGATTTTGTCTACTTTCATCAATCTCGACATAGGGAAATAACTGGTTATTTTGGACATTAAGGGTATGAATAGAACGTATATATTATGAAAATAAGTTATACGGAATACATTAAAAAACCTACTCAATTTATCATTCAAACTGAAATCGTTTCTATATGAAACAAGCTATTTATGGTCACTATGGTATTTAGAACTTATTTCAAAGCTTATGTATTATATCTTGTCATACATACATTGTCTGCTATTTGTGATTATTTGTTAGATTTGGGAATCAAAACGTTTTGATTGTTTTCAAATAATGTTAACCGTCAATATTTTAAATTTATATTAAAATATATCAAACTGTCAAAAAGAATTCACAATGACCTGTTAATAACGATGGCTCCTAAGACCATAATAATATTTTATGTTTATGACTCAATATAACCTTCATCGTCTTCAACTAATAGAAGCTCCATTACTGCGACTATCCGGAGGACTCATGAAACAGTTGCCATAATCTAAGTGCTATAAATTGAAACGTTAATTTGCATATCACCTTAACATGTAAGATTTTCATCAGATATAATACTTAATGGTCGCTTAATTCGTTTTAAATTGAATGCCTTTTTATACAAAACGTTTATGAAGCAATAAACATCACATGCCATTGTGTCAGTGAAAAGACCCTATTTTCCCTGCTCAAATACTATGGAAAAAGGTCTTGAGACCACCTCTGCTCCCCGAGTCGAACATCTTATAGTTTTTCTTTTGATCAAATCAGGGGACGCCTAAAAACATTGGGGTCTCATAATGATGTAGGTGCTTGTAAAAATACCATTTTAATGTGCCTTTTTAGGTGATCATGCTAAGCGTGGCAACTTTATCAGAATTATTTTCTATTTTACAGATATCAACGAGTGTGCTCAACCAACGGCCTGCCCAAACGGGCAATGTATAAACTATTACGGTACGCATCACTGTGAATGTTACCAGGGATACACAGAAACATCGAATCGGCAGGGTTGCGTCTGTAAGTATACGCCTTTTCTTTAAAATGAAATATATAATTCTTTCTTATTTCTAAACTATTTATAAATTTTCATAAATTTTCAGGCATTAGAACATTTATATCACACACTTTCATCTTCGATTGATTGATGTAATAACTCTTAAGTAGATATAAAGTTAAAAAATTTTCATAACTGTTAATCCAGTATCTGTTGATAATGCAAATGTTATTAATCAGAGAGGCACGATATAATGTCTGTGAAGGCATTAGAACAGTAATATTACTTTCATCTTCCCTTGATTCATGTAACAACTCCTAAGTAAATATAACGTTATTCTAACGGGACCTTATACATCTTACAGATGATGCTACTGTTGGTCGGTCCAACACTTGGGCGTACAGTTCCTTCCTCGAAAGTATCGGCTACACCAACCGCGACCAGTATGCTCCAAACACAGACCCTACCAATAGCGTCTTACCCCCTGATCAATCAGCTCAAACTCAAGGTTACCAAGCATTCATCAACTCGCTTCAAACCGGCCCAAACTCACAGATCATGCCTAGTGAATATCTCCCACCATCACCACAACCGGACTTCTTGGAGCGATATGTTCAGAATCTGGTTGACCCACAGGTTCAACCTCCACAAACTCAACCCTCTTACAACCAAAACCAAGTTCAACCTCCTTATCAACCACAACAACCTATAGCTCAACCACCCCTGCAGCCTCAGTCTCAACAACCTGCCTACTCCCCAATTCCTTCGAATGTGAATCAACAGAATATATATCCTTCAGTGCCTCCGATTCAACCGCAAATGCCAACACATTATCATAGTAATGTAGCTTCTCAACACGGTCATAACCAATTTCCTATGAATACACAAGTACAACCACAAACAAACTATAATCAACAAGGATATCCAGTTGACTCCTCATTCAATCAACCTCAGATGCAGCCACCGACGGCACCACATTATGGTTCACAAGGCAGCTATCAGCCAATGTTGCCTCCAATTCAACCACCAGTGATGCCTCCGAGTCAACAGCCCGTCCAACCTCCAACAAATTCCACTACCACAGTATCGGTAACAACAACCCCAATGCCAGCCATCACTACAACAGCGGTGTTTGTGGAAACCGAAGCTCCAGAATTCCCCGTAACACAGTCCACGGTAACACCAGATGCAGCAGGATCTAATGTGGATGTTGTTACAGGTCCTCCTCAACCAACATACATAGAAACTCCATCGTCCCAAAACATCATCTCACCAGCGAGTCAATCAAACAACTATACCCCTACTTCACACCAGGGCATGGCTATAATTCCAAATGGCTATGACCAATATGCCCCTGTCGGCAATCAGTATCAACAACATTCCGGTCATCAATATACACAACATCAGCCGACCTATCAGCAAGCATACCATGGTAATTACCCAACGGATCAAGCTTACTATGGACAGCAAGTACCTGGAGCTAACAACTGGAATCAATACCAAGCGTACAATCAGTTAGCTTCAGGGTACGGTTATCCCAACACGCAGACCTTCATGCCTCAGTCATATTACAACCAGTATCAGCAAACACCGTATAACCAACATCAACAAAGCAGTCACTATGGACATGGATCTCCTGGAATGGATAACTCTCAAACAGGAATACCGGGACAAACCTATCCACAATTCCCCGAGCAACAGACAGGGGTGAATGAACCATCATATAATCCCGGTCCCGGTCCTGCTATTATTGATCCCTATGTGCCCCGTCCTGATGCTGTTATTAATGATCCCTATGTACCTGGTCCTGGTGATGTTATTAATGATCCCTATGTGCCCAGTCCCGGGGGTGTTATTAATGATCCATATGTGCCTGGTCCTGATACTGTTATAAATGATCCCAATGTGCCCGCTCCTTCTATTCCTGATCCTGTTCTTCCTGGAACTGTTACTCCGGGTTCTGCAGTTCCTGATCTTCCAGTTTTGAATCCTAATACAGCTGGTGATGTTATTCCTGGTCCTGCTGTTACAACAGGGTACGTAGAAGTTGTAACAGATAGTAGCACACAGGTGCCAACTCCTACACCAACCACCACTGCAACTCCAAGTATAACCGTGGCCACCCAGACAATTAAACCAACAACCAATGTCCTTCCGCAACAAAATTTAACTACGACTCCTGCACCTGTCATAGTAGATGTAAGGACAACAACAGCCAAAGTAGCGGTTCAAACTAATGCACCAACAGTTGGCCCTCAAGTTGTCAAGACTACTGTTGCTACCACAACCACTGCCAGGGCACCCCCACAACACCAAACAGTGCCAGTTACTACCCCTACTATCACAATGTCTGTTACCACACCAGTACCTTCTTTACCTTCAACAAATAACGGTGGAACATTTGGAGATACGTGGTTAAAACAAAATGGCCAGAACGTTCAAATTGGCGTTGGATTCGACTTGTCAAACATGAATCCAGCTACTCAGAAACCGCCTACTTCAATCGTATATGTTTCTCCTGTTAAGCAGCCCATACCAACAACCCCATACTACCCACCATTCGTTCAATATGTACCCACAACAGCGATGCCTCTACCAACTCATCAAGGAGTTCAGGATTCTACAAAAACGAACACACCACAAACAGGATACAATCAAGTCAATGTTGTTGCAAGTACAAATAAGAATGCAAACACTAAGACGAACCAGTATAACACCCCAACGCAATATATATCAGACAGCGCCAACAATGTCAACACTCAGTATGCATCAACCGGTCAAAATAATCAACATCAGACGCCTGACCTAATAAGTAAGTGGCGACCAGATCAAACTTCTAACCAGGTAGCTCAACCTTCATATGATCCTAGTCAGCAACAGTTTACTCAAATGCAAAATAGAAACACTATGACTCAATCTAACAAATGGGATCAATACAATAACCACCAATCTAATGTCTCACCTCAAACCTATCCAACAGGCTCTAGTAACTACCCAACAGGCTCTAATATTTACCCAACAGGCTCTAATATTAACCCAACAGGCTCTAATATTAACCCAACAGGCTCTAATATTTTCCCAACAGGTTCTAACATTAACCCCACAGGATCTAATATTAACCCCACAGGATCTAATAACTACCCCACAGGATCTAATATTAACCCAACAGGATCTAATAACTACCCCACAGGATCTAATATTAACCCAACAGGATCTAATAACTACCCGACAGGATTAAATAACTACCCCACAGGATCTAATAACTACCCGACAGGATTAAATAACTACCCCACAGGATCAAATAACTACCCAACAGGATCTAATACTAACCCAACAGGATCTAATACTAACCCAACAGGATCTAATATTTACCCTACAGGATCTAACAACTACCCTACAAATAACTACCCCACAGGATCAAATAACTACCCCACAGGATCAAATAACTACCCCACAGGATCAAATAACTACCCCACAGGAGCTCAATCTTACCCCACAGAAAATCAACGCCAACGTTATCCAGTAATTCCAACTCTGGAACTGACAAATCCCACCAACAGCCAGTACCAAAATCAACCATCTGCATCTTATGCCCAAACTCAATCAGCTTCCTATCAGCAGTACAATCCGGTTCCCCAGGCTGCTGAAACACAATATCAGAATCAAAATGGACCTGTTATGGGTGCAATTAATCAACAACAATCAAATAACATGTACCAAGATAATACTCAATATCAATCAACATACACACAAAATCAGATCCAGAATGGACCTACAAACACTGTAATGAATACACAATCCAACATTGTGTACCCTGAAAATACACAGTATCCGATTACCTACAATCAAAATGAGCATTATCCATATTCACAAGCACACAACTCCCCCTCATTCTATGACAGCCACGTGTGGTATACTCCTCAACAAGTCCCAAGCTACACGGACCTCCCAATGACCAGAGCAGTTGCTACCTACCCTCGAGAGTACAGCTATGGGTCTGATCCAGTGTATGGGAGATGGAGGACTGCTGGTGAAGCTCCTCAACCACCTCCAAAGGAACCTTTAGGGAACCCACTAGCTAGTGACAATATTCTCATGGCGTTTTTGATGTCTGAGGCTTTCGCATAATAGATATCATCTTATTATTTTTGGTTACTGGTGATCTCAAATCATGTTTTCTCATCTCCCATCATACTGTGCATAAATGGCTGACAATAACATGGGCATAATCATAAATTTTATACACGATATTTGAAAATGGACACTTAAACCGATAGAAACATTGTTGTATATTTATACTTGATTCAAGACAGTAATTCTATGTTGAACAAAAATGGAATGTCTTAACATCATATGTTCAACTTACTCGTGCATTATTTGCAAAGCCTGTGTTATATAATGAAGAGAATAAATGATTGGAGAAGCTTACTTTTTGTTCTTGTTTGGTAACTTTGCTACTCTTAGTGGTGCCGTGTTGTATTACAAAAGGTTTCACATTAGTTATTTTACGCCCGCTTCTTAATTGCAAACATTAAAAATGCATAGCGGAAGTTACCTGATCATTTTTGGTAAATCTGTTTTGTGAAATAAGTCAAGCTGAAATAGAAATGCCTTTGTTTGACCAAGTTGATCACGTTAATACATTAGTTATTAGCAACGTTGCTTTAACAGAATGGTACTGTAAGTGGTAATACTAAAGTTTTCCATTTTATGAAGGTATTTAAAAGGTTCCTTTGTTGATATATATGTATTTAGTATTTCATTTTTTTTCAATGATTATTCTAATGTTTATCTTGTTCAATATGGTAACCAAAGGCTGAACCCACTATTTCATTTTAGGATGCTAGATGCAAGAATTCAATTAATTAAGTCTTTGAAGTTCAAAAAAAGACACTAATGCAAGAATGTTCATATTATTTTCGCATATAGATATTAAAAATGATGATGGTTTTTTATGAGTTCATGTTGACATAAAGGTATATGAAGAGTTTCCCTTTACTTTTAAAACGATTATTGAGATAAAAACACATTGGTAGATTAATATCCGATGCCTGACTACTATGTGGTAAAAATCAATTCCTCTTATGAAACGCCAATCAATGTTCTTTCGGGTGCTCAAGTGTAAGTATATCATATTTTATTCCATGAAAGTACATAGATAATTGGTGACAGAATTAAGAGTGTGTCAAGAATAAATAAATTCAATCAAATCATTTACATTTCCTCTCTCTAACTAAGTTTACACTTCGTCAAATATTAGAATAGATGTTGATATAGTTAAGAATTAAACTGATTTTGACAGAAAAACAAGATCTTTAAAATTTTCCCATTTGTTATCAATATTGATTGCTATGTGATAAAAGCATATAGATCATTATTATCTTATCCAATGGCAGATCACCCTGCTTAAGCTTGTTCCTACAACATTTTCGGCTTTTGATGTCCTATATGTCCATATGATTACATTGTATAACCTTAAAGAATTGATTTGGCAACCAAATAACAGCATTTTTGAAATTGCTCCATTTGCTATCAATATTGATAGTATGATAAAAAGCATTTGCTTCAGGGCGAAAATATAGATCATTATTAAGTGCACAGAGCAAAACTGGTACCACAATGACCATCCCGAATATCAATATTGAATGATCGCATATCTCATTTTATAATCAATAGCTACTTAAATATTAGGTAGTTGGGTGGTTCTTGAATTTTATTGCTGATAAAAATCCATATTATATATTTGTATTAAAGGGGCAATTTCACGTTTTATGGTGGACGAAGGGTACATGCGAAAACGAAAATAGATTTTACTTATTCCATGAACAAAATGATAATAAAAATGCTGTTCTAAAACAAAAATAACTTGTACGATTAAACTAATCAAATGATTAATTGGTGTTCACGGTAAAATGGCCACCAGAAGTTTCTAGTTGATCATTTATTATCTCTTCTGCTACTACAGGTTGGGTTATGAAATGTTTGATCTGCAGACGGTAATAATTTTATAAAAAAATTGGTATCTTTCGTGTTAAGTTAAAAAATTAAACTCCCTAAACGCCCTTCCTCTCCAATTTTACAATCAAACTATTTAAAGAAATTTATTTAAGAAGAAAATTGTTTCAATACTTTTTCTCAGAGAATTCAGGCGATTTGCTGAATGTACTAAGACACTTAATAGCTTACATAAATAATGAATGAAACAGAATTCTGTGGACTTAGAACTCTTTGATGCAAGAGAGCTCCATTACAGAATAAATGGTATTATGAAGGAGAGATAAGACTCAACAATCGAATTCACTTACGGTAACATTTTGCGACAACATTGCATTGTTGTCAATAAATACAAAAGTATACTCATTCCATTAACTTAAATAATGACTTATCCGTACAATGAGGCCAATTTCTTAAATATAACTTAACTCCTTTCTGACTTTACGGCATGACGTATCATCGACACCTTTTTTCGTGGTAAATTTAGTATGCTGATTGTTGTGATAATACCACTTATACCTTATATCTGTTATAAGTTTATAATGCCTCATATAGTCAAAAGATAGTTGTATTGTCATTCTGCTGTCACATAAGGTAGTGCTGTTGTTTATATTTACATGGTAAGCCGTCAAAGTTATTCAAATGAACACATCACTTGTGATTATAAGAAACATCTGAAACAATCATTTTAAAATCTTCTTTTATACGCGAAAAAACGTTAGTAAATACTGTTTGTTTTCTTTAAAGAGTGTCTTATTTAATTTTGTTTTCGTTGTTTTTCAATTATATGTTCCCTACACATCCCTGTACGTATCTAAGATATGTTTGATGTGATACTTACTTTATGCATCATGAGAAAGAGAAAGAGTTATTCGAGTACGCGAAATCGGTAAGAAAGTGTAATTTGCCGACAACAGTAATTTTATTATTGCCTTTAACTTTAAAAATCGTTTTCTTTCATTTATAAAGAAAAGACATCATTAAATTGCAATTTTGAAAATATGAACAAATTATGAAGTCTCATCTCCCCTAAGCGAATGATAAGTCATGTACGCTATTTTGTGGGATACAACATGATACAATTACACTTTAATAACGGAAGAAAAGTGTTTGGCATTTTATAGTAATTTAGTGAGTAAGTGAGTTATTGTTTTACGCCGCTTTGGCAATATATCAGCCATTAGCGGCGTTATAGTAATTGAATTTCACCAAATATCAATCGTCAAGCATCGGGCATGAATAGATGCATGTGTTGTTTTCTACTCAACAATGTTAAAGGGGCAGTAGCACTTTTTAGGGGGGATATAAGGTGATGTCAGGAGCATAAAAAAATGGTTCCATGGTTTGAAAGACAATGATTAAAACTAAATGAAGAAGTAATAAATAAAATATATAAAGTAATGTTCAGCCATGCGATTCCATTTTCGTACACAAATGAATTAAAGGTGTTCCCACAAAAATGGCCACCAGTGGACTTTATGTGAATCGTTATTATTTGTTCTCTGACTATGGATGATTGGTTAATGTAATGAGATATTTTGACACTATCAAAATAATACTTTCAGCTTCAACTTAAACTTTATTCTTCAAAGACCACCGTTGGTCGTATAACAGTACAAAAAGTTAAACTGATATGTACGAAGTATTGAAGTACAATTATGAGTGATAATCTGAAATATTTTTTTTCAAAAAACGTGATAATGCCTCTTTAAGCTGTTCTTACCGAAAGGTACCCATGCGTAAAACTGCCAATCTTTAGCTATATGATACACAACAGTTATGTTTGTCATATGTTCACTGACGTTTTTGATTAAAGAGTTATTTACAATAAACATTATCAATACCAACATGCTGTTAACCTTTATGTTATTATCACTGATATGGTGAAACATAGTCTGGTATATTGATTCTCCAGTGTACGGAGACCTTCCCTTTGTCAGCATACCACATAGCACTTAAATGATATATTAGATATCTAAATCGAACACAGCACACGTTGCTATTTGGTTCCGGAGCTTAATTTTCTATTGGTAATTGTATAGGCGTCCATATCGATCTATTACTGAACAGATAATAATAAAGATATGTAACTGGTTTCTCTTTTTTTCATGACGTAAATGTCCTTCAACATTTTGCACTGAGAATTATTTTCTGTCTTAATTGTTCCATTGTTCTGTTTAAGTGGCATTCTAGAAGTTGATGGTATAAGGAAGACAAGAGTAATTCTATGGATGAACAACTTCAAGCATATGGTGAAAAATGAGGAATACAGCAATTTATACAGTTTGGTATGATAATGAGAAAACAGTTTGGTATGATAATGAGAAAATAAATTGTTACTGTTATTGTTTTCTCATTATCATACCAAAGTGTATAAATTGCTGTATTCCTCATTTTTCACCATATGCTTGATAACGGTATAAGAATCTATACCGAAACGTCGCCACCATCCAATAAAGAAGTTGTTCATCCATAGAATTACTCTTGTCTTCCTTGTTCCATTGTTGTCTTGACATGGAAAGTTTTTAATAATGACAGCTCTGCATGAATATATATCTGACTGTAATTATTGAAGCCACAAGATAAACTGTGAAAAATATATGATGTTTTGAATAATACTAAGAAATCGGTATCAATGTCCCTTTGTATTATATTAGTAACAATATATGCTCCTTCCTTTTTACAGTGAGTCTCTGACTGAACTTAAATAAGCCGATAACTAATAAGAGTTTTAGGTGAAGCAGTATTACTTGTTCATCAGATAAGTTTCAGTATGTTAAATAACATCAAACAAGAATCGAAACATGTAGTGTAGATCACGAAAGAACGTGACATCTTTTCAAGAAATTAAGTTGACCTGTAGCTATAGACTTACTCTTTTCATTGGAACATCGATGACTTTGATGATGATAATGATAATGATGATGATGATGATGATGGTGATGATGATGGTGATGATGCTCATGACGATGACGATGATAATGGTAAAGGTAATGACGACGACGATGCTGCTGCTGCTGATGATGATGATGATGACAGGGATATCTCGAGTATTATTTGTTTATGACAATGTATCGAGATGTAATGGATCTCTTTAATACTATCAATAATCAACGTGTTATCGTTACGAAAGCATTCTTCAAGTTTCAGAATAACGATTACAGCCAATTCATAATTGATAAAAGCAAATTTTTGTCTACATAATTTCACAGTGTTTGTGCAGTTTAAGTTCAGATATAATAGAAGAACAATTGCTTTGAAATACATACACTTTTACTTCATAATTGAAAGTACTTGAAATCAATATTGATCTTAAGTTGCTAGTTTCGCCGCACATTCCAAAGCAATTTCAACAGTGCAGATATCGAACAGGCCAAGACAACTGGGATATATGATTGATTGGTAACCCGGCGTACTATCAGGCGTACGCCGCAGAAAGTGACGAAACGTGCAAAGCACTTTATTGGTACTCCCTGTGCGCATTAGCCGTGTGCACAATACGCAGGTTTGAAAAGACTGGTGTACCCGGCGTGTAATGGCGGACAACTACATGTATGTTCCGTGTGACATTCCACAACTAAATATTGTGACATGAATACTTTTGATGATAACATATCAAATGATTCAAAACTGACTTAAATAAGCTGTTTATTGAAGCTACTTTGAGGTATGCTAAATACTTCCTGTGCATACGCCGAAACACTTGATTGAACTTCAGCCTGTTGCAGACCCGGCGTACGCCGGACACGTGACAGGCATTGCGACATTGTTTTAACTATTTTCACTATTTTCAACTTCATACTTTGATAAGAACATTCCTTAAAATCGTTTTTTATTTGATTGTGCTTTTGGGCAATTTCAGATGGAAATTGTTCATTTAATTACGTTGGATATATTGGATATTTTCAGAAGTGTGTACCGATTCGTATCATGTTGTTCCTGTATTGCAATATCCTTCAATATGTCGATAATACCGCATCCTTATAAACAAATAACCTAACTAATGCACTTAGTCTTCATTGTGGCCTCTGTTTAACTGTTATGCAAGTTATAGCGAGTGAATAAAGAAATTATGAATCGATTATATATTTCAAAATAAAGTATATGTTATACAGCTTATTATTATTACACGATTCCAATATACAATGAAAAGGATCGAGCATAATATCATTCAAATAACATAAGATCTTATCCAGTCTAAGTAAACCTAGCTTCATTAATACCCGCTTCACTCCAATATAGAGTCTAGCAAGATGTTGTAGCCAACCTTAAGTCGACCTGTGACCTTTCAACGTTATATTTGCGAATGCAGACTACTGCGGCTTGGTTAGCCGATCCCTGATTGGTCAATTCGATAGATCGGCTGAGGCCACCCGCTACTACATCTCGCTAGACTCAATATCGGGTATTATTGAGGCAAGGTTTACTTAGACTGGGTCTTATCTATTATAACGTGTAAGCTTAATGGATTGTCAAGCTTTACAATGGTAATGGCTACTCTACAGTGCTAACCTTCATTGATTACTGTTTTGAAATCATTCGTTATTGACTTATATGATTGATTATCTCTTGTCGGAGGCGATGAAGGTGTCAGCTAGAGGACAACCAATTGTCCAAACTTTGCGTCCATAAACAACAAACACCAAGATAATGACACTTTGTTTAATTGATCTATTAATTCACGAGTATACTTTAGTTCGTGTAACATTATAAGTATTGATTCGGTGGCATTATTGCAATGATATGAAATGTTCTTACTGACTCTGGTTATTGAACGAAATGAGAGATATTATACAATATATATATATATATATTATAGAAAAGGAAGAAGAAGAGAGAACGTGAATGAAACGAATTCATTTTTTAAGGGACATATAATATATATAATATATTTTAGAGGGAATATAAGGTGATGTCAGGAAAATGAAAATTAATGGTCCTAATTGAAAGACATTGCATTTAAACTAAATGAAGCAGTAACAATTAAAATATATAATGGAAAGTTTAGCCATGCGATTCATGTTTCTTACACAAAATGAATTTAAGTGTTCATACAAAATGGCCGCCATTGGATTTTATGTCAATCTTTATACTTTGTCCTCTGACTATGGCTGATTGATTTGTGTTTTGACACTATCAAAATAATACATTTAGCATTAACGTTCAATTATCAATGAACAATTAAAAATATAAATTTTTCAAAAAAACGTGCTACTGCCCCTTTAAAGTATTGTCTCCACAAATACTACCCCGACAGTACTGTTCCTTTAATTGTTAAATTATGTCATTAACTGCACATGTTCATTTAAACACTATTTAACTGTTCTTCGCATGTTTATTGAAAACAAATATTTGCTATTTTATATAAGTTGTTTGTTGGTCAGTAATGAGTAACAAATGTAGGTCATAGAATAGGTACATATTCGACTTCTATATGTACAAGTAGGTTTTATTTTCATTTTCATTCAAATATGTATTAACCTTTTCAAGTATATGTCCGTTTTTTTGAAAATTTCATGTTTTCACTTTTTCACTGATAATTGTACGTCAATGCGAAATGTATTACTTTGATAATGTCAAAAATATCATTACACAAACCTATAGTCCATAGCCAGAGAACAAATTATAAAGATTAACATAAAGTCCATTGGCGGCCAGTTTTTTGTGAACACCTTTAATTCATTTTGTGTAATAAAAAGGAATCACATTGCTGAAATTTGTATAATATATGTGATTTTATATTGTTTTTATGCAGTTTAAATATATTGTCTTTCAATTGGAACCATTTATTTTAATTTTCCTGACATCACCTTATATTCTTCTAACGTGCTACTGTCCCTTTAAAATGTTGCAGTTTCAGTTTTAGCTGAATAATATGCATACATTTTCCTTATTAAAGTGAATGGGGAGGAATGTAATATTGTTAAACAAAATTGTCAAATACTTGATGATCTATACTTTAGATAACACCCGTACCTTCCTTGGCTCAACAAGTCACGTGATGTTTTCTGCGCACTCGAAACAATGACGAAAGTATGAGCCTATCAAATTTCAGGACAACTAGAGCGCAATACCAATGAATACAATTTGGCTCATGCAATCGATGTCATATTATCAACTACACGAACACAGACTGTCACTGAAGAATGGATTAAGTGCAGACCAGTTTCAAGTTTCAAGTTTGGTAAGTTGTAATTCATCGCAAATTCGTAAACCGTAAATTTTTAAGTTTAAATGTAGTACAGATTTTTCGTAAATGTCTTGCAGATATTGAGATAATATTAGGATTTTTTCAGTTAATTACTAATCATTAATTACTATTTTACGCATAAGTGTAGTGCTCTTTGGAAGATTAAGGTGACTAGTGAAAAAGAATAAGTTTAACAGATCACAATTAATGTTGAATTTTGTTCACTTTATTCTTCATATATCTTATCCAATTGAAATCAGGCCGAAACTAGCGATAATCCCTTGCTTGTATAGCGAGGGACTATTGGTACTTTCGGTCTTAATTCACTTGAGGTGAGTCGAGGTGATTGTAGTTTAACGCCGCTTTCAAGATACTTTCACTTATATCACTGTTGCGAGTATTATTGTAGGGAGAAACCCCGCAACACTATCGTGGCCATGTATTGCGGTGAAACCTGCAAGCATCGGCTGGAACTACTGAACTGCGCTGTAGCATTGCACCAAAACCTTACTGTAAAAAAAAGATCTTTACTGCAAAGTTTCCTAACGAGAGATCTCGATTTTCAATAAAAAGAATATCTTCATGTAAACTGGAGTAGAAAAGATAATACATACAACATTTTGTTTCTATTAATTCGATATAAAAATACGAATTTATTGGTGTGTGATTAATTTGCTATCTGAATATGTAAATTCAATGTAGGTTGGGGCAAGATATTTAAAAAATGAATTAACGAGTGCAGAACGCGGCTCATTTTTTGTTTTTTTACATAGAATATAATTATGTTCGATAAATATTGTAAACAATGAATATTCTAATTTAAATTTTGTTAATCTAAAAAAACACTAGTACTTAAATGTATTATTTTATTGATCAGTACCATAAATGTGCAAAATACTCGTTTCTGATTGGCTGCTGTGAAAAATCAGAGGGCGTATAATTTGGTTATACGGTGCTCTGTTTACTTCGTCTAATGCGCAAGAATTCATTTGTTGTCTAGCAACGAGTAGTTCTCAAGAATTGCTGTTTTGTCGGAAATTTTCACAAAATATGAAATTATTGTGTTGTATGTACATTATTTATAAAATTTATTCAAGATTTCCACAAGCCTAACGCTAGCAGTCTGTCAAACCCGGTAAAATACAAAGGACACTGACAACAGTTCACTGTTCAGATTTCCCGTTCGCATGGTCCGTCATTCTGTAGCGTTAGACCAAAACGGGCCGGGAAAGTTTAAGAGACCAGAATATCATACGAATATGAATCGGAATGCGGCATACACTTACCTTAAATTTATTTACAACACCAATGCACAAGTTTGTGAATATATGGCATGTAGAACTTAACTTATTCAAAACAGCCGTCACGAAATAAAAAACGTCTACTGAATAGAGTGAGCTCCCTTTGCAGCATTCGGATATTTGTCGGCAATCTCCGAGGCCTTCTATATGTAACGTCATTCGAGATAACCAAATCCGTCAACACTGTGTAAATGTCGCTCCGTGGAAATCGTGCACAGGCATCATGACACACCACACCCGAGTTAATGCGTAAGAATATAGTTCAATTTTAAATCGCTATTATGGTAGAATGGAGAAAAACATACTGTGTTTGGAAATCAGCGGCATATAACGGAATTATTATAGCTCTAAATTATCCATTTAAAGCCTCACGCTACGCGTTCGACTTTAAATTAAATTTAGAGCTATAATAATTCCGTTATATGCCGCTGATTTCCAAACACAGTATGTTTATCTCCTAATTATTTTATTGATCAGTAAACGCCTGTATTTGTCAATTTATAGAACATTTAAAATGTAAAATATCAGTAAATGAAAGTCGTATAGGGCAAAAGCCAACTGAGATGAGAACTTGCTTTTGTACCTCAGTTTATTATTAAAGGGGAAGTAGCACGTTTTTAGGGGGAATATAAGGTGATGTCAGGAAAATGAAAATAAATGGTTCAGATTGAAAGACAATGTATTTGAACTAAATGGAGCAATAATAATTAAAATATACAATGCAAAGTTAAGCCATGCGATACTTTTTTCTTACACAAAATGAATTAATGGTGTTCACACAAAATAGCCGCAAACGGATTTTATGTAAATCTTCATACTTTGTCCTCTATCTATGGATGAATGGCTTGTGAAATGAGATTTTTGACGCTGTCAAAATAATACATTAAGAATTAACTTACAATTATCAGTGAAAATTTTAAAATATAAAATTATCAAAACACGTGCAACTGCCCCTTTCAGATCTGACACATTGCGTCAATCAACGCTAATAAAGTGTCACACGTAATATCATAGTGGTTCAATGCAGAAATCCTAACATATGCATTTTTCGGTTACTCAATGTTTTTCAGTCACATGTGCTTCCGATATAGAATGATACGTTTCTAAGTCCTTCGAAGAAAATCGATCCTGTTAAGTCAATTGTTTAAGTTTTTGTTTCTGATTCTCTCGTAAGAAGACACGCATGGGTGTTTTTTAAATTTTGACATGTGAAACAAATGAAGCAATACAACTATGATATTTGCTTTGTAAAAATCTCTGTTTGATCATTTTTAACAGCTCCAGAGCACAAACGGAACAATTTTTACTTTATCGTTTGTTTAAGAAACATTTGAAGACATTCAACATGTAACGCTTGAAAAGCAAAATTCACGCGAGAATAGTCTCAAGAATATGTGGAATCGATAAAAACGATAGGCTAAAAATGTTTCAATTTATGTTATTCCTTTTTGCTTGAAATATGGTGTCGAAAAGAATAACTTCGTCGTACGTCGGATTGGAACTACAGATGCCATGTGTAAAACAACCATTCCCAAATCCTATTTCGAGATCGTCTCGTCACTGGAGCTAAATTTCGATTTTTGGCATGATGAAATAGACGGATTGGGTCATATTTTATGAAATTCAGAATTTCTTAAATTTCGTTAAGAATAATCTCCGTAGGCTTTGTAAAAATTATCACCAACACCTTTGTGCAAAGGAGCAAATATGACTTAGATCTAAAGCTGTTGATCACATCTGAAGGATTGTTTGAGAAAAATAAAAAATTGTGTTTTCGAAATGTTTATCCCTGCCCACTTCGAATTCAATGCCCTGCCAAATCTGTTATGTGTGACATACGAATATGTAAGCGCAAACCGATTTTTTGTAGTGAAATTTCAACATTATCCGTTTCATTTTTGCAATGCCAAAATGCCTCTTAAGCATTCCAAATTGCATGATCTTTGCACTAGAATACGCAGGTAAGTGAACAAACTTAAGGTACGCATCTGTTGAACAATGTGGCATAAAGCAATTTATTAACCCTGGTTGAAAATAAGTAATGACGTATTTTCATTATGAGCATTAGTGCACATATCACTATTGCCTAGCAACGTCTTTATAGAGCGAATTCCCGTATTTTTCGCCTGTGACGTCATAACATCACCATTTTTTGACGTCACTGCAGCAATGGAAGCGAATATTTCTTGGATATTTCTAAGATGGTGAAATGGAATAAAATCGGTGATAAAATTATTACCCTCGGAGGTGTGTCATATGACTTTTACGAAACTCGTGCAAATTTATGTTTAACCCTCGCTATCGCTCCGTTAATACAAAAATTCACACTTGTTTCGTAAAAGTCTTATGGCACTCTTCCACAGGTAGAAATCTCTATATCTAATGTATCTGTAACAGGAAGTTGAAAATAAACATCACTTGTCACTGTTTACGATCGGCAAAAAATTAACTTTTTCATATAATTTCATTTGAACGGTCACGAAGACCTGCTTTATTGATAGTAATTCTGTAAAAATGTTTCCGAACGTTTAATCGAAATACAAACGATAAAATATTATAAAGTCCCTCGCAAAATTTTACATTAATTCGAAAAGAGCACCAATGGTTTGAACTCATATGACGTGTTCGTCAACGCTACAATACGTTTCAGACAATTCAACGAATGACTGTCGCATTGCAAAACGAGTAGGTCCGAATAAAGTAAAAGACACTTCATCCATTTTTGCATTGATGTCAACACGGATGCTAAATTGGTGACAAATTCAACCCAAATACATGTTTATTTCTCCAAGAACTACCTGGTAATTTTCACAGACTTCTTTCTGTTGTTTGGTGAATTCGGTTGCCTGTTTGCATTTTGTATCATATGTGTTTCTTGTTTCAGAAAACACCGTTGAAGTCAATGTTTTACTCTTCTTTTCCTCTATGGATCTTATCAACCACCACCGAAGCATGAACATAAACGTCATCTTGTTTCTGAATATACTGTGTTTGATATGGACGGAGGTATCAACAGTGGTGTTTCATCAGAATAGGAAATGTCGAATAACTTTCGCCAATCCCCCAGCTTCATTTCGATTGGACCAGAATTGCAATCACGTGGCTTGCGGATCTTCTTGTGGAATTCCTTGTCCCAGGTCACTTGACTGTCAGGCAAACGGTCTCATCTTATGCAATGTGTTTGATTTGCCTGTCGGATACCAGTGTGGCTATGATGACAGCAATTGCTACATATTCCATAAGGTAGTTTATCACATTTCTATAAGATATTTTGGATGTTTAGCATATGTGGTAGAGGCAAAGACAAAGCACCTATATTGCTGCCCTGTCCAAAAAGTAATATCAGCCATTTCAAACCGGTCCGCAAATCCATAGCAATATCAACCCTGGTAGGTAGGTAGGTAGGTAGGTAGGTAGGTGGAATTTAAGGGCGACGTTGGGCCAACAAATGACCTATATGCGCCCGGCATTAAAGAGGATTAAAAGATTAGAAAATAACTATACAAGAGGTTAAAAAAGATTCATATGCAGTCACATTTGCCCGTATTGCATACGTAATCAAAAAGGGCTCTTTGAATGTCACCATACACCATATAGACCTAAGATCGAAGGTACTTGATCTTGATGACACCACCTCTATAAGTTCTTGACGGTGGATACTATATCCCTCGCACTCAATTAAAAAATGAAAAACAGTTTCTGGGCAATTGCCAGCACAACCCTGACACATAGGAGATTTATCCTTGTCTAAAATGTGTTTGTATGCATTTAAGCCACAGTGGCCGAGTCTTAATCGAGTCAAAACGACTTCATCTCTTCTCTTTTGACGGCGAATCTTTACGTGCTTAGTGACTTTAGGGCATAAGTTGTACATATGTCTGGCATTGGTGCCATGATCCCAGTCACTTTGCCACAGTTGGCAAATTGCTTTATGTATAACAGTGAAGTAATCTTTTGGAATTGGCAAATAGTCCAATACGTTGACTTGTGCTTTTGTTAGAGCAGACTTGGCAAGTTGATCTGCTCTCTCATTACCACTGAGACCCACGTGTGCTGGAACCCATACAATATCACAACTGATATATATGGTATTCAAAAAGGTGTCTAAATAAAATATATCATATAAAATATCACTTCGTTGGCCTTGCACTCCTGATTGCATAGCTTGAACAGCGGCCAAGGAATCTGTAAAAATGATTGACTCGTGGTCATGGTTTTTAACCCAAAGCAATGCTTTTAAAATTGCTGTTAACTCTGCCGCAAATATAGATAATTGGTCGTGTAGTCTGTACACTTCATATATATCAAGAGAAGGAACATAAAATGCCGCACCAACACGCCCAGAAACAGGATCTTTAGAGGCATCTGTATAAATGTGTGTGAATCCTGAGTAATTTGAGTTGATGAAATCTTCTGCAATTGCTTTGATAATGACTGGATTCATCTGTTTGTCAACCATTGAGGCCAGGTTAGCATTGACTGAAGGTTGTTTTAGGCACCATGGGCTTGATTTAGGAAGATTAAAGGAGGCATTTAGTTTTATGTCTAGAATTTTGCACTGACTTGCATATTGCTTAACAGCTAAACCAAAAGGTAACTTGCCATGACTCCAGTCGCACATGACATATTCAGTGCAATCATTTAAAAGGTCTTTTGCGGAATGGTAGTCAGTTAAAGATGCCAATGAAAGATAAGTTTTGAGGGCTGATTTTTGGCGGCAATACTTTAGTGGGGGCTCAGAGCATTCCACTTGCATTGCGGCAATTGGTGTTGTTGGGAATGCTCCAGTGCATATCCTTAAAGCTTTAGATTGAACTCGATCAAGTTTAACTAAATGACTCTTTGCTGCATTCATAAATGCCAGGCTCCCATAGTCCAATCTTGAGTAGACTAAAGCTTTATACAGGAGGAGAAATCAACCCTGGTGACTAGATTAGAGTTATCTCCCTTTGTAGAGAAACGTCACTGGCAGTGTAGAGAACTTGCACATTTTCTTCAACAAAACGACGTTGATGACGTTTTCAATTGTCCTTATTCTTTTAAAAACATAAAAATTATTAGATAAACCATGGATTGGTATAAGTGAATCCGCCGACAGTATTATTACAAACCTAACTTTAAGGAAAAATCATCGTTTCTTTTAATAGTAAATTTCTGCTTAGAAAACTCCTTAATACAAAAATATATTTCATTTATCATATCATACCCAATAAATGACATTGACCAATGCAGCCCTTTGCCTGCAGCCTTTAGGCTGATATGGTGGTCTCGGGCTGATATTGGGTATGGTATAAAATGACACGTAATAACCTCTTGATAAAAAGAAAAATTGTGATGACCATACCACATCTTTCTCACTAAGCTTAATAAGTCTGTTACCAAACTTCCTATTTTAGCCTTGCTGCTGACACTTGACTTTTCTGCTCTGAAGCTAATTATAAAGGAAAGTCATGGTCCAATCAGAAAGCCCTTTACAAAACTACATCGGACTGAAGAAACATGGCGGCCTTTCTGTCGAAGTCCGTCGACTGAAATTTTTGTAAAGAATGAGTAGCTCCTGTAAAGTGCAGATCGGTATATTTGACTTAATTCCAAGTTTAATCAACCAGTGCAAGTAATGTAACACCAAAACAACCGGGAAAATAATTGTTTCAAATGATATGACAAACTTGATTAATCGAGGTCAACTAACAAAACTACAAAAAGGAGCGTCAGTGATTGGCTGCAGCAAGGAAAATAACTAAAAGTAACAAATTATCGCCTGAGAGGGCGTAATCCAGAAATGTCAAGTGTCGACAGCAAGGGTTAGATAGGCCAGTCCGCGCCTGGCGTTTTAATCTTTGCGTAGGAAGATGACATACCATTGCTGTATAGTCTGGTGATTCTACTATCGTCGAATGTTCTGAAGCTACTTTGCGTCAATCAAATCAAGTTAATCAAAAACGTCGCCATTTTTATGTATTGGGAATGATTCCTTTACACAAAACTTATGTAAAATGGAAATGAGTATTAAAGACATTTTACTTTTGTTCAAAATTGTTCGCATTATTTGTGAAATCGTTATATCATCGATCACACAGA
This sequence comes from Steromphala cineraria, assembly GCA_916613615.1. Classification (NCBI taxonomy): domain Eukaryota; kingdom Metazoa; phylum Mollusca; class Gastropoda; order Trochida; family Trochidae; genus Steromphala; species Steromphala cineraria. The sequence goes on from OU744733.1 coordinate 44,030,178, forward strand.
GTTCCCTCCCAACAGAGTTAGCTCAAGTGAAACAAATCCCTTTTAGATAAGGATTTTTGAACTTGGTGAACTACTTCTGTGGGGAGATAATGCATTTCTAGCCTTTGTCATGTTTGTAATATAAGCTATATTTGCTGTAAGTCAAGTGTTTTATTTACTATGTTAATGACATTCACAACGATTTACCTTTTTGAAGTCCGAAAACCCATTTTGGGATTTGGGATTGTTTTTAGCCATATCATGGTTCTGAAAGTAATTCACAATTAAGATGAAACTCTCCTTTTCCAGATCACTTCCTGTACAAACGGTGGAACACTTCTAGGAGATGGGTCTTGTTCGTGTCCTACTTCCTTCGTTGGACCGTACTGCGAACTGCATGTTGCAAGTATGTAATGATAAAATACCTGATGCAATATTGTAGCTTGTCACCATAACTGACCGCATGGCGCAAAGCATGGCAGTTTAAGCATTAATTAAGTCATCATCAGAGATTAGAAACTTCCTTCAGCAAATTGACCTATCAAGCTCTGGCGCAGTACGCCAAAGAGAAGCCGTACTCTAACAAGCCTCATGAAGCCAGTGATTGAAACTTCGCGTTAGGTATGACTGGCGGTGAGATTGTAAAGTTATATAATTATTGTTAAAAAATTTAAAATACAGACAGAAATGAAAAGAATGAATTAAAAATAAGTATATTTGAAGATAAAAGAAAATGAAGTACTCAACACGAAATATTCGGCGAGAATATCAAATATGTTTTAGAAATACCTCATAGTTCAGTTACTATATATAATGATTTCATTTTCAGATTGTCATGATGTATACCTTTACAATCCAAGCAGCGTTACTGGAGAGTACACATTTCTTACAAACGAAGACGACGAAATAAAAGTGTGGTGTTCATTTCAAAGCGATAAAATAGTCACCTACTTTTCAAAGTCAGCAGTCGTTAACCTCACAACATCGGACATGACTCTCCACTACAACACGAAATCTCAGGTCAATGTCGTTGCCATGGAAACAACGGGATCGCAATATGTATCCACATTGGCCCAGACGGCAGACTTTTCTGACCTTGACCTTGGTATTTATGCGAATGAATATGGCGTCCACAAAGGGCCACAAAATCTTGTCCTCGGAGAATATGTTTTCTTAGGTTTTGTCCCTAGATCGGAGATATCATTAGGCACATTTCATGGATACAAAGCAAATGGTGTTGATAAAACCTTCAGGAACTGTGACAATAACCCAAATTCTTATTTCACATTCTTTGTCAACCCTGAAAATGCAAGTCCTACAAAATCAAGCGGCAACCTCGGAACAAGTGGGATACTGCCTCACTGGCGAACATCAAGCACTCAGTTGGAAAATGAACGAACATTGCCATCGGACTACTTTTTTGACACTGAACTTCATTTCGGCGGATGTGGAGGTTTTGGCCTGTCTGTGTCATGGACAGACATAGGGGGACTCGGTCTTGGAGTGATTTATGTTATTTGAAAAATAATCAAAGAATAGTGCATTGAAAAGTATCAATAAGTACCAAATATAATCATCGCTTGGCATAATTAGCAGCCCCGTCTAAGGACGGGGTTGCTATCAGTTGTTTTGAAGTTTCCGCCGCCGCCGCCGCCGCAGCACTCGTATAACAAGCTATAATTTTTTTCCACTAAGCTTTCCAGAACTTACATAACTTACTACTCATATCTCGGGGGAACGATTGTGACACGTTCACTTTCAAGGTCAAAGGTCAAGGTCACGAGCTATGTAATCACTCTAAGAATTCCTTGTAAACGCGATAACTTGAAAATTGTTTGTGCTATGAAGCTCTTACTTGGTATATATCATCCTTGGAAGAGTAAAACATTTTGAAAAGGTTTTGGCTACAATCCGTCAAAGGTCAAGGTCACAGCGAGGTCATGACTTTAGCATGGTTTAGCGAAAATGCTTTCTTCTAACTATGAACACTTTTAATCAATACATGATTGTTATACTCAATAAAAAGTGTTCATTAATTGTGTGACCTTGAAAGCCAAATGTCAAGGTCATGAGATATGAGTTATTGCAATGTGCACCTAATTTGGATAAAGCTTTTTTCCATTTAGCTTTTCAGAACTCATGAACATGTCTAAATTACACCTGCGGGGAATTATTATGTTCACGTTCAAGGTCAAATGTGAAGGTCACGAGTTATAAAATCACTACAAAATTCCTCCTTAACACGATATCTTGAAAAGTGTTTGTGCTATGAAGTTAAGATTATGTATATATTATCTCTTGAGAAGATCAAAACTTTAGAAAAGTTTTGGGTACGAACTGTTGAGATCAAAGTCACAGCAAGGTCAACATATATTGAGAAAATGGATTATTTTTACTTTTAACACTTTCATTCATTACATTAATGTTATACTCAATTTAATGTGTTCATTGATTGTGTGACCTTGAGGGTCAAAGGTCAAGGTCACGAGAAAATGCCCAATTTGGTGAGGCCTATAAAAGGCGGAACAGGGTAAGGCGAAACCCCAAGTTTCGGGGCTGCTCTGCTTTTGCGGCGTCTCGCAAACGCTAATCTAGTTTCATCTCTATTATGACAACATGCCTTGAATATCCTGTAAAAAAAACTTCGACTACCAAGATCCATCAAGTTAGAATAAACATTAAGATAACATTAGAGCTTTAAATCTTGTACTTGTGATTTATTAAGTATGCCATTCGTTGTTGTTCACCTCCTCATTGCATTACAAATGAAAATTTATCGAATTATCCCGGAAAAATGACATTTGTTTAAAAGACTTCAATATCATAAAACAGACACGTGAAATAAATAACAGATATAACCATACTTCCCAAACCTCTTGTTTGAATCGTTGGTGTCCGAGGCGTAGCGTAGTGGAGGACACCTCCTGTTTGAATCGTTGGTGTCCGAGGCGTAGCGTAGTGGGGGACACCTCCTGTTTGAATCGTTGGTGTCCGAGGCGTAGCGTAGTGGAGGACACCTCCTGTTTGAATCGTTGGTGTCCGAGGCGTAGCGTAGTGGGGGACACCTCCTGTTTGAATCGTTGGTGTCCGAGGCGTAGCGTAGTGGAGGACACCTCCTGTTTGAATCGTTGGTGTCCGAGGCGTAGCTCCGGTCGAGTAATATTGAAAATAATATACTGACCTTATTACATAAAACTTGGTACAAACTAATACATACCCATCGGCTAAAATAGGAACAATAACAATAAAGACGTGACACAGCAGAAATTACCTCAGCTTGTATCAATCCCCTGTAGCTCAGTTGATAGAGTGGTTGCACGAAAACATATAGGTACCGTGTTCGAATCCCACTTACGTTAATTATTCCAATAAATTTGGAAACCTCTCCACCTGACTTAATGTGGTTGTACAATAAAAAGTAGTTTTTTTACAAAAGTAGAGATGTATCAGTGAAAACACCTACAGTTTGAACCATAGAACGAGACCGGAAGTGGTGTATGATTTGCGATTCACCTCGGGAAGCATGGGTATATCTATTACATTTACACATACAAACATTGCCATTCTGAAGTAGTGCTTTTGGGTACACAAAGGTCGATAGAACAGTCCCTTTAATAATTTATTTGCTCACAAAAATGTTTATAACCGTCTTTTGTCATCTGGTACTGTTACCACAACAATAGACTTCACTGCACATAATATTGATTCAGTCGTCTCTCTTTGCAATAGCTCATTGTTTATGAGATATGATCTTATATAGCAAATGGAGTTATTCAGTACTGCCATATCTGTACTGCAATGACCTTCCATTTATATGAACTTACTGGTCCGCTTGATAAGATACCATATCCATGGGGAATATACACGCTTGTACGATATATTGACTTCATATTTCAATATTGAAAATGTGAAATAGTTACTAACGACGGATAAATTCATAAATGAAACAGGATTATGTTTCTTATCATATTGAACCTAAATTTCCACTTTAAACTTTCAATTGATGTGATATACAGCTGCGTACATGTACCTGTTTGTTCACATGCTTATGTATCTAAGTGCAAATATCATATCATTTGGGTTTGACGTTGACGTCCAGGGGGACTTACAAAGGATCCCCAATTGTCCATGTGTAAAATAAGCATTCCCTAACCATTTTCCGGGATCGTCTCGTTGTAGGTGCTGAATTTTGATATCTGTCATGGTTGAATAGATGATGAGGTCAAATTTGTGAAATTCAGAATTTTTAGAATTTCGATAAAAATAATCCCTATAAACTTTGTAAGAAAGAAATCAGCACAATTAAATTGCCTCAGTGGAAAGGAACAAATATGACTATGAAGGATTTTGTAGAGAAAAATAAAAAATTAAATTTTGAACCCTGGTAACTTCAATGCCCTGCCTAATTTGATAGGTATGACATACAAATATGTTAATGCAAACTGAATCTTTGGTTCTGTTTTGACATTTCAACATTTTCCGTTTCGTTTTCACAATGCTAGAATGGTATCGTCTCAAAAGACAGAATTCCCAAAAGACAGAACGCTTAAAACAACACTTTTCATGGTTGACAAATGACGTGTAACATGGCCTCTACCTTTTAGAATAATGGAACAGCCCAGATAAAAGAAGAAAGAATTCCTAAAAGACAGAAAAAGCACCATTTAGATAAAACAATTGTTTATGTTTATACTATTTAACTTGAAGCACAATTTCATTCACTTGTCATGTTGTTGTCTCTATAACACATTTATACACATATGGTTCAAACATATTTTTATTCATTGGTGAACAAGCAAGAAGGCTTTTTTTAACACCGCTCCTAGATACAACAGACTTGAAAAGACAAAAAACATGAGTTAAATAATATACTATATAATAATAATATTATAATAATTTTGCTCCTAATTCTTACGTTGTCTTTTTTACTTTTAATAACTCATTTATGTTTTATGTTGTAAAGCGCCTTGTTTTAATAAGTAGATAGGGCGCTATATAAAAGTTGTGTATTATTATTGTTATTACATAGAAAGCGGGTCCTTTTACTTATGAACTGATCTAGGATTTTAGGATGAGTTTAAAACGTCTTCGATTTTTTAGCGTGATATAGTTAGTTTTACTGTATCAGTTTATCATGACTGGTGCAACGAACTGAACCACATATGCATATTAGGGAAGATTTCCCAGTACATGTGCTTGTTCAGTCGCACAACTATCACATATCTGACAACCATAATCAAAAGTGGTTGGACAAAAGATTTAAACAGAGAATCTGGTTGGTTACGAGAAAAACGGTAATTTAAACTTCTCAATCAATTGATCCTTGGTCATATTTTCTTTATCCTTTTATTTAACCTTATTATAAATAAATTCATAAATATTTCCATTATTAAGTAACTAGGGCGCACCTTTTTGCAACCATGCATATTTGTTTATATACTCTAAATAGTACAAGAGGAAGTTGGTTGAAATCATTCTTATCGTCTCAGGTAAAATGTAATAATACCTACAACTTGACTTGACATGACTTACAACTTGTTGCTAGCGGGTCGGGTCAGTTCATTGATTAGTTAGGGGTGGTCAGCACTGCTCAGCTAATTAGTGTTGTGATTGATTCTGTCTTTTGGGAATTCAAAGACATTCAAATTACATAATATTTGCACTAGAATACACAGGTAAGTGTCCAAACTAAAGGAGCGCAGCTGTACGGCGGTAGACCTCATCAACGTCATGGACTAGAGCAATCTCAATAAATTAAGATCTATCTTGCTCCACTAAGCTACGAAGATTATAGTGGAGCAATGAAGATCTTAATTTATTGAGATTGGGACTAGAGTTTCAATTAACTTCTTGATGGTAATATTAAGCTACTCGAGGTGAGTGTAAAGTGTTCATTATTTATGTATACTTGTCAACAGTTTGGATGTTGTTTCTATTGTTGCTTTAAAACCGTGTAATGATACGTGTTCACGGGGAGTGCATGAATAAATACATATAATAATTATTACGACAATACTTTTTTGTTAAGATGAAATTACATCCATGCATATAAATTTGTGTTAACTAAAGCAACTTTATGAATTTTTAAGTATGACATCAATCAAAATCAATAGGTAAAATATTGTATTTGATTATATGTCAACGGTAATAGAAACGTCATCTCTTAAATTGCAAGCTAGTTTGTGCCCGAGTGATTGGGGACAAACATAACCATTCATACATAGATTATGTGTCTATCATCTGTCAAAAACAACCTTGGCGAATCTTGGTAAGACCAGTTATACGTTAAAGGAATGGTATACAAATGTATATGGAAGAAAAGTTGACAATCAATGGTACATGAATGTATGTGAAACAAAGGTAGAAAGCAACATTTTCAAGGCAGCCACCACTTTGTTTTGAAAATACACAAATCAATGTTTATGAATATTACTGCATCAGGAGTATATTTACTTTATATACTGTTCATGTTCTTCTAAGGACAAAGTACAAAGCATGCTCATTTTTGACAAGGATCCATTTGAACATCTAACATCTGTTGGGTTACATTATTCAGAGCATGTTTCCTGCCATTACAACTAAATGTTTCGTCGAGGAAAAACACTGCAAAGGCAGCTGAACACAACAAAATGTCAATAACTACGATAATCTCGTCAATAACGTGTCAATAGCGTATCTATATCGCGTCAATAACATGTCTATATCGCACCAATAACGTGTCTACATCGCGCAAATAACGTGTCAATATCGCGTTAATAACGTGTCTATATCGTACCAATAACGTGTCTATATCGCGCCAATAACGTGTCTATGTGGAGCTTATAACGTGTCTATATCGCGCCAATAACGTGTCTATAACGCGCCAATAACGTGTCTATATCGCGCCAATAACGTGTCTATATCGCGCCAATAACGTGTCTATAACGCGCCAATAACGTGTCTATATCGCGCCAATAACGTGTCTATGTGGAGCTAATAACGTGTCTATATCGCGCCAATAACGTGTCTATAACGCGTCAATAACGTGTCTATATCGCGCCAATAACGTGTCAATATCGTGTATGTTACCCTCCAGCATGCACTTTAGCTTTAAATCGTCTTGTCAAGCTCATCTCAATGAGGTGCTGAATGTTCTTGCACGAGAGAGTGTTCCGTTTCTCTAAGTGCTTACTGTTTGGTGGTTGTTTAACAACATCATCTGTTATATTTTGGAGAAGGTTCCATACATGATATATTTGATCAAGATCCGGCCAACGAGCAGACCAGTCCACCAAACATGCTCAATATGGGCTGCTTATGTCGTCCATAAGGATGAAGCTATTCCAGATAAAGATTTGACATAGACATCATAGATTTCAATCCTGTAACGAAAACCTGCTGGTGTCAATATCAAAAACATGCTAAACCAGTCTTTCCATCCCAGGGGATGTCACCCAATCCAATGAATTAACCTTATCTCTATCTGTCATTTTCAGCAATGTTACAAAATACCAACCGTCACCCCCAGTGTCTCCCAACAGAGGCAGGAATATTGATACAGCCTTCGATTATCAATTATTATACACAAATCAATATAAATTCCTATCCTGAAGCGTGCGTAAAATATATTATAGCTCCAGATTATGTACCGGTATGCATATGAGAACAAAACTTCGAACAAATACTTGAGATGCAAACTTTTAAAGTTGGCATATATATGAGTGTTCCTTAACTTATTTTGAGGGGTGTATTTTCTATGTGTCACTATCAACTCGTGGTGTTGGATAAAGGTTGTAGGTGATACTTCAATTGAAATTATTTAAATTTCTGTTTCAAAACCCTAAAAGGCAATTAATTTACATTTTCTAAAGCATCTATCATTTCACAATGCAGGACAAACACGTTGATTGTTGTGCAATTTACTTTTTTTGAAAGAATTCTCTAAGAAATGTATACCTGTATCTTATCGGTTAAATCATCCTCGCCATCGAATAAGACTAGTGGCATACAAACCAAGATGTTAAGAATATGAAGGATTGATATACGTAATATTCATATATATGTAATTCCCATTGAATGACAGGCACTGCTGCACGCATTTTCAAGCTCAAATCTTCAAAGTAATCATCTGTCATTTAATCATCCATGTTTAAAGAGAAATGCTGCCGATGTCATCACCTTACATTGCACATCCGAAAGCAAGTGTTGATTTCATCATGTTGTGCACGTGCAAAGCATGACCCACGCGCTGTTCTACGTACCGTAGATTTCTCCTCAAGTGCTGCTCAAGCGATAGTTTTTTAAAGACAGGAAGGCCCTAGAAGCTAAGGAGCATTTATTACAGAATATTTGGTAACTTCTGTAACTGTAAGCGTGATGCGGCTCATTGTTTGGTAAAGACAACATAGTTCAACGCATGTTTTACGATTTACGTATTATCATTTTAAAAATATTTTTCATTATATATGTCGTTGTGTTGGTCGTGTTTTGAGTAATTTAAACGACTCTTACTGGTCGTCTAGACCACGACATTGTGTGTTAAACGCGTATCGTCGTAAAACCAAATATGTCGTGGACAAGACGACCAATTTTCGGCGTATAATTTATTCATTTTTTTTAAAACAGATCCAATGCAATATTAAGTCTTAGTTGCATACAATATGCTAAAAATAATGACAAAAAACGGCGTTTCAAATGTCGACATTTTCCCAGTGAAATCATCGCAATATTTCCATAACATTCATTGTAGTTTTAAAGAGTGTTGATTAATGCCAATTAATCAGTCAATCAATCAAATAAACACTACGTCAACAATATCAACAACCCCTTTTTAGCTCATCTGGCCTGAAAACTTTTCATGATTATCCATATATCTTTCTAACTTTTTTAAGCTGATTAATTTTGTGAATATTTCCATGATTGTAATGTTATATGGACTGTTTAATATTTTGAAAACTAGTTCAAACGATAAATCGTGCTTGATATTTTTTTTGGGGTATGTTCTCACAAAAGTGTATCATATTGCATCTTGCACAATTTTTGTCAAGGAAAATCCATTAAATCATGGACACTTTTATATGACAATTTTTCGTCGCCAGTTTAACACAATATATTGCAGTTTATAATGTCATGTCAAAGCAACTATGATGTATACTAACTGCATGAACGATCGATAGTGACACATTCTCTGTGCATGGACATTTTTCTAATGATGTGTAATACCTATATAAACGAAACATTGGTGCGCTGTAGTATATGCTATCATTAGTTCGTTATCACCTTTTGCCTGACTTATACTACTGTTTCGAAAGTGAAAAAATATTCTATCGGTTTACAGTGGTGATAACCTTCATAGATGGAGATAACCACTCTATTAAATGGCGATAACGGTAATCACCACTCGAGTGACGTCATGTTCAAGAGTTTGACGTCATGAAACAATGGTCTGACGCTCAGCGTGAAATTGGCCCTTTTGGGGGTAATTAGAAGGATTTCATCATTGAATAAATATAATATCTGTCAATTCTTGACGAATACAATGTTTATCTTATCGAGTGAGGTAGAAAGTTAATTTAAAATATATACTATTTACCACACTCGATAAGATAAACTGGTATTAGTCAAGAAAAGACAGATTAAATCAATACAAGGCTATTCTCCTCTTCTTTCTTTCTACGTATCAGCTATCACATATTGAATCATGCTTAACTGTTTTACTTGAAATATTTGATAAAATATACTGGAAGATATGAGTTTAAAAATAACTAACATATAATATTTAGAAAATATTATCTCGATTTTCAGAGCGAACGACATGTCTGCATGTTGTTTTGCAGAGAGGGGGTTTCCTTCAAAATTGCAGCTTATAAGTAGGGGTCATTCTAAGGCTTGCCGCTTATTTCCATTTTCTATGTTTATATTTATATATATATATATACACAAAGAACTTATTTAAGCACCCCCCCCCCCCCCCCCCCCCCCCCACTTTTTCAAACAGAAAAACGCTGCTAATAATAAACAAAACAAATGTACAGGCAAACAATAACGATGTTATAATAGAATGATCATCTACCAGTGTGGAAACGAAAAATTCATACGGTTTACGATTCACTGTCACTGGAGAACTTGTTTTACAAAAACTTGGTATTTTTTAGTCAAAATCCAAGTAACCTTAAAATTGAAAATGAAAGTCAACATTTTTTGCTGCAATGTGATTATTATCATTATCTTGAGTGAACTGATTAAGTTTTAGTAAATAACCCTATAGCAAAAGTCAATCGTTAAAGCAGTATGAACCTTCAAAATCACAAAATTATCAAATATCAAATTTAAAGAAAACTGCACAAAGACATTATTTGGTCACTGTCAAAGATAATGGCTTATCTAAAGGAAGGAGAAGTGTTTGATCAACAAGTTCAACTCAAGGAATCTCAAATTTACATACAGATGTTTAGATTGTAGGCATTTTATAAATTTGTGATGAAAAAAGCACTGAAAATTCAATGTCTTGCTAGCCTCTTATTATGCATGATAAAAAGGGTTTTAGTGTATGAATGTCAACTAGGGATCAGAAATGTTATTTATAATTCATAACATCCAAAGTTTAATGTGTAGTTTCCCCCCTGTGACAATAGTTATATTTGGCCAAATTACAGTAGTCTCACAGTTTCTCATATTTTCATTACTTTTGCACATTAGCGATTTTTAATACAATTAAATAGTCGATAACAAACCAATTGTTATATCTGGAGTGGTTAATACATCAAAATAATCCAAATAGTCGAAGAGCACCCAAGTTCATTTTCGAAAATAGGGGGGTGCTTAATTAAGTTCTTTGTGTATATATAGACAGTTGTGTATCAGCTTGTTCCCAATAGAGTTCCAAATAGATGAACGTCTGAGGCATTGGCAACCAATTTCCTGGCAAATGTAAAACAGTTCTTGCAGAAAATACGTTGTTACTTTGGCGATATACACCAGCTCGATTTTGATAAATTTCGAATTGGATCTTTAAGCTGAATTATACACTGTAATGAACCGTTCTCTTCCCCTCATTCGCACCAACGGGTATCTCATCCACCTAAATGTTGACTTTAATTTCATGGTTGAAGAATGTCACTTTAATTATCAGTTCAATGAAATGATACATGCAGAATATAGCCATATTCATGTTAGAGCAAAGACTTGCCAGTCAAGCTATATATTAATTTTTTTTAGTCCAGTCAAACATATCTGTGGTAAGGTTCACGGATCAGCATGCAGATTTCTATTCTCTCCCAACAGAGCTAGATCAAGTAATAGAATGTTGATCCAACCTCTGTCCGAATTATACCAAATCCGTGGCTTCCCGCAGTTTCCCCTGGTGGAAAAAAATGCACCTCAATCTATCTGATATTTTTTAGCAAATGACAACACTTCTCGCATGGAAAGGATGTTTCATATCACAATGCCTTTCCCATGATTCAGTAGCCGAAATGTTGAGTTTAGATAAGCGTCGCTGATTGCACAACTAACATTGATTGCATTCAATCAGGCATATTCCATTCTCCCACAAACTCGGCTCATAAGAACAGAGGTTCGATCAACATTACATGACTTTCTTTGCCTCTGTTGGGAGAAAATGACAGATTTCCTTCTTTTTTTTTTAGATTGTAGTGATATCATGGTTCCTATCACGTTGTATTGTGCATTTTTTATCATTTCCGTTTTTAGATAGACATACTGATCAAGATATCTGGATCAAGAATTCACAATGCCTTGTTTGGATCATTTTGAAAATCTGTTAGAAACCCATGTCTTGGTCCATTAATAAAGATAATCGCAAGAAACGCTTTTTTTCTATTTTCATTAGAACTGTAGGCAAGTTTTATCATATTTTTATGGAAGTACACACAAACAACAATGTTTATAAATGACGTATTTGGTTTATATCCATCAGGATTTCAAAACCAACTTAATACTAACGAAGCATTTGTAATACTCGTTGCATTCCCAAATTGAGTCTAGCTAGACGCAGTAACGTTTTCGAATTGACAATCAGGGCTCATCTTGCCAAGCCGCAATAGTCTGCAATAGCACATTACGTTCCAATTTGAAACTTTTAAATGATACTGGTAGTAGAGGCTTTATAATTGGTAATCGACGTATATCTTTTGCTTGGAGGGCCATAGATCGCTGAAAGGTCGACTGTATCTTGCAAGACTCAATATGGGATTGTAGCGAGTATTTTTTAGGCTAGGGATATATAGGGATTTCCAAAATGAGGATAAAGTATTATTCCACGTTAGGATATCCCATGGGATAGCTGCATCATTGTTTTGTTTTGGGAAATCTTTGAAATAGTGCTTTATCCATTGTTGGGATAGCCTCGAGGTCTATCCAATCTTAAGATGGGATATATCCACAGTTGACTGTGTTCTCTACGTCTAGATTTGCAGAGATCTTTTTCCGTTCTTGTGAAAGAAATTTGAACTCCCCACCTCTTCCATCCATTCTCTCCCCACCGAAGTAGATGAAGTCATGAAATGTTGATGCAGCCTCTGTTCTATTACGCCGAGTTTGTGGGCTAGAATGGGAATTGCCTAATGCTGTTCTTAAATCATCATCTTGGCTACTGAATCATGTCAAAAGCATTGTGATATGAACCACCCGTTCCATGCGAGAAGCCTTGTCATTTAATAAAGAAATTAAAATGTATTGAGATGAAAGGTTTTTCCGCCAGGGGAAACTGCCGGAACCCACGGATTTCGGCATAATAGAACAGAGGCTAAATCAACATGACTTGATCTGCCTCTGTGGGGAGAGAATGGGTATATGATCAATCCAACATATTTCCTACCACACAGTGTACGTATTTGGAATTCTCTTCCGGAACCGGTAACGGGACTGAAACGCTAAGACAATTAAAGTTTAGCATTGATAGCAAGGTAAAGGAAAACAGTTTCTATTTTGAAACCTATTATGGACCGTTTGCAAATCATACACTGGGTTGAAGTAACCTTGGTGGGTGGGTATTAATCTCTCTATATCCCTCTTCAAATAATTATTTCGGAACGATGTAATTAATGAATATAGATGAAGTCAAAGTGTCACTTTCGGAAAAATATCGCAAATGTAATTTTGACACTGCAAATGTTTTGTCGATACGCCGTTGAACCCGCAGAGTTCACACTGCCGCACTCTAAACCCAACGCTCTAACCACTGAGCTATTATGACAGCGCCGACAACCGTCCTTTGTTAGGTCCTCTTATAACAAAGGTCTTAGTTTGGGTTTTTGGATATTTTACGGCCGCCTCAGTTATTTCAAGCCCTTTCACGTTATCGGTCATATCAATGTTATCATAACTGGTTGGCGGTTTATAAAATAGATATCACATAGTCCGTGGGCATTATCAATAATAAAGGATGTTTGCCCTCGTGATTTGCCCGTGGGCAAACCAGCGGGCAAACATCCTTTATTATTGATAATGCCCGTTGACTATGTGATATCCATAACATATATTTATATCGCTATATCTTTATCTCTTTATGTTATTCCGACCATGATCTTTATGTGTATGTCATATGCTATTGTAAGTTTAAACAAGTTAAGTAAATGTACTCTATGAATACTGGAGATTGATTAATATAAGCACTATTGCTTGTACCCAGTCCAGCTCTATGTACCATTTTTACGGAATAAATAGGGATTAAGAAAAGGTTAAATATCTTTTTAATCTTTCTTATTTTCTTAGAAAAGAAAAGAGAAGAATTGGGTGTGACGTCCCTGTCACACCCTGATCTGAGGGTTGAACAAAATCTACAAACTTAAGAAAATAAGGCAATAGAGTGTGGCCCCTTTGGCACCTATAAAGAGTCATTGGGTCACCAAATATATGAATCAAAATCCCTACAGCTAAGCTTTAACATATGTTTCAGCTTTTTAGGCATTTCCCTTATGGTGAAGAAAATGAAAAATAGGGTTGGAAAAACAAGAATTTTAAACCTTTCAACAGTTCCTATTCAGTAAATAAGATCCTATCAATTGTGGCATGAGCTATTAAAATAAAACTCCACTTTAATCAGGTAATGTGAACCATCATGGTTGCACATTTTGAATCACTTAAAAAATGTTACAATAGCAACTTTCAACTTCTGAACACATCCCTAAATACAACAAGAACTGGAAATATGTGCATGTGATGCAATGATGGCCCCCTTCCAAACTTTTATTCCAACCTTATCATCTTATTGTCACCTAAACCAGAAACAATTCATACCAAATATATAATAAAAAGGTTAATATATTAGCATCAATGAACTTGACATAATAATGAGTCATCTAATTCAGCCCCCAATATGAATTAAGTACAAATTGTATCCATGGAAACCAAGTAAAATAAGTATTTGTCACAAAGGTGACAAGATTCCCCACCGCAAATTGATGGTAACAAAAAGCATAATGTATACATAGAAACACTTGTCTACACTTGTCATGCTTCTAGATGTCATTTAGACCACAACTTATTGACTGGTCCCTGCGTCTTCCAAATAAGAAGCCTTGTGCACAAAAAAAAGAAGAGAATATAGAGAATAGTTCTTAACATATCAGCCTTATAAGTTTAAATGCATGTTGGCTTCACTGTGACCTTGAAAATCATGTGAAGGTCACCAAATCAGCTGGGCCCCGGCACCTTCCCAATAAGATGGTGCGTGTAAATTATGAAGAGAATCCAGTAAATGGTTCCTGAGATATCCGGCTGACAAACCTTAAAGGTCACATAACCACAAACATACTTCACTATTTTCTTCGAAATATATTAAAATCTGATTACAATATTGTATAGTGCGTCAAAGATTGCTACTCAAATATGTTCGGTTTGGTAATGAAAACTGTTTTTTGAATGCCACTTTTGAGGGACTGCTTAGACCTATCTGGCCACAAACCAGTGAATGCATGACTTCCTGTCAATGGTCACACCCCCTTTTTGTGACGTCATAAACAGAATCAGCCTCGTTATCTATACATCTATCGTAACAATACCACAGAAAAAAAAAACAATGACTAACAATTTTCAGGAAATGTTTTCCACTCAGTTAGATAAATCATTGTACGATGTAACACTACTAAGCATTTGGTGTAAATCAATGGTAATTAAACAATTATTTAGGCAGTAGATATAAAATAACGATGTATATGATAATCGGTATAGTCTGTTTATTACGTCACACCCGCACCAGTTTTTTTGCCCCTAACCAAGGTGGGTTTTTCACAGCCGATAATTACGCTGTCTGAATGAAAGGCTAATTAAGGTGTTTATTGGACAAATAAACACAAATCAAACCTAGTTTTTATTTTGTTGAAAAATCTTTGAACAAAAATTAAGAAGTGATAAAGTCGATGTTAGTGGATGTTTTAATGCAGGTTTCAATGCATAGACCTTGAAAATAATGTGAAGGTCACCAAAATTAGCTGGGCCTGGTGCCTTCTCAATAAGATGCTATGTGTTAATTATGAAGAGAATCCAGTAAATGGTTCTTGAGATATCCCGCTGACAAGCCTTAAATGCAGACAAAACTCCAAACATCTCAAACTTGCCTGAAAACCTTGACACAATTTTAAAGAAGTAGATATGAAATCTACTTACTTGTATTTGGAGTAAGCCTTGACACAAATGGCAAACTGTCAAGAAGTATTTACCAAATCAAGAGTTGCATGTGAGATGACAAATTCAAAAAGATACCCTCCAATAGTTGTAAGTATAATGCCAAACCTGTCTTGAAATATTGATATGTCTTGAAATATTGAAATATGTTTCTCACATGTGTAAGACAAACATAGCCCATTGTAAGCATGAAAGGAAAAGAAGAACTTGCTTGGTACAGCTATTGGCAACCAAAAGTCTTTGTACACCATTGTGACGGAGACCTGAGAACTAGAGTGTCCGGTTAGCAACAGCAGCATTATACTGAGAACCTCATCCAAACTTATAGTCATAATTTACTTAAGAAATAGAAGACGAGTTGGTGTGCATCAATCGATGAATAAAAGCAGGGAGCATAAAACACGAAGGGCGCAATTACTCACTTTTATATAAAATCAGTTGCAAATTATAGTAATTTTAAAAAATTCATTTTGAAAATAATGATGCCTCACTTCGTAGAACATATTCAGTAGCATTTGACGAGTCCATCATTATGTATAGGGGTGGGCGCTCAAATAATCACAAAATCAAATGAATTGAACAATCAAATTCATGTGAATTTTATTTATTGAACATTTATAATTAAATATTTGCACAAAATATCTCCTCAGTGACATGTGATTTGGTTTCGAATAGACAGACGCCGAGTCAGCCACGATGGACAATAGATGCCCCCTCAAGTTTCGTCAATGAACTTGACAATGATGATGTCATTTGATAAGTAACGTTCTATTAACTGAAATGACGTCATTAATCTCGCGCATGGTTGTATCGTCAAATAAAGCACATCGTCGGTCCCATTGTCCGCCATTGTTTTAATCTTATATTTCTAGTTAACTGATATGCTCCTGTTCAAATGAAGAGGATATTGCAAATTAACATATATACAAACAAATAATACTTAAGGTTATAAGTGACAACACTACCACTTTGTGTCAGTTGGTAAAGAACAAAGAAAACATTCTGAAAACTTTTGTTTTTGAGGCAATACTCATAAATGTTAAAGAGATAATGCATTAACATTGACATTAACAAACAAAAATTCACAAGTAAATATAACCTGACACCTTCCTCTTTAAGAATAAGATCTTTAAAGTGACTCCAACAGACCTGCCAGCATTCGGGAAACATGACAATAACTATCAGCCGACAGTCAGGACTTTGCAGGCATTCAGTTTAAAGGGGCAGTAGCACGTTTTTTGATAATTTAATATTTTAAAAATGTTCACTGATAATTGTAAGTTAATGCTAAATGTATTATTTTGACAGTGTCAAAAATCTCATTACACAGGCCTATCATCATCCATAGTCAGAGGACAAAGTTAAAAGATTCACATAAAATCCATTGGCGGCCATTTTGTGTGAACACCTTTTATTCATTGTTTGTAAGAAAAGGGAATTGCATGGCTAAACGTAACGTTGTATATTTGAATTATTACTGCTCCATTTAGTTTAAATACATTGTCTTTCAATTGGAACCATTAATTTTCATTTTCCTGACATCATCTTATATTCCCCCAAAAAACGTGCTACTGCCCCTTTAAGATTCACGCTCCAGTTATATTTAGCCTTAACTGATTAAAAAGCACAGTGGCAATATGTAAGTTAAACTCTAGAGGTTGCAAATAAAGTCATTTTATGTTGACAAAGAATGTATATTGAGAATACAAAGAGTCTCGGATGAAATTGTTTGATAAATAATGCTTTGATCACTAAATACACAACTGCCTCTTGTGTATTTATACTAAAATAATAGAATTGATATTCTGCGCAGCAGAATTTTAGTCCAGTTAGGCAACTAACAAATATTTGTATAAAACTGAGTATTCATTGTTCACATCATTCACATTTACATTGGAAACATGGTCAAGAAAATGCAGTGCTTGAAAACAATATTTGCCAGGAAATTTGGCAGTAAGACACATGATCTAAAACAGTGTGTACTTCCCAAATCAGAATATAACAGTGCTTATCAACAAGCCACATCATCATCATAAAACAATGTATCTAAATACATTCTTTTATTTTTTCTTCTCTTCAAATCCAGTTGAGGGAACAAAATAGATGAAATGAAAGTCATACCCAATTATTCCTTGAGTTCTGCATTATTTTGATAGGGTATAGTTTTGTTAGGTCCATATGTTCTTACACAAGTAGTTTCATTAGATTCACACATTTCTATTACGCCAAAATCCGTGGGTTCCGGCAGTTTCACCTGGCGTCAAAACTTTGCATCACAATCAATTTGAATTTTTTTATCAAATGACAACGCTTTTCGCACGGAAAGGGTAGTTCATATCACAATGCTTTTGCAATGATTTAGAAGCCATAATGATGATTTTAGAACAGTGTCGCTGATCGCACAACTAACTTTGATTGCCTCCAATCAGGCATCTCCCATTCTATCACACGGCGTAATAGAACAGAGGCTGTATCATCATTTCATGACTTGATCTGCCTCTGTTGGGAGAGAATGACAATTTTGAAGAACAGTCAACATCTCTTTTTGGATTTCCCCAAAAGAATATTGTTTACTTGTGTCTGTATTGTTGCTTCTGAACGGCCATCCAAGCTGGTGAAATTTTTTTTGCTGCCCTGATCTCTACAGAACGTGGGTTTCTCTTTTCTTGGATATGGATATTGAAGCAGCCACCTCCTTTTTACACCTTTTTGACTTAAGGTCACGCTTATCAGCTTCAACAACATGTCTCGTATCTGTCTCATTATCTTGCTCATCATGAGAGGCAGGCCTAGTTGCTGTGAGTGAATCTGTGAACTCATCATCACTATTATCTACTCTGCTAGTTGGATCTGGCAGTTCATCTAAGTCAAGCGATGACAAGTTCCTCCCGTTCAGGTTGTCAAGATTTCCATCTTCAAGGGCGACTAATGCCCTTAACACTTTGGTCCTTTCAAGTTCATCAGAGGTCATGTCCATCACTTGTGTTGTTGTTACGAGGTACTTCCTCAATTTTGTTGATCGAATGACAGCTGGGTTGGCAAGATTATGGCACAATTCAGTTAACTTTCTTACTGCCTCGCAGCCATCTTGGGGTTGATCTTTTCTGGAAAACACATACTTGTTTTGTGCAGGTATACCTGCATGGCGACGGGTTGCTAGGATGTGTAATATTCCCAACACCATGTCTTGGGACAGTAGTATGAAGCCCTTCCTTAGCCCCTTGGTGCTTTTACCTCTCACTTCTGTGAGATCCATCCTTTTCATCACGGCCTGTTCAGTAGGCCCTAGTGAAGCAACAATCTCTTTGTTGGTATCAAGTTCCTCGCCTCGGATACGCTTTTCAAAGTCCGAAACTAGTAGTTCTGACACCTCTGCAATTCTTTTATTGAAGAGGACAATTCTTGTAATGAGAACATGTGTGAGAGTTACATATTCAGGGTAGTTTAGGGAATCGTTTTGGCACAGATCCTGTATCTTTGTTTCTACAAATTCTGTGAAGCATTTAAAATCCTCTGTGGATGGAGAGTATTGCTTGATGTTCAGTTTACGCAGTCCCATGGTTCTGTTAGCCACTGCGGAAACCTTTGAGTTCAAGTGTGCTGCAAAAAGCTCTAGAAATTCATTTGCTTTTTTTTTTTCTTCATGTTGTTTTGGTTTTGGAGGGCACGTATTGCCTTCAGAAGTGCAACCTGTTTTAAGTATTGTCCTCAGATTAAGGGCTTATCATTTGGGAAGACCTTGTGTTCATTGAGAATTGTCAATAAACGAGCAAGAGCTCGCATTTTGGTGCTAAGATTATCAACATCTTTTTTTCTTTGTTCCTCAACTGATCCAAGCCGTTCAAATAGCCATGATCCTAATCCTCTAATCAACACATCATTCATACATATTTCCCGCAAACCAGGATACCTGCTGGTTTCTTTCATTTATGCTATGATGCTGTTCAAATTCCCTGTATCCTCAACTTCCCTGGTTATGAATAGGGATATAATTCATTTTGCATTTCTGAGAAAAAATTTCTCATGTGCCTCCCCTTTGCATGAAAACATGCCATAATTGGTTATTGTTAAAGAATTCATGACAATATTCACACGGAAGGTAGTCTGCTGCATTGACGTTCCCTTGAGGCCTCCTAGGATCCAGTGCCTTTACGCAGAACCTCAACATTATGCGCAAAGTTTCCTTCATTGGGAAGTTTTATCAGAGCCATTTTCCTTTCGTTGGAACCAAACTTCATTCTTTGGATTTCTTGAACCCTACTTCTGTCAGAATGTAGTGCAAATAGGTGCTTTGATATCTTCGAGGTATATTTATTTTTGCAGTACAAACAGTAGTCTGTTTTCATGTAGTTCCTCTTTCCAGAATTTCGTTGGTATTTCTCAATGTCAATGTTTGCAAAGAAGTGTTTTTCCCCATCAAATGAAGTGGTAGTTGTGCTTGCATCTTCATCCAGCTGATTACTGGTAGATCTCTGAACTTGAGAAACTGGCTGTCACATCCAGTGCTTTCGATTGTTGAATCAGGATAATCATCATCTGCTAAACTGATAGTCGTCATCATCATCCTCTGTGGAGGGGACATAGCTGTCATCATCTGAATCAATTTCAAATGCATCATCAATACCAGTAAGATCCTCATTGGTATCTGGTCCAGTGATAAGGTCCAAAAATTGATCAAACTCCATTGCAGGTGTTGTCTTTTCTGCATAGTTTTGAGTTGTGACACCAAGGTCTGTTCCAGCTCTGGCACCAGGTTGAAGGAGATTCTTGATTTGGGTAGACGAGTCGGACTGGTCTTCATCCAAATTTGTAGCTAGACTTGTTTCAGTCTCTAGGTTTGTTCCAGCTCTGGCACCAGGTTGCAGGGAATGCTGGATTTGGGTTGATGAGTCAGACTGGTCTTCATCCAAATTTGTAGCTTGACTTGTTTCAGTCTCTAGGTTTGTTCCAGCTCTGGCACCAGGTTCTTTTAGTGTCTCATAAGCCATTTGTGGCTCGACGCATTGTTTTATCATGTGTATCATGTTTTGTATATAATTGTAATGATGCGTATGACACTTTAATATAAAACTATACTACTACTGTATCGATAACAAGTTAACAGTTTGTCATCGATCACAATATACACTTATACACAAGATTTGCTCTTATTAGTTAATCAAGATAAATAATTTGACGAAAAGATAGTCATTTGCTAAATTTGTTATGGACACGTGACAACAGTAAGTCATATATCTGTATTTTTCTACCAATAGCCTGTGTCTCAGCTGAGATCAGTTCTCACATCGTTGAAGGCAGCAATGCTGCTTCTAATGAGTTTTCCTGGCAGGGCAGTCTTCAGGTGAGTAGTGGAAGCAGCTGGTTCCACATCTGTGGCTGTGTCCTCTACACCACCAACAAGGCTCTTTCTGCTTCCCACTGTCTCTCCAACAGGTAACCTCTCCTCCTTTTACATTTTCAAGTTGATATACACTGATTTGGTTTGGTGATTTTTCTATTTAGATTTTTAGCTCATCTGGCCTGTAAGGCCCGATGGGCTTATGGCATGGCATGGTGTCCGGCGTCCGTCCGTCCATCCGTCCGTCCGTCCGTAAACTTTGTGGAATTTCGACTTCTTCTCCCGAACTATAAAGCCTAGAAAGCTTAAACTTGGTGTACAGACTCCTTGACTAGTGAGGATTAAAAATTGTAGCTTTGGTGGCACTGTGGCCCCTAATAAGGAACACAGGGGCCACACCCTAAAAACCTATTCTCATCTTCTTCTCCAGAACCATAAGGCCTAGAAAGCTTAAACTTGGTGTACAGACTCCTTGACTAGTAAGGATTAAAAAATGTAGCTTTGGTGGCCCTGTGGTCCCAAATAAGGGCCACAGGGACCACGCCCTAAAAACCTATATTCATCTTCTTCTCCAGAACCACAAGGCCTAGAAAGCTGAAACTTTGTGTACAAACTCCTTGACTAGTGAGGATTATAAATTGTAGCTTTGGTGGCCCTGTGGCCCCTAATAAGGAACACAGGGGCCACACCCTAAAAACCTATTCTCATCTTCTTCTCCAGAACCATAAGGCCTAGAAAGCTTAAACTTGGTGTACAGACTCCTTGACTAGTGAGGATTAAAAATTGTAGCTTTGGTGGCCCTGTGGTCCCAAATAAGGGCCACAGGGACCACGCCCTAAAAACCTATATTCATCTTCTTCTCCAGAACCACAAGGCCTAGAAAGCTGAAACTTTGTGTACAAACTCCTTGACTAGTGAGGATTATAAATTGTAGCTTTGGTGGCCCTGTGGCCCCTAATAAGGAACACAGGGGCCACACCCTAAAAACCTATTCTCATCTTCTTCTCCAGAACCATAAGGCCTAGAAAGCTTAAACTTGGTGTACAGACTCCTTGACTAGTGAGGATTAAAAATTGTAGCTTTGGTGGCCCTGTGGTCCCAAATAAGGACCACAGGGACCACACCCTTAAAACCTAATTTAATCTTTGTTCTGTCAAAAACAGATAATCCTGGCCATGGTATGGCTTCTTAAGGGGTAAAAGACTGCAAAGTAAAGAAAATACACAAATTAGGAAAATATTACACTTAAAATAGCATAATCAAAGACCAAAGAGTTAAAAACTACCAACAGAAAGTCACAAGTATAAATTTTAAGAAATATTTTATGTGTGCTTCCCTAGAAAATTTCTGGCAAGGAGAGGTTTACTGTTGAAAGATGATATTTTAAGGCAGCTTCAATCAATGTCAAGTGTCTACACAAGTATGGTAAAATAGTCTTCACATGAAGAACACAAAATTAGCTTACATTGCAAAATAAGTTTACAGTTAAAATATAATCCCAATATCTTGATATGAAATATTTCCATTTCTGTATTGATTACAAGTATCTGAAATCACATCACATATAACTTAAGTCTAGAATTTGAGACTTTGTGGCCCCTACAAATGGGGAAACCACATTGGCCACAGCAAAATTAAATATGAAGCCTGATGAGCTACAGAGCCAATGGCTCTATTTTTGATTGTTTTTTATGCCCCCGAGTCGAAGATTCCGGGGGTATATTGTTTTTCACCTGTCCGTCCGTCCGTCCGTTTGTCCACAAAAACTTTATCCTTGGTCATAACTTTTGATTGGTCAGAGCTAGGTCTTCGATACTTGACATATGGATCCTTGGGGCAAGACCTTTCAGATGACACCATGACATTTGACCTTGACACAGCGAGCAGGATGCATCCGGGGCAATCGTGTTTCACAAACACATCTTGTTATGTTTAAATATTGCAGTGCAAGCTCTTACCTCTTACATTTTTAGGTCATCTGGCCTGTAAGGCCCGATGGGCTTATGGCATGGCATGTTGTCCGGCGTCCGTCCGTCTGTAAACTTTGCGGAATTTCGACTTCTTCTCCAGAACCATAAGGCCTAGAAAGCTGAAACTTTGTGTACAGACTCCTTGACTAGTGGGGATTAAAAATTGTAGCTTTGGTGGCCCTGTGACCCCTAATAAGGGCCACAAGGGCAGCGCCCTAAAAACCTATTTTCATCCTCTTCTCCAAAAGCATAACGCCTAGAAAGCTGAAACTTGGTGTACAGACTCCTTTACTAGTGGGGATTATAAATTGTAGCTTTGTGGCCCTGTGACCCCTAATAAGGGCCACAGGGGCAACGCCCTAAAAACCTATTTTCACCTTTTTCTCCAAAAGCATAATGCCTAGAAAGCTGAAACTTGGTGTACAGACTCCTTGCATTGACTAGTGGGTATTATAAATTGTAGCTTTGGTGGCCCTGTGACCCCTAATAAGGGCCACAGGGGCCATGCCCTTAAAACCTGTTTTCATCTATTCGCCAGAACCATAAGGCCTAAAAAACTGAAACTTTGTGTACAGACACCTTGACTAGTAAGGATTAAAAAGTGTAGCTTTGTTAGCCCTGTGACCCCTAATAAGGGCCACACCCTAAAAATCTATTTTCATCTTCTTCTACAAAAGCATAACGCCTAGAAAGCTGAAACTTGGTGTACATACTCCTTGACTAGTGACGATTAAAAATTGTAGCTATGGTGGCCCTGTGACCCCTAATAAGGGCCACAGGGGCAACGCCCTAAAAACCCATTTTCATCTTCTTCTACAAAAGGATAAGGCCTAGAAAGCTTAAACGTGGTGTACAGACTCCTTTACTAGTGGGGATTATAAATTGTGGCCCTGTGACCCCTAATAAGGGCCACAGGGGCCACGCCCTAAAAACCTATTTTCATCTTCTTCTCCAAATGCATAACGCCTAGAAAGCTGAAACTTGGTGTACAGACTCCTTTAGTAGCGGGGATTATAAATTGTAGCTTTGGTGGCCCTGTGACCCCTAATAAGGGCCACAGGGTCGTGCCCTAAAACCCTATTTTCATCTATTCTCCAGAACCACAAGGCCTAGAAAGCTGAAACTTTGTGTACATACTCCTTGACTAGTGAGGATTATAAATTTGGTGGCCCTTTGACCCTTATTAAGGGCCAGAGGGACCACACCCTTACAAACCCTCACGTCCTTCTCCAGAAGCAATAGGCCCTGAAAACTGAAACCTTGTGAATATTCTTTAACTAGTGAGGATTATGATTTATAGCTTTTGTGGCCCTGTGGCCCATAATAAGGGCCTCAGGGGCCACACACTCAGCATCAGGCCTAGAAAGTTGAAACTTTGTGTGAAAACTCCTAAGTTAGATAAGGAGGAATCCAAATTGTACGTTTGGTGACCCTGTGGTCCAAAGTAAGGGAGGAAACACATTTGCCATACCCTAAAGCAAAATTGATATGAAGCCTGATGAGCTACAGAGCCACTGGCTCTATTTTTAGAGTTTCCATGGATATATGACTAAAAGGTGATTCTATGATTAATTGCTTTGTCTGGAACATATTTCCAGAAATACACATCTCAGCTCCACCTAATTTTCTACACATGTCAATTATGATCGCTTGATGTGCCTTTTGGGGTTAAACCATTGTGTGGATTTTCTTTTCTGTGGTTTCTGTTGGAAACGTGACATGCAAAGTGACTTAGTAAATATAATTAAATATAAAAATAAATCCTCAGCACATCTCATAGTTTATTCAAGATAACAACCTCAAATTTGAAACAAAGATCAATAATTACCCCCTAGATGTACCCTTTTAATGGTAGAACCTATTAATGACTTTAGTTTTGTGGTTTCAGTGGAAACATGACTTGCACAATGACTTATCTTTAAAACGCTATACTCATCTATCATACAACTTTTCACAGATTTTCTCTTTGATATTCTATGAACAAAGCGGGAAGCGGGTGCATGTGAGCTCTGCTCGCTTCTCCACTTGTTTCAAACGGATTTTATTAACACTGTACCTAATGTGATGCTGGTAACGATCGTTACCAACATCCCAAGATGGCGGAAGGTAAGATCGCCTCGCGAGTATTTCACAAGAAATAACAGTTTTCTTTGTGTTTATGATCGAACTCTTTAAGCATAAATACGGATTTTAATGGTGTTAAACGATTTATTGCACTGAATGTTCATATCGACATTCATTTCTTGAGAAATAAGCGATTCTAAAATCCGACGGGGATGCTGGTAACTTCAATTCGAGATGTTGGTAACGTATCTTGTTCTAAATTTAATGATGTTGGTAACGCCTCAACATATAGTTCTTCATATGAAGGTTAAATATTAATTTTTGCTTTAGTTCTTAGCAATAGACAGTAGGCCTATACAACATAACATCAATTAAATTAAATTCAACAAGCAAGAAAGTGAGCGTGGTTCACAAATACCCCCGACCGTGCATCTCTGACTAACTGAATTATTTTTTACTGTAGTCATCTCTTGCACAGCATTTGACCCCCAAAGAGGAATAGAGAAAAATGCTAATAAAAAAAATGGAACTTGGTAAAAATAAAAACGCACAAAAAACCCTTATCAATTTGAGTTTTTATTTGTCACTGGACCGCTCCTATAATTTTCAATGAATCATTGCAATTTATATAGTAAAATTAAGATAATATTTTAGTAAAATGAATTTTAAAATAAATGTATTTGTAAATGACAGAATTATTTATAAAATGAAATATACAATATAAACATGCGAAAAGCCACCAGTGGCCCACTAGGTGTAAAAACAGTGGACCACCTGCTAGCCACCAGTGGCAAGCCACAAGCTGTCTGCCACCAGTGGCCCACTAGATGGTGTGTTATCTGGGTAGTAGGGAAGAAGACACAAAATGTGAAAAGAATCAGATGAAAAGTTTTTCCCGTAATAGGTTGGACAAATCTGATATTGGAAAATGACTTATGTTCAAAATATTGAAATTTGTGAAAAAATTGAAATATCAATGAAATTTGTTGCAATTTCGTACCGCACCCCTCCTAGTAGGGTAGAAGACATGTGCAAAATATGAAATCAATCGGATGAATAGTTTTCCCGTAATAGGTCGGACAAATCTGATATTGGAAAATGACTAAGTTCAAAACATGGAAATTTGTAAAATTTCAAATATTAACGAAATTTGTTGCAATTTCGCACTGCACCCCTACTAGTAGGGTAAAAGACATGTGCAAAATTTGAAATTAATCGGATAAATAGTTTTCTCGTAATAGGTCGGACAAACAATGTCCTCGGACAGACAGACAGACAGACAGACACACGGAATCGTTGGTATTACTAGATACCCCGGACCGTTGGTCGGGGGTATAAAAATTAGGAACAACTCGAAAAACAAACTTGATTGTCATGTTAATTAACAGCAAATCTATCAAATCAAAATAAAACAATACTATCAAAACACATAGGGATAGTGTTATCCCAAGAAAATAAGTAAATAACCACAAACAACCAAATACTTATCCATACCCTCAAGAAACGAGCTCTATAAAAGATTTTAGAATTGAAAATAAGTATTCGTTGGAATTTCATGACATTTTGATAAATTATGATACATTTCTCAGAACAAATATTATATAGTCAACATACATGCATGGTTGAATAACTAGTGTCTCCTTGAAATGCCTGCAGTTGGACATGTCCAAACATGTATTGATCAACAATAAATAGACATAGTCAGTGTATCCTCTCCAATCCCTTAATGTGTTAAAATCGCAATTTGTTGTACCGTTATTACAAAAAACATAACAATAGAAGCTAAATAATGTTCGTCGTTACCAGCATCTGTCAATTCTCGTTACCAACATCTTGTGAATATCTCGAACTGAAGTTACCAGTATCCCCGTCGGATTTTAGAATCGCTTATTTCTCAAGAAATGGATGTCGATATGAAAATCCAGTGCATTAAATCGTTTTACACCACTAAAGTCCGTATTTATGCTTAAAGAGTTCGATCATAAACACATAGAAAACTGTTATTTCTTGTGAAATACTCGCGAGGCGATCTTACCTTCCGCCATCTTGGGATGTTGGTAACGATCGTTACCAGCATCACATTAGGTACAGTGATTAAGGAATATTTCCAATCAACAATGTGATACAATGAACAAAGAAGCTGTCATCCATATATTCCTCTGCATTATTGATTTCTGTTATATGTAAGTTCATGTGGTATGCTCAATCAACGTCAGTGGTTTTGCAAATGATATGAACCTGTCTGGTATCATGTCTACTTCCATTTAAATGAATTTGTATTTCTTTGATTACTCTTGAAAACTCATAAACTTTTAATTTTAATAACATAACTTAGCTTTTAAAACTGCAATGTCTGGTTTATTATTAAAGGAACACTTTATGAAACTATAACTATGCTGTATATAAAGTATATGTCAGAAAGCATTTCATATTTTGTATACATAAGTGGTCATTACCATTCTTTGATATCACAACTCAAACTTAAAATTTCATCTTTAGAAAATGTGTATACTATCTAGAACATGTTAGGTAAATCGACTATCACTGCGTGGAACTATCATTAAGCTGTAAGAGCCTAAAACGTATCCATCTTCATTCGTACTTAAGTACTACAATTGCATGAACAAACGACAATTCGGTCCATTTACATTTATCAACCTTCATTTCACTTGCAGATCTGTACTTTAATAGGTTTGTCTGCTTGTTGTGGGTGAGGATTACTGGGTCACACAACTTTATAACGTATGAAGTGATAAACATTAGGTAAATTTAGCGTGGCCAGTGTGATGAGAAACGCTGCAGTTTTTTATAAGAGTCCAAATTACTCATAGGAGAAGTGATGAGGTTTACTTCAGTTTAAAGCGCAACTCCCGGGTGATTTTGCTTCGTTCATTTATCTTCATAATGCTTAACATGTACCTTTTTACAGACGTAAAAATCACATTGATGATATATAAGTGTTCAATCCCGTACATCTCTTTGCCATCAAAATAAAGTATATTTCTATAAAAACGTAAAAGAAGGCGATAAACTGTACTATTTACGTCGCCTTTTGACTGGTCGGCCATTTTGTTTTACGGAAAAGACAGGAAAAATCTCGATTGTCGCCGATGGAATGTGTGACGCCAACTGTGGAACACACGGTCTGCAAAATGGCGGCTCTCGTATTATCAACACTGACAGACAAAAAAACACAGAGGGTTGTAGCGGCCATACCAGTTGACAATTCCATGTAAAAAGTCGCAAAATGTCTGTACATTACTTCCTGAAGCAACAGTAAAAAGGAATAAACACAACAGTGACGATAAATTTTGAAACTTTCTATTAGCCAATCTCACAGTGAAACAATGCGAATTTAGTTCAAATATTTTAAGGAAAAGATCGGGTTTGTACATGAATAGTTTCTGTACATGTGGGCTTGTTTATTATTGAAATTCACTTTGTTGTTTTTGTCTTTTGTAGCTTGATTTTGCAAAATTCACGATATCAAGGTCCGGGTTAAAAAGTCTGATTCCACAGTACACCGCCAGGAAATATCAAATGATATATATATTATTTAACGTACACTACCGTCTCCGACTCACCGTAGCCCATTGATTGCCTATCAATTATCTCTCGACCCATAACACAGAAAAAACAAAACGGGAGTTACCTGCTCATCCCCGCCGCGCCACCTATGGTCATGTGACCTGAACCTCATTCCAACTTCCTGTCGCTCAGTGATCGGTTGTGTCTCTGAGTTCTCTCGAAGTTATCTTGCCTTGTCTAAGTATTAAAGTTTGTAGACCTTATTTCTCGATTCCTTTTGCTTTGGGGATAAGAGTACCCTTCTCTTACCTCCTGTCAACCTTCTCCAAATTGCTATTTGGAGGTGGGTTGTTGGTTTTCTGCCTGTGGGACAGGCAGGCCTCTTGGTATCGCGCGTCCCTGCTCGAGTCGTGTAGCTTGGATTGCACGTGCGCGCTCGTGCTTCTCGGTTGATAGGCAGCACACCCTCAGGGGTCTGACCTTTGACCCTCGCTTGGTGCGTGGGTCGATTGCGGGTAGCGTCAGCGACGTACCTTGTGACTCTACGCGTCCACCCCGGCTGGAGTGAGTTGATTCGCACGTGGTTCGCGTGGCGAGTAACGGGCGTGAGTGACTATTCAGTCCTCCGTCTGGGTACGCGTTTGCTTCGCTTCGCTCTGCCTTGGTCCGTCTGGCGAGTGACTAACGGGAGTGACTGGTCCGTCCTCCGTCTCGATACGCGTTTGCTTCGCTCCGACTTGGTCCGTCTGGCGAGTGACTGACGGGAGTGACTGGTCCGTCCTCCGTCTCGGTACGCGTTTGCTTCGCTTCAAGCCGACTTGGTCCGTCTGGCGAGTGTCTGACGGGAGTGACTTGTCCGTCCTCCGTCTCGGTACGCGTTTGCTTCGCTTCAAGCCGACTTGGTCCGTCTGGAGAGTGACTAACGGGAGTGACTGATCCGTCCTCCGTCTCGATACGCGGTTGCTTCGCTCCGACTTTGTCCGTCTGGCGAGTGACTGACGGGAGTGACTGGTCCGTCTTCCGTCTCGATACGCGTTTGCTTCTCTCCGCCTTGGTCCGTCCGGCGAGTGACTGACGGGAGTGACTGGTCCGTCCTCCATCTCAGTACGAGGTTGCTTCGCTTCGAGCCGACTTGGTCCGTCTGGAGAGTGACTGACGGGAGTGACTGCTACGTCCTCCGTCTCGGTACGATTTTGCTTCGCTTCACTCCGCCTTGGTCCGTATGGCGAGTGACTGGTCTGTCCTCCGTCTCGGTTTCGCAGTTGCTTCGCTTCGTTCCGTCTTGGTCCGTCTGGAGAGTGAAGGGGTACCTAGAACAGCGTACTGGTGAGTGGCAGAGGTCCGTGGGACGTCTGCTCCGCCTGAGACGGACTAACATCGCTTCGGCGAGTGAGTGCGTTCTCGGCCTTACTCCATCTCACCTTGCCACTCGGTTCGCTTCGCTACGCGCAGTGACTTGATCCGTCTGGTGATTGACGGGTCAACCTTTGTTGTTTTACGGGCGATTGGGACCCCCGTTTGTCACGTGCCCCGCGTGGCGAGTAATGGGCATGAATGACCGGTCCGTCCTCCGTCTTGGTGCGCGTTTGCTTCGCTTCACTCCGCCTGATCTGTCTGGCGAGTGGCGGAAGTAAGGGACTGGTCCGTTCTCCGTCTTAGTACCAATTGCCTTGCTTCACTCCGCCTTGGTCCGTCTGGCGAGGCACGGAAGTGAGTGACTGGTCAGTCTCCGTCTTGGGTCGAGTTCACTCCGCCTTGGGCCGTCGGGTGAGTGACGGGTCAACGTTGGTTGGTTCACGGGCGAGTGAGACCCCCGTTCTCTCCGTCTTGAACCAGGGTGTCGTCAGGGTATGTGTAGGTGCTCACCTTGTACAGATATGTTTAATTACATCTCACTCGCACAAATAGACATACATAGAATAATGAACCATATATTAAGCGACCAATCGCCAAGCGATTGACGGGAGATGATAAAACACATAAAGGCTTTCTTTCTGGTTGTCTGTCTGTCTGTCAGCGACGTACCCTGGTTCTGTGGGCGATGTGGACTAAAGGTATCGGGGACACATGACCTCCTCTCCCTCTGTCGCTCTTGCACCTCCGCATGCCCCTTGCAACAGGTGTGAAGAGTGCGAGTCTCTCTCTCTGGGAGCGTTATATCTTCAGGCTTTAAGGAGGAGTGAGAGAGACGCCGTATGTGCGAAGCGTAGGGCTCGCACCCCGGGAACCTGTCAGCCTCGTCCACCATCACCTCCCCTCCGGAGGGGCCCGTCCGAGGGAATTCGAGGCGGATGAACGGGCTTCGGATTTAGACGGGGCCACGCTCGGGGGGAGTCACGGAAGCCAGTCCTCCTCCCCCTCGTCTGTCAGCTCACCAACGGTCCTCTTCGGTGCCCTCCGTCACCTCCCGCACGTCGACCCTTCGCTTGCGGAAGGAATCGATGAAAGGAAGAAGTCGGAGGACTGAGGTCCTTTCGATCAGGCGGCCTTCTCCATGCAATTGCTTGCGTCCGTCAAGGACATGGTGAAGGGGATGTTAGATGCCAGGGGGGGCCGCACCCCCGCTAGCGTACGGCAGGAGAAGACTCCCCCCTCCAGTGGTCCACTCTCGAGTCTCCTCCCTCTTCTCCTCACTCCGGCCGTAGGGTCACGCTCCACTCCCCGGAGGTCTCCCCCAGTGACACGTCCACCCCCACCGTGTCACCAGTTCACTCGGACCACCAGTTCATGGGGACGACGAACCCTCCCTTCACTCCTATCACCGGGGGAAGGAGCGGGAGCACGTCGGGTTCGGACGCGGCCGATAAGAGGGACGCGGTAGTGGAATGGGCCGGGTCTTTCTACAGGAGGTGGACGAATCCCCGTCCCCCTGCAAGTGGGCTCGTCTGGAATCCTTCTGTGAGGAGGAGGCCCCACAATGCGGAGACAGGCCTTTCCCCCTCATCGGCTGTGCGACACGGCCGGGAGGATTTCAGCCCGTCTGCGCTGGGTAGGCTTATTCCTCCCCTTGTTCTGACGGACCGTCAGCGGTCCACCATCTCAGTAGCGTCCCCCCTATCCCTCTCAATCCTCCAGTCTTGGACGAGGATTTCAGGCGGGTTTCCGCCCCCTCCGCTGATCACCTTGTCTCGGACGCCAATCTTGTCCACCTGGACAAGGAGGCCAGGTCTATCTTGGGGATGTGAACTCTGTCGTTCACGCCTGCAGGCGATGACGGCCTTCGCCAGAGAGGCAGAGATGGGGAGGGGGGCTCCGTGGCGGGAGGCCTGATACAGGTAATGCTTTGCGCGGGACGTATCTTGGCGGGAATCACCAACCTACGCAGGGACGGGTTCCTCAGTCAGTCCAACCTCCCTGTCGAGATTCGTAGTAATCTCCAGGCAGTCTCGGGGTCAGCCAACGCCCTCCTTGTCAGTACTGCTATTTATGAAGCGATCAGACTGGGTGATATCCCTGGATTTTCAGGACGCGTGCTTGCATATTCCCACCATTCGGGAACACTGCAAGTACCTCCGCTTCGTCCTGGGGGCAAAAGGGGGCTTCCAGTGGAACGTGCTCCCGTTCGGGATATCGTCCGCTCCGTGGGTTTCACCAGAGTGACCCAGCCGGTTGTCCAACTACTTCACCATCACGACGTACAGTTCCTGGACCTAGACGACTGGGTCAATTACCACCACTCTCCCGCAGTCCCCGGCTGGGGCTGAGGCCTCGTTCGGGGTTTCTCAACCCTCATATCAGCGAGGAAGTGTGCAGACACGCATTCCCGCTGCCCCAGCGGCTCGTCCCTCTCCTAGCCTGGTGGAGGGTGCAGGCCAACGTGTTCTCAGGCGTTCCACTCAGACCTCCCGCGGCGACTGCCCATCTCTTTGTGGTACATCCACGCAGGGTTGGGGCGCCCTCCTTGGAAGGGAACAGACGGCTGGGCCGAGGTTGTCGGCCCAGCGCACGCGCCACATCAACGAGCTGGAGATGGAAGCTATCAGGCTGGTAATCTCTCACTTGTCCGCTCTGCTGTGGGGCCAAGTGCTTCTAGTGCACTCGGACAGCTCGACAGCGGCTTGGGGGCACCAGCTGTCAGTCTATGTGTCTCCCGTCCCCGATCCCGAGTCGTGGGGCTTAGATGCTCTGTCGTTCGGATGGGAGGGGATGGACGCTTACGCCTTCCCTCCCTGAGCATTCTCACTCAAGTGGTGATGAAGATCGAGGCGACACGGTTGATCAGGCTGATCTTGATAGCTATCTTCTGGCCAGCGAGGCAATGGTTCGTACCTCTTCGCAGGTTGGGCCAGGGGGATCCATTCCCTATTCCTCTCAGATGGAATCTCTTAGTGAGTCAAGCGGGCGGGTGCACGAGAACCCGCAAGCACTGGATCTCCACGGTTGGCTCGTCTCCAAAAGGGGATGAAACGGACGGGCTACTCGCAGGAAGTCGTAGCTGCGGTTTCCTCCTCCCAGCTTGGCTCCACTTGCTAGTCGTACGACGTATAGTAGAGTTCATTTGCCACCTTCTGTGCTGACAGAGGCTGGGACGTCCAGGTAGTGACGACCCCCCAGGTGGCGGGAGGAGAGGGGGCTTAAGGCCTCCTCTATTAACACCCACCTATCTGCAATCAGGTCGGTTCTGCGGAAGCGGGACTCCTCTGTGGACATCTCTGTCCTTAAGGAGGTGATCAGGACATACCGTCTGGAGGACAGGCGGCTTAAGCCTAGACCTCCCGAGTGAGATCTAGCGATCGCCCTCGAGCACCTGTGCTCAGACTCCTACGAGTCCCTGACGGAGTCCTTCATTCCCGACTGACGGGTAAGAACGCCTTCCTGGTGACCTTGGCTTCGGCCGCCAGGATCTCATAATTGCACGTGCTTCAAGCCGATTTGGGACTTGCTCTGAATTTCGTATGCAAGAACCAGGGGTCGGATGACGGGGCAGGGTTTTCACATTCCCGCCCTTTCAGGTTCAGTCTCCCCCACGGACGAGGAGAACAGACTCCTCTGTCCGGTCCGAGGTCCGAGCTCTTCATGTTATGCGGAACGTACGCGTTTGCTCCGGGGGAAGAGACTAATTCTACCTCACTCCCAGCGTAGCATGAAGGAGATAGACAAACGTTTCCTGGGCGTCTATCTGCGGTCCGCTATCCTTGACACCTACAAGCCAAGGAGTTAGCTCCGCCAGCTCGTGCTAACCCCCACGGCTTTTTACAGCAGCATAGCTGTAGTAGACAACATGTCGGACTGTATCTGGAAGTCTGGCATGGTTTTCGCTAACCATTACCGCCGAGATTTGTCCACGGTAGACCTCACGGGCGTGGCCAGGCTGGGGCCACAGGTGTTGCACAGCACCGATCTTCGGGTTCTGCTCCCCCAAGAGGGGTCGCAGTTCACCGTTAGGTCCTGGGTTGCGTTCTGTTGTTTTAGCCAGTAAACTTCGCATCGCACCTCCGTGTCTCGGTTGTTCTTTCTTCTGAGTCGGGGCGGGCTTCCCTCCTTAGCAGGGCACCTGTGCACCCACCTTTAGTTAGACGATAGTGGGGGGAGTACCTGCTCTCCTGCCGCCTTGCTCTCGCAGCCCTCCACCCTCTGTGGTAGTCGGGGCTACGGTGAGTCGGAGACGGTAGAGTACGTTAAATAATAGTACGTTTTTGAGTAAACGTCATTATTTGTATTTACCGTCGACGACTCACCAATCTTTATTTCCCACCCATGCCTCCCCTCCTGCGAGTAGGTTCGCTCTAG
Organism: Steromphala cineraria; assembly: GCA_916613615.1. Taxonomy (NCBI): domain Eukaryota; kingdom Metazoa; phylum Mollusca; class Gastropoda; order Trochida; family Trochidae; genus Steromphala; species Steromphala cineraria. The sequence continues at coordinate 44,064,411 of OU744733.1, forward strand.
CGTTCACTGGCTCCAGGTAGGTTGGATGAGGTTCAGGTCACATGACCATAGGTGGCGCGGCGGGGATGAGCAAGTTTTGTTTTTTCTGTGTTATGGGTCGAGAGATAATTGATAGGCAATCAATGGGCTACGGTGAGTCGTCGACGGTAAGTACAAATAATGACGTTTACTCAAAAACGTACTATTTAGCTTCTTTACATTATGCGTACGAATAAAAGAAAGTTCTTCAAAATACTATGTAATGAATACATTGTTATGTCACAACTGGTGGAAGTGAAATCGGCATGAATATACTTCAATAATTTTACATTACCGATCATGTTACGATATGTGCAGTTTTTAAATGATATATAACCAAGAAAAAAATCCATTTGATTAATTATATCTGTGTTTTTATCAGCCATAAATACATAAATAATTAATATCGATGTTTCTGTACATAAAACTGTAGTTGGGAGTTTTGAAATAATGTAAATTTATATTTCTTCACTTTTTGTCTGTGTTAATAACATGCTATTCTATTTAAGCTAGGATTTATAAAACAAAAACTATTCAGATCTCTTTATCAAATTAATATCACATCTAATGTTATCATAGAAATTCACATTTTACAAAAATTGACTAAAAAAATTCTCAGCACAATGTTTTGATTTTGATGTTATTTCTCAAGTCCCGGCCATGACACAGAATGTTTTTACAGAGAAGTAATCAACAATACCTATTTTTGCTGTTTTGATGCGCCTTCTGACTCTCATTATAGACTTCATGGAGCATTTCCTGTTCAAAAATTTTTCAAAAAATCGTTCGGAAATATGAATTTATGCATGCAACACAACCAAGATGATAATGAAATAAAATTACTCCTTATGTTAGATATTTAAATATTGTGTTTCAGACATTTGGGTAATAATGGATATACTGTATTTGTTGATAAATTAAATGTTTCTAAATTCAGAATTTTCAAATAACCAAGATAACTTACTGATGAAATGAAATTATTCTGTGTATACAATCTATACTTATAATATTTAATATTTTTGTTTCAGACATAAGAGTACAAAAGTAAATTATTGCTTTCCAGAAAAGCCATTTATATTTCTTATACCTGCCATTATTACTTTGAATGATTGCTCAAGAAAATATGAGTTTTGTTTGTTTTAAAATAATGTGCTGTGCATGGATAAAAAAGGATTTGTAATGTGCATCATGAAATTTTTTTTCCAATTTTTAAAAAACAAATAGTTGCAATAAAAGCCTTGATTTTCTTTCAGTTTCAATATCATTTGTTAATCATGGAAATATTCACATTCAATTGACATGAATTTTAAAATCAGTATTGTCCCAGTAAAAAGAAATAACTGGATCAAACATTTAGTACACATTTATTGCAATATAAATATTTTCATTTTATGATTTACATTAATCTATTCTTGAAAGGACCATTCTCTAACTCTTCAAATTAAGATTAATAAATGTATGCCCTCGTGTTACCTAATTTATTTCTATGGTAATAACAAAGATATTTCAATGAACTTGGAAACTGACAAAAACAAACATTATGAACAGCAAAAATTGATAAAAGGCATATTTTACTTTTTACTTTTGTTGTTTTTGAATGGCATTTTTAAACAGCTGCAAATTATACTAATTAATTTGGTGTCACCTGTTTACATGGTATTTTTCTCAGATCCAATTATGATACAACACATGTACAAGCAACAGTGTTACGTTTTATTGTTTTTGAAACATAGGTCGATGGTGTAGAATAGCATTTAAATTATAGATGTCTATTATCTATTCAATTATTTAATTGTCACAAAAATTTAGCAAAACTGTTGAAATCTGGTCGAGGAAAGAACTCGCAGGCAACTAGGTATTTATTTTGAAGTAAAAATGTCTTAGAAGCCAAATGACCCGCAAGTCGTAAATATAAATGCTGTATAGGTATGAGGGTTCAATAAATAAATCACTTTCTATGCACTGGAAAATACTGCAAAATTACCAAAAATATAAATAAATTGAAATGAAACAAATCACTACCTTCAAGTTGCATGGGCTTCAAGGTTTATTTTAGTGAGTGAAGCCAGATAAATATTTTGAAATTGGACACTTACAATAAACTCAAACTCAATAATTTTCATACACTGATGTAAATTTTTATAGTGCTATGCTGTTTATAAAAAAATACATGCGGCGAAATCGAACCAAAATACTACAAATACCGAGAGCCACGTTTCGAGAGACGGTATGCAGATGATCTTTTTTTTCAAGGCTAAATATTGAAATAATTTTCACACATGTTAAAGAAGAACGTAAATGAAAGATTACAGTATAACATTTTGGGAATAACTAACTAACTCGCCGGAGTCAAACAATGAAGAGCAGTAGTTTTTGGAATTTGACATTGTCATGCAATATATTGGATAATCGTTCCAATAATTTGCGAAAATAATCATAAAGCTTTTCATCCAGTTAGATTATCCAGTCATACAGCATAATATCAACACTTCATAACTTCGTGATTGGCACGTATCGGCAAGAACATGATCACTAAAATAAAACGTGGTGTTGTTGTTTACGTTTGTAATGGCGGCTACGTCATTCTTGTGTTCCACGGCTGACGTCACTTCCGGTAAAATCTACGGAACAACACGATCGAGGCAAGGGTTTATTATTCTTTTTCAAATCGCAATTAATCACTTATATGATTAGTTTAAAATTATATTGACTTCACGTAACTTCATAATATGAACGATATGGTATGAAAACATGATCATAAATGTACAATTTGGCTTGGATAAATTAGTCTCAATAATCCGGGAGTTACGCTTTAAGCAAATGTGAACACAATAGCCTGGAAATTGACTGGGGACACCTGATATCGAAACAAGTGTGCGAATACATGTATACCCTAAATCTATATTTGAAGATGCAATAAAAAAATCTTTGCATTTAAAGTAGCAGTAGCACGTTAGAAGGAATATAAAGTTATATCAGGAAAATTCAAAAAGGTGCCATTTGAAGGACAAATCATTTAAACTAAATGAAGCAGTAATAAATCAAATATCCAAGTCAAAGTTCAACCATGCGATTCCTTTTTAATAGACCAAATGAATTAAAGGTGTTCACACAAAGGTGCCATTTGACTTTATGTGAATCCTTATAATTTGTTATCTGACTATGGATGATTGGTTTGTGGAATGGGATTTTTGACCAACATTTAGCATTAACTAACAATTTTCAGTGAAAATTTTAAAATTGTAAATTCTCAAAAACGTGCTACTGCCCCTTTAACGTAATAATTACTGATAACACTTTGGAGATCGGACAAACACAATCAGACTGCTTAATCATCAGTCATCCAGACGCCCGACTATCAGACAATTGTCATTATGGGTCTTGAGGGTGTTGTTTCAACAGTGCTGTACTTCCACCGATACCTAATGACATCTCATTTATCATTTAGGGACGTTGAATCCATTAGCTCCGATCAGTTTTCAGTTATGTTTAACTTTGAGAAAATATCTGGTGCTACACTGATTATTTACAAATTTTATTTGAGTAGGCTAATGATGTCGTACAATCTGTCAAGTTTAGATTAAGTGATGTTAATAATTTAAGCCAATTACTTTTTATCCCGCCGGTATCTAATACCGTGGGATATAGTCATCGCCTTGTCTGTCTGTCTGTCTGTCTGTCTGCCCGTCCGTAATCATTTCGTTTCCGAATCAAACCTCAAAAACTGTTAGGCCTACCTCAATGAAAGTTGGTGTGTATATAGAATAGTCAGTATATTTAGATGTGTCTTTTGGTATTTTCACCTTCTTCGGACTCGTATTTCTGCGGTTCCATTGAAACGTAACTAAGAATGCGGTTTCCGAAGCAGAAAATTGTTAGACCTTCCTCAATAAAACTTCGTATGTAGATTAGTCAAAATGTGTAGTTGTGCCTTTTGGTATTTTTAGCTTCTTTGGATTTTTATTTTTGGCTTTTTCCATGAAAAATAACTTTGAATTCAGTTTCCGGATCAGAATTACAAACCTGTTAGACCTAGCTCAATGAAACTTGGTATGTAGATTAGTCAGTATATTTAGATGTGTCTTTTGATATTTTCAGGTTCTTCGGATTCTTATTTCTGCGGTACAATTGAAACGTAACTTAGAATGCGGTTTCCGGAGCAGCAATTTGGTAGACCTACCTCAAAAAAACTTTGTATGAAGATTAGTCAGCATGTGAAGAGGTGCCTTTTATTAATTTTTTCAGACTTTTGACGGTTTCCATGGAAAAGTAATATCAATGGGGACCGGTTGGATTTGCCATTTTCTCATCTCTACTCATGGTTACGTGAATGGCAATTTCTCAAAAACCAAGGAGGAATCAACTGCAAACGGTATAAGGATTTATTGCGCAAATAAAAGTGAATAATTATTGCTAAAGTATATGCATTATTTTTGCCAGCTGCGTTTTAGAGCCAACTTTTGATTAAGATTTTTTTGGCTTTCAACATTCATCATTTCATGGATTTCATCTTCTTAACGTTTCGAATTTGGTTTTACAAAAACTAAGTTCATGTCAACAGGTACTTAACAAGATTTTATTTTTTGATTTGGCATTCAAAGCATTAAAACCGTTAAGAAACATAATTAATTCTATAAATAAGAGAGTCTAATTTCTGTGCGTTTCTTTCATGTCACAGTATCTTTGTAACTTAATATATTTGGCGCAATGTAAGTCACATTTGAAATATCTGAGTATATGACGAGCTATGCTTTCGTAGCAGATTGAAATGAAAATAGCGCAGAAGTCAGCGCGTTTGGTTTGGATCAAGAGGTCCGTGGTTCGAATCCCGCCAGAGACTCGGCACAAATGTCTGCAGTAGAGAACTGCTCTACACCTAGTTAGGTTAAGTTGCAACGCTACACTCAACTTCAGTGAGGTACCACCCAGTGTTCGCTAGTTCTAGCCGATAGTTCACAGCAAGACATTGCCATAGTATCGCGAGCTTTCTTCCTGCATGTACACTAGCATATTTTGAAAGCGGCGTTAAAATTCGCCTCACAACTTTAAATCAAAATATTTCGTTTGTGTCATTGAAATCAATGTCATATATATATATATATATATTTACAAGCAGTTGTTTAAGTGTTCTCTATATGTGTTCTCAAAACTAAATATTATAAGACTTTTTTATTCGAACAAGCACCCCAGGTAGGAATTTCTTATTTTTAGACTTTAAAGGGGCAGTGGCACGTTTTTAGGGGGATTATAAGGTGATGTCAGAAAAATTAAATTGACCCACCACTGGACTCATTACCTTAACGTGGTGTGGTGGTTTGTGTGCTTCGACAACCCCGAGAGCTATGCAAGCTGGAGCTTACATGCTCCTGGTAGGGTCACCCAAGCTGGACAGGTCGACGGGTAGAAGCCAGACCAAATGTGAGTCCTTCTAAAACCCGCTTTTTTATCTCTCACTATGCCTTTCTTTCCGTCTTTTCTCTCATCCTTTCGATCCCTTTCTCCCTGATCTATCTACTCTCTTTTGGATGGCAACACGTGTTTAATAACTGAAATATTGTTCAAAACACGTTAAACACCAACTCACTCACTCACCCACACCCAATTGAAAGACAATGTATTTAAACTAAATGGAGAAGATATAATTCAAATATATAACATAAAGTTTAGACATGCGATTCCGTTTTCTTACACAAAATGAATTAAAGGTGTTCACACAAAATGGCCGCCAATAGATTCTATGTGATTTGCGTCTGCGTCTGAGATTTTGGACACGATCAAAATAATACATTTAGCATTAACTTACAGTTATCAGTAAAAAAAAAATTATATAAAATTATCAAAAAACGTGCTACTGCCTCTTTAACACGTATAACACGTATCACCAAACTAAGGGCATGTGTTCTTAATGTCGATCGATGTTAATTACTTTAATACTGTTCCTTTCTACCCATCAGTGTCACTAAACATTTATTAAACTTTTTGATTGATCGCTTTTAATCATTATTAAATCCTTTCTTTTATGTTCTTAAATTGTTTATTCATATTTCAAATAATATATTACAGATCGCCAAGTGTAGTTCGTTTAATAGGTCTATTTCAAAACCAATTAATGAAACGTTAAACTTTTAAATCGTGATTATATCATGGTAGGACAGTCACGTTCGTTGTTACATTTATTTCTAGTGAAATTGTTATATTTATGACATTATAACAAAAGGCAGTAATTTATTGTGAGATTTGTTATGTCCTATTACTCAAAAGAAAATAAATTACACCGTGAATTCTTTTTTTATCATTTATTCTCACAATTACATGTCAGCAATACATTCATACAAACAAAATACCACAGATCAATGAGTAATGGGCAATCAATAAAGAAGTCCTTTGATACAGTGTTTCAAGATTATTTAAACCTTAGTATTGGAAAATTGGGAATAATGGAAACCATTTTTCAACATTTTTTTCAATTCTATGTGTCTTATATATATGATGTTTTTAACTATGTAAATGTCTTTCAAAATCTCGAGGAAATTGTGCAAATTTGGAATTATTTTCTTCAAGTCTGTTCCTTAGCTTGTATTGATTACCCATAAATAATTCAAATTCCTTTTGTTGCCATTCTATACTTAGGTCATGACAAAGTATATCATTGAAACCAGCTTTTGAACCATCCAGATTGCCTTATTTTTATCTATATGTATCTTTAATCCTGACATATTACAAAAAGTATTCAATGTGTCTATATCAGCATACAAACTTTCTTCAGTGCCATCTAAAAATAGCTCCGTGTCATCAGCATACTGACCTAACTTATATTCCTCATCATCAACTACAATACCTTATATCATTTATCATTATCATTTTGCCTAATCACACAACCAAGGATTTCAGCCACAAAAAGGAACAAATATGGAGATAGTGGGTCACCTTGCCTGTAACCCCGTTGATTTTGGAAGAATTCAGATGGTCATTTTGAATAACACATGAAGATGTATCATAAGTTAAGTAACTAATCCAGCGTATGTCAGGACTCTCAGAAGAGTAAAGTTTTGAAAAAATGTCTTACATCGTTAAGAATAAAATTACTGTCAGTAATTACTTCATTCTTATCAGTCATCAGTTGCTTTATTGATACAATTCCTATTTTCTAAGTGACTAAAATATCTGGTTGGGTTTTCTCCTTCTTCATACAATACATCATAGAATTCTTTTTCTGAGCTGCATTCTTTGTAACTCATCTTCTTTTATTTGTTGCATCTCTAATTTTAAACTTTGAAAGGTCAGATGATAATTCTTCGTCAACAATTTGAAAATACTTTCTTACAGCATCTTTATGATCTTTTATCTCAATTTGTAATTCAATAGTTTCATCTTAAGATGATAAAGGGGTTGATTTACCCCGTACATTCATCAGAAATGTTTCTAGGAAAAGGCTGTCATCAATATTTTACTTTTAAACTGGCATGAATAATTCAACTTATATGGGACAATCATTTCATTCGTGAGGTACAACATTTCCATCTGTCTAAAAATTTATTTCTATTGTTCAGCTTCAATTGTCTTTCGGTTCCGTTTAGCTTCGCATCAATCTGATATGACCTTCTTCTGCAACTATGTAGAAAAAGGGGAATTGATGCATGACGCAACGGAAATTGCATTATCTTCTTTTTACACAAATATTTTCTGGACAAGAATCAAACTCTTCTTCATGATGGATTAATCTTTACATTAATTCTGAACTTTAGAAAGTTGAATTTTTTTTATATTTAGATTAACAATAATTGCATAGTTAGAAATATGCATATGTTCTCTCCATATTGCTTATATTGGCAAATTCTGAATTATGTATCAATCAGCGAAAAGTGGAAAATGTTCACTTGCCAAAATTATATTACGCTTTCATATGAACGCTGTGTATACATTGACCAAACATTTATTATTTTCATCAGTGAACTAATTTTAAGAGTATTCATTATCTGAAGTAAGGAATCAAGGTTGGTAGGTGATTGAATTGACATGGTACATTATTGTACAGAAAGTACGGAAGGGAAGTGAAGTCTGGGTTGCAAGGGTCTCGTAGTTTACAGGATAAATGCACGTAAGGACTGAAAGCCAAGTACGTGATTGGATTTACAGGGTTCCTTATGGCTGTATCATGGCACAGAGGTCGGTGACAACAAGCACCCTTTCCATAATATATATCTATGATATGTAAAGTTAGTGATATTTGTTAAAGGTTTACTCCAACATCAAAACAAAACGGGCTTGTTCTTTTCAGTCTTGAGTTTTGACAGTATGACAAATGAATACTCAGTTTCAGTAATCTTTAGGAACATTTTTGACTAAGTATTACTAACGTGACAGAAAGCTTCTTAATAGAAATTGCTAGTGACGAAAAGTCGAGATAAATCGATCAAAAGTGGCGGAGCCGTTACAACATGCAATTGTTCCACGCTGAACAGACTTAGTGCAATGGTTTTTGGGAGATATCCTAAATTATTATCATAAAACTATGTCTTTGTAGAAAGCATGTATGGATTAAACATGCATGAAACAACGCATTCTCTCCCCATAGAGGCAGATCAAGTCATGAAGTGTTGCTCGAGCCTCTGTTCTAATTAGTCGGGTTTGTGGGCTCAATCAGAGATGCCTGATTGGATGCAATCAAATTTAGTTGTGCAATCAGCGACGCTGTCTTAAAATCATAATTTTAGCTGCTGAATCGTGGCAAAGGCATTGTAATATGAACAACCTTTTCCATGCGAGAAGCGTTGTCATTTGCTAAAAGAAATGAAAAGGTTTTAGGGAATCAAACAAACAAACCAAGGATATGGTCTTATTCGAACAGAGGGAGGATCAATGTTATGACGTTTCCACCTCTGTGGGGAAGGAATGGAATCCGTGGGTTAACACAATCTCTGTATAGGGTTTGATGGTGACAATTGCATTTCGAGCAACAACGTACTTGATTTGATACTTCATGGCCGGTTTAAAAGATTTCCAAATATCATATACTTGTTAGGTCTCAGTTTTTTACATGTATTTCACATTTAGTGCATAAAGCTAAAATCCATCCTCGATAGTCCAGAGTCAACGTTCCGATAATTCTCCACTATAGGGAGAATTATCGGAACGTTCACCCTGGATAATCGAGGATGGCTAAAATCGCTTGGCTCGTTTTACGACCAGCCAATGAAATCACTCGTATCCAGCGATGGCGGTGGTTTCCAGATGCACGCATGCAGGACTTCTATCATTCCCTCCACACATTAATAGCTCAAGTCAAAAGGATATATCATCATGTTTTGACTTAAGGTTCAATGTACCTCTGTTGGGAAGAAGATATGATTCAAGATAATTTCCTTCGTGTTCATTGAAAAACGCATTTTAAATGAAATCAAGTCACTGTCATCTCTAGTCAAGAATAATGAGCGTTAAGAGGCATATGTCTTGATAAACATCGGTATTTGAAGAGGCGGAGTTGATCAAAGAACGTTTGTTGTCTGATGCATTTTTATGGTAAAATGATGGAATTATCATTAATGGCAAAATTGCTACAATGAACAATACGTGACTGAACTACAAGCTATTTTGACGTATGCGATAGGTCCTGAGGGTATGGCATCCTCATTTTTCATGTTTAACAAGAACAAAGAACATGAATAAGATCAATCACGTTTACTATAAACTTAATAGGAACACTGCTCCACTGTCCTATTTACATTAATGTCATCTTTCTAACATTGATTACTAAGAGAATTAAAAATTTCACTCTGTCCACTGTGGCTCTAGATAATACTATATAAGCTGATTGATCCATAGATCTTGGTGGTTTCTTGACAAAACCAATTGGCAATTGATGTATCACATTCGCTTTTGGTGTTGTATTACAAGAGGGGAAGCTTATTATTATTAAAGACAAAGGATAGATGATAAAGGTTGTCTTCCCAAAGAATCCTGTTACACACGTAGGCTTGTATTCTGTCTCCTGGAAACGAAATACATTTATTAAGAAATATTAAGTAGCATCTTTCATCTGTGTGTGACGTGCAACATAGCATTTTTTGTGTGGAATAATTGTTACGAATCGACAGAAGACATTTTATTGATATTCTGGAATGTCAAAGTTTTGCTTCAATCATATAAAGATCGAAAATGTACACTCATGGCAAAAATGGTTGTCACCCCCAGACTGAGAACGCTACGTCAAGTTTAACTGAGTGTTGACAAATAATCAAACATGCAATAACTGTCAGAATGATTTGTGTGATTGGGAAAAACATTCGTAAAACATACCAGCTTGTATTTTGGTCTTGTGCTGGCCAATTTAAGAAATTCTACTAGGATATGTATGGTCTTTTACAGTATCCATATAGTATCAATTGGATGGGTATCAATAAAACAAATAACATTTTCAAGTTCAATTGTCGGTTTTATTTCATTCTGCAGTCATGTAAGAGTATATTTACAAGCCTAATATCGGGTAGCACCGCCTCTGGAATTTTCAAGGGCGATAATTCGGGCAGGCATACTGTCTATCAGTGTGTTGATGTTTGCAACAGCCAAATTGTTCCATTCATTCACAAGAGCAGCCCGCAATTGCTGTAAATTTGCAGGAGCAGGGTCCAGTCTTCTAAGTGCACGGTCAAGCTGATCCCAAGCATGTTCTATCGGATTCATATCCGGACTTTTTGAAGGCCAGGGCAATCTTGTTACTCCTTGTGCCTGAATGAAAGCGTTCACTGTACGTGCACGATGGGCTGGTGCATTATCGTCCTGCAACAGGAAGTTGTTGCCATACACTCTTCTTGCATGTGGGAGGCAAACGGTTTCAAGAAGACGTCTGTACGACCTCTGGTTGACGTTTCCTTGAAGGACGACAAGATCCGTTTTACCGTTATGGTGTATTCCTGCCCATACGTGTACAGAACCGCCACCGTGGGCAACCTGATGCTGCAGACAGTCGTCATTGAGCCTTTCCCCACGTAAACGTCGCACTCTCATTCTCCTGTCCACCTTATGCAGTAGGAAACGAGACTCGTCAGTAAATATGACGTGACGCCAATGTCCAAGTTGGATTCTGCGGTGCTGCTGCGCCCAAGCAAGCCGTGCCCTGCGGTTGGCCAGTGTCCAGAATGGTTTGACGGCAGGTCTTCTTGCCTTATATCCATGCTGGAGGAACCTGTTCACTACAGTTCTCCGGCAAATGGGCGTATTAATATGAGCCCCCCATCTCTGTGCAAGAGTCAAAGACGAAAGACGTCTATGACGTCGGGTCAAACGAAGAAGAATTCTATCCTGACGAACCGTAGTTTTCTTGGGACGGCCTGAAGACTTATTCGGAACAACATTTCCCTGTATGGCGTGCAGTCTTTTAATCCTTTGAACAGTTCTAACACTGACGTTACATGCTGCAGCAATGACACGATTCGAAGCGCCACCACGACTCATGCCAATGATTTCATGTCTGATTCCTGGTGGAGTGGGACCAGGCATGGTCTATGCTTTTCAGAAACTATAGTCGTGAAGCTGTATCTTATGAAAGAGGTCTATAGTAATCGATGGAAATGACAAACCTAAGGAGACAAATTTCCATCATTTCAATGAAATGCACGTGGTCTACATGAAACCGCTGACACTGTTCATTGTAAAGTGTGAGTTAATGTAACTTCATGCCTGTAATGACATTTCCATGGAAAACCAACATTGCCATGCATACAATGTGATATAAACTCCAATTTAATTAAATATTAGGGGGTGACAACAATTTTTGCCATGAGTGTACATCAAATATTATCCGATTGATACTTATTCTTTCAAAGGACCAACAGGAAGAATTGTTTAATGACTAACAGTCAATGAATTTCGAATATATAATTGGCATGCATTTGACTTAACCTATTCACTTTTCCCTTCAAATTAGTTTTGCTCTTCAAATGATTTCAATGGTGTCCTGTTCATAAAACCTCCCCCTTTTTTATATTTTTATGAGCTGGTCTAATTGATCTATGATTAGAGCATCACATTGTTACAAATTGTGTTAATTACTATTGCAATTTAACCGTTTTCAAAGCAATGCTGTTAATTGATTAACTGTATTTATATTTCAAAGCAATATATACCAATGAGAAGCTGAGCTGAGATTAGTAATAGCATAATCTGATTGGACTTTGCCGAAATATATCCTATTTCTGAGTTAACCTTTACGAGCATTGTGTGATCGTAACTTGAGTTTGATAATCTACTGGTGGGATTATAACCAGATTTTCTTGTTATAAATGAGACTACAGCTGCGAACCTTAAGTTTGTTAACTTGTTTGTGTATCTAAGTGCAATTATGATTGATTAATTTCAAATCAATGACGACATAGCTCTATACATAACCATCATCGACGCTAAACAGTTATGGGCTGAATCCACGAGGAATGTTGTTGCCAACATTTTTGTGAAAGTTTTAAGAAATTATATCCCTTATTAACCGAGAGTTTTAGGTTTTAAGTTTTCATTAAGGGTAGATAACTCAAGAACCAAGCTGAAAATCCTAAATCGGACTCCGTACGAAACAAGTTAATGTTATGTGATATATATATACACAAAGAACTTAATTAAGCACCCCCCTATTTTGTAAAATGAATTTGGGTGCTCTTGGACTATTTGGATTAATTTGATGTATTGACCACTCCAGATATAACAATCGCTTTGTTATTGACTATTTAATTGATCTAAAGATCGCTAATGAGCAAAATTACCGAAAATATGAGAACAACTGTGTGACTACTGAAATTTGGCCAAATATAACTATAGTCATAGGGGGAAAACTACACATTAAACATTGGATGTTATGAATCAAAAATAACAATTTTGATCCCTAGTTGACATTCATATACAAAAACCCTTTTTATCATGCATGACAAGAGGCTAGCAAGACATTGAATTTTCAGTACTTTTTTCATCAAAAATTGATAAAATGCCTATAATTTTAACATCTGTGAGTAAATTTGAGATTCCTTGAGTTGAAATTGTTGACCAAACAGTTCTCCTTCCTTTAGATAAGCCATTTTCTTTGACAGTGGCAAATAAATGTCTTCGTGCAGTTTTTTAAAAATTCATTTTTTGATAAATTTGTTATTTTGAAGGTTCATCCTGCTTTAACGATTGACTTTTGCTATTAGGTTATTTACTAAAAAGTCATCAATTCACCCAAGAGAATGATAATAATCACATTGCAGCAAAAAATATTGACTTTCATTTTCAATTTTAAAGTAACTTGGATTTTGACTAAAAAATACCAAGTTTTTGTAAAACCAGTTACTAAGCGACAGTGAATCATAAGCCAAATGAAATGTTTGTTTCCACAATGCTAGATGATCGTTCTATTTAAAAAAAAATATTGTTTGATTGTACATTTGTTTTGTTTATTATCAGCAGTGTTTTTCTGTTTGAAAAAGTGGGGGGTGCTTAATTAAGTTCTTTGTGTATATATAATACAGGTGGGGATAAAACTAGATTTACATCCTGTTACAAATGATACTTCTTCTTAGATTTAATTGATTGATTAATTTCAAATCCACAACGACATACGGAGCTGAGCTGAGTTATGGCCTGAATCAACGAGAAGTGTTGTTGCCAACATTTTGGTGAAAGTTTTAATAATTTATCTCCCTTAGTAGCCGAGATAACGCATTTTGGAGATTGGTAGATAAGTCAAATACCAAGCTGAAAATCCAAAATCGGGCTCCGTACGAAACAAATTTAAGTTATTTGATATCATATAGACGTAGTTAAAACTTGATTTTTACCTTATTAGAAATAAGACTACTTTTTCAAGTCAACTTAATTGATTGAGTGATTTCAAATCCAAGACGACAATGATACAGACATAACAGTAAGACGCTGAGCTGCAGTGAAGAACATTATCCGTTGACTGAAGAGAGTCTTACATCCTATACTACGTTGGAATCACCTGTAATGACTGCAGCAGTGAGCTGTTAAAGTCGCCACCAGTTGACTCTGTTCCCTGATTGGAGACACAGTGTGATCAATACTAGACGAGGATATAAGGAGAGATGAGTTAGGCAACAGTCTCGGTGGAGCCACGGGAGGACAGAGCAGAGATTTGGATATTCTTTTATCAGTGGAAGACATCTTCGGGTAAGAATTTCCTTCCTTCGAATTAAGTTTATCCGTTTGATTAAGTTTGTTCAGATTTTGTATCGTTTTCTGCAATGACCGGGTTAGATGTTTAGAAATCTAACAATCGGAGTTCAGAAACCTTGATGCATTTCGTAAATTATCTGTCGATTGTTACTATGCCCATCGTTTTTTTAAAAATCAATATGCAGGTAAAATCACCAGTCGATGACTGGTTCAGGTAAGTGGTATATAATTTTCTAAAACGTCATTCGTTTCATGTAGGTTTTAAAAATGTAATATGGCATACCTACATTATATTTTCTTGCTTTTAGCTTGTTATATATTTTTCCTGTCTATTATTCTGTACCTATAACATTTATCGAAATCAGCATAGACTTTTCTCTACAAGTGAACAAAGCCAGTTGTATGATGGTTATTCTGTCGTTGTTTATAACAATTCGACAAATGATGATTTATTCCTCGTTGTGTTTGATGTTGAGATTTTCCATCGTCCTGCTTTTACATTTTCTGTCGGTGTAAAAGCACTTCAAATCACCAAGAAACCAATGCATTTTGGTTATTCATATGGTAATTAAATATCATTTACGAATCTTGTTGAAAAATTCAGGGCAGAAGTATAGTAATCGTGGGATGATAGTACAGTTGAAATTGTTTTCAAAGAAATGTTTAATCGTGATTGTATAGTACAATTAACAAGATTCACTATCAATGAACTAAAATTACATGTCAATATGGCCGCATGTCATTATTATTATCAATTAAATGGTTTGACAATAATAGGCAGGAACTTTATATAAGTATGCAATCGACAACCCTTTCAATGTAGATAATTTAGTTGTATTTGATAAACAGGGGTACGGAAGGTGTATGTTTGGTAAATAAAACAATACAGACGCATTAACACCGTTTGAAATTGAATTAGCTATATAGTTATCAAAGCTTAAACAGGTTTGATCTCACTTTAGCAATATGAAGAATGGTTTTCGGTACATGAGTTTGAAAAATTGGAAAAGGATATTTTTATAAGCATATTATCATTTCAACTGCCTGATTGATAATACATTAATCTGAATATATTTCCCCTTAATTGCCGAAACCTTTTCTTTCAGAATTCCATCCCTCATCAAATATACTGCATCACGAAGAATGAACCATTGGAATCAATCAAGTGTCATGTGTTCATCACAACCTTGTGTAAATACCTCAAACAGCAATTTTGAATGGCCAGGCCTAGAGCAGTTTGTGTATGATATAGAGACCTTTTACCTCTGGATAATTCTAATCTTGGGTGTACCTGGGAATTGTGCTACCATCTTCACAGTGACAAAGATATCTCCAAACAAGTCTCTTACTGTGTATATAGCTCTCTTGGCTGTCGTTGACAACTTGGCAATTATCAGCAAATTGCTCATGTTTGTACTACTGGATCATAAAGTCATAATTGGTAATGCTGGATGCAAACTCCTCGGATACCTCGGTAATTTCCTCAGCACCTTCGCTAATTGGATTCTCGTTGCTCTTTCTGTTGAACGATTTGCAGCAGTGTGGTTTCCTCTCAAAATGGCTCAAATGTGGACGTTTAGAAAATCTACAATTACTGTTTCTATTATTGCAGTCCTTTTATCATCCCTGTTTCTGCATTTGTTCTGGACAATGACATTCGGTATTGATGCCTCTGATGGAATGGTATACTGTACCGCAGAGCCGGAATATATCTACTTCTTGGAGAACATCTGGTACTGGATTAACGTGGTGATCTATGCTACAATACCTTGTGTGCTACTGGTTGTAATCAATGTGCTGATAATCATTGGCATTGTCAGAGCTAAACGGATAACGCGGTACCTGAAAGGAAGCAAATCATCTCAAACTGTGAACACAAGCAGCGAGAGTCAGAGACAAATCACAGTGATGCTGGTGACTGCTGCCATCACTCTTGTGGTGCTGACGACTCCAAGAAGTGTGGTGCTCATCCTCACCCGCCATTATGACCCCCCGGAGAAGTCTCTGGCTGGTTCTGTGTACTATTTGGTGGACACTATAGCTTTCGTCCTCTGTGACTTCAACCATGCTGTCAACTTCTATGTGTATTCCCTCAGTGCCAACAGATTTCGGAGACAGTTCTTTCAGCTATTTTCGTGTAGAAGGAATCAGGATTATCAGAGATCTTCACAGTATATATCTCTCAGTTATCGTCATAGTTCCAAACGTTTAATGATAAATCAAGCACGCAGTTAAAAACAGAAGATAACTATGTTTAATCGTCAATGACAGTCAAATTGATAAATGATTTAATCGTGTTTATTTAATGTTGTTTCATGAGACAACCAGGTAACAATAACAAGATTCACTGACAAAGTGTCTATGATTACATACCGTTATGATATGAACTCAAGTGATTTAAAAATAAAAGTAAGTAAAAAGTTTTAAAGACCTCTTAAAAGGTTGATTGTCCATATACCTCTGAGTTATCATTTGACTTTATAATTAAACAAAAACATGTTTTGTATCAATATTTACAAATAAAACTTGCCATAGAAAACTTATTCTTTATGACATGATTTGCATCAATTTTTCCATGTAGATGTTGTTTTGAAGTATGTTTGAGCTATAGATCTTTTGTTATACAGGCAACTCCAACATATACTTATAAGATATTCTCCCTTTGGGAGTTGTTTGTGATTTAATCAAAAGATTTTGTTTTTAATCTGAGTTCAAAAAAATAAAGTCACATACAAAAGAAATAATCATATGAACTCTTAGTGATATCGGAGAGAGAATTTATTCTTTGTCGTTTCAACTGATCTACAGAGCTCTGTTTGTCCTGAAAAGATACATATTATTCCAATTTTCATGACAACAGACTGTTTTCCTAAAGTGAACAATCATTCTGAAATTTCTTAATTTTTTTTATGTATACCAAAGGTATAATATAAAGTGAAGTTCACCAATGAAATGTTTGCGCACAAATTCATCAAATTTTGGAAACACACAACAGGATGCAATCATTTGTCTATATCTCGAAGCTACGATGTGGAAAATACCATTTAAATGTTAATTTATCGAGGGATTCCCCTTGCTATTCGAATGCCATAAAGAATAGATGGAGGTCTAATTTAAAACGCATTGCATCTCATCCTGTCCGAGAAAAATCGGTCGTAGCGTGAAACACGGCTTAGGTGAATGTCATTCAAACTTTCATTCAAGGAGACCAATTGCATCCCCTGTGATTTCTCCTGACATCGTTTTGCACTGGGACGTTGATTGTCCAGTAAGACAACGGGAAACATAGAAGCTTTTAAATTAAGGTAAGCATACTATTGACAAATGTTTACAACTTAAAGGGTGAGTGAGTGAGTGAGTTAATGCTTATCGCCGCAATCTTTCAGCCATTAGCGGCGGTACAACTCAAAGAGCCACTCCGCGAGTTGTCAGGGGTCAAATATGCAAATATTTTCCAATAGTGGCATGTTATCGAGAATTCTTTACAATTGCAGGAACGTACCATATTAAAGCTAATTATCGTATGGCGATATCAGGGAGGTTTTATGTCGCGATTCTGATCGAAAACCGGACAATGACACGCGTGAACAACTCAAAAGTAATTTTTGAAACCTATATGAAGCAGTCAGAATGTCAATTATGAGTTGATGAAGAAGACGAACAAATTCAAATGGATAATCAACTTCCTTTTGCAATAAATGCGTCATTTCGGTGTAGATACGGACACCATAATAAAACAAGTGCTCAAGTGAATTCAGTGATTTTTGTGAAAACAAAAGAAAGAATTATCCATGGCTGGTTAATATCAGTCAAGACTTGTGCACTTTTTTCATAAACGAGTTTACACTTTGTTCCTGTTAAACCATGTTAATTAAGTTAAGTTTTTATGCAATTTCAGATAGAAACTGGCTTTTTAAGCTTTGTGTAGGAAGATGGACAGCGAGTTGAAGACCTCCGAAACAATGTTCACTTTAGTGCATTAGTAGATGAAAACGATCCACATTCCTGTAAAGTTATGTACTTGAAATATAAGAATAAAAAACAATACATCTTAAGGAGTTTAATGATTAAACTCAATTTGAGGTCACTGAACAGATCCCTAAAGGGCTTTTGCTGTTTTGTACGGACTGCCTGATCAAGAAAGTCGATCCCCATGTTTCTCATCTTTTAACATTCTCATATGCCATATGTCAGATTAAGTGCCCATTAATCATGTAGGTTGATCTAAGTGTTGTAATGGCCGAGAGATGCTTACAGTAATGGATTCTCACATTTGTTAAAGAAGTAATGAGGAATTGATAATAAAACTTATTCGTCACACAAAGGATACACCTTAAATGTCCGTAATTCATATTTTGCCGCATACTGAAGTATTCTCTGTATTCTCTCAGCTGACACAATAAAAGTCCACACTCACTTCCCATGATATATGATGTACATTGAGTGGCAATGTGGTTGCGCATAAGCGACGTCATTCAAATAGACTTTCATGTTAATTAGCATCTGTGACAATAATTATCCTAAATTAATTAATGATTTGTTTGCTGTAATACTTTATACCTTACACCCTTATACGTAACAACATGGCCACTCGCTGTACTTAATTATGGTCCATTTACATACCTGTGTATGACTTGATGTTAAGTATATATAGAGGATATTTAATTAAGTTTGTCAAATACGATGTTTATCTCATCGAGTGGTGGGGTTGGAGTTGATATTTTCACGAGTGGCGCAGCCACGAGTGAAAATATCAACTTCAACCCCACCACGAGATGAGATAAACATCGTATTTGACAAACTTCATTTAATATTCTATTTATTATATAATTTCATACTTATTTTGTATGAATTTAGTGTTTTTTAATGCCAATAAACATTTTCAAACCCTAAATGTACCCCTTGCACTTGTTTTCGCTAGTGTCGCTCCGCAAAACAATAGAGTTCTTTAAGAAAAAAATATTTAAAAAATGAAAATTATTTTTATATTAAATAATTACTTTGTGGTTATAACAGAAACAAGAAAAATGAGCATTTCAACAACTTTTAATACATTTGTTATGTTGCAATTGATATGTAAACATTCGCCGATAGCGTAAGGATACATAATCATCGAGGTGTCGGCTTGTCAGACATTCCAGCAAGAGCGTGTCGACTGACGCAGAAAATGTTCGTTTTGTGAAATTTAAAGACAAAAGACAGCCAACAGAGGAATGTAAACATCAAAGAAGGATAACAACTTCATAATTCATCTAACAAAGACAACTGTCAGCGAAATTTAAGCCTTATTAGCGATTCACATGTCAAGGCTTGGTTGACAAGGCACAGCGGAAGTGTGCTCGGCGGTTGCTTTTGACCGCGACAGAATGCTGGCATCGCACTGCGGGTGTGCTAGCGATCTCGGCTGTGAATGGCGAGGACAAGTGACTCCAATAACCTCTGGTGTCACATTTATTGTAACATTTCTATGAATGGAGTTCCCTGTCATGATGCTAGTGAGAAAGTTACGCGACTGGGAGTGGGAAGCTGTGTAGGACATGCTCTGTGATTGAGGCGAGACGGGCGTGGCCGGGAGTGACGATGCAGAGCTTGTTGTTGACAGTGTTGCACTTGCTGACCTTGTTGAGGTAGGCTTTGTTACATTATTTCCAGTTGATAGCACACGAGAGATGTTCTTTTGCTGCTCTACATTCATTTTGGAGTAGTTGTTAATTGAATTAACATTTCTGTGGCCTGTAATTATAAGAAAAAAAAATTGAATAAATGATGACTGTATAGAAGATTAGATTAGAAGAAGTGGAATTTGTGAGATATCAGAAATGAAATACATAATTATAATATATGATATAAACATATTCAATATTTACTATCCATAATATAATAAGCATTATCTAGATGAAATCAACATATATTTTTCAAATAACAAAACATATTAACTTTAAATTAAAAAAATTTTAAGTGATTAAATCATTATTTTCATTTTATTTGTTATTATTGTGAATGATGATGCAGAAATTGGAATCATACGATACTCATCCAACAATGTAAGCACAAATAAGATCTTTTAAAACATTATGAACTAAAAGATTAGAAAGAATACTAATTTTTTATTATCTATTTTCATTTCAGTGGACTAGACAGTGGATGCCATTTACCTGTCACTTGAATGATTTCTGTTGGAGGAAGACCGGTATCCCTTAATTTCTGAACTAGATGTTTGCGGACGCTGTAAAAAAATAATATTTTTTAGAAATGATGATATATATGATAATTTTCTCCCTTTTTTAAAAAGGAAATAAACTTTTTTTTTTTTTTAATTTAATTGTATAAACTGCTTTTTACTTTTATTTTGCTAGTATATAATATTACACATATAAATACAAATTATTTACCTTTTTAATTTATTAACATCTGTGATTGATGATTAATATCAAATTAAAAACACATTTTAAAGATATGATTATACCTGTATGGTGTTATCCGCTTATTGTCATCTATGTCTGTTCCAGTTTTCATCGAACGCATGATACCATACAGCTTGTTTATCCCCATGGCATTGGTCTTGAACCAGGGACTGTCTGTGCGGCGATTGTGGTTGATGGCGAGGAAGAATGGCGAGTCTTCTGTCAGCGTTTCTGCAGGCCTCTTGCTGCGATAAAGCTTGTACAAGTGGACTGGATCCTTCTCTTTCTCTTCAGGTAGGGCATAGGCTCTTGGTTTAGTCAACCTGATGTCCCTCACGTTCTGACCAGTTCTTGTTTTGGTTTGTCTTTCAGAAGAGTAGAGAAGATATTCTTCATCGTCTTCTTCCTTCATCTCGATGTCGCCCCATTGTAAGTTTTTGCATTCCAGTCCTGTTCTCATGCCAAAATGTGTTGTGCAGACTAGCCATAGAGAGTTAATAAGGGAGGTTGGATCACTTGTTCCCAAATTTCCAGCTTCATAGATAGCATCTAAATGTTTGTCTGAAAGTTCCTCAGCTGTTTTTGGTTTATTGCCCTTTCCAATAGATTTTAGTTGTTTTTGTTTGGCACTGAGGGTTTCTCGGAACTTGGAGAACTGGATATCTTTGATAATGCTAAATGCGTATTCGTTTTGTTTCAGGTAGCGGTCAATTGATGAGACGAATGAGCGCAAGGAGACGGGCTCATACTCTGAGCCATCCTTTTTACGAACAGCAAGGATGAATTGGCAGAGAATTCTATTCAGGTCAAAGGGAGGAATATGCTCAGGAGTTCTGTATTCTTCATTGGACTGCAAGAACTGGCAAAATACCTTCATATCTCCAGTGGTTTTCCTCAAGGTATTGGTGTTTTGATTTTCTTTGAGGAAATCGTTAACATCTGTGGTTGAAACATTTGCAAACCTGCGGTTTTCGCTTTTGGCAACATCAAAACTACCAAAATCAACATGATCAAACAATGTTTGGATATCCTCGGGTAAGTACTCATCAAAAACCTCCATTTTTTTAGCATAGAGCTAGCAGAAGACAAGTGCAAAAGGGGCATAACTCTTGTTTGTTTACATTTGGAAAAGTAGTCCCGGCTGAAAGAGGCCCCTTAAGACCTCTCCAGCAGTGACGATATATTATATCGCTACTGTCACCAGTGACGATATATTATATCGCTACTCTTACTAAATAGAACTTTTATTTCACTGATAAATCTCAGTATTTCATTGCCTATTATATAATAAAGTGCGTTAATTCAAGATGGTTGCACTTAGTTAGAAATATGATATAAATGCAGGAGCTTTTACACTCTAATGTCCACGTAAATCCGGATCCGTTACGCGTCGCATTAACAATCTGCATGACCTTGAATGAATGTAACTATAGGAAGCAGATAAATCACCACATGACTAATAACTGTACACTGCAAATGTGAGAGTTATAACAGATATCATTTTCCAATACGTTGTTGCATTAAATAGTTTCAAAGTTAGTTTGCACTCGTTATCGTTCTATTTCGTAATGTTCAAAGGAATCTTGTTACATCAAACTAACAAAATGCGAAAACAGAAATGATCATAATTACTTGATTATTTAAGTCACAAAAGAATTCGTTATCATTATGAAAAATTTACCATTCATTTCAAGGTTATGCTTATCATTGCTAAGTAAGAGAAACCATTTGACGTAGAATTGGTTAAGAATTTCGTAAAAAATACCTATTAGAAACACAACGCTGCGAATTCAAGTATTTATTAATTAGATATAATTCTGGCCTTACTTTACAATTTGAATCCATTCTGGTTTATCATTCTATAGTATGAAAGTAAAAACTAGTATTGTTGAAGTATTCAAATCCTATATCGAGGTATATAGACAGTCATTTTGTCAGACATACTGAGCAAAAAACGTATTCAAGCAAGAATGAATTTAATTCAAAAATATGTTTGATGGTAATCTCTTAATAATGGCCAGGGTTCGAATCCCCCAGGACATGAAATATTAGATTTTCACTCCTGTAAACTTACATGTACACCAGTAAGAAGAACAAATCAGTCAATCGTTTAAAACATGTTAAATCGAAGAAGATTTGTTTATTTAGAAAGTTTAATCTGGAATTGCACAATTTCGGCAATTCATTGGTAAAACCGATATTTGCTTCTATTTTAATCTGGGCCCATTCTCTTCTCACAGAGGTAGCTCAGTGCGAGAAAATCTCTGTTCTTATTAGCCAAGATCCCGGGGTTCTGGCCGGTTGCCCTAGCGGCAAAAAGTTGCAACTTGAGATATCTCACTTATTAGCAGCCAATAAAAACAAATCTTGGATAACTTTGACTGGGAGCATACATAACGTTCACATAGTGACATGAACAATATCAGGCCTACTTATATCAAAACATGTGACGTCATCATTCCTAACTAAGAGTGAATAACGAAGGTAAAATCGAAGAAAGGAAATATGCAACGTTTGCAACACAACACACTTTTTCGTCGTCTGAGGTATTTTATTTTTCATATCTACATTTTCTTTAAGTGAGACCCCTTCATCTTTATACCTATACCTATATATATATACATTTATATACATATCATAACAATTAACTTTCACATTACTAAGGTTGTCGAACTATCGGTTTGCATAATGGGTTGCGTATATCTACAATCTACATGTAATAACCCATGAATTGTCAGTTCAAGATTGATTGCTATATGTGTACAGCGACTGATTGACATGTAAATAAAGAAAACGATATGAATGGTGTGAGGTATCTACAGCTCAGATTCCTACATGATACCAGCATTCACTTTGAACTTGACATTAAAAGGATTGAATTCACGAATTCAAGTGACCTTTACCAGATAACAAAATAAATGGAGTTCTTCTAATCTTACAACCAATTTCCAAAACACTGAACAGTTTAAAATATATAGGACATACATGGTTCTGTGTTTAAAACTTCTTAAATTTCGGTTCTGATTTGGAAAATGTTTACCAGGGAAGGGTTTGGTGTGATTCACATTTTACTTATCTAACGTCATTAACAGCTTCATGAATTAACGCTGAAGTTTGATTCAAATATGCATAACCCATGATTATCATTTTTTCAAAAACGTGTATGCCATCAATAAACTCGAAGAGGAGTATGTTACAATTGACATTCCAAGAATTCCGCGATTTTATTTATCAAACATCTCATTTGAAAAATATATTTTTCTACAAATTTGACATTTAATGCTGTAAGCTATATCGATTTTTGTGTGAGAAACTTTTTTAAATAATGTTCTCAAGAACATGAGAAAATTTAAATTCAGACGGTATGAATTATTTATGATATATGATACTTATTGTTAATAATAGACATTCAACCTATATGTTTTAATGTTTTGACAAATTAATGTTTAAGACAAAATGAAATAGTTATATTTTTACCCATTCCATCCCCACAGAGGCAGATCAAGTGATGAAACGTTGATACAATCCGTGGGTTCAGGCGGAAAAAATTGCACTACAATCTATTTGAATTTCTTTAATAACAAAGCTTCTCGCATGGAAAGGGTGTTTGATATCACAATGTTTTTTGCCATGATTCAGTAGCCAAAATGATTATTTTTAGAACAGTGTCGCTGATTGCACAACTAATTTTGATTTCCTCCAATCCTCCTGGGCAAGGCACCTCATCCACATTGCACTCAGTCCACCCAGCTGTGCAAATGGGTACCTGAAAACTGGATGTACTGACCTACGTGGTCGTGATTAGTGCTTAGTAGCAGCCGTGAAAGTACACTCCTTCAGGATAATAATGTAGCGCTTTGAGAAGATCTAAGGACGTGGAAAAGGCGCCATATTAGTTTGCACATTATTATTATGTATATGATAAGAACTGATAATTTTATTATGCAAAGGTATAGTGAATTTAGTTTCCCTAAGTAAATTCAGAGTGGCATATATTATAAAGGAAAGTTAAAAATTAAGGAATCAGAAATGAATTCAAAAGTCGAGTGCGAGATTTTCAAATATAAATAAATAATGTAAACAATTTATGTGGGTTTAGCTTCTTATAAATCTTTGTAATATAGTTTTCGGTATGGTGAAGTAGCATCGTAATCTATATGTCCAACTCCAGCGACAAATTCTGTTGAAATAGGATTAGCCACATTATGAATGCTTATTTTCCTATAACTTTTGATAAAATATCTTGATGTTGAAAAAAATTGAAATAACTGATTTATCTCAATTGTAAGACTTCGTAGACTTATCATCTATTTATGAGAACTAGCTTTATTAACATGCGGTGTCCAACCCACAACGTTATGTCTATTACCAAACATCAACGCCAGTTTACGAAAACACTTTAGCTCATCAGACGATTTGCATTATCCCTGTGTTTGATTTCGTGAGATATTGTACCATCTTTACATTGTTTATAACTAAGGAGACGTAATTGCGTTAAAAGTTTTGAAAAACAGGTTTTACTCTTAATTTCGGCTTCGAAAGTGCAATCATTAATGATGCTAACAAAGGTTAGCGTCAGCTTTTTTTTTTCAGATTGATGATTAAAATTTAACCGGAATACTTCTTCTAATCAAAATTTATTACAAATGTCAAAAACCTTTTACAATGACGTTATGACTGCAATTCTTGCGTTGAGCTGACATTATTTGTATCAAATGATGATTGATGAGAAATTCAGGATTATAAGTTGATCATTATGAAATCAAATTTAATCAGCGAAATTTGATACAAACAACATGATTTCACATTTTTTACACTTTGCCTCATCCAGTTTTTCGAATCACAACACGATATATATGGAAACTGATGTACTACAGTAGTGTTTATCTAAGTACATATGAACGAAATTATGAAATCAAGTTTATAAAAGGATAGTTAAATTGTCTGTTTAAAGGGGCAGTAGCACGTTTTAAGTATTAAAACTAAATAAAGCAGTAATACATCAAATATCAAATGTAAAGTTCAGCCATGCGTTTCATAGTTCTTACATTAAATGAATGAAAAGTGTTCATACAAAAACGGCTGCCAATGGACTTTATGTGAATCGTTATCATTTGTTATCAAAATAATCCATATAGCAATAACGTACAATTATAGTTAAACAATAGAAAATATTAAATGCCCCTTAAAATCTTATTAACCATTTTGCAGTGTGTAGCATGAAATGTTTAATTAATAATATAAGCTACGCCCTTTTATGTCACACAATATATAATTCTTAGGTAAAGTCTGTAAAGGTCAATGTGCAAAGCGTAATTACTAAGACTATTTATCGTAAATAAGGGATAGTTTTATGAAGTGTGCAACTGTCAAACCAGAAGTGCGTTTGGGCAGTTGAAGTAAACCTAGCCTCAGTATTACCCGCTTCACTCCTATACTGAGTCTAGAAAGGTCTACTAGAGGGTCGCGTCAGCCCACGTATCGAATTGACCAATCAGAACTCATCTTACCAAGCCACAATAGTCTGCCTATTATGTTGGAGGGTCATAGGTCGCAGAAAGGTCGGCTGACGCGACCCTCTCCTAGAGTATATGAGTGAAACGGATAATATTGAGGCTATAGATTTACTTAGACTGGAGTTTGGATGTCTGTTTATGTCATTAGCAGTATACCTCTTTAAGGTATTTACTTTAATGTATTTCAAGTATTATGACCACAATGATATATGACACTAATACCTTTACAATCAAATAGTTTGTTCATTTGATATTGCGGGCCACCAAATTATAAATGAACATGGCCATTCATTTTGGTATGGGACATTTAACTTCCTGTTGTTCAGGTTTTCAAGCTGAGCTACTTACAATCTGTACATTTTGCATTTTGGTTACCAACTTTCTCAACAGAAGATTAAAACGAAAAACCCGGACAATACTTATATTTGAACTTTTCAATGTATTTCTTAATTTGCAATGATTAAAACATGATGAAAGGTAATTCCTTTTTTGAATTTGAGTTAACATTTTGCATTATGGTAACCAACTTTCTCAAAGGAGACAAAAACAAAATATCAATTACATTACTTATACTTTAACTTTTCAATGTATCTCTTACTTTGCAAACGGACAACAAGTTAGCGAGGTTAGGGTTAACAATGCCCACAAGGAAAAACGCGTACAGGGAACAATGCCTACACTGAATGTTGTGTCAGCGAAAATATGGAACAAAATAGAAAAATTGATAAATGAAAAAACTGGTACAGCAATTCCCTTTCACAATATCAGTATGATGACATTATAAAACTATGATTTATATGTCATTATATATTTTAATACTTTTTTCCACATATACATAACACACTATGTATATGTAAATATAGAAATGTAAAACATTTATGAAACATTGTTATGAACTGATTGATGGTAATGATTGAGATTTTCTACAAAGATCATAGAAAAAAGAAGATATGTTAGACATTTTGATTATCTGACATAAAATATCGATTGTGTTTTTTTTAATGGTAGGAATAGGTGGAACATTCCACTTTGCTTATAGGGTGAAGGTTGTTTAACTTCAAGCCACTGGTGCATGAAGATGTTTGTAGACATTAGTGAACGCCACCAGTTAGCGAGGGTACATTTTAACAGCTGTGAATATTAACAGATTATGTTTTCTTGAAGTTCTTTGTTGAAGAAACAGACACCCACATTTGATATGTCGTTATGTCTACCGACGATAGCGTTACAATAGACTATTAACTGATTTGAAAGGTCATAAGGTTCGTTCGGAGATATAATATAATTGATAACCTTGAGTAGTATTCCTATCTAATGAGTCTAGTAGACATCAATATAAATGCCAATTGAACAAATATAAGAAGTGGCATGTTTCTTTCTTCGTCAATATCTTGAAATGACATTTATAAATCCTGTACTTTTGATTTGATTCGGTTTGCCAAGATTTTCGATTAAAAGTTATCAATTCACTTAAAGGGGCAATAGCATGGTTTTGAAAATTACGAATTTAAATTGTTTCAATGATAATTGTACGTTAAGGCACAATGTATTACTGTGATAGTGTTAAAATTCCCATTACACAAACCCATTATCAATAGTTAGAGAATAAATTATAAATATTCACATAAAGTCCATTGGTGGCCATTTTTGTGTGAAGACCTGTATTTATTTTGTGTAAGAAAATGGAATCCCATGACTAAATTTGACATTATATATTTGATTGATTATGGCTTCAGTTAGTTTAAATACATTGTCTTTCAATTTGAACCATTAAGTTTCGTTTCCTGACATCCCCTTATATTCCCCCTTAAAACGTGCTACTTCCCCTTTAAAACATCTATTTAACCCAGAAAGTTTTTTTTTAATAAGGTAATTTCACATTTGGAATTAAAATTTCCACGTTTTATATAAAAGTTCTGAACATACAACAGATGTTTTGAAAACTGTTAAATCAAGTGACCATATTCATTAAAACCTGAAACAGTTTGACATATTCATGTCGGCAGAATCTCCATGATTAAGTTCATCAGGTTATGTCAACAGGTTTGCTTTGAGAACCCAACATTTCCTGAAATGAGTCGTTTTGATGCAAAGGGGATCCCATAGAGTAACAGTCTCTCCCCACAGTGGCAGCTCTGTTATTCCCGAGCAAGCCTCTGTTCTAAAAGGCCAAATACATAGAATAGAAAGGTAGACACCGTTTCAGAAGTGGTCATTCAAAAAGCCTAGGTCATTTCCGTATGCTTCGGCAAAGCTATCAATTAAATTTAACATCCAGGGGAGATAACTCTTCCTTTTACCTTCTCATGGTTTTAATTGGTTGTGTAGTAAAATGAATTAACAAATTATAAATTACACAATAATGAAACAATTACAGTCTTTTGAAAAACCCAATCGATATGTGCTTTTTCAATTTTTTCCGCCTCGGACTCTTAATGAAAAATAAACATAAAAGCATGATGTTTTTTCACGTCACTATAACAACGACTGTTCCTTCAGAATCCTTCCAGTCATAGATATCCAAGACGTGTTTCCATTGGCTGCAAATAAAGAAGATATTTGGATTGCAACTATTTGAGAGAGTGCCAAGGGACATAACCCTCTTGAGTATTGTCGAATCAATTATTGTATAATCTTTTATATGCTCGATCACATTATATGCAATTGTGCAATTTCCTTTTATTTTTGGATTTGATATGCAAAGTTTCTTGTTGGATTCGAACGCAAACAATCAGTTTGTACTTGTAGGCTCTTGTAATAAAACGTTATGAGGACAAAACAAAATGGTTCATAACTTTTAAAGGTCAAGACCCCCAATGATGTGGCCTCTAAACCATTTCATTGTCGTTCTGATGTAATCATTATTGTGCACATAATTTCTATGCGTTCTTAGTCATATTAACATAAAGATTCATATTCTAACTGCAATATTTTTTTCAGAATTTTGTTCTGTATTCGTGGTATTTTAGCCTCGATCGGACCGAAATTTATAAAATATAAGACAGCTTAGCAAAATAACCGAAGCGTACCGGCATGTCGACATGAAGGTGAATCAAGTGTGGCCATCTCGCATTTTCTGGTCCCAAAATATATGCTTGAAAGCCTGTCACGCACGACGCGATTTTCGTTTTCGCCGAATCAGGCACTAGTTGCCGCTCAAGTTAATACCCATACCCAAGTTTCCAAAATTACGTTTGACTGATTGACGCACGCCATTGTCCGATTATATTTCATATTACTATTCATAAAGTTTGTCTTATGTGACCAAGAACAACTCTCGGAGTGGCAATGTGCGTCCATGTTGTGATGATAAGAATTCGCTAGATAGTTGCAGAAATTTCGCCAATTATCAGGCAAAAATACAACCTGGTTCCCGGGCCCTGTTCCGCGTGCGCTACAGTAGTTCCTGGTTCCCGGGCCCTGTTCCGCGTGCGCTACAGTAGGGAACTACTGTAGCGCACGCGGAACAGGGCCCGGACTACTGTAGCGCACGCGGAACAGGGCCCGGGAACCAAGTTGGCAAAGAACACGATACGTCGGTCATTAATTAAAGATCTTACCAATGAAGATGATACATTCCATCTGACTCATCATATCTTTACATGTATGTTATCTCAAAATGCAGTGTGTTTATAGCATTTGTTTTGCCATCAAAATATTGTTTTTCAAATTTCTGTATGAACTTATTGAAGTTCAAACAGGTGCTTTAAGGTTTATTTTACAAAACAATATCGAGTTGTTAAAAAGTGTTTTTAAGTTAAAATAACGTTACAGGAAAGTTGTTACAAGAACTTGGTTTGAATTCCTCAGAGGTAACTATACATGATTGTGAAAACCATTATCAATAGATGATAAAAAAAACTTCCATTGTTCACAAAACCTTTATAAAATTGTCTTTGAACAACCTAAAGCAACATGAAAAGCCTCTTATCTATTTAAGAAATGCAACTTTTTAGGTTTATAAGGTTTGTTCAAAGACAGCATCCATAATCTGAACGATTGGTACGTTTACCAGAAGTGGTTGTAGAAGTAAATTAATTTATCTTCTTAGATTCGGGTCAAAAGTCGATAAGAATTATATAAGTAGGTTACACATGGTGTTTCAAGACGTGTACTTGACATAAAGGTCATTGAGTTTATTTCTCAATTCAACTTTAAAAATGAAAAGACAGAAATCTGAAATGTATAAAAAAATTGGATGAAACGATAATAGGAAGTTACCATGTTATACCGTCAATGATGATCACTTGTCATTCGAGTTCAATTATTTCCTTTTCATATTAAGACGAGTCCTTTATAAAGTTCTCTTTCTTAAAGTGGCAGAAGCACGTTTCTATTAAATTTTGTATTTTCAATTTGCACTGATTATTGTTTGTCAATGATAATGTATTACTTTGATAATGTAAAAAATCTCATTACACAAACCAATCATCCATACTCAGAGAACAAATTATAAAGATTCACATAAAGTCCAATTGGCCGCCAATTTTGTGTGAACACCATTAATTCATTCTGTGCAATAAAAAGGAATCGCATGGTTTAACTTTACATTATATACTTGATTTGTTACTGCTTCATTTAGTTAAAATACATTGTCTTTAGATTGGAAGCACCCTTTTTCAATTTCCAGACATCACCTTATATTCCCAATAAACTTGCTACTGGCCCTTTAAGGCTACACAGAAATCTGAAATGTCTAAAAAATTGGATGAAACGATACAAGGAAGGTATCATGTTAAGTCGTCAATAATGATCACTTGCCTTTCGAGTTCAATGATTTCACTTATTTATGTAAAACGCTGACATACATGTACATTTTTTACATAAATTAAATATTTCTATTAATAACTATAATTGGATATCATTATTGCAGGATACCAATTTTCGCACAAAAAAGTTTAATAGGTCAAAAACAAAATTTGATCATTCGTGTAAAATAAATGAAAAATGTGACCTTTAATCGGTCTTAATCTCATAGGAAGATTAACATTTAGCACCTGGGTTGAAAACACTTCAGTTTCTATTGAAGCGTTGTGTAGAGCAAAGTGTTGGTTTTTCATGCAAATAAAAACACTCGGGTTAAAGTGTTCTCTCTGTTACTATAAGAGAATATTGATTGATGAGACAAACCTTCTCAGCTGTATAATGTAGTGTTGTACAGAGGGACAGTCAACTATCCTGTCATGTTGGAGCTAATCTTAACACATCTTGTCAAAGGTTGCACATACATTTGTTTTTGAAAATCCCTGAATCTTTAAGAATAGTATTGTTCTTTGCTTAAAGAACAGTGTATGCTTAGAAGATCAGGAACATATACTGTCATGAAATTTGTTTGAATTTTATAAAGAATATGTTTAAAATATGCCATGATCTAATTTATATATGTTTTATAACTTAATTCATTTTTGATTTATGAATTATATTATATTAATAAACGTATGATAATGCAGATTGATATTATTTTAAATGATTTTAATGTTGTCTCTCTGAAATGCTCTCGACTTACGTTAAAGCTATGAAGCAAGGAGAATTTGCCAATCGATGTTTATGTCAGTGCAGAAATCGGTAAAATAAGTGAAAATTCGACGTCGGTTAGTAAACAGAGCACTTAACAAACCAATCATTCCAGCTTTTCCTTACACGCCATCTGGAAACCAATCAGATTTGTTCATCGACATGTAACGAAGTGTAATAAGAGCAAGTTATGCTAGTGGAAGAAATAAGTTTTATACAAATGAACATTCTCTCCCCACACAGACATCTAGATCAAAGTGCAGTTAAACGTGGTTATAATGCCATCATTTGTCCAGAACAATATGGTATTATATCCAGGTTGGCATTACACCAAGGTAAGGCATTTAGAAAGATATTGGCTACAATGCTACTGCTTAAAGAAGTGATGAGTTTTGTCAATTAATTCAAGGCAAGTAAATGTAGAAAGTAGTTCATGCCTATAAAGGTACCCTTTCAACAGTAACTCTTTGGTAGGGATACAAACGAATGTATAGCGTTTTGTTCATTTCTGAAAGGCCAGTTGGGCTTATGGAGTGGTATGGCTTACGGCCGTAAACTGTGCATTTTCAACTTCTCCTCAGAAGCAAAAGGCCTGGAAGGCTAAACTATTGTGTTCAGGTTTCTTGAAAAGTGACAATTACGATTCATAGCTTTTGTGGCCCTGTGGCCCCAAAATGTGGCCACGTCTTTGAAACCTATGTCCGTCTTTTTCTCAACAAGCATGAGGCCTAGGAAGCTGTTTTATTCTTGTTATAAAACTAGTGTGGATTATAATTCATTGTGACATCTTGGCCGCATATAATTGATTTTTGTCTTCTTCAGAAAAAGAAAAAAACACAGAAAGCTGAAACCTTACTAAAAAGACTATTTGTTCAATTGGGATTATAATTTATAGATTTGCTGACCCTTTGGCTCCTAACAAGGGCTTGGTAAAGCCTTGGATCCCATACCCCGAAATAATCAATCGCAGATTTGGTTGCCTTCTTACTTAATCGAAGGTCACTCCGTTACACCTTTTTAAATTTAATGTTTGTGCAATTTCTTTTTCTGAAATCCCTTCGCCTACATGCTTAATTTTAGAGTAGTTGACCATGGCCTAAGAACTGTTTTCATTTTCTTCTCCAGGTGCAAAAGGCATAGAACGATGAAATGTTGTGAGGAGACTCCTTGTATAATGTGGATTCTAAATTGTACATTTAGTGACCCTGTGGCCCCTATTATGGGGACGACCAAATTGACCACACCTTTGTTTAAAAAAAGCAAAAATTGAATTTGTAGCTTTAATTTTTCAATTGATTGAAAGTTAACTAATTAATAGCATTGCTTAACATCGCCACAATGGGTACTCACTTATATTCCTTGCTACACGTAATCATGAATGGCAAATACCTCGTATTTGAATTAGCCGAGATTCGTATCAGATAACTTGTAATAACAGTATATATAACGTTACAAATTGTATTTCAGCGCTTGACTCAAACAGTTATGTTATATAGCTCCTTACTTTACATTGATTTATCATTGAATATATTTAATGATATTTAGTAAAGTTGAAGAATCGTTTCATGTTCCGAGTCGATTGTATGATGAATGACATCCTACGCATTACCTCTTCGTTTGCACAGATCTTTCTAAAAGAGATTGCCTATAACAATCAGGCGATCAGAAGTGACAGGGTAACCACATCATACATTATTACCAAGCTGCCATTCTCTCCCAAGAGAGGCAGATCTGGTCATGAAATGTTGCTTGAGCCTTTGTCTGCAATAAGCGACGCTGTTCTAAAATCAGAATTTTGGCTACTGAATCATGGCAGGGCGAAAGTATTGTGATATGAACCACCCTTTCAATGCGAGAAGCCTTGTCGTTTGGCTACTGAATCATGGCATGGCGAAGGTATATGAACCACCCTTTCAATGCGAGAAGCCTTGTCGTTTGGCTACTGAATCATGGCATGGCGAAGGTATATGAACTACCCTTTCAATGCGAGAAGCCTTGTCGTTTGCTAAAACAATTCAAAACGATCCTGGTGCAACTTGATTCCGCCAGGTGAACGGCCCGAACCCACGAATGTGGTTCTAAATAAAACAGAGGCTCGATCAACATTTCAGGGCTTGATCTGGCTCTGTGGGAGAGAATTC
Source organism: Steromphala cineraria (assembly GCA_916613615.1). Lineage (NCBI taxonomy): Eukaryota > Metazoa > Mollusca > Gastropoda > Trochida > Trochidae > Steromphala > Steromphala cineraria. Next base: position 44,098,161 of record OU744733.1, read on the forward strand.
CAAGCTGCATAAAACTTTAGGAATGGTACTTGGGGAAAGCAAATGAATGTAAATGTCTAGGAGCGACAATAATTACTTAAGATATTCCAAGCTGCGCCAGCCTGTAGCTGTACTGATAAAAATGCAACAGTCTGATAAAAATCTACCGTGTTCCGAGAAATGAAATAAAAAATCAACCGTTTTACTCGGGATAATGATAAAAAAGTCATTCTATTGGGAATGAGCTGGTTATGTAAAAGGCATTGGCTCTTCGCGACAGTCTGAAAGTACTTACGCGTACGTTAGTTGCATGTTCTAACACCAATCATGAGCGATCCATCATACCATATAAAATCTACAAGTTACTTGAACCTGACTACGAAACCGGTAAAACCGAAAAAGAATTATTGATTTTCCCGAGTATATTTTTGGCATACTCATGTTGGTATTAATTTTTTAGTTAACCTCATCATTATTTCAGGCAAAACTCTATCTTTTTTTCAATGATAATCCTATCATTTTAGAATGAGAATCTTGTTATCTTAAGGAAACAAATTAGATTTAATTAATATATAAAAGAAAAGGCAATTCAAATCGGCATGTGATGTTTAAGGTGACATATCTATTATCTTCAAACGTATTCAGATTGAAAATTTGATATCACCCACCTTCAAATTTACAGAAGCAATATTACTAGTATCCGGAACGTAATAAACAGTAAGCTTTTTTTACTCAAAATATTCACACTTTCTCAACAATTTAATATCATATTTGAATAAGATTGACTGTCTTATAATTACTTTCAGAGACACCTGTAGCGTTCGGTGTTGAAACATTCTTTTTCTCGTTGGATGGTTAATGAGCTGCTCTAATTAATACTAAAGTTGAGAAGGGTAAAACAATTACTGAATACACTGTCACAAATGTGGTACCTTTAAAAATTGTTTTAATGGACAAATGTGTCACTTGATGGATAAAGTTGTAGACATGCACCAATTAGAAACCTATCTTGACTCAATACCTCCTTATGCTTGTAGACATGACCAATCTAATAAATTTAGATCAACAGAATTTATATTCGGTCATACTGTTGATCTGAGATTGTCGGTAAGGTGGGTCATCCCGCTGAACTCTAAAATCAACCGCTCGGCCAATCTGAAAAGATGCTGTATCTCGTTGGAAGTTTAACAACTCAGCCGCACTGTTTTTTAAATGGTTGCTGTATGGTTTTTGTTCATTCGGAGAGGAGAAGAGCTACCGATTTCGATATAATAATTCGATTGCTTGGATGTATTAATAGATTATAATTTTTCATTTTCAAATCGTTAAACGTACTTTCTAGTTGTCAATGACAAATGTTGATAGCATATATCACAGATACTGACGCTATAATCTGCGTAACGTAGTGAAGAAATTATGATATCATTTTAATGAAATGGCGTTTACGAAAAACTGCATACAAGGGGAGATAACTCTTATTTCAAACTCGTTTTCACTGATTTCTTTCATTTCCATTGTAATGATTAAATAAAATAGTAATTATTTTTAATCATAAAACCGAAACTATCTCATGCAACCAAAATTTAATCCGGTTTAATATACTTTCCTTATTAAAACCAAAAACGAGATTTATTTTTCAAAATGCATCATTTGACACACTGTTATTGAGAACAGGCCATAAGCTATCATATGCTTCTTCCGTTCACACCTTGAGGGAGCAACTTGGAACTGTTTGTGATGCTGAATTTGATTAATTGCACACCAAAGATTATCGCGACAACCGCTCCCCCTGGTCAATCTTAGATCAACAGTATGATCAAATATAAAACCTGTTGATCCAAATTTATTTAGATTGAGGCACTCATCAATCAGAATCTAAGCTAGATAGTCATTATCCATACTTGTAGACCTCCTTTTACCTCCTTACTGCTTACACCATGTGGTGTGATTACAAATGGTGATATCCTAGATAACTAAACAACGGTTTGGTATCAGATGAACACCATGGTTTGGTTATCAGTGAGCAAACATGGACAGAATGATATCGGTCAGATACGGGTGGTCTTCGGCTTCGCCTCAGATCTTGCCGAATATCTTCCTCCGGGAAAAAAACTTCCCCTAGACATGATATCCTAACACATCTCGAAAAGATTGATTCTGTTATTTTTGAATGAGCAAATGACTAAATAGACTTAACAATTCAAGATACCTAGAATTCGTCATGACAGTACATGTACTTTGAAACACATATATACTTTAGTTTGAAGCAGGAGACAGCTCAGATTTCCCCACCAACTCGAATTCATGTGCTTTCGATGTTGTGCTTCATATGCTTTGCAACATGACATTTAATAATTTCGTGCATATGAAGGTGAAGAACATCCTCGCAGCCTTAAACAATTAAATTTGCATGTTATCTTACATTTCATACAATGAATATGCGCTTATTTTAGGAACATCCAACACTATTTTGTATCAAATAGATTTTCTGTGACCTTTTTAACTTATTGTTTCAAACATATTTCAGTTCAGTTCAAGATGGACTCATTCAAACAGTTGGTTACTGGTTAAATATTATCTAATCCTCAACCAAATCAGGACACGCTCAATCTGCACGTGAACTGCGTGTTTTATGAGTGTGCAAACAAAAGAGAAGTAATGTTAAGGAGGGGAGTTCACTCAACCATTTCACTGTTATAACAACTTTATATGATCAACGGTTACAGATTATATATATATATATATATATTATAAAAGGTAAAACTATCAACTATTGCCATGTGGTGTATATCAAATAAAACCTTGACTTTCTGGATACCTGTGATAATCATATCGCTGTTTGCTCGATGGTTATCATCGATATTCAGTCATTCAGAGGTAATTATTTCAACCATAGCATCGAACAGAATGTTCGCCAATTAAATCACACTCTGTGTATAAATATGTTTAAATTATCTTGACTTAATACCTCCTTAATAAGTTAGATATTCATCTCATGAACTATTAAAGACACCGACAGTGTTCTCCATTTGAAAATTAAATTATTTCTTTTTCAGATTTTACACATTTTACCATACAAGGAAACAATATTACCTACGATTTCATCCTGATGTAAAGGACACTCCATATTAAAAGCGATAACTTGGAATTAATCAAATTGCAAAATGTATTTCTTATCATACATCAAACTCCATGATAAAATAATTACAAACAGACTCTGAGCTACAATAAAGAACATAATCTGTTGACTGATGAGAATGTAACTGGAAACAGCGTACATGTGAATAACTTGTACATAATGACTGCAGCAGTGAGCTGTTAAAGTCTCCACCAGTTGACTCTGTTCCCTGATTGGAGACACAGTGTGATCAATACTAGACGAGGATATAAGGAGAGATGAGTTAGGCAACAGTCTCGGTGGAGCCACGGGAGGACAGAGCAGAGATTTGGATATTCTTTTATCAGTGGAGGACTCCTTCAGGTAAGAATTTCAAACCTAAGTAAGTTAAGTTAACATTCTTGAACAGAAATCTTATTAGGGCAGTAGGGGGGATATAAAGTGATGTTGTCGGTAAGTATAACCAGCTGGTTGTTTTTCCTTTTGTATATTGTAATTTACCATTATTATCATAGTGTTGCCATTGGTTTAGGACATTTGAAAGGGGCAGTAGCACGTTTTTAGGGGGAGTATAAAGTCATGTGAGGAAAATGAAAATAAATGGTTCGAATTGAAAGACAATGTATCTAAACTAAATGAAGCAGTAAAAAAAAATAGTTATGTAAAGTTCAGCCAGGCGATTCCTTCTTTTTCGTGAATGAATGAATTTAAGGTGTTCACACAAAAATGGCTTCTAAAGAACTAATGATAAAATTTGATTTCTGACTATTGATAATTGGTTTGTGTAATGAGATTTTTGACAGTATCAAAATAATACTATTAGCATTAATGTACAATTGTCAGTGAAAAAATACAATGTCACTAAAACGTGCTACTTCCCCTTTAATGTAATGTGTTATGTCAGTGTTAGAAGTTTATTAATCTTGCAAGCAGAAACTTTGATCCATTTACGTAAACTATCTGTTATTTGTTATGCTCATAGTCTTTTGTTACTATTATGCAGGGAATAAATGATATAATATATGTTTCAAATAATGTACGAATTTCACATAAGTAATATTGATGATTTAATATCATGTTAATTCAAATGTTAATAAAATTTTATAATATGATAACAAACATTAATCTGTTCGTACATCATTAAAGCGAACAGAGAAATGTAACATGATGCATGCAGAGTCATTTGCCAGTTTGTAGTTACTACAAGTAAACCAAATGAAATTCTTAATAATTCATAACAATATTGATTAATACTTTTTAGTCAAGCGGAAACATATCATACTATCAGTATCCAGCTCGTGTTTTTCAACATTGAGTTAAAAAAATTGAGATTCATTGCAGATCAGAACTCTTGCAAGCCAACCGTTAATTATGACACAAATAAGTTTGATTGATAATAGAATATTACCAGGGTTAACAGGTTATTATAGAGGAATGCTATCTTATTTTTGGACGATAAAGAGCAAAGCAAAAACAAAGTGGCAATCCTACATTGTATTTGCACATATTACAAGTGTCAATATCATCGAGTTTGAAAGGAAAAAATAGCACATAGGGACATAGTGGGTGATAAATTACATTCAGGAGCAGACGATACAATTTAAAATGCATAATTGTTTCAGCAACAATTTAGATTGAAACCGCGTTACCTCATGTATTTAGAAACCAGCTATATTCAGATGTTGATGTTGTTCACGTTTCAGAAAAAAACGCATTTTACCTAATTAAAAGAAATCATCGTTTTAAGGCCTCCTTGACTAGAGGAGATAGGAGATTCAAAAGGGCATTATTGCTTGCTTTCAAATAAATCAACATGAAGGTTTGAATGTTCATAACATTGTATATTATCTACATTTCTTCATTTCAATATCTAACATTTTTGCCAGAAAGTATTTTAAAGGCTTATTTAAGACCCAAAGTGAATTTCGACAGACATCAAAATAAAAGTATTATAGTCGGATGCAGGAAAGTGTGAGTACTTTTTCTGCAACAGATGTGTATATTGCAAGGATCCAAAGTAGTCTTTATCTGACAGCAGTAGATGTTTGTATTCTCAGGAGAATTTGGTATCTGTCCTTTAAGCCCTGGGTGTATACAAAGAGATATGTTTATGTTAATTATTATCAAACAATTATTTAGCAGCAATACTGTAACATGATCAGTTCACACGTGCTCACTTGCAAGGGTCCCCCTTTTCTTATTTAGCAGGAGTTTGTAAATCTGTACATTCATTTTCAAATGAAGAAAACATCAACTCATCATCATGCAGGAGTCCAAATTTATAACAAAACAAGTTAAGTTATCAGGGCACCTACTATACAAATATCAAACGTGCCCTTGTCATTAATGGAAATACATATATGTTTCAGCACTCATTCCGTCCAGAAGTACCTGTATTTCACAAAGAATGAACCATTCAATTATCTTGGGTTCTTCAAAACCCTGTGTGAATTCCACAAACAGCTCTTTTGAATGGCCAGGCCTAGAGCAATTTGTGTATGATATAGAGACCTTTTACCTCTGGATAATTCTAATCTTAGGTGTACCTGGGAATTGTGCTACCATCTTCACAGTGACAAAGATATCTCCGACCAAGTCTCTAACTGTGTACATAGCTCTCTTGGCTGTAGTTGACAACTTGGCAATTATAAGCAAATTGCTCATGTTTGTACTGCTGGATCATAAAGTCATAATTGGTAAAGCCGGATGTAAGCTTCTTGGATACCTCGGTAATTACCTCAGCACCTTCGCTAATTGGATTCTCGTTGCTCTTTCTGTTGAAAGATTTGCAGCAGTGTGGTTTCCTCTCAAAATGGCTCAAATTTGGACCTTTAGAAAATCTACAATTACTGTGTCAATAATTGCAGTGCTTTTAGCAGCGTTGTTTCTGCATTTGTTCTGGACAATGACGTTTGGTATTGATGCCTCTGATGGAATGGTCTACTGTACCGCAGAGCCGGAATATATCTACTTCTTGGAGAACATCTGGTACTGGATTAACGTGGTGATCTATGCTACAATACCGTGTGTGCTACTGGTTGTAATCAATGTGCTGATCATCATTGGCATCGTCAGAGCTAAACGGATAACGCGGTATCTGAAAGGAAGCAAATCAACCCAAACTGTGAACACTAGCAGCGAGAGTCATAGACAAATCACAGTGATGCTGGTGACTGCTGCCATCACTCTTGTGGTGTTGACGACTCCAAGAAGTGTAGTGCTCATCCTCACCCGCCATTATGACCCCCCGGAGAAGTCTCTGGCTGGTTCTGTGTACTATTTGGTGGACACTCTAGCTTTCGTCCTCTGTGACTTCAATCATGCTGTCAACTTTTATGTGTATTCCCTCAGTGCCAAAAGATTTCGCAGACAGTTCTTTCAGCTATTTTCGTGTAGGAGGAATCAGGATTATCAGAGATCTTCACAGTATATATCTCTCAGCTATCGTCATAGTACCAAACGTCCAATGATAAATCAAGCACGTAGTTAAAAACGGAGGTTCAATATGTTTAATCGTCTCTGACAGTCAAATTGATAAATGATTTTATCGTGATTAATAAATGTTATTTCATGAGACTTTAACTAACTAACCATAACAAGATTCACTGACAAACTGTCTATGATTACATGCCGTTATGAAGCTAACTCAAGCCAATTAAAAACAAATACAAGTACTCGAAGAGAGTTTTAAAGCCTTATATAAAGGTTGATTTGTCCATGAGTTATCATTTGCAGTATAATTAAACAAGAACATGTTTTGTATCAATATTTACAAAATAAAACTTGCCAAAGAACACGTATTCTTTATCACATGATTTGCATCAATTTTTCCATGTCGATGTGGTTTTGAAATATGTTTGAGATATAGATATTTTGTTATCAAAACATGCGTCATTTGAACTATCGAATTGACCAATCAGGGATCGTTTTACAAAGCAGCAATAATATGCATTCGCAAAGATAATGTTGGATGTTCATAGCTCGGCGAAAGGTCGGCTGCCGCGACCTGCTACTACATCTTGCTTGACTCAATATCCGGAATGAAGCAAGTATTATTGAGGCTAGGTTTACTTAGACTGTTTATTACGATGAAAGTATTCATAAAAGGTAATCAATCTATATATATTTAGATCAACAGGTTTTATAAAAGGTCAAGTATGACAAGATATATAATCTGTTGATCTTAATTTTTTGAAATTGAAAATGTAATGTAGACAAAACATCTAGCTCTTGATTCGTTGCTTGAAGATGCAAAATCATACTTTTTGTCATTCTTAGTCAACATTAGAAGGATGAAACGAGTACATGTACATTGAAACGCATTATCATTCCCATTACACTTCATTATCTATTTCTTTTGATAAATCTCTAATTCCATTCTTTGATTAAAACTATAATGCAATGACATTTGATGATGAAGCTAGTTTTATATTTTTAATTAAAATTAGAATGAAGTATAACTGTCTGTTTTATCAGTTATCAGATATTGTCAATATAGTTAACTTTGATTAAAACTGAAGTTTAAACAAATAAAAGTCACATACAAAAGAAATAATAATATGAACTCTTAGTGATATCGGAGAGAGAATTTATTCTTTGTCGTTTCAACTGATCTACAGAGCTCTTTTTGTCCTGAAAAGATACATATTATTCCAATATCCATGACAACAGACTGTTTTCCTAAAGTGAACAATCATTCTGAATTTTCTAATTTTTTTTATGTATACCAAAGGTATAATATAAAGTGAATTTCACCAAAATCAAATTTTGGAAACACACCTCAGGATGCAATCATTTGTCTCGAAGCTACGATGAAAAATACCATTTAAGTATTAATTTATCGAGGGATTCCCCTTGCTATTCGAATGCCATAAAGAATAGATGAAGGTCTAATTTAAAACGCATTGCATCTCATCCTGTCCAAGGAAAATCGGTCGTAGCGTGAAACACGGCTTAGGTGAATGTCATTCAAACTTTCATTCAAGGAGACCAATTGCGTCCCCTGTGATTTCTCCTGACATCGTTTTGCACTGGGACGTTGATTGTCCAGTAGGACAACGGGAAACATACATTGTAGAAGCTTATAAATTAAGGTAAGCATACTATTGACAAATGTTTACAACTTAACGGGTGATTGAGTGAGCGAGTTAATGCTTATCGCCGCAATCTTTCAGCCATTAACTCAAAGAGCCACTCCTCGAGTTGTCAGGGGTCAAATATGCAAATATTTTTCAATAGTGGCATGTTATCGAGAATTCTTTACAATTGCAGGAACGCACCATATTAAAGCTAATTATCGTATGGCGATATCAGGGAGGTTTTATGTCGCGATTCTGATCGAAAACCGGACAATGACACGCGTGAACAACTCAAAAGTAATTTTGGAAACCTATATGAAGCAGTCAGAATGTCAATTATGAGTTGATGAAGAAGACGAACAAATTCGAATGGATAATCAACTTCCTTTTGCAATAAATGCGACATTTCGGTGTAGATACGGACACCATAATAAAACAAGTGCTCAAGTGAATTCAGTGATTTTTGTGAAAACAAAACAAAGAATTATCCATGGCTGGTTAATATCAGTCAAGACTTGTGCACTTTTTTCATAAACGAGTTTACACTTTGTTCCTGTTAAACCATGTTAATTAAGTTAAGTTTTTATGCAATTTCAGATAGAAACTGGCTTTTTAAGCTTTGTGTAGGAAGAGGGACAGCGAGTTGAAGACCTCCGAAACAATGTTCACTTTAGTGCATTTTTAGATTAAAACGATCCACATTCCTGTAAAGTTATGTACTTGAAATATAAGAATAAAAAACAATACATCTTAAGGAGTTTAATGATTAAACTCAATTTGAGGTCACTGAACAGATTCCTAAAGGGCTTTTGCTGTTTTGTACGGACTGCCTGATCAAGAAAGTCGATCCCCATGTTTCTCATCTTTTAACATTCCAATATGCCATATGTCAGATTAAGTGCCCATTAATCATGTAGGTTGATCTAAGTGTTGTAATGGCCGAGAGATGCTTACAGTAATGGATTCTCACATTTGTTAAAGAAGTCATTAGGAATTGATAATAAAACTTATTCGTCACACGATGGATACACCTTAAATGTCCGTAATTCATATTTTGCCGCATACTGAGATATTCTCTGTATTCTCTCAGCTGACACAATAAAAGTCCACACTCACTTCCCATGATATATGATGTACATCGAGTGGCAATGTGGTTGCGCATAAGCGACGTCATTCAAATAGACTTTCATGTTAATTAGCATCTGTGACAATAATTATCCTAAATTAATTAACTATTTGTTTGCTGTAATACTTTATAACTTATACCCTTATACGTAACAACATGGCCACTCGCTGTACTTAATTATGGTCCATTTACATACCTGTGTATGACTTGATGTTAATTATATAGTGCGTTAATTCAAGATGGTTGCACTTAGTTAGAAATATGATATAAATGCAGGAGCTTTTACACACTACTGTCCACGTATAACCGGATCCGTTACGCGTCGCATTAACAATCTGGATGACCTTGAATGAATGTAACTTTAGGAAGCAGATAAATCACCACAGGACTAATAACTGTACACTGCAAATGTGAGAGTTATAACAGATATCATTTTCCAATACCTTGTTGCATTAAATCGTTTCAAAGTTATTTGGCACTCGTTATCGTTCTATTTCGTAATGTTCAAAGGAATCTTGTTACATCAAAATAACAAAATGCGAAAACAGAAATGATCATAATGACTTGAATATTGAAGTCACAAAAGAATTCGTTATCATTATGAAAAGTCTACCATTCATTTCAAGGTTATGCTTATCACTGCCAGGTAACAGAAACCATTGGACTTAGAATTGGATATGAATTTCGTAAAAAGTACCTATTAGAAACACAACGCTGCGAATTTAAGTATTCAAGCACCTACGGCAAGTTTATCAAATTCCGTTTACATGTCAAAATTATAATCACCATTTATCACTGGCCCTACAATTTGAATTCATTCTGGTTCATCATTCTATAGTATGAAAGTGGAAACTTTTATTGTCGTAGTATTCGAATCCTATATCGAGGTTTATAAACAGTCATTCTGTTAGATATACTGAGCAAAAACGTATTAAAGTAAGAATATATTTAATTCAAAAATAATTTTTAATGCTAATCTCTTAATTATGGCCCGGGTTCGAATTCCCCATGACGTGTAATATTGGATTTTCACTCCTGTAATTATAGACTTCCATGTTCACCAATAAGAAGAACATATCTGACTCGAGGAAATTCATACCTGTTGCAAATGATGTGAATTAGTCAATGCTCTTATCTATTCAAGCAGGTTAAAACAAAAGATTCATGTATTTAGGAATTTTAATCTGGAATTGCACAATTTCGGCAATTCATTGGTCAAACCGGTAATTGCTTCTATTTTAATCTGTGCCCATTCACTCCCCATAGAGGCAGCTCATAGTCAGTTCAAGATTAATCGCAATATTTGTAAGAATGGAATTCACGAATTCAAGTGACCTTTACCAGATAACAAAATAAATAGAGTTCTTCTAATCTTACAACCAATTTCCAAAACACTGAACAGCTCATAATATATAGGACAAACATGGTTATGTGTATCAGAATTCAACGTGAGTAGGAGTCAAAACTCCTAAAAGTCTGGTTCTGATTTGGAACATTTTTACCAGGGAAGGGTTTGGTTTGATTCAAATTTTCCGTATCTAACGTCATTAACAGCTTCATGAATTAACGCTTAAGTTTGATTCAAATATGCATCACCCATGATTATCATGTTTTCAAAAACGTATATGCGATCAATAAACTCGAAGAGGAGTATTTTACAATTGACATTCCAAGAATTCCGCGATTTTCTTTATCAAACATCTCATTTGAGAAATATATTTTTCTACAAATTTGACCTTTAATGCTGTAAGCTATAACGATTTTTGTGTGAGAAACTTTTTTAAATAATGTTCTCAAGAACAAGAGAAAATGTTAATTCAGACGGTATTAATTATTTATGATATATGATACTTATTGTTAATAATAGACATTCAACCTTTATGTTTTAATGTTTTGACAAATTAATGTTTTAGACAAAATGAAATAGTTATAGTTTTACCCATTCCATCCCCACAGAGGCAGATCAAGTGATGAAACTTTGATACAATCCGTGGGTTCAGGCGAAAAGAATTGCACTACAATCTATTTGAATTTCTTTAATATCAAAGCTTCTCGCATGGAAAGGGTGTTTGATATCACAATGCTTTTTGCCATGATTCAGTAGCCAAAATAATGATTTTCGCTGATTGCACAACTAACTTTGAATTCCTCCAATCCTCCTTGGCAAGGCACCTCATTCACATTGCACTCAGTTCACCCAGCTGTTAAAATGGGTACCTGAAAACTGGATGTACTGACCTACGTGGTCGTGATTAGCGCTTAGTAGCAGCTGTGAAAGTACACTCCTTCAGGATAACAATGTAGCGCTTTGAGAAGGTCTAAGGACGTGGAAAAGGCGCCATATAAGTTTGCACATTATTATTATGTATATGATATGATATATTCCTAAAGTCAATTAAGATTGGCACATATTATAAAGGAAAGTTAAGAATTAAGGAATCAGAAATGAATTCAAAAGTCGAGTAAAAGATTTATAAATATAAATACATAATGTAAACATTTTACGTGGGTTTAGCTTCTTATAAATCTTTGTAATATAGTTTTCGGTATGGTGAAGTAGCATGGTAATCTATTTTTCCAACTCCAGCGACAAATTCTGTTGAAATAGGATTAGCCACATTATGAATGCTAATTTTCCTATAACTTTTGATAAAATATCTTGATGTTGAAAAAAATAGAAATAACTGATTTATCTCAATTGTAAGACTTCGTTGACTTGTCATCTATTTTATAGAACTAGCTGTATTAACATGCAGTGTCCAACCCACATCGTTATGTCTATTACCAAACATCAATGCCAGTTTATGAAAACACTCATTAGACGATTTGCATTATCCCTGTGTTTGATTTCGTGAGATATTGTACCATCTTTACATTGTTTATAACTAAGGAGACGTAATTGCGTTAAAAGTTTTGAAAAACAGGTTTTACTCTTAATTTCGGCTTCGAAAGTGCAAACATTAATGATGCTAACAAGGATGTGCGTCAGCTTAAAGTTTTTTCAAATAAATGATTATAATTTTAACGAAATATTACTTCTAATCAAAATTTATTACAAATGTCAAAAACCTCTCACAATGACGTTATGACTGCAATTCTTGCGTTGAACTGAAATTATTTGTATCAAATGATGATTGATGAGAAATTCAGGATTTTAAGTTGATCATTATGAAATCAAATTTAATCAGCGAAATTTGATACAAACAACATGATTTCAAATTTTGTTCAGGTTGGCTTCATCATGTTTTTCGAATCAGTACACGAACTAAAGGGAAACTGGTGTACTTATACAGTACTGTTTATTAAAGTACAGATGAACGCAATATGAAACAAGTTTATGAAAAATGTAATTTTAACCATAAATCGTATTCAAGAATGCCAACCTTTAAGTTTTTGCAAGAAGAGCAGAATAAATATCATATTTTGATAACACATTTGCCTTTAAAGGGGCAGTAGCACGTTTTTAGAGGGAATATAAGGTGATGTCAGGAAAATGAAAATTAAATGTTCTAATTGAAAGATAATGTATTTAAACTAAATGGAGCAGTAATAAATTAAATATATAACGTAAAGTTTAGCCATGCGATTGCTTTTTCTTACACAAAATGAATTAAAGGTGTTCGCACAAAATGGCCGCCAATGGATTTTATGTGAATCTTCATACTTTGTCCTTTGACTATGGATGACTGACTTGTGTAATGATATTTTTGACACTGTCAAAATAATACATTAAGCATAAACTTACAATTTTCAGTGAAAATTTTAAAATACAAAATTATCAAAAAACGTGCTACTGCCCCTTTAATAAACTCAAAAATCGACAGCTTCTGCAAACTTGGTCGACTTGTAATGTATTGTTTAAAGATTGATGCATGTTTCCTGTCTATGACACAATATGTCATTATTTTTTGTTGATTAATAGTATAGACATGCCATGTACCGGAGCCATGTAACTTGTAAAATGGAAAACTATTTTGTAAAAAAGTTTATGAAAAGGGTAATTAAATTTTCTGTTTAAATCTTTTTAACCATCTCTCAGTGTAGGTTGAATGATCAATTTATAATGTAAGCCACGCCCTTCTATGTCACACCTAGAACATGTAATTGTTAGGTCAAGTCTGTAAAGGTTTACATGCAAAGATTATTACTAAGACCATTTATCGTAAATAAGGGATTGTTTTATGAAGTGTGCTATTGTCAAACCAGACGTGAGTTTGTACAGTGTAAGTAAACCTAGCCTCAATATCATCCGCTCACTCCGATATTGAGTCTAGAAAAGTCTAGTAGAGGGTCGCATCAGACCACTTTTCGAATTGCCCAATCAGAACACAGCTAACCAACCCACAATAATCTGCCTTCGCACGTATAATGTTGGAGGGTCATAGGTAGGCTGACGCGACCCTCTCCTAAACCTTTTTAGACTCAGTATATGAGTGAAACGGATAATATTGAGGCTATAGATTTACTTAGACTGGAGTTTGGATGTCTGTTTATGTCATTAGCAGTATACCTCTTTAAGGTATTTACTTTAATGTATTGCAAGTATTATGACCCCAATGATATATGACACTAATACCTTTACAATCAAATATTTTGTTCATTTGATATTGCGGGCCACCAAATTATAAATGAACATTGCCATTCATTTTGGTATGGGACATTTAACTTCCTGTTGTTCAGGTTTACAAGCTGAGCTACTTACAATCTGTACATTTTGGTTACCTACTTTCTCAAAAGAAGATTAAAACGAAAAACCCGGACAATACTTATATTTGAACTTTTCAATGTATTTCTTAATTTGCAATGATTAAAACATGATGAAAGGTCATTTCTTTTTTGAATTTGAGTTAACATTTTTTATTACGCCGAGTTTGTGGGATAGAATGGGAGATGCCTGATTGGAGGCAATCAAAATTAGTTGTGCAATCAGCGACGCTGTTCTTGAATCATCAGTTTGGTTACTGAAACAAGGCAAAAGCATTGTGATATGAACCACCCTTTCCATGTGAGAAGCCTTGAAATTCAAATGTTTTGTGATGAAAGTTTTTTACCGCCAGGGGAAACTGCCGGAACCCACGGATTTCGGCGTAAAATAACAGAGGCTAAATCAACATGACTTGATCTGCCTCTGTGGGGAGAGAATGAAGTTCGTTCGGAGATATAATATCATTGATAACCTTGAGCAGTATTCCTATCTAATGAGCCTCGTAGACGTCAATATAAATGCCAATTGAACAAATATAAGAAGTGGCATGATTCTTTTGTCGTCAATATCTTGAAATGACATTTATAAATCCTGTACTTTTGATTTGATTCGGTTTGTTAAGATTTTCACTTAAAGGGGCAATAGCATGGTTTTTGAAAATTACGAATTTAAATTGTTTCAATGATAATTGTACGTTAAAGCAAAATGTATTACTGTGATAGTGTTAAAATTCCCATTACACAAACCCATCATCCATAGTTAGAGCAAAAATTATAAATATTCACATAAAGTCCATTGGTGGCCATTTTTGTGTGAAGACCTTTAATTATTTTGTGTAAGAAAATGGAATCCCATGACTTAACTTGACATTATATAATTGATTGATTATTGCTTCAGTAAGTTTAAATACATTGTCTTTCGATTTGAACCATTAAGTTTCATTTTCCTGACATCCCCTTATATTCCCCCTTAAAACGTGCTACTTCCCCTTTAAAACATCTATTTAAACCAGAAAGCTTTTTTCGTAATAAGGTAATGTCACATTTGAAATTAAAATTTCCACATTTTATATAAAAGTTCTTAACATACAACAGATGTTTTGAAAACTGTTAAATCGATTGACCATATTCATTAAAACCTGAAACAGTTAACGCTTGACATATTCATGTCGGCAGAATCTCCATGATTAAGTTCATCAGGTTATGTCAACAGGTTTGCTTTGAGAACCCAACATTTCCTGAAATGAGGTTTTTTTATGCAAATGGGATCTTATAGAGTAACAGTCTCTCCCCGCAGTGGCAGCTCTGTTATTCCCGAAGAAGCCTCTGTTCTAAAAGGCCAAATACATGGAATAGAAATCTGATTGCAGGTAATCCAAGTTAGTTGTGCAATCAGCGACGCCGTTTCAGAAGTGGTCATTCGCAAAGCCTAGGTCATTTCCGTATGCTTCGGCAAAGCTATCAATGAAATGTAACATCCATGGGAGATAACTCTTCCTTTTACCTTCTCATGGTGTTTATTGGTTAAGTAGTAAGATAAAATATATCATTTAACAAATTATAAATTGCACAATTATGAAACAATTATTAAAAACCCAATCGATATGTGCTTTTTTTAATATTTCCGCCTCTCAATCTAAATGAAAAATAAACATAAAAGCATGATGTTTTTTCATGTCACTATATATACGACTGTTAAGAATCCTTCCAGTCATAGATATCCAAGACGTGTTTGCATTGGCTGCAAATAAAGGAGATATTTGGAGTTGCAACTATTTGAGAGAGTGCCAAGGGACATAACCCTCTTGAGTACTGTCGAATCAATTATTGTATAATCTTTTATATGCTCGTTCACATTATCTGCAATTGTGCAATTTCCATTTATTTTTGGATTTGATTTGCAAAGTTTCTTGTTGGATTCGAACGGAAACCATCAGTTTGTACTTGTAGGCTCTTGAGCTCCCAAAAGGTCAATTTATTATCCCCCGCCGCGCGTTTAGCGCGAAGCGGGGGATATAGTATTCAGCTCCGTACGTCCGTCCGTACGTCCGTCCGTCCCGCTTCTTGTTAGCGCGATATCTAATGAACCGCTCAACCTAGAATCTTCAAACTTGGTACCAGTCTTCATCTGGGGAATACGCAGACCTGAAAAGTTTTCGGTGACCTTGACTTCATTTTCAAGGTCACAGCGAGACTTTGACCAGTTTTGAAAATGTTGTTAGCGCGATATCTAATGAACAGCTCAACCTAGAATCTTCAAACTTGGTACCAGTCTTCATCCAGGGAATACGCAGACCTGAAAAGTTTTCGGTGACCTTGACTTCATTTTCAAGGTCACAGCGAGACTTTGACCAGTTTTGAAAATGTTGTTAGCGCGAAATCTAATGAACCGCTCAACCTAGATTCTTCAAACTTGGTACCAGTCTTCATCTGGGAAATACGCAGACCTGAAAAGTTTTCCGTGACCTTGACTTCATTTTCAAGGTCACAGCGAGACTTTGACCAGTTTTGAAAATGTTGTTAGCGCCATATCTCATGAACCGCTCAACCTAGAATCTTCAAACTTGGTACCAGTCTTCATCCAGGGAATACGCAGACCTGAAAAGTTTTCCGTGACCTTGACTTCATTTTCAAGGTCACAGCGAGACTTTGACCAGTTTTGAAAATGTTGTTAGCGCCATATCTCATGAACCGCTCAACCTAGAATCTTCAAACTTGGTACCAGTCTTCATCTGGGGAATACGCAGACCTGAAAAGTTTTCGGTGACCTTGACCTCATTTTCAAGGTCACGGCGAGACTTTGACGAGTTTTAAAAATGTTGTGAGCGCAATATCTAATGAACCGCTCAACCAAGCATCTTCAAACTTGGTACCAGTCTTCATCTGGGGAATACGCAGACCTGAAAAGTTTTCGGTGACCTTGACCTCATTTTCAAGGTCACGGCGAGACTTTGACCAGTTTTGAAAATGTTGTTAGCGCCATATCTCATGAACCCATTAACCTTGAGTCTTCACGGGGGACATAGTATTCCGCTCCGTACGTCCGTCCAGCTTCTTGTTGTTAACATCAATTTGCGGCGGGGGATCATGTCACCTTTGTGACAAATACTTGTCTTTATATCATTTGTTACCGACATGGTAAAGAGATTTAATTTTCTATATCAAGAGTTTTAAAAGAGAGTAGACAGGTCGTCATAGCCTAAGAAAGGTAACATGCAATGCAAACTACGATTTGTGACCATAAATTATACCAAGATTACAATATTATTTGGATGTAATATTTAGCCTATAACATTATAAAACGAACCTTGTCGCCAAAACAGTCGCTTAATTGTCAGGAATAATATACGCAAAAGTTCCGTGACACTCCAGTCTAATTATCACCAAAGAGGTGTGTTATATTTGAGGTGTTCAGTACCAAAAAAACGAACCCATTTCCTCGACATCATTTGTATAGCTTGTTTGCACTGTTAACATATTTAGGAAACGGAATTCTCCTTCATGTCGACTGCCGTTTGGTCATTTTGGTACAAGCATTTAGGTTATGCACTGGAGCTGGACTTTATGTAAAAGAGAAACATTACACTAAAATGCTTTGTCTCATAAATTTTCATATTGTAAAATGATAGGCTCTTGGGCTTTGTGAAAAACATGTTTTGCTAATGCTTCAAATAGGTCATTTGCATTTTACATTTATGTTATGGAGCTATATTCCGAAAAGAATTTATTACTTCAGTAGGAATACGTTTGCTAGTGGAACAAAAGCTGAATCAGCCTTGTTACTGTATCATACTACCAAATTCATTTAATCATTAGGGAACCCTGTACAGTCATAATTACCACGATGCACACTTAAAAACCTAAAAACTCCATCGTCATACTTGCAATTAGCTATTGAGAAAAGAAATACATCACTTTGTAGAATAATCATTCGTCGAAAGTTTTATATCATATTAACCTGTTTTAATCAACAATAAAATACTTAATTCGACGTAAAAAAAACAGCACCCTCTGCAAAAGTGCCTTAGCTTTTAACGAATCCGTTTTCAGTGGCGTAATAATTATGTGTGTGGGATTTACACCGCGTCTCAGTTACCGCAATTGCGACCTATAGGTATCATCTTGGACGACAACGAGTACCTGATTCGAAGAAAAAGAAAAGAAAATCTAGTCGTTCGGGACAGAGATGGCTTTCAAGCGTATATTTAGGACACGGAAATTGTGAAATGGCCACACTTGATTCTCCTTCATGTCGTCTGCCGTTTTGGATATTGTGGTAAATTATCTTTTGAATGAATTTTAGTGTGATTTTTCTAAGGTTGGTGGCAAAATATTGCAAATATTACAATGAATACAGTAAAAATACTTGTTAAGATATTGAACTTTACTACATTCTGAATATGGGACTTAAAGTAGTGTTTTAGCAGCATCCTGGCTGTAGCCAGTGTGAGGAGGACAGCTATATATATCAATTCAATTCTTTATTTCGGTATGCGTGGCCTCCGGCCCATATACAGGTAACAGTGAGCAGGTTGGAGATGTTACAACAACAATAATTGGCTCCTCAGACGGAGTGCATGATGAATAAAGAGCTGTAGTAAAATAAGAACGTCTGTATCACATGATGACATTAAATTGATGAAACTGTATTTTAAATCATATGGTCTGCAGACAGGCAGTACATATGTTAATCTCAAGTCATTAAAGGCTGGACAAACCATAATAAAATGAAATTCATCTTCAATATGATCCAGTTTACATACTCTGCATAAGCGCAGTGATCTCATAACATTACTATATCGCCCAAGTTCAACTTGAAGTCTTACCATACCGATACGAAGTTTCGTCATTTCGCGACGGTAAAGGGAACAATCACTATGAGTTAAATACAATTCCGGTTTTAAATTCAACTTAAATTCAGAATAATACTCATACCTGCTACTAGACTGCAAAGCGGATTTCCACTCCTGAGTTAGAATATCAGTAACCCGTTGTTTAAATTCTGAGAGAAACAGTTCCACACTCCCTACTCCTTGAAACAACCAGACGTAACCAAACCCGTAACTAAAAAGAACATTCTTAACCGAAGAAGCCCACGTATGACGATTAACGCTATCTAAAGAGTATATATATATATATATAATTATATTCTATAACCATATTCATTGTGACCCTTGAAATAGCTTGGTAATTGTGAAGAAAAACACCTTCACGAATATATTTGCTAAGAATCTAGTTGGCCCATCCTCAATAATCCATGGTGTAATGATATGTTCGCGTTCTGTGTCGGCTCTCCCGAACACAACGTAGTATACGCTGCCGTGCGCCTGCACGTGCAAAGCATGTAACCGCGTTCGCGTTTGTCCTTGTACACTTCAGTCCTGTAGTAAATGTTGTGATGGCAACTTCTGTTCTTGTGGTCTCTCGCGTGTTGTTCCTTAATGTTACACATGGTATCCGTTTTGATAAATCTCTATTCATTACCTCGAAAACTTTTATAAACGGCCTAACCTAATACGGCCCTTGGCTGTGTACAGTTTTATAAAATTATATTTTATGAAATGATTATGTAAGGGTCTAAATTGCAATAAGATGTTTATATTTGGTTGTATGAAATGGTCTTCGTTAACATATAAATATCGACTATTTTGTTTAACCCTTTGAATAGAAATGAAAGAAATTAGTAATTCTAATCAAACAGTATTGACATTAGCTACCTCTAACTTTGCTATTATTTTATACCACTTATTTTACCAGAATTCATCATTTACAACTTGTACAGTAAGAACACTTCATTTGAAAATACAAAAAAATTCATAATCGAAAAATACATCCAGGTACTCGGACTAATTGTCAAGAAGTTCGTTCGTTTTTTTCCGAATGAAGATAAACTCCTTACAGCATCAATTTCGAAAACAGTGCGGTTGAGCCTCCAACAAGATACATGTAGGACATCATTTCTGATCGGCCAAGGGCGTAATGCCAGTTCAGCTGGACGGCCTGCCTCTTCGGTTAATCTAAGATGAACAATAGGACCGAATATAAAAACCTGTTGATCTACATTTATTTAGATTCGGTCCATGCATCATTTGTATAGAAGAATGTCGATCGGAAGTGAGTTAAAACGAAAGCATTTCGTTTTGGCACGTACAGCTTCCAATCAATTTCAGATGATCAACATTGTAAGACGTATGTTTCAATGCAGACAATCTCCAGACAAAATTAATTTAATTAGTTAATTCCAATCAAATGTCATAAGCTATAATGGAGATTTCTCAGACGTTTATCTCAATTCAAAAAATCTATTAAAAATCTGTTTGGATTCCAGAGCAAGGTACAAATTGATATCAAATAGGTATTCTGTCTTTCTTAAATAAAGAATTTTCTTTCAAACGGTCAAAACTTGTAGTCTTCATGTGATCATAATAACCTCTACTGTCAGGCAAACTGACGACACTGCAGAAATAATGCTTATTATTATATTATTATTATTCAGATAACATCGTGTCTAGTGTCCAATTTCTTCAACGCCCAAGGCCTATAAATACATACATCCAATCAAATACATATTATCCCTTAAATCTAAAACCATATAGTATGTCACGATCCAGATAAAGATATCAGGTAATAAATAAGAAGGCTAATCAAAAAGTGTCAAATTATATCAATAATGATAAGTTAACTTATATCATTGTCTATATAATTATACGTTTCTTTCAGCACATGTCAAAGGCAACAACATATATAATGTATGTGGGCGTTCTGTGTCGACTTGCTATGACTATCAAGAGAGCATTGTGAATATCATTATCAAGAAATTGATTGTGAAACTGAATGTGTACTATACAGTACTTTTACCATTCATGGAACATTATCAAAATTGAAATAAAAAAATGTGTAAAACATTGATTGAAAATTCTGATGATCATCATGGGGAGTCGAATGTTGCAATTCAGAGAATCACTTTTATATGAATATCTAAAGTGTACCATGGTTTACCTATGCTTGTTACTTAAAGGACCAGTAGCACGTTTTAGGGGGGAATATAAGATTATGACAGGAAAATGAAAATAAATGGTTCCAATTGAAAGAATGTATATAAACTAAATGAAGCAATAATAAATCAAATATATAAAGTTCAGCCATGCGATTCCTTTTCCTTACACAAAGGGAGTTAAAGGTCTTAACACAAAAATGGCCGCCAGTGGACTTTATGTGAATCTTTATAATTTGTTCTCTGACTATGGTCAGTATGGATGATTGGTTTGTGTATTGCGATTTCTGACATTGGCAAAAAAAACATTTAGCTTTAACGAACAATTATGAGTAAAAATTGTAATATATGAAATTTTCAAAAAACGTGCTACTGCTCCTTTAAAGGGGCAGTTGCACGTTTTTTGATAATTTTATATTTTATATTTTTCACTTATAATTGTACGTTAATGCTACATGTTTTATAGTGATAGTGTCAAAAATCTCATAACCCAAACCAATTATCCATAGTAAGAGGACAAAGTATGAAGATTTACCTACAATCCATGGGCGGCCATTTTGTGTGAACACCTTTTATTCATTTTTTGTAAGAAAAGAGAATCGCATGGCTACATGTTACATTATATAGTTGAATTATTACTACTCCATTTAGTTTAAATGTATTGTCTTTTAATTGGAACCATTTATTTTCATTTTCCTGACATCACCTCATATGCCCCCTAAAACGTGCTACTCCCCCTTTAAAGGGGCAGTAGCACGTTTTTTGATAATTTTATATTTTAAAAATTGCACTTATAATTGTAAGTAAATGCCTTATGTATTATATTGACAGTGTCAACAATCACATTACACAAGCCAATCACACATAGTCAGAGGACAAAGTATGAGGATTTACATAAATTCCATTGGCGGCCATTTTTTTGTGAACACCTTTAATTCATTTTTGTAAGAAAAAGGAATCGCATGGCTGAATCTTACGTTATATATTTGAATTATTACTGCTCCATTTAGTTTAAATACATTGTCTTTCATTTGGAACCATTTATTTTCATTTTCCTGACATCACCTTATATTCCCCCTAAAAACGTGCTACTGCCCCTTTAAAGACACTGACGCACACGAATCTTCGTGACAGAAACATAGTACATATAAGGAATATCTATTGATATCACTTAAGACCTACGAATCTACCGCCTAAGTCATTCAGAAGAAAATAATGTATGATATTAAGATCGTAAAATGTATTCTTAAGGACAGTAAATTAATAAAGTTACAGATATATCCTCAGGTCAAAGTGCTACTTCAGTTGATAATATAACGAATTGTATTCAAAAGGTGCACGCATTCCTTTTCAAGTTAATTTTTTCCACTTCCCACGAAAGTCAAAGAGATATTTCCAAGTTAGCAAGATTAGGAAATTGGAGTTTTCTGTGGTGGCATGTATAAGATATTTTATCTGAAGGTGTAGTTGGCAAGGGTAAAACAATTGTCGTTAAGTACATCACTGACTATTTTCCTGATGAAGGGACCCGGGGCTGCTATAGTGTAGAGTATCGGAACATGAAGCCCTGGTGACCGAGTGTGCTCTCTGGGGACCTTTATCTATAAAGATCTAGAAAATCGACATTGAAATATATTACTTTAAAGGAGGTTACGGGTTAAGTATGATTAATCATGAATGTTAATCAAAAATATATTTCTGGTCATAATTGATTAGATTTGTCTGAGAAATGACAGTGACTCATTATTAAAGTTATGAAATTATGACTCTACCTTGTCGAAAACACTTCATTACTGTATGGATTATTGTTTTGAAGTAATCACATGCTTTAAATTTGTTTATATTAATTCAAAATATCTTACATATACATGTCCAAATGCCAACAATATGATAAAACTTGTTTGAATGTAATTTTTGAAACAGTCATATTCGCAAGAAGCAAAATCCACACGTCCAAATAACATGAATGCTAGTTGTATAACCTATCAAACAGGATCAACTGACTTTAGAAAAGTTTCACATATTTGTTTCGATATTTGTGATTTTTTTAAATCAAGCCACATAATAATTAAATGAACGAACATAAGCCATATTACAAATCAAACTAATTGATCGGCTATAAAAAATATTAATGATATGATGGAAATGATT
Source organism: Steromphala cineraria (assembly GCA_916613615.1). Taxonomy (NCBI): domain Eukaryota; kingdom Metazoa; phylum Mollusca; class Gastropoda; order Trochida; family Trochidae; genus Steromphala; species Steromphala cineraria. Next base: position 44,121,311 of record OU744733.1, read on the forward strand.
TAACTAAGATATCAAAGGGGACTAGATTGAAATTTCTTTCATCAAGCAAATACATTTAATGTTTAATTTTGAGCAAACTTTTTGCCGTCTCTTGCATACAAAAATACAAATCTTTGTAGGATCCGAAATGTTGGTCTTTCAAATCCCCTAGCGTTGGTTGATTTCATACCACCTACATGTATGCACTTTACTTTCAAGAGCCCTTTTTTCAAATGCGTGGGCTAAATGCTGTTCCATTGTTCTGAATTGTATAATGTTACGCTCAATCGACTCTTTAGTTACAACGCCATATTCTGACCATCAGAGAACTATTAGTTGGATGGTGGACATACTGTTTCTTTTAAGTTTTAGAAAAAAAAACATGTTTTTTGTATTGACATTTTAACATAAAAGGTTTAAATGCTATATTTGGCATGGATAATCATCGACGACGTTATCAAGTTCTATTTTCTTTCGTATTTCTTCTTAAATTTAAGGGGCTATTTGAATTGGAAAGGTCACTTGTGTAAAAAAGGTTGTAGTAGAAGTAGCAAAGTAATTTCCTTTCTTAGATTGTTGATTTACGTTTTTGTATGCATGTACTGATTGTTAACTTATTCGATGTTCTCGATTTGCCAATAATGTGGATTATGTATTTGTATACATGTGCAGATTGTAAACATTTCAATTCATGTATTTGCCTGTATTAAAAATACAGGAGAAAAAAAATTATGATTATGATAATGATATGTGGATTAGAATTTAACTGGTAAATTTACAAGACCTTTATTTGACATATCGCGTTAGTTCTAAATAATAGGGATTTCAACAAAAAAATTCTACAATTATATTGAAATTTAGCTATCGTTTCAAATTATCGCTGATACTCACGTCCCCATGGTTTCCACCCAAAAACAATAGGACTGTCCCTTTAATCATAATAAAAAGCTCTTAATGAGTCTATTCTTGGAATTAGTGCAACATACGCTTTCTGTCGGTGGAAACATTATTTGATTTCTTTCTGTACAGTTTACAATTGTTCTTATTCTTAAAACCGTATGACTTAAAGATCATAAGAAACAGATCGGAAGCTACTATATATCCATTTGTAGAAAATGTGTGGGTACATCTATATAGATACATTAACTTACTTTAACATCAAAGAGTTATCGGAATCACGTCTTATGTATGTTGAATATGTTCATGTTTCACCTGTGGCGTTAATTCACCTGGGCATTAGTCGGTAAAAACCTGTCACAATCTCTCGTATATGATGATTGAGTTTAGAGTATTTTGATATTGATAATCATACGTGTGTAGTGCTTGAGTGGTTTTCGTTAATGCATTGTTGCACCTCACTAATGTGTAATGAAAGTTTCGGATTAATCCTGCTTGATTTGTTTTGGTTTTGTTATAAACAAAGGTATAGATTTGCAAGATGTGCAAATAAGATATTTTCATCAAAGCTCTATCGAAACAGAAAAACGTTCCTTGTAAGTTTGTGAACTGACACTAACAATGTGACAAAATTAATCTGCAATACGATAAGAATATCATGAACATATTGTGCAATTTGCTGGGGATATAGCTCGACCATGTCAGCTGCTTGTTTTCATTAAAATGACCTTCATCGCATTGCATATTAAGTGTTGATCTTTGTTTGAAGTATACAAGTCTGTGATATGTCACGTGCGTTCTTCACGATTTGCATGTATATGAAGTTTAAATTTATTTTCAGTCAAAAACTACAGGTGAGGAATGTCATCACAACAACCTAACTAAGCGGAAACCAATGACCATCGTGACCAAAAAACTTTAAATGTCTGGATGAAGAACTTGAATTTTAATGATTTAATGGAAAAAAAATTCTGCCGTAAAACATTTGAGTTCACATCATATAAGGATACCATTACATAAACTTAAAAAGCAAATGGAATGAACGATAAAAAATAAACACACCAATTTCAGACAAAACAAAAACTAGTGCCAAGGGAAAACTCCTTTTTCAAAATCGTCAAAAACTAAATTCTCTTACGGCATAGTCATTTTTTTACATATTTAATAAGCATCTTCTGTTAAGAAAAAAACACAATTTCAGTTCCAAAGGGAACGATCATGTGGTAGTTCAAACACACATAGGGTGTTTTAATCGCAAGTTCGAAATGTATTTGTGACAGAATGTTCGGTATGTAAATTTAAGTAATTGGAATTAAATTAAAAAAACGATGTTGTTGAAATATTACACTTTATACCTGCTTAATATATTGGCACGTCATTGCTGTAGGGCGTTTTTAAACAAGCAAAGTGTTCATTTTCTCTCCCATCTCGCCTATTTAAGGAGATTCAAGTTCACTGAGTTTCTGATAAGCGTGTTTCTTGCAAACATGAAAAGATAAAGTTTCAGAATTTTAAAACAAAGTAATTTGGCTTCCGGGTAAAAACTGTAACTATGTTTCATTCCAAAATTCAAGCCTGGATTAAATTACATTAGTACGGAATTACTCATTACCTCCCACTGGATCACGTTATTAAACACAAAACTGACAAATGGATATATCAGTTTAAATGCCATTTAAAAAAAGGAAGAATTATAAAAAGTCTGTATGAAACCTTCATTTTCAAATTCGCCATATTCATATGATGTTCACAAATATTTCACACATACATTCTAAGTTATAATGTACCTCATGGATGTATGTACAATAGTAAGACATACTTTTTTTAAACATTGACTTCATTGTTTTACACATGTATTGCCCAAAAATACCAAAATAACTTAAACTGTAAACCAATTGACTTACCATATTGTATTTAAACAATCAAATCAATCGAAATTCACACATATTGGACAAATATTCTAGGAAAACTCCAAATAAACAATTAAAATGGACCTTACATGTATGTTAAGAATGTATTAACATGGCATCTGTAAAAAAGAAAGGTTATTTTTCCCATTAGCACTCCAACGTTCTAATGATAATAGCAACAAATATGAAACTTAACAAGAAGACATAGTCAGCAACATACAAAAGCAAATTTGGTTATTTTATCTTTTGAAGGGGCAGTAGCACGTTTTTATGGGGAATATAAGGTGATGTCAGCAAAATGAAAATTAATGATTCCAATTGAGAGACAATATTATGTAATGAGAAAGTAATAATTCAAATATATAACGTAAAGTTTAACCATGCGATTCCTTTTTCTTACATAAAATGAAGTAAAGGTGTTCACACAAAATGGGCGCCAATGTATTTTATGTGAATTATCATGCTTTGTCCTCTGACTGTGGATGATTGGCTTGTATATTGACACTGACAAAATAATACATTTAGCATTAACTTACAATTAACATTAAAAATTTTGAAATATATAATTATCAAAAAACGTGCTACTGCCCCTTTAAGGTTTCATAGAAAAATTTTCTCCGGACAGACGAACGAAGCTCAAACTTTATGCCTTCCCACTTTGTGGCGGGTGATAGTAAGTATGCTGTGTAATGTGTTACCAATGGATACTGGAAAAGTAAATAGCCTTATGCAAATTATAGAAGCACTTCACTTTTTCTTTTTTTAATAAGGTTTTCAATTTATGTTTCATGTACATTTTATACAAAGATTTTGCTAACTTGATGTATATGAAGGCTTTTTTAATACAAAGCTTTGAATATTAAAGAGAAATGTTTGAAAAGTTCCAGAAAGATAAATTTGGATTAAATTGATTTATGTTTTTTCTTGCATTGACGTTTCTTACAAAGATCGTTTTTAAATCATATTTGATTAAAAGGTATTGCAATTTAATAGTTATTTACAAGATGACCTTTAATACAAATTTATCACTTGACTTTTAACACTGTAGAAGGCTTTTCTCAACATATCGAGAACATGTTAACATCTCAAGAAGTTTAAAAAATAAACTTCATCTAAGATATTTTTAAATTTATAACGTAAGAAAATCAAATAAAAAATGTCTGTGTAAAATGCACACAATTCTTTAAGAATTAACAGAAAAGTACATTTAGTAGAAAATACTATTCTTAGAACATAAAACTATTTTGAGAATAAAAACCAAATATGATTTGTCATTTAGTTGTTGTAATCTATATAATACTGAGATGTGCACATATCCCTTTTGCCTGGCAACGATTGTTGTAGCGCAAAGGTTCCTTATATTTTCGCCTGTGACGTCATAAAGCCATTGTTCGTGACGTCACTATAGCCAGCCGTTGCAAGGGAAGCGGCCCGTTTTCTGGATATTTCTCGGAGAATATGGGATTGAATCGGTAATCAAGAAATTATTACCCTCGACAATTGTCATGACTGAATGACTCGCTTATGACGTCACTTATAATTACGAAAATAGCCGAACTGCGGCGGAAATATAGTTGTTTAATATAATTTGTTTGCTTTTCGATGTTTCGAGCAAAAGATGTGAAAAAATATGGTTTTCTCTCTAATGTTGCTCTTAAATGGTTTAAATGTTACAAAGGATCTCGATTAGTTGTTAATAAAAGTTGTAAAACATTATACCTATGACACCATTGAATATGCTATTTTTAAAAATTGCAAAATTTACTTTTTTGTTTTCAATTGATTATTTAACTTACCAATAGTTACAATTCAATTGTATCCCAAAAAAGCAATTCAAATGAATTCAGTTCAACAAACATGGAAGTGAATGAAATAGTACATTTATGCACAGCCAACTGGATACATTCCATTCGATATCACTTTCACATATAATTACAATTACTAATATGTTTATATAGTTATGTGAGAATGATTTATAATTTATGTTATCATATTTTATATTTTATTTTATGTGTATCTGTTGAAGTCACTAAAAATTCGGAAAATATTTATGACGAAAGTATTTGAAATTTTAAACTCAAATCACGACTATGACATTCAAAGAAGATACAATATTTCCCATTATATATATATTTTTGCTAACGTTGTCGCATATACATGCAGTTACATTTTATCTTTGTTATTTGCATATTCACGGTTTAAAGTATCAAAATCATAAACCTTAAACGGGCAGTAGGTATTTATAGCTAAAGGAAGCAGTAATAAATCAAATATATCATTAAAGTAATGAGATTTTTGGCACGATCAAAATAATACATTTAGCATAGACGTGCACTTATTAGTGAAAATTATATGAAAATTCTTTTTAAAAAAACGTCCTACTGCCCCTTACAGAGCATAAGATTTGGGACCTAAGATACCATTTAGCACCATATTTAAACGTTGAATTTAAATAAAAGGTTTAGCATCACATGTATATTTGGATCACACCACCAAACCAAGGTTAAAGAAATTATAAGAAGGTTGTGAGCATATATTTTGAATGATAAAACAAAGTCTACAAACTTCAAACAAACGGGCAGAAAATTCGAGAGTCTGGATGCTAGCACAGAGAAATAATTGTCAGCAAGTTAGGTCTTAGTTGATGCAAAGGCCAAGTTCAGCGTTTGCGCATTGATATGAAAGTAACCAGTTTCCCTGGAAAAAGATAAATATTGTTAATTTTGCTCACACAAATGTTTTCAAATTTTATCATATCTGTTTTCATATGAAAGGCCTTGCAACATGCTTTCATGTCTGTATCTTATTTACAACTAGAGTTATGACAAAATACGTGTTTTCGAAGTCCGCATTGATTTCGCGTCATTTTAAAAGGGGTTGCCATGGAAATAGCTCGATTTAACAGGGTTAGAAACACTATTTTTTTCCAAAGCCATATTTTTCTGGAGCGCCATTCATCTAGGAACAATAAAAAAATAGGTCTGATCTTGCAAACTTAAATTGAAACAAATTAAAATTAAAGACAACAAACATTTTTGCAAAAAATATGAAATATTTTGAAGAAATATTACTCAAAATGACATTATGATCAGCTAAATATTTGAACATGGTTCCAAGTTTATTTTTATATGAAAGATCTTGGGATGAGCTTTTCAATAATATATTTTTCATCCTTGTATCTAATTTATAACTAGAGTTATGACAACATACGTGTTTTCGAAATCTGCATTGATTTCGTGTCATTTTCAAAGGGGTTGCCATGGAAACAGCTCGATTAAACAGGGTTAGCAACACTATTTTTTTCCACATCCATATTTTTCTGGAGCATCATATATCCAGAAACAATAAAAAACAGGTCTGGTCTTGTTATACCTCCGGTTGGGGTTCAACCTCAGAATCTGGACTTGGCAACTGGTCTATATGCGCGAACAAAGTGGGCGCAGGTTGGCAATGACTTTCTCTCGCCTCGAATCAAAATAATATATGTGTGTCCAAATTTCTTGTTAATGAACGTAACAGTCTTTCTCTCCTCACAGAGGCAGATCAAGTTATGAAATGATGATACAGCCTCTGTTCTATTACGCCGACTTTGTTCGATAGAATGGGAGATGCCTAATTAGAGGCAATCAAAATTAGTTATCATTTTAGCTACTGAATAATCGCAAAAGCTGTGATATGTGATATGAACCACCCTTTCCATGCGGCGAAAAGCGTTGTCATTTGAAAAAAAAAAGTAAATGGGTTGTGGTGCAATTTTTCCGCCAGAGGAAACTGCCGGAACCCACGGATTCCGGCGAGTAAGAACAGATGCTCTATCAACATTTCATGACTTGATCTGCCTCTGTGGGGAGGGAATGCATAACAGTGTACTCTTATATTTTACTTTGTGTGAAGGACATTTACCAATGCTCCAATTCCAATTGTTCCAATTAGAATCTCCAACAGGACAGTTAATTGACTGTCCCTGTGTGGAACAAAACGTTTTTTTAGCTGAGAGAGTTTCAATCGAATCTATCATTCTTCTGTCATTGATACAGATAGAACCTTTTAACTCGAGTGTTTTGTTCTAGCGCGAATGACCATCAATTTACTCTAAACGACGACTGAAGAGACACTGGAGTGCTTTTAACTCGGGTAATAAATGTTCTAATCTTACTGCGACCGATTCAGTTTATTACAAATTACAGACTGTATTCCCACTTGTGTATTAATCATGAGGTTTTATTTCTTAAAACTCTTTGCTGATACGTTAAATCTCTTTGGTGGAATTATATATGCGTTGAATAGATGAAATATTGTTAACACTGGTGCTTTAACGGGGCAGTAGTACGTTTTTAGGGGGAATATAAGGTTGTTCTATTGAAAGACAATGTATTTAAACTAAATGAAGCAGTTATACATCAAATATAATGTAAAGTTCAGCCATGCCATTCTTTTTTCTAACACAAAATGATTTAAGGGTGTTCACACAAAAATGGTCCCAAATGGATTTTATATGAATCTTTATAATTTGTTCTCTGACTATGGATGAGTTGTTTGTAAAATGAGATTTTTGACACTATCAAATAATACATTAACATTAACGTACAATTGTTGGTGAAAAATTAAAACATAAAAGTTTTAAAAAACGTGCTATTGCCCCTTTAATGGCAACACCAACAAGTTATTTTAGATAGTGTTTGTTTGTATTAGATTTAAGGATAAGAAAAGAACGATGATTACAAGAAATATGTGATATCTTAATATCCTAATAATATATTTGATATCTTGATAACTATCTGCAACATTTTAAGAACGATGATTACAAGAAATATGTGATATCGTAATATCTTAATAATATTTTTGATATCTTGATATCTATTTTCTGCAACATTTTTACATATTTGGTTTAGAGTAGAAGGGGTCAGTAGAATTAGAAGGATGATTAAAAAAAATTCCTTCTCAAAAAATAAAATGTTAATAAAGCGACTATAGACTACTTCAAAATAATATTATTACATTTCAATTAAAGTAGAAGAAATCACCTGTTTATTTTCTCCTGAGAGCAGTTTTATCAACACTTCTGTTATCTACTCACACTTTTGCTAAAGTATGTCTGAAATGTTTCCAATCCGGGGGTTTATGGACTCTAATTCGATTGTTGTCCGGGAAATGAATGTCTGTGGCAGGATTTGGGATGACTCCTTTGTAGCTGAGAAATAAATAGTTCATGAAGTCAGATTGATTATGAAATTGTTGAGGATTGATGGTAGAGAATAGATGTGAAAATATGTTTGGTATTTTTTTTTTGTATGACGACAAAACAGATTTTTAGGGTAAACAAATCAACTCTTAATTCATTACACATGGTTTGACTCGTTTCAATGTTTAAGAAAGCTTTATAGGCCGATTAACTACGTATGTACATAAGTTACATAGTTTTTGGTCAGAAAATCTAATTATATTGACATAAATCTTTAATATTCCTTTATTTGCAAATCCTTAACCATTGTATAGATTTGGATAATTTAGTATCATATGTTATCGTGATTATGCATTTTAAGGAAACTATTATGTGTTTAAAAGGTGCGTTTGCGTATTCTTTAGAAACAAAATGTTCATGTACCCCGTTAGATATATTTTGTTTGGAATTAACTGTTCTAGCATAAACATGATGACATGTCCACCATATTTGAAAGTGATTTAGGCTATTTATTCATATAACAATATCATAGATTAGGGGAATGAAGAATCATTCTGTTTGGAAAATATAAAAAGAGGTCATGTCACAATGCTTTCATTTAAATCGCATTTATTGCAGTGTGAACACCTTATATTCATTTTGTGAAAGAAAAAGGAATCGCATGGCTGAACTTAACATTATATATTTGATCACTGATGCAATACTTTCTTCAAGGTGTATTATTAGCTAGTTCTTAACGATTTAAATCATATTTCATAATAACCGCCTTTTAGTATAAACACTTCAATCACAGTGTCACTGAGCAATTACATAAAATAACCCACACTGATTACGGATTAATATTCCAAAGACCAAATGTTTGATTAAATTCCATGAAGCTTTTCTCAAAAGAACCTGAATTCAATGTTCAGGATATGAAGGAGATAAACTTCGTGTGTTTGAAAATCAGAGACATGTTATACTGCATTGATAGCGAGTAAATTCTAAACTGAAACCGGACGTGCAGATCACGTTGAACGAACAGAGTCGAACAAATTATTTATTTTGTCTTTGTTCATTGAAGTAATAATAACATGTAAAATGTAAAATCCAATATAATGTTCAGCACACAAAATATGAACATTGATTGACCGACAACAACGTACATATATCTTACATTAAAACAAACAAAAGAGTATTAATAAAGACTTTTCAATTATCTGTTCCAAGTAAACTGACAACCGAAACAAAACCACTGAAAGATACTAATGAAAATATGAACTATAAGATTTAAAATGGCTTAATTGTTGGATGGATTAAAAGAAATAATACACCTTTGTGTAGCTGACATTAATGTTAAAGGGCAGTTTTTTTTGATAATCTCATATTCTAAATTGTTCATTGAAAATTGTTAGTTAATGCTAAATATTTATTTTGACAGTGTCAAAAATCTCATTACACAAGCCAATCATCTATTATCAGAGGACAAAGCATGAAGATTCACATAAAATCCATTGGCGGCCATTTTGTGTGAACACCTTTAATCATTTTGTGTAAGGAAAAGAAATCTCATGGCTAAACTTTACGTTAGATATTTGAATTATTACTGTTCAATTTAGTTGAAATACATTGTCTTTCAATTGGAACCATTAATTTTCATTTTCCTGACATCACCTTAATTCCCCTTAAAAACGTGCTTCTGCCCCTTAATGTCCTTAAGATTCATTCGGATAATAAGTTGCTTGTGGTGTCAAAAAGTCCATCCTTAAACGATCTGTTTTGACTCTCTGTGATGTTGTAATGTTATTGTTTATTTGTGTAGCAAAGTTTAAACGAACACAGCTTGTCAATATTAATTGTCTTTGTTCCCTGGAGCATTTCATACGTAATATACTATAAACGGATGTAACAAAGTCAAAGACGGCGTGCACACTCTACATGAAACATTTTATTGAACGATTCCTGACACTACAATGCAGCCGAACGTTCTAGCAACTTGACTGTTCTGGGTCCGCCGTGCAGCATTCAAATAGCCCTTTCTCCTGTAATGTCAGAAACTTCGGCATTCTCTCGTGTCTTCCTATTATGTCAAATGTCGCCCAAGTGATTGTTACGGACTTTATACCCTCACTTGCATTTTAAGAATTTGCTAGAGATGTCAAGTAAAGACGAATTTTGACGCACTCGCATTTCAGATGCAATTCTCGTTTCTTAAAAAAAATCTGAAGAGAAAAAAAGGGACGTATTTGATAATTTGATGAATTCTTCTAAGGGAAAGATTTTTAGTCCTTCAGTGTATTTGTGAAATGTTTTCAAGTGCAGTGTGTATTTAAAAGGACATCATGAGTATGCTTAATATATATCACGTGAAATCAATGTGATTATGTAATATTATATCTAGAACATGTTGTAGTTATAAGAAATAGACTACGCGACAAAAGAAAGTATAGGTTCGTAAATTCAATTTGTTTTGATAAACTTTAATAAAGTGTGAACCAAATTTGTTCAAAAAATCAATGTCTGAGTACGATTCGGGAGCTATCACATCGATATAATGGATCGTTATTCATGGTGCCATGACATGTCAAAATGGTAAAACACGTTTCAAACCATTCGCTTTTACTGTACGTACTGAAGTTGAGTATAGATATTCACATACATGAGGTTGGACACATAGTTGATGAAAGCACAAAAAGAACTGCCACGACATTAACAGGAGGTGAGCTAGAGCGAGCTGTTAGTATGCGAGAAATGGGGGCAAAACAGGTTCAGATTGCAAGAAAGGCTCTGGTGCACGGCTTTAACGGTGGCTAGACTCATCCAACGACAAAAGTAAACAGGCAGGAACCAGGACAAGCCATGAACCGGAAGACCACATGTCACAACACCTCAGTGGGATCTACACATACGACGCATTCACCGATATCTAGACAGTCCCAGGTTATCCATCGACATTTAAAATTTTGAACCCCTGCTTTTGAGAAATAGTTTTTAAAATTAGCTAAAATGATTATATAGGAATATGTTTCAAAAGGTGGGTCTTGTCTCAACAGGGCCAATTCTCTACATTTCTCCTCTATCAATATATACGTTGTACGTATCTGGTGTATACGTTTCAAAGTAAATGTTAACTCAGCAACCAAAGTTTTATGTGACGAAGATGTATTTTCCATAAAATAAAATCAGTTATTATATGATTGGCGGTGAAATACCGAGATCTATCAATTACAGTAAACCGTGTTATCAGTCACTAGTGACAATAACAATGGAACGTGTTATCAGTCACTAGTGACTGATAACAACAATGACCTGACGTCATCGAACAATGCTCTGACGTAATGACACGCTCATGACGTCATGTTGTTGCTTTGGCGACGGGCTCTCTTTGAAGCCGACTCAACGTAAATGCACTTCAATTTTGTTAGAAATACAACGATTAAATCATAAAATAAATAGAAAATTTGTGTTTTCTTGACAAATACCATGTTTATCTCATCTCGTGAGGCAGAAAAAGTTACATATTTTCACTCGTGGCTGCGCCACTCGTGAAAATATAAACTTTCTTCCACACTCGATGAGATAAACATGGTATTTGTCAAGAAAACACAAATATCCTCTAAGTATATAGGTTAACCGAAATGGGTTCACATGACTATGAGGTGATACCGATACGCACTTGCAAAGTAATGTTTGCAAATCATAGCAACATTTATTACCTACGGAAAGCCTAAAACGCCAGTTTCCGAACTGTCAGGTGGACAAATTCATAACCAACACAGATTAAGGATTGATTTAGGACTACAGTTGTTTATGTTCATTCTCACAAATCATTCAATTTTAGAGGACATTTAGTGTTCCTTGTCAGAGCAAACAAAAGTGTTCACTTAATTTACTTACTTTAACACATATTCTTTGCTCTAATACGAAATGTAAGCACAGTTTATGTTGAGAGACAAAAGAGATTCTGCAGCCAAAATGACAAAAACTGACCAAGTGAAAGTTAAAATGAAAGACGATGGCATGCATAAACAGTTTTTTTTCCATTAAATAAAAATGAGAGTACAGTGTCAATTAAGACTTCATTCCAAAATTGAAGAAAGTCATCAAGAAAAATACGACAAATGACCTGTAAGATAGATAACGTCTAATTCGGATGATTGATAATAATAGAAACTTCTCTTCGTCGTGTAACTGACATTTACATTAGTGTCTATAGAGATTTATCACCAAGATGAAATCTATGCTGGTTGCAATAATACGTTAATTCCAAAAATGTCAAAACTTATTAAAATTTCTGAATTTGATATTAACGGGCTTAGGGGATACAGGGTACAAAATGTACTAGGTAACTAGGACATTGCAGTTGTTGTACTTAAATGGCATTTCCTTTGATTAATGTTCTCACATTAAAAGTGTGATCTAAAGATTGTTCTTCTGTTCTTTGTTTTACTTTCCATACAGTTAGTGGTCAAAAGTGTGTTCGCACCAACGTAATTTCCCATACTTACATGTTTATAAGCAATTAAAAAATAATGTTAACGAATTAAGTTAAGGTCCATTTTATTTAATTTTGTAAATCATATTGGCTACAATCACACAATTACCATTAACCTCAGCCTACATTAGTTATTGAATGAAATTTATCTTATCATCACATATAAATTACAAAATAAAATATGAAAATGAATAAAAAAAGACATAATGTGTGTTATCATATATTAATTTTCTTGAATTGTCTAAAATAATATGGACAACTAATATAAGATATAACACGTATCATTTTGTAATTTATTCAACAATATGCAGGTAGAAATCAAAAGTAGACACGACTACTAAAATGTTAATATTCAAACGACTTGAAGGTGATGAAATACATTTGAACATAACTTAAGTGCACGTTAGAGCCATTTGACCTTCTTCAATTAAATAATAAACATCGGATTGAAATTGAGGTCACTTGACACATGTTTAAGTATTTGTCAAACCTTCAATCACTTTTAGTCATTAAAAAATGGTTGCTGTCCGAGTATCGTAGGGATTGGTCATTTAAGTGTATGCACCAGGAGCATTGATGTTTATTCGATCCAAAACCCTACATTGCAGACATTTATCCTTCATGACACCTTCGACAAAGCGATATGTCACTGATAAGTGTTGAACTATTAATGTTTTGAAAGGGATTGTTGCGAACTCACATAATTAATCAATTACAACGTTCACAAATGATCATTAGTATGAGCCCCATGTCACGAATCAGGGTTCAACTATCAACGTTATGAAAGCTAGGGTAAGTGCGTATTTGAAATAAGTAACCAAATCACCATCTTTGCAGTGTTAATGAGATACCGCTGTGTCAGTATCACAAACAGCAACCTAAGGACACATACGATAAACTCTTGATTATCCTTGTCTGAATTACTGTTCAATAACCAATGTGATTATGCTTGTCTGTCTTCCCAGTTTTATCGGTAATTATTTTCTTTTTTCATCAATAAGGATGAACTCAAACGTTTTCAAATAGGATTACAATATTAGTCAAATGCAAATATGACAATAGATTTAGGATCCAGAAAAAAAGGAAGAAGCGCTTGTATGCAATATTTTTCAACAATGTCAAAAAACATTTGATTTATTATGCTACTTTAGAATAAAATTTGATAATTTGTCCTTAATGAAATGAATGAAGTTAAAACATATAAACCTTTGATTAATGATATTGGTTTCTCCTTTTCATAACTTCAACTCAGAAGATGGATCCCAGTATGCTCAATTGGGTTCAGGTGTGGGGATAAAGCTATGATACGAGCATGGCGATAGTAGTAGTTCCTGTTCTGCAGGGGTTGAAGAACGGATTGTGCCAGAACCTGGTTAATAATCATTTTAAGCCAGCGTTTGTATCGCTATCTAATCAGTATAAAACACTCTGCCCTAATTTCGTTTTTATTTTTTTACTGTTGAGTTTCGGATGTAGACCAATAATTTATATTATATATGCTAAACGTATTATTTTGATAGTGCCAAACACACCAATCATCTATAGTCATAAAATGAATTAGAAAGATTCACATAAAGTTTATTGGTGGACTTTTTTGCAATTGTCTGAACACCTTTAATTCATCTTGTGTAAGAAAAAGGAATCGTATGGCTAAACTTTACATTATACATTTGATTTATTACTGCTTTATTGATACATTGTCTTTCTACTGGAACAATTTATTTTCATTTTCATGACATCACGTTATATTCCTCTAAAAAACGTCTACTGCCCCTTTAAGATAAGGAATGCTTAAACTTAAAACTATAAAGAGGTAGTCCCGAGGCAGATGATTTGTGTAAAAGGAGCTTTGACAATTTAAAAATCAAACAGTTGAAGAAGAAGTGTTGTGTGTATCGGTTAAGAATAAACAAAATCATGGTAAATCAAATAAGTCAAGGGGAAGTTAAACAAGCCATTACAAAATTAACGTCAAATAAATCAGCGAGTCTGGATTGTATTGTCATGAAATGTTAAAGTGGGTCAGCGATTTGATTATGGACCAAATCACTAAACTGTTTAATGAATCTTTGATCAAGTGAGTCTTTCCAAGGAGTTGAACACAAGGCGTCATTATCTCGATACATGAGAAAGAACCTACACACGATACAAACAATTATAGGGGAATTGCTCTGACCAGCTGCTTCACCGTTCACTTCTATCCTGACAGAGAGACTGACATCTCTGACGGATAGATAACAAGCAATCTCTGCTGTACAGTTTGGATTCAGAAAAGGCTACTCTACTGTGAATGCGATTTTCTTCCTTCAGGCTATTTTACAGAAATTCATAAACATGAAAGAGAGATTATTCTGTCCATTTGTACATCTATCAAAAGCCTTTGATATAATGTATAGGAGCGGACAGAAGTGTGAGCTATTCAAACATGGAGTAACAGGACAAATGTGGTCCATAATAAAATCAATGTAATATGAAGTTAAATTATGTATGGAAGTTAATTCAAGCTACTCAGAATTTGTATGTTTTGGAGCTGGAATAAAACAAGGAGAAGTTATGTCTCCATCACTATTTTTTTTTGATGGGAAATGTAGAACAGGCTTTACAGTGCAACAATAATGGAAAATCTCATTTAAAAAATCATAATTTCATTGACTACGTTACGCAGATGATATATCTCACAAGGCCCCGTAACATTTTGTTTTCTCTTTATACATGAACTTATAATTTTATAAACAGAAGAGTAATGGGTCTCCAAGTTTTAATAAAGTTCTATCTTTGTTTGTTAAATTAGCCAGGTTATAACCCCCCTCTTCATTGTCATTGATAAGTCTTTCTTTGCAAAACATCTTTAATTACTCTGAAAATCATTCTTTAAGGTCTTTCAAGAAGACTTTAAAGAGTGTGAGAGAGTAAGTTTTACAGCTGATTGGTCATATTTATAACCTGGTAAGATATCAGAATCCAAAGTTATATCAAACATAATTTGGGACCAGGACAAAATCAAGTCTAGCTTGTTTCCTTTGATCCTTCTTCCACCAAGTATATTTTCTATGATGTTTATTCAAGTCCCTCCATACATCCAGTCAGTCATAATTTTCAAAAATATTAAGACAGTTTCTCTTGATTTAGGATTTTTAAAATATTATATAGTTCTCTAAATCAATTGAGGGGTCCAAAACAAGGTTCCAGTCTCATACTATCAATAAGTTAAAGTATGTTTTCAAATAGTTTGATGTAGAAGTGAGGGTCATCAGTGTTTGGTCCATAATAAAATTGTTTTATCTTGCACAGTAATGCCAGCAATTATATAACACCATCATCATAATTAATTGTTCTGTGAATAGTATGATCTACATCATTGTGGAAAAGAAATGACATTTGATTTGAAGGGTGTTATAATAGATTGTAATCCCAGTTCATTTTTCATAATAATATCATCCCCCTTTGCTAAATTGATATCTTGTAAACAGATAATAGAGTACTTTTTCTTTTTTCTTCCTTATGTTCATTACTTTCCTTCTTTTATTTTTATTTCACAATCCTCTACAGTTGACGTCACATCATGGGTTTTAGTAGCTTGTATGTTCACATTTGGCATCGGTGCAGGCAGTGATACGTCTCATCATCGATGACATTATACGTCTAATGACGTAAGTTGGAACTATCTTTCCTAAAAGGCATTCCATATAATTCATCGTCACATGCGGCCGCTGCCTGCTCCCTATTTGTCTGTCAAGATGGTCCCATATGTGCTCTATTGGGTTTCATGTCAGGGGAACAGGCAGGCCATGGCAGAACGTGAAGATTGTGACGCTCATCGTAGTCTCTTAGTCGATGATGGGCGATCAAGAACATTCTTCTACTGGCACAATAAGGTACGATAACTGCAGAATGAAGTCTCTGTAGTAATTGCGTAACCAGATGCGAGTGCTATAGCTGTTGCTTTCGTTGACGCCACAGTTAAGATTCGGTTGCTCAAGTGAATGCGTCGTACATGTGTCATTGCACCATGAATAATGATCCATTTCATCGATGTGATTACTACCGTATCCTACTCATGATTTTCTGAACATATTTTGTTTACCCTTTTTTAGTGTTTTTTTTTTTTTAAATTACGAACCTACATGTTCAATGTATACTTTTGTTTACCGCGAAGTTTATATTCCTCACTCTTTTTGGAGACGATATGGTGCTGTTGTCTCGAACACAACACCGGCTTCAGAACCTGTCAAACTCTTTGCAAGAGTATTGCGATACATGGGAACTCAACATCAATGTTGAAAAAATCAAAGATCATGTTGTACACACATGTACATGTATCGCTTTAAAACAGCGTTAGAAAGACATATATACATGTAGTCATAGACCGGTACCCTACCCTAATACTATTTAAAAGGATATAGGATAGGGTCTGTGAGTATATATGTTTTTCTAACGATATTTTAAGCGATACATGTCTCTGTGGGTATTATCATGATATTATTACATGGTCAAATCAATGTATGTCTGAAGTCGTTTGTCGGAAAAGGATTGAAAGCCCGAAATATGTGCTAATTTTCGGAAGATTACATCATGTCAACTGTCTGATTCCTGTATTTCGAGCACGATAAACTACGGATGTAGAGTCTGTGGAATAACACACGCCAGTAAAATTGAGGATGTTTATATCAAGTTCTGCAAGAGGATACTAAAGTACATTCAAAAGCTTGTGGTTTTGCAGTCTACGAGGAATAAGAAGGCAACAGATTTCTAAGAAATTGAAAGGTGCTTTTAAATAGACATTATGATATCTTGAAATTTGCATTAAATCTTATGCTGGAAAAATGTACAAAGGTATAAAGAAATTAGGCTTCCTTTGTAAAATATGTCTTATATGTGGCTGAAATCCCTGAAGTGTCAGTTCTTACGAATTTTGTAATGTTTTGAAGCAACATTTGATTGATATGATTTTGCAAAAGTGGTATTGTGACATTAATACCAGTTCAAAACTTGATGTATAACCTAATTTAAAGAAAACATATTCATATGGACAGTATCGTAATAGTGTGTCTCGAAATCGTTCATGTGACATTACGCGTTTAAGAATATCATGTCATAAGTTAAAAATCGAAGTATATAACAATAAAAAAAGTGGGTGGCTTTTGTCCTAGGTGGGTTATGTCATAGGTGGCTTTTGTCCTAGGTGGCTTTTGTCCAGGTGGCTTTTGTCCGGGTGGCATATGTCCGGTGACTTTCGTCCGGGTGGCATTTGTCCTGTTCCCATATCATTAGTTCTGTAAGTCAAACTTGATTCATAACATATACCAGTCATTAAAATACCTGATGCGAATAATTCAATCAATATTGACATATATTTGAAGAGTAAATATATAGAATAATAACATATCTATGACATTGAAAAACATTCTTCAGACGAAATAAGTTGGTTTTTAATGTTCAACGGGATGCACACAAAGCATGCACATTTTACAGTATAAGATATTCAAAACTATTATAAATCACTTTTCTAATACAACTCTGTCTAAACATTACCATATATGTTCATACTAACAGTGTGACAGTGAAAATTGTCATATTTTAGCCAGTGTTACTTTTCAAAAATAATAAATTCATTTATATTAATGTGGCAGGCATTTGTAAATACCATATTTTAATAAACGTGTTTTTTTATTTAAAGTCTTTCTGTTTTTATCGATATGCTTTAAGTTGTTGGTTAATAGTTTCTAGTAGTTCTACAAGTAGTCGTTATCTTAAAGGGGCAGTAGCACTTCTTTTGATAATTTTATATTGAAATGTTTCACTGATAATTGTAAATTAATGCTAAATGTTTACTTTGACATTGTCAAAAACATTCATTACACAAGCCAATCATCCATCGTCAGAGGACAAAGTATGAAGATTCACATAAAATCCGTTGGCGGCAATTTGTGTGAACACCTTTAATTCATTTTGTGAAAGAAATAGCAATCGCATGGCTAAACTTTACGTTATTTTTTTGAAGTATTACTGCTCCGCTTAGTTTAAATACATTGTATTTCAATTGAGACCATTAATTTTTATTTTCCTGACATCACCTTATATTTCCACTTAAAGCGTGCTAATGCCCCTTTAAGGTGACCATGCAGTTGATCAGTCTATTGTCTACACACCCTGAGCACTGAAACAGCGATACCATTTGCGATCTCTTATAACAAACAGACAGACAGACAGATAATTTATTAACGTCTCACTGCATGTACAACATAAAATATAACACACAAGCAATAAAAAGCACACGCACCATTCTTTATGGAATTACGAGAGACTAAATCTAAAACAATATACTTGTTATTAAAGCTTCATAATTTTATCTTAAAACATTAAACAATATATTTATTAATACAAAAAAAGATCGCCTTCTGGATAAAATACGGTCTAAGGTTTTGACAACGCTACTTACAACACTTTCATTTGACATTAAAAACAAAACTTCTGTTTTCACTAAGAGTATAAGAATCATCATAAAAGGAAGAAACATAAGTAAACATTTCAGAGCGGAGGTCATCGTACAATGGACACATGTATTTCATCTTTAATACAGTTACTGTGCACAATAACAATATCCCGTTTACGTGTACCACTTAAGCTGTAAATTGGGTTTGTTTAAGCAAGACCGGAAGTTGAAATGTTCGAAAGTTTCAGATTTCCTAATACCACTATAGTAGGTTTGTGTAGTTCGGAAGAACTATTAAAGGGACAGTACATGTAGCACGTTTTTTGGAAAGGTTTATATTTTATTTTTTTCATTAATGATTGTACGTTAATGCTAAATGTATTATTTTGATCTCATCACACAAAACAGTCATCCATAGTCAGAGAACAAATTATAAAAATTCACATTAAGTCCATTGGCGGCCATTTTTGTGTGAACACCTTTAGTTCATTTTGTGTAAAACAAAGGAATCGCATAGGTGAACTTTACATTATATGTCTTATTTATTACTGATCCATTTAGGTTAGATACATTGTTTTTCACTTGGAACCATTCATTTTAATGTTCCTGTTTTCACCTTATATATTCCCCATAAAAACGTGCTACTTCTCCTTTAATGTACTTTATAGCTACTTGACATTAGTTATCCATCGACTGTCGCCGACAGTTTCTATTAAAGGTTATGTACCTATATTAGTACAATGTATAATAAATCACATGTCATATACATCTCCCAGATTGTTCCTATAGGTCTACGCAGCTTGACAGAATTATATGTTGTGGCTACTTCGCCATATGTGGTCGTCTCAATGTCACTGTATATCAATCCCAATTAAGAGTTGTGGTAGCAAAGGCGTAATTTATCAAATGTATTTCCAATCATTCATCTGTATCTTTATACATCTGTAATAGTTTACTTTGCAATGTTTAATTGAATATAATTGCCGGTGTTATGTGTTGGAAATAAATTGATATATCAAAGGTAATGGTTTTAATAACTGCTTGGGTATAAATCTGAAATATATGTCAAAATTGATATACGACCCGTCGAAACTTCAAACTCACATTTGTAAATGAAACCTTTTACTTTTCTCAAATTTTCCAATGTAGCACATGTTAAATTTAAAAAACGCCGACAATGCTTAAATAACATATAGAAATATTGTGTCTTAATCAAATTCTTGAATTTGAAAACATTTCAGTTATTAATTAATCAAATGATGAAATCCTGCGCATTTTGCTATCGGATAAACTTGGTATCCAAATCTGATTAAATTATAACATGCAATTAAGGTCAAAAGAACTAGACGAACTATTTTCGACGTTTAATATGAATCCTAAACCCCTAACAAATCATTTATAACGTCATCGCGAGTTACAGTGCGTTTTGTGTGCGAGTTAAATTTCGTAAACACAAAATAGGAAGCCAAATCAATAAAGATTTCATATTTAAACAACGCCTGGAAAAACGAAGAATTGTTTAATTGATTTTAAATTTCCTCATGTGTAAAAAAAAGACAAGAATAAGCAGAAAAAAATCAGAAATCGTACAAACGATGTTGAACCGAATCATGAATGTGATTCAACTTTCGTGAAAAAATGAACCACTTTTACAAATTAATCACGGTTTAGTCAAAGGATACAGTTACCAAACGCCGCTAATGGCTGCAATATTGCCCAAGCGGCGTAAAACAATAACTCTCTCATAGTAACTAAACTGTCGATACCACCATACCACAGCTTTTTAAGAGTGCTGCCTGAGATACCTTCACTGTTGTAGCGACATTGACAATTGTTTCAGAATTATTTGTTGTTATCAGAATCATTAACTAAGGGTTAACTCATGCACCTCTATGGTGTAATTTAAACGAAATCAACCCTTCAACTCTAGGTCACGACATTATATCAAGTAAATATACTACTGCTTTATATGATATTAATAAAACGAAAAAAAAACACTCGGTAAATAATCTCCATTTACTCTTGTGAACATGAGGCAATTTAGACGCACCTGATTTAAAAAAAGATTGTGATCTAACCTTTAGATCCGTTGTGGTATGTACAACAAATTAATATCCCATGTGAATATCCCTGACATTCCTGTTTTTTCACATACGATATTATTTGTTTTTACCACAATGTCTTACACTTGGGGAATAGAGCATGATTGAAAACAGGTGTAGCAAGAAAGAAATGGTGTACTGACATATTAAACATGTCCTATTTGCTAGTTGATGATAATTCCACCACGTTTTGTATGAAAGGTATAAAAACATAAATCGGTTATCACATCAAAATGGCCGCGTGCAGTGTGCCCTTTATTCGTGATTATTCATGGATGTTTAAGTCGAGATTTCGTTCCCTCTGAAGATCGAACATGTTGCATTAACAAATTTTAATTAATTAACTAACAATTTTAAATGATAGCTCATCAAAAGCTTTTTTATTCGTCCCTTCAGATATCATAAGAAACGATTGTATTTTGATTGTGAATACGTTATAGCCATTAAATAAGATGATACGATTTGATTTCAGATTTGTACATTGTAAATACGCCATCAATCATAATTTAAAACCAGCACTGTCAGCTGTACAAAGAGCAGGCATGATAACGTTAACAGATGTATGTGACATTTAACATGAATTTGGATTAGAATAATGTTTGGCTTAGATTACAGCATCAGAGATGTCTACACAGAAATAGTGTTAGTTTAAGTGACTGAACCCTGTTGACATCACAATTATTTGTTGAATGCCTGTTTAAATTGCAACTTACAATAAACAACATTTATAAAAACGACCTAGTGACTATTGATATTTGTCAAAAAATGATTTGATACATATAACATGAATTGAATTAAAGTTAAGTTTTAACTAAGTGGCACTGAAACAGTTAAACCAAACCTTCTGTTCTCTTTTCAGCGGTCAAGATGCAGAATAATTTGACCTTAATTTTTAAATAGGAATAACATCAATAAAATATGTCTTAATCACGTATTACTCCGATACGACATCGAGGCAATATACTAATATCAAAGAATAAAGTGAACCTTTCATACAGAGGTTGATATTGTACGTTTTCCATTAGTTGTTACTCTAAGTCCATTGGATGCCATTTCTGTGTGGACACATTTAATTCATTTTTGGTAAGAAAAGGGAATCTCTAATTTGAACTTTACATTGAATATTTGATTTATTACTGCTTCGTTTGGTTTTGGAAAAATATATTTCAATTTGAACTATTATATTTCATATTCCTGACAGCACCTTACAAGTATGTCCCTCTAAAACGTGATACTGCCCCTTTAATACAACATTCCCTGTTTACGGAGTAGAATGTATCTATCACTGTACGAAATTGAGGCTTTCTAAACATTTGTTCTTTCTAGCAATCCAAAAAACAATTTAAAAAATCTCTATTTAATGGTACTTTCAAGTTTCTGCTCTTTCATTTTTTATGTATATACCAAGGTACTTGCTTACAAGCCATATATGTTATGTTAAACAATTCATAATCAAATCCTGTAAATAAATGGACCAATACAAAGATGATAAGTATCTGATAAAAACTGATTTCGTTTGCCTTGAGCTGTAAACAACCTAATGACTCCACAGAAATAATACATAGATCGGGTTAAGCTAATTAAAATTGGATCTACATATCTTATCCAATGTTTCCTAATTTGTTTTAATGTAAAAGAATATGGATATCTTCAGTAATAATAAAAGAAACCATTTGACGACCATCTACATTAATTGATATTAAATTCTACAACATAATTCTATGTTATTTCAGAAATACACTTTCCATTGTTTTAACCAAATTGCAAATGACATCCCAAAAATACAAAATACATTTTATTTCTTTGCAAATTTTGGGATATGCAATTCATCAATGTTTTTTTACAGTGTAATATGATTTTGAAGCCCATCTGATTCCGTCAAATACACCTATAACTTGCATATAACTTGTTCGGCACTTTATTCTCATGATCTTATGATAATTGTCTTCACTGTTGATAGATTAATGTTTAATCAATAACTGCTACCAAATCGATCGTCATGCTTAGCATCTTGATCCCTATCAAGCTTCATGTATATGCCCCGTTTTACAAACAGTAGCCCGTTTCACAAAGACCTCTTACCACTGAGAAGGTAAAATAAATACAATGCACAAATTTGAGTTAACAGGTGCGCGTCATGGCGAAATTATGTGTTGCTATGCAACCAAAAAGATCTTAATTGACGTACGACATGGAATTACGAACCCATTGTACGACATGGATACGACCCCTTTGGGAAACGGTCCCAAGACATGTCGTAAGAGGGTCGTAAACAAGGTCGTAAATGCTACGACCTCCTAAATTAAGGAGGCCTTTGTGAAACGGCAAACAGGTGGGTAATCTAAACTATAGGCGACATGGTAACACTTGCTTACTTTCAGCCGATGTCTGAGGGAAAATATCAAAGGGATCTCGAACACATGGGCCATCTCTACTGTTTCTAGACTTATATCTTCCTAAAATGTATTTAAAGTTCACATAACCACAAACATATTTCACTATTTTCTTTGGAATATAGAAAATCTGATTACATTAATGTATAGTGCGTTAAAGGTCGCTACTCAAATATATTTAGTTTGGTAATGAAAGCCGTTTTTGAAAGCCACTTTTGATGGGCCACTTAGACCTATCTGACAACAAACAAGTGAATGCATGACTGGTCACGCCCCCATTTGTGACGTCATAAACAGAATCGGCCTCGTTATCTATACATCTATCGTAACAATAACAGGGAAAAAACCTAATAATTAACGATTTTCAAGAATTGTTTTCCACTCAGTTAGATAAATCATTTGACGACGTAACACTACTAAGCATTTGGTGTAAAAAAGATATCCACATCAATGGTAATTAAACAATTATTTAGGCGGTATTTCAGTTGAAATAATGATGCGTTACTCTATATACATGTAGTCTGTTTATTACGCCACACCCGCGCGAGTTTTATGCCCCCTAACCCAGGTGGGTTTTTCACAGCCGATAATTACGCTGTCTAAATGAAAGCTAATAAAAGATGTTTAGTGGACAATTAAACAAAAATTAAGTCCAGTTTTTATTTTTTTGAAAAATCTTTAAACGAAAATCGTGAAATGGTAAGGTCGAGGTTAGTTGAACTTTAATGACTTTAAGTCTTTATTTTCTAAACTCGCTGACATTGTAGAGATATAAATTTCCGTCGTTAAACACACCAACGTAGCTATATATTAACATAATTGTGTTAAGTTACCAGTGAAGTATCCATCAATGAGAAATATGATAGTACTTCTGTCTGTGTACTTCGTATTCGGATACTCTCACTTGTCAACCTATTAACCCACATACTCTACTAGAGACGTTTACATCCTGTACATTAAAGGGGCAGTAGCACATTTTTTGATAATTTTATATTTCATATATTTCAATTATAATTGTAAGTTAATGCTAACTGTTTCATATGGATAGTGTCCAAAATCTCATTACACAGGTCAATCATCCATAATCAGAGGACAAAGTATGATGATTCACATAAAATCCATTTGCGGCCATTTTGTGTGTACACCTTTAATTCATTTTTTGTAAGAAAATTAATCACATGGCTGAGCTTTACATTTTATATTTGATTTAACACTGCTTTATTTAGCTTAAATACATTGTCTTTCAATTGGAACCATTTATTTACATTTTCCTGACATCACCTTATATTGCCCCTAAAA
The DNA here is from genome assembly GCA_916613615.1 of Steromphala cineraria. Classification (NCBI taxonomy): domain Eukaryota; kingdom Metazoa; phylum Mollusca; class Gastropoda; order Trochida; family Trochidae; genus Steromphala; species Steromphala cineraria. Next base: position 44,145,980 of record OU744733.1, read on the forward strand.
CGTGCTACTGCCCCTTCAACGGTCAATCACATCGGTAAGGAAACATCGAAAACAGTTTAGACTTTTCTCTGAAATGTGTCAGTTGATAAAAAGTGATCAAACAACGAACACAAACTGCGCAAAACAACTATTATTGGTGTTGGGTTTTGTAACACCAATTATTTATGTTCGCCCTTTTAGTGTGATGCTTTAACATTTGCGAGTACCAAAATAGGATACTATATCCCTTGTTAAAACTCGACTCATGTTCTGTTTCAGGACGTTGCATAAGTGTATTGTGTTCCTGCGACTTTTTACAACTAATGAGAAACTCTACTTTCATTTAACGTCACTTACTGTATCCCTGTTGTAGTCCATGTTCACTTACCTTCGTATTCTAGTTCAAATATCATGTAATTTATAACGTCTTTGAGAAATCATATCATTGTGAAAACGAAACCGATAATGATGAAATTTCACTGCATAAGTTAAGATATTCAGTTTGCGTTGACATATTCGTATGTCATACCTAGCAGATAGCTGTTACAAATTTGGCAGGTCATTGAAGTGACCAGGAGTCAAAATTTCGAAAACTCGAAAATTTCTATTTTGCTCTACAAAATCCTTCATACGTGATCAACAACTGTAGATCTTATTCATATGTGTTTCTTTGCGTTAAGGCAACGTGACTCTGCTGATTTTATTCCTACAAAGTTTACATGAATGATTGTAATCGAAATTTAAGAAAATCCGAATTTCCCAAATATGACCCCATCTGTCTATTTAACAATGCCAAATATCGAAATTCAGCACCAGTGACAAGACGATCCCAAAATATGGTTTGGGGATGGTTATTTTACACATGGACAATTGATGATCTTCTGTAAGTGGTCCTGGAGTTATTTTATGAACGTCAAAACGAAACCAAATTACATGATATTTGCACTAAGATCCCAGGCAGGTGAACAAACTTTTGGTATGCAGCTGTAGGTTCCATGTTTCCAGAAAATATGATATTGGTCACATAAATGCAATGATGTCTCACAAATAAACAACACGATTTAAACAATATTTTCACCTCCTGGAAAAAATACTTGTAGCATTGGCATCATTCCTATATTCATTTTTATTGCCACTTATTTTTGTTAAGTATTACGTAGCAAGCAATTAGGTTGCTTCCCTTGAAATTTATTTTCAAACTCAAATTACACCAGTGACGGTTCTTTTTTATTTAAAAACTGTCATTTATGAACACAATTTGAACAAAATAGGTAAAGCAGAAGTAACCCATTGATTATCTTATGTTTTGTTTGTGACCGGAAAGATACAAATTGTATTCTCGACTCGTCAGCTCGCAGTTATTCATTTATGTAAATTTTTGATAATATCCAGTAAATAAAATGAAGAGCTTGGACAAAACTGCTTTATTTTGTTTCACACCTGAACATGGCAGAAAATCATTCAACAAGCCATCTTGGAATTTCTTTTCAAAATACGCACTGATTATTAAAAATTAACTAATAAAATATTATGTCAAAATACATGAAATATTATGTTATAAATGAGTTCCTTGCTCTCAAAAACATGGGTTTAGACACCCTCTTTGCAGACATTGCTCTATTAGTTTTGAAGATATGACAGTTTTGAGTATTTCGAGATCGTTATGGCGGCCATCTTGGATTTCGTCAAATTAAGTGCACTAGCACCTACCAGAATTTGCTTGATTAGTAATCCTCGCTTGTAGACACGATTTCCTGCCATACTAAAATGAGAATGAACAAAAAAGTTCTGTCCAACCAAACTGCCTTATTTTACTTTGTTTACTGGACTATTGACACAACCGTATATTCGATATTACACTATCTGTAACAGTAAACATCTTTGAACTTTAACCCCCCAGGCTATGTAACTATGCCAGCAACCGTTTCAATCTAAACACATTTGTAGTTGTGTATTACCTTTATATAAGGGCATTTGGTGAGATGAACATGATAAAACAGATCCAGAGTACTGGCAAAGTAGTTAAAGTTTTGAAAGGTTTAGAAAACTTTTCTATATTATATACACAAAGAACTTAATTAGGACCCCTCTTTTGCAATACGAAATTGGATGCTCTTTATTTATTGATAACTTGATGTTTTGACCACTCCAGATAAAACAATTGCCTTTTAATTGACAATTTCATTGAACCAAAATATGCAAAAAATAATCTAGTATGAAAAATCTGAGAGAACTTAAAGTTGGCCAAAAATAACTTTTGTCACTGGGGAGTAACTTCGCAATAAACTATGGATTTTTAAAAACCAAAAATGATATTTTTGATACCTTTTTGGCATTCATTCACAAAGACCTTTTTATCATGCAGAATAAGAGGCTAGCAGCACATTGAACTGTCGGTACTTTTTTCACCAATTAAAAAGAAAATGCCTACAATCTTAAAAACTGGGAGTAAATTTGAGATTCTTTAAGTTGAACTTGTAAATAAGATAACTCATTTTCCTAAAGATAAGCAATTATCTTTAACAGTGGACAGGTTTTTTTCTTTTTGTCGGTCTCTTAATTAAGTTCTATAAGTTCTAGGTAAAGTGAGGTGTACAATAGCAGTATGCTAACTTAATTGATTGAAAGATCATCCATTAGATAGAACGACTATATCTGTTGAATTATTTGCCATAACGAGTTTTATTTTATCTGAATACCAATTGAAATTTATAAGTTGAATTGATATCACTATTCATTTTATAATTATAATAATGGTCACGTTACCATTTCAAATGTATTATAATATCGAAAGGTATTTGTACTTCAAACCTATGGATACATAAATATTCCATAAGAACTCATATCTGTCAGAACTTTGATTATTACAATTCTAATTTTTTTTTTAATTAAGGATATTTAGGATATAACGTTAAGTACTCATAATGTTTCAGTCACTTATTTGAACTGGGAGAGATATGAAGCAAATGGAAAAGACGTTTCTAACTGATAATTGAATTACAGTTTATGATTATGAAAACAATTTAACAGATTTCTATTAATGAGTTATCTCATTCCATGACTGAGCTTGATAACGGGTCAATTTTGTTAGTGACATGATAATTGAATAATTTTACCTACTTTAAAGGGGCAGTAGCACGTTTTTTGATAATTTTATATTTTAAAATTTTCCCTGATAATTGTATGTTAATGATAAATGTATTATTTTGATAGTTTTAAAGATCTCATTACACAAGCCAATCATCCATAGTCAGAGGACAAAGTATGAAGATTCCCATAAAATCCATTGGCGGCCATTTTGTGTGAACACCTTTAATTTATTTTGTGTAAGAAAATGGAATCGCATAGCTAAACTTAACGTTATATATTTGAATTATTACTGCTCCGTTTAGTTTAAATACATTGTCTTTCATTTGGAACCACTAATTTTCATTTTCTTGACATCACCTTATATTCCCCCCAAAAACGTGCTACTGCCCCTTTAACGAGTTTGATTTGATCTTAATACCAATTGAAATTTATAAGTTGAATTGATATCACTATTCATTGTATAAATATAATAATGGTCAAGTTACAATAATTATTTCAAATGTATTAAAGATTTTTTATTAATTAAATAAACTGTAATTCAAACCTATGGATAAATAGATATTCCGTAAGAAATCATATCTGTCAGAACTTTGATTATTACAATTCTTTTTTTTTTAATTTAGGATATAACGTTTACATGTAATACTCATAATGTTTCAGTCACTTACTTGAAATTGGAGAGAAATGAAATTGAATTACAGTTTATGATTATGAAAGGAACAATTTTCAATAAATGAGTTATCTCATATATAAATAAATATCGTTAAAAACTATTAAATGACATGTGATGGACCGAATTTATATACCGCCAAGCAAAAGAAAGTATACACAACAGTTTATTTAATTCCACTTAATATCTAAGAGACATGTGGTATATTAAGTTATGGCACGTTAACAATAACGCATAATTGCAGTAGTTTCCATTAAATAATTGGTGTTTGGTTCATTAAAAGAATATCTGTGTGTACAGTAGACAGGGGTAAGAAATAGAGTTTACACTATAATGACCCCTATAATGTTGTCAATATGTTAAGAATAGGCACGTTCGCGATTTTACATAGAATATGCCTTTTTTGTTGATGAACATCTGTGTTATATCAAAATTAATTTTAGAACACTATATGAAAATAAAATTTCTTCCTTTTTTGGAAAAACAACAACACATTGAAGTATTCATTGAACTATGATTTTACTCTCGTTAAGTTTGAAAATATGACATCAAAAACTCGAAATATTTGTAATTGAAAATCTTACATATATATAATAAATTCGACTGAAGTGTGTACTTTATTTCACCTGTAAGTTTATTTGGTAAGTTTGAGATTAACAAGCTTGAAGATATAAAAGTCAGCAACCTCTTGAGTAATTTTCCACTTTGTCATTTTAAAAAAATCTTTCCTGTGAAAAAGTTATGAGACCATTGTCTAAAGTGTTTTCTGTAGGAACAATGGTTGGCTAGGAGATGTTAAAGGGGCAATAGCACGGTATTAGTGGGAATGTAAGGTGATGTTATGAAAATGAAATAAATGGTTCCAATTGAAAAACAATGTATTTAAACTAAATGAAGCAGTAATAAATCAAATATATAATGTAAAGTTAAGCCATGCGATTCCTTTTTTTTACACAAAATTAAAGGTGTTCATTAAAAGTTGGTCGCCTTTGTGAATCTTTATAACTTGTTCTTGTTCTAACTATGGATGATTGGTTTGTTTAATGAGTTTTTGATACCATACATCGAGCATAAGCGTACTATTTAAATTTTCAAAAAAACGTGTTACTGGCCCTTTAAGGTCGACAATAAAAAATAAGCTTCATAACTCAAAACACATATCCTATGGACTAAACATAGTGAGTCTGTTTGAAACATTGGTTCAATTGCGGTTTTATGACTATTTTTCAAAGAAGTTGTAGTGTATGGAATACGATAATGTGCTTAAAGAGAAATGTAGAACATTAGAAGAAATCAAGATGCATTACTTTATGCCAGATGTACCATTTGTTTAAAAATCATGGTGTGCAATGTAACCTTGAAACACAAAGAACCTTGGTTTTAAAGAGAACTTTAACATGAATCACACCAATAATTTGATTACTATCGATTGAGGTTTGAAAAAGCTGTCTGGTGATCCAGGAAAATGGAATATGTGTCCTTCTTTGACAATATATGTATATTATTTTATAATTCGCAATGAAATATAGGGTTATGCAGTGAAAATAAAATCCATATTTTCAGAAAAGCAGTAAAGATTCATATTTTCATATAAAAAATAAGTGTAATTTTTACTCGTGGCTGCGCAATTCGTGAAAATATCACTTTCTAACTCCACTCGATGAGATAAAAATTATATTCGGCAAAAAAAATTAAACAGTCTCTATTTATGTTCTTGATGGACAATGACTAATAAAGTCTGATTAAAATCGGCCTAGGTCCGAAGAATAAAAGTTTCAAAGTATTAACTGTATCGTTTATCAAAATTGTTATTTCTATAGGTATCTTAGTGAAAAGGATTTCGTAGCTCGTAGAGTTAATATCTTGAAAATGTTATTCCTCGGAACTAGGCCGATTTGAATCAGACTGGTAATGAAGTCAAGCTCTGTGTGTAAGGGCAACCGTATTATCCTTAACAGTATAGGACTAAGCTATAGAGAGGATATCTGTCTTTTCTTGACTAATATCATGTTTATATCATCGAGTGAGATTAGAAGTTTATATTTTCACGAGTGTCGCAGCCACGAGTGAAAATATCTAACTTTTCTACCTCGCGAGATGAGATAAACATGGTATTTGTCAAGAATTGGCAGATATTCTATTTAATATATGATGAATTACGTCTAATTACGTCAAAAAAGGCCAATTTTATGTTGAGCGACCGGTTGGCAGAGCCCGTCACCGCGGTAACAGTGTGACGTCATATGAGAATTCATGACGTCAGACCATTGTTACATGACGTCAAACTCTTTAACTTGACGTCACTCGAGTGGTGATAATGTTTATCACTACTCAGTAGAGTGACGATAAAGGTTATCGCCACTGTAGCCAGATAGAGTGTTTATTTCACTGATAGAACAGAGTTTCTCACCCTCAATCATATAATAAATAGAGGATATCTGTTTTTTCTTGACTAATACCATGTTTATCTCATCGAGTGAGGTAGAAAGTTTATATTTTCACGAGTGGCGCAGCCACGAGTGAAAATATTTAACTTTTCTACCTCACGAGATGAGATAAACATGGTATTTGTCAAGAATTGACAGATATTCTATTTACGTCAAATCCTTCTAACTACGTCAAAAAATGCCAATTTCATGTTGATCGGCCGCTTGAAAGAGCCCGTCACCGCGGTAACAGTGTGACGTCATATGAGAATTCATGACGTCAGACCATTGTTACATGACGTCAAACTCTTGAACTTGACGTCACTCGAGTGGTGATAAAGTTTATCACTACTCAGTAGAGTGACGATAAAGGTTATCGCCACTGTAGCCAGATAGAGTGTTTATTTCACTGATAGAACAGAGTTTCTCACCCTCAATCATATAATAAATAGAGGATATCTGTTTTTTCTTGACTAATACCATGTTTATCTCATCTAGTGAGGTAGAAAGTTTATATTTTCACGAGTGGCGCAGCCACGAGTGAAAATATTTAACTTTTCTACCTCACGAGATGAGATAAACATGGTATTTGTCAAGAATTGACAGATATTCTATTTACGTCAAATCCTTCTAACTACGTCAAAAAATGCCAATTTCATGTTGATCGGCCGCTTGAAAGAGCCCGTCACCGCGGTAACAGTGTGACGTCATATGAGAATTCATGACGTCAGACCATTGTTACATGACGTCAAACTCTTGAACTTGACGTCACTCGAGTGGTGATAAAGTTTATCACTACTCAGTAGAGTGACGATAAAGGTTATCGCCACTGTAGCCAGATAGAGGGTTTATTTCACTGATAGAACAGAGTATCTCACCCTCAATCATATAATAAATGGAGATTATTACCCTCGGAAGTGTGTCATATGACTTTTACGAAACGAGTGTGAATTTTGTTTTGCCCGAGCGAGAGCGAGGGTTATAGACAAATTTGCACGAGTTTCGTTAAAGTCATATGACACACTTCCGAGGGTAATAATTTCTTTATTACCGATTGTGTTCCATTTTACCATCTTAGAAATATCCAAGAAAAGGGCCGCTTCCCTTGCGACGGTGTTATGACGTCACAGGCGAATTAATACGGCAACTCGCGCTACAACAATCGATGCTAGGCAAAAGAAATATGTGCACTAGTGCTCATATTGAAAATATGTCACTAATTATGTTCAACCTTATGGGTAATAAATATGGTTATGACAGTCTCCTACTTCATTTTCCTGGACTCAAACGAAATGCCCTCTCTATTTTAACTTATACTGCTAAACAAACATAGAGGTCTCAGGTGGTAAAATCGAAACCAAACTTTATTGTATTCTGTTCTGAAAACGCAACTTTAACTTGAAACATACTTAATGTACTTCCAAAAAAACGTTATCCCATTACTACTGTTTTAAAACTTTTGCCACCACTAAGCCGATTGAAAAAGGAAGATGGAATAAGATACCTAAGTCTGAAAGGAAATGCAAATTGTGTTGTATGAATGACGTTGGAGATGAGTTCCAATATATTTTTAGATGTGAATATTTTACTTTAAAATGAACCTTGTATATACCTCTACATGTTTTAAAACGACCAAAAATGCTTTAACTTCAAAAACTATTCATGTGTAAAAAGGTGTCAGTATCAAAATAACTTAGCAAATTTGTAACATCATAATGCAAACTCTCAAATCTTCTGTTCTGGAACCGAACAAGAGTGGACGTTTTATTCGAGAGCAGTTAAAGTGCTATCACATAATGGTAATTGCGATCTTGACAACGTAACAAGTTTTTATAAAAGCATTGTGTTTTTGCACTTGTTCCATGAATTTTCTTTTTTTAGGTTAAAAATATTTTATGATTTATTTTGCTAATCATTACTCCAAAAATAAGTTCTCTGAAGCAAATAATAAATGATTGATCAATGCATAAAGCGTTTATATGAAATTGGAATAATATTTAGGTCGACTCAACATTTCGTTTTCCTACTTCTTCCACTATTCGCTTATTGGCAAATTAGCAACAGATATAATTCGAAAAACAACCTACAGGTAGAGATAAAGAGCATCTCCCGAACCAGGCTATTGTTGGTGAAATAGAGAAAGTGTAATAACTTTCTAAAGTTCAGACTAAACCTAAACTTTATCTATTAAAAAGGTGACAGGATGATTGATTGACGGGTTTATTCTTGCCCAAAATTATACTTGTATAAAGAATATAATGCAATTTACGTAGTGTCATGTATCCATTCATTTTTTTCTACACAGCGGCAGAAGAAGGTCATATCAGATTGATACGAAGCTAAACGAAACCGAAAGGCAATTGCAGTTGAAATATAAAAATCAATTTTTAGACAGGAAAGTTGTTATATCTCACGAATGAAATAATTGTAGCATATTAGTTGAATTATTCTTGCCTATTTAAAGGGACTGTAGCACGTTATAGGGGGAATATAAGATGTTTGCAGGAAAATTACAATAAAATGGTTCTAATTGAAAGACAATGTATTTAAACTAAATGAAGCAGTAATAAATGAAATATATAATGTACATATCAGCAACGTCAAAAAGGTGTTCACACACAAATGGCCGCCATTGGACTTCAAGTGAATCTTTATAATTTGTTCTCTGACTATGGATGATTGTTTTATGTAATGAGAGTTTTGACTCTATCAAAATAATACATTTAGCAATAACGCATATACGTACAATTATCAGTGAAAATTTTAAAATATAAAATTTCCAAAAAAGGTGCTGCAGCCCTTTAAAAGTATAATTTGACAAGTTGTTTTTATATCTCGGAAATCATGTTTGAATCGGTAGCTTTATCGACTTCCGTGGTATCAAATCAAATCAGTCTCTTAAGTGTTTTAGCAGTGTTATCAGAGTACAATTAAATATAAAAAGTAGATACGTCACGTGTCATGAGTGTTAACATAAAACCAGTTTTTAAATCCACCTGAATATTTCATAATTTACAGATTTTATTAATTCAATGTTTGATAAATCGAGAGTATAAACTGCAATCGTTTTCAGAAATCGTATCTTCATTGTAAATCAGACTGTATACTTATTTCGCTGAAACTGAACCAAACTTTGAAATTGATATAATTAGAGAACCTCTCAACCCGGAGGTCCCGGGTTCGAATCCCGGTTGAGGTGGTCTAAAAATCACTTCTGTTACATATATGCCTTGTATATCACCACATATTTATGAAGTTACAAAGTAACTTTGATCTGAGGGGGCCTTTTCAAAGTCAACGTAAGAAAATGATTATTTATGACATGACAGATCAAGACAGAGACAGACAGACAGAGACAAAGAGAGAGAGATAGAGACAAAGACAGAGACAGAGAGACAGAGACAGAGCGACAGAGACAAAGACAAAGACAGTGATAGAGAAAAAAAGAGCCAGAGACAGAGACAGAGACACAGAGACAGAGAGAGAAACAAAGACAGTAGCAAAGAAAAAGAGAGAGAGAGACAACAGACAGACAGAGACAGAGACAAAGAGAGAGACAGACAGACATAGAGACAGAGACAGAGCCAGAGACAAAGACAGTGACAGAGAAAAAGACAGAGACAGAGAGACAGAGACCGAGCCAGAGACAGAGAGACAGAGACAGAGACGGACATTTAGATAGAGAGAGACAAATACGGAGACTGAGAGACAGAGAGACTGAGAGACAGAGAGACAGAGACAGAAACAGAGACAGAGGCAGAGACTGAGAGACAGAAACAGAGACATAAACAGAGACAGATACAGAGACAGAGAGACAAAGAGACAGAGAGACAGAGACAGAAACAGAGACAGAGACAGAGACAGAGACAGAGAGACAGAAACAGAGACAGAGAGAGAAACAAAGACAGTGACAAAAGAGAGAGAGAGAGAGAGACAACAGACAGACAGAGACAGACAGACAGAGACAAAGAGAGAGACAGACAGACAGAGAGACAGAGACAGAGCCAGAGACAAAGACAGTGACAGAGACAGAGACGGAGAGACGGAGACTGAGAGACAGAGAGACTGAGAGACAGGGAGACAGAGAGACAGAAACAGAGACAGAGCCTGAGAGACAGAGACAGAAACAGAGACAGAAACAGAGACAGAAACAGAAACAGAAACAGAGACAGAGACAGATACAGAGACAGAGACAAAGAGACAAAGAGACAGAGAGACAGAAACAGAGACAGAGACAGAGACTGAGAGACAGAAACAGAGACAGATACAGAGACAGAGAGACAAAGAGACAGAGAGACAGAAACAGAGACAGAGACAGAGACAGAGAGACAGAAACAGAGACAGAGACAGAGAGACAAAGAGATAGAGAGACAGAGAGACAGAAACAGAGACAGAGACAGAGACAGAGAGAAAGAGAGAGAGACAGAGACAGAGAAAAGAGAAAAGAGACAGAGACAGAGACATAGAGAGAGAGAGTTTATTCAAGATTCATGTAGTTTACATACGTAACTGTAAGCTGATCAGAGCAAATGGAATCAACGTCCCTAAATGATAAATGAGATGTCATTAGGTATCGGTGGAAGTACAGCACTGTTGAAACAACACCCTAAGGACCCATAATGACAATTGTCTGGTGTCCCAATGAGTGATAAAGCAATCTGATTGTGTTTGTCCGAACTCGAAAGTGTCATCAGTAATTATTTTGTTAAATACAAAGCTACATCATTGCATCTACAACTATAGATTTAGAGTATATTCGCAATCTGATTGTGTTTGTACGATCCAGAAAGTGTCATCAGTAATTATTTCGTTAAATACAAATATATTTCTGCGCCTCTACAAATATAGATTCAGAGCTTTAAGCATACTTTAGTAGTATCAGGTGTCCCCAGTCAATTACCAGGCTGCAATGTACATATTTGCTTAAACTCAACTATATATCATTCCTTCTTCTTGAACTATCAGTGATTTGGACTCTGTACAGGAGCGTTCATCACACTGGCAACGTTAAATTATAATGATTGCCACCTTAAAGGGGCAGTAGCACGTTTAGGGGGAATATAAGTTGATGTCAGGAAAATGAAAATAAATGATTTCAATTGAAAGTATGTATTTAAACTAAAAGAAGCGCTATTAAATCAATAACATTATGTTTATTTCAGCCACGCGATTCGTTTTTCTTACACAAATTTTATCAAAGGTGTTCACACAAAAATGTCCGCAAATGGACTTTGTTTGAATCTTTATAATTTGTTAGCCGACTATGGATGATTGGTTTGTGTAATGAGATTTTGGATATTACAAAATAATAAATTTTGCATTAACATACAATTATAACTAAAAAAGTAGAAAAATAAAAAAAATTTGTTGCTACTTTTCAACGTTATCAAGTTGTGTGTGACCCACTTAATCCTAACCCACAACAAGCAGAAATATATAATAAAGTAGATATTTGCAAGTGAATTAGGGTTGATAAATCGTTTTTTGACCAAACTGTTGTTTGTGCATGGAATGATAGTACTTAGGTTTAAGAATTAATGAAGATTGATACGTTTTAGGCTCGTTCAGCTTTATGATTTACCAACCATTTTGGAAATAAATAGTACTCTAATGTTATGTTATTTTTTCTAAAGATGAAACTTTAAATATTCCTTGTGAGTTTTAAATCAAAGCATGGTAAGGACCACTCGAATGAACAAAATATGAAACAAAAATGTATTTTTCTAAATATATATCTTTTTTACTGAATAATCATTATTTCCATACAAAAAAATCCTTTTAATTATGATCATGGATTACAATAAATCAGAAGTTGCATTTTCTACACTTTATCAATTTCTTTGTAAGCTAAGTTATGCTGATTCAATGTTTATGATTTCGATTCACAGTTTTCAAGAGTAGTCTAAGAAAAAGAGAACTACAATTTCATTTAAATGGTTTGGACAAATAACACCAGGAAGATTATTATCATTGTAAAGACTGATATGTTTGGACTAAAAAAATCACTGACGCTATTGGAGTATTTACTATACTTCTCAAAAGAAGTTAAGGAACACTCAAGTTATAATTTCATTTGTACAACTTTAGATGATTTTGAAGTTTTGTTAATACCCATATGCATACCTGAAATTGGGCTACTGATTTTAAAACTTATTAAAGAACATATTAAAGAATTATTTTTTAATTTGATTAATTTTGGAATTTTGGAATGTTGTAATTCTCAGGAAATGTCTTCATCAAGCTTTTCACTACCAGGGATAACCCTTTCAAAGCGATAAAGTCACCCAAGACCAGACCACAATGTTTTGATCGTGAGCCATCATCCTCTGACTTTCATTTTCGACTCCTGTCTTGTTTCTGACAGCAAAGCGCAATACAGAAACTGAATCACTCTTAACAATTGGTTTCAATATGTCTATACGCAGTGGGTTTTATTTCATAAAATACATACATTGTACCATGCACTAAGGTATTAAGTATTAAGGGGACACAAAACAAGCGTTCCTTAGAGTCTTTTGAGTAAAATATATGAACTTCACGTTATGGAAATCAGTCCAAAATTGGACTTATGAAGCTAACAGTCTGAAGGCATGTTGCTTACTCGGCAATATTTACAGTGCAACAGCAGCATTTGAACAAATTCGTTTAACACTTTTTCATAGAACACTGTTTTACCAAAATACATAAGTAATCCAATCTTATTAAAATGAGATCGAATTCCGCTTGTATAATTTCGTTTCGTTCTATTTCTGTTTGTTGTATAAGCTATTGCTTTTAAATGATGCCATTTTTAAAAAACATCGTGACTTAATTTGAAAAGGGACGGCGATGCCTTATGAAACAACCTATCTTTAACGTGTTGTTCATTGATGTTCACATTCGAATATTATTTTCAAAATAGCCTATGTGTTGATGATGCCGAGATAGTCAAATGCATGTTATAAGCAAGTTGGTGTTATTAATGTTTATGTTACTTTACAACGTTTTTCTGAAGTCATTAACCTGGATGTTTTCTTTTAAACATGCATAACACCAAAACCACAATACAGTGTGTTTGTGCGTGCGCGCGCGCGCGTGTGTGTGTGTGCTTTAACTGCATTTTGTCTCAGTAATTCTGGTAAACATGGTAACTCAGACACCATTTAATTCGTTGAAACATAACAGACAGGTTACATTGATTTGTCAAGGGCTCTAACTAAAGACTATTTCAGATACACTATGTCGTTAGGATTTCTCTGACGAACTCCTCACACACTTCCCGCAAGGGGTCTCTGCAACTTGTCTGCAGTAAATAACTGTTCTACACACAGTAAGGTTTGGGTGCAATGCTACACCGAATTTCAATGCAGTAACACCCAGGGTTGCTAGTTCAAGCGGATGTTCGCAGGTTTCACCGCAATGCATAGCCACAATAGTGTTTCGGGATGTCTCTCTGCATTAATACTATCAGCCGCCATAAAAGTGAAATACTCTTGAAAGCGATGTTAAACCCCACATCACATCACATCCTAACAAACTCTGTACTTACAGATGAAAATCTCTGACCAATTGGAGTCTGTAGACGGATAACAATGTAATTTCTAAATCAGCAGAGCCATAGACATCAGAGCAGAAATGTTGGCAATCGGATATAGTATGTCATTATTTCCCACTGAAACTACAGGAGAGTTTTGTCAGTACCTCAGGAACGATATTGACAATGGTCTGGTCTTGATGACTGGTGAACATTTCGGTGTAATCATGTTTGTCTGGTCCCCCTGTAAGTCACTAAGCTTCCATCAGAATTCAATTTAGATTCAATAGGTATGCAACATACGAAAAACTGCACGACTGTACAACCAAATATTAATGTCACGTTTACATTCTGTATCAGATGCTGTCCTAGGTAACATTGATCGTTTTAAATCTTGTATTGAAATTTTCGTTATTGTCTAGTTGCTGGACTTGTTAGATCAATCAATTATTTAAAGGTGCAGTAGTACGTTTTTAGGGGGAATATAAGGTGATGTCAGGAAAATGAAAATTAATGGTTCCAATTGAAAGGAAATATATTTAAACTAAATGAAGCAGTAATAAATCAAATATAAAATAATGAAAAGTTAAGTCATGCGATTCCTTTTCTTAAACAAAATGAATCAAACTTTAAAGGGGCAGTAGCACGTTTTTTTATAAATTTTTAATTTTAAATTTTCACTGATAATCGTACATAGATGCTTAATGTATTACATTGAAAGTGTCAAAAATCTCATTACACAAGCCATCCATCCATAGTCAAAGGACAAAGAATGAAGATTCGCATAAAATCCATTGGCGGCCATTTTGTGTGAACACCTTTAATTCATTTTGTGTAAGAAAAAGGAATCGCATGGCTAAATTTTACATTATTTATTTGAATTGTTACTACTCCATTTAGTTTAAATGCATTTTCTTTCAATTGGAACCATAAATTTTCATTTTCCTGACATCACCTTATATTCCCCCTAAAACGTGCTACTGCCCCTTTAAGGTGTTCACACAAAAATGGCTGCCAATGGGTTTTATGTGAATCTTTATAATTTGTTCTCTGACTATGTTTGATTGGTTTTTGTTATGAAATTTTTGACACTATCAAAGTAATACATTGAGCATTAACGTACAATTATCAGTGAAAAATTGAAAATATAAAAATGTCAAAAAACGTGCTACTGCTCCTTTAAAGCACATTGTTTGTAAAGGATTACTCCTCAGTGTTTACCTTAACCCTTGTTATACCTGTTTTCGCCAAGCCTGTCTAATAGGTTTACGCATTTACGATGCATGTGACCCTTATGAAAATTTAATTCAATAATTTCATTGCTTAAAATGTTGAGACGAACCCATAGTTAGGAGATGTTTAAGATTCTGTCTGTCAAAAACTTGTATTTCTTCTTAACAACTGCATGTCACCGTCGACTTCGAGAATACAATCGTGTACAATTGATTACCAAAAGATCTAGTTCTTTTTAAGTGTAAACAAAATATTAGAGTTGCTTCCATTTGTAGATTTTCGGATCTCGGATTGAGGCGTACGTAAAATCAAAGCCAAATGCTCAAATTGTTGCATTCTAATTGACTTTTTTAAATTGAAACTAATGAATCAGTTGATTTATGTAGATTTTGAATTATTTGTGTACTTAGTATGTCATTATAATTTTAAATTCATACAACAAAATCCTTTGAAGTTTCATTTAATGATTAAGAAAATATAAAATATATATAAGTTTATTGCATGTAATGATTATGCAACATAAAATATCAATATTTTTTACATTCACATGTACATTATGTATGTTATGAACATTTTATGGGATAAATCGTTCTTTCTTAAGGGTCTTTAAGAAAGAAGATAAATTTTTTGGTGTAATATTTTTTCGTTAAAAATGCACCTGATTGCAAAATTAATATCTCTTCTGATGTGCTTAGATGTTAAAGGGGGACTGAAATGGTCTATGACCACTTTCGGGATTCATAAAAAGCGGCTTGCAATTTGAATTAGAGTCAACTTTGAATTTCGAAATCGGACGGCAACCTGCCTAAATATGGCTTTCAAAATACACTGCCTAATAAGCCCCGGCGAACAGAATCTGTGGTCACTGAAGCGTGGCCCGAGCGTGTCTACCTACTGTGACGTAGCAGTAGGCGAGTAGTTTCACCTAATGATCATTATTCAACGTGAAATGACACCTTTTTAATCGTTCGTTTAACATACAAATATTCACAAAAAACGCTCAATTTTTGCATATACCGAAAGCTTAGATATCCGACGACTCAATAACGATTTATTCAAGCCAATGATTATTGTATAAACATGTAGTATCGTATATTTCAAAACCATATGAAATGACGCAAAAAGTCGACTGCCTTGTTAAATTGACACCGTTATGACTAGACATGTCCGTTAAAGTGATAATCTGATTGTCTGTTGTTTGCTGAATCTTACATAACATACACTGACTATTATTTCCGACGGTGACAAATAACAAATCGTTTATGTTTTCAGTGAACAAACCGACTACTTTCTACAATCGAATACCTACAATGTTAATTTTTTGTGAGTTTATTGCACTATAAAGATATATTTTAAAGAGGCCAATAGACGGTGAATAATTTTACCACGATGGTTTGAAAGAAAAGGAAAAGTGTGAACGGTTTCAGGTTATTATTAATGATATTTTTTCTCTTATGAAAAGATAGGCGCCACAGTGGATTATCTATAGTACGTAATGATTAATCTCCGTATTTTTACAACACATATCAATAATTAAATAATGAAACATTATTTAACAGTGGTTGATCTTTTCAAGATATATCAGGTTTCAATTCGTATCGAAAATGAAACAATGTTATATTTGGGATCACACTGTTTTGCATATAACATTCCGAATATTGGTCAGGTCACATCCATCAAAGCCATTCCGACAACAAAAGTAGTACAGAGTATTAGATATTATCGTACTTGCTTCTTGCCTTTTTTATTAATCAGAAATTAAGTCATAAATCGTTTGGTTTGAAGGTTTGTCTCCAGACTTTATGGTAGAAACGCAAATGGAGACAGGCCCGGTGGGCGGGGCGTCACGCTCTAATGAGTTTTCAAAGCGTTCGCCTGTTGATTTCGGGTATTCTAAAAACCGGGTATAAAATGCTGATTAAAAGTCTAATTTATATGTGTATTGTCTCAACTATATGCTCATTGCATTCTCATAGATAATAGTACTGGAGATAGTGATCTATCATTCTTAGAAAAAGTACATTGCATAACCTCTTTAAAAACTTATATGAGAAAATTGTATTGCCCTTTTATAACATAAGTTGCACTTTAAATCAGACACCACTTTTGAATTATTCAACATTAGTCAGAGGTTCTTCGAAGTTGCCCTTTGGTTTGTTGTTTTGAATGAGAGGTACACAAAACTGTCTATATTGGTACCATCTTACATATCTTTTACAAATCCAAGTCACAAAACAGCTCCGCACTTAGACGTTGAAAATATACAACCAAATCATTGTCTATTGATTTTCTGAAGTGGTTAGACAGTCTATCCACCAAATATGTCTTATACCTTAACACAAGAAAGGTAGTAAGTTTGATGCTGATTACAAAAGCGGCACAAAACAGACACAAAGATCATTGTTTGGCTGTGTATAATTTGTGTACATTAGAATGCAGAATTTCTGCAATTTTACATTAATATGGCCGTTTTTTCATTTTAATTGTGAATGACCACTTTTGAAACGGCGTCGCTGATTGCACAACTAACTTGGATTGCCTCCAATCATATTTCTACCTTCTTTCTCATGTATTTAGTTTATTAGAACAGAGGCTTGCTTAGGTTTGACTGAACTGCCTCTTTGAAAGGAGCATGGCAAGTAAAGCGAAACAACGAAACTGACTGAAATAAAACGAGATGAAACAGACTCCAAGTAACTTTCGCTGCGACTTCGATGAACTGAAATTAAGTTCGATTTGATTTCAAATAAAAAAACACAAAAACATTACTGAGGTTAAGTTTCACTTTTCTCAAGTTTTTCTTTAGTGTCCTTTTTATTGACGAAATATACAGGATCTTTACGTGCCTTGCGAGCAAACAATGCATAGAGAAAGTCTCCACTTGATACAGAACAGAACGAGATGATGGCAAGGAACCCAAACACTTGCGGCTTATCCAGACCCACCACCAATGCGAACTTGAGCATGTCCATCAACATATTGAGTGACGTTTGGACCCCGTTAACCACGCCCCTTTCCCCCTCAGCGACCGCCTCCAAGAACAACTGAGTGATGGCGAGATCGGCCGTCCATAGACCTTAAATTTAAAAAATGAATTACAGTCTAAGTAAACCTAGCCTCAATAATACTAGTTTCACTCCGATATTGAGTCTGGCAAGATCTAGTAGCGGGTCGTGTCTGCCGACTTTTCGCCAACCTACGACCCTCCAACGGTATATGTGCAAATGCGGCTGAGTAAGCGATCCCTGGTTGGTCAATTTGATAGATCGGCTGACGCGACCCGCTACTAGATCTTTCTAGAGTCAATATCGGAGTGAAACGGGTATTTTGGAGGCTAGGTTTACATAGACTGGATGAATGACAGAGTGCATGATAAACATGTGAGAATGCTGGGCATCATTGTCACACTAATTATTTCAACACAACTCATAATTTAAATGAGTCTCATTCATGTGATTACTTGCACCAGTCTCAATTACTTTATTATAACTTGAATTCAAGACAAGGGAAATTACTTTTGATAACTTGCTCGTCATACTTGAGTTATTCCAGTTCTAATCTTAGCTCATTTAGGAACTGCTACATTTCGTTATCATTGTATGCGTATTTTCTTAAGCGCACTATACTCGGTGCTGATTGTCCCGTATGAAGTCTTCTGGAGACAACCGGGCTACGTATTATGGCGCAAGGCAATACTATAATTCTGTATTGGAGCGTGACATTAGTTATGCCTTCATTGTGTTAGAATTTAGAGCACCTTTATAAAACAAGTAACTAAAATATATAAAAATATTTTGAACTAGTTCTTCAGATTTCGAGTTACACATTTACGAATGCAACCCAATACCTTAATGCCCCTATTTCACTACGAGAGGAATTCTCACGGATCGCCACGATAGAGAAATATTTCACATTCGTGAACATTCGTAGACAATTCGTGATTTATTCTTGTGATTCGTAATGAATTCGTGATTGATTCGGCAATATTCTTACAATTCGTGGCATTCGTGAACATTTTTTTGTTTGTCAAAAGATTTTCCCGAATCAACTACGAATTTTGTTATCGTAGTTGTCTCGTAAACTATTCGTAATTAATTCGGGTCATTCGTAACAAATTCGTCACGAGTTCTTGGAAATTCGTGGTTGATATTTTTCATGGTCTCTCCCCGAATTATTTACGAATCATCTACGAAACAATTACGAATGTCCCGAATTAAGGACGAAACATTCGTAGTATATTCGTAGTTGTTTCGTAGTTATATCGTACAATTCGTACATAATTCGTAAGCAATTCGTATTGGTTTCGTAGTGTTTTAGCATGAAAATCTACGACTTTTCGTAAACGTTTCGTACAAGTGAAATTACAGTTCACGAATGTTGCCAAATATTCAAGAATATTCACGAATTTTTACAATCACTTATTCGTGGCGATTCGTGAGAATTCCTCTCGTAGTGAAATAGGGGCATAAGCAGACAGTCAATCTCTGACTTTTTTTTTTGAAAAAACTTTCAAGGTAACGCACAAGTGAAGGAACTTCAGTCACCGCGGAAGACACAAGAATAGGTGAATTATCGGTCTAGCACAACACCGCTAACACAAGTGTATGAGCAATACCGATGTCTCACGTACCTGTGACCGTCGATTAGCTTACTTACTTCGATTGCAAATGATGTTCGGAATTTTTAGCACCGAAAACGCGAAAACCAAGTAACTTTAAATGAATGACATGGGTTGACAACCGTTTGAGTGGAGACACTTGTTAATGGTATGTACTTACCAAATCGTGCACCAATGATCCCAGTCATGAACACGATAATCGATACTGATGACGTCACAGTTACTTCCGGTTCGGGACATGGCAACAAAACATCAGTGGATTTATCCCCAGATCCAATATGATAACTACTGTTGTTTCTAGGCATATTACCGATCATTATACCGTCTAATAACGTATTGTTGTCAAAACAATGTCCATAGAGTTCGTCTGAATCTGACCTTGACCGCGACCAGTAATTTACGTCAAAGGGACTTCCGGGCAGGAAGACTGACACTACGCATGTCAGAATGAAGATCCAATGACATCCAAGGGCACATAACCCTGTGCGGATGATGCCGATTCTTCGTCTGATGATTGGATAAGCAATTGTTCCTATAACGCCCATTATAGCAGCTCCTCCCATGAGTAACCCAAGTACTGATTCAGATATGCCTTGGGTGTAGATATATCCTGAAAGTTTATGATGAAAAGTTTTATTTACAAAATAATGCTTTGCTTTAAAGGGATAGAAGCATGTTTTTTATTTCAAATTTTTCACTAATAATTGTTGATTAGTACTAAATGTATTATTTTGATGGTGTCAAAATTCTCATTACACAAATCAATCATCCATAGTCAGAGAACAAATTATAAAGATTCACATAAAGTCCATTGACCGCCATTTTTTTTGTGAACACCTTTAATCCATTTTGTGTAAGAAAAGGAACCCCATTGCTGAACTTTACATACTATATTTATAACGGCTTCATTTAGTTTGAAAAATTGTCTTTCAAATTGAACTATTTGTTTTCATTTTTCTGACATCAGCTTATATTCCCCTAAAATATGCTACTGCCCCTATATAATCCAGATACCCATTAGCTTTAATCGTCTTGTCGACAGTTCATCAAAGAGAGTTGACATCAGGCATCGTTTCAAACAGAGATATGTTACCGCTAAGGCTCATAAACCCCCCGTTTGTTTTTACGATTTTTTTCGCCAATGACAAATGATAAATGCAATAATAGTTAAATAACCAGCCAGTAGTGATGCAAGGTTAATCCTTATATAACAAAACATCTTTAATCTTTTCATCTTGACTTATGATTTAAAACCAAAGTCTCGGTGTATGGACTTTGACACACTGATTCCCTTCGTATAAATATACTTTGATGGATGAGGGTTAAACAAAGGATATGTAAGCTGTTCTCATTTGCTGTACATATCACTTGATCGTCGACATATGTGAGTTTCTACCCAATTTTCTCGATAAAGGGTATTTAACAAAATGATAACATTGAATCAATGTTCATGGACAATGAAGAACTTACCCTCAGGCACTCCATCAAACCAAAGACCGTTGCCTTTAATGGGGTTACTAACAAAATGATAACATTGAATCAATGTTCATGTTCATGTATGAACCTACCGACTGTCACTCCATCAAAGCTAAGCACAGTTATTAACAAAAGATATTATGGAATAAATGTTCATGTTGGAGCGCATGTTGTAGTGGTTAGCATGCTGTCTTTGCACGCATTAGACCCGGGTTCGAATCCAGGAGACACCAAAAAATGTTGAACTGGGTTTCATTCGTGGGTTGTGTCCCTGGGCAAGGCACTTGATCGACATTGCACTCAGTCCAACCAACTGTACAATTTGGTATCTAGAATAACCGGTGTTCTAAGATTCTCTGCGCCTTCGGCAGCACCGACAGTACAATTCAAACAGGGTAATAATATGTAGCGTGTTGAGCAACTGCGTAGCAAATGGATATACAGTAGAACACGGATATAACGAACTCCAAGGGACCAAAGAATTTAGTTCGCTATATCCGGTTCGCTATTCGCGTTTAGCCGTCATACATAAGGCTTTTGACGGGACTTTAAAAATGTTACTATATCCGATTGTTCACTATATCCGATTGTTCTCTATATCCGAGTTTGCTATATCCGTATTCTACTGTATGCGCATTATAAGTTAACTATTATTATTATCATGTTCATGTATGAACTTACCGACTGTAACTCCATCAAAGCCCAGCACAGTAAGGTAGAGAAATGCCAGACCGAGCCCGGCCTTGTGTACATTATATCCCCTGTAGGTCTTCATACCATTGTAGAGCGTCGTGAAGCTGTAGAACATCCTCCCTACACACGACAGACTCCTAGACGCAGACTTGGCAGACAGCAGCGAGACTCGTCTGTCCCCATGGTTGAGTGACTGGTCCTCTAGTGTGTAGACCCTTCCATTGAACTCTATGATGACTTCCGCTGTGCTGTCTGGAAGGCGGGAAGAATTCTTGGTGTTTTGAGGGGTTGGCACGTGGTCGCCGTTCATTTTGGAGTTGGCAGTTGCTAGCTCTGGAATAATTGAAATGGTGTGAGTGATTAGGGTTGAATGTACTATCTCAGATCATCGGCCTGAATAAATCTAGCCTCAATAATACTCGCTAAACTCCGATAATGAAGTTTAGCGAGTATAATTGAGGGAAGGTTCACTTAGACTGTCAGATCCTTAAAACGTAATGTTACCATTCAAAAGATAATGGATAGAACAGTGAGAAAAGGTTCGAAAGAGTGAGGGAACAGAAGGAAAAATTGCAAAGTGAGAAGAGAGCAGTTTTCAAAACTACCCAATTTGGCCCGGCTTCTATAAGTCGTCAACTTTTGGTGTCCCGCAAGCAGCATGTAAGTTTCGGCAGGTATATATGTTTCAGGGCCATTGAAGCTCTCAACCCACTACACCACGACCGTATTTTTTATATGTGTTTCATATCTCCTGAGGACTTTTGCAAGTGAGCGAGCGGTCGAAAAAGAATACAAAATGTAAAAATATAAAAGTGGTGTGTATTTGTACATGTTGAGAAACACAGAAATAAAAACGGTCCGCCTAAGGTATATCAAGACCATCCAGATGCTTCCCAACTTTTTAATGTCAAGGTATTCGTACCCGCTTGCCCGGGGCTTCTAGAGTGTTTTACCACATATGCGAAGGGACTAGATAATACAAGCTACACAAGTCTTATATGCAACGCAAGTTGTCTACGATAAAAGGACGAAATAATGTTTAGAGCGTTGCTCCTGGGACCTTTATTTTCTGTTAATTAGGTAATGAGTCTGTACATAAAGTGTCAGCTTTCTAGACCTTTTGCTTCTGGAGAAGAAGTCGAAAACCCAAAAAGTTTACTATCAGGTAATAAGTCGTATATAAAGTGTTAGCTTTCTAGACCTTTTGCTTCCGGAGAAAAAGTTGAAATACCAAAAACTTGACGACAGGTCGGAGGGATGCCATGCAATGGCTATAAGCCCATCGGGCCTTCTAACCAGATGAGCCAAAATGAATTAGATAAGTTTCAGCCCTGAGTAACCGGAAATGGTTTCTATGAGAACTTAAAAATACCATGTAAGGGGTGGATATCCTTCTTCTGTAGGTTTGGCACCGTCTTGTAGACCTTCCACATCAGGAAGTACCCCAGGAAAACAGACGCAGCGTTCCAGCCACCAATAAACAGGCTGCCCACCTTCAGACCAAGGTTGGTCATAATCTGACCAGTTACTATTGGTGCTAAGATCTTAGTGCCGAGGTCTATACGTCTCATAGTTGCCGTGATGTCTGTGGGTTCAAGTCAAATCAATCATTATTTCGGTACATTACATAAACATTTGTTTATACATTTTCATAACATTCATGACACAGTGTGGTATCTATATACAGAAGCGTAAAATATATACATGGACAGGTTTTCATTTCTTAACTATTAAAACTGTTAAGCAGGTTGTATTTGGATATGAATATTTTTCTTTGATATATTTCTTTCGGATGTTATTATAGCAAGGACATATAAATATGAAATGGTATTCGTCTTCAATTACATTTGAATGGCATACCTGACAGATTCTTTGTTCTCAAGGTATATTTTGATATCTTCCTCTCTCGATAAATAGTTCATGAGACGAGCACCTAAAACGTGCTAGACTTACTCCATACGTATAAACAAGATAGATAGTATTCGGTATGGATATTACATTTAAACATTTGATAAAGGTCACATGTACTCAAATTCAAGTCATTGAGTCAGTCTATAAAGCAAATATTCATGAACAACAAGTAAATGATTAATCACTTATAGCAAGCTGATGTCCATCTTCCTACTCAAAACCTTAAAACCCAGTTTCCTAACTGTCAGTTTTATGCCTTGCTGCCGACTTCTGAGCTTACAGTGAGAGAAAGCAATAATCCAATCAGAAAGTAACTGGAGGTTGCTATTAATCGCCCGTATGGGCGCTGACAACTCAGGGTCGGCAGCAAGACATAAAACTGACAGTTCGAAAACTGGAGTTTTAGGCTTTGCGTAGGAAGATGGCTGTTCCTCGACGTTTGCAACATTTTTTAGGTTTTATTTGTAACAACAGTACTTCAATAAAGTTTCGTTAGACACGGTTCACGTCATAAGCAAATGTGGTAACGTAAAGAATATAATTTCTAATTCTTACATCAAAAGATATTAAAAAAGCTGATTAAAAATAACACTTGTCTCAATCAGAAATGTCTCTGTTATAAGTCAGTGACGAGATTCTCAATATTGACTCACGATGTGACCTTAGTTTCTCTATTTTTCAAATGTTTATGCACGCCAGGCAAATGTATCTTCACTAATCACCTTGTTTTACAGTTTAGGCTTAAGAAAATAGTGATCGTTTTGCATCATTGATCGTGAAATAATCATATGTCTCATCTTATGTCTCATCATTATTATGTCTTATCTTACGAGCCAGCATGTCTCTGTCCCCGGCCGACATCTCCACAATCCAGTCCCTCTCTATTGCAATCACCCTAGCCACCTGAGCCAGATTCCCCAGTACTGCGAACACAATGATGAGGCCGTAGCAGAGATGGCGCTTCCAGGCCTCCATAGTCGCTTCCATTGAGTCTCTGTACATCATGTACCCGTACACTGTGGCTACAGATAGCACGATGAACGCTTTCTGTAGAACTAGGGATATCTGCACAGCTGAAAAATGAGATGACATATCATTAAGGTTAAACCATCGCTTTCTTGCATTTCTTTCATACAACTTATGAAGCTTATTTTGGTCCCAGCAGAATGCCAATCTCAGAAAATAAAGTTCTATTTTGAATCACTACGTATCACTTCATACGAAAATGAGAATAGTACTCAGATCAGAAATATAGCCAAGTTCGAATGATAGATATGAACAGATTTCATTTTACAAGACTACTTAGTGAAGAGAATCAAACCATTATCCTCTCACGGAGCAAAAAGCCTTTAAACGTATACGCTGACCTTCCACTTTCATTAAAGCAGAGTTTCAGCGTAAACGTTTTACCCTGAGACAGGATGCGAAACATTAGGCCCCGGTACACCGAGGATGTCCTTACCTCTGAGTCTGGGAGTCCTGTCCACCCAGTCCCCCACTACAGCGCCTAGCAGCAGGACAGTCAGACCGACGGACAGACCGTATATAGCGGTGAGCTGGAGGGAGTCAGGCAGGATCTCTATAAGGAGCAGACCAGACCCAAATAACCACATGTGGTCACCCTGGCGGACACAAACATTTGGTTATTAAAGGGACAGTACTATCGGGGTATTTTTTGTGGAAACGTAATTCGACGGGACATCCCAGTATTACATATATATGTATTTATTACATGAATTTACCAAAATCCAGGTGAAACCTGTTACTTTTGGTAGTTATTTACTTTCGGCAACTTGATAAAGAAGAATACACACTAGGTCAAAAACGATAAACAATGAGTGAAGCCATTCGTCGGTACTACGAGTTTGAAAATACTTATCAAGCATTGTTGAATAGTTTTATTAATGATAATTTGCAAATGTGCAGTTTTTCTGTCAATACATTAAGATTATTTTTAACTAGATTGAAAATTTTTAAACAGTACAGCCCTTTTAGGTAATTTTCACACAAAAAATGGCGGCTGGAAAGGTGATAGATCGGCCTCTTTAAGGTAATGCCAACTTGCAAAACGTGCTTACAAGCTCTCTCTATCTCTCTCGTTGTGTACCAATCTTTCTTACTTAATCTTACTGTGTCTCTCACCGTATGAGTCTTTCCGTCCGTCTGTTTCTGCCTGTCTGTCTGCCTGTCTGTATATGAGATCCTTGAGAGTCATTTATTTAAGGTAAAATACAAATATTATGGATTGCATCTTCTTCCTAATTGTAGAACGCAACGTTTGCGGGCTATTCCTTGCCGCACTCATCAGGTGAATGGTGAAACACAAAAATGGATGGCAGCTTCTTCATTGTTAGTAACGTTTCTGGGCTTCTGGGCCTTATTTAAAAAAACAACCTTTACTAAGGTTGAGTAAAGGTTGACCTTATCTCCCATTTTTTAACATTACCTCAAGGACCAACGGTCGCCTAAGGGCTTTGGTGGTGAAGGGACAATGAATAGCCCAGAAACGTTCTGACAGAAAATTAAGAAGAATTTGCAATCCATTAATGTTGTCCTTTTCCTGTCTCTGTCTTGGTTTATCCCAAAATCTGTCTCTAACAGTGTGTCTCCGTGAATGTGTCCCTTTCTCTATTTTGTTTTCTTTCTACCTGACTAGCCAATGAAAACTACTCGATCGGACCTGCCAACCCCTCAAATTAGAGCACACACTTTTCTAATGAAAATTCCAAGTGGATATATAAATCTTATTGACATAAGATCTATGATTATTACGTAGTAGTGACATATTTATAATATGACGCATGTGCACGCATATCTTGCCTAGACACGATTGTTGTAGCGCCACTTCAAGTCACAACAACTTAGTGTAAACCGCTTAAAATATAAAGTAATGCTAGATAAAGATACAAATAAAATCTAAACAGGTGAAATATCATCGTTGTAAGTACCAGAGTGTTTAAAATGAAAATTCTAATTCAAGCCATTTAAATGTCAAAACAAAACAAAAATAATCAGTGCATAAAACCAATAACAAGAGTCTGGTGATGACTATGATATTGAATATACTACTCAAAAGAAGTTAAAGAACACTCAATTAGTAATATCATTTGCACCAACTTTAAATGTCAGTAGCTCAAAGAGAACGGTTGAAGTTTTGTTCAAATATGCAAACCTGGCATTGGGCTACAGATTTTAAAACTAAAAAGATTTTCTTGAAATTCTGGCAGTTTGGAATTTATAAAACATTTGTTCTTCGTCGTTGTTTTCTCTACCGGGGATATCCCTTTCAAAGCGATAAAGTCTCCCGAGATAGGACCACAATGTTTTGAACCTATGCCATCTGCCATGCTGTGACTTTCATTTTCGACCCTTACCTTGTTTCTGACATCAAAGCGAAAAACAGAAACCGCAAAGCAGAATTTGATTCCAATATGTCAGTAAAATAGTGTTCATTTAATAAAATACACAACTTTCACCATGCGCTGAGGTATTAAGTATATATTGGACACTATACAAGTGTTCCTTTGATTCTTTTGAGTAGTGCACTCAGGGGCATAAGAAACCATACCGTATAAAATGCATGATAGATAATAATGATAAGTAACGAGTGATAGTTACGGCTGAAAACGGGTTATTCATGTCTTCATGTATTTGAACAGTCATACAATTAAAAGTATCATACTCTGTTGTTTGAAAATGTGAGTGCTTTTTCACTACTTATATGCCTACCACAAGGACTCGTAGTCACATTTCATTTACGACAGGATTTCCTTTTGTACTCTTTTGAAAGGTTAGTATCGTTTCTTTTGCCCCTGAGTGTATACTACATTCACAGTTATGAAAGTCACGACTCACCCATGTCGACAGGAAGTGACTACTGTATATATACAGATTGTTGGTCTGGATACACCAGCTCGGCCATCCACCTTAAAAAAAGATGATATTTAAATATCTCACGTAATTGACTCCAAAATTATATTCATTTATATATAGCAAATGGAATAACTTTTGAATAACCATCTAGCATTACAAAGTTTTTTTAAAAACATTAAAGGGACAGCACCAGGTTTTTAGGGGAATATAAGGTGATGTCAGGAAAAATAAAATAACTGGTTCAAATTGAAAGACATAGTTTTTAAACTAAATGAATCAGTAATGAATTAAATATATTATGTAAAGTTCAGAAATGTCTTAATCTTTTCTTAAACAAAATGAACTAAAGTTGTTCGCACAAAAATGGCCGCCAATGGACTTAATGTGAATCTTTAAAAATTGCTCTCTGACTATGGATGATTGGCTTGTGTAATGAGATTTTAGAAATTATCAAAATAAAAGTTTAGCATTAACGTTCAATTATCAGTGAAAAATTGAAAATATATTTCTTTTCGAAAAACGTGCTACTGCCCCTTTAAGAAAGAAGCTAATAGTTCGCAAAATATATTTCCTCATAAACTTTTGCTTATTAACAGTGTTTGGTTACTTTGAATAACATTTTCTGTTAAAAGGATATATTTCAGATATATCTAGTTGCAATATACAATCACATGGTTTGCAATATTTGTTTGTTCAACAAACAGTTACCGATTTACAATGTTTTTTCAATAAGAATGTATTCTAATGCAAATGAATTTCAACCTGCATAAAACTTATAATGTAAACATAATACTGAACAAATTGTCATTTATTCATGGTCGTAGAATTGTCGATATTGAATTTATATCAAATGACAAAGATTGTTTAAACACATTTGACAAAAACTAGCATGATTCTATCTGGTAGACACTATAATTGATAGTATATAGAAGACGTTTATTTTAGGGGGAAAACTAACTTTGATAAATCAATAAAAATAATTCGAATTTAAATAAATTTAGAAAATCAGTTTTTAGTAGGTCATAGTGTATTAAATATTAAGTAAAAATAAGAAATAATGAAATGCCGGTCTTAATTCATCTAAATAGCCACACAAAAAAACAGAAGCATATATAACAAATAATAACGTAAAATGCCAAACTGGATTTTTAAACAAATAATTTTTTATAAAAAGAAGGACACTTAACTTACCCATGATTATAAAGCAAGCTGGAGAAATTGATTCTTCATGTGGGACATGCGCATGCGTGATGAATCTTGATGAAATATCACGTGATAATAATTAATGTATATGCACAAACGGCCTATAACTACTTATGTCTTTCCTCACGAATGATTTTAAAGTACCACCGAACCTGAATAAGATCGACATTCTGAAAGTGATGTTAAGTAAACTTGAACTTTGAACACGCTGTGACGCAAAGCTTTTGTTTATTGAACGATTTCGGTAACAAGAGAGAATATCCCAAAATCCACGTGGGCCTTGCGTGAATGTGTTTGACACATTTGTTTAAAAATTGAAAATACCCAAAAAGATAAATTTTCAAATGCAATGATAATCAAACATAAGCTTTATCAATAAGAATATTTTATTTGACAATTCCAGTGTTGTTCGGACCAAACGTTATTAATGGTGTTATTTCATGGTTGTTATGCTTATCTATTCCGTAAATGGTTAAAGTAAGATAGTAGGGTTAAAAATAAGCTATATTTAGGTATGTGGAGTAAAGGGTCAATTTCAACGCTATTTAATTTTTAGGTATTCTGCGTGTGTATCGGGCGTCAATTAAACCGGGCTGTCATAGTAAATTGACATATCGTATTTCAATTCAAAGGACCTTTATTACATGATCAGCGATGAAATACTGGGTTTTATAAGGGAAATCCGGCAACAGTGACGATATATTATATGTTCACTGTGACCATAACGTTATATTATATGTTCACTGTGACCAGTGAAGTTATTTATTATATGTTCACTGTGACCAGTGAAGTTATTTATTATATGTTCACTGTGACCAGTGAAGTTATTTATTATATGTTCACTGTGACCAGTGAAGTTATTTATTATATGTTCACTGTGACCAGTGAAGTTATTTATTATATGTTCACTGTGACCATAACGTTATATTATATGTTCACTGTGACCAGTGACGTTATTTATTATATGTTCACTGTGACCAGTGAAGTTATTTATTATATGTTCACTGTGACCAGTGAAGTTATTTATTATATGTTCACTGTGACCAGTGAAGTTATTTATTATATGTTCACTGTGACCATAACGTTATATTATATGTTCACTGTGACCAGTGACGTTATTTATTATATGTTCACTGTGACC
Organism: Steromphala cineraria; assembly: GCA_916613615.1. NCBI lineage: Eukaryota > Metazoa > Mollusca > Gastropoda > Trochida > Trochidae > Steromphala > Steromphala cineraria. Next base: position 44,175,806 of record OU744733.1, read on the forward strand.
AGTGAAGTTATTTATTATATGTTCACTGTGACCAGTGACGTTATTTATTATATGTTTACTGTGACCAGTGACGTTATTTAGTATATGTTCACTGTGACCAGTGAAGTAATTTATTATATGTTCACTGTGACCAGTGACGTTATTTAGTATATGTTCACTGTGACCAGTGACGTTATTTATTATATGTTTACTGTGACCAGTGACGTTATTTAGTATATGTTCACTGTGACCAGTGAAGTAATTTATTATATGTTTACTGTGACCAGTGACGTTATTTAGTATATGTTCACTGTGACCAGTGACGTTATTTATTATATGTTCACTGTGACAAGTGAACTTATTTTTTATATGTTCACTGTGACCAGTGAACTTATTTATTATATGTTCACTGTGACCAGTGACATTATTTATTATATGTTCACTGTGACAAGTGAAGTTATTTATTATATGTTCACTGTGACCAGTGAAGTTATTTATTATATGTTCACTGTGAACAGTGAAGTTATTCATTATATGTTCACTGTGACCAGTGAAGTTATTTATTATATGTTCACTTTGACCAGTGAAGTTATTTATTATATGTTTACTGTGACCAGTGACGTTATTTATTTTATGTTCACTGTGACCAGTGACGATATATTATATCGTCACTGGTCAGGTGCCGTAACTACTTTCAGCCATGTGTACAAATGAGGGTAACTTTCCAGTTTTAAGTCATCTTAATCACATATTTCATTAAAAATCATATAATAAATCAAATTCTTTATTTAGGTTTCCAAATACCAAGTTTATTTCATCACATGAGTGGCTGCGCCACTCGTGAAATATCAACTTTACCCATGACACTCGATGAAAGAAACCTGGTATTTGGAAAACTATCCTATATATCCTATATATCACAAACATAACCTAAAGTGTTATCTCATCAAGAAGAATCGACTGCTGCAGGAAAGTAACATTTCAAAGCTAATCGACAACTTATATGTCACAGAAAGGTTAGAAGTCCCGGTTGTAATCGAAAACAGGACAATGACGCACGTCAATCAGTCAATTTTGCATGAAACTTCTCTAAGGTAGTCAGAATAACAGTTAAGAGTTGATAATGTTTGATTTGTTATGTAAATATTATTCATAATAATTGGACGTTTGAATTTGGCATCTGTGAATGTATATCCTTCCAAAATATAAACGCATTGGTGATTTTGAAAGTTTTTGACTTTTGTAAAAACGAAAATAACAATACAACTGTATTATCTCTTCCCTAAACGTAATCGTTACATGCATATTTACAGCTTCTGTGCAAAAACGGAGATTTAGCGATTTTGTCCGTTTAAGAAGCAATTGAAAACAGTTTTTTTAAACTTGTGCTATAGAGAATCTGTAAGTGAAAACAACATGTAGAAAGCATAAAAGCATCTGTAACTAATAACTAAGCAAAGGCAAATATTGTTTCAAATTTTGTTATTCATTTAAACATTAAAATGAGGATTAATTGTGCAATGTCAAAGTGGCGGAAATCGAAACATCGCCGTACGTGTGATTAAAACATCAGTTTCCAAATCTGCTGTTGTCTGAAATTGTAATGTTCATTAGAGTATACTTATTCATAAATAGTCCTCCACTTTTTGTTGCATCACTGGAAGCAGATGAAACATTCAGAAGTGTGTTGACTAAAATGAGTTTTTTTGCATCTCATTGTAAAATTCAGACTCTTATTAACAAACCTTTCTGTGATCAAATACAGTATCATTCTTTTGATGCATAAGTGATACTTATTCGAAAATCATTTATAGGTACTCAGATAAAATATTTAAACCAATTTGTCCCATGGTTATGTCATGCAGTCACTTAAACATTGCAAGGGTAGGTGTGGGTGCTTTGGGAAATTTTGACTGGGGTGCTTTGGGACATGTCCCAATTCACCCCATAGCATAGATTATATAGGTGATGGTGGTGTACCGAATATAGGGGCGTAAGGGGGCATTAAGATGTGACCCTAGTTGATCATCATTATGTCATCGTTATACATTAAAAAATAAAGGCATTGGTTCTGTAGCTCATCAGGTTTCCTATCAATTTTGCTTTAGGGTGTGAAAAATTACTAAGAACCACAGGGTCACCAAATGTACAAATTTCAGCTTTCTAGGCCTTATGCTTCTGGAGGAGAAGATTCATTAGGTTTTAAGGGTGTGGCCCACATGGCCACCAAAGCTATATAAATTATAATCCTCACTAGAAGAAATCGAAAGGGCACAAAGTTAACAGACCATTGGATTTTTCAGGCCAGATGAGTTGTTTTGAACAGTTCAATCTGCGAAGTAATTGAGATTTGATGTTGATCTTAGTGGCCATTTGCCAGAGTTTACCCATTGTGTCTGGTCAGGATACAATTTATATCATTAAAAGGAATTGCTTTTAAAAATTCATCCTCAATTAGAACAATTGTGTGAGATGTTCCTATGGTTTAGTTCTGATAGTCTATGTATGTATGCACATAGTTGTCTTATTAAATTTCAATTCGAATTTACTCAATACAATACATTAGGATCAATTGTGTGTATTGTTTTAATGGCCAAAAAATGCTAAATCATAAACTCTAAGATAGAGTTTGATTAGTTGAATTACAAACATATCTTTTTGCAAGTAGTTACTGGCAGTAATTGTCAATCATCTTTTTCTTTATCAAGTTCGTTGTTTGTTTTAGTTTAAAAGGAATATTACTATTAGAAATGGAATCATAAATTCATAATTTGTGCTAAACTTTCTTGCGTCCAAATGCATCCTAAAGTCTGTCCCAATGTAGCCACAGTTGGGGTACTTTGGGACGAAAAAAAATCTTTTTTCTAAATCACTTTAGCTCAGTTGCTGTTATGTTTGTGATATTTTCCCTTTGATAAGGTATTTATCATTAAACTGTGGACCAGAAAATGTGTTTAATGTTTATTTAATTCAGTTAGAGTGGAAGATATGCTACAGAGAGTCTATCCCACTGTGCCCCGCTCTCCCCTATAAAGACGATGTGATTTGAGATACCAGTAATCAATTCAGACATGAAAATTGCTCAACTACTTATAAATTTAGGATAAAGGACAAAGGTGCACCAAACCCTTTTAAGGGGCCTTTGGATCACAAAAGCTATAGATTACAATCCTCATAATGAGGAGGAGTCGCTACCAGGATTTCAGCTTTCTAGGCCTTTTGCTGATGGAGAAGAAAAAAAGGTTTTAGGAGGTGACTTCTACAACCCTTATCAGGGACCACAGGGCCATCGAAGCTACAAATTTTAATCCTCACTAGTCAAGGAGTCTGTACATAAAGTTTTGGTTTGGTGATTAATCGCAAATTCATCCAAATTTGTGAAATGAAAAACAGCGTTTCTCAAAATTGTTTACTTTCTTTAAATGAACATTTGGCTTACAGCTACGTACCTTACGTTGGTTCACTTGCTTGTGATCTTAGTGAAAATACCATGTCATTTGGGTTTCGTTCTGACGTTCATAAAATAACTCCAGGACCACATACAAAAGATCATCAATTGTCAATGTGTAAAATAACCATTCCCAAACCATATTTCGGGATCGTCTCGTCACTGGTGCTGAATGTCGATATTTGGCATGGTTAAATAGACAGATGGGGTCATATTTGTAAAATTTTGAATTTGCTAAATTTCGATTAAAATCATCCATGTAAATTTTGTAGAAAAAATTCAGCACAGCGCAAAGGAACTCAGATGAATAAGATCTAAAGCTGTTGATAACTCACTAGTCATGGAGTCTGTACACAAAGTTTCAGCTTTCTACGCCTTTTGGTTCTGGAGAAGAAGATCGAAAACGTTCAAAGTTTACGGACGGATGCCATAAGCAAATCGGGCCTTTCAGGCCAGATGAGCCAAAAATGCACAATTACTACAAACAAATTAATAGTTACGAAAAACTTAAACAAATACATGTGCTTTAAACAATGACTATAATTAATTATTTTTCTTTATTATAGAGAATTTCCAATGGTTTACTTGTGAAATAAGACATTTTATGTACCTGTACCACGTATCTTGAACGATACTGAATCTGTTGAATGACCTTTGAACTAAATTTAGGAACAACACACTATTAATACTGGACCCAAGTAATCAAGGATATATATTATTTCTTATTTTTATTAATTTGATATATATCTGTCTTGGCCACATCGTGGTTCTCGAATTATGATATTCACAATATCCCATGATCGTTCAGTATACGAGTCATGTTCATGCCTTTCAAAATAAACGTTACAAGGACAGTGGCAAGAAATATCAGTTACTGTTAAGTCGGAATCACACCCTCAGTTTTGTAAGTATCTTTGCACGCCAGGCAAGTATATAATCATCTACATCAGTCTTTTCCTGAAGTTTGTAATAATTTGCATTTTTTTTGCCAGCTTTACAATATTTGCTACACCGGTAAAATACATTTTATTCGGTTAAATTCACATCGCGAGTTCGACGTATTGAGAATATAATAGTTATATATATTTAGGAGAATATCGTACTCGTTGTTGTCAAGGATGTAGTGAACTCTTATATGCAAAGAAACGTGTCAGGCAGAAAATATGTTTGACCCATAGCTTCTTTAGAGTAGTATGAATATGCTGATATATTACACATTGACACCTCGAAATTAATTACATTTGCACATTCATGCTTTCCTTAGGTTTACACATTTATTATCCAACGATGAGTAGACATGTAATTATGATGTTTCATTCTTTCGGTTTATTTTACTGATGGTCATTCCGGGTTATTCTGTGTTAAAAATTGTAAAATAAATACTGAAGAAATAACGTTTATATTTGTTGTTTATTTGGGAAAATCATATGCATGGCACAGACGTCCAAAACAAGACATATTGAAAAAATAAACAAAATCTCCATTAATAGTCATAGCTTCATTTCACTGTTACTATAAATACCAGTCAAGTATTGTTTATTTTTCAAGTATAGATAATATGTATATAATTTACAATATTATCTCCTTTAACAAGCCCAACTACAAGTAATCAGAATTTGGCATAAGGTAGGTTTTTTGGGTTGAACATCACTTTCAAGAATATTTCACTTTTATCACTTCTGCTAATATTATTGTAGGGAGAAATCCTGCCACAGCATGGAGGCTAAGCTTTGCTGTGAAACCTGCAAGGAACAGCATGAACTGGTGAACCATGGGTGGCATTGCGCTGAAATTCAGTGTAGCATTGCACCCAAACCTGACTGCGTGTAGAACAGTTCTCTACTGCAGACAAAGTTGTAGAGCTCATAGCAGGATTCAGACCCTGGACCTCTTAATCCGAAACCTAATGCACCCACCCGAAACCGAATGCACCCACCCGAAACCGAATGCACCCACCCGTGCTATCCCGCCTCCTGGAAAGTGGGTGAGGGTTATCTCGCAATCTGTTCAATATTATCTTACCAATCTTCTAACAGATGACACCAAACAAACCATAGTGTATAGTGAAGGGGTTGTGATGCTTTGTCAACAGAAATCAAGAAACAAGTATCACATAGTTGGCAAGAAATACCATAAATTAAATACAAGTATTGACAATAAAATATTTATTCTGGAGTGTGAGATCATTTGCTAAGAGAAAGTAATATTTATATGAAAATATGGAAAAGCATACAAGATTTAAATAATGGAGGCTTATTGAAGAGTTCAAAGCGTCAAGTCCCAAAAACCAATTGTCGTCAACAAATATGTTGAAACAAATTAACAAAACATAAATATTAATACAAGAATATAACCAATAAGTCATAAACATAATTAAATATGTTTAACTTTACAATTTAATTGGAGAATTTCATAATGAAATGAATTTAAACTTTCTTGAAATAATGCAGAATTTGATGTATTAATTGAATTTTAGACATTTATTAATAGAAGCATATGAACAGATTTACAAATATAATAATACAAAGAAATCCAATTCAAACAGCTTTGGCACAAGAAGCAATTATAGATTTAATACAGTTTGGTTTATTCAACATCAAACAAATTCATTTTCAATACATTTATCTTTTTTAATATCAACATCTTCAACATAATATTTCTCGGACACAGCACTCAGACAGTTTGGTAGATCAAACATCATAAACAGGTGACAAAACATAACTCAAATGTTTCCTAAAATACTTTTTCTTCCCTTGCAATCTAATAAAGGAATTGCTCTTATTGACTCTTTAACATATATCAGATTTACAATTAACTTGCACTAGAATTGACAGAAAACTTCATTAGAACTTCAACAATCTATAATGGTACGAAAGTGTTTACAATATTTCACATTCCCTTCCCAAATTGCATAGTTAACTACCTCTATATATCAGATTCACAATTATTTTGCAATAGATTTGAATAGACCAAAACTTCAAAACAATTTCAAGAATCTATAGCGATTTAAAAGTGATGACAATATTTTTGGCATTCCCATCCCAAATTGCCTAGAGTTGACTACCTTACATTAATATTTGATATAAGTGAACTAATCCTAATTACTTCAATCCCATACTCATTAGAGAGAACTATCTCTCTTTTTTTTTCAATTTCGATAAAAGTTACGTAGACAGACCATCTAAACTACTGAACCTTACACAGCTTATCTAAACAAAAACACATCTAAACACACTTAACAGTTGAGGTATATGAAATGACTTGCAAATTACCAAAATGGTTTGTTTGCACTTGCAAACTTGTTATCCGTCTACCCCTGGAAATCATTCAGCCGTAACCTCGAAACGATTGGACCATTGAAGGAATGATATGTTTAGCATGTCAATGTTTTATGTGTTGATGGTATGAAGAGTGTTTTTAACTTTCAGTGAAATTTCAAATTTCACATTATTTCATTAATATAATGAGTTAATGTTTAAACATATCCTGTCATCAAGAGATTTTTAACTAGGTTTGCAAAGATTCAAAATGGACACTTTGTTATTGTTCAAGGGAGGTAACTCAGTGATAGAAGGGGTCTGCATACCACACATATATATATGTTTCCATGCATATTTATATAAGAATTTATTTATGAAGTTTAGAATGTAACAACACAATACTTGAATAATTGAAGTAAATTAACATAAGGACAGTATATTCAAAAATGCAAATTAATATAAATCAATATGATTAAATATCATAATCATAATCAACAACATACCTAAAGGATATAACTGCTTCAAGACAACTGCACCAAAAGTAATGCTCAGATTTTCAAACTGTTCAAGTGCTAAAACAATTGAAAGCACAATAGAAATGGTGACTTGTTAAATACCATTGAAGTACTTAAAAAATCAGGGCAGAGACCGGTATTTAATAAATTCTGGTTATAGATACAGATTATGTACATTTTTAAATGTGTCTATATTAACGAGTGCAAAGGAAATATGTAACAAAAACCAGTTTTTTGTTAGCTCATCAATCAAAACTTTTCTCACGAATTTTTTATAAAGTTATTTGGGGGAAAACATTTTTCTTTGAAGGAGCCTTAACAAAATGATTTAAGGAGCAGCCTCTTTTTCAATGCTAGATTTCTATTGTTCAAAAAGTGATTCAAATAACATAAAAAAGTTGGATTTTAGGTGGATCCTTAACTTTGCTGACGATTGAATATGTCCAATTGTGAAAAAATCTGACTACTAGCAATTCTTTTTTTTTCAATTTTAATTGGCATTTGTGAAAAACAGCTGTCTGTGAATACAGCTATATTTGCATAACACGGGTGTACATGGTGGAAGTTAATCAAAGCTAAGAATCCTTTTTGAATATTCATAAATCATTACAGCAACCACATGAAACCTTGTCAATAGTCAGATTAGAATCACATTTTTGTTAACCCTTTCGCGGCCAAGAAAACAGGGACAAACACGTTTGTTTTACCAAATTACTTGCCTAGGAAGTGAAAGGGTGAAGCATGTTTGATAGAAATAATTATTTGGCTTTTTTAAATTCTAATTAAATTTTAAGGTAATATCTAGTTAAATGCAGGTATCTATTGTATTCCATATCATGTATTTTTAATCCTTTCGTGATAATGACCATAGCATGAAAATAGCTGGTCTTTTCTTTTTACCTGACAAATTAAATAATTTTCAAAAAGAGACCTTCGACACCCGTTAAAGCCACCTTGACTAAGTCAAAAGATCAAAAACAACTAGGCACTTCTCCACCTTCGTAAGATCATTCATAAGATAACAATGAGTTTGTAACACATGTTTGATACAATCTCAATCAAAATCAGTAATTCAAATGTCACATGAAATCTTCAAACCACATCTCCTGTTATCACTATTAACTTGTTACCATGGAAACAAATTATTTGGCATAAAAGAACCATTTAATTAACTGTCACATGATGTACCAAATGAGTGTGGACCCATGTAAAGCAATAGTTAGGCAAAGTAGAATATCTGATATATCACACTGGCTATGTATTGTGGTATTCGTGAATCGCGATACTTGATCTGAAGATACACATATCGTGATACATTCTCTATATCGTGATACGTATCATTGACCTTAAAATGGTATATTTTCCCTAAAAAAATCAGAAAATATATCAAAAGTTAATGATTTATTTGGTCAAAAATCTTGAAATAGCGTATCAGATGTTTATCATATAATGGGCAGTGTTATCCGTGCAATAAACCCATCTTGTAATCATGTTATCAGATCCCTGATAACAATGCAAATGAGGTCAAAACCCGAACTATTTTCTCAAAACTCCATGCATGTCATGCGAGTCCTAAACCGGTCTCTAAACATTGATAACGTCGTCGGGAGTTTTCAGGTGATGTTTTTTTTAATCGAATAAAATATCGTAAACAAAATCTGTCAAAACGTATTACGCATTCGTATTTTAGATATAGCTTGGTTATCGAAGCATTTCAAGTTGTGGATCCCAAGTTGTTTTCATTGTGCGTTTAAAAATAGAACGATATGCAGCTAACAATATCGGCTATCGAAAAAATAGGTGCTTCAATTTTCGAGCATAACATAGGCCTAGATCGCTTTGGTCGTGTCGGTTACCAACTTATCAGCATAAACAAATCATATTCTAGTGATACTACAGATTATCTAGTAGCGTAGTTACAAACGCAACAACCTCACCTTCGCAAATAGTCGACGTTTAGTCTAAGGATACCGTAACTGAACTGGCGTAACAACAATGACAATGCAGCTTTTCAAAATGCAGTTAGAGTTACTTCCCCTGTTGTAGCGACGTTGACAACTGGTTCTTACACATTTTGTGTTATTAAAAATACAATGTTTACTCGTGCATTGGAAATCAGACTGAAAATGTTCAAAGATTAAAGGATACGTTTCTATCACTGTGAAAAAAAATCATTTCATGAAGGAATATTTCTAGACTGTTCACAACTGTACATCGCCGACAATATGACCTTCACCTTGGTTTATTGTGAAAACAATAACTCCGCGAAATCTAGGTCAAACATATTTTTAGAAGGTATCATATTTTCGTTTAAATCCTTTTATTTCAAAATGACATTATATGATAAAGAAATTATGAACCTCGTGTGTTTCCGTATCATTAATATCATATAATAGGAATAAAAATATATGTATTATGCTCGCCAAAGGCTTGCATAATACAAATTTTATTCCTATTATATGATATTAATGATACGGAAACACACTCGGTTAATAATCTCTATGTATCATATCGAATTGTATGAGATATCGAGATGTGTATTGTATCGAAATTGTATTGCTATGAGATATCGAGATATGTATCGTGAAAAATCTGTATCGTCACACCTCTACTATGTATATATTCATTATTGTACGTCCAATCAACATAAAGCTCTGTCCAACGTACCTATCTCCTAATAAGGAGATGTAAAGCAGCAGCAGTTATAAGCAAAGCAAAAGCTGGGAAGGTATCGATCAAAAAAGCCATCTGGGGAAGACAATTAGGAATTGTACAAAATCTACTTTATAAAGATTTATGTAATTTCAAAAATATTAATAATTTTTTCTGTATCAATAAACAAGCTGAAAAGATCTATCATGAAAATTCCAATATCACAAATTTTATCCAGAATGTTTTCCATCAATTAAAATTTTCAAAGGTTACTTATTTAGTGCTTCATCCAATTTATGAATTCTTAATTGACCGAAAAGTTTATCTGTTTACATCCTGTGGAGATATTGGATACTCGAACAAACCTGTAGAGGTTTCAGATTCTTTGAAGGGGATCCTCCTTGGGGTACTATTGCATAAAAATCTGTATTTTTTGCTACTATGACAGGTTGTGACTATTTTTGAATAAAAAATATACAAAAAACAACATTTGGAAAATGTGTTGTCGTTTGTCCTACCACCTCGTATAGAGCCCCATCCCTGGCCGTCACTATGACACCAGGGGCAGATAACTCTAATCTTACCACTTATCAATCTAACAAAGCAGACTGAAGAAGGGGAGGAGGGTCGCCGTACCCCAAGGAGGATCCCCTTCAAAGAATCTGAAACCTCTACAGGTTTGTTCGATTCTTTTTCAGAAGGGATCCTCCTTGGGGTACTATTGCATAAGTCAGACTCCCAGAGATGGAGACCCTGGGTGCGGTAGACAGTCTGCTATTAACTATACCCTAATGCCGTAATAAAGCTAAAAGAGTAAAATGAGAAAGAAGCGTACACCCACCTGACCAAACACTTGAGATGTCTTGGCTCCGGTGCATGGCTCTGACCCGTGGGGACTAATATTCGAAGCAGGAATGAAACCCTGCACAGAAATTAATTTAAAAATTAACCCTCTCCCTCCCTTTTCGTTACCAAAAAGGCTCTACAGGGGAAAGTAACTAAAAAGAGTACCCACTCAAAAAAGGCGATAACCCTCCGGGTGTCCTCCACTAGAGTCCGTATAAACATAAACATGAGATGTTAGTGGGTAAGTATTAATCCCGCTAATAAGATCTCAACTAAAAACTTAAATAACTAAGTCAAATAACGACTTAACTAACCAGGCCCCGAAGATACAATCAATTCGGGGGACCCTGGCTCTGCCCACTGGAAAGAACAGTCCTGCCAAACCGAGCACGCTCACTAGAGTGCTTGTCGAGTTGGTAGTGTTTAATGAACGTGCTCGGTCGGCTCCATATAGCCGCTGAGCAAATCTCCTCAATGGGCAGAGCCGCTGCATATGCCTTCGAGGTTGCCACCGCCCTCACCGAATGAGCCTTTAGGCCCTCCGGGGGCTGGTGACCCTTATAGAAATAACCCATACAGATGGCCGAAACAATCCATCTGGATAACGTTTGCTTAGAAGCGGGAACGCCCGACTTCCCTCCGCCATAGCAACAAAAAAGCTGTTTGTCCTTACGAATGCTTTTTGTTCTTTGGACATACTTCTTTAAGGTCCTACGCACATCCAGGATGTGCGGGATCGTGGACCTAGCCCCAGAGGACGCCGGCTGTGACATAGCCGGGAGCTCTATGGGAGCTGAGACATGAAAGGAGTGGGCTACCTTGGGACGATATGAGTCCGGCAGTCTAATGCTGACTCTGTCCTTATGGAAGACAGTCAGCTCGGGATCAGCAGACATCGCATGGATGTCGCCTACCCGCCTGCCAGACGTAATCGCCACCAAAAAGGCAGCCTTCCAGGTTAACAACTGAAGAGACAAGGAATCAAGGTCCCTAAAAGACGGACCTGACAGCCAGTCCAAGACGTAGGATAGGTCCCACGAAGGGCTGATCCGCCGCACAGGGGGGCGGATCCTGTCCACGCCTGCTAGAAAACGCTGCACCAGAGGGTGGCCACCTAGAACGGTACCATCCACCGGAATGTGGAACGCAGAAATGGCCGTAGAGTAACCTCTCACTGTGGACGCGGCCAAGCCGTCATCCAGCCGAGACTGTAAAAACTCGAGAACCGGCACTAGCCCTGCAGAAAAGGGATCGAGAAGCCCTCGACTTCCACACCAGCGCGCATAACAGGCCCATCTATCCTCGTACTGAATGTTCGTCGAATCCCTCCTCGAAGCCAGTATTGTGTCTGCAACTCGTGCAGGAATACCGCTCTCCTGGAGGCGATTCCGGACAGTGGCCAGGCCACCCACTGAATCCTGGGATTCGGGTGGGGCATTCCCTCCTGGGATAGAAGGCCCCGCCGACACGGTAATAGTACAGGAGGCCGTACCAGAAATCTGAGCACCGACGGGAACCAGCTCTGAGCCGTCCACAATGGGGTCACCAACACCAGAAGTCTGGGAGGTTGACTGCCCATCTGCGATAGAACCCTGGGAATGAGGGGCAAGGGTGGGAACGCCCACAGCACCCTGTCGGTCCAGTCTATCGCGAAGGCGTCTGAGGCCAGAGCTGCCGGGTCCGGGATTTTGGAGCAAAAGACCGGGGTCTGTCTCGTTGCCACGGACGCAAACAGATCCACCTGGAACGATCCGTACAACTGGGAGATAGTGTCGAATGTCCCCCGGTGGAGCATCCATTCGTGCGGGGCCAGAATGCGACGAGATAGCGCATCTGCCCGAACGTTGTCTATCCCTGGAAGATACTCCGGCATCGCCTTGATGTCGAGGTGATCGCACCACAGTAGAAACTGCCAGGCTTCCTCTAGAAGGGAAGGTGACACTGTCCCTCCTTGCTTGAGAATGTAGGTCATTGCCGTCTGATTGTCCATCTCTAGACGTACGACCTGGCCCTGAATCAGCGGACTGAATCGACTGAACACTCTCCTGACCGCCCGAAGTTCCAACACATTGATGTGCAACTTGGACTCCTCCGCAGACCACAGGCCTGAGGCCAAGTGATCGCCCATGACCCCTCCCCAGCCTGAGAGGGAGGCATCGGTCTGGATCGTAACTGAGGGTCTCGGGACCTCCAAGGGAATGCCCCTGGATAGATTGTCCCTGTTCAGCCACCACTCGAGATGAGCCGGGAGCCACCCTGGAATGGGGACTTGCCGCTCGAGATCGTCCGCATGAGACCACAGACCGGCTAGAGCCTGCTGAACTGGTCTCATCCTGAGGCGGGCTCTCCACACTATGTCTACCGTGGCCGCCATATTCCCCAACAGCCGAAGCCAAGACCTGGCCGGCTGAGACGGAGACTGAAGGAAATGGGAGACGGCCAGGGAAACCTTGATCACCCTGTCCGGAGCCAGGGAAACTAGTCCCTCCGCGGTGCGGAACCTGGCCCCCAGAAAGACAAGGTCTTGTGATGGGGCAAGGTCTGACTTCTTCAGGTTGATGATCCAACCCAGGCGAACAAGAATGTTCATAATCTCCTGGGTGGCTTCCTGGTTCAGCTGACGTGAAAGGGCCCTGATTAGCCAGTCGTCCAGGTACGGGTGGCAACACCTGCCCCTCGATCTGGCCACTTGGGCTGGAACCAGCATCAGTTTGGTGAACACCCTTGGCGCCGTCGAGATGCCGAAGGGGAGCACACGAAACTGGTAGCACACCCCGTCGAAAGCGAAGCGAAGATACTTCTTGAACTGGGGGTGCATCGGGACATGAAGATACGCATCCTTGAGGTCGATTGAGGAGAGCCAATCTCCCGACCCTACCGATGCTATCACAGACCTGAGAGTCTCCATCTTGAACGATGGTATCTCCAGCATTCTGTTCAGATACTTCAAATTGAGGATGGGCCTGAATCCTCCGTCTTTCTTGGTGACCAGGAAGTACGTCGAGTAATACCCGACTTCCTCCTGGCCCACCGGAACGACTTCTATAGCTGCCTTGTCCAGCAGAGCTGTGACCTCGGCGCGTAGAACCTGCGCTTTTCCCGGGGAGGCTGGCACAGGTGTGCTCCTCACTCCGGTAAAAGGCGGTGGCCCAACTTTCCAGAGTGGCAAGTGACCATCCCTGAGTGTGGACAGGACCCAGGGATTCGAAGAAACTACTTCCCACTCCTCCAGGAACCGAGACAGACGGCCCCCGACTGGAACGTCTGGGTGAAGACAGTGGATTCCCGCCTCTGGCGACACTCCGGTCCCCTGGCGGTCCTCCAGAACAACTGGGAGAAGGCAGTGGATTCCCGCCTCCGGCGACACTCCGGTCCCCTGGCGGTCCTCCAGACTGGGCAGGAAGAGGCTTAAGGGCCCTTGTTGGCGCCCTTTTTGCCCCGAAAAGACGACTGCTTGCCCTTGGCATGCTGTCGGTTTTTCCCCCGGCCTTTCCCCTTCCCTTGCTGTTGACCTGAGCGTCCCTCGTATGGCCCGTTCCATGACGAGTAGGACTTGGCCGGTGGCCCAGTGCTCAGGTTGTCAAGGGGGGAGGACTTCCGCTTACCAGATGAGCCAAGGGCGCCTTTGACGTCCCTAACTCGTGAAATCTGGTCCGCGGTGTCCTTGATGATGGTAGCGGACCCGGGAAACAGGGTGGAACCCAGTTCGTACGGGAGCTCCATCAACATGTCTCGGGTGGGCTGCGGGAAGGAAGAGAAAGAAAGCCACACCCGGCGCAGCCCCATTACTGCGCACATCACCTGGCTAGAAGCGCTACGGATGGCGTCCCTTGCCAGGTGACCACTCACCTCAGCCAGCTGCCTCTGGAGCATAGCCGGAAGGCTACGGTCCTTTCCCTCGTCCAACGACGTGGCCTGGAGCGAAGCCAGGTACGCCTGATGAACTGCAATACGGAGCGCCTGACAGCCATTTCTGTAGGAGTCTTCCGACGTCCTAAATAGCTTTTTCAGGAACGCATCCTGCTTAAAGGGGGGCACACACCGGCCCTGGGCTCCAAGGGAGTCCAGGCTGACTGAGGCCGACACATCCGAGTCACAGACCGGTACCTCAAATAACCCCGCCTCCCCCAAAGGATACCGCTTATTTAACTCCGGCAGGGAGTAGCGTGTTCTAGTACCCTTCAGAAGAGGCGCGATCATATCAGTGCGGACTGAATCCAAGATGCGGAGGCGCACCTGAGGAGTCTTGCGTTGAGCAAAAGCTCCTCCGGGAAGCCGGAACTCCTCCCCTACCTCCTTCTCGGGAACGACAACCTGAGGGATGGCCTCTGCCACCTTGGCACGGATCTCCCTCAAGGCAACAGAGATGGGTAAGTCTAGTGGATCAGGATTCCCATCCCCCTCGACGTCCATCTCCGCCTCCGATCGCTCCCCCGACACCTCGGAATCCTCTACCGAGGACAAGGCATCAGAGGGAACGACCGAAGACACAGAAGGAGGAAGACGAGGGATGCGGAACGCCGAGCCACCAGACTCACGCCGTTCGAGAGAAGGGGGCGGAAGGAGAAGTCCAGGTGCGAGCCCCGGCGGCGGAGCGTCGGGACCCAGCCTCTCTGGGGAACCGGCACCGACCGTCACACCAGCGGAGCCGGAGGAAGACGGGGGAGGCCGTATGGTATTGCCCACCATGGCCCGGGAAGTACCGGGCACTTGGGCGTCGGGAACCTGTGCGACACCTGGGCCCCTGCCCAGGCCTGCGTCGGCACCGACGTCGGACGCGGTGCCCGAAGCACCGGCCGACGGAGCATCCAGGCATGGGGGGACCGACGTCCTCAGCTCCTGCCGGAGCTGCGACATCAGGTCTCCCAGCATGCCCTTCATCTGCCCCTTAATAATGGCGTTAATGGTGTCAATAGATTGTGTAATTGGACGGACCCTAGCGGAGGACAGCCGTTCCCCCACCTCCGAATCTGAACTCGGAGAGTCAGAAGGGAGAGCGGGGGTGGCCTGCTTACTCTTACGCTTACGCTTGGAGGGGGGGGTCGCCTTGCGGAGATCCTCGCCCGCGTCCCTGAGGCTCCGGAAGAACGCCGTGTCCAGTGCCCTTCTCTTCTTCGTACGGTTGGAGAACCCCGAGCAGGTAGAACACGCTGAATCATCATGGTCGTCCTCGACCAGGCAGACGATGCACAATTCGTGTGCATCGGCTTGAGGGATGTTAGTCCCGCAGTTGAAACATCGTTTGAACGACTGCAAAATCATCCAAAAAGATATTTCAACCGTGCATGCGTGGAAGAATGTAAACATGTGTATCAAAGTGTACATGCGCCTATTCTAAGCATGACATAAATTGGCAAATTCGGCTGCCAAAGTAATGAAATTGCAACTTATGAAGCAAGCCAAAAAACATAGCAGCCTGAAATGGAAAAGAGCATGTAAAAAACATGGCTTGCCCGTTCCACAAAAATAAAAATCACAACGAACTTTCGAAGTGAAATTTATTCAAGGAACGAAAGGTTGCTTAAATATTATGACTAACATAACAACAAGCACCAAAGAAAGACGCACTCCATACGAAAAGATACAATTTTCCACTAGCAGGAAAAGTCTAATCGGGAAGTCGCCATCTTTGTCGAATTCTCGCCCCACAACGCAAGCACATGGCCGCGCTGGGTTTGAGAAACCTAGTCTACAACGCGAGAAATGCGAGAATGCGAACCTATTCTAAGAATAAAAGGTTACCACACATACAATTTCTTTGTCCATAGTACGTTTTCTTAGGAAACTTCACAAGAAACTTAGCAAAAGTCGACAGAAGAACGAAGACGTCCGGCTGGCTCAATGACAGATTGATAAGTGGTAAGATTAGAGTTATCTGCCCCTGGTGTCATAGTGACGGCCAGGGATGGGGCTCTATACGAGGTGGTAGGACAAACGACAACACATTTTCCAAATGTTGTTTTTTGTATATTCTTTATTCAAAAATAGTCACAACCTGTCATAGTAGCAAAAAATACAGATTTTTATGCAATAGTACCCCAAGGAGGATCCCTTCTGAAAAAGAATTAATGTTAATATTCACGGACATAGTTTCATATTCATTCGAAACTCTTAAACAAATGGTGGTGTTGATAATAAATATTGCTTTTCAAGGAATGTTGTTACAATATTAAAGTACCATACAAAGTGATATATCATATTCAAGTCTTGATATGTTTTAAATATATACTTTTATCAAGATTTATAGGAAAATATTTGACATATTTGGTTGATATAGATATTTTTGGTTCAAGGCATATCTGGCATAGGCAAGTATATTAAGCAAGATTTTTTGGCAATGAATTTACATTTTCATAGAATAAGTAAAAGTGTAAACTTGAGACAGAATATCATTGTCATATATAATACAACAAAATACCTATCAATTATGACTGATTCATACTAAACTTATCAATATATAAATATATATATTGTTTTAACAATACCTTGGACTTCAGATAAAATGTTAATACAATGTACTCAAGACAAAATCTGAAATACAATAATATTTATCTCTTTTCTTACAGAAGATGAAACTTGTAAATATTTAATTCTTGATGAATAATAAATAAATCATAAAAATATGCGTCTGATTCCAAACCAATGTCACTCGGAGACTAGGGAAATATGATTACAATGATAAATGAGTAAATAAATAAATCATGAGAAAAACTGATCCGATTTAGAGGTCACAGGGTTTCGATACCGATGCTTCTTATCCGAAGGCTGCAACCGTTTCGGATAGCGGTGGTAATACATCGGCGGTGGCTGATTTGACAATGGAGGCTGTTGGTTGTGTCGCTGATACCGTTTGGAAGCGAACACTGTCTCGGAGCCGGCAAACAGATCAGTGAGGGGGGGCAGACGGACGGCATGTCACCTCGGGTTCACCTGGGCAAATGAAACATAATTTTACGAACTTCTACTGTGTATCCAATGTCGAAAGATAACAAGTGTTAATGATTGCAAGTGGTTGCGTAAAAGTATCACTTAAAACATTAAGGATATGGGTATTATTCCTCTTTCTGTATTGATATATATTGCGATACAGGCGAAGCATATTGCAAAACGTATTAAAATATATTGGTACAATCATCATTGCTCAGCTATGAGCCATTGATTATTTTCAATCACTGCTCATGGATTGTATACATATTTGATCTATTTTCATAAGATCGTGTTATATTTGGTTCTTTTATTTTGACAATTTAGATGGAAATTGCTCAATTTCAAAAGCATGATATATTGGATATTTTAAGAAGTGTGTACCGATCTATCTATCTATTTAGATTTTATAAAAAGAACATTTGGATGGAGAATAGATGATCAGAATATGCTTTCTATTTAGCGGAGGACATTATAACAACAAAGGATGGCTAAGGATTTTATGACTACCTCTGTAAGGGGAAAACTGAAAACTAACTCCATGATTATTCATCTTGCAGAGAACGTGACTCACCTGAGACTGCGGGTGACGAGACGAGGTGTGAGGTAGAGGAGGTCGCGAGGTCGACTGAGTTGACCCTGGGGTCAAGGTCCCTATGGAGGACATGCTACTGGTCTGGGAGAAGGATCGGGGAGGCAGCGGCCTTGCTACCTTCTTTGCTACCTTTGGCAGTTGAGATGTAGACGCACTGGAATGAGAAAATAGAACCATTGAGAGATTACCCTTTCATCACATCCGACCAGAGTGAGTTATTGTATTACACCGCAATATTTCAGCCATTAGCGACGTCATCAGACCAGAATACAGGCTCATAAATACATATTTGTGTCTTGTTTGATCTGTTTGAACAGGTTAAATCCAAAACTGTACACAATGTTGATATTTGTCCTAGAGATTGCACAAAGAGTTGAAGTAATATGGACCATAAATCATGGATGTATGATTATGACTCATTGACAAACTGCTCAAGGCCATCCATTTCCTATGGAACACAGTTATAGATGATAAATTACTGTAAATTCAAGAGAAAGGTAAACTGTTAACAAACACCAAACTTTCCCAAGACATGTTTAGTATTGTTTACAGCAGTGTTATTAACAGTCTAATTAAACCTGGCCTAAATTATACTTGCTTCACTCCTGCTATTGAGTCTAGCAAGATGTAGTAGCGGGTCGCGTCATCTGATCTATCGAATTGACCAATCAGGGATCGTTTTACCAAGCCGGAATAGGGTCATAGGTCTGCAAAAGGACGAGACCTGGCACTACATCTTGCTAGACTCAATATTGGGAGTGAAGTACTTGAGTTTACTTAGACTGTTTACTTAGGCACTGAGTGTCTGGAGTTTGGCGATTTACAAGCGTACTTTATTATTATTATTTATTGACCTACCTGAACTTGATATGGTTCTCCACTCTGTCGTTCTTGTTAGGAGGGGCGCTGTAGAGTCGGGACTCACGGAAACTGTTCATGGACGAGTTGGGTGGGTTCCACTGCAAAACAAAGGTTTTACAATACACTATCATAATACAAGCAAAATAGTGAGCATGGCTCACTAATACCCCCGACAGTACAAACTTTGAAAACAATCAGATGAATATTTTTTCCTTTTTGAGAAAAAACCCGAAAAAGTTTTAAATCCTGGTAGAGTCGATATCTAGCATTCATAATGGGAGATTTGTCCTCATTTCAAAATACAAAGACGTTTTACAGTAACACTGAATGAAAATGAAATATTTTTCTTGATTGACACAGATCAAAATAGATTTCTTTACAAGCCTTTTACCAGGGGTGCATCAAGACAGGGCTAATCCAATCCCATCTTTGAAATACTTTTAAAAACTTGCCTACAAAAATGACAAACCTCAAGGGTGAACCCCTTTCAAAATGTCTCGATAACACACTGCTTAACTAAGATATTATTCTTCCTATTTAGTTTTCTTATTACTGTTCCTAAAAATAACTCAAATGAGATGTTTATGTTTTCAATAATATTCAGAGGTTCACAACAGACCTGATGACTTGTGTTCTCTGTAGGATTCTCAAGATGGACACCTTCTTCACAGAATGCTCTCAGCATCGTTATCCCTGGAAGATCAAAATATTATTGTAGGAACATGATTTTGTTATAAATTGAAAGTGAGATATTCTGTTCTATCGGTGAAATAAACCCTGTATCTTGCTACTAACCTCTTATCACGCTACTGATTGGGCATAAAGGCACTCGACTAATATCATCATGAAACAATAGCCCGAGGTAAAATGCTCTTATGACGTTACATTGTTACTCTGGTGACAGGCAGGTTAAAGAAGCCAGCCATTTCAACACTAAAATGAACCTGTTTTGGCATTAGTACAACATTATCTCATTATAATTATTAGCAGAAATATTAACTTCTCTTGACGCTGTGCAAGAAGAGAAAACAAACTTTCTACCCGTAACTGTCAGAAATAAAAATTTAAAGAAATTGAAATCACCAAAAGTCGCAGCTACACATAAACCAAGATTCATTGATCTATGTCTTACAGTTTATCATTTTTTGCTGTGATTCAATATGGGGACAGGTTGGACAGACAGGGTTTAGAAAGGCATTTATCTTCCTAAACTCTGTTCCGAAGGACATATTGTTTTACCAGTCGATTTTGAAAAATGCCCTTCAAAGAGAAAATACATGACATCACAAACATTTACATCATCAGTAATGACGTCACAATGCTATGACGTCATAAACGCGATGACGTCACAATGCTATGAAATCACTAGGGCTATTCAAATTCAGCAATGTTCAAGTATCTACATTTTTCATGCAAAATTCTGATGGAAAATAATTTTGGATGATAACTAGAATCTTACCCTCGTGTCTTCTGATATCAAATATATCAACACTCATTGATAAAAGTAAAATAACCTTGGCAATCCTTCGATGTTTGTTACTCTTATCAACTTGTGTATATATTTGATATCAGAAGACACTTGGTATTAGATTCTCTCTATAATAATAATGATAACAGCTTTCTTATACTGCGCATATATCCATGACAAAGCATGCTCAAAGCGCCTATATCCAATAACTGTTCACCTCTCTGCTCCATGCGGTTGAAGCGACGGACCCACTGGTCCAGGAGCAGGTTGTTGTAGCGAGGCTGCTCGAAGAGCCGCAAATACTTGTGAGTGGAGGGCGTCGGGAAGATTCGCTGGAAGCCACCTTTACGACTGTCCTCATCAATACACTCAGTCAATACTCGGATGTCATTAGGCGTCAAGATGTCCATGATTGACTGAATCACATGCTGAAATAGAGATTTCATATTCATGATTTACTAATAAAGACTTTAAGGTGACTAAAGAGACTATCTCGGCAATATTCTAAGCATTAGCAACAGTCAGTCTACAATATTGCTTTGACATGAAAATAAACTTGTGGGCTGTCCTCTGCACATGGTCTGATGACAAGACTGAATAGGCATGTTCTGATTCATATTTTGCACTCTAGTCAGTAGAAGGCCAACCAGATCACTTTGTTTCAAATAATTTTTAAATATAGTGTGCTGGGTCTGGCCTTAAGACTGAGCTTACCTCGTCCTGGTGCCTTTGACAGTAGTACGCATGTTTGGTGCGCTCGTCTGCCGCCACTAGCTGGGAGTAGAGCCTCTTGTCCATACAGTAGTTGTTAGACGGGATGTGGGTGCTGTGGATATAGATCAAATGTTAGCTTATTTCATTAAGTTACTAGTCTGTATTTGAAAAATTACATAAAAGGTGAAGTAGCATGGGTTTTTTTAAACTGTATTTCTTCAAAGTTTATTCAATTAATGTAAGTGAGTTATTGTTTTACGCCGCTTGGGCAATATTTCAGCCATTAGCGGCATGAATATAAGTTAATGCCAAATGTAATATGCTCAGGGTTAAACATCTGAGCTCAACTCCTTAGTAGAAGAAACTATCAAATACCATCTTTTTAGATAGGGAAATGGATCTTGCATAGCTAACCGAAAGTGTTTACAACTGTCTCTCTTGAAAATTATAGTTTGAAATTAATGACAGTTAATTTTGTGTTCGTTAAAACCTTGGTATCTCAAAGAACACTGCCTCTAAGCATCTATTATAAATCACCATATTTTTCAAAATATGTTCATATCAAAACATAAATCTTATTCAAATTTTCATTTGGTCACTTTCCAGGGATAAGATGTTCTTTAGCATTCTGTATTAATTTATGCCAGAAAATGTATAGTTTTGTTTAAATTTTGTGAATAAAACAAATAATTTCATTTACATAACAAAACAGTGGTTAATGACTTCCAAAAAAATAAAGTGTTATGATTCCACTTGCAGTATCTTTATCTTGTTTTGTTGAATTGAATCAAAACATAATTTACTAAATGAACAATTCTTTGAGAGGCATTGTAGAATTTAGAATGACAATAATGCAGAGATATATGGATAACAACTTCTTTGATCATCGTATGCGACGTTTCGACACAGATTCTAGTGTCGTTACTCTTCCTCTGTTTGGGAACAACACAAGAATCTGTGTTGAAGCGTCGCATACAATAAACAAATATTCCTCTGCATCAATAAATGAACACTAACTGTAAGTCAGATGATGCTGGTGCATTGTGGGTGATGTCAGCCTTGTCGGGTACGCGGAAGCCCGCTATGTTCATCAGATCCTTGATCATGTGACCCTTGATGTTAATGTCCAGCTGTGAGTTGGAATGGAGGCTGCAATATGATATACAGGGGTTATAAGAAACTGGTCCAAAGCAAATTAGAATGCTTACTTAAGATCACCAATCACAAGATTAATAAGAGTGAGTGAGTTGGGGTTTAACATGTTGTCAGCATTTTTTCAGCTAGATTAATAAGACAAAGGTTGTTTATTTCCAGAAAGTCAAATATAAATGTTTCCATGGAAACCACAAATCTATCAATCCTTGAGTCGAAATCCCTAAAGGTACATCTACTAATGTTGATGTCACCTAACAAGTTTTACAAACTTTGAGTTCTGAACAAGAAAACAAATTCAAAATCTTGTTTCCATGGAAACCAGCAAAAACATAACTTTTTTAATCTGTAGAAGTTAAAAGGTCCAAAAGCCACATCTTCACATGCTGATAAATACCAGCTTCATTATGTGTCTTAAAATTTTGGAGCTCTGGTTGAGAAAGCAAATGGTTATGAACGGAAAAACAGTGCAATGATGATATCCCACATACCAAAAAAAACTCCCAAATCATTAATTTTATCCATTGAACCATGACTTTGAGACAGATAAAATTTTGTGTTACCTTGGCGATATATTGACTTCCAGAATCCATGGCTTAAAGTGATCATCAAGTAGAATATCAAAGCCGAAGAGTTCGTGAACACAGTACCGACTGCGCACATTGGACATGATCATGCTGTTGATAGGAGCCTCCGAACTGTAAAGAAAGACATTCATATGAATAACATAATTAAATCAAATAATTAAATCAAATAAATTCTTACCGTAAAGCTTTTTCAAACTCAAATGAAAACCACATTCTTTATATAAAACAACATGAACTGTAAGTTTTGATTATATTCAGTTTTTATTTATGGTAATCGTAAATCTACAACTATGCAAAACCCCCAAAAGGCATATCTACATGATATGGAGAGAATGTATACCAAATTTGGTGAAGATTGGTCAAGACTAGTAGTTTCAGAGTTATGCTCCGGAAACAAATGGAAACGCCAACACCAACGGGAATTCGGCCAAAACCAATATGTATCCGGACCCTAATAATTAAATTAAATAATGGCGAACTTGCCAATCGGATGATAATAGTTCTGATAATGCATCCCTTGCAAGCCATCAATCGAAATGCATCACTGCGGCAATACCGGCACATGCTGATGTAAAAGGATGGTAACTAACCTGATGATGGTTTTGACGACCAAGTCCTTGATGCTGTCCCAGATGGCGTTTGTGTTGATACCCTGTCTCTTCATGTAGTTCCACAGTGCCTTCAAGCTCCTGGTGAATACAAACAGTACTTGAATATCATATGTTTAGTGACATGGTTCATAAAGCCAAAACAGAATAAAATTTTAGTACTTTTCAAGAACATTTTACCATTTTTCAAGTACATTTATTTGCGTAAATTTTGGTTTCGGTGTCGCCATTTTCCAAAGTACCGCATTGCGACATCGGAATTTCCAGAATGCAATCGATCGTGAGAAGCGGAAATTACAGATTTGGAATGATTGGAAGCTTGCAGACTGGTTTCGTTTTATGCTGCTCTCTATAAATTTGCGCAGTTAACAGACAACGATACTTCAGTATTTTTTATTGTGATCGATGTCACGGTAAGTTCCAGTACATTTTTGAAAATTTCAAGGACATTACTACGACCAGTATTTTTTCAGGACATTTAGTAGGCAATGTAAATTCAAGTACTTTTCCAGTATCAAAACAAATTCAAGTACTTTTCCAGTATCAAAACAAATTCAAGTACTTTTCCAGTATCAAAACAAATTCAAGTACTTTTCCAGTATCAAAACAAATTCAAGTACTTTTCCAGGCCTGTGTGAACCATGAGTGAGTGAGTTGACCAAGTGATGGAAATCATGGAAATAATGGAATACGTTTAAAATCCAAACTACTGATCCAGCCCGTAGGATTAATTACAGCAGGGCTCAATGTGGATTCGCAGTACTCACCACTTGTGGCCCTGACAGACGGAGTCGTCTGCGTTGCTGACGTATTCCGCGTTCTTCTTGTTGACGCTGTAGTTGGTCAGATGCATGAACTTGTTGTTCAAAGACTTCATTGAGGAGGAGTATCTGGAATAGGTTGTTGTTGGTAAGAATAACTAGCTGGCTTTTCTTCCTTTTGTATATTGAAATATCAGATTATTATCATAGTGTTGCCATTGTTTTAGGACCTTTTAAAGGGGCAGTAGCACGTTTTTAGGGGGAATATAAGGTGACATCAGGAAAATGAATATTAATGGTTCCAAATGAAAGACAATGTATTTAACTAAATAACACAGAAATGAATAAAATATATGTTAACTTCACCATACGATTCCTTTTGCTTACACATAATGAATTAAAGGTATTCAGATCATTGCCATTGGACTTTATGTGAATCTTTATGATTTGTTCTCTGACTATGGATGATTGGTTTTTGAAATGAGATTTTTGACACTATCAAAATAATGAATTCAGCATTAACAATAATGATGGATATTTTTCCTCATTTCTGTATTGCAATACGTATTGCGATATATTGGTACTTCTTTAATTCAAGAATGTGCATGCTTTCTTGTCTGCAAAAAACCTGCTACTGCCCCATTAATATACCTTTAAGAGAATTTAGATGGAATGTCATTCTTTAACAAACTCAACACCTATAACTAGCTCTTCCTATTCTTTCTGATCAAGTGTACTTGTAAGAGAAAACTTAACCTTCATGTAACTTCTGTTCAAGTTTTGGTTCTTTTTGTAATAAAATGTCATTTCTCGAAGGATATGTATTGGGTATCAACTGCTCAAAAGATTACTCACTTGCAGGAGGCAAATCTGGCAAGTCCATCCTCGAAGATGTAGATCCGCAGAGGGTCGTATCCACTGACGTAGACGTACACCCGCATGTCAAACTTGCTGTCGTTGATCAGGTAGGGTCGACTCAGATATCTGTTTCAAACATTTACAACAATAAGTAAATTTGATAACTTAAAGGGGCAGTAGCACGTTTTTTGATAATTTTATATCTTAAAATTTTCACTAATAATTGTAAGTCAATGTTTAATGTACTATTTTGACAGTGTCAAAAATCTCATTACACAAGCCAATCATCCATAGTCAGAGGACAAAGTATTAAGATTCACATAAAATTCATTGGCGGCAATTTTTTTGTGAACACCTTTAATTCATTTTGTGTAAGAAAAAGGAATCGCCTGGCTAAACTTTACGTTATTTATTTGAATTATTACTGCTCCATTTAGTTTAAATACATTGTCTTTCGTTTGGAACCATTAATTATAATTTTTCTGACATCACCTTATATCCCCCCTAAAAACGTGCTACTGCCCCTTTAAAGGGCAGACATGTGCTAAAACATGGTGATGAATCAATAAAATATTTTTTCAGTTCTTGTAGGTTTTATCATAAAATTTTGTCAATGAAGACCAGTGTATATATACCGTAATTTCTCTATTAATTAAACCCTAAAATTTTCAAATAAATTTCATAAAATGTTTATGGTTGAACTATTTTTCACTTTTGATAGCTCATTTGCCACTATGGTCATAATATCAGATACATGTTTATCTATAGATGACCACATGATATTTTTTTTTGCAAATTTAACAATGATTTCAAGCTGTGGTTGAATCACAGGAACATCAAATTTTGGCAGTGGGTTGAAATTTTAGATGTGATTTGAATTTGTGACCCTAGACAAAACTTATGTGGTTGAATTATTGGAGATGTCGAATTAATGGAAAAATTACGGTATTATATATTCTGTGTTTTTTTGTAGCACATCACCATCAATGATAAATAAATTAATATATAACATAGGCCAGTTCCATAAGTGTTTTGTCCCATCCAATTTTATTCAATTTCATAGGCCAACACAACAATGACTTTTGGTAAATAACTAAAACTTACTTTTGCACAATCACTGGTCTCCTACGAGGAATCTGCGTCCACTTGTGTATCACTTTGATGCCAATTCCACGAGCAGACGCGGGCTGAAATATCACCAGAGCATAATAGTTGAAAATAGCTGGTACTAACATGAACTTTCAAACATCATTACTTTGAGTATTCTTGGTCACCAAGGGCTGAATGTTCCGATAGTCTACAATCAAATACCCCTGAGACTTTTCATAAAGCAAATCTGTATTGAAATAACCAGTCTTGATTCTTGTTGTGAAATAACTTAATCTTGACGTGAGAGGATGGCAAAATATTTCTTGGTATTTTAGCTTTTTCCATGCATTCTGAGACTCTTATTTGAAATTTCAAAGAATACTTTGCCGCCTGATAGAACACAGCTGAGAAGTCTTACAGGCAAACACAAAACACAAGACCAAAGCATGCTGTTTCACATCTATTGAGAGTCTCTCAGGTCAAACCAACATCAATGTATTAATAGTTTACACAAATCAGGGGCGGGTAATTTCAGGGCAAATTTTCCTGATGAAAGTAACAGGGATGATATAATACAGGGTTCGAAATTAGCACTAGCTGGTAGCCCATGGCTAGTGAAAAAGATGCTTGGTTAGTAAAGTGCTATCATTGGTAGTCCAAAGGACTAGTTAAATTTTTAGAAAATACGATTATATTGGCGTATTTGGCTTGTCAGAATATCTTTGGACTAGTGCACACACAGAGGAACGCACAAGTCCGAATGGCTAGTACCCGAAAAGGACTAATTCCGACCCCTGAATATAGTCTAGAGTATCGTTACATTCAGCCCTGGGTAACCAAAGATATACTTTGAGGAGCAGTAAATGCTTATAGAAGGGAGACAACTCCTTACAGGTTTGATGATCCACTTCTGTTTGCTCCCCCCATCCTCCCAGGCTCGCTTCAACAGTTTGAGGTCTTGAGGTAACACGTATGTCTGGGGGAAGAATCCAAATTCCTTCTTCCCAAAATGCACCTGCATCTTTGACAGGTTCCTCCACAGTCGATCCTTGCGTCCGATTTGGAATGAGCCGGGGAAATGGTTGAGCTGTACGAGAAAACATACTTTTAACATGAAATATGAAAAAAATATTTTACTTGTGTGTTTTCAGCATTTAAGATTTATTACTATTAATTTCTAAGCATATTTTAATTGTGTTACATATGGTAATTGTCAACCTTAATACAGTAGAAAACGGATATAACAAACTCCAAGGGACCAAAGAATTTAGTTTGCTATATCCGGTGTTCGCTATACGCATATATAATTTTAATGATATTATATAGGGACTTGAAAATTTTTTCGCTATATCCAAGTTCGCTATATCCGTGTTCTACTGTATGTGGAAACTGCACAAAACTTAAAGCTAACGATATATATAATTATCATAATGTTGTTGTTTTTTGGAAAATGACACTTTATCATATCTCATAAATCATAGAAACAAAACATTTTGGAAAGCAAATAAAGTAACAAAATGACTCAATGATGGCAAAAAATGACTAAAAAAAGCAACTCACTTTTTGGTATTCTCTAATTGCTTTGAATCCCTGAGATTTCATGTGTTTTCCAAAACAGCCCAACCAGTCATGGTTTTCTGCAAAATAATTATTTGGATTGAATAAAACTTAAATTATCACCAATTTTGTTGCATACAATGATAAAATTACTCATAATGATAATGAAACTAGCCCTTGTCACTCAAACTAGTGATTAAGTGAGTTATTGTTTATTGCTACCTGGGTAATATTGGAGCCATTAGCAGCGTGTCGTGAAATTGTTGTGGAAAGGTGAAGGTCGCAGAATTAGTCCCTATTTTGTACAGACAGTTCTGTTCCCTTATCTAATTTGTGTTGATGTATAAATGATAATATTTATTAACATATGTAGAGCATGTTAGTCTTGATTTAAACTTACAAATTCAAAATTAAAATAAATTGCAAATATTTTGTTTTTCCTGGAGAGAATTAATATTTGACGATTGACCAATATATGCTGACCAAGTTCTGTATGACTATGGAATTAAATATGTTATTTGAATATCATACAATTATGAGACGAGGTCAACACCAGGTTTAAATGGGGGGTGTCACGTTTTTGGAGGGAATATAAGGTGCACTTTTTTAATTTATTTCACCAGACAGGCAAATAAAGTTTTCGAACTTCGAGATGGTTTTAATGAATTTAGAGCTTTTTCCAGGCTTGTTAAGGCTGTAACTGTTACGTGACCTGCTCTCAACCAACCAGATAACTAAAAATTGAGATTACGAAATAAAGTGATATATACTGGTAAGAGGCATATACCATCAGATTGCTGGAAAATTGAGTTCACATAATAAAGTGATACACAGGAGGCACCTACTTTTGGTGATCCTGAATCCGATGCGAGCGAGAGCTGATTTGACGATGTTCGGTGTGATGGGACTCATCCTCCACTTGAGCAACTTCCTGATGTCCCACGGGAGCTGCTCCACTGAATATTCAAGTAGAATTACATAAAAAGTTATAAAAAGTAAAAGAATATTCAAAGGGCATGATTTTTTTAAAACAAAATTTTCACATTTCCCTCCGAAGATTGGCTTATGCCATATATGTATTATCCTCAATGGGTCAAATATCTCTTGACTAATCCTAATTGTAGAAGAAATCATAAAGAATCGAGAGGTATCAAATCAAAGGTAGGGGTGAAACAGGCACTTGAGGTTCAGTTCAGTGCGTATTGCGGCACAGGACCCTCAGTTCGGTACAGTTTTGATTTCGGTATGAAACCAAGAATGCACATCATTCAAACTCTGTTGTGAGAGTTAAAGATTATACTAAATCATTCCGTAATGTTTAATTGCAGGAATATGGCGACACGTATCATTACCACTTCGGATCTTGAAGACGTTTAATGATAATAAATACCATTTTTTCATTATTGACTTTTTGAATAAATATTTTTGCTTTTTCAAGTTCTTTATGGAGAGAACGTAAAATACTCGCTATAAGTTCACCACCAACACAACTCTCTACCAGTTACCCATTTCCTGCTGGGTGAACAGAGTAGGGCTGCAACGATTCACTTGTCCTTCGATTCGGTTCGATTTTCGATTCTAGTCACTTGATTCGATTATTTTCGATTCAATTAACAGATCTGATAAAATACAATTATTTAGGTCTTAAAATGAAAAAATTGTTACAAGAAGATGTTATTCTATTGAATTCTGTTGAATTGGTTCAGTTGTGTTAATGGACGGCTTTTGGACGCAAGTATTTTTCAGTTTGTGTGTGGTAAATCAGAAAGTTTTTGTACAAATTCTTCCATGAAAATGATATTTGCCATCTCGGTTGATTTTCGATCAACAAACTTCGATTCGATTCAATTGATTCGGTTCGATTCTCGGTGCATTGAACCGAATCGTTGCAGCCCTAGAACAGAGGCAAATTTTGAATAAAGTCTCTTGCCCAAGGTGACACCACAAGTCTCTCAACTTATGTTTCAGTAAATCAACCCTTTAAACTCTCAGTTTATTCAACAATGAGAGGGAAATCAACTCATCCAGCAAGCCGCGCCCGTTGAACTATACTGATAGTGGTTGACTGAGCATTGCACAGGACCACGTGCCAACACAAACAATCTTAATCTAAGAGGTGCACATAGTATATATATATTCACATATTATGATATATTCATCCCTAGAGATCTAACCTTTCTCTCCTTCAGGTATGAAGTTGATGGTTGGTGGAATGTTCGGGAAGAGCGAGGGTTGTAAGGCTGGTTTTGGTTCTCGATCACTTGCATTGGCTGTGACTGGTCTAACGAAGGTTTTCTGTCTCTCCTCATTGGCTGGTCTGGTAGCTGAATGACTCGTTGTTGGACGTTTAGCTGAGCGGACACCTCGAGATGAGACTGACTGACGGGACACGCTACTGCTTGCAACTGAAAACCCGTCTGACTCAGCTGGAAGGGAAGCCAAATGATCTTTTTATATAGTTTGATTTTGTATTTGTAAATCAGCCTAGGAAATAAACAGATAAAATGTTTACTTCTTTGAGAGGCATCTTAGGAGTTGGATTGACAATAGTGTAGAGGAATATAGGGATGACAACTTCATTGTTCATTTTATGTGATGTTTCAACACAGATTCTTTTGTCGTTCTCAAACGGAGATAGTGATAGTGAAACATTTTCCTTGAAATTGTATCAAAATTACTTCAGCAACAAACTGACTAGCAAAACATATCCAGGGCTCGAAAATAGCACTCGTCCGCTCGTATTGACGAGTGGAAATTAGCTTGGGCAAGTGAAAAAATATTTCTGTCCTAATTTTAAATTCAACTGTTTACTTTTTAAACTCTGAATAATTTTTTGAAACTTTTCTTCAGATTCTCTTGAAATCTGTTATATCAATCAAAGTCCTGACGATGTTCTGATTACAGTGTTGAGTATCTTTTCTTATCTGATGCTAGTTATACATCAGCCAATCAGATCGGGGCATCCCCAAGAGATCGACCAACCAGAATGCGTAAACAGCTGATCAGGGAATTCCATGCTTTGACATAACGTTTTCAATATATATGACATCCAGCAATATTGAAATAATAAATGTTTACTTAAATATAATAATACAATTCTTTTTAACTTGTTCTTATCATTAAATAACATTTATTCAATGGTTGATAACAATAACTGAAAACTATAAAACACAAACGTTGTTTACATACGAGGAAAGCATTGCGATGGGATGTTTGATAAATATGTTTATTTCTGAAGAGAATATATACCCCATGGTAACACGATACCAATAGGAAACATCTGGAGTTTGTTAAATATCCTACTATGAGGCAGATTTATTTGGACCATTTGTTTAGAGAAAGAGTGGTTGATCGTGTTCGGACTAGGCCGAGGCAGCAGCGAGTATAATAACCACTACCGTAGGGATGTCCATGTTATATCCAGAATCCTTACTATCAATCTTTGTTTGAAAGAAATAGTGACATAAACATTTGTATACGATAGCGTGATTGTTAATATTTTCCTGTTTCTCTCCTTGCAAGTTAACATCAAAAGTTGTATTCTTTGAGATGTATCTTACAGTTGTAAATTTCTGACCCTGATGTAAACAAACATGGCGCCTCACCCACTACACGATACGTGAGTGACAGATGTTCTGATGTATTTAAGGATTTGATATCCAATTATTTACTGATTTGAATTGAGATGTGTCAAATCACATGCATAAAATCAAACGTTACCATGATTATGATAATGAGACATATGTTAATTAATTTCAAAAATTTATTGACATGCAAAATAAATGAACTGTAAAAACTGTAACTGTATGTTATCATGGGTAACACATAGAACTTATAATGTTCAACTTATAAACATCACAATGATGTGTTTTACCATTCACATTCAGAGAATTTCACATTTCAGGTGTATATAATTATATGCAGCTCTAATGAATTGGGGGATTTTTTATTCCAGACATCAATTATTAATTCAGAACTTAAATTTGCATCCATGTATTGCGTGAATTATAGGACAAGTAAATTTCCAGAAGGACGAGTGGAAAATTTAAATCACTTGCCCTGCAGGACAAGTACATATTTTTACAATTTTCGAGCCCTGAATATCTTTCCAAACAGTCACACAAATTACAACCTGTATAAAACAAATTATTGTTTCATTTTAGATATATTTTCAGTTTCATTCTTAATACTGCAGACAAAGTCTCCTGGTTTGAACATACCTTCGAAATCAGATCCAACACAATCGTCATCGAGGCCATCAATGCCGTCATCATCGTCATCAAGCTCACTGGCTTCTCCATCACCGGGCAGACGCTCTCTGTAAGGGAGAAGAGAGATATATAAATATGAGGTGAGATGATATGGGGTTTAGCGCCGCATTCAACAGTATTTCACTTATATCGCAGCTGATAGTATTATTGCAGGGAGAAAGCCCACAACATTATTGTGGCTATGCATTGCGATGAAACCTGCAAGCATCGGCTATAATTGGTGGTAGTACTGTGGTATTGTGCTGAAACCCAGTATAGCATTACACCCAAACCTGACTGTGCGTAGAACAATTCTCTACTGCAGACAAAGTTGCCGAGCCCCTGGTGGGATTCGAACCACGGACCTCCTGATTCGAAGTCGAACGAGCTAACCACTGAACTATCCCACCCCTTAAATAAATATGGGTATTCAGTATTTTTAAATGCTGAGTGGTGAGAGATTTAGTTTTCAGAATGAGAACAAATGTGTACTATTGCAGAAAGTATGATCCTTCATTAATATACAATAACTAAATAACAACTATAAAACCACAACAACAAAATATACTGAACCAAGTTGGATATAACAGACATGAAAACCAGACTTCACCTGAGAAACTTATAAAAAAATAATTTTCAACTGATGAAAATAAAATTATCACCTCAAACCTTCAAAAGCATTAAATCAAAATGAATTTTTTAAATTTGGGTATCCAGTACCAAAATAGCAAGACATATTATATTCTTTTCAATCACTCTCCCCTTATTTCCTTTCAACATTCAAACCAACACATAAGCTGACATTTGTTGAGAGGTTTGTTTTGAATAGAGCTGAATACCATTCTGATTACTATCACAAGTAAACTTTCAACTTGACCAACAAAGCTTCCTTTCACTTGAACATAAAAACTCTCATCTTGAAACCTATTATTGTGAAGCTTAGGTAGATTGATTTGTGTCTGCAATTTTTAGTACTCTGCAAATGGTTGGATAACTTTTTTTGCAAGTGTGTTCCGTGACAGTCTTTTAACTCACAATAATGACAAAGAAAATAGCTCTGTTAACACACAACTTGAGTTTAAGTTTAATGTATTATAGCCAAGCTGCAAGCTAGAATATTGCAATTTAAATTGCAGTTTGAAGTTGAACAACCAGGGTCTTAAAGGGGCAGTAGCATTTTTTTTTTTAATTCATATTTTAGATTTTCCACTAAAAATTGTATGTTAATGCTAAATTTTTTATTTTGATAGTGTCAAAAATCTCATTACACAAACCAATCATCCATAATCAGAGAACAAATTATAAAGATTCACATAAAGTCCATTTAGCAACCATTTATGTGTGAACACCTTTAATTCATTTTGTGTAAGAAAAACGAATTGCATGGCTCAACTTTACATAATATATTTTTTTTACTAGTTACATTTAATTGTCTTTAAATTGGAACCAATTATTTTTCCTGACATCATCTTATATTCCCCCTAAAAACGTGCTACTGTCCCTTTTAGAGCAATGGGTGCAATACGTTGTTGCCAGGAATAATGTATTTATCAGTTCTTTAAGTACATTGGTATAATTGGTTGAATTGGTATAGATGTAAGTATGTTTTTCAAACCAAATTTCAGACAACAATGGTTGATCTGCAGAGGCAAATACAACAAAAACATTTTTTATAAACCCTTGAACAATATTGAGAGTGGAAAACAACTTGTAGACATGACTTATGTGTCCCCAAGTGTTGTAGCCCTAACAATTCAATACATTGATTTTAGCTTAGCTTTCAAGCTGTGTTTGCAACATGCCCTCAAAAGTTGTCAGCCAAAATTTGTATTTGTAGTTATAATAGGTGAAAAAGAAGAAAAACCTCAACAAGTTTACCAGCCCGGACTCAAAGTAAGCAGGTGACGGACTGACAGATGGGGCCTTTTTCATATGAATTAAAGGTGTTCACAGAAAAATGTCTGATAATGAACTTTATATGAATCTTTATAAGTTGTTCTCTGATTATGGATGATTGGTTTGTGTAATGAGATTTACAATTGATGCAATAAGCATAAACGTACATTTTTAAGTGAAAATTTTTAGAATATAAAATTTAAAAAAAAGTGCTACTGCCCCTTTAAAGAAACACCTCCTGTCTCTTATACTCTATGTCTAAACCAGATAACCTTATTCTGCAAACTCTGTTATTATTTAACTAGTGTAAACACTTCAAGTAAAGTTACCCCCAGTAATTAACTGCTAGCCTACCACAAGACATACATATTTAATATGTTTATATTTATTATTATTTTAGCAATCAGCCTTCAAATCTTTTGAATAGCTGTAACCTAACATTTAGGTTTGTCTAAATAGTTTATTTACCACTGAATTAATTAAGTGCTATACAAATATGTGCAGACCTTTGGGGTACATATATATATCTAATACCATGTCTAATAGATTATTACACAGATGTTTAGCTAAGGCACTTGATTCAACAAACTGACGTCTGGAGACATTATATGTTTCCTCATGCTCAATATTGTGTACTTTGTGTACTGAGGTTAATGTACTGATCGGGATAAGGCCTTAGGCACGTCACATGGTTTAACATTAAAGGGGCAGTAGCACATTTTTAGGAGATATAAGGTGATGTCAGGAAAATGACAATAAATGGTTCCAATTGAAGGGCAATGTGTTAAGACAAAATGAAGCAGTAATAAATCAAATAAATATGTAAAGTTCAGCCATTCGATTCCTTTTCTGTCTAAACATGAATTAAAAATGTTCACACAAAAATGGCCGCCATTGGACTTTATAATTTTTCCTCTGACTATGGATGATTGGTTTGTGTTATTAGATTTAATTTACATGACAAGATTTTACAATTTCAATTCATACTAATTGACAAGTCACACATGTATAAAGGTTATTACTATCACAATTTTGAATTTGAAATCACAAACAAATGTCTTACAATCTGTCACTATCTTTAATATGAAATGAGAGTTCACTGCATAATATAAATTATTGTTTGACACAAGTCAAGATTAAAAACAGTTCCTCAATATCAAATTCTTCATACTGAAGTGAAACCATTATTTCAGATTGTCAGGTTTGATAACCTACATAATCTTGTGTCCATTTGCCAAAGCCAAACCAAATACAATTGTACAAGCTGACTGATAAGACTGCATTATCACTTACATTAAAGACTGACCTAGTTGCTCATAGAGAAGGGCACTTCGCAGTTTGATGAAAATCAGCCTAGTTCCGAAGAATTAAATATTCAAAATATTAACTGCACAGAGATATTGAATCCTTTACACTAGGTCTGACCTCACCCCTGTACCTTGTGTGTTTGATACCAGTAAAGCACAGCTGAAACCCAGTTGTAAGCAGACCAATCACATCATCTCGCGGGGGTCGAAATTAGTACTATTGGGCTACTAGCCATTCGGACTAGTGCATTCCTGCCAACACTAGCCAAAAGACATTCTGACTAGCCAAATACAGCGTTATAATCGTATTTTCTTTAAATTCAACTAGTCCTTCGGACTACCAGTCATTGTACTTTACTAGCCCAGCATCTTTTGCACTAGCCATGGGCTACCGGGCTAGTGCTAATTTCGAACCCTGGAGTCTCGCTTATAACACCACTGGCGGTGATCATGTTCAAAGCATGGTTAACAGGAGTTCCCAGGAACCTTCACTCCATTTCAAAAGCTCAACTCATAACAAACCCGGTAGATATTGGAGATCCCAAATTGGGTAACAAAGAGACATAGCACATTCGTTACAATCCTGTCACAAAATCAATAACAGTGGGTTCCTTGCCACAATAAAATGACATTTATCATATTTATATAAAGCCAATACTCGGGTGTCAACCTTAAATTTATACTTTATATGATGGAAGGCTGATATTTTGTATACAAAGTTCTGCCTTGCTGTGTATAACACCTTATTATTACTCGCCCGTGTATGATACCGCAGCGTAAGATTTATACCGCAATATCAAACTAGTGTAATATCCGTGACAATGCAAGTATCACGTCACGGTAGAGAGTTATTGTGACGTCACAATGTAAATGCGCCAACACAATGGCTGCAGAGTCGCGGAAATGTTAGTTTCAGCACTTTTTTGGCAAGTTGGTTGTTGGCGTGATTTTTAGGGCAAGTAAAAAAACAGAATACTAAACTTCCTTCCATTTAATACTATTTTCATTAAACTCGTGAATGATTTAGCATCAAACTCGCTTTCGCTCGTTTTAAACAAAATCATTAACACCTTTAATATAAACAGTGTATAAAATAGATTAGAAACCTAGCCCGTCCTGAATATTAATTGGTCAATTCCTTAGGGGAAAATGTCTGTTTACCTCATAGACATTGAACAGGAAAGATCCCCCTTTAATGCAAACAGCTTCTGTTCAATCACTTTGTCTCATAGCTTGAATTGCAACCTAACCATAGCCTTTTTAAACATTTGGTTGTTTTGCGTCATAATACAGATTAACAATACAGATTTATTATTGCATAAAGATAAAAGAATTAGCTGTCTGTTGGGTAACAATCTTCATTGAACAACATGATGACATAAGGATTATTGCCTTCCAGATTATATTCAAGATATAAAATATCAAAGGGGTTGATCTGTGTTTATGCTTTTCCTAAGATTCTGTTATGAATAATTATAAGGTAATAAGATAATGTTAATATCCGAATAAGATCCATTAATTATTATAAGGAAGTGTTATGACTCTGAAAGATATTTTCTTGGCAACATATTGGAACAGTTGTCTTGTAAAAGAAAGATTTATATGAATTATTTGGTTTATAAGAAACAAACTTCCTTAATCTGTATATAAAATCGTTAATGGTTCAAAAAGACACAAGGTACTTTTAAATTATGGTGTATTATAGTAATTACTATCCATGAGCAAATAGAAATATGATTTTACTCTTAAAAAATATATTTAAAATCATGTACATGAGATCAATTTCCTTATTCATATGCTCTGAAATAATAACAAAACAAACATTAACAAAAGAATAAGAAAGTGGAATGTTTTTTTCCATTATTCATTTAGTTGATTAATATTGATTATCATGCCTAGTCAAGTTTGTGCAACTATGAAAAATATGATATAGCCCAACTTCCCTTTTTTAATTGCAAAAATTATGCTTCTGAGAATATTTGAACCAACTTGAATCAAGTATATAAAATACCTTGAAAAGACCTTGTCAAAAGAATTGGAAGGTTTCTTTCCTTGAATTTTTTCAACTACTTTATCTTAAATCACCGACATACCTGAATGAATTAAAAACCTTAACAATTTTTATATAACAAGTATGAGCAGTCTGAAGGTCTCTAAGATCCCCTTTCAAGATCATGTTCAGTAGCTTATGGTGTTTATCAAGCTGTTAAAAGTCTCAGATTTGTTGTCAAGACTGTCAAATACATACTTACTGGGATTTATTGATACAGCTCTCTTTACATAAAACAAACAAGTAAACTGTAATATTGACCAAGGTCTTGAATACCGCTTACAAACATCTGAAAGAAATTCCAACAAGACAAAAGTGAGCATGGCTCACATACCACCACTGCAATTTCACCACGATAACATAACAGTGATAAAATAACATTCTGTGATGTGAATGAATAATGAAAAAGGGTGAACTACCGGTAATGGTTAAATGAACAAGATGTGTTTGTGAAACACGAATGCCCCCGGATGCATCCTGCTCGCTGTGTCAAGGTCAAGGTCACAAGGTCAAATGTCATGGTGTCGTCTGAAAGGTCTCATCACAAGGGATCCATATGTCAAGTATCAAAGACCTAGCTCTGACCAATCAAAAGTTATGACCAAGGTTAAAGTTTTTGTGGACAAACGGACGGACGGACAGACGGACAGGTGAAAAACAATATACCCCCGGAATCTCCGATTCGGGGGCATAAAAAACAACTGAAGTCTTGAAGTCATAGCATTCGAAATTTGGAGAAATAATAGTCAAGACATTTGACTATTTTTGGTCAAAATGATAGTAGGTAACTAAGGTAAGTTAGGTTACCATGAATTAAATCTCTTTATGGCACATCAGCGAGAAATGAAAAGCTCACATTTTGTATTTGAAATTTTAAAGTCAAAAAGTTATGCTTTTAGAGACTGAATATAGTCAGAAATTTAGCTAATTTAAAAAAGATTTGGTGCCCTGGAATTGCTACGACCAAAAGGCACATCTGCACCACATACGTTACATGATGTTTGTAACATCCATACCAACTTTGAAGATTCTGAGAACTTTATAATTTGTCAAAATATGCTATTCGGCCATGTATTATATCAAGGCTGAACAACAAATACATGATTTCTTGGGGAAAGATAAAATTTTGGGTACTCGCAGACCCCTTTAAGTATTGGAGTCCAATTTTGGACCCATGGAAGCTCTACAAGAGATTACATGTAAAGTGTACAAATTTGAAATCTTATATTATATGTTTTGCGTAATCTAAAATGTTAAGTCTAGGATGTTACGTTTTTAATAAAATATACCGGTAGATAAATCTGAACAATAACATAAAAATATTTTCAATTTAATAATTCATACATTCCATTATGTTCATAATGTTTTCTTAAAAATCAAAAGCAAACATAAACTAAATTTATTTTGACAATAAATTTCTTTCATCCTCATTTTTTCTGCAAATGATATTCATGAATCAATATTTACTTTGGTGCACGTCAAAAGCTTAACTAATAAAAAACCCGGTAGATATTGGAGATCCCAAATTGGGCAACAAAGAGACATAGCACATTCGTTACAATCCTGTCACTTAATCAATAACAGTGCGTTCCTTGATTCAATACAACAACATTTATCACGTTTATTTCAAGCCAATACTCGGGTGTCACTCAGAAATAAGCCTTAAGTTTATTTTTTAGGATAGTTTTAATCAATAAAACTTGAAATCAATTTTGAGACAAATCTTGCAACCAAGTCACTTCAAGCCTCAAGTTTATAATTTATGCTTTTTGTAATCAACCCAGTCGCCTAAACTGCATGGATTGACACTTCAGATTCTAATATATCTTGAAACAAAGGCAATGTTTATGCCTACTTTTAAGCCATGACCATTTATACTGGCTTGTGACATATCAAGTTCGATGAATAAAATACACCTGCATAAATAACATCTGAAGAAAAAAAATTGTCACTTTGAATTGCAAAACTAATACAAACAAAATACCGGTAGTCACATGTAGCATGTGATATTTACAGATTTTAATAAACATACACATGTATATCAAAATCAAGTTTCACTGGATTATCATACTGATGAATAATTTCGGAAAAACCTAATCTTGAAAAGGCATTCATACATTTGGATAGTCTTCATCATTTTTAATATTTTAAAATTTTGAAATTAGAAAGTAAAATTCAATAATTCGTTTTGATTCTCAAGAGAGAGGTTCACTCAAGTCATCGTTATCCAAAACATTATTGGATGCCCTGTGCTTTAACTGGCATTACAAAAAAAACAGCTGATTGAACTATATTACTCGTCATAAACTATTCAAAACAATAAGGTGTTGATTAAGTAGATAAACATACTGTGTTTGGAAATCAGCGGCATATAAAAGAATTATTAATTTAAAGCTCTAAATTTAATATAAAGTAAACACGTAACTGATCACCTAGGAACAACAATATGTATGTAGTATTATCAACCTATGAATTCATTAAAAATCAAACAACAAAGATAAATACTTTTAAGTACCCAAGAAGCAATATGTCTCTTCATAATCACTGAACGCAAAAGTGCAATAACATATTCACAAAATATCATATTGAAAATCATTAACTGCCAATATTCAATGCATCAAAAAGATTACAGCTTTTAAAGTTAACCGCCTTCATGTACAAACTGAATTCAATTGAATGGCTGACAAATATTTGTACTGCGTATGAATACCCAAACAGGAGCCATTGTATCTGATATAGAGCTTAAACCAAGTGCACAAGATTCACCAATAGTGATCCTCAAGATTTCTCCCGAGTTACAAGATTGGGATAAGTTCGTCTGTCAATACCAGACACGAAACGCTTGACAAAGAACAGTATTGAAGTTCATATGTCAGGTTAATCTTTTAGAAGATTAGCGAATTGCGATAGGGGCGATCGATTTATGTCACCTCGGTATCAATATCATTAAAAATCAATGGAAGATTTCACGTCTGCCTAAACATAGTCGGCAGGTTTGATCTTCTGCATGGCTACACAGGAAGAGATTTTCCCTTGTTAATGTATCCGCTACACTCCTAATTAGAAAGGGTTTTGAGCTCTTTGCGTGGCTAGTTGGCGTGACAATGAATATTGTTTTGACTCTAAACAATGAGTGAACCGTTACAATGAATTAATTATTCACTCTAGTGAGTTTTCTGCTTTGGTAACCTGGGAATAATCACTATTGCAAGCTTGCAAAGGACAAGGTGTGTATATAATAGTCTAATATGTTAGGAAACTGACCAAATTGCCATAAAATTGAAATAAATATTACATTTAAAATTCAATATGAAAAATAGAATAGGG
This sequence comes from Steromphala cineraria, assembly GCA_916613615.1. Taxonomy (NCBI): domain Eukaryota; kingdom Metazoa; phylum Mollusca; class Gastropoda; order Trochida; family Trochidae; genus Steromphala; species Steromphala cineraria. The sequence continues at coordinate 44,216,510 of OU744733.1, forward strand.
TCTTTGATTTTGTAGTTCCAAGGGTTTTGAACAATATACAACAGTAGTTTGAAATATAAAATCATAAATAGATCACAAGATTAACAAATCTTGAATGGAATATGTACTCAATTTTAGCTGACTAAGGCTTTTTCATAAGAGGGACAAAATTATGTTTTATGGGTATTGCTCTCAATGCTATCTATAGAGAAAGGGTCAATAAATCTACAATTCCTGAAGTGCTAAATTTTATTAGTTTTAAGAAAATTAAAACGAATCAGGGGCCATGAGAGTGAAACTTAATTTTAAAGGAAACTATGATGTTGTATCAAACATTTGAGCTCCATAGGTTTCTAAGAAGAAGTTTGAATGTCAAACATTTATGAATAAATAAATGGAGGGACAACTTGAACAAAATTTAATAAGGTCTTAAAGGGGCAGTAGCACGTTTTTTGATAATTTTATATTTCAAAATGTTCACTGATAATTGCAAGCTAATGCTAAATGTATTATTTTGACATTGTCAAAAATCTCATTACACAAGCCAATCATCCATAGTCAGAGGACAAAGTATGAAGATTCACATGAAATTCATTGGCGGCCATGTTATGTGAACACCTTTTATTCATTTTGTGTAAGAAAAAGGAATCGCATGGCTAAACTTGACATTAAATATTTGAATTATTACTGTTCCATTTAGTTTAAATAAACTGTCTTTCAATTGGAACCATTAAGTTTCATTTTCTTGACATCACCCTATATTCCCCCTAAAAACGTGCTACTGCCCCTTTAAAGGGTTTGCATTAAAGTAAAGTAACTTGAACTTCATTTGCATAAAACTGAAGTAACTCAGTCCAAATTTTATTTATCGGAAATAGGAAACTTTTGATGAAAAGAGTTTGCCTTGCATATTGATGTGGAAAATATTGATTATGCAACTGACGATAATGAAAGTGAATATGAAAACTGATAAAGTTTTGCATAAATCAATTCTATACAAAACATGCATGGACATCACAAAATAACACATGTGGTAAAGTCAATAGGTACATGATTTGCCAAAATGGATAAAAAAAAGAAAAGAAGTTAGCAATTGATGATATACCATTACTACCACAGGGTTCGAAAATCGAAATAAGCACTAGCCTGGTAGCCAATGGCTAGTGAAAAAGATGCTTGGCTAGTAAAGTGCAATCATTGGTAGTCCGAAGGACTAGTTGAATTTAAAGAAAATATGATGATATCTGTGTATTTGGCTAGTCAGAATATCTTTGGGCCAGTGCTCCAGATAATTTTTTAAACAATTGGGTATTTAGGTTAGAATAAGCAAGCGTTTACAAGACGCTGCTATTTGATTCTTTTGGGTTTTAAAGAAAATGTCTGCGTATGTACTCAAAACGTTCAAGCTAATTGGGTTTTTAAGGATTTTATTGCGTAAAATATGCAGATATTCTGGAGCAGTGCTAGTATAACTTATATGCACAACCCATATTTAGATATCTTCATTCACATGCAGGAGTAAGCACACCCTGAATGAAGCTGTATCTTCCCAGTACAAGACTTTTCATAATTTCTCCATGAAATCAAAGTCTTCAACAACTCGATCATATGATTTGTTCCTGGGGTCACATCTTCAAATTGCTTAAAAAATTACAACTGAGTGCAAACCTTTGTGCAAAATCAGTGATTGAAAGTGCAAAATTATGAAAATTTTATGGTCAAATTAAAAGAGCAATTACAGTATTGATACAATCATGGGGGCAGGACAAATTCATATAATTTGAATTTTTAATTTCAGTGATAAATTTACCTGTGAGTCCTGCTTCAAATACTCATAAGATTTTGAAAGGACTCAGAAATTCAAGCTGTGAGTCCTGGGATGAAAAGTTTTTTGGTGACACTATTTGCTTACTTATTAAAGGACTTTAAATCTGCTCACACTCACAAGACTTTGTATTAGCGAGTCCCTTGACTCAGTGGGTTATATCTGTGAATTGATCACTGTAATTTAATTATTAAATAATAATAAATTTCACATGACAATAAAGATTTGAACAACTTACCCAGAAGGAGAACATATGTCTGATTCGTCCTCATCTACATATTCATCATCCCCATCATCTTCCTCATCAAGGTCCTCGCCAACAGCAGACGGGGAAATCTTTTCCAATTGCTTCTTATTCTGAGCTGGAGCTCCGTCTGCTTTTGGTCTCTGTTCAAAGATCACTTCCTCTGCCTTGGATCCTTTAGCGTAATACTTAGTTCCTGTGACCGTGTTGGTCACTGGCATCCTTTTCCTACCACCAGAACTCCCTACCTCAGTGTTCATTGTAGTGGTGGCTGTTAGACTGTGCGTCTTGGCTGAATGTCTGTGCAGGGCTGGTTTTGGCGTTACTGGTGTAGTCGCTGGAGGAATGGAACGTTTTGGCGAACTTGCTTTGGCATGAGAGATTATCACAGAATGTTGAGGTTTCGTCAGTTCGTCCGGCCAACCATCGGAATCAGTGTCGCTTACTTCACTATACGGTTTCGTAGGAGTGTAATTCAAGTTCCTTATTTTTCTCATTTCAGTTTGCAGGGCCTTCTTGTTTTCAGTTTCTTTGGAACCTGAGCCCACCGGAGGCTTTTTGGAGAGTTTATCACCAGGATTCAGACCACCGGATTTCATGTCATATCCATTTGAGAAAGTCAAATCATTTTTGTTGTGATCAAGGTGTAGATCGTAACTATTAGTTTTCTCATTGTAGGAACTTTTCTTTGCTTTGACTGTGGCCTGTTCAAACTTTTCCTTCATAACAGCACTTTGTGGTCTCATAAATGAATTGAGTTGTAAAACACTGTTGGTCTCAGTTTCAGTGCCATTTGACAAAGCAGATGTACTAGGACTTTTCTTAATAGCCTGATTATGAATGTCCTCTGCAATTTCTTTGGCACTTACAGGTCTGGCATAAGGATTGCCAGCTGGTTTAGAAGGTTGAATACTTTGTCCGTAAACATTTGACGGCACTGAGGAAGCACCCGATCGAACGGGAGAAATGTGCGGATTTGTGCGGCGAGATGAAACAGCTCCTGCTCCGTGCTTGCGATTGGTTGGTGTCGGAGAGCTTTCCTTCTTTCTAAGAGACACAACATCTGATTGGCTGAAGAGTTGGACTGGTTTTGTGATAGTAGTGTTATATTTCAGGACTGGTTTCTGTGTTTGCTGCCGCAGGGGCAGTTGCTTCTTTATGGAGAGTTCTTCCAAGCTTGCCGTCAGCTTGCTCAGGTTTAACTCGCTGTCACCCATCTTTAATATCCTAGTTTCCTAAATCGTCAACTTCCCATGGCTGTTTTTTCCAACTGACTTATTTTTAGAGAAAAAGATTCTGAAAAGAATAGAAAAATATTTACAGTCATCTTTTATGTCAAAGATATGAAATGTGCTAGATTTTATTCATCATGAATTTTTTGCTAGCCTTACTTCAATTTAAAAGTGAAAACTGCTAGAAAATAAAAATACATACCTTGGCTAAGAGTAATTAACAATTTCCTTCATATCAATAAATCAACATGTTATTTTGAAGTATAAGTAACTAAGAGAGATATGTTTGCAATTTTGGGAGAAATCATCTCAGTTCAAAGACATTATTTCTGTTCAATTAACTGTGATTGTCTTTGTTATGATATTTATTCAGTCGGCAATTATATCAGTTTCTTGTTTCTAAATATACCATCGCAGCTAATGGGGTATCAATTTCACAAAATGAACAAACATATACAGGATATAAAATATATAAGACAAAATCATAAAAAGGTCACCAGGTGATGAATTCATATATATGGTTTGTCCAACAGAAGGGGTTATAGACAAAACAACGACACGGCAAAACGGCGACAAGCCAAAACGGCGTCACACCCCAAAACATTTTGGACAGAACGGCGAAACATATTTTCAATGAAATTTTAGACAAAAATCGCTTGACAAACGCATTTGGATTAAACGGCGACACCAATTTTTTAAAGAAAGAATTTTTTAACTTTGATTCGTTTACCTTTCATGTCTGATACGTTTGTTTACAATGCTTATACAAAGATTAACACAAAAAAAGATTTCATGTCTGGAAGACCTATTTTTCTTATCCGGATTTTTATTATTATTTGTACCGATTTTTGTGACAGCGATTCTGACTTAACCAATCAATTGATTTTCATAAAACTTTCAGGATTGAAAGAGTATCACCTGAACTGGCTCTGCCAACCTTTTGAATTTTGAATTTCGATTTGTGCTTGAGTTATTATATAAACTATATATATATATATAGAATTATTAGCTAGCAAAAAAAAGAGGAGAATTCAATAAAGACATACTTTAAAACAATAAAAGTGAATAATAACAGATTTTCATATTTCATATAAAAAGAAAGTAGTTTTCACAAAACTTCGAATGATACAGGAGAGAAGAAAGTAACAATTATATGCAAATAACGATCAACTATGCTACTGATTAGACAACAATCACCCTTGACAATAATTAGACAACAATGACCAATTACAATGAGGAAAATAACAATACCTTGAATTAATTGATTGATTACAAATAATTACTAAGACTGATTGATGACTTAAACGGCCGGACATCAAGGTAAACATAATATGGACTTGTGTCATCGCAGAATGTATTTTGTTAAATATTTGTACTTTACTTTTTCATTTGTTTGAAAGAATCATTGTTTTAAATAATTATTTTTTAATAAATTTGAAAGCTGTTTTTCCCCGAGTACTTTGCACTGTTATACGATTTTCAGAATCATACTAATATTTAGTTATATTTATTCATACTTATTGAGAAAATATATTAATTGTGTTGAAAGTTTTTTGGTTTTTTTTATCTGCTACGAACCCACCGTTTTATCTGTCTGCGAACCCATGATTGTGTCTACAAAACTCATGCAAAATGAAATCTGACAATTTGGAGACTTTGTTCTATTTATATGAATAAGTCATACCAAAATACATTAAAGACAACAATCAAATATAACAAAACTGTTACAAACTAATACAAAAAAATATTTGTGTCGCCGTTTAATCCAATACAATTCTGTCGCCGTTCCATCCAATTTGTCGCCATTTCAACTAAACTTGTGTCGCCGTTTTGCCGTTTCGTCCATATCCCCAACAGAAGCATATGTATTGAAATAATTGATTTATACCAAACAATCATGATAAAACTAGTGAATATGTTATTGACAGTTGTATGTACACCTGTGCACATATTGAATGCAGAACAAACAATAAACATACTTCAGGACAACCGGTTCAATAATCCACATTTGTAAGTCACGTTGTCAACTTGTCCTACAGTAGGTGTAAACAAATCAATCAAAGAAATCATGTTTGAAGCAATCCAATTGGCAATTCTTTCAGTTCAACCAAACCAGATGTGATATATAAATCCCAATGAATGTGATAAAGCCTAAATGCTAAGTAACTGTGATAAGCGAATTAGAACGCCGAACCGGTCGATAACCCGACGGGTATAAATTGCAAGTCGATTTCGATTCATAACACGAAAAATTTTACACCGAAAAGCCGAAATCCCTTTTCAGATCCAAATTGATTAAAATCGCAATCATATATTTGTTATTTTGATGTAAATGTATTAAGACTCAATTTGTGACGTTCACAAACCTGTTGCTTATGCTTCAGTTCATTCCCCTCCATTGAAAAGCCCTCGTTCTCACCCACATACAGCAATCCTCCATTGACAAACAACAGCACACTGCTTAGAGACATCGCGTAGCGAAGTACTTGACCAATGAAAGAGGCCGTTTCATATTATTGTCCAATCATGAAAGTCGACGCAAAAAAGGGAATTCCCGCCACGAAAGGGACACCACTCTAAAAATATGACATGTTCATACCGCTAAAACATGATGTGCACAATCGCCCAATTTTTTTTTCAAATGGTTTAAACATATTTTTATTTCTCAAATGAAATAAGGATTGGTGAACAAGCCACAAGGCTTATTTGAACACCGCTCCTAAATACAACATAACATAAAGCTGAACACAATATACAATAAGATCAACAAAAACAATTTTGTTTATGGAAACAGATCAAGTCAGTTTGTGTAACTCAAGCATAAGGTTGTTGGAGATGCATATAGGATGCTGCAGTATAAATGATATATAATATCTATAGTACAGATAAAAACAAATCAGTAAATGTTAATTATTGAAAGCGGTTACTTTTTCTAATGAACTGATGTAAGGATATTGTTCTATTATCTAGGGATTCGTTTCCGTACAAAACTGTTTTATTTTATCACCATAATTTATCCTTGTGTATAAAAATACAAATTTGTTCGTAGGTTATGGTACTTCGACAAACAAACAGATAGTGAAGGACGTCTTCATTAAAATGGCGTAAGAACACCTATAGGTATTCCAGATATGTGTCGGTTATATTTATCTGCATTCAGATCGCTACGTCCGAGCTTGAGGCGACAATGATTTTTTGACAAAATTTAAATAAATATTACTGGGGATTTAGCTGGGCTAATCATCGTTTTAAAAATAAATAATAAAAATCAAATGGTTAGTATTTCGGCGTCAAAGCATCTGAAATCAAAACGTGCATCTTAACTTCAGGACTTAATCGACTTCAGCAATCAGTGCCTCATTGATATTTAGTGGAATTGTTCTCTATATACTGATATAAGTGATTGTTTATTCAGATTCAATTGTAACAATGTTGTTTCCTTGTTTCATTGTTATCAATGTTAATCACTTAGTAGCCGCTTTTAAAGCGAGGTTATGTTTCGATCCTACCACTGAAATTACAATAACACCACGGTTATATTGAGTGAAAATACAATCTTCCTAATAATATTTCCAAGTAGGCTCAAGATACATAAAAAATTATTCAAGAATTTATATAATAAATATCACTCCTACGAAATCACCTTCTACGAAAATATCCTCCTAAGAAATCACCGCTTCTACGAAACGGATCCTCCTACGAAATCACTGGTTCCCTTTTGGGTGGGATGGAACATTTGTAACTGCGACGGGTAAAGAGTTCAATGACGCTTTTTCTTCAAATTTCGATTGGTTGGTATATATTAGGCCTATGTACTGTGTCTATCTCGGGGTTTCAAATTCATTTGCGGCACTTCAGTGAAATCGATTAATTAACTTAACGATTTTATAAAACGGTTTCATATCTATAGGCAACTAGTGGTGTAGAACTTGTCGTATTCGTAAAGAAAGAATAGAGAAAATAGTTTCTGAATCAATTTTTTCTTTTTTAACTGCGATTTTGCCCATGATGCTATACGTACCTTTTGGATAAAATAAGTTTTGATTTTGACGAAAGAAGTTATCAAAAGTTTAATAATGTAGTCATCAGCACAAGTGAAATCAATGCTCTCAAACTTTTAGCTGATATGTTTCACAGGCGAAAAATATATTTGAAATCAATTTAACCTATTTGTTATCTAAATATATCATATCATATAAAGTTATTTGATAACACAAAACTTGCAATTATTACAACTGGCATTTAACTGTAACAAATCAAGTGACACTTTAATTAAATAGTTCTGTCTGCCTCAATTTATACGAGGATAACAGAGATTAAAGTAGATTATACAATTACAGTGATAAATTAAATGAAGAGGGCATTAGTTGATGAAGGCTCGTTTTTGTAGCCGAGAGAGTTGTTGACCAACATGTCTAAAGTTGCTCATGGCAAGCAAAATGCGTGAATTATGTCATTGGCCTATTATTTATCAATATTTTTAGGGCGAGCCGTTGCCGTATGTTTAGATCAAAGACGTAAATAGAATCGATATTTACGTCTTTGGTCAATCAAAATAAATTTAGATCAACAGGTTTTATATTTGGTCATACTGTTGGTCTTTGGTAGGCAGAAATGACCATACGCTTTTGCAATTGATATTACTACTTGAGTGTTCCTCAACTTCTCTTGAGTAGTACAGTGATTGGGAAAGGCAGGGACCATGGGCCATTTTGCACATTGGATGAAAAAATGGCCCATTAAAATTTAGAAGTATACTATTGATGTATTGGGCAATGGCCCATTTGAAATCCAAAATATAACCAAAAACCCTGAAAATGGCCCAATGTCAAAGATGTCTTTACCAATCCCTGGTAGTATTCCTTAATATTATATCATAGGTAGAATCATTAAGGCCAGATCCGAATATAACAATATGCTCTAAAGTATTTCAAAAAATTATCTCCATGTACTTGAAAGTAAACATTTTGTGAAAATATTTGGATATATAAACTATATGAAATTAGATAGAAAATTTAAATGAGTTTTACAAATTATAGGTGTATTCAATAAAGTGACATGGGTAAAGATATTATTTCACGAATTACGTAGTGTAGCATCAGAAGTTAATATCAATTCTAACGATGTCGCTATGTGACATAAAATGTGTGTTGGCAAACAGTTAGTAATTTCATTTATAATGCTATTAAAAGAAACCTTCTCTAACTACATCTGACATATAAATTTGTGCAAATAAAAAATAGACCAAGATGCTTGACAAAAAGGGTCAAGTCTCTAACTACAAAGATTGGAGAATATTATATGACCGCTTCAAACACTTTTCGTTCACCAAGGGAGATAACTCTAAATAGGAATCATTCACGGAAGTTGAAACTGTAAACAACAATATTTAACTAAAAGTTAAACGCGTGTTCGTTTATCTGGAAACCGTATTTTGAAAGTATGATGTTATTTATTATTCCCAATATTTCTTCATAGTACCTTTTCTTATTCAAGCTGATTATCATTAATATACACTTTGTTACTAGATCTAGCCATTGTTATTTTGTCTTAGCTTATCAGTTTATGATAATGAAGGAACACATGTGGATGACAATTAACTTCTTTATTCATGTGACGTTTCGACACAGATTCTTGTGTCGTTCTCAAGCAAATGATGGACAGTGGTAAATATATTATATATGTAAAGTAAACATTAGGTAGAAAGCTAACAATTTAGGAGTAAATGTATAGTGATGTACATGTAGTGTGAAAATAAGGGTTGTTTACTTAGTTGATTGATTGAGGAGGATATAATCCTAGGCTGGCGGGATGTACAGTGAAGTGCCAAAAGTACTGCAACAAATGTCATTTTCCCATAGGATCCAATGTTATTTCAGTGTAGCATAAATAATTATCATGATCATGATAGTGAACGAAAAGTCATAAAACTTGGTAAGTTTGTTGTCTAACAACTTGAGATCATGTTCATAATTTTCAATTTCATTAATTTTAAGAATTGTGTTGGAAAACAGCAACATTATGACTTGGTATTTCCTGTGACGTCGCTTCCCCATTGCCACCATGTTGGCAGCAGCTGAAAAGGGTGGAAAAATTATACATATGAAACTCCAGTATATCTTTTTTCGTTAAAAAACCTTGTATCAACAATCTGAAATTATGTACATCTTGCAGAGTAGACTTTCTGTTTTCATGTCAATTTTCAGTCAAAAATATCTTAGAATGTGTCAATTAAAAGTATTTATGCTACACTGAAATAACATGGGAGCCTATGGGAAAATGACGTTTGTTGCAATAGTTAAATTTTGGCACATCACTGTAATACCCTGGCTTGATCACGGTTTATTTAGGGCTTTCGGTTTATAGAGGGCTTAATCTTCTTAATTTCCTGTGACTATTGTATTTAATTTGTTGGTATTCTGATTGGTTGATTGCATAAATTTAAGAAGTTGTCATCCATATATGTTTCTTCATTATCATCATTCAAACTTTTAAAATGCCTCTCAAATAAGTTATCAGATTATGTTAAAACAACATAAATTTATTGAAGAAAAATATAAAAAATTGTGCTTCTGAAGATAGGAATTGAAAAGAACCAATATTCCTGTTTTACATCAGATTAGAAAAGTATAAACATTCTTAATCATTTTATATATTTCAGGACACCAACGTTCTCTGCTTACCATGGATACAAAAATCCTAAAGTGGTATGCCTCGTATTATGTTGAAAAGCCAAAGAAATGGGTGTATGGACACTTAACTGTCTACCCATACGGAATATCCTTTCATGAAGAGTCAAAAAAACCAATTTTGACAAAGGACTTAGTTTTGAAATTTGAACAGTTTGTGGTCATGAAAAAGACATCTTCATCATTTATCTTCGGAGCCATAACAGTTGTGGACAGAAAGAATCAAACTCACTGGTTTTCTTCCTTCACTGATCGAGCAAGCGTTTTTGCCTCAATTAACCATTTCTGGTTGAACTCAGCTACCCAGCCAGAAGGGGAAGCGGGCAGAACAATTCCTGAAGAGGGAAGGACACAACTTGGCACAAACCTTTTGAAGATTGCCGTTGATTCCGAGCAGACGCTTGCTGGTGCAGCTTCTCAACTTACTCAACAGGGAGAGCAGATTGATAACACGATCGCTACGATGCAAGACCTACATAACGATCTCGATGTCGCGGAACATGTCGTGTCAGGTTTGGAATCATGGCTTGGACGATGGAAAATGCCCAAGAAGTATATCCATGTTGACCCTATTGTCTTGAAGAACACTGATGTTCCTCAAGTTTTTGATTATGAAATGTTGTACTGTAAAATCGATCGCAAAAAAATCCATTCTCAAAAAGATGGCGTCATCCGAGTTTCTGCCGATGGTATTACAATTCTGAATCTCACACAGAAGGTCCTCCAATATTTCAAATGGTCAATAATTTCAACCATCCGAGTTGTCAGTCCATGGGAGATTGTTGTTACACAGAATTTTATTGGTTCCCCTGATCTGAGCTATGCAGTGGTGTGCGCAAACATGATTCACATTTTGCGGAAGATTGAACTATTTCCTATGGGTGTGAGGAAACTGGACTATGAACCAAGTGTTCAACACCGAATTCAGAGTCACACTGAGGAAACACCACAAGGTAAACTAGACATACGGTAATTAGCAGCCCGGTCTAAGGACGGGGCTTCTATCAGTTTTTGTGCAGTTTCCGCCGCAGCCGTCACCGCCGCCGCGTCCGCCCTCATACTAATGGCTATAACTTTTTTCTACTAAGCTTTCCAGAACTTGTATTCATAACTTACTGCTAATACCTCGGGGGAACGATTTTGACATGTTCACTTTCAAGGTCAAAGGTCAAGGTCACGAGCTATAAAATCACTATAAAATTCCTTGTAAACGCGATAACTTAAAATTGTTGTGTGCTATGAAGCTCTAACTTGGTATGTATCATCCTTGGAAGAGTAAACAATTTTTGAAAAGGTTTTCGCTACAATCTGTCCAAGGTCAAGGTCACAGCAAGGTCACTACTTTAGCATGGTTTTGCGAAAATGCTTTATTTTAACAATGAACACTTTTAATCATTAGATGATTGTTATACTCAATGAAAAGTGTTCATTGATTGTGTAACCTTGAAGGTTAAAGGTCAAGGTCATGATATTTGTGTTATTGCAATGTGCAACTAATTGGGATATAACTTAATCCAATTAAGCTTTTCAGAACTCATGAACATGTATAAGTGTTTACACCTCTGTGGAATTACAATGACATGTTCACTTTCAAGGTCAAAGGTCAAGGTCACAGCAAGGACAACATATATTGAGAAAATGGATTATTTTAACTTTTAACACTTTAATTCGTTACATAAATGTTATATTCAATGAAATGTATTCATTGATTGTGTGACCTTGAGTGTCAAAAGTCAAGGTCACAAGAAAATGCCCAATATGCTGAGGCTTGTAGAAGGCGGAACAGGGTAAGGCGAAACCCCAAGTTTCGGGGCTGCTCTGCTTTTGCGGTGTCCCGCATCCGCTAATCTAGTTTAGACCAATGCATCCTTTGAGCTATTTTAAATTTAGTTCCCATTCTTTGATACCTTAATAACTAAAGATCATTTTTGTGCTTTGTAAAGGTGGCTGAGCAGGCATTTAACATCTTGAGATTTAGTGCGTCCCAACACATCTCACTATGCATCTAAATTACCTTTGCACTTAGTGATAATGATGAATGAATTGTAAGGATGGGTATTGTTCCTCATTTCTGTATTGCAACTTATTGTGATACAGAAAAGTGTATTGCAATATGTATTGCAATATATTGATACTTTTCAAATTGAAGGTTTTGCACAATTTCTTGCTCAAATATAAGCGTAACTAAGGATCATCATTGCTCAGCTATCAGTCGTTTTTGAAAGGGAGATTTTTCAACCACATTTTATGATCTGTATAGATATTTCAGCTATTTTCACAAGACAACTTAACACTTTCCTTCATAACTTTCAGAAAAATCATGAGTTATTTGGTTGTGTTTTCTCCAATTTTATATGGAAATTGTTATTTGAAAACGTTCGGTGTACCGTATTAATGTTCGGTGTACCGTATTAGATAATGTCAGACATGTGTACCTATTTGTATTGGGTATAATTCATATTGTGAATTAAGTTTTATGTTAATCTTTTCTAAATACATTACGCCACTTAGCGGCAAGCATTCCTCGACAAGCATTGGTAGTTATCTCCCTTGTCTTCTCGCATTGCATGTTGGTATAGCGCATCATTTCAAGCATGGCATCTAGCGCCGTAGCGAAGTAGTTTTTACTACGTGAAGAAATTAAAGAATGGACGTTAGACCTAAACGGAAGGGAGCAGGGTCGAAGCTAGCGTCCCTCCTCGTCGTAGAAAAGTCCCTAATTGACAGTTTGGAGGCAAGCGGGACCAACCTACGGGACACCAGCACGCCGAAAACATCGTTGACATTGAACGGAAGTCAAGTTGGGCGTCAAGTTGACCGCGAAATCCAGCGTGTGGAAAAAGACTGTGAAGATATGAGTAAGAAATTACAACTGTTGAAGTTAGAACATACAAGGTTGGAATTGCAGAAGCAAATTGAAGATGAGCAGGCAAAATTAAGTCGAATGGAGCGCGGTCGTCTTGACACTTCATGTTCAGGTGAGACATGTGAGCAGTCGAAATTAAAAACTTTGCACATTGTGGACTATATTTGGGAAGATTTTGGCTCTGATAGTGTAGAAATTGCGGTTGGGATTGGAGATGCCAAAATTAATTTGGGAAAGAAAAGAACTAAGCTAGCCGACGTGACAATCCAACAATGGGGCTATGCGAACGCTCGCATTATGCAAGAATTGCTAAAACAAGGCAGATTGATGGTGATTGATGCGTACGTAAAATACACTGCGGACACCTTCCGGCTAGCATCGAGATATACCTGGTCAAGTGTGTTAGCTTACGATCATGAGTACCGTGAAAGACAATCAGCTGAGCAGTTTCAATGGGGTACATATCTACAGGAACTGCGTGATTTTCGACTTGTCTCTAAAGCAGTGCACAATGTCATGACAAAAACAAATTCTAGTAGTGCTGATAACCAGAGGCGAAAAGGCCCGTTCACACCCAGCGGTCTAGAGATTTGCAGAAACTACAACAGGGGCAACTGCACACGACAACAATGCAAGCTTTCTCACCGATGCAGCATCTGTTACCAAGGTCACCCAGAGGTCAGTCACCTCAACGCAAAAAACGAGCCATGGAGGGAGCAGAGACTGGACCACCCCAGGCCCCCTGCCCCACCACATCAGGCCTAAACTACATAGAATGGGACAGCATGCTGCCTTCTAACCACCCCCAGCGAAATTTTATTTTAAATGGTGTTCTAAATGGTTTTAGAATTTGTGATAATGAAAGACCCGTTCAACCTGTTTTTGTTACAAATATGAAATCATCTAGAACATGGAAGAGACAAGTAGAGTTACAATTGACAGAGGAAATTGAGGCTGGAAATTATTTAGTGGTATCATCAAAGCCGGATATTGTTAGCTCGTTAGGGGCCATACCAAAAGACAAAAATAAAATTCGTCTCATTCATGACGGAAGTAGGCCGCTGGGGACGGGAATGAATGCATATGCAGTCGATACTTCAGTCTCCTATCAGGATTTACGAACTGCGTGCAAACTAATTAAACCTGGTGATTTCTTAGGTAAAGTTGACTTAAGGAATGCTTACCGTAGCGTTAGTATCCACCCTGATGATTACAAGACTACAGGTTTATATTGGGAATTCAGTGGATGTGAACAGGGAACATATTTAGTTGACACTAAGCTTCCTTTTGGGGCTGCACGGAGCCCAAAGATTTTCCAATGTCTTAGTGAAGCGGTATGTGATATTATGAGACAAACTTATGGTGTCCTTGTCATAGTATATCTTGATGACTTTTTGGTGATTGACAGTGATAAAGAAAGGTGTCAAAGAGGAATTAGCTGTCTTATTCAACTACTCAGACGTCTTGGGTTTTCCATAAGCTGGTCTAAAGTTGAAGGACCCGCAACCAGTCTACAATTCCTAGGCATTGTGATTGACACTGTTAATTTTACACTTGAATTGCCTCAAAAGAAACTGAAAGAATTCCATATACTGTTGCAAGATTTTTCAAAAAGAAAGCGTGCTAGTAGGCAACAGCTTGATTCACTGGCAGGTAAACTCAATTGGGCCTCTCACGTGATTCATGGGGGGCGAACATTTATGAGGAGAATTTTATCTTTGAAAAACTCTATAGAATCCAGTCATCACAAAGCGCTGTTAAGTGAAGAGTTTCAAGAAGATATTCGGTGTTGGATAAAACTGCTGACCCATTTTAATGGTACCGCGAGAATACTTGACAGCAGACCTGTCACATGTGTACACACAGACGCTTCAAGTGAGGGGTGTGGAGGCACTTTTATGGGGGACTACTACTACCTTAATTGGAAGTGCGATACACCCGAACTACAGGAAATGCATATAAATAATAAGGAAACAGTTGCTATCATTTTCGCGGCACTCAGATGGGGCCGCACTTGGAGAAACAAGCGGGTAGTAGTCTACACTGATAACTGTACTGCCAAAAGCATTATTAATAAGGGTACAAGTAAAGACAGAACAATGATGTCGTTATTAAGGGCTTTATTCTGGGAGTCTGTGATTCATAACTTTAAATTAAGTGCTGTTTACATTCCAGGTAAACAGAATGTAATCGCTGATGTGTGTTCGAGGCCTTATGAACCTAATCGTTTTGTTGATTTGTATGAACATATGTCAAGTCTATCACTTGAACCGTTTTCATCTCAAGAACTGTTGCATCATATGTCCTATGCATTTATACGCTTCAGGTGGGGATCAACTCCAACGTTACCTGGAGGCAGCAGCTTTGAGTCTCAAGTCCTCCGCTTGGTCCGCATCTACAAGGAGAACCTATACAGTTCACCTGAAGACCTATCTAAAGTTCTGCGCAGCATTGAGCATCACCCCAGTGCCTATGAAAGCTGATATGTTAGAGCTCTACATTGCATACCTGGTGAAGTTCCGTCAACTCTCCTACCAGTCTGTGGTTAGTTACCTGTGCATTGTGAGCCACCTGCATGATGCGGAAGGGTATGACAGTCCTGTGCACGGAAACTGGCATATCAAACAGATTCTTACCGGAGTGAAACGTGTGTTAGGTGATGGGCAAAACTGTGTGCAACCAATTACACCAGATATTTTGTTTGCAATCAAGGGGCACCTTGATTTCTCTTTGAGGAGCGACCTGTCATTCTGGGCCGCATGTCTGATAGGTTTTTTTGGTATGCTGCGTCCTAATAACTTCTTAATAACCAAGGACAACAAAAATGATCAGTTTGTGCGACGACTTGATGCAAGTCGTATCGATGAGGGTTTTCTCATCAACCTCCGCTACACCAAGACAGTGCAGTTCAGATCACAAGTGGTACATGTGTTTATACCAGAGGTCGGTGGTCACTCATTGTGTCCAGCCACTGCCCTCGCTACCTACCTGGAGGCCTCCCGCTCTGCCTCCCAGTCTCAGCCTTTGTTCATGGATAATGACCACACTCCCTTAACATATAGAGGGTTCCTGCAGCGCCTCCGCAAGATACTTGCTCAGTGTGGATACAGTGCTCACAGGTTCGGTGGTCACTCCTTCAGGCGTGGAGGGGGGACCTGGGCCCACAAGATGGGGCTATCAGATGGGACAATCCAAAGAATAGGATGTTGGAAAAGTGATGCCTTTCTGAGATATATAGACTCTGATATGCACGACAAAGTGGCATCAGTCCGCCAGATGGTCGTGGGCATCAAAGACTCTTGTTAAATCATGTTAAATTTCAAGTCACTATTTTGTGCGTTATCATTATTGATCAGACATGTTCAATGATAAATTACTGATTTATTACCACCCCCTTATTTTAAAACTATTATTACTATATAACTGTTTAATTCCAATTTCTCTTACACTCATGATACTTGGGTTGGGGATTTACATGTGTAAGATTAACCCCTTTTATGTTTCACTTTCACCATGGCTTAAAACCAATTGTTCGCTTACATTTAGCATTATTAAATTTGAGCCCAGGTATCTGAGTCTTTGTCTTTTATGCTTTGTTATTTTAGTAAGATATGAGTAAAGGTATAATTCATATTGTGAATTAAGTTTTATGTTAATCTTTTCTAAATACATTACGCCACTTAGCGGCAAGCATTCCTCGACAAGCATTGGTAGTTATCTCCCTTGTCTTCTCGCATTGCATGTTGGTATAGCGCATCATTTCAAGCATGGCATCTAGCGCCGTAGCGAAGTAGTTTTCCCACCCGCCCACCCAGTAGTATTATTGGAAGTAGCTTTTAGCTCTGGCAGGGATTATTTTCATCTACTTTATGAATGCTTACTCAGCACCAATTACTCAGCTTTATTATTGATAATGTCAATTTCAAGTTTCTATTTAGGGGGATTTACATGTGTAAGATTAACCCCTTTTATGTTTCACTTTCACCATGGCTTAAAACCAATTGTTCGCTTACATTTAGCATTATTAAATTTGAGCCCAGGTATCTGAGTCTTTGTCTTTTATGCTTTGTTATTTTAGTAAGATATGAGTAAATGTTGTTTTATATTGCAATATGCCAATACCCCGGTATATCGATAATACCTCGCATCCTTAATGAAATGCCCCTAAAAGGTTGCTTCAAATGCAATAAAAGATGTTGTAAAACTGTAAAGGTGTCCCATGTTTAGATCAAAAATTCTTTTTAAAGAAAATGTTACCATTACGGTTTGTAAAAGGAGTCCTTAGTTTAAAAGTTTACCTGTTTATCTCATAGTTTTTGAATAAAAAAAAGGTTTTATTCGAAAATCAGAGATGATTTATTCCTTAATTTTCATGTAAATGATGATACCATTTATTTAATTATTTAATTATACTGGCAATTATTTCCAGCATCAGCCAGCTCAAAGTCTACTGCAACTCCTAAGCAGCAACCCAAGAAGGATAAGGTTAGCTGGAAGTTTGATACTGGAGACTTTGATTCCAACTCAACAGGAAATGAAGGGACACAGGTGCAAGCTGGGAAACAAAGGGAGGTAATCTCTGACATGGAGGTAGATCAACTGACCTTGACCCTTGGAAATCTGAAGTCCATGGCCTTGGCAGTGCAAACAGAAGAGGACACGCAAAATGAGAAACTGACCACACTGACCGATACAGTGGACAAAGCTAATGATAGGATACAGGCCGCTAATAAGAGGACACAGAAGCTGCTCTGATTTGAATACTTACAATCTACCGCAAGTTTTGTGGTGATGTTGAGGCTTTTGTCATTAACCTTCCATATTTTTTTATGAAGTTCTCATACATTTGTAAGAAGGTATAAATTGGTTAAGCAAAATGAGCATAGCCAATTTATTCATTTCTTGGAGTAAAACAATCATTTGGCTATCATTTACTTTTGAATTGATAAAGCAGCCTTTCCACCAATTGGAATTCCCAAGGAGCGTTTCATTGGGGTTGATTCAATCTAATTAAGAATTTAGAAATTTTTAAACCTCCTGAAAATCTTTATCATTTGAGTAAGGTAAGTGGATTCATGCTACTTGCTATGTTCGTTAAATCATTTATATCGTCTTACAAAATCTATCATCAGTATAAGTTCCTTTCTTGTCCCTAAAAAATGTCCTTCAATGTCTTGAAAAGATTGTGAAAATCTCATCTTACATTTAGCAAGTGTAACTTGGCAAAAGATATGAAAATTACTAAGAGTTCTTCAATTTAATGTAAGAAGTGAGATAGTGAGTCAATCTTATTAAAATATGATCTATAATCTGCGTAACGTAGTGAAGAAATTATGATATCATTTTAATGAGATTGACAGTGAGTCGAACTGATGAAATGTACAATTTGAGTATTTGAAATGGATAACAACTTCTTTATTTTATTTCAATGTTTGAAATTATATCTTGTTCTTCTTCAACAACTTCTTAATTGCCTTTGAAGAATTTACATAGAAAGAAATTGGCTATGAATATTTGTTTATGTTTCTCATCTCTTGGGAACCCAAAATCTTTCCCTTTTTCACCAACTTGAAATTTTTCTTCATTCCACCAAAGTATTCAAAGCTAACTGTTAATGTAAATTTTATCAGGTTAAAATAAAGGCAGACAACATTTTCAACTTAAATTACGTCAATAGAACCAAGTGTCTGGTTAATTTTATATGAAGTATCTTACCAAATAAAAAAGTAATAAATTGAGATATATAAACACGAAAATATATCTAAAATGAATAATTCAGAAGAATATCAACCCCTTTATGACATTGCCTTTTAGCTCCACATTTACTCAGAAATTCAAATTTTTCAAAACACTTTTCACGCCACAGGCAAGTTTTGTCATTGTTTTTGCTTCCATTTCGGTGTGTGCACTTCATATCAAACTTGATGTTTATGTCAGAATAATACATAATTCCGGAAATAATTTGACAACCATGTGAGGACATATTTTAATACCATTGTAAAGTTTCACAATCACTTGTTATGAGGTCATGTTGACATGAGAAGATTTCAGTCGGCTTTTTCAGTCTCGTGATATTTGAAATCCTGGAATAATTCAATTCAGCAAAAGTTTGAGCGGTAATCTAGTCACTAGTCAGCAATCAATCGTAATATTCAATTTGAAAAGAAAAGTGTTATAAGAGGTTTAAGCAAGTTTCTCTTTTTTTTTCATTTTTGTATGAAGGATGATTCTGTTTGGTAATTTCAGTATGTATTGTTATTGAAGAGACATTCCTGGATTGTAGAATCTACTTAAAATGATCCCGCACAGTGGTTC
The DNA here is from genome assembly GCA_916613615.1 of Steromphala cineraria. Taxonomy (NCBI): domain Eukaryota; kingdom Metazoa; phylum Mollusca; class Gastropoda; order Trochida; family Trochidae; genus Steromphala; species Steromphala cineraria. The sequence continues at coordinate 44,235,660 of OU744733.1, forward strand.
ATGTGTAGATATGCAACGGTTTATCAATTCTTTGTATTTATTATTCTGGCTGTTTCTATGGAGGCAAAAATGACAATCCTATTTTGATTTGGGTGACCTTGACCTCATTTCCAATGCAAGGCCACCACAAGACTTTTGCTAGTTTTTTAAATGTTTTTTAGGGGTTACAATTCAGGGTACCAAATATATAGAAATTTTGGTACCAAAACAGCAAAATTTCTAACTTTGTTCCAGTTCTGGCCAGTAATTCAAAAACTGTTTCACTTGAAACATCATATACCAAAGTTCAGATTTGAATATCCTACTGATTGATGATTAAGGAGTTGGCCATAACATTTTCAAGCTTTAACCAAATATACATGTCCTAAATGATTATTGTTCTGCAATGGAGTCGAATTACAGAGGGGAAATATTGTTATGCAATGGCGGCCAAATTACAGTGGGGAAATGTAAGCTGTGCTCACTTATTCCTGTTATTCAAGGCACTGGAAGCAATTTCATCTGAGGACCTTGCTATTGCTGGATGCTAGCCTTTTCATTGGCATGTTAGATCAAAAGCCATGAAAGGTTCTTTAAAATAGTTTCATCTAGAGGTACAACGTTACAGCGATACAGTATCGTATCGTTTGGAGGATGCATGTCGTTATATATTACATATTATGAATTCTCAATGTAGATACTGAAAACTGAGATTGAGATTAAGTGATATTTTTATTCACACAAACATCTACCCTTATACTTGGAAGTTTGAAAATATTAAAGGTACATCAAACCTGGTAAAATTAAATTCTTGCATAGTGTCAGTCTCAACTGTTGCACAAAAGCATTATTTAAAGGCCAATCAAAGTTTTATGGAGACAACAGGAAGGTTTGAAGTTACGATTTAGTTTGAAAATCAATGGAACTTAATTTTGAAACTTAAAGTGGTCGGAATGACAGTTAATAGTTTATGTTTGATTGGTTATATAATTAGTATTCATGTAATTTGACTGTGTGAATTTGGCTTCCAAGAAAATAATGACTGTTTTAAGATTTTCATTGAAATTAGGTACAGGTATTTATCATATATTTGCCATCTGGGGAAAGAATATGCGAGATATGTGACTGTGAGATATATTGTCCTTATCAAAGCAAAACAATATGTTTCTTTGAGGGGCATTTTAGAAGTTGGATTGATGATAATGAAGGAACATATATGAATGCATATCATGAATAAAGAAGTTGTCATCCATATATGTTTCTTCATTAAAAACAAAATGTTATAAAAATCACGGAGTGGTTCTGTTAAAACTGTTTCTCCCCTGAGTATGATGAAAACCAGGGAAAAATTTACTTTTGAATAGATTTTGACAATATTAATAGCAATTTTGTGAACTTTTCAATAATGTCTTGTGGTGTTTTTTGATATTTTCAATCATTAAGTATACTTGCAAAGATTTTGTTTGCCTTGTGTGATATATTTATTGTTTGTTCCTTTGATAGTTTTTTTCCTTCGAAAAAACTTGGTTAGCCGTGGTTTTGTTTGGTTAAATAGTGAAAACTTGTTTTTGGTTTTGGTTATTTGATTGTTGATCATGTATGTTTTAATTACCATTTTTTTAATTGCTGTTTTGGAATGTTATGGTTACTGTAACTGTGTTTTGTTTTGAATGATTGTTTTTGATTTTGATGATTTGATTCAATATTTCTAGTCAAATGTAATATTCTTAAGATGAATTTATGTTTCAAATGCTTATAATTGGTTATTTATAGTTAAAACATGAAAAGGTTATGTCAATTGTTCATCAGTAAATCAGTTTGTTGGTTCATCCATCATCAAATGTTCATCAGTTTGGTTAGGTTCTGCAGACAGATTGAAACTGACCTTGACCTTGATCTTGACCTTGACCTTCTCACAGAGAGATTATCCACAAGGTCTGATACCTACTGTGCATTGCTGTAACCAGTTAGCACAGACAAAACCCAGTAATCAGCAATCCGAACAAATCATTTTCATCAAATACTGTTTAGTAGCGATCATGTGTAGCGATGGTACACTAGAGTCAACCTGCCAATACCCCTCTCTTAATATTTATTCATGTGACCTTTGACCAAAATCAAAACGATGCTTTACACGCTTCAGCGACATTGGCGTCTTCAGAAAAATCAGGAAATCATAGCTTCACATAACTTTGCTTTTGTAGAAGATTACATGCATTTAAATTTATCATCCAAAACTGTGTTGTACAGGAGATTTCTCCTACACCTTAAACACATACAACAAACGCTTCACATAAAATGGAATGCTGAACATGGCACCACAGTTTATTCACAATAACACTCAAATATATACAATACAAAACGACGCAATTCAATATCATGCGTCAGCTTCGAAAGCTCCGGCTGCTACTTCAATGTAGCATATCGCAACACTGTGCGGTCCTTCCCCGATGACTCGCGTATTCTAAAGGCTCGTCAGCCTGGACATCACGTCCCATCCGCTGGTGCCAGTCATCGGTTTATAACATAGAATGAGCATGATAAACTCAGTACAAAAACACACATACAATGATAATGCATAAGCAACACTGGATCATGAAAAAACATGATGATATACAAAAATTAAAACTGACCGCTGGTGCACCGCAGCTGAGAATGACCTCATTCGAATTACCCGCCCTTTTATACCCGATATAGCGCCATCTACAATTGCATTACCTCCCTTTGTTGTATCTTCAGACGCTAGGAGAAAGAAATTTCCTTCTTATTCGTCCCTCAAACGAAAGAAATTAAATATCACTTGTGGAAGATCAAGCTATATCTCCTAGGAGATATCGCTTTGACAGTAGATTTTGGTCAATGCCCTGTAATCAGAAAATACATGACATCAGAAACGTTTTACATCATCAGCAATGACGTCACAATGCTATGATGTCATAAACACAATGACGTCACAATGCTATGACGCCATTAAATACGATGACACCACAATGCTATGACATCACTGGTTTTAGAGTTATGCAGTGTTCAAAGATGTACATTTTTCATGCTAATATGATGAACAATGATTTTGGATGATAAATATTGTTTGATTTATAGAGAATCTCACCCTCGTGTCTTCTGATATTAAATATATCAACACAAGTTGATAAAAGTAACAAATATTGGAGGCTTGCCGAAGATATTTTACTTTTGTCAACGAGTGTTGATATATTTGATATCAGAAGACACGAGGGTGAGATTCTCTATAAATCAAACAAATTTACAATACCAGTTTGATATATCAATGAAAATATTATACCTGCATCCAATTTTCAATATCTTTATTTTTTAATATATTTTGATCTTTGACTTGTATGTATACTTTAATGGCAGTTACTTATTCAACTTACTGAATGCTTTAAATAATATTTCCATATACATTGTGTATAAGTGACCAATACATTGTTTTGTGGTGAATCCTTCTGTGAGTGTTACGGTATTTATCTACTCTGTGATTTATTATTATTGATAATATATTTCAAATGAAATCTGTTCTAATTGTTGATTTTGTTATTGGTATATTGCAATTTGTGATGAATTTGTGATGAGTTCATTAAACATTTGAAATTTTGTTGTCATTTTCTTCTTTTTATATTTAAAGGATTTACGTTTAGTCAATGACCATTTAGACTTTTCTTCTTTCCTCATATAACCATAGCAATGGACTTTCCTTCACCATTATAACTTGCAGTTTTGTAGGTAGTACAGATATTCCTGATTAATAATCCCTAGGGGTCATAACCATCATAAAGTAAACAGTCTGGGATTTATCGGACAATCGTCCCGTGAATCAGGGGGTGATGACAAAGGATGAGTGGGGCCAGACTCTAAAATATGATGTATCCGGGAAAGTATTTTTACATATCCCCTTATATCGTTATCTCCCCACAGCGGTAGATCAAGTCATAAAATGTTGATCCTATCTCTGATAAAATTAGACCAAATCTGTGGTATCCGGTAGTTTCCCCCAGAAAAAAATTCACCACCATTTGAATATTTTAGCAAATGACAAGGTTGGTTCATATGACAATGCCTTTGAAATGATTCAGTCGCCGAAAATGCGTACTTTAGGACAGAATTGCTAATTACACAACGAACCTTTATTGCATCCAATCAAGCATCTCCCAATCTCAATTGAAACAGACGCTTGATCAACATGACTTTATTTGCCATCTCCACCCACCCTCCAAACTCAATCAGTGGAATACTGAATAGTCAGACTAGCCATTGTTCATCTTCCTACGCAAAGCCTATATGTTCAGTTTCGAACTGTCAGTTTTATGCCTTGCTGTCGAGCAATGACTTTTCTGTTCTGATATCAGCACCCCTACAGGCGATTGTTAGCAACCTTTAGTTACTTTTTAGCTCATCTGGCCTGTAAGGCCCGATGGGCTTATGGCATGGCATGGTGTCCGGCGTCCGTCCGTCCGTCCGTCCGTCCGTAAACTTTGTGGAATTTCGACTTCTTCTCCAGAACCATAAGGCCTAGAAAGCTGAAACTTTGTGTACAGACTCCTTGGCTAGTGAGGATTATAAATTGTAGCTTTAGTGGCCCTGTGACCCCTAATAAGGGCCACAGGGGCCACGCCCTAAAAACCTACTTTCATCTTCTTCTCCAGAACCATAAGGCCTAGAAAGCTGAAACTTTGTGTACAGACTCCTTGACTATTGAGGATTATGAATTGTAGCTTTGGTGACCCTGTTGCCCCTAATAAAGGCAACAGGAACGTCCTTCAAATCTATTTTCATCTTCTTCTCCTGAAATATAAGGCCTAGAAAACTGACACTTGTCGCCTATATACTTAATTTTATGATTGGTGCCCCTGTGGCCTTTACAAAGGGGGAATCACATTGGCCACACTCTACAGCATAATTGATGATGTAGCCTGATGAGCTACAGAGCCAATGGCTCTATTTTTGATTGGACTATTGCTTTCTCTCATAGTGATCTAGAGAGCAAGCACAGAAAACTCCAGGGTATGGAGCAAGGCAAAAACTGACAGTTCGGAAACTGGCGTTCTAGGTTCTAGGCTTTACGTAGGAAGATGGTCATTGTTAGACAATGATGCACGTCGGTCTCATTGCTTGACACCTGGAAGAAAGTAATGTAACACCAACTTTAACCATCCTGCTACATCAGCGGATATGTCTCCACGTTATGCTACAACCTATCCCCTGATATCCTGCTATGGTATTCAGTCGTATTGCTGACAGGTGGTTACTCAGCGTTATTTATAGCCTGTCTGTTTTCAGTCAAACTATTATAACTACTACTCCATACACTGTTGTCTAGCGATGTCGCTCGTGGAAATCTAAGAGAGCGCAGTTTAGAGCTGAGCGGGAGCCTGCAATGAGACTTCAGATTTATAATCTTATAGTACTCCCATTGGTTGATTTGAATCACGCGGTGGGCACGCGAAACGAAGCCAAGAAACCAGTATGTCGCTATCGCTGAAAGGGCATCATTTTACGGCAGAATACCATATCAGGATATCAGGGGATAGGTTGTAGCATAACGCGGAGACATATCCGCTGATTTAGCAGGATGCAACTTTAACTTGATTTCTTCTTATATTCCGCAACCGTTATAATGACACGAGTGTTTCCATCATGTCATTGTGTCAGTGTTAATCATTCCAGGAAAATATTTCATCGTTTACGCCATTCATTCTTCTGACGTATCACAATCATTTTCAGAGTTTTGTGACGTAAAGCTCGTGACATTTCAAAATCGAAATGTAGAATGTTTAAGTCATAAAATATGGCTCCCGCTTCAATTAATCCAACATAACTGATATACAACAAGAAAATTACACTGTTTAAAAAGTTGAGGGTTATTAATTTCATCATACTGTTTTTGAAAGGATTACTTGGGTATTGATGATGTGTTTCTTGGTTTTCAATCTTACTTTGAAAGTCAAACCTATTTTCTGCTTATCATGTTTCTATGCATAGAAAGTCTGTAAATTAAAATCTCTAATCAGATATCTTGTTAAAATGGTTTCAGTTTAACCTTACGACAAAAACTCTGAACGAAACATATGCCTTATTCAAAACAATCTAAATAAATTTAGATCAACAAGTTTTATATTTGGTCATACCGTGCAACAGTATGACCAAATATAAAACCTGTTGATCTAAATTTATTTAGATTGTATTCAAAAGCCACAGGTAGTCACTTGAGAAAAAACAAGTCATGCTCAAAACGAAGGTTGATAACACCGTTTGTACCGCTCAACGCAATGTGGTCGGACTTTTTTGGGTGGTTGTTTCTTTACACGTGCCCTTTGAACTTTCCGTGATTAATTTGAACACAAAAATGCTACAATGATGATGCTGCATTCAATTGACAGTACGTTATGGCCAGACGTTAGCAAATTAGGGAAGGAATCAGTGCTTGGTGACGGGGTTGTTCAACAGAGAAGTTTTTCACGCTTTGGCTGCAACCAAGTTTCTGTGCAACATTTCTCTGTGCAACCACCCTGCTCCCCATGGTTCTTAGTTCACAAATTTAGGTTTGAAACTAACTTCTTCAAACTTTGGATGCATCTTAAAATAAAACCCATACAAATATAACATTATTTTTTCAATTCATTATATTCATTGAAAAACCAAGTGTTGCATTACTTTATTCCAGATGTATAGATCTCTTTCAAATGGTGCAATGCTACACTGAATTTCAGCGCAGTACCAACCATGGTTCCGTAGTTCCAGTCGATGCTCGCAGGTTTCACCACAATACCTGTCTAAGTAAACCTAGTCTCAATAATACTCGCTATACTCAATGTATGGGACTTTAGCGAGTGTTATTGAGTATGGGTTTACTTAGACTGACCGGAATACATAGCCATAATAGTGTTGCAGGCTTTCTCCCTGCAATAATACTAGCAGCGAAGTGAATTACTCTTGAAAGTCGCGATAAACCCCATATGACCTTACCTCACCTTACAAATGGTTCATACTTTAAAGTTCACATAACCACAACATATTTCATTACTTTCTTTGGAATATAGAAAGTCTGATTACAATATTGTATAGTGCGTTAAAGGTCGCTACTCAAATATGTTTAGAAAGCCACTTTTGATGGGCCGCTTAGACCTATCTGACAACAAACAAGTGAATGCATCACTGGTCATGCCCCCATTTTGTGACGTCATAAACAGAATCAGCCTCGTTATCTATACATCTATCGTAACAATACCACAGAAAAAAACCCTAATAATTAACGATTTTCAGAAAATGTTTTCCACTCAGTTAGATAAATCATTTGACGACGTAACACTTCTAAGCATTTGGTGTAAAAAGTATATCCACATCAATGGTCATTAAATAATTATTTAGGCGATATTTCAGCTGAAATAATGATGCGTTACTCTGTATAGTCTGTTTATTACACCAGCGCGAGTTTTATGGCCCCTTACCCAGGTGGGTTTTTTACAGCCGATAATTACGCTGTCTAAATGAAAGGCTAATTAAAGGTGTTTATTGTACAAATTAACAAAAAATTAAGCCCAGCTTTTATTTTTTGAAAAATCTTTGAACGAAAATCGAGAAGTGGTGAGGTCGAGGTTAGTTGATGTTTAACATATCTATGATTTGTTTTTATTGCCTTCGTCCTCGCTTTGACTTGATGGGCATTAATATTCGTTTTATTACAAGCAGTAATGTGTAATGTTCTCTATAAATCTTTGTCTTAATCCTTGAAAGTAGTATATCTCTTTGATCTCCATGGTCTTAATTTACTCTAGAAGTTCAAGAGTCATCAAAGGAATTTCAACACCAAAAGTGCAAGACAGACTAAACCACGAGTGCAAAACGCTACTTACATATATATTGTTACATTATGTCTCCAAAACCCCCCAAAAAACTTCATTAATAGTTAAAAGTATCTATTATGTCTCTCAAACACGCTTTCAAAACAAATTTTCAAGATATTCTTACCCAGACTGTGAGGAGAGTAAAACAAAACGTTTTTAAATGTCTCTCAATGATGCGTCAATGATTTAAGGTCCTTAAAGGGGCAGTAGCTGTTCACTGATAATTGTGAGTTAATTCTAAATGTATTATTTTGACAGTGTTTAAAGTCTCATTACATAAGCCAATCATCCATAGTCAGAGGACAAAGTATGAAGATTCACATAAAATCCATTGGCGGCCATTTTGTGTGAACACCTTTAATTGATGTTGTGTAAGAGAAAGGAATGGCATGGCTAAACTTTATGTTATATATTTGAATTATTACTGCTCCGTTAAGTTTAAATACATTGTCTTTCAATTGAAACTATTAATTTTCATGTTCCTGACATCACCTTATATTCCCCCTTAAAACGTGCTACTGCCCCTTTAAAGGGGAAGTAGCACGTTTTTTTTATTATTTAATATTTTAAAATTGTCACTGATAATTGTAAGTTAATGTTAAATGTATTATTTTGACAGTGTCAAATATCTGATTACTCACACCAATCATCCATAGTCAGAGGACAAAGTATGGAGATGCACATAAAATCAATTGGCGGCAATTTTGTGTGGACACCTTTAATTCATTTTCTCTAAGATATTTGAATTGTTACTGCTCCATTTAGTCTTAATACATTGTCTTTCAATTGGAACCATTAATTTTCAGTTTCCTGACATCACCTTACATTCCCCTTAAAAATGTGCTACTGCCCCTTTAAAGATACAATTGTTGACAACCTCTTTCAAGTTGACATCAACGTTTCATCAGTGTGCATTCAAATCGCAATTGTTCTGTAAAAAAAAGAGTTGAAAATAAATCCTTTGGCACTTAAACAGATTTAATCTTTAAAGAGGCAGTCCTATCGGGGTATTTTTGTGGAAACACAAATCATGAGTACTCTCCTGTTTATACACTTATATATGATTATTTCATTCATATTTTCATATATGTTAGTGAGGGTAACATTTTAGTTGTTCTAGATTTAAAACATGTAAAAGAAGAGAATGCATGATTGTCTTCTTGAATTTCGTTTCCTTAAAAAATACCCCGAAAAACCTGTCCCTTTAAATGCAACTATCCTTTTTGAGTTATGTGTGTACATATTTCACAAATCAAAATAATTTCAAACCCTTCAGTATCATCTTTATTTGGCAACACTGTTTGTTGCTTTATAAATTCATGTTCTTTATTCATTGTAAGTACTGTGTTGTTTTTTGTTTTGTCAATCTTTTGTAAACAGTTTTTTTTATACATATGTTATTGTTAAACGTTTGACACAGTTTTATGGCACTTTATGACTTGATCTACCTATGTGGGTAGAGAATTGTGTCGATTATTCTCCTAAAGTTTTGAAAGTCCTGATGAAGTGTCTTTGTAAGTAAGCCAATGTCACTAAACCACTTATGAAAGCAAATTGGTCTATTAAAGGGGCAGTAGCACGTTTTTATGGGGAATATAAGGTGATGTCAGGAAAATGAAAATAAATGATTCCAATTGAAAGAAAATGTATTTAAACTAAATGAAGCAGTACTAATTTAAATATATAACTTAAAGTTTAGCCATGCTATTCATTTTTCTTACACAAAATGAATTAAAGGTGTTCACAAAAAATGGCCGCCAATGGATTTTATGTGAATCTCCATATTTTGTCCTCTGATTATGGATGATTGGCTTGTGTAATGTGATTTTTGACACTGTCGAATTAATACATTTAGCATTAACTTACAATTATCAGTGAAATATTTAAAATATAAAATTATCAAAAAACGTGCTACTGCCCCTTTAAGCACTATGTATTAAATCATTTACCAGAATACAAAGACGATTTGATTCTCGTTACTGTTATACGCTAATGTCGAGCATAATCTGTTGTAGTTATTTATTTGTTTCCTTGTCATATTTAATAACCGGACAAGGTTTATGACATTTCATGACATTTCTTGACGAAAAACGACATTGTCATAGAAGAGCGATTATATATGGGTATACTACTCCAAGACGTCATTTATGTAGGCAAAGATAGTTGTACGCATTTAGTGACTGTTTGGAACTTAACCTTCGCTCAAATGGTTTTGAATTCTTATCATAATCAACACCAAATAATGCGTTTCCAATTATATCGTTAGGTTTCAAAATCATTGAACAATATTCTGTTATCAAACAGATTTGTAATAAATGACATTTTCATTTAAATTGTTTTGAAGTACAACTTCGCCTTAAAACGAACCAAACAATCCGTTGCGTCATCGTTTTCTGTGTACGTCCTTGAACATTTAAAAGTTTATGGTGCAAGTTAAATAGTTAAGTATCGTGTTGTTATTTCAATACGAATACAAAATGTAAACATATTATTATCATAAATTCCATGACCTTGATAAGATATTTTGCATATGTGTTTTAAAAATAAAATTTTAAATAATTTTACCATATTTTATTTTTTTTGACAGCTAGTCCTTACTGTTAAGAATTAATAAAATACTCACGGACACAGAAAAATAATGGTTTATTGTCCTTTTTATTTATCGGAGTAGTTGACTAATGTATGAATTTCCTACAGAATAACTAAGTTTGTCCTTACTCAACTTGGTGCACGAACCGCATGGACATGATATTTCCTTTTACCTGGTAAACATGCCATAAATTTGCATATTTGCAAAATATTGAGAAACATAAAACTTACATCACTATCAGCGATGACTAAAAAAACAAAATGAATTAAAGGTGTTCACAAAAAATGGCCGCCAATGGATTTTAGGTGAATCTTCACACTTTGTTCTCTGACAATGGATGACTGGTTTGTGTATTGAGATTTTTGACACTGTCAAAATAATACATTTAGCATTAACATACAAGTATCAGTGAAAATGTTAAAATATAAAATTTTCAAAAGACTTGCTACTGCCCCTTTAAAAGCTATTTACAAGGGAAGGTGTATTGCACGTGCGTTGCCACAGCAACTGTGCAATTGACAAGAAAAGCTATGAATTCGAAAGTATAGTATTTTGTAACATGTCTTTACAACTGTAACATTGACTAACATTTTGTAAAAGGTTTTCAATGATTTTGCGGATAGTAAAGACATAGAAAAGATGAATACCATTTTTCGTTACAGTAATGAGAAAACAGTTAATTTACATACTAAAGCATGCCCCCGAAACATATATTTTGACTTAAAAATAATTTTAAGAAGTAAAATAGGACACCGTTGGCTTTCCCGTAAATTAACTTTGGGCTTTTGTTTATAAATCTGTTTAACAGGAGTTAGGAATAACGAATGTCAATGAATGTTGCACCAGCCTCGAACAGGTTAAAATTGTGTGGACAAAACAAGATGAAAACCAGTTCTTAGTATCATTCTCACCCCACAGAGGCAGATCAAGTCATGTTGATTCAGCCTCTGTTCTATTACGCCGAAATCCGTGGGTTCCGGCAGTTTCCCCTGGCGGAAAAAAACAGCAGCACGATCCATTTGAATTTCTTTATCAAATGACACGGCTTCTCGCATGGAAAGGGTGGTTCATATCACAATGCTTTGCCTTGTTTCAGTAGCCAAAATGATGATATAAGAACAACGTTGCTGATTGCACAACTAATTTTGATTGCCTCCAATCAGGTATCTCACATTCTATCCCACAAATTCGGCGTAATATAACAGAGGCTAAATCAACAATGACTTGATATGCCTCTGTGGGGAGAGAATGACTTAGTATTTGGAGAAGGGAAATTTTATGCGAAATAAAGTAATATCAAACAACTGTTTTAACTTCTAAGTAACAGACCCTAAACTACGCTCAATTAGTGCGGTTACTTCGTTTGAGTTCAGTTGCAAAAATAGTTCTAAGAATATATCATGACATATATTTTTAGACTTTAAAGTTCAACTGATATGTTCTCTCTTGATTGGAGTAAACAAGGTCATGTGACTGGTTTACAATTCAACAAACTTTAAAAGGGCAGTAGTGTTTTTTAAAGGGAATATATGGTGATGTCAGGAAAATTAAAATAAATGCTTCCAATTGAAATACAATATATTTAAACTAAATGAAGCAGTGGTAAATGAATAGAACAGTGCAAGGTTCAGTCATGCGATTCCTTTTTCTTACACAAAATGAATTAAAGGTGTTCACACAAAAATGGCTGCCAATTGGCTTTATGTGAATCTTTATAATTTCTTCTCTGATTATGGTTTGTGTAATGAGATTTTGGACATTATAAAAATAATAGATTAAGCATGTCAATGAAAATTTTGAAATAAAGAATTTTCAAAAAAGGTGCTACTGGCCCTTTGGAGGCTGGAGTTTATATAAAATAAGGGTCGCATTATTTAAAAACTTATAAAACAATGAGACATCGGTTTAAATGTTTATTAAACATCATTAAACAGTATGCAAGATATTTTGCTTATTTTAATTTTCAGAGAAAATGTCATTTATCAGTACTTTCAGTCTTAAGGTAATTTGGTTTCAATGATTTTGTTGCGTAAAATACGCCGATACACTGCTTTTAAGCTTGGTCTATAATTGATGAACTATTTGCTTGACATGTATAAATTTTTGCCTTGCAAAATTGGGTATCTAAGTAAAAACTGCTGATCAAGCACCTTTGGAGGTATAGGCTATTCTAAACTGGCAAAACATCCTTGTAATTCCTTACTGAAACTGTCTCAGATCATCTAAGCATATTCAAAATTATCCCATAGTGGGTGACAACCTTGAGCATGAATAAAACGTTTCAAAAGGCGCTGTGAAATATATGCTACATTAATCACACGTTTTCATTTGTTTATCACATAAATCACACAATTCCCTTTGTTTTTTCATAATACCTTTAGACCAAGGTGTCACGAATGGCTATTAAAAACAATTAATCGTTGGAAGATTGACGTAGTTTATGACAAGGGTGTCACACTTCACATCGACTGTAAGAGATAGTAACACTAACAACAAGGCCTTCTTTTTTTACCTATCAAATTTGATTGATCTGACAGCCATTAACAACACGCCGGACAGGAAGTAGGATGACATGGAGGTAAGCACTGCGCAGAATCATGGGTTTGGGTGATACACGATGTTTCTGAAGCGTGGCTTTATAACAATTGATGGTTATATCAAAAGCGTGTGAAATGTTTACATGGATGACGGAGTATTTTCACGACCCCCATTGTTGATATAGGTGAACGTTAATAAGGGATTATGGTGGCTACAGACCGCTGCCAAAGGGCATACCATGAAAGTCAAAGTTACATGAAGATTGTTTTGTGGAATAAATGCTTAGAATAGTACTTATAATCAATTATTATTCTATTTTATCCTTATGATTCATGTCGCTCCATTCAATACATTTATCTCTCAGGTGGCCATTCAGTTTTACCTTGTGTTTTGGGGGGAAAAGATGACAACATAGACATTGGCAAACATTCAAAAAGATTTGAAGTGACTTAATTTCACACCAACAAGAGAACGTTCGAAACATTCGCCAGACTGAAATTAAACAGTCATATACCATCATAGATAGATACAATCTGAGGTCTGAAGATGTGAAACCGTTGGATATGAATACTTAACAATATTACCTGGAATTTCAAGTTGTTATGGAAACACAAATATGAGCATCCCGTTTGATGAAGAGATGGTTGTCCTCTCTCTCGCATTTTTGCGCAGAGTACATTTCAATTTCTTTTCAGTAACAGAGTCATACGTCTAGTATCGATAAGTCTGAAGGTGAAATTAAGATTTGACTTTGTCAAGTTATAAGAAAATAGTTACATTTGTATTTTATTAATTGTCAAATAAATAAACACAATATAATTTTTGAAAAACAAACTTATTCAAAAATGTAAAATCGATCTTATCATTTTTGTTTCTCTGATAAATTGACAACCTAATAAAAGATTTTGTGACTTGCTACATAAAACTTTTATCAAGAGAGTCTGCAGAGGTAATAAAGGGTAATAAAGAAAAATCAATTACCAATTGCAACTCAATCTTTTAAATCAATAAAACCATATCTTAGACGCACGTACAGTTTCGTTAAGCTCTCTCCAACGTGTATACACTCAAATGGACGCAAGGTGTTTTCGCTTCATACATCTTGTTCTTTAACCACGGATGGTTGGGTAAGTAATGTAATGTCCTACTCTCTGAAAGAAATAAAATTTGCACAAACAATAATGAGGATATTTTAAACAATTAAAACCCTGCTATAGTGCCTTTAATGGAGAAACATAACACTAAAAGTGAGTTCTTTATTAATAGGATAATGCATCTTGTAACATTGTTGTAATATTGTTGTAAGATTGTTGTAATATTGTTGTAACATTGTTGTGAATCAAATTCAATTTTTGAAAATATTCAAACCATGAGAAAAAAACACTTTGCGTTACAAAGGACTTCTTACAAAAAAGATTAACGAGCTATCAAAATCAGATTTTGTTCTGAATACCTTGCTTTTCTAAAATGAAGAGTAGCAATGAAATCTTACATTGCAAGTATATTGTCTATAAATTGTAATAATTGCATAGTGATATAACATGGTTAACTTTTAATTAAATCCAATTTGTGAGAAATCTTTTAACCATGAGTATTAATTTCGAGCGACAAATGAAATATTTTCATGCGATTAAAGAGCTGTTAAATTCTCTTGAATGACAGAACTACTCATCTACGTGCTAAAAGCAACCTTGGTTTACCCTTCCATAACAGCTACATTATTCACCTGAATGGCCTTCATAATAAAAATTAATTATAATATATGTAAATATATCGCTCACTTTCCATTCGATGGCATGATCAAAGTGCTACTCACAATTATTAGCCTGAAGGAATTTTACTAAGCTAAGCGCAACCTTGTATGTCCGTCATCCTGTATAGGGTAGTCATTTGACCAGCTGGGTTGACTGAGTGCAATGTGGATGCAGTGCCTTGCGGCTCAACACAGCCTGGGACCCAGGTTACCGACTTTTAATGTTTGGATTCGAACCCAGGCCTTTGGCGGGAGAGGCCAACACGCTAACCATTACTTAGACAAACACTAACGGGAGACGGGGAATGACATATCATCTTTCGTGAAAATCATGAAATATATTAACACTGAAAAGTAGTATCACACAAACGATGTCGGTTTTTCCCAGTTACTTGCTGAACATCGCGTTGTTCATGTAGGACCTTTACAGTACACTCACGCACGCGATTTTAGAACTATCTTTAAAATATATAACAGTATATATATAGCAGATCTGAAACAGCAAAATTTATCAAAATGTAAAACTTTCAAAAGGTCATTTGTTTGTTTCGGAATTATCTACTTCTAAGGCAGAGTAAGATGGTTCGTATAAAATGTCTCCGGGACATTCTGTGGAATGTGCAACATCACTTGGATATTCAATAGAATATGCAACATCACTGGAATGTTCTATGAAATGTGTAACATCACTGGAATGTTCTGTGAAATGTGCAACATAACTGGGATGTTCTATAAAATGTGCATTATTGGGATATTCCATAGACTGTGCAACATCACTGGGTTATTGTATAGAATGTGCAACATCATTGGGATATTCCATAGAATGTGCAACATCACTGGGTTATTGTATAGAATGTGCAACATCACTGGGGTATTGTGTAAAATGTGCAACATCACATGGATATTCTATAGAATGTCCTTGTGATGTTGCAAATGCCCCTGAAGGATTACTCGACGAAAGAATAACCTCCAAAATAACATATGACGCCTATTCTTAATATGAAGTGGAAATATAGATTTCTATTATAGCAATCTCGTCTTTATCGTGAAGTCATGACTGTTCTAAGAATATATGGAACATCCCATTTTGTTACTCTCCTCATCCCACCTGATCAAGAAGTAGCATAAACTCCGAAATGTCACGATTTTCACAATAAATGTATAATTTTTAAACCATCTTACTGTCCTTCCATCCTGGAATTTAAGATCATTTTCATCCGCTGCAGCTATTTTTAAACAGATGGAAGACTAATGATGGAAAATTTTTTTGTTCCGAAAACTTATTCATTTCAACAATAACCGATAAAAACCTATTATCATTCAAATGTATCCGCTAAAACATGTTGTAAACACCCCAAGCTGTCAGTAATATTTTTAAACACTTGTTAACAAATATAGATAAAAATAGGCCTGTCAAATATTCTTCTTTTGGAAAAAAACAAAACATTGTCAAGCTCTTGAAATGATAGTTTTGTTTATCGTAGCGTGGAGTGAGATTTAGGTTAAGATATGAATTTGCAAAAAGTTATATTTTAAGTTTTATCGTGTGTCGTTCAATAGATACAAGTTATAAACTTCGTTTTCTGCGAAGCAATTGATATTCAATGTAACCCAAAAGTAAATGTCTCAATGGTTAGTTATTTGTATAGTACTGATTAGAAATGACACTACTACGACAACATGTTAAACATTTAATAATGAATAAATGGTAACGTTTTATTATGTTTTCATTTTTAATTCAGATATTTCAAATATGTGTTTCACGAGGAAACATAAACATGTTTTGAAAAATGAATGTTGATTTAGCTTTTCTTTTACTCCTTTTAAATCTTTAAGTACCTTTGTTAAGCAACCAAACGTCATATGATATAATATATGAAGCGCGGAGATGATTTAGATGTTAAATATAATTATTATAATTTAATATAAACCTCAGGTGTCATTTTGGAGTTAATTCTTTTCTCGGGTAAACCTGCTTTCAATGTCACATCGCTTCTCACCGGAACATTCTAGAATACCCCAGGAACATTCTAGAATATCCCAGGGACATTTAGAATAACCCAGGGACATTCTAGAATAATTTTTATTTTTACTTTACTTTTTTTATATATCTTACATTAAATACAAGACTCAAAAGGATTTGTAAAATTTGAATTTAAAAAAAAACGGCCCACGGGTTTCCCCTCACCCCTCATGTTTACATTTTCAATTAAACCCTAGGGACAGGTTAATATCCTTTACATCTCAACTGCGTACCGTAGGTTTGTTCACTTACCTGCGTATTCTAATGCAAATATCATGTAATTTGGAAAGTCTTTGAGGCTTTCTAGCATTGCGAAAACGAAACTGATAATGTTGAAATTTCACTACATAAGTAACGATTCAGTTTGCGTTAACATATTCATATGTGGTACTTAACAGATAACCATAACAAGTCTGGCAGGTCAATGAAGTGACCATGGGTCAGAATTTCGAAAACATTATTTTTTTTTTGTTATTCTGCTCTACAAAATCATTCACACTTGATCAACAGCTTTAGATATGAGTATTATTTATTTTGTATATATTTATATATATTTTACACTTAGAAAATGTAATTGTGCTTATTTCTTTATTACAAGGTCTCTACGAAATATATGAAATGAACTTTGATTAAGAAATCTGAATTTCACAATTATGACCGTAGTTGTCTAGCTATCCATGCCAAATATCGAAATTCAGCACAAGTGACGAGAAGATTCCGAAATATGGTTTGAGAATAGTTATTTTATACATGGACAATTGGTGACCATATGTCAGTGCTATTGGAGTTATTTAACGAACCCAAACGACAGCCAAATTAAATGATATCTACACCTAGACACACAAGCAAACTTTAGGTACGCAGCCGTATTCTCATTCATCTTATTCATATGTACCATGTCCGTGTAATTCGTCATATTAGCGAGAGCCTAATAATGACACTGAAATATTTAGCGAATGTGGCTAAGAAAAGCTGTATTGTTTGGACGTTCACATTACTCATTCCAATCTTAACATTCTAGGAGAAACTTACATTAGTGGTGTATACATTGCCGAAGTATGTCGATATAATCAAACATGCAGACATTTGCAAAACAATATTTAGAGTGAAATAATTTTGAACATTCTGTTGAGAAACAATTCCGTTTTTAATGCAATGAGAAAAGGATAAAGCCAAGCAGACTTGCACTTCCAAATTTAAAAAAAATAAAACTTAAAAAAACACAACATTATGGCAATGTCCATATTTTCGATCGGGTATTACGTTTTTGTTAAGGTCATTGAATGTTTTTGGGTCAGTATAAATACTCCCTCTCCTTAATTGTCACGATAAGGAAGGCAAAATGAGAAGATATTGTCGCAGACGATATTTTCTCCCCAAAATCGTGCCAAAACAGATGTTGACCAAACACCTTTGACAGCCTGTCACATGACTTCGCTCTGTAAACTGACCCAGTAAACACAGAGTCTACGGAAGAGAGAAGCAAAGATCATGCTCTATTCGTGCACTGAAGACTGTCCATGTGTCAAGTTCTTTCTTTACAGCTAGTGTGAGTGAAAGGTTGGACACTATTCTTGAGTGATGGGTTACCTCCACGACAACGCCTAAATGTGTAACCAAGCATGTCTTTGCATCACAGAGAAAGACGGAACGTTTGACGTATACGAGGCAAGCATACAAATTGCAGAACGAATAGTCCTCATAAATATCACCCCTGACGCATCGCATCGTAATACATACAAATTGTACAATGGGGAACCTTTGTGAAACAATCCTCTGTTTTTTGGGTTAGATGGCTTTCTAGAATTTGGAGATAATATGTACGAATTGCACAAGGAGGAAACTTCATAAAATGTCCCCAGACACATCGCGTTTTTGTGTTACGTATTGCGTAATCCAATCCAAGAGGTGAAATTCTCTTTGCGTCTACATTTATTTGATTTAAAAATTTTTAAGTCACTCTTGCATTCTGAAAATTGTAAGGGAAGTGCAAACAGATTGCGCAAAGGAGGACCCTCATTAAATTATCCCTGGAGCATCGCGTGTTTGTGTAACGTGCTAGGTGTTGCGTGTTTTCAATATACGAGGTTAATTCTTGGTGTTTTTTGCGACTACATTTATAAGAGTACCCTTTGCCTAATGTGGCTCGCTTGAAGCTGTTAAAATTATATAGAAGGAGAAGAAGAAGAAGAAGAGATAGAAGGAGAAGAAGATCATAAAGAATATATTTCTTTACGTGTCACAAGTTGTTATAAAACATTTGGAACAGAATACAAAGTCAATTTAAAAAACAACATCCAACCTCATGAGACATGGGGTACGTTGATACACCACAAAACGTTATGGTAAAAACATATACACCAAGTGGTGTGGTTATCAGGTCAATATCAGAGGTTAACTATTTCGTATAACCAGGCATGCGATGGTTATATTGTATAACCTTACCTCTTCACATCCAAGGTGTGTTTGTCGATGTGTTCTCGGTTCGATACCACAAACAAATTTGGCTTCGCCTCACTTCTTTGTGGTATCGCACCTCGAAAGAACTTACAACCACTGTGTTTTAGGGTACGTCAAGGTACCTCAACACCTTGAAATGTTGATCCTGTATCAAAGACATTTACGAAAGAATACATGATATCAAAACAATTTTGAAACGTGGTTTATTTATAGATTAACTTATTTTCATATAGAATGCATCACGCCGTGATATCATTTTGTGCTTTGTGCTTATCCATGATGAATGCAGACCTCAAGGTCTTCTAGTATTTTCATCATAACACGCACACACAAATTCACGTCGTTCTCGGTTACCTGAAAAGCTTCAGCAAGAAGGACACGGAATCCAAGTGAACGATGTTCTCAATCCTTTGACAAGCTAAACTCTGTTCCATTCATATGGTCTTTGTTGAATGATCCACAATAAGGTCAATTTTAATGTTGTTTGGAAAGTCAATCAAATGTCCATATGTAGTCCCTGAAACAAAAGTGTAACGTCAGTTGTTGAAATTTAACACCGGTGATCTTTGTAAATTGCTTATAGATGTTTGACTTTATTGCTTAATGTTGATCTCTCACTAGGTATGATTTTGTTTCTAATTTTATTTCAAAACAATTTGAATCTGACTTTTGAATAATGTTAGAGAATACTTTTAAAATGACCAATCATATTTTAAAGATAAATTTCGAATAATGTGATTAATTGTAAGAAAGAAACATGCTTTATTAATTTCAAAGTAATAAGCTTATAAGCACCTTGTTATATTATTTATCAATATTATGTAAACATTGCTATATACATTACTAAATGGTATTGAAAATAATAATTACATTAACAATCATTTTTCAACAGCAAAATGCTTAAATATTAACTTGGTTGTTGACAGCTTGTTATATACCTTGTAAATCCTTTGTAGCATACTTCAGCATTTTCGTAGATCCACGCATAAATAACATTCAACAGCAAATACACGAATATAATTAAAAAGTTCAACTCACCTTTACTTCTTCCTGAAAAGACCTTGAAACGCGGCCATAAATTTGTTCAAAACAAGAGACCACTTCATTTTCGTCTCCACCTTCAAACCATGTCCTTTCGATTGTGTACAGCTCGTGCGATATAATATTTACTGAAAATCCGTGCATCGCAAGAAGAAATTGACAACGTCCGTGCAGCAACACCTTTTGCTTCATAAAGAGGGCAATATTTGATGGACTGAATAGTGTATTAAACATAAGAATATCATTTGCCGTTTTTGACCAATTGTTTTCACATTATTTAATTTAAGAATTTAAAATGTAGAATGTTGGTGTTTGTAAGTCGAAACAACTAAAACAGATTGCTTCTTGCTTAGATTCGTCTGATTGACAACTTCGCCATGACATTTAAGTTTTACCCCATAACAACAACTATCAAATAACTAAATATTTGGTTGATGTTCTACTTTTGTTAAAATGCAAATTGGTAAAGCCATGTGGTGTATGTGAGATAATGACCACATCCTCGTGTCTATCGGATATAACCTTCTCGCTGTCGCTTAAAGGTTATATCCGATACCCACTCGGCTGTAGGTTATTATCTCAACCATAATTTATAATGTTAAAACACAGTCCCATAATTGTATATTATACAATTGATAACTATATGTTAATTTTGGACCTTTAACGTCTTTATAATATTTTTTTTTACATGACATGAAAGAGATATTAATACATTGGCATTTTACATTAAATAAACATATTTGTCACTACTGGTTAAATAATTCAACATATCGTGCCTTAAAACAGAATAGAAACTACAAGTAGTCAACAATGGACTTCATCTTCAATATCATAACTGCACATAATTTACAAATTCTTTGATTTAGTGTCACCTCGGGTTTATAAGGGGCAGTAGCACGTTTTTAGGAGGAATATAAGGTGATGTCAGGAAAATGAAAATAAATAGTTCCAACTGAAAGACAATGCGTTTAAACTAAAGTCTAAGCAGTAATAATTCAAATAAATAATGTAAAGCCACGCGATTCCCTTTTCTAAGACAAACTGAATTAATGGTGTTCACACAAAATGGCCGCCAATGGATCTTATGTGAATCTGTATACTTTGTCCTCTGACTATTGATGATTGATTTGTGTAATGAGATTTTTGACACTGTCAAAATAATACCTTAAGCATTAACATACAATTATCAGTGGAAAATTTGAAATATAAAATTTTCAAAACACTTGCTAGTGCCCCTTTGAACTTCAACCTCTAGGGTTAATGTTCCAAACCTTACTCCAAATGCCACGTTGTTATCTGTCCATTGAGGTAGTTACACATTTGTCGACAGTTGGGGCAATTTAAAAAAGTCTGTAGGTTCTTAATGTGTCATAAATTAGTTGTACAAAGAAACCCCCTAATAAAAATCACTCCTGGCTAATCGCCTTTTTGTTTTACGTGTTCCTTATCATAAAGTGCAGGTTATATATTATTGATTTTTGCGAGTACATTTTTAAGATTTATAATTAATAAAAAGGCTTTGATGCCCTAGAAGTGTTTGGCGTGATTTTTTAAATCAAAACATTTGTCCTGCTTTCCATAATTTATTACCAAACACAAAAAATGCTTTTAAGAAAACTTCAAACGAAATAAGATAAAGGGTAATTTGATTTAGAGGAATTTACGATGACATTTTCCTTTAATCTGAAGATCGTAGATCCATCACAGAGTTCACAGGTACACGAGCAACTGTGTAATATTTTGTATGTATCCGACGTGTTTCATCATCCATGTCGAAGACCCTCAAAAACTTTTTAGTGTCACGAAGAGTATCTTTCGTTCGTAACTTTTATATTGTAATACTCAAGGAGCTAATCTACGTTTAGGTTCTTTAATGTAAAGGATATAACACTCTATCTTGGTTTTGGTTGAAAATGTAAAAATTTGAGTGAGGGGGAAACCAACGAGCCAGAGGTATAGTCGTGTTCATTTACTTTTGTACGTCGTCATGCTAAATGGTATGGTAATTGTAATTCACTGTTTATAGTATGGTAATTGTAATTCACTGTTTATGGAAGGGTAGTTATCATTCACTGTAAAGCTTTGTAGTTTGTCTTTCAATGTATAGGATATCGTAGTTGTCATTCACTATATAGGGTATGGTAGTTTGTCTTTCAATGTATAGGATATCGTAGTTGTTATTCACTGTATAGTGTGTGGTAGTTGTCATTCACTGTATAGGGTATGGTAGTTATCATTCATTCTATAGGGTATGGTAGTTGTCATTCACTGTATAGGGTATGGTAGTTGTCATTCACTGCATAGGGTATGGTAGTTGTCATTCACTATATAGGGTATGGTAGTTGTCAGTCACTGTATGGGGTATGGTAGTTGTCAGTCACTGTATAGGGTATGGTAGTTGACATTCACTATATAGGGTATGGTAGTTGTCATTCACTATATAGGGTATGGTAGTTGTCATTCACTATATAGGGTATGGTAGTTGTCATTCACTATATAGGGTATGGTAGTTGACATTCACTGTATAGGGTATGGTAGTTGTCATTCACTATATAAGGTATGGTAGTTGTCATTCACTATATAGGGTATGGTAGTTGACATTCACTATATAGGGTATGGTAGTTGTCATTCACTGTATAGGGTATGGTAGTTGTCATTCACTATATAAGGTATGGTAGTTGACATGCACTGTATAGGGTATGGTAGTTGTCATTCACTATATAGGGTATGGTAGTTGTCATTCACTGTATAGGGTATGGTAGTTGTCATTCACAATATAGGGTATGGTAGTTGTTATTCGCTGTATAAGTTATGGTAGTTGTCATTCACTGTATAAGGTATGGTAGTTGTCATTCACTATATAGGGTATGGTATGTGTCATTCACTATATAGGGTAGGTAGTTGTCATTCACTATATATGGTTTGGTAGTTGTCATTCACTATATAGTGTATGGTAGTTGTCATTCACTGTATAGGGTATGGTAGTTGTCATTCACTGTATAGGGTATGGCAGTTGTCATTCACTATATAGGGTATGGTAGTTATCATTCACTATATAGGGTATGGTAGTTGTCATTCACTGTATAGGGTATGGTAGTTGTCATTCACTGTATAGGGTATGGTAGATGTCATTCACTGTATAGGGTATGGTAGTTGTCATTCACTATATAGGGTATGGTAGTTGTCATTCACTGTATAGGGTATGGTAGTTGACATTCACTATATAAGGTATGGTAGATGACATGCACTGTACAGGGTATGGTAGTTGTCATTCACTATATAGGGTATGGTAGTTGTCATTCACTGTATAGGGTATGGTAGTTGTCATTCACTGTATAAGGTATGGTAGTTGTCATTCACTATATAGGGTATGGTAGTTGTCATTCACTGTATAGGGTATGGTAGTTGTCATTCACTGTATAGGGTATGGTAGTTGTCATTCACTATATAGGGTATGGTAGTTGACAATCACTATATAGGGTATGGTAGTTGTTATTCGCTGTATAAGTTATGGTAGTTGTCATTCACTGTATAAGGTATGGTAGTTGTCATTCACTATATAGGGTATGGTATGTGTCATTCACTATATAGGGTATGGTAGTTATCATTCACTATATAGGGTATGGTAGTTGTCATTCACTGTATAGGGTATGGTAGTTGTCATTCACTGTATAGGGTATGGTAGTTGTCATTCACTGTATAGGGTATGGTAGTTGTCATTCACTGTATAGGGTATGGTAGTTGTCATTCACTATATAGGGTAGGTAGTTGTCATTCACTATATAGGGTATGGTAGTTGTCATTCACTATATAGTGAATGGTAGATGTCATTCACTATATAGGGTATGGTAGTTGACATGCACTGTATAGGGTATGGTAGTTGTCATTCACTATATAGGGTATGGTAGATGTCATTCACTGTATAGGGTATGGTAGTTGTCATTCACTATATAGGGTATGGTAGTTGTCATTCACTGTATAGGGTATGGTAGTTGTTATTCGCTGTATAAGTTATGGTAGTTGTCATTCACTGTATAAGGTATGGTAGTTGTCATTCACTATATAGGGTATGGTATGTGTCATTCACTGTATAAGGTATGGTAGTTGTCATTCACTGTATAGGGTATGGCAGTTGTCATTCACTATATAGGGTATGGTAGTTATCATTCACTATATAGGGTATGGTAGTTATCATTCACTATATAGGGTATGGTAGTTGTCATTCACTGTATAGGGTATGGTAGTTGTCATTCACTGTATAGGGTATGGTAGTTGTCATTAACTGTATAGGGTATGGTAGTTGTCATTCACTATATAGGGTAGGTAGTTGTCATTCACTATATAGGGTATCGTAGTTGTCATTCACTATATAGTGTATGGTAGTTGTCATTCACTGTATAGGGTAGGTAGTTGTCAATCACTGTATAGGGTAGGTAGTTGTCATTCACTATAAAAGGTATGGTAGTTGACATGCACTGTATAGGGTATGGTAGTTGTCATTCACTGTATAGGGTATGGTATGTGTCATTCACTATATAAGGTATGGTAGTTGACATGCACTGTATAGGGTATGGTAGTTGTCATTCACTATATAAGGTATAGTAGTTGACATGCACTGTATAGGGTATGGTAGTTTGTCATTCACTGTATAGGGTATGGTATGTGTCATTCACTGTATAAGGTATGGTAGTTGTCATTCACTATATAGGGTATGGTAGTTGTCATTCACTGTATAGGGTATGGTAGTTGACATTCACTATATAAGGTATGGTAGATGACATGCACTGTACAGGGTATGGTAGTTGTCATTCACTATATAGGGTATGGTAGTTGTCATTCACTGTATAGGGTATGGTAGTTGTCATTCACTGTATAAGGTATGGTAGTTGTCATTCACTATATAGGGTATGGTAGTTGTCATTCACTGTATAGGGTATGGTAGTTGTCATTCACTGTATAGGGTATGGTAGTTGTCATTCACTATATAGGGTATGGTAGTTGACAATCACTATATAGGGTATGGTAGTTGTCATTCACTATATAGGGTATGGTAGTTGTTATTCGCTGTATAAGTTATGGTAGTTGTCATTCACTGTATAAGGTATGGTAGTTGTCATTCACTATATAGGGTATGGTATGTGTCATTCACTGTATAAGGTATGGTAGTTGTCATTCACTGTATAGGGTATGGCAGTTGTCATTCACTATATAGGGTATGGTAGTTGTCATTCACTGTATAGGGTATGGTAGTTGTCATTCACTGTATAGGGTATGGTAGTTATCATTCACTATATAGGGTTGGTAGTTGTCATTCACTATATAGTGTATGGTAGTTGTCATTCACTATATAGTGTATGGTAGTTGTCATTCACTGTATAGGGTAGGTAGTTGTCATTCACTGTATAGGGTAGGTAGTTGTCATTCACTATATAAGGTATGGTAGTTGTCATTCACTGTATAGGGTATGGTAGTTGACATTCACTATATAGGGTATGGTAGTTGACATTCACTATATAGGGTATGGTAGTTGTCATTCACTGTACAGGGTATGGTAGTTGTCATTCACTGTATAGGGTATGGTAGTTGTCATTCACTATATAGGTTATGGTAGTTGTCATTCACTATATAGGGTATGGTAGTTGACATTCACTATATAGGGTATGGTAGTTGACATTCACTATATAGGGTATGGTAGTTGACATTCACTATATAGGGTATGGTATTTGTCATTCACTGTATAGGGTATGGTAGTTGTCATTCACTATATAGGGTATGGTAGTTGACATTCACTATATAGGGTATGGTAGTTGACATTCACTATATAGGGTATGGTAGTTGACATTCACTATATAGGGTATGGTAGTTGTCATTCACTGTATAGGGTATGGTAGTTGTCATTCACTATATACGTTATGGTTGTTGACATTCACTATATAGGGTATGGTAGTTGACATTCACTATATAGGGTATGGTAGTTGTCATTCACTATATAGGGTATGGTAGTTGTCATTCACTATATAGGGTATGGTAGTTGTCATTCACTATATAGGTTATGGTAGTTGACATTCACTGTATAGGGTATGGTAGTTGTCATTCACTATATAGGGTATGGTAGTTGTCATTCACTGTATAGGGTATGGTAGTTGTCATTCACTGTATAGGGTATGGTAGTTGTCATTCACTGTATAGGGTATGGTAGTTGTCATTCACTATATAGGTTATGGTAGTTGTCATTCACTATATAGGGTATGGTAGTTGTCATTCACTGTATAGGTTATGGTAGTTGACATTCACTGTATAGGGTATGGTAGTTGACATTCACTGTATAGGGTATGGTAGTTGTCATTCACTATATAGGGTATGGTAGATGTCATTCACTGTATAGGGTATGGTAGTTGTCATTCACTATATAGGGTATGGTAGTTGTCATTCACTGTATAGGGTATGGTAGTTGTTATTCGCTGTATAAGTTATGGTAGTTGTCATTCACTGTATAAGGTATGGTAGTTGTCATTCACTATATAGGGTATGGTATGTGTCATTCACTGTAAAGGTATGGTAGTTGTCATTCACTGTATAGGGTATGGCAGTTGTCATTCACTATATAGGGTATGGTAGTTATCATTCACTATATAGGGTATGGTAGTTGTCATTCACTGTATAGGGTATGGTAGTTGTCATTCACTGTATAGGGTATGGTAGTTGTCATTAACTGTATAGGGTATGGTAGTTGTCATTCACTATATAGGGTAGGTAGTTGTCATTCACTATATAGGGTATGGTAGTTGTCATTCACTATATAGTGTATGGTAGTTGTCATTCACTGTATAGGGTAGGTAGTTGTCATTCACTGTATAGGGTAGGTAGTTGTCATTCACTATATAAGGTATGGTAGTTGACATGCACTGTATAGGGTATGGTAGTTGTCATTCACTGTATAGGGTATGGTATGTGTCATTCACTATATAAGGTATGGTAGTTGACATGCACTGTATAGGGTATGGTAGTTGTCATTCACTATATAAGGTATAGTAGTTGACATGCACTGTATAGGGTATGGTAGTTGTCATTCACTGTATAGGGCATGGTATGTGTCATTCACTGTATAAGGTATGGTAGTTGTCATTCACTGTATAGGGTATGGCAGTTGTCATTCACTATATAGGGTATGGTAGTTGTCATTCACTGTATAGGGTATGGTAGTTATCATTCACTGTATAGGGCATGGTATGTGTCATTCACTGTATAAGGTATGGTAGTTGTCATTCACTGTATAGGGTATGGCAGTTGTCATTCACTATATAGGGTATGGTAGTTGTCATTCACTGTATAGTGTATGGTAGTTGTCATTCACTGTATAGGGTAGGTAGTTGTCATTCACTGTATAGGGTAGGTAGTTGTCATTCACTATATAAGGTATGGTAGTTGTCATTCACTATATAGGGTATGGTAGTTGTTATTCGCTGTATAAGTTATGGTAGTTGTCATTCACTGTATAAGGTATGGTAGTTGTCATTCACTGCATAGGGTATGGTAGTTGTCATTCACTATATAGGGTATGGCAGTTGTCATTCACTATATAGGGTATGGTAGTTATCATTCACTATATAGGGTATGGTAGTTGTCATTCACTGTATAGGGTATGGTATTTGTCATTCACTGTATAGGGTATGGTAGATGTCATTCACTGTATAGGGTATGGTAGTTGTCATTCACTATATAGGGTATGGTAGTTGTCATTCACTGTATAGGGTATGGTAGTTGACATTCACTATATAAGGTATGGTAGTTGACATGCACTGTATAGGGTATGGTAGTTGTCATTCACTATATAGGGTATGGTAGTTGTCATTCACTGTATAGGGTATGGTAGTTGTCATTCACTATATAGGGTATGGTAGTTGTTATTCGCTGTATAAGTTATGGTAGTTGTCATTCACTGTATAAGGTATGGTAGTTGTCATTCACTGCATAGGGTATGGTAGTTGTCATTCACTATATAGGGTATGGTAGTTGTCATTCACTGTATAGGGTATGGTAGTTGTCATTCACTGTATAGGGATGGTAGTTGTCATTCACTGTATAGGGTAGGTAGTTGTCATTCACTGTATAGGGTATGGTTGTTGACATTCACTGTATAGGGTAGGTAGTTGTCATTCACTGTATAGGGTATGGTAGTTGTCATTCACTATATAGGGTATGGTAGTTGACATTCACTATATAGGGTATGGTAGTTGTCATTCACTGTATAGGGTATGGTAGTTGTCATTCACTATATAAGGTATGGTAGTTGACATGCACTGTATAGGGTATGGTAGTTGTCATTCACTATATAGGGTATGGTAGTTGTCATTCACTGTATAGGGTATGGTAGTTGTCATTCACTATATAGGGTATGGTAGTTGTTATTCGCTGTATAAGTTATGGTAGGTGTCATTCACTGTATAAGGTATGGTAGTTGTCATTCACTATATAGGGTATGGTATGTGTCATTCACTGTATAAGGTATGGTAGTTGTCATTCACTGTATAGGGTATGGCAGTTGTCATTCACTATATAGGGTATGGTAGTTATCATTCACTATATAGGGTATGGTAGTTGTCATTCACTGTATAGGGTATGGTAGTTGTCATTCACTATATAAGGTATGGTAGTTGACATGCACTGTATAGGGTATGGTAGTTGTCATTCACTATATAGGGTATGGTAGTTGTCATTCACTGTATAGGGCATGGTAGTTGTCATTCACTATATAGGGTATGGTAGTTGTTATTCGCTGTATAAGTTATGGTAGTTGTCATTCACTGTATAAGGTATGGTAGTTGTCATTCACTATATAGGGTATGGTATGTGTCATTCACTGTATAAGGTATGGTAGTTGTCATTCACTGTATAGGGTATGGCAGTTGTCATTCACTATATAGGGTATGGTAGTTATCATTCACTATATAGGGTATGGTAGTTGTCATTCACTGTATAGGGTATGGTAGTTGTCATTCACTGTATAGGGTATGGTAGTTGTCATTCACTGTATAGGGTATGGTAGTTGTCATTCACTATATAGGGTAGGTAGTTGTCATTCACTATATAGGGTTTGGTAGTTGTCATTCACTATATAGTGTATGGTAGTTGTCATTCACTGTATAGGGTATGGTAGTTGTCATTCACTGTATAGGGTATGGCAGTTGTCATTCACTATATAGGGTATGGTAGTTATCATTCACTATATAGGGTATGGTAGTTGTCATTCACTGTATAGGGTATGGTAGTTGTCATTCACTGTATAGGGTATGGTAGATGTCATTCACTGTATAGGGTATGGTAGTTGTCATTCACTATATAGGGTATGGTAGTTGTCATTCACTGTATAGGGTATGGTAGTTGACATTCACTATATAAGGTATGGTAGTTGACATGCACTGTATAGGGTATGGTTGTTGTCATTCACTGTATAGGGTATGGCAGTTGTCATTCACTATATAGGGTATGGTAGTTATCATTCACTATATAGGGTATGGTAGTTGTCATTCACTGTATAGGGTATGGTAGTTGTCATTCACTGTATAGGGTATGGTAGATGTCATTCACTGTATAGGGTATGGTAGTTGTCATTCACTATATAGGGTATGGTAGTTGTCATTCACTATATAGGGTATGGTAGTTGTCATTCACTATATAGGGTTTGGTAGTTGTCATTCACTATATAGTGTATGGTAGTTGTCATTCACTGTATAGGGTATGGTAGTTGTCATTCACTGTATAGGGTATGGCAGTTGTCATTCACTATATAGGGTATGGTAGTTATCATTCACTATATAGGGTATGGTAGTTGTCATTCACTGTATAGGGTATGGTATTTGTCATTCACTGTATAGGGTATGGTAGATGTCATTCACTGTATAGGGTATGGTAGTTGTCATTCACTATATAGGGTATGGTAGTTGTCATTCACTGTATAGGGTATGGTAGTTGACATTCACTATATAAGGTATGGTAGTTGACATGCACTGTATAGGGTATGGTAGTTGTCATTCACTATATAGGGTATGGTAGTTGTCATTCACTGTATAGGGTATGGTAGTTGTCATTCACTATATAGGGTATGGTAGTTGTTATTCGCTGTATAAGTTATGGTAGTTGTCATTCACTGTATAAGGTATGGTAGTTGTCATTCACTGCATAGGGTATGGTAGTTGTCATTCACTATATAGGGTATGGTAGTTGTCATTCACTGTATAGGGTATGGTAGTTGTCATTCACTGTATAGGGTAGGTAGTTGTCATTCACTGTATAGGGTATGGTTGTTGACATTCACTGTATAGGGTATGGTAGTTGTCATTCACTGTATAGGGTATGGTAGTTGTCATTCACTATATAGGGTATGGTAGTTGACATTCACTATATAGGGTATGGTAGTTGTCATTCACTGTATAGGGTATGGTAGTTGTCATTCACTATATAAGGTATGGTAGTTGACATGCACTGTATAGGGTATGGTAGTTGTCATTCACTATATAGGGTATGGTAGTTGTCATTCACTGTATAGGGTATGGTAGTTGTCATTCACTATATAGGGTATGGTAGTTGTTATTCGCTGTATAAGTTATGGTAGGTGTCATTCACTGTATAAGGTATGGTAGTTGTCATTCACTATATAGGGTATGGTATGTGTCATTCACTGTATAAGGTATGGTAGTTGTCATTCACTGTATAGGGTATGGCAGTTGTCATTCACTATATAGGGTATGGTAGTTATCATTCACTATATAGGGTATGGTAGTTGTCATTCACTGTATAGGGTATGGTAGTTGTCATTCACTATATAAGGTATGGTAGTTGACATGCACTGTATAGGGTATGGTAGTTGTCATTCACTATATAGGGTATGGTAGTTGTCATTCACTGTATAGGGCATGGTAGTTGTCATTCACTATATAGGGTATGGTAGTTGTTATTCGCTGTATAAGTTATGGTAGTTGTCATTCACTGTATAAGGTATGGTAGTTGTCATTCACTATATAGGGTATGGTATGTGTCATTCACTGTATAAGGTATGGTAGTTGTCATTCACTGTATAGGGTATGGCAGTTGTCATTCACTATATAGGGTATGGTAGTTATCATTCACTATATAGGGTATGGTAGTTGTCATTCACTGTATAGGGTATGGTAGTTGTCATTCACTGTATAGGGTATGGTAGTTGTCATTCACTGTATAGGGTTTGGTAGTTGTCATTCACTATATAGGGTAGGTAGTTGTCATTCACTATATAGGGTTTGGTAGTTGTCATTCACTATATAGTGTATGATAGTTGTCATTCACTGTATAGGGTATGGTAGTTGTCATTCACTGTATAGGGTATGGCAGTTGTCATTCACTATATAGGGTATGGTAGTTATCATTCACTATATAGGGTATGGTAGTTGTCATTCACTGTATAGGGTATGGTAGTTGTCATTCACTGTATAGGGTATGGTAGATGTCATTCACTGTATAGGGTATGGTAGTTGTCATTCACTATATAGGGTATGGTAGTTGTCATTCACTGTATAGGGTATGGTAGTTGACATTCACTATATAAGGTATGGTAGTTGACATGCACTGTATAGGGTATGGTAGTTGTCATTCACTGTATAGGGTATGGCAGTTGTCATTCACTATATAGGGTATGGTAGTTATCATTCACTATATAGGGTATGGTAGTTGTCATTCACTGTATAGGGTATGGTAGTTGTCATTCACTGTATAGGGTATGGTAGATGTCATTCACTGTATAGGGTATGGTAGTTGTCATTCACTATATAGGGTATGGTAGTTGTCATTCACTATATAGGGTATGGTAGTTGTCATTCACTATATAGGGTTTGGTAGTTGTCATTCACTATATAGTGTATGGTAGTTGTCATTCACTGTATAGGGTATGGTAGTTGTCATTCACTGTATAGGCTATGGCAGTTGTCATTCACTATATAGGGTATGGTAGTTATCACTCACTATATAGGGTATGGTAGTTGTCATTCACTGTATAGGGTATGGTAGTTGTCATTCACTGTATAGGGTATGGTAGATGTCATTCACTGTATAGGGTATGGTAGTTGTCATTCACTATATAGGGTATGGTAGTTGTCATTCACTGTATAGGGTATGGTAGTTGACATTCACTATATAAGGTATGGTAGTTGACATGCACTGTATAGGGTATGGTAGTTGTCATTCACTATATAGGGTATGGTAGTTGTCATTCACTGTATAGGGTATGGTAGTTGTCATTCACTATATAGGGTATGGTAGTTGTTATTCGCTGTATAAGTTATGGTAGTTGTCATTCACTGTATAAGTTATGGTAGTTGTCATTCACTGCATAGGGTATGGTAGTTGTCATTCACTATATAGGGTATGGCAGTTGTCATTCACTATATAGGGTATGGTAGTTATCATTCACTATATAGGGTATGGTAGTTGTCATTCACTGTATAGGGTATGGTAGTTGTCATTCACTGTATAGGGTATGGTAGATGTCATTCACTGTATAGGGTATGGTAGTTGTCATTCACTATATAGGGTATGGTAGTTGTCATTCACTGTATAGGGTATGGTAGTTGACATTCACTATATAAGGTATGGTAGTTGACATGCACTGTATAGGGTATGGTAGTTGTCATTCACTATATAGGGTATGGTAGTTGTCATTCACTGTAAAGGGTATGGTAGTTGTCATTCACTGTATAGGGTATGGTAGTTGTCATTCACTGTATGAGGTATGGTAGTTGTCATTCCCTGCATAGGGTATGGTAGTTGTCATTCACTATATAGGGTATGGTAGTTGTCATTCACTGTATAGGGTATGGTAGTTGTTATTCACTGTATAGGGTAGGTAGTTGTCATTCACTGTATAGGGTATGGTTGTTGACATTCACTGTATAGGGTATGGTAGTTGTCATTCACTGTATAGGGTAGGTAGTTGTCATTCATTGTATAGGGTATGGTAGTTGTCAGTCACTGTATAGGGTATGGTAGTTGACATTCACTATATAGGGTATGGTAGTTGTCATTCACTATATAGGGTATGGTAGTTGTCATTCACTATATAGGGTATGGTAGTTGTCATTCACTATATAGGGTATGGTAGTTGACATTCACTGTATAGGGTATGGTAGTTGTCATTCACTATATAAGGTATGGTAGTTGTCATTCACTATATAGGGTATGGTAGTTGACATTCACTATATAGGGTATGGTAGTTGTCATTCACTGTATAGGGTATGGTAGTTGTCATTCACTATATAAGGTTTGGTAGTTGACATTCACTGTATAGGGTATGGTAGTTGTCATTCACTATATAGGGTATGGTAGTTGTCATTCACTGTATAGGGTATGGTAGTTGTCATTCACTATATAGGGTATGGTAGTTGTTATTCGCTGTATAAGTTATGGTAGTTGTCATTCACTGTATAAGGTATGGTAGTTGTCATTCACTGTATAGGGTATGGTATGTGTCATTCACTGTATAAGGTATGGTAGTTGTCATTCACTGTATAGGGTATGGCAGTTGTCATTCACTATATAGGGTATGGTAGTTGTCATTCACTGTATAGGGTATGGTAGTTGTCATTCACTGTATAGGGTATGGTAGTTGTCATTCACTGTATAGGGTATGGTAGTTGTCATTCACTATATAGGGTAGGTAGTTGTCATTCACTGTATAGGGTATGGTAGTTGTCATTCACTACATAGTGTATGGTAGTTGTCATTCACTGTATAGGGTATGGTAGTTGGCATTCACTGTATAGGGTATGGCAGTTGTCATTCACTATATAGGGTATGGTAGTTATCATTCACTATATAGGGTATGGTAGTTGTCATTCACTGTATAGGGTATGGTAGTTGTCATTCACTGTATAGGGTATGGCAGATGTCATTCACTGTATAGGGTATGGTAGTTGTCATTCACTATATAGGGTATGGTAGTTGACATTCACTATATAAGGTATGGTAGTTGACATGCACTGTATAGGGTATAGTAGTTGTCATTCACTATATAGGGTATGGTAGTTGTCATTCACTGTATAGGGTATGGTAGTTGTCATTCACTATATAGGGTATGGTAGTTGTTATTCGCTGTATAAGTTATGGTAGTTGTCATTCACTGTATAAGGTATGGTAGTTGTCATTCACTATATAGGGTATGGTATGTGTCATTCACTGTATAAGGTATGGTAGTTGTCATTCACTGTATAAGGTATGGCAGTTGTCATTCACTATATAGGGTATGTTAGTTATCATTCACTATATAGGGTATGGTAGTTGTCATTCACTGTATAGGGTATGGTAGTTGTCATTCACTGTATAGGGTATGGTAGTTGTCATTCACTGTATAGGGTATGGTAGTTGCCATTCACTATATAGGGTAGGTAGTTGTCATTCACTATATAGGGTATGGTAGTTGTCATTCACTATATAGTGTATGGTAGATGTCATTCACTATATAGGGTATGGTAGTTGTCATTCACTGTATAGGGTATGGTAGTTGTCATTCACTATATAGGGTAGGTAGTTGTCATTCACTATATAGGGTATGGTAGTTGTCATTCACTATATAGTGTATGGTAGTTGTCATTCACTGTATAGGGTAGGTAGTCGCATTCACTGTATAGGGTAGGTAGTTGTCATTCACTATATAAGGTATGGTAGTTGACATGCACTGTATAGGGTATGGTAGTTGTCATTCACTGTATAGGGTATGGTATCTGTCATTCACTGTATAAGGTATGGTAGTTGTCATTCACTGTATAGGGTATGGTAGTTGTCATTCACTGTATAGGGTATGGTAGTTGACATTCACTATATAGGGTATGGTAGTTGACATTCACTATATAGGGTATGGTAGTTGTCATTCACTGTATAGGGTATGGTAGTTGTCATTCACTGTATAGGGTATGGTAGTTGTCATTCACTATATAGGGTAGGTAGTTGTCATTCACTATATAGGGTATGGTAGTTGTCATTCACTATATAGTGTATGGTAGTTGTCATTCACTGTATAGGGTAGGTAGTCGCATTCACTGTATAGGGTAGGTAGTTGTCATTCACTATATAAGGTATGGTAGTTGACATGCACTGTATAGGGTATGGTAGTTGTCATTCACTGTATAGGGTATGGTATGTGTCATTCACTGTATAAGGTATGGTAGTTGTCATTCACTGTATAGGGTATGGTAGTTGTCATTCACTGTATAGGGTATGGTAGTTGACATTCACTATATAGGGTATGGTAGTTGACATTCACTATATAGGGTATGGTAGTTGTCATTCACTGTATAGGGTATGGTAGTTGTCATTCACTGTATAGGGTATGGTAGTTGTCATTCACTATATAGGGTAGGTAGTTGTCATTCACTATATAGGGTATGGTAGTTGTCATTCACTATATAGTGTATGGTAGTTGTCATTCACTGTATAGGTTATGGTAGTTGACATTCACTGTATAGGGTATGGTAGTTGTCATTCACTGCATAGGGTATGGTAGTTGTCATTCACTGTATAGGGTATGGTAGTTGTCATTCACTATATAGGGTATGGTAGTTGTCATGCACTGTATAGGGTATGGTAGTTGTCATTCACTATATAGGGTATGGTAGTTGTCATTCACTATATAGGGTATGGTAGTTGACATTCACTGTATAGGGTATGGTAGTTGTCATTCACTATATAGGGTATGGTAGATGTCATTCCCTGTATAGGGTATGGTAGTTGTCATTCACTGTATAGGGTATGGAAGTTGTTATTCACTATATAGGGTATGGTATGTGTCATTCACTGTATAATGTATGGTAGTTGTCATTCACTGTATAGGGTATGGCAGTTGTCATTCACTATATAGGGTATGGTATTTATCATTCACTATATAGGGTATGGTAGTTGTCATTCACTGTATAGGGTATGGTAGTTGTCATTCACTGTATAGGGTATGGTAGTTGTCATTCACTATATAGGGTAGGTAGTTGTCATTCACTATATAGGGTATGGTAGTTGTCATTCACTATATAGTGTATGGTAGTTGTCATTCACTGTATAGGGTAGGTAGTCGCATTCACTGTATAGGGTAGGTAGTTGTCATTCACTATATAAGGTATGGTAGTTGACATGCACTGTATAGGGTATGGTAGTTGTCATTCACTGTATAGGGTATGGTATGTGTCATTCACTGTATAGGGTATGGTAGTTGCCATTCACTATATAGGGTAGGTAGTTGTCATTCACTATATAGGGTATGGTAGTTGTCATTCACTATATAGTGTATGGTAGATGTCATTCACTATATAGGGTATGGTAGTTGACATGCACTGTACAGGGTATGGTAGTTGTCATTCACTATATAGGGTATGGTAGATGTCATTCCCTGTATAGGGTATGGTAGTTGTCATTCACTGTATAGGGTATGGTAGTTGTTATTCACTATATAGGGTATGGTATGTGTCATTCACTGTATAATGTATGGTAGTTGTCATTCACTGTATAGGGTATGGCAGTTGTCATTCACTATATAGGGTATGGTATTTATCATTCACTATATAGGGTATGGTAGTTGTCATTCACTGTATAGGGTATGGTAGTTGTCATTCACTGTATAGGGTATGGTAGTTGTCATTCACTATATAGGGTAGGTAGTTGTCATTCACTATATAGGGTATGGTAGTTGTCATTCACTATATATTGTATGGTAGTTGTCATTCACTGTATAGGGTAGGTAGTCGCATTCACTGTATAGGGTAGGTAGTTGTCATTCACTATATAAGGTATGGTAGTTGACATGCACTGTATAGGGTATGGTAGTTGTCATTCACTGTATAGGGTATGGTATGTGTCATTCACTGTATAAGGTATGGTAGTTGTCATTCACTGTATAGGGTATGGCAGTTGTCATTCACTATATAGGGTATGGTAGTTGTCATTCACTGTATAGGGTATGGTAGTTGACATTCACTATATAGGGTATGGTAGTTGACATTCACTATATAGGGTAGGTAGTTGTCATTCACTATATAGGGTATGGTAGTTGTCATTCACTATATAGTGTATGGTAGTTGTCATTCACTGTATAGGTTATGGTAGTTAACATTCACTGTATAGGGTATGGTAGTTGTCATTCACTGCATAGGGTATGGTAGTTGTCATTCACTGTATAGGGTATGGTAGTTGTCATTCACTATATAGGGTATGGTAGTTGTCATGCACTGTATAGGGTATGGTAGTTGTCATTCACTATATAGGGTATGGTAGATGTCATTCCCTGTATAGGGTATGGTAGTTGTCATTCACTGTATAGGGTATGGCAGTTGTCATTCACTATATAGGGTATGGTAGTTATCATTCACTATATAGGGTATGGTAGTTGTCATTCACTGTATAGGGTATGGTAGTTGTCATTCACTGTATAGGGTATGGTAGATGTCATTCACTGTATAGGGTATGGTAGTTGTCATTCACTATATAGGGTATGGTAGTTGTCATTCACTGTATAGGGTATGGTAGTTGACATTCACTATATAAGGTATGGTAGTTGACATGCACTGTATAGGGTATGGTAGTTGTCATTCACTATATAGGGTATGGTAGTTGTCATTCACTGTATAGGGTATGGTAGTTGTCATTCACTATATAGGGTATGGTAGTTGTTATTCGCTGTATAAGTTATGGTAGTTGTCATTCACTGTATAAGTTATGGTAGTTGTCATTCACTGCATAGGGTATGGTAGTTGTCATTCACTATATAGGGTATGGCAGTTGTCATTCACTATATAGGGTATGGTAGTTATCATTCACTATATAGGGTATGGTAGTTGTCATTCACTGTATAGGGTATGGTAGTTGTCATTCACTGTATAGGGTATGGTAGATGTCATTCACTGTATAGGGTATGGTAGTTGTCATTCACTATATAGGGTATGGTAGTTGTCATTCACTGTATAGGGTATGGTAGTTGACATTCACTATATAAGGTATGGTAGTTGACATGCACTGTATAGGGTATGGTAGTTGTCATTCACTATATAGGGTATGGTAGTTGTCATTCACTGTATAGGGTATGGTAGTTGTCATTCACTGTATAGGGTATGGTAGTTGTCATTCACTGTATGAGGTATGGTAGTTGTCATTCCCTGCATAGGGTATGGTAGTTGTCATTCACTATATAGGGTATGGTAGTTGTCATTCACTGTATAGGGTATGGTAGTTGTCATTCACTACATAGTGTATGGTAGTTATCATTCACTATATAGGGTATGGTAGTTGTCATTCACTGTATAGGGTATGGTAGTTGTCATTCACTGTATAGGGTATGGCAGATGTCATTCACTGTATAGGGTATGGTAGTTGTCATTCACTATATAGGGTATGGTAGTTGACATTCACTATATAAGGTATGGTAGTTGACATGCACTGTATAGGGTATAGTAGTTGTCATTCACTATATAGGGTATGGTAGTTGTCATTCACTGTATAGGGTATGGTAGTTGTCATTCACTATATAGGGTATGGTAGTTGTTATTCGCTGTATAAGTTATGGTAGTTGTCATTCACTGTATAAGGTATGGTAGTTGTCATTCACTATATAGGGTATGGTATGTGTCATTCACTGTATAAGGTATGGTAGTTGTCATTCACTGTATAAGGTATGGCAGTTGTCATTCACTATATAGGGTATTTTAGTTATCATTCACTATATAGGGTATGGTAGTTGTCATTCACTGTATAGGGTATGGTAGTTGTCATTCACTGTATAGGGTATGGTAGTTGTCATTCACTGTATAGGGTATGGTAGTTGCCATTCACTATATAGGGTAGGTAGTTGTCATTCACTATATAGGGTATGGTAGTTGTCATTCACTATATAGTGTATGGTAGATGTCATTCACTATATAGGGTATGGTAGTTGTCATTCACTGTATAGGGTATGGTAGTTGTCATTCACTATATAGGGTAGGTAGTTGTCATTCACTATATAGGGTATGGTAGTTGTCATTCACTATATAGTGTATGGTAGTTGTCATTCACTGTATAGGGTAGGTAGTCGCATTCACTGTATAGGGTAGGTAGTTGTCATTCACTATATAAGGTATGGTAGTTGACATGCACTGTATAGGGTATGGTAGTTGTCATTCACTGTATAGGGTATGGTATGTGTCATTCACTGTATAAGGTATGGTAGTTGTCATTCACTGTATAGGGTATGGCAGTTGTCATTCACTATATAGGGTATGGTAGTTGTCATTCACTGTATAGGGTATGGTAGTTGACATTCACTATATAGGGTATGGTAGTTGACATTCACTATATAGGGTATGGTAGTTGTCATTCACTGTATAGGGTATGGTAGTTGTCATTCACTGTATAGGGTATGGTAGTTGTCATTCACTATATAGGGTAGGTAGTTGTCATTCACTATATAGGGTATGGTAGTTGTCATTCACTATATAGTGTATGGTAGTTGTCATTCACTGTATAGGTTATGGTAGTTGACATTCACTGTATAGGGTATGGTAGTTGTCATTCACTGCATAGGGTATGGTAGTTGTCATTCACTGTATAGGGTATGGTAGTTGTCATTCACTATATAGGGTATGGTAGTTGTCATGCACTGTATAGGGTATGGTAGTTGTCATTCACTATATAGGGTATGGTAGATGTCATTCCCTGTATAGGGTATGGTAGTTGTCATTCACTGTATAGGGTATGGAAGTTGTTATTCACTATATAGGGTATGGTATGTGTCATTCACTGTATAATGTATGGTAGTTGTCATTCACTGTATAGGGTATGGCAGTTGTCATTCACTATATAGGGTATGGTATTTATCATTCACTATATAGGGTATGGTAGTTGTCATTCACTGTATAGGGTATGGTAGTTGTCATTCACTGTATAGGGTATGGTAGTTGTCATTCACTATATAGGGTAGGTAGTTGTCATTCACTATATAGGGTATGGTAGTTGTCATTCACTATATAGTGTATGGTAGTTGTCATTCACTGTATAGGGTAGGTAGTCGCATTCACTGTATAGGGTAGGTAGTTGTCATTCACTATATAAGGTATGGTAGTTGACATGCACTGTATAGGGTATGGTAGTTGTCATTCACTGTATAGGGTATGGTATGTGTCATTCACTGTATAGGGTATGGTAGTTGCCATTCACTATATAGGGTAGGTAGTTGTCATTCACTATATAGGGTATGGTAGTTGTCATTCACTATATAGTGTATGGTAGATGTCATTCACTATATAGGGTATGGTAGTTGACATGCACTGTATAGGGTATGGTAGTTGTCATTCACTATATAGGGTATGGTAGATGTCATTCCCTGTTTAGGGTATGGTAGTTGTCATTCACTGTATAGGGTATGGTAGTTGTTATTCACTATATAGGGTATGGTATGTGTCATTCACTGTATAATGTATGGTAGTTGTCATTCACTGTATAGGGTATGGCAGTTGTCATTCACTATATAGGGTATGGTATTTATCATTCACTATATAGGGTATGGTAGTTGTCATTCACTGTATAGGGTATGGTAGTTGTCATTCACTGTATAGGGTATGGTAGTTGTCATTCACTATATAGGGTAGGTAGTTGTCATTCACTATATAGGGTATGGTAGTTGTCCTTCACTATATATTGTATGGTAGTTGTCATTCACTGTATAGGGTAGGTAGTCGCATTCACTGTATAGGGTAGGTAGTTGTCATTCACTATATAAGGTATGGTAGTTGACATGCACTGTATAGGGTATGGTAGTTGTCATTCACTGTATAGGGTATGGTATGTGTCATTCACTGTATAAGGTATGGTAGTTGTCATTCACTGTATAGGGTATGGCAGTTGTCATTCACTATATAGGGTATGGTAGTTGTCATTCACTGTATAGGGTATGGTAGTTGACATTCACTATATAGGGTATGGTAGTTGACATTCACTATATAGGGTAGGTAGTTGTCATTCACTATATAGGGTATGGTAGTTGTCATTCACTATATAGTGTATGGTAGTTGTCATTCACTGTATAGGTTATGGTAGTTAACATTCACTGTATAGGGTATGGTAGTTGTCATTCACTGCATAGGGTATGGTAGTTGTCATTCACTGTATAGGGTATGGTAGTTGTCATTCACTATATAGGGTATGGTAGTTGTCATTCACTGTATAGGGTATGGTAGTTGTCATTCACTATATAGGGTATGGTAGATGTCATTCCCTGTATAGGGTATGGTAGTTGTCATTCACTGTATAGGGTATGGTAGTTGTTATTCACTATATAGGGTATGGTATGTGTCATTCACTGTATAATGTATGGTAGTTGTCATTCACTGTATAGGGTATGGCAGTTGTCATTCACTAAATAGGGTATGGTATTTATCATTCACTATATAGGGTATGGTAGTTGTCATTCACTGTATAGGGTATGGTAGTTGTCATTCACTGTATAGGGTATGGTAGTTGTCATTCACTATATAGGGTAGGTAGTTGTCATTCACTATATAGGGTATGGTAGTTGTCATTCACTATATAGTGTATGGTAGTTGTCATTCACTGTATAGGGTAGGTAGTCGCATTCACTGTATAGGGTAGGTAGTTGTCATTCACTATATAAGGTATGGTAGTTGACATGCACTGTATAGGGTATGGTAGTTGTCATTCACTGTATAGGGTATGGTATGTGTCATTCACTGTATAAGGTATGGTAGTTGTCATTCACTGTATAGGGTATGGCAGTTGTCATTCACTATATAGGGTATGGTAGTTGTCATTCACTGTATAGGGTATGGTAGTTGACATTCACTATATAGGGTATGGTAGTTGACATTCACTATATAGGGTATGGTAGTTGTCATTCACTGTATAGGGTATGGTAGTTGTCATTCACTGTATAGGGTATGGTAGTTGTCATTCACTATATAGGGTATGGTAGTTGTCATTCACTATATAGGGTATGGTAGTTGACATTCACTATATAGGGTATGGTAGTTGACATTCACTATATAGGGTATGGTAGTTGACATTCACTATATAGGGTATGGTAGTTGTGATTCACTGTATAGGGTATGGTAGTTGTCATTCACTATATAGGTTATGGTTGTTGACATTCACTATATAGGGTATGGTAGTTGACATTCACTATATAGGGTATGGTAGTTGACATTCACTGTATAGGGTATGGTAGTTGTCATTCACTATATAGGGTATGGTAGTTGTCATTCACTATATAGGGTAT
This sequence comes from Steromphala cineraria, assembly GCA_916613615.1. Taxonomy (NCBI): domain Eukaryota; kingdom Metazoa; phylum Mollusca; class Gastropoda; order Trochida; family Trochidae; genus Steromphala; species Steromphala cineraria. The sequence continues at coordinate 44,278,170 of OU744733.1, forward strand.
GGTAGTTGTCATTCACTATATAGGTTATGGTAGTTGACATTCACTGTATAGGGTATGATAGTTGTCATTCACTATATAGGGTATGGTAGTTGTCATTCACTGTATAGGGTATGGTAGTTGTCATTCACTGTATAGGGTATGGTAGTTGTCATTCACTGTATAGGGTATGGTAGTTGTCATTCACTATATAGTTTATGGTAGTTGTCATTCACTATATAGGGTATGGTAGTTGTCATTCACTGTATAGGTTATGGTAGTTGTCATTCACTGTATAGGGTATGGTAGTTGTCATTCACTATATAGGGTATGGTAGTTGTTATTCGCTGTATAAGTTATGGTAGTTGTCATTCACTGTATAGGGTATGGTAGTTGTCATTCACTGTATAGGGTATGGTAGTTGTCATTCACTATATAGGGTATGGTAGTTGTCATTCACTGTAAAGGGTATGGTAGTTGTTATTCGCTATATAGGGTATGGTATGTGTCATTCACTGTATAATGTATGGTAGTTGTCATTCACTGTATAGGGTATGGCAGTTGTCATTCACTATATAGGGTATGGTATTTATCATTCACTATATAGGGTATGGTAGTTGTCATTCACTGTATAGGGTATGGTAGTTGTCATTCACTGTATAGGGTATGGTAGTTGTCATTCACTATATAGGGTAGGTAGTTGTCATTCACTATATAGGGTATGGTAGTTGTCATTCACTATATAGTGTATGGTAGTTGTCATTCACTGTATAGGGTAGGTAGTCGCATTCACTGTATAGGGTAGGTAGTTGTCATTCACTATATAGGGTATGGTAGTTGACATGCACTGTATAGGGTATGGTAGTTGTCATTCACTGTATAGGGTATGGTATGTGTCATTCACTGTATAAGGTATGGTAGTTGTCATTCACTGTATAGGGTATGGCAGTTGTCATTCACTATATAGGGTATGGTAGTTGTCATTCACTGTATAGGGTATGGTAGTTGACATTCACTATATAGGGTATGGTAGTTGACATTCACTATATAGGGTATGGTAGTTGTCATTCACTGTATAGGGTATGGTAGTTGTCATTCACTGTATAGGTTATGGTAGTTGTCATTCACTATATAGGGTATGGTAGGTGACATTCACTATATAGGGTATGGTAGTTGTCATTCACTATATAGGTTATGGTAGTTGACATTCACTGTATAGGGTATGGTAGTTGTCATTCACTATATAGGGTATGGTAGTTGTCATTCACTATATAGGGTATGGTAGTTGTCATTCACTGTATAGGGTATGGTAGTTGTCATTCACTGTATAGGGTATGGTAGTTGTCATTCACTATATAGTTTATGGTAGTTGTCATTCACTATATAGGGTATGGTAGTTGTCATTCACTGTATAGGTTATGGTAGTTGTCATTCACTGTATAGGGTATGGTAGTTGTCATTCACTGTATAGGGTATGGTAGTTGACATTCACTATATAGGGTATGGTAGTTGACATTCACTATATAGGGTAGGTAGTTGTCATTCACTATATAGGGTATGGTAGTTGTCATTCACTATATAGTGTATGGTAGTTGTCATTCACTGTATAGGTTATGGTAGTTAACATTCACTGTATAGGGTATGGTAGTTGTCATTCACTGCATAGGGTATGGTAGTTGTCATTCACTGTATAGGGTATGGTAGTTGTCATTCACTATATAGGGTATGGTAGTTGTCATGCACTGTATAGGGTATGGTAGTTGTCATTCACTATATAGGGTATGGTAGATGTCATTCCCTGTATAGGGTATGGTAGTTGTCATTCACTGTATAGGGTATGGTAGTTGTCATTCACTATATAGGGTATGGTATGTGTCATTCACTGTATAATGTATGGTAGTTGTCATTCACTGTATAGGGTATGGCAGTTGTCATTCACTATATAGGGTATGGTATTTATCATTCACTATATAGGGTATGGTAGTTGTCATTCACTGTATAGGGTATGGTAGTTGTCATTCACTGTATAGGGTATGGTAGTTGTCATTCACTATATAGGGTAGGTAGTTGTCATTCACTATATAGGGTATGGTAGTTGTCATTCACTATATAGTGTATGGTAGTTGTCATTCACTGTATAGGGTAGGTAGTCGCATTCACTGTATAGGGTAGGTAGTTGTCATTCACTATATAAGGTATGGTAGTTGTCATTCACTGTATAGGGTATGGTAGTTGTCATTCACTGTATAGGGTATGGTATGTGTCATTCACTGTATAAGGTATGGTAGTTGTCATTCACTGTATAGGGTATGGTAGTTGTCATTCACTATATAGGGTATGGTAGTTGTCATTCACTGTATAGGGTATGGTAGTTGACATTCACTATATAGGGTATGGTAGTTGACATTCACTATATAGGGTATGGTAGTTGTCATTCACTGTATAGGGTATGGTAGTTGTCATTCACTGTATAGGGTATGGTAGTTGTCATTCACTATATAGGGTATGGTAGTTGTCATTCACTATATAGGGTATGGTAGTTGACATTCACTATATAGGGTATGGTAGTTGACATTCACTATATAGGGTATGGTAGTTGACATTCACTATATAGGGTATGGTAGTTGTGATTCACTGTATAGGGTATGGTAGTTGTCATTCACTATATAGGTTATGGTTGTTGACATTCACTATATAGGGTATGGTAGTTGACATTCACTATATAGGGTATGGTAGTTGTCATTCACTGTATAGGGTATGGTAGTTGTCATTCACTATATAGGGTATGGTAGTTGTCATTCACTATATAGGGTATGGTAGTTGTCATTCACTATATAGGTTATGGTAGTTGACATTCACTGTATAGGGTATGATAGTTGTCATTCACTATATAGGGTATGGTAGTTGTCATTCACTGTATAGGGTATGGTAGTTGTCATTCACTGTATAGGGTATGGTAGTTGTCATTCACTGTATAGGGTATGGTAGTTGTCATTCACTATATAGTTTATGGTAGTTGTCATTCACTATATAGGGTATGGTAGTTGTCATTCACTGTATAGGTTATGGTAGTTGTCATTCACTGTATAGGGTATGGTAGTTGTCATTCACTATATAGGGTATGGTAGTTGTTATTCGCTGTATAAGTTATGGTAGTTGTCATTCACTGTATAAGGTATGGTAGTTGTCATTCACTGCATAGGGTATGGTAGTTGTCATTCACTATATAGGGTATGGTAGTTGTCATTCACTGTAAAGGGTATGGTAGTTGTTATTCGCTATATAGGGTATGGTATGTGTCATTCACTGTATAATGTATGGTAGTTGTCATTCACTGTATAGGGTATGGCAGTTGTCATTCACTATATAGGGTATGGTATTTATCATTCACTATATAGGGTATGGTAGTTGTCATTCACTGTATAGGGTATGGTAGTTGTCATTCACTGTATAGGGTATGGTAGTTGTCATTCACTATATAGGGTAGGTAGTTGTCATTCACTATATAGGGTATGGTAGTTGTCATTCACTATATAGTGTATGGTAGTTGTCATTCACTGTATAGGGTAGGTAGTCGCATTCACTGTATAGGGTAGGTAGTTGTCATTCACTATATAAGGTATGGTAGTTGACATGCACTGTATAGGGTATGGTAGTTGTCATTCACTGTATAGGGTATGGTATGTGTCATTCACTGTATAAGGTATGGTAGTTGTCATTCACTGTATAGGGTATGGCAGTTGTCATTCACTATATAGGGTATGGTAGTTGTCATTCACTGTATAGGGTATGGTAGTTGACATTCACTATATAGGGTATGGTAGTTGACATTCACTATATAGGGTATGGTAGTTGTCATTCACTGTATAGGGTATGGTAGTTGTCATTCACTGTATAGGTTATGGTAGTTGTCATTCACTATATAGGGTATGGTAGGTGACATTCACTATATAGGGTATGGTAGTTGTCATTCACTATATAGGTTATGGTAGTTGACATTCACTGTATAGGGTATGGTAGTTGTCATTCACTATATAGGGTATGGTAGTTGTCATTCACTGTATAGGGTATGGTAGTTGTCATTCACTGTATAGGGTATGGTAGTTGTCATTCACTGTATAGGGTATGGTAGTTGTCATTCACTATATAGGTTATGGTAGTTGTCATTCACTATATAGGGTATGGTAGTTGTCATTCACTGTATAGGTTATGGTAGTTGTCATTCACTGTATAGGGTATGGTAGTTGTCATTCACTATATAGGGTATGGTAGTTGTTATTCGCTGTATAAGTTATGGTAGTTGTCATTCACTGTATAAGGTATGGTAGTTGTCATTCACTGCATAGGGTATGGTAGTTGTCATTCACTATATAGGGTATGGTAGTTGTCATTCACTGTAAAGGGTATGGTAGTTGTTATTCACTATAAAGGGTATGGTATGTGTCATTCACTGTATAATGTATGGTAGTTGTCATTCACTGTATAGGGTATGGCAGTTGTCATTCACTATATAGGGTATGGTATTTATCATTCACTATATAGGGTATGGTAGTTGTCATTCACTGTATAGGGTATGGTAGTTGTCATTCACTGTATAGGGTATGGTAGTTGTCATTCACTATATAGGGTAGGTAGTTGTCATTCACTATATAGGGTATGGTAGTTGTCATTCACTATATAGTGTATGGTAGTTGTCATTCACTGTATAGGGTAGGTAGTCGCATTCACTGTATAGGGTAGGTAGTTGTCATTCACTATATAAGGTATGGTAGTTGACATGCACTGTATAGGGTATGGTAGTTGTCATTCACTGTATAGGGTATGGTATGTGTCATTCACTGTATAAGGTATGGTAGTTGTCATTCACTGTATAGGGTATGGCAGTTGTCATTCACTATATAGGGTATGGTAGTTGTCATTCACTGTATAGGGTATGGTAGTTGACATTCACTATATAGGGTATGGTAGTTGACATTCACTATATAGGGTATGGTAGTTGTCATTCACTGTATAGGGTATGGTAGTTGTCATTCACTGTATAGGGTATGGTAGTTGTCATTCACTATATAGGTTATGGTAGTTGTCATTCACTATATAGGGTATGGTAGTTGACATTCACTATATAGGGTATGGTAGTTGACATTCACTATATAGGGTATGGTAGTTGACATTCACTATATAGGGTATGGTAGTTGACATTCACTGTATAGGGTATGGTAGTTGTCATTCACTATATAGGGTATGGTAGTTGTCATTCACTATATAGGGTATGGTAGTTGTCATTCACTATATAGGTTATGGTAGTTGACATTCACTGTATAGGGTATGGTAGTTGTCATTCACTATATAGGGTATGGTAGTTGTCATTCACTGTATAGGGTATGGTAGTTGTCATTCACTGTATAGGGTATGGTAGTTGTCATTCACTGTATAGGGTATGGTAGTTGTCATTCACTATATAGTTTATGGTAGTTGTCATTCACTATATAGGGTATGGTAGTTGTCATTCACTGTATAGGTTATGGTAGTTGTCATTCACTGTATAGGGTATGGTAGTTGTCATTCACTATATAGGGTATGGTAGTTGTTATTCGCTGTATAAGTTATGGTAGTTGTCATTCACTGTATAAGGTATGGTAGTTGTCATTCACTGCATAGGGTATGGTAGTTGTCATTCACTATATAGGGTATGGTAGTTGTCATTCACTGTAAAGGGTATGGTAGTTGTTATTCGCTATATAGGGTATGGTATGTGTCATTCACTGTATAATGTATGGTAGTTGTCATTCACTGTATAGGGTATGGCAGTTGTCATTCACTATATAGGGTATGGTATTTATCATTCACTATATAGGGTATGGTAGTTGTCATTCACTGTATAGGGTATGGTAGTTGTCATTCACTGTATAGGGTATGGTAGTTGTCATTCACTATATAGGGTAGGTAGTTGTCATTCACTATATAGGGTATGGTAGTTGTCATTCACTATATAGTGTATGGTAGTTGTCATTCACTGTATAGGGTAGGTAGTCGCATTCACTGTATAGGGTAGGTAGTTGTCATTCACTATATAAGGTATGGTAGTTGACATGCACTGTATAGGGTATGGTAGTTGTTATTCACTATATAGGGTATGGTATGTGTCATTCACTGTATAAGGTATGGTAGTTGTCATTCACTGTATAGGGTATGGCAGTTGTCATTCACTATATAGGGTATGGTAGTTGTCATTCACTGTATAGGGTATGGTAGTTGACATTCACTATATAGGGTATGGTAGTTGACATTCACTATATAGGGTATGGTAGTTGTCATTCACTGTATAGGGTATGGTAGTTGTCATTCACTGTATAGGGTATGGTAGTTGTCATTCACTATATAGGTTATGGTAGTTGTCATTCACTATATAGGGTATGGTAGTTGACATTCACTATATAGGGTATGGTAGTTGACATTCACTATATAGGGTATGGTAGTTGACATTCACTATATAGGGTATGGTAGTTGTGATTCACTGTATAGGGTATGGTAGTTGTCATTCACTATATAGGTTATGGTTGTTGACATTCACTATATAGGGTATGGTAGTTGACATTCACTATATAGGGTATGGTAGTTGACATTCACTGTATAGGGTATGGTAGTTGTCATTCACTATATAGGGTATGGTAGTTGTCATTCACTATATAGGGTATGGTAGTTGTCATTCACTATATAGGTTATGGTAGTTGACATTCACTGTATAGGGTATGGTAGTTGTCATTCACTATATAGGGTATGGTAGTTGTCATTCACTGTATAGGGTATGGTAGTTGTCATTCACTGTATAGGGTATGGTAGTTGTCATTCACTGTATAGGGTATGGTAGTTGTCATTCACTATATAGGTTATGGTAGTTGTCATTCACTATATAGGGTATGGTAGTTGTCATTCACTGTATAGGTTATGGTAGTTGTCATTCACTGTATAGGGTATGGTAGTTGTCATTCACTATATAGGGTATGGTAGTTGTTATTCACTGTATAGGGTATGGTAGTTGTCATTCACTGTATAGGGTATGGTAGTTGTCATTCACTGTATAGGGTATGGTAGTTTTCATTCACTATATAGGGTAGGTAGTTGTCATTCACTATATAGGGTTTGGTAGTTGTCATTCACTATATAGTGTATGGTAGTTGTCATTCACTATATAGGGTAGGTAGTTGTCATTCACTGTATAGGGTATGGTAGTTGTCATTCACTATATAGTGTATGGTAGTTGTCATTCACTGTATAGGGTATGGTAGTTGTCATTCACTGTATAGGGTATGGCAGTTGTCATTCACTATATAGGGTATGGTAGTTGTCATTCACTATATAGGGTATGGTAGTTGACATTCACTATATAAGGTATGGTAGTTGACATGCACTGTATAGGGTATGGTAGTTGTCATTCACTGTATAGGGTATGGTAGATGTCATTCACTGTATAGGGTATGGTAGTTGTCATTCCCTATATAGGGTATGGTAGTTGTCATTCACTGTATAGGGTATGGTAGTTGACATTCACTATATAAGGTATGGTAGTTGACATGCACTGTATAGGGTATGGTAGTTGTCATTCACTGTATAGGGTATGGTAGATGTCATTCACTGTATAGGGTATGGTAGTTGTCATTCACTATATAGGGTATGGTAGTTGTCATTCACTATATAGGGTATGGTAGTTGTCATTCACTATATAGGGTTTGGTAGTTGTCATTCACTATATAGTGTATGGTAGTTGTCATTCACTGTATAGGGTATGGTAGTTGTCATTCACTGTATAGGGTATGGCAGTTGTCATTCACTATATAGGGTATGGTAGTTATCATTCACTGTATAGGGTATGGTAGTTGTCATTCACTATATAGGGTATGGTAGTTGTCATTCACTGTATAGGGTATGGTAGTTGTCATTCACTGTATAGGGTATGGTAGATGTCATTCACTGTATAGGGTATGGTAGTTGTCATTCACTATATAGGGTATGGTAGTTGTCATTCACTGTATAGGGTATGGTAGTTGTCATTCACTGTATAGGGTATGGTAGATGTCATTCACTATATAGGGTATGGTAGTTGTCATTCACTGTATAGGGTATGGAAGTTGACATTCACTATATAAGGTATGGTAGTTGACATGCACTGTATAGGGTATGGTAGTTGTCATTCACTATATAGGGTATGGTAGTTGTCATTCACTGTATAGGGTATGGCAGTTGTCATTCACTATATAGGGTATGGTAGTTGTTATTCGCTGTATAAGTTATGGTAGTTGTCATTCACTGTATAAGTTATGGTAGTTGTCATTCACTGCATAGGGTATGGTAGTTGTCATTCACTATATAGGGTATGGCAGTTGTCATTCACTATATAGGGTATGGTAGTTATCATTCACTATATAGGGTATGGTAGTTGTCATTCACTGTATAGGGTATGGTAGTTGTCATTCACTGTATAGGGTATGGTAGATGTCATTCACTGTATAGGGTATGGTAGTTGTCATTCACTATATAGGGTATGGTAGTTGTCATTCACTGTATAGGGTATGGTAGTTGACATTCACTATATAAGGTATGGTAGTTGACATGCACTGTATAGGGTATGGTAGTTGTCATTCACTATATAGGGTATGGTAGTTGTCATTCACTGTATAGGGTATGGTAGTTGTCATTCACTATATAGGGTATGGTAGTTGTTATTCGCTGTATAAGTTATGGTAGTTGTCATTCACTGTATGAGGTATGGTAGTTGTCATTCACTGCATAGGGTATGGTAGTTGTCATTCACTATATAGGGTATGGTAGTTGTCATTCACTGTATAGGGTATGGTAGTTGTTATTCACTGTATAGGGTAGGTAGTTGTCATTCACTGTATAGGGTATGGTTGTTGACATTCACTGTATAGGGTATGGTAGTTGTCATTCACTGTATAGGGTAGGTAGTTGTCATTCACTGTATAGGGTATGGTAGTTGTCAGTCACTGTATAGGGTATGGTAGTTGACATTCACTATATAGGGTATGGTAGTTGTCATTCACTATATAGGGTATGGTAGTTGTCATTCACTATATAGGGTATGGTAGTTGTCATTCACTATATAGGGTATGGTAGTTGACATTCACTGTATAGGGTATGGTAGTTGTCATTCACTATATAAGGTATGGTAGTTGTCATTCACTATATAGGGTATGGTAGTTGACATTCACTATATAGGGTATGGTAGTTGTCATTCACTGTATAGGGTATGGTAGTTGTCATTCACTATATAAGGTTTGGTAGTTGACATGCACTGTATAGGGTATGGTAGTTGTCATTCACTATATAGGGTATGGTAGTTGTCATTCACTGTATAGGGTATGGTAGTTGTCATTCACTATATAGGGTATGGTAGTTGTTATTCGCTGTATAAGTTATGGTAGTTGTCATTCACTGTATAAGGTATGGTAGTTGTCATTCACTGTATAGGGTATGGTATGTGTCATTCACTGTATAAGGTATGGTAGTTGTCATTCACTGTATAGGGTATGGCAGTTGTCATTCACTATATAGGGTATGGTAGTTGTCATTCACTGTATAGGGTATGGTAGTTGTCATTCACTGTATAGGGTATGGTAGTTGTCATTCACTGTATAGGGTATGGTAGTTGTCATTCACTATATAGGGTAGGTAGTTGTCATTCACTGTATAGGGTATGGTAGTTGTCATTCACTATATAGTGTATGGTAGTTGTCATTCACTGTATAGGGTATGGCAGTTGTCATTCACTATATAGGGTATGGTAGTTATCATTCACTATATAGGGTATGGTAGTTGTCATTCACTGTATAGGGTATGGTAGTTGTCATTCACTGTATAGGGTATGGCAGATGTCATTTACTGTATAGGGTATGGTAGTTGTCATTCACTATATAGGGTATGGTAGTTGACATTCACTATATAAGGTATGGTAGTTGACATGCACTGTATAGGGTATGGTAGTTGTCATTCACTATATAGGGTATGGTAGTTGTCATTCACTGTATAGGGTATGGTAGTTGTCATTCACTATATAGGGTATGGTAGTTGTTATTCGCTGTATAAGTTATGGTAGTTGTCATTCACTGTATAAGGTATGGTAGTTGTCATTCACTATATAGGGTATGGTATGGGTCATTCACTGTATAAGGTATGGTAGTTGTCATTCACTGTATAAGGTATGGCAGTTGTCATTCACTATATAGGGTATGTTAGTTATCATTCACTATATAGGGTATGGTAGTTGTCATTCACTGTATAGGGTATGGTAGTTGTCATTCACTGTATAGGGTATGGTAGTTGTCATTCACTGTATAGGGTATGGTAGTTGCCATTCACTATATAGGGTAGGTAGTTGTCATTCACTATATAGGGTATGGTAGTTGTCATTCACTATATAGTGTATGGTAGATGTCATTCACTATATAGGGTATGGTAGTTGACATGCACTGTATAGGGTATGGTAGTTGTCATTCACTATATAGGGTATGGTAGATGTCATTCCCTGTATAGGGTATGGTAGTTGTCATTCACTGTATAGGGTATGGTAGTTGTTGTTCACTATATAGGGTATGGTATGTGTCATTCACTGTATAATGTATGGTAGTTGTCATTCACTGTATAGGGTATGGCAGTTGTCATTCACTATATAGGGTATGGTATTTATCATTCACTATATAGGGTATGGTAGTTGTCATTCACTGTATAGGGTATGGTAGTTGTCATTCACTATATAGGGTAGGTAGTTGTCATTCACTATATAGGGTATGGTAGTTGTCATTCACTATATAGTGTATGGTAGTTGTCATTCACTGTATAGGGTAGGTAGTCGCATTCACTGTATAGGGTAGGTAGTTGTCATTCACTATATAAGGTATGGTAGTTGACATGCACTGTATAGGGTATGGTAGTTGTCATTCACTGTATAGGGTATGGTATGTGTCATTCACTGTATAAGGTATGGTAGTTGTCATTCACTGTATAGGGTATGGCAGTTGTCATTCACTGTATAGGGTATGGTAGTTGTCATTCACTGTATAGGGTATGGTAGTTGACATTCACTATATAGGGTATGGTAGTTGACATTCACTATATAGGGTATGGTAGTTGTCATTCACTGTATAGGGTATGGTAGTTGTCATTCACTGTATAGGGTATGGTAGTTGTCATTCACTATATAGGTTATGGTAGTTGTCATTCACTATATAGGGTATGGTAGTTGACATTCACTATATAGGGTATGGTAGTTGACATTCACTATATAGGGTATGGTAGTTGACATTCACTATATAGGGTATGGTAGTTGTCATTCACTGTATAGGGTATGGTAGTTGTCATTCACTATATAGGTTATGGTTGTTGACATTCACTATATAGGGTATGGTAGTTGACATTCACTATATAGGGTATGGTAGTTGACATTCACTGTATAGGGTATGGTAGTTGTCATTCACTATATAGGGTATGGTAGTTGTCATTCACTATATAGGGTATGGTAGTTGTCATTCACTATATAGGTTATGGTAGTTGACATTCACTGTATAGGGTATGGTAGTTGTCATTCACTATATAGGGTATGGTAGTTGTCATTCACTGTATAGGGTATGGTAGTTGTCATTCACTGTATAGGGTATGGTAGTTGTCATTCACTGTATAGGGTATGGTAGTTGTCATTCACTATATAGGTTATGGTAGTTGTCATTCACTATATAGGGTATGGTAGTTGTCATTCACTGTATAGGTTATGGTAGTTGACATTCACTGTATAGGGTATGGTAGTTGTCATTCACTGTATAGGGTATAGTAGTTGACATTCACTGTATAGGGTATGGTAGTTGTCATTCACTGTATAGGGTATGGTAGTTGTCATTCACTGCATAGGGTATGGTAGTTGTCATTCACTGTATAGGGTATGGTAGTTGTCATTCACTATATAGAGTATGGTAGTTGTCATTCACTATATAGGGTAGGTAGTTGTCATTCACTATATAGGGTATGGTAGTTGTCATTCACTGTATAGGGTATGGTAGTTGTCATTCACTATATAGGTTATGGTAGTTGTCATTCACTATATAGGGTAAGGTAGTTGACATTCACTATATAGGGTATGGTAGTTGTCATTCACTATATAGGGTATGGTAGTTGTCATTCACTATATAGGGTATGGTAGTTGTCATTCACTGTATAGGGTATGGTAGTTGTCATTCGCTATATAGGGTATGGTAGTTGTCATTCACTGTATAGGGTATGGTAGTTGTCATTCACTGTATAGGGTATGGTAGTTGTCATTCACTGTATAGGGTATGGTAGTTGTCATTCACTATTTAGGTTATGGTAGTTGTAATTCACTATATAGGGTATGGTAGTTGTCATTCACTATATAGGTTATGGTAGTTGACATTCACTGTATAGGGTATGGTAGTTGTCATTCACTGTATAGGGTATGGTAGTTGTCATTCACTGCATAGGGTATGGTAGTTGTCATTCAGTGTATAGGGTATGGTAGTTGTCATTCACTATATAGGGTATGGTAGTTGTCATTCACTGCATAGGGTATGGTAGTTGTCATTCACTATATAGGGTATGGTAGTTGTCATTCACTACATAGTGTATGGTAGTTGTCATTCACTGTATAGGGTAGGTAGTTGTCATTCACTGTATAGGGTAGGTAGTTGTCATTCACTATATAAGGTATGGTAGTTGACATGCACTGTATAGGGTATGGTAGTTGTCATTCACTGTATAGGTTATGGTAGTTATCATTCACTGTATAGGGTATGGTAGTTGTCATTCACTGTATAGGGTATGGTAGTTGTCATTCACTATATAGGTTATGGTAGTTGTCATTCACTATATAGGGTATGGTAGTTGACATGCACTGTATATGTTATGGTAGTTGTCATTCACTATATAGGGTATGGTATGTGTCATTCACTATATAAGGTATGGTAGTTGACATGCACTGTATAGGGTATGGTAGTTGTCATTCACTATATAGGTTATGGTAGTTGACATTCACTGTATAAGGTATGGTTGTTGTCATTCACTGTATAGGGTATGGTAGTTGTCATTCACTGTATAGGGTATGGTAGTTGTCATACAATTGTATAGGGTATGGTAGTTGTCATTCACTATATAGGGTATGGTAGTTGTCATTCACTATATAGGGTAGGTAGTTGTCATTCACTATATAGGGTATGGTAGTTGTCATTCACTATATAGTGTATGGTAGTTGTCATTCACTGTATAGGGTAGGTAGTTGTCATTCACTGTATAGGGTAGGTAGTTGTCATTCACTATATAAGTTATGGTAGTTGACATGCACTGTATAGGGTATGGTAGTTGACATTCACTGTATAGGGTATGGTAGTTGTCATTCACTGTATAGGGTATGGTAGTTGTCATTCACTATATAGGGTATGGTAGATGTCATGCACTGTATAGGGTATGGTAGTTGACATTCACTATATAGGGTATGGTAGTTGTCATTCACTATATAAGGTATGGTAGTTGACATTCACTATATAGGGTATGGTTGTTGACATTCACTGTATAGGGTATGGTAGTTGACATGCACTGTATAGGGTATGGTAGTTGACATGCACTATATAGGGTATGGTTGTTGACATTCACTGTATAGGGTATGGTAGTTGACATGCACTATATAGGGTATGGTAGTTGTCATTCACTATATAGGGTATGGTAGTTGTCATTCACTATATAAGGTATGGTCGTTGACATTCACTATATAGGGTATGGTTGTTGACATTCACTGTATAGGGTATGGTAGTTGACATGCACTGTATAGGGTATGGTAGTTGACATGCACTATATAGGGTATGGTTGTTGACATTCACTGTATAGGGTATGGTAGTTGACATGCACTATATAGGTTATGGTAGTTGTCATTCACTATATAGGTTATGGTAGTTGTCATTCACTATATAGGGTATGGTTGTTATCATTCACTATATAGGTTATGGTAGTTATCATTCACTATATAGGTTATGGTAGTTATCATTCACTATATAGGTTATGGTAGTTGTCATTCACTATATAGGTTATGGTAGTTGTCATTCACTATATAGGGTATGGTTGTTATCATTCACTGTATAGGTTATGGTAGTTATCATTCACTATATAGGTTATGGTATTTGTCATTCACTGTATAGGTTATGGTAGTTGTCATTCACTATATAGGGTATGGTAGTTGTCATTCACTGTATAGGGTATGGTAGTTGTCATTCACTATATAGGGTATCGTAGTTGTTATTCACTGTATAGGGTATGGTAGTTGACATTCACTGTATAAGGTATGGTAGTTGTCATTCACTGTATAGGGTATGGTAGTTGTCAATCACTGTATAGGGTATGGTAGTTGACATTCACTGTATAGGGTATGGTAGTTGTCATTCACAATATAGGGTATGGTAGTTGTCATTCACTGTATAGGGTATGGTAGTTGTCATTCACTGTATAGGGTATGGTAGTTGTCATTCACTGTATAGGGTATGGTAGTTGTCATTCACTATATAGGTTATGGTAGTTGTCATTCACTATATAGGGTATGGTAGTTGTCATTCACTGTATAGGTTATGGTAGTTGACATTCACTGTATAGGGTATGGTAGTTGTCATTCACTGTATAGGGTATGGTAGTTGACATTCACTGTATAGGGTATGGTAGTTGTCATTCACTGTATAGGGTATGGTAGTTGTCATTCACTGCATAGGGTATGGTAGTTGTCATTCACTGTATAGGGTATGGTAGTTGTCATTCACTATATAGGGTATGGTAGTTGTCATTCACTATATAGGGTAGGTAGTTGTCATTCACTATATAGGGTATGGTAGTTGTCATTCACTGTATAGGGTATGGTAGTTGTCATTCACTATATAGGTTATGGTAGTTGTCATTCACTATATAGGGTAAGGTAGTTGACATTCACTATATAGGGTATGGTAGTTGTCATTCACTATATAGGGTATGGTAGTTGTCATTCACTATATAGGGTATGGTAGTTGTCATTCACTGTATAGGGTATGGTAGTTGTCATTCACTATATAGGGTATGGTAGTTGTCATTCACTGTATAGGGTATAGGCTCCTCTCAATATTTATGCAGGTCACCGGGTCATTACTTCAAAACGAGGCTTACTGAGCGCGGCAAGTACAACGAAGTATGGCGACAGACGTTTATGGTGTTTTGATGGCTAGGAATACGGGTGGGGGGAAAGTTGCCCAACATTGTTGTGTGTATGGGTGTTTTTCTGACAGCCGCTACCCCCAGGATGATTCTCCGGTGTGGTTTCACCACTTTCCAAAAGATCAGCTGTTGAGGAAAACGTGGCTGGTGAAAATTCGTCGAGACGAGGGGCCCCTCTTCAAGGTATGTTAAACACGAATGAGCAAATTAATAATTCCCATCAAAATATATTATACATACATATGCCTTCAAATACCAATATAATTAAAATAAAATACTCGTATTTATACTGATAAACAACGCACGACTATGTAATCGATATTTATATTAATGAAATAGGGACAGGTCATTTTGTTATTGTCCTGTTTTCGATCACTATCCTTGTGTAATGGATTTTCAGTCGGTTAAGGAATACAAGCCCATATTTCAAAGAGTGTGTAAATAAATGAATTACAAGTGATTCTATCACCTTTGTTGGCTATGTATGTATGTATGTATGGAATAAATAAATGCAACATATTGTAATATTAAAGTTTTTACAGTATGGCCAGTGACCCTATTATCGTGGTAAACTCATTTAAGTCTCCAATGCCTACAAGGAATATTTATATTTGCAAAGCACATCATAGATGAATAAACTAATTACTGAGGCATTTGAAAAAACATTTTTTTCAAATGTTCAGTAATATTTTCTCACAGTTTTAGTGATCTGAAATATTTAGCATCATTTGCGTTCATGAAATATATACTGCATGTGCAATTCATTAAAAAACGATCCTGTCTTCACGAAATATTGTCTGAGAGTTTTTATATTTTGTATGTGAATAGTTCGATAGATAACAAACAGAAAAGTATGACAAGAAAATGTATTGATGGTTTCATAGATGTTGAATGAATAATTACATTTACGGCGAAAATAAGACACAAACCCTAAAATTATTACCTTTTCGTCATATTAAAGTAGGTTATAATTGAGCATTTCTTTTTTCATTCTATAGGTACAATAAATGTGAAAACAATGATCTCACTTGTCAGGACCAATGTAACTTAAATATTATATGTATACTTTTATAGTAAAAATGTCATTTTGTTAAAATAGTGTTCAAACCACTCATCAAAAATGGCTGCCAGGTAAAACTGCAACAAGGCGTCTTTTTATTAGAATTTTCTTATTACAGCTTTGCAATTATTGTTTTAATATCCTTATTTCAAATCAATTTATATTCAATTTGTAAATAATAAACTTACATTGGTGATTTTATTTTCAGAGAATAATTTATTTATCATATACTAATTACCTTGATAATAGGGACACTTCAGATAAAATACATCACACTGATAATTTTTTTTATATCTACGGTATGTCCCAAAAAATATTTTCCATAGATAGAAGTTAAATTAATATATTTTGGAAGGATATATGTGCAGAGTTAAAAACAAGAAACAATATTTAGATTGTACTCCTTTAGAGGGAAATATACATGTGAAACAATAAGACCCACGATAATAGGGACCACCTTCATACATCATGCCTTTGAAATAACTATCTAAAAATTACTAATGTTTATTGTTTAAGCAGTGTCAATTGTTTTCAGTCACTTCATTGATCCTCTGTTATAGAAAATTCAGAGGGCAGTATGTCTAAGTCAATGTTCCATAATAAAACAGAAAGTTGATATTTTTCCAATGTCAACCTGTTCATATAATATCTTCAAGTAAATATTTACTGAAGTTGTATTGATGTCAGGGCAATACAAATCTTGAATAAAATGTGCTCAAAATGTAGAATATTGTTTGCAGAGAGATTTGACAATATTTTTCACAGAAATAGCATCAATTATTGTTTCTCATGCCTTGCTTAAATGCTTCCTGTGAATCGTCACTATATTTCTTACAAAATATTTCATGAATATTAGACAAAACCCACCAAACCAAAAAATAACTTTAACAGTTTTTACAATGAATGTAATAAGAGATTACCCTACTTACCTTAAATAAATTTTGGAGAAAAAAATAAATAGCAAGGAAATTTCATGTTATAAAGAAATTTTTTACCCTCTAAAGTAATTCTAAATTGCATTGACTTGTATTATAAATGGCAAATATGAAATAATAAAATTGGCAAAAAACATGCTACAGCCCCTTTAATGCCCTTTAAGAACACTATCTTACTGACCTATTGGAATCAAATTCTGTTTTAGATTCCAATGCCTTATGCATTGACATAAGTAAACCAGTTTTAATGAAAACATATTATCTTTATTTTAGGTCACAAAGTCAACAGTAGTATGCAGCAAGCATTTCCTGTCGACTGATTACAAGTGGACTCCTGTGAAGAGAACATTGAAGAGAGGATCAGTCCCTTCAAAGTTTTCTTGGTCCAAAGAAGTGAGGAAACGGTCTGGACTTGCAACAAATAGGCCTGATCATCATCCGCAAGCAGTGAAGGATTCAGATGATCCCATGGAGCCCATGATGGAGGAATCTGATGCTGATGAACCTGCACTTGACCGACAGGATGAGAGTGACACAGTTAGTGAACTGAAAGACTGTGTCGACAAGTTGAAGGCATCTAATGAAGAGATTGAAAATCTTCGTGCAGAAAATCAGTCACTGAAGGAAAGCCTCAAAATCAGTTCCTTTGGTATCAACCGTTTCTCATATGATGACAGTAAAATAAGATTTTATACAGGATTTGTTTCATATGCAGTTTTTATAACCTTCTTCAATTGGATCCAGCCAACTGCACAGAACATGAGAAGCATCTACTATTTGCAGGCCACGGAAATCGCATCTCTCGCTGGAAGGAAACGGAACATGCCATTAGTAGACGAACTCTTCATGTTCCTTTGTCGCATGAGACTGGGTCTTCTTGAGGAGGATTTGTCCGACAGATTTAACTGCACTTTGCAGACAGTTAGTCGTAAACTCCTGACTTGGGTGAATTATTTGTACTTTGTTTTGGGAAGCATCCCCCTGTGGCTCTCAAGACAGAAGATTGACCGCCTGATGCCCCAGGACTTCAGACCAAAGTATTCCTCAACGAGGGTTGTTTTGGATTGTACCGAAATTACATGTCAAATTCCTTCCTCATTAGTGTTGAATAGCCAAGCGTACTCCAACTACAAGAGCAGAACAACTTTCAAGTCACTGATTGGAGTAGCCCCACATGGTGCAATGACTTTCTTGTCACCCTTATACACTGGATGCATGTCAGACAATGAAATCGTGAAGTCATGTGGCATAAGGGACCTACTTGAGGAAGGAGATAGCGTAATGGCTGATAAGGGCTTTCGACTCGGGAAATATTTTGCAGAAAAGAACATTGGTCTCAATATGCCACCGTTTCTATTAAGTGACATTGGACAGTTCTCACCTGAGCAAGTGGAAGTGACTGAGGAAATAGCTAGTCTACGTGTGCATGTGGAACGTTTCAATAGACGTGTGAAAGAAAATCATATATTTGATAATGATGTACCAATGTCAATGGTTGGTTCTGTGAATCAATTGTGGTCAGTTGCATGCATTCTTGCAAATTTTCAAGGACCATTGATTGCAAAATGAATGTTAATTTGTAACGTGTATTGTGATTATTTAGGATCAATGAAAAATGTAACACCTATGCAAAGTTTATCTTCTACATTCCTTTAGTCCATAGATAACTCTTTTTATATGCTGAAGGTAAAACATGAAGCCACACACATTTCTTGAAGCAACATCAACTTCGTTCGTTCCATTGATCACATCCAAGAGATGTCATGTTATAACAGGTGTTGCTTCAGTTTTACAATCAGGATACTTGTGAAGTTGTGAACTATTCACTGTGTTGACAGTTTTAAACTTTTTGTCTAGAATTTCTATGAAACCATAATATTAATTGGAATTTTTTACTTGCCACTGAATGTAACCGTCTCAGGGATTAATGTACAAGTATGAATTTTAAAGAAAAGCAGTACAGGGACTCTCTATCACAAGACTTTGTTTAATTTTCTGGGACTCATAGAGTCCCTCCTATGAAGATCTTATTAAACTTTCTACGAGTCCTCTTCACATTGTCTGCTGTAGAGAACTGTTCTACATGCAGTAAGGTTTGGGTGCAATGCTTCACTTAATTTCAGCGTAGTACCACTCATGGTTCGCAAGTTCCAGCCTTTTCTCGCAGGTTTCACCACAATACAAAGCCACATGGTTTTCTCCCTCCCGTAATACTAGCAGCCGCGATATATGTGAAATACTCTTGAAAGCGGTGTTAAATTCCAACTCACCTCACGAGTAAATGAAGCAGGAAGCACAGGTAAATTTATCCCTGGTGTTTTGTGGGTATTTCCTATTATTGTCTTGATGAAATAATTCTAAGTTGACCACAAAACTTGGCCAAAATAAGTTGGGGATATTATACTTGAGTAATTTGATGAAAATATCATATTTCAAAATTTCCTTACTTACAGATATCCCTAAATGGTTTTGTGAAATTTATATCTGGGATATAGAAATAGAAACACACAGATCAATTCCATCATTTATTCAGTATTAATTGCCAGCAGATTAGATACCGCATTGACATAACCATTTGATCATGAACCTTAAACCTGATTCACAAGTCCTTATGCTTCGTAATAACAGTTCATTCAATGGAAAATTGCATTTTTGGCATGACATTATAATAAAAGAGAACCAAAAAAGTTGTAGTAGATATACCACTTGGATACAAATATAATTTGTCATCACTATAACATCACCCATGTTATCAAGCAATCTTTATAGGAACAAACAATTATTCAATCTGTTTATATGAGATGAAATGTTTGAATCAAAGATTGATTTTGTCATGAACAAATTCTGAAAATTTAGCCCGTACTAAAGTTATAAACCCTGATATGCATGTATGTTACAGTATTTGCAGTTGTGTACAGTGTGGTTATACATAGTATGTTTGGTCTGTGAATTGATGTTTTTCTCTCAAACATGAAATTGATGAGAATAATACTGACAATGTAAACACAGTTTACCAAACAGGATCATTTGTTGTATTTCTCAGTTGCCAAGGACAATAATTTGAGACTTTTGGTGTAAATATCTTTTTATCACTGCCAATAATCATTTAAAACTTGTCGAACAAATCGTCAAACAATAAATGTGTTGCAAATGGTCTGAAATCATTATCTTGTTTTCATTTTAAAGTTTCATAGCCATCATTATTATCTTTAGACTAAGAAGTCCTTACATATCATTTATATTATTAACATTTAATGGCATACATGTAACATGATTGCATTGGTCCTGACCCCCTTCCCCCCCCCCCCCCTCAAATATGGGCGTGGCACCCATTTCGCCTAAAATCTTAAATATTAACTTTCTTTTCCGAAACCAATGGGCTGGTTAGTAATAACAATCTCTATCTCTGTTTGGCACATCACATTTTACATCATAAAAATTTTGTAAATGTTTTAAAATGAACAATATACTTCATTCTAACAGTTAGTTTACACCCGAGATTGCATAACTACAAATAATAATTGAAGAAGAAGTGATCTGCTTTAACTTTGATTGAGCTCCATTCATCAACATCGAAACGAATTGTTTCGATATGATAGTCATTTTCACAATACACAAAGAAATCACACCACTCCAGTCCAGTGACCGCAAGTTGGGTCTGCACTTGTGTATAATACGCATGGTTGCGATTCAATTGCAGTTGATCTTGCACTCTTCTCAAGTATGGTACTTCCAGAACAGATGTAACACTTGGACACTTGACTTCAAGAATACCTATTGAAGGATGGCGAGTTGGTATATACACTTTCCTATCTGGAGTTGCAGCGATCCAGTAAGCCCAGGGACTTATCACAATACCAATGGGATAGATGTTTGCGCCGTTGACAACTTGGATGTACTTGTCGACAGCAACTGGTTCATTAGCTAGTCCCATTGCCATGGCTTGAGTTTGTCTGGTCTTTTTGCGCAAATCTAGAGCAAGTTTCTCGAAGTTCTCCTTTCTAGTGAACACACTCCGCATTTTGGAGGCCCCAAGTCGATCTTTCTTAAGTTTAAACCACAAGTTGCACTGACTTTGAAGCCTTGTTTCTTCTTCAAATGCTTGTACTTCTTCTAGACTGCACTTCAAGGAATACAATTTCAATTGCTTTTCTTCTGTGAGAGGAAATGCAACGAATGAATTTTCCATCTTATTGGAGGCTGGTAATGTTGGAAAAGTAAAGTTGTCTAATATGGAAATGTTATACTGTGGGTTTGTTTTTTGATGGATTGATATCACAGATCCCTTGGGAAATTTGCCAAAATCTGTCTCTATCATAGGGAGAGTTCCACTTATACTTAGTTCAAGAGCTGGCATGATCAAAGCAGATGGAAATACTTCACACATGGAGTTGTACAGTTCTGAATGTTCTGGAGTATCATCTCTTAGAGGATTGTACAAAGTGGTCTTTACTAGTTTTTTGGGTGCTTCCATGGGGTTCTTTTTTCCGTACCCTATAGCCACAACGTCCTGAACAGTCATGCCACTCACCGCCTCTCCTCTAGGTTTGTGCCAAACCTGGGGCTGTGATGTCTTTACAGGATCTGAAGGTATGACCTTTGTTCCCAGTTTCTTCAGATGGGCAATGTCGTACAACAGTGCCCCGATATGGCTGCAGCCTTTACCTTGACCTTTAGGACATTGACACATTGCATCCTCCACACAGCCAGCACTGAAACTCAGTGTCACCTACAAACAAATGAATGCCATTATAATTACAAAATTTAAATTGGTTGAGATTTCACAATTGGTCGTCAATTATTATATTTTGATTATAATAGTTTCCAAGTTTTAATAAACTACAAGGAAAAATGTATTTGTCAGACAGAAATATGATTTGTCATCACTAACAACACCATTATCATTATCTAGGTAGTATTATTTTACAGGATTCAAACAGTAATTGAACACATTTGGTCAAATAAATCTGTCTAATGGCGAAGAAGATGAAAATAGGTTTTTAGGGTGTGGCCCCTGTGATCCATCATCCTTGATACATGTACAGAGTGAGGGTCATGGGATCACCAAAGTTACAATTTACAATCCCTATATGCTAAGGTACCTGTATAAATTTTTTTTAGTGTTAATGGTTAATGAAAAGAAGTCGAAAATGTTAAATGTTAATGGCGTCAGACGTCGGACGCCATGCCATATGCCCATCTGGCCTTTCAGGCCTGAGGGGCCAAGTTCTGCTAAACATCACTTCAATCATATATTTATTCAAAGCTTTTGCTCCGATAACTTTCAACAATTGAATAATTTAAGTGTCCAAACTATGCCAATAGCTATTGCCTTTTGCAATATAGTTGGTTTAAAATGGTCATTGCAATATTAAGCTGAAATACACTTATCCCAATTAAACAATCTTGGCCTATAGTCACCAAACTCAAGGGTAGTAGGTGATCATTTAATGTGACTTACATGCGTAGAATTGACAATGGGATGCCATGAAATAAGGTCATCAGGCCTTTCAGCTGAACATCTAAAAATAACATGAAAAATAACAACAACTGTTTGCATATATGAAGAATTTTGGGATAACAACGACTCAAAGATTTTCTCAGATTGGGGGTAGCCAGAAACTTTTGCATGAATCTCTGTATTAAGTTGAAAACACAATCGAGTAATGATCTGTGAGTTTCCATCATTTTCCCCTTAACTCTTCAGATGAAATCAACAGGAATGAATGGATGAACGAATGAAATGAATGAATGAAAAGTTGAAAACAAAAAAAACATATTTTTTTCAGTTCTAACATTTACCAGAATATTATATGATTTCATTTCAAGTCAATATGTTATAATTTCAGTTACTCCTAAAAGGTTATAAGACTTAGTGAGCTGTATTGAATTGAATTTGACTTCTTATCTGACAAATTTCTAAATTCTGTTTTCTATCACAGGATTTCTGACTTTGTGGTTTGGATGCAATAATTTCAATAATAATTGGACTTTTATATCTAGACTACATATATCTTTATATATTGACTAATTGAAGAATAATAATTAAACCATTATAAATCATATTATTTTCAGGCCTCAAAGCGAACACTTTTTGCAAGGAGCACATTTAAAATTAGATTTTCAAAAGTGAACTATAAAATTAATGAATATTAGCAGAAAACTGTAAGCTAACTAATACTCAATACCATTTTGAAGCAATTGTGACAGATAATTTGATTAAGAAACAGAATTTATTAAGTATGACCCAAATTTGGCAACTCAAAATTAGTAGGAACCAATTTAGGAGCATTTGCTCCATATTTTTTCAGTTTGCTCCCTGTAATTTTGAGTTGCCAAATTTGGGTCATACTTAATAAATTCTGTTTCTTAATCAAATTATCTGTCACAATTGCTTCAGTGTACCTGGCTTGTTAGGTTTAACAAATCGAAAAATTAAATAATTCATCAACAATTGAAAAATAATTGAATAAACAAAACAAAACTTTCAGATTTGAAATACAACTTTAAATTAACTTTTCATTTACCCAAACTGAATACACTTTATTCCTTTGTGAGGCATAACACTTGGCTGAGAGCATACAGCCAGTACTTGTTTTAGTTACTGAAATTGTCAATTGACACAATTAATGACCATCATTAGGTATATTACAAGTTAAATAATTTTATACCTTGATGATGTGATGAAATTGATATCATAATGTCATAATTGAGAAATATCCCTAACTACTTGTGTCAAGTATATGAAATGAGTACATTCTCCATTTTATCTTGATTGATTTTGAGACAGTGCATATTATCTTAAATATATTTACACAACACAACTGTAACAGTATATGGGCCTAAATGAAAGCAGAAATTGCAAGTACTGAAGTCTATACCTTGTCACTGTGTGAGATGAATATATCCATAATATTTACCCAAAAAAGTTTGGATGAATATATAAAAGATAACTTTTAGGTAAAGTGATCTAGTTGTCAGCATCCAGTGAGTATTAGCAGTACATGTATTTGAGTGAGCAGGCATGTTATGTGTATAAACTTTAAAATTTAAGTTTAAATATCACGAAAATAGGTGACCTATGGAAACAAGAAATTTTAGGGTAATATGTAATCGGTCTAAAGACTTCACATTTGTAATAATATAGTGCCATAGCATAAAGAACTGTGTTGTTTGGCTAGAAGTTCAAATAAAAATGTCATTCGCTATCATTATAATTCCCCAATAAGTATTTATTTGACAACTACACATGACGATACATTTGATCGAAAACCGGACACTTTTACTTACTTTGTCTGTTTGAAACGTATTTCTCATGGAAATACTTGTAAGCCTTAGACTGGTGCGTCTTCCCTGATGCCGATGACTTCGAGGCAAGGTAAGTGTCCACCAAATTTTGTGTTAGGATACCCTCAGGCAAGAGGGAGAGATCCCGTTCTGCGAAGACACTCGCCATTTGCACTGAATTTGGTAATCTCGGCCCGCGCCGTGATCACTCAACCTCGTTTTGGATGTGAAGGCTATTTTTAGCTGCCTAATTTAGGAGGAGCCTATGGTAGTTGTCATTCACTGTATAGGGTATGGTAGTTGTCATTCACTGTATAGGGTATGGTAGTTGTCATTCACTATATAGGTTATGGTAGTTGTAATTCACTATATAGGGTATGGTAGTTGTCATTCACTATATAGGTTATGGTAGTTGACATTCACTGTATAGGGTATGGTAGTTGTCATTCACTGTATAGGGTATGGTAGTTGTCATTCACTGCATAGGGTATGGTAGTTGTCATTCAGTGTATAGGGTATGGTAGTTGTCATTCACTATATAGGGTATGGTAGTTGTCATTCACTGCATAGGGTATGGTAGTTGTCATTCACTATATAGGGTATGGTAGTTGTCATTCACTACATAGTGTATGGTAGTTGTCATTCACTGTATAGGGTAGGTAGTTGTCATTCACTGTATAGGGTAGGTAGTTGTCATTCACTATATAAGGTATGGTAGTTGACATGCACTGTATAGGGTATGGTAGTTGTCATTCACTGTATAGGTTATGGTAGTTGTCATTCACTGTATAGGGTATGGTAGTTGTCATTCACTGTATAGGGTATGGTAGTTGTCATTCACTATATAGGTTATGGTAGTTGTCATTCACTATATAGGGTATGGTAGTTGACATGCACTGTATATGTTATGGTAGTTGTCATTCACTATATAGGGTATGGTATGTGTCATTCACTATATAAGATATGGTAGTTGACATGCACTGTATAGGGTATGGTAGTTGTCATTCACTATATAGGTTATGGTAGTTGACATTCACTGTATAAGGTATGGTAGTTGTCATTCACTGTATAGGGTATGGTAGTTATCATTCACTGTATAGGGTATGGTAGTTGTCATTCACTGTATAGGGTATGGTAGTTGACATTCACTGTATAAGGTATGGTAGTAGTCATTCACTGTATAGGGTATGGTAGTTGTCATTCACTATATAAGGTATGGTAGTTGACATTCACTATATAGGGTATGGTAGTTGTCATTCACTATATAGGGTAGGTAGTTGTCATTCACTATATAGGGTATGGTAGTTGTCATTCACTATATAGGTTATGGTAGTTGTCATTCACTGTATAGTGTATGGTAGTTGTTATTCGCTGTATAAGTTATGGTAGTTGTCATTCACTGTATAGGTTATGGTAGTTGTCATTCACTGTATAGGGTATGGTAGTTGTCATTCACTATATAGGGTATGGTAGTTGTCATTCACTGTATAGGCTATGGTAGTTATCATTCACTGTATAGGGTATGGTAGTTGTCATTCACTATATAGGGTATGGTAGTTGTCATTCACTGTATAGGGTATGGTAGTTGTCATTCACTATATAGGGTATGGTAGTTGTCATTCACTGTATAGGGTATGGTAGTTGACATTCACTATATAGGGTATGGCAGATGTCATTCACTATATAGGGTATGGTAGTTGTCATTCACTGTATAGGGTATGGTAGATGTCATTCACTGTATAGGGTATGGTAGTTGTCATTCACTATATAGGTTATGGTAGTTGTCATTCACTATATAGGGTATGGTAGTTGTCATTCACTGTATAGGGTATGGTAGTTGACATTCACTATATAGGGTATGGCAGTTGTCATTCACTGTATAGGTTATGGTAGTTGTCATTCACTGTATAGGTTATGGTAGTTGTCATTCACTGTATAGGGTATGGTAGTTGTCATTCACTATATAGGGTATGGTTGTTGACATTCACTGTATAGGGTATGGTAGTTGACATTCACTGTATAGGTTATGGTAGTTGTCATTCACTATATAGGGTATGGTAGTTGTCATTCACTATATAGGGTATGGTAGTTGTCATTCACTGTATAGGGTATGGTAGTTGACATGCACTGTATAGGGTATGGTAGTTGTCATTCACTGTATAGGGTATGGTATGTGTCATTCACTGTATAAGGTAGGGTAGTTGTCATTCACTGTATAGGGTATGGCAGTTGTCATTCACTGTATAGGGTATGGTAGTTGACATTCACTGTATAGGGTATGGTAGTTGTCATTCACTGTATAGGGTATGGTAGTTGTCATTCACTATATAGGGTATGGTAGTTGTCATTCACTGTATAGAGTATGGTAGTTGACATTCACTGTATAGGGTATGGTAGTTGTCATTCACTATATAAGGTATAGTAGTTGACATGCACTGTATAGGGTATGGTAGTTGTCATTCACTATATAGGGTATGGTTGTTATCATTCACTATAGGTTATGGTAGTTATCATTCACTATATAGGTTTTGGTAGTTGTCATTCACTATATAGGTTATGGTAGTTGTCATTCACTATATAGGGTATGGTTGTTGACATTCACTGTATAGGGTATGGTAGTTGACATTCACTGTATAGGGTATGGTAGTTGTCATTCACTATATAAGGTATGGTAGTTGACATGCACTGTATAGGGTATGGTAGTTGTCATTCACTATATAGGCTATGGTTGTTATCATTCACTATATAGGTTATGGTAGTTATCATTCACTATATAGGTAATGGTAGTTGTCATTCACTATATAGGTTATGGTAGTTGTCATTCACTATATAGGGTATGGTTGTTATCATTCACTGTATAGGTTATGGTAGTTATCATTCACTATATAGGTTATGGTATTTGTCATTCACTGTATAGGTTATTGTAGTTATCATTCACTATATAGGTTATGGTAGTTGTCATTCACTGTATAGGTTATGGTTGTTATCATTCACTATATAGGGTATGGTAGTTGACATTCACTATATAGGTTATGGTAGTTGTCATTCACTATATAGGGTATGGTATTTGTCATTCACTATATAGGTTACGGTAGTTGACATTCACTATATAGGGTATGGTAGTTGTCATTCACTATATAGGGTAGGTAGTTGTCATTCACTGTATAGGGTATGGTAGTTGTCATTCACTATATAGTGTATGGTAGTTGACATTCACTATATAGGGTATGGTAGTTGTCATTCACTATATAGGGTATGGTAGTTGACATTCACTATATAGGGTATGGTAGATGTCATTCACTATATAGGTTATGGTTGTTGACATTCACTATATAGGGTATGGTAGTTGTCATTCACTATATAGGGTAGGTAGTTGTCATTCACTGTATAGGGTATGGTAGTTGTCATTCACTATATAGTGTATGGTAGTTGACATTCACTATATAGGGTATGGTAGTTGTCATTCACTATATATAGGGTATGGTTGTTGACATTCACTATATAGGGTATGGTAGATGTCATTCAATGTATAGGTTATGGTAGTTGACATTCACTGTATAGGTTATGGTAGTTGACATGCACTGTATAGGTTATGGTTGTTGACATTCACTGTATAGGGTATGGTAGTTGACATTCACTGTATAGGTTATGGTAGTTGACATTCACTGTATAGGGTATGGTAGTTGTCATTCACTATATAAGGTATGGTAGTTGACATTCACTGTATAGGGTATGGTTGTTGACATTCACTGTATAGGTTATGGTAGTTGACATGCACTGTATAGGGTATGGTAGTTGTCATTCACTATATAGGGTATGGTTGTTATCATTCACTATATAGGTTATGGTAGTTATCATTCACTATATAGGTTATGGTAGTTGTCATTCACTATATAGGTTATGGTAGTTGTCATTCACTATATAGGTTATGGTTGTTATCATTCACTGTATAGGTTATGGTAGTTATCATTCACTATAAAGGTTATGGTATTTGTCATTCACTGTATAGGTTATGGTAGTTATCATTCACTATATAGGGTATGGTAGTTGACATTCACTATATAGGTTATGGTAGTTGTCATTCACTATATAGGGTATGGTAGTTGTCATTCACTATATAGGGTATGGTAGTTGTCATTCACTATATAGGTTATGGTAGTTGTCATTCACTATATAGGGTAGGTAGTTGACATTCACTATATAGGGTATGGTAGTTGTCATTCACTATATAGTGTATGGTAGTTGTCATTCACTGTATAGGGTATGGTAGTTGTCATTCACTATATAGTGTATGGTAGTTGACATTCACTATATAGGGTATGGTAGTTGTCATTCACTATATAGGGTATGGTAGTTGTCATTCACTATATAGGGTATGGTAGTTGTCATTCACTTAATAGGGTATGGTAGTTGTCATTCACTGTATAGGGTATGGTAGTTGTCATTCACTGTATAGGGTATGATGGTTGTTATTCACTGTATAGGGTATGGTAGTTGTTATTCACTGTATAGGGTATGATAATTGTTATTCACTATATAGGGTATGGTAGTTGTTATTCACTGTATAGGGTATGGTAGTTGTCATTCACTGTATAGGGTATGGTAGTTGTCATTACTGTATAGCTTTGGTAGCTTTTTTAATGAATATTACATCATATAAAAACGTATGAGTTTAAATTAGATTAGAATAGATTAGTCAATGAAATAAAAAAGGAATACCAGAACTTGAAATGTAAAGGCTTGTTTTTAATTAAATGTTTAAATGTTTATTTGTTTTAAACTGTTTATGTTAGGTTTTAAATATTTAACAATTAAAAATGATGATGCATAAATTCAGAATTAAATTGATATCAACTTGTATTTCAAAAGATGGAAATAATGTTATGTTTGCAAGAAATCTGACCCTTGGGTCATCAGCTATCGATCATGAATCTTAAAATAACTTTAAAACCGAAATACAGAGCTAGCAATAGTTCGGCAATGACCAGAGAAAATGAAAACAGGTGTTCTCTTTAAAGTCTCCATTTTCAACATCACGATAACTCACATTTTATAACACAGACACGTTTACTGAACCCGAAACAAATTGCTAGCCCCTTCAGTTATGATTAACATACAGATAAATGTAAACTTAACCTCCTGGTACTGAAAGTTTAAAATAGATATATAGCAAGACGTAGTAACAACTGTTTGTTATGTCGGCGACTGTTTTAATGTTTTGTGTTCGTGGTTATGGTGTTTGTGTTACTGATTTTCATTAGTTTGATGATGTTGATTTTGATGATGCTGAAGCTGATGCTGAAGCTGATGCTGATGCTGATGCTGATGATGACATGTGGTGATGATAATGACGATAATGATTATGATTATTGAGATGATGATGATGACGTTGATGGTTATGATATAATAATGGTGATGGTGATGATAATGATGATGAATGGTGATGAATGGTGATAAGATAAGATAAGATAAGATAAGATGACACTTTATTACCCAAAAGGGAATTCTTCTTGAATCAAATAGAGCTCATGGCATGAAATACATATGGACATTTATATAATAAGTTAAATATTAATACAAAGTCTATTTACATTTAAAATACATAAAAATACACACACACACACATTCACATAAATACACGTAATTTGAGGCCTTCAGGAAAATAATAAGGAGCACAGTCAATGTTTATCTGACATTTTGTTGAGAAGTGAAATACTTGAAGGTACGAATGACTTCTTAGTTCTGTTATATCTGTGGAAAGGCATATTAAACCGTTTACCGGATGGCAAAAGTGAATATTCTGAATGCAGGACATGTGATGGATCTGAAATAATCTTTCGAGCGTGTGATAATACTTTGTCGTCATTTATGGACGCCGGGTGATCTAAAATGGTACCAGCAATTTTTGAACTTATATTTACAATTTTGATTAATTTGTTTTTATCTTGAAGACTAAGAGAGCCGTACCAACATTGCATGCTAAATGATAAAACGCTTTGAACAAAACATGTGTAGAAAACTTTCATTAATTTCACATCAACATCAAATGATTTCAATTTCCTCATGAAATATAGTCTCTGTTGGCACTTCCTGTACAGAGCTTGTGTATTGTTATTCCAGTTCAATTTGCTATCGATAATAGTACCAAGGTACTTGTATTCTGGCACACTTTCTACAGGAGTATCACTTATTTTGATGGGTTCTAACTGCTTTCTCCCCATTCTGAAATCAAAAACCATTTCCTTTGTTTTTTTCACATTAATATGAAGAAAATTATCCTGGCACCAATCTGATAGATTTGAAATATCTGATCAATATTGATCTTCAGAAGAATTATCATTCAATAGAGCAATAAGAGCAGCATCATCAGCAAATTTCACAATTGAACAATTTTGAGTATGTGCAACACAGTCATTCGTATATGTGATAAACAGCACTGGTGACAGAACGCATCCTTGTGGGGCGCCGGAATTGATGGTAATAGTTGAGGAGTGACAGTTATTCACACGGACAGACTGTGTCCTATTGGTAAGAAAGTCACTTATCCATTTAATAATGGATGGGTTGACACTCATGTTGATGAGTTTACGGACAAGGAGATGAGGCTGAATTGTATTAAACGCCGACGAGAAATCAACAAATAATACACGGGCATAAGATTTTGGAGTTTCAAGATGATTGTACAGTTTATTCAACAACGTTAGAGTGGCATCTTCCACTCCACGCTTATGATGATGATGATGATGATGCTATAATAATGGTGATGGTGATGATAATGATGATGAATGGTGATAATGATGATGATGATGATAATGATGATGATGATGATGATGATATATTAATGATGATGGTGATGATGATGATGATAATAATGGTGATGATGTCGATGATAATGATGATGACGATGACGATGACGATGACGGCGCCGACGCCTCCGACGACAACGACGACGAGGACGAGGACGAGGACGACGACGACGACGACGAGGATTATGATGATGATGATGATGATTTTGTTGTTTGAGGTGGTGGTGGTGATGCTATAACTGGTGATATTGTGGATGAAATTGATGATGATAAGGGTGGTTGTGTAACTATAAAGCCTTAGCTATATGACCTCTTCCTCATGAATCATCAACGTCAGTATCAAAGAGCCTATTCCGGCGCCACAGCTGTAGCTATTGATGTTATGTGAAATGTTGTTGATGATAATGATGTCTGTGGCAGAATTGATGATCTTGTTGATGAAGTTGTTATGTTAGATGCTGAAACTGGTATTGCTGCGACTCCTTATCATGGATATTATAGTTTAAACGGCAGTTGTACGTAAATCCTAAGTACTTACCATGCATCATGAAATAATAACAGACAGAGTTTTAATGATTAAAAGTATTCAACATTAACAATGGAATCACATGTTAACAATACCTGCAGGTCCTGTTACTTTCAGATAAGGAACATTGCCTCAATACGCAACATGCTCACTTTTGATGCTACCCACCACCTTGTTCGTGCTTTGGTGCTGTCACGCTTGGATTACTGTTGTAGTCTCTTGGGCAACATCCGTCAAGACCTTGTATGTAAGCTGCAGAAAGTGCAAAACTCCGCGGCAAGGTTGATTTGTAGAGCCAGCAAGCGCAGCCATGTAACACCAACGCTGATGTACTTACATTGGCTACCAATTGGTCAGAGAATAGAGTACAACGTACTTAGTCTAACGTACAAGTGCCTCAACAACAAAGCCCCTCGCTACCTGAAAGATCTTCTCACTCAGTACGTCCTAGCACGGCCATTAAGATCAGGCACAAACTATCAGTTGAACGTTCCTAAGGTTAGACTTAGGAAATATGGACACAGGCAGTTCTCATACATTGCGCCCGTCTTATGGAACTCATTGCCACTTCACATTCGCCAAGCAACATCTGTGGACTCCTTCCAATCTCAGCTAAAAACTGTCCTTTTTACGAAAGCCTATGGGCTTTCATAAACTCTCTTCTGACACCAGCTCTACTCACATGCCTAGCGCCTAGAGAAATCACTAAGTGATTTGATTATGTCTGCGCTATATAAGAACACATATTATTATTATTTATTATTAAGTATCATTTCAGTGATTTTAGATATTATCGTTTCCAGAAGTCTTGAATGGTATCAAACTTGTCCAGTACCATGTGAGGAACTGTTATACGCGATTTAATTCAAATGAGTGGAATTTTTTTTATGGTTTTATGTTAATCCAAATTGTATAAATTTTGCTTTTGTGTAACTATTTCTTTAACACAATAGGAGAATATGTCAAGTTACGTAGAGGAAACAAAATAAGTTCCTTCTTACCTTTTATATCATATCAACCATTCTTCCCCAATATTCTTCTGTTATTCATTCCAACCCCATGCATGTCTGAGTGGGATAATTTATACATCTTTTTCAAGTTACAGAATATTCAAAAGTAATGCATAGTTTTAATTGAAAAACTCTTGAGGGGAAATGAAGTAGTTTAAGCATAATTTCTATTTTCTACAATGTGACCGATCATGAAAGGTTATTAGGTAATGATATCTAACAACCTACTAAGAAGGGGCAAATATTTTAGAAGCATAAGAAGCATTTTGAATAAATTTGGAGTATTTTTAACCAAAAAGAATTGAATGGGAGCACGATCGTGTCTGCGCTGTCCTTTGTACTGCACTTGTGTGACAGTCAAATTAAATTTTGACAGAGAACCGTCTATTCTCATCTTTTATAAGCTAACATGCACTATAAAAGATCTTAAAACTGCATTTTATCACTGCGGAATAGAACTGTGAGCAGGTTTCAGCAACACTGGTGAGTCAACATTTCTTCTATTTCAATTTATTTTATGTACTTACATGTACTTATATTAGCTTAGTAGTCATCCAAATTTGCTTTTATGAAAAGAATTTGTAATAATTTTTATCTTCTATATGTTAATTCATAAACCATAATGAGCCTTTTAACGGTGAAATATTTAATGACTATGTAAAATTGAGTTGAATTCGATTGCTTGCTCAATTGTCATAAGGATTAAGGACAGATTGAAGAATTTGTCTTAAATTAAGTAGACTTCTGTGTTTACGATGGGTTTATAGGGCTCATTATGGAAGAAACGTTTTACTTACTCGTCCTCCTTTGAATGATGATATACTTACCATATATCACACTTGGTTAAGGATAGACAGCTTTGATAGCCGTTGAATAACAAGATTTGATTTCTCATGATATTCATGAACATGGTTTTAAACGCACTGAATCCAATTATGGAGATTTTTGCGCTATACAAGAACTATTCATTATTATCATTATTATTTAATATTCAATTATCTTGTTATAACTTATAACAAAAAGAAATATGTTTTCTCAATACTGTCAAATTATAGTTCGACAAAATATCAGTCTTCCAGAGCAAATTTGAATATTCAAAATCCAATTGGACTTTGAAGGCGACGATCAGTTTTGCATACATGATAAAATATATTGGGCAAAACAATTAGAGATCATGATTTTTTTATCACGCCGAATTTGTTAATCAACAAGAGGGGACAAGCTATATAACAATAACAATATTGTTTCGCAATATTTAATGAAACATCTTGATTTAACCACGAGGCGGGCATGAACATGGTATTGCACATTACTGACCTGATCCAACCCAGTGAACAGCCGACCAAGATACTGATGAACGAGTGCCATAACGCGGGAAACACAGTAAAAGGAATATTTATACTTGGTATGGCAACCATGTGCCCTAATAACGGTTGACATCTTGGTCCAGGATGAGACCTAGGCTATTTTATTGTGGATGATTTTTCTATTCTTGTCTGAGTGCATTTTCAAGGTTATCAAGAGTCTGTGGTTGGTCAGGAAGCTGTGAAAGTCGGTGCTGAAGCTGGTCCCTGATATGCTCAATGGGATTGAGATCCGGAGACAGGACAGGCCCTTCCATAACTTGAATTTCAAGGTAGTTGTTCAACACTCTGCCACGGTATGGACTAGCATAATCATCTGTAAAAACGAACTCTTGACCAAGAGCTCCTGCAAATAACCTGACAAGTGGATGAAGAATCTCACTACGATAGTGGATAGTGCTCCATGTCGTATGGCTACCATTTCAGTACGGCCAGCAAGAAAACTCCCACCCTAATGATGACCGATCCTACACCAAATCGATCATATTCATCAACAAGATTCTGGCAGTAACGTTGTCTGGCCGCTCTCCGAACTCGTCTACGACCCTCTTGAAAGTCAAGATAGAACCTGGAGTCATATGTGTTCTGCCTCCTAACGACTTCTATCCCAGTTCACATGTTTACGTGCAATGTCCAGTCGGGCTGGTTTGTGAGCCCAAAGATTTGATTGATGGAGTCTGTTTCTTACTGTGTTGGGTGTTATATTCATTCAAATGGCAGTATTGAATTCTCTAGCAAATGCTTGAGCAGTTGCAAAGTGATGTCTCCGGGCCATCATAACAATGCAGTGGTTCTGACGTTTTGCTGTGGGTCGTGGACTTCTTTGTCTTTCATTGACTCTACCAGTTTCTTGGAAGCACAGTCTGCAAATTACACTCTTGGACACACCGAATGATGCAGCAACATCTCCTTGCGTTCGTCTTTCCGACAGCCTGGTTTCGCTGATGAGCCTGTAGATGGCGTCTTTGGGGTAGCATTATTGGCTGGAATCGTTCCTCTTTACTTTACTGGATCAGTGATATAGGCCATGTGTTGTTAATGTTGATCGGCTAATGGTGAAAAGGCATGTTACCTACTCCACGTGTTGCGTTTGTGCAACGTTCTTCATTTATCGGTATGTTCCCAGCCATTGTTATAGAAAAAACTTCATGATCCCTTTTTTTGTGTCCAGTATATAGAGAATCTCACCAAGTGTCTTCTTCTTACAAGTTGATAAAAGTAACAAATATCCGAGGCTTGCCGATAATATATTTTTTATCAACGAGTGTTGATATAATTGATATCAGAAGACACGAGGGTGAGATTCTATATTATCTAAAATACCTTTTCATCACATTTGCACGAAAAATATACATCTTTGATCACTGCATAGCCCCCAAACTCCTGAACTAATGATGTCATAGCAGTGAGACCTCATCGTGTTTATGACGTCATAATATTATGTCGTCATCACCGATGATGCAAACTGTTTGTGATGTCATGTCCCTTCTAATGACAGGGCATTGTTCACAATCTACTGTCTACAAACACAGTTTTGGATGACAAATTATAAGCTTCTCCCCCATCTCGAAAAGCGCAAGAAAGATATAATCTTGTTTACAGACATTGCAGTGCTGTACGTGCTATATTGCTTGAAATGGTTGATTTTAGGAGCTTATGAACACAGAAAAACACTAGATGTCACCTGCTTCTAAAGAATTCATCATATGTAAGATTTTCAAATACAAATATTTCGAGTTGTTGATGTCGTATGCTCAAACCTGAGAAGAGAACACATAAATCATCATTTAAAGAATACTTTTAAGTATTTAATAGTTTTTGAAAAAGGAAATGTTATGTTCTGAAATTGTTCTAAAATTAATTTTGAGGTAACACATCTTCATCAACAAATAAGAATTGTCTTTGTGAAAATCAATAAACGTGCCTATTTTCTCACATATTGACAACATTTAGAAGGGGTTATGGTAGTGTAAAATCTATTTTTAACTTTGTCTAAATTAAACAAAGATAAAAAAAAAGTCATAATCAGACACCAATTATTTTTATTAGAATAACGTCCCATGATTTAATACATCGCAAGTCTGTTAGATATTAAATAAATTTAAATAAACTGTGGTGTGTACTTTCTCCTGCCTGGGGGTTTATAAAATTAACGTACAAAAAAAAGTACATGCCTCAGTCATTTGTTTATATATTTTAATATGTAATAGGCATGTGATGTATTTGGTTATCGCATGATAAACATAGCCAATATTTAAAGCATCTTGAACAAATTTTGTTTTTACTGGTTGATGGTCTATCAAAAATCGAAATTTACATCAAAATGACCCCAAACATGTTTGAAATGGTGTAAATGTTTAAGGAGGAAGCTTATTCATTGATTCTAACATATTACATATTCTTACATGCTTATACACATTATTGCTTTATCAAGACCTATTTCGATAAAATATTTCAATCAAATTCAAAATCTAATTTTTAGTAAAAAAATCCATGGTTATATCAACTGTGGTATGTGCTTTTTTTGTAACTCAGTGTATTTAATACTTAGCGCCTGTGAAATTACCGTATGTCCTCAAAATTACCTTATTTCGACAGATGACCATGGAAATGACACTGAGTTTGGTCCTGCTGTGTCTGCCAGTTGTTCTACCGTTGGGTGAGTTTACTGGACCTTTAAAGGGGCAGTAGCAAGTTTTTTGAATGTTTTATATTTTACTGATAATTGTACGTTTATGCTTAATGTATTATCTTGACAGTGTCAAAAATATCATAACACAAATCAATCATCCATAGTCAGAGGACAAAGTATAAAGATTCACGTAAAATCCATTGGCGGCCATATTGTTTGAACACCTTTAATTCAGTTTGTGTTAGAAAAAGGAATCGCATCTCTGATTTGGGATGATTGGTTTGTGTAATGAGATTATCGACACTATCAAAATAAGACATTTAGCATTACCTTTAAAGGGGCAGTAGCACGTTTTTAGGGGGAATATAAGGTGATGTCAGGAAAATGAAAATTAATGGTTCCAATTGAAAAACAATGTATTTAAACTAAATGGAGCAGTAATAATTCAAATATATAACTTAAAGTTTAGCCATGCGACTGTTTTTCTTACACAAAATGAATTAAAGGTGTTCACACAAAAATGGCCGCCAATGGATTTTATGTGAATCTTCAAACTTTGTCCTCTGACTATGGATGATTGGTTTGTGTAATGAGATTTTTGTCACTGTCGAAATAATACATTTCGCATTAACTTACAATTATCAGTGAAAATTTTGAAATTTAAAATTATCAGAAAACGTGCTACTGCCCCTTTAAAATATCAGTGGATATTGAAAATAAAAATTAGAAAAACGTGCTACTACCCCTTTAAAGCATTTGATATTACATACCTCTGGTCTTCTTTTGCATTTCTGCAAATTTGTTTACCAATGTAAACAATGATTCTGCAATCATACTATATTGCTATTGTTAAGGACGAACTGATTCTGCCATCATTCTCTATTGCCATTGGTATGGACGAAATGATTCTGCAATCATACTATATTGCTATTTTTAAGGACGAAATGATTCTGCCATCATACTCTATTGCTATTGTAAAGGACGAAATAATTCTTCAATCATTCTCTTTTGCTATTGTTAAGGACGAACTGATTCTGCCATCATTCTCTATTGCTATTGTTAAGGACGAAATAATTCTGCCATCATTCTCTATTGCTATTGTTAAGGACGAACTGATTCTGCCATCATTCTCTATTGCTTTTGTTAAGGACGAACTGATTCTGCCATCATTCTCTATTGCTATTGTTAAGGACGAACTGATTCTGCCATCATTCTCTATTGCTATTGTTAAGGACGAAATAATTCTGCTATCATTCTCTATTGCTATTGTTAAGGACGAACTGATTCTGCCATCATTCTCTATTGCTATTGTTAAGGACGAACTGATTCTGCCATCATTCTCTATTGCTATTGTTAAGGACGAACTGATTCTGCCATCATTCTCTATTGCTATTGTTAAGGACGAAATAATTCTGCCATCATACACTATTGCTATTGGTCTTCCATTATTCCAGGGTACCCAGTTTCGAGCCGTAAATGGGTTTCTCCTCAACACATCATGACACAGCCCAAGTCGCCATGGCAACGCCCTCAGTACAACCAGTACAATCAGTACAACCCTCCTCCGCCTCCTCCACCGCCTCCTCAGAAGTACCCGAACATGTACCCCGCCCCGTATCGCCCGGGGTATCCTCAGAACTATCCCTCAGCACCTCAGTATAACCCACCGCCTCAGGTTCAGCAGTATCAGTATAGGTATGCTCAAAAGCCAGCAGTTGTACCGCCCCCGAATGGCCCGTATGGTAGGCAATACCCGTACGGACAACAACCATCCTGGGCCTACCCTCCCCAGCGCCCTCCTCAGTACCAACCTAGGCCCTACCAGCCTCCCGCGCCCCAACTTTTGACTCCTCTCGATCCTGTGGCTGCCAGCTTCATTGAAGGATTTGACCTTCCCACACATTTGGAGCTTCAGCTTACAAGTCAATTATCCAATGCTCTGCGACAACCAAATCCTTCTGAAGCATTTGCAAGAGTGATGGCTTCGATTCAATCCTTAACTTTAGGAACTGCAGGGTTCGGGATACCGACCTTGCCGCAGCCGACACAAAACCGTCCGGGAAATTACGGTGTTCCTGTGATTGGATAGGCTTTAACTGGATAAATTTGACAACATGTCAAAAGTGATTAAGATCTGATAATAAAATCTGATAAAATATATGCGAGCAGAACGCGTGTGGTGTTGACATCAGAGACACATTTATGGTTTAAACATTTTTCCGAATATTTTATTGTAGCAAATGGAAATGGAAATGTTATGCTCATGTATCTAATAAAGATATTTGGAATTTGTACCATAATGAGATGTGTACACTCAATGCATTTGAGAGCATTAAAGTCGACATCGCGAGACTTCATAAGACCAGCGATCGTGCGTGCAATCAAGTTGAGTCAAATTAAAGTTTTTCGTTTTATTTTGTAGGCCTAGGTCTTTTCATCAGGGAATTAATACTCATATTGCCCTTGGTTTGTTTGCCTGTCCTAATTTGGCCTACATACACCCCGCACACTACCAAAACAACATTACGGTTGAGTTCACATCACACATGAACACTCACCCCTTAAGTATAATGAACTCTCCCATCCAGGTGGGTTAGAGCTTTACCTACTTTTGATTCTTTCATTTTATTTCGCTTCATTTCAAATTTTGTTCTCATCGTCATATTTAACAAGTTCATGCACTTCATTTTTTTGATTTCTTCATAAATCATCATGAGATTATTAATGAATATGATACAGTAACCATTTTATATTTAATGGGTTTGATGATAACCAATAAGTTTTAATATAAGCGGGGCGTAGGCCATGATAAATGTACGTGATATCAGAACAAGCCTATTCAATGTTGTCAATCAAACGGTTACACCAATTTAAACCTGCTAGCCTCTTCAAAAAGACATATTTTAAAATGTTGGTCCACTGTAGCGGTAATTTGCTTCCAAAAAAGAGTTCATAGATATCGTGCCGTTGTCTTTCTCACATCGACACTGATTGGCTGACTGGAGAGTCACATGACACGGTCTAATCAGAAAAGCAGCGATGACCAGGGATAGGTTCCAAATGCTGTACGGCTGAAGTGACGCCGATTATTCGACAGCTAATCGACCGGTTAAGCAAATCAAGTGCACCTACCCACCGACATAAATGCGAGCAAAATATATTAACAACTCACAGAGTTATTTTATAATATCTCTGGTTAATCAAAAATGCATCGAATTGAGTCTGTTTTTCTGATACTTTTTACTATTTGACCATCACTTTGCAAACATGGTACGAATCCTTAAATGAAGGGTTCTGGGCAAAATGTCAATAACCCTGAAAGCCTTTTCCCGAGATTTCTATCACTAGTGGGTCGCAAGAGACAGATCTTTTATTTTCTTATGCATTATCTCTCTTAGCTCTTTGGGACTTGCATCATACCTGCTTTGAGATAAGCCACCAAATTTTCATTTTTGTTGGTAAAAATGTGACAACCCTTTAAAAATTGGGACACAGGCAATTTTTTTAAAGAAGAAATTTGTCTTCAGAACCCTACATTCTAATAATGAAGAAACATCAGAATAATTAAAATTAGATAGTTACAGTGTCATGACCATATCCTTTGTGGAAATACATTTTTTGTTTATTGGAACAATTGGTTATCATGTTTTACCCATAAAATAACTATTCAACATGTAACAATTTCAAACGTGTTTTTCTCAAAAGTAGAAATGTATAGGTTATCATAGTTTTGCCCCGGACCTTTCAATTGTAATCCAGATGTTATCTGCCAAAATTACTAAATTGAAAGATATCATCCAACAGAATTACAATACAGCAAGACACCGTTTAGATTTCCTTACTAATCTGTTCATCGATGACGACGGTTTATGGATGGGGTCTGTGATTTCCTTCTAAAGGTCTATCTTTAAATTGATAATTACTGGTTGAGTGTAACTTTGGGTAGTTTTTACCTTTACTGTGATTGGTGCTAAAACTGCCCTGCTTTTCCGTCTAGACAAAATTATTTTTAATCAAAATGTTCATTATCATTTTTACACTTATTGCTAACAATCTTGTAGTTTATCCCTCGCGGTAACGATATATTGCGATATACCAAACATGTAGAATGTATCATTATTACACTTGTTGTTAACAATCTTGCTGTATATCCCTCGCAATATCGATATATTGCGTCATACAAAACATGTAGACTGTAAATTTATTGTCAGGGGTCTTCAACATCAGAATGTTAAAGAATTGATTCAATTTTGAACTAGCTGTTCAAATTGATTCTACGGACGTTAATATTAATTAACAAGTATAAAACGACGACTAATATTCAACTCCTAAATGTTTGTTGTTCGTGTGAATGTACAGCTGCGTTTCTTAAGTTTGTTCACTTACCTTGTATCCTAGTGCAAATATCATGTAATTTGGAATGCGTTTGAGACATCTTAGCATTGTGAAACGAAACCAATCATGTTGAAATTTCACTGCATAAGATAAGATTCAGTTTGCATTAACATATTCGAATGTCATACCTAACAGAAAACCGTCACAAATTTGGCATGTCATTGAAGTGACCTTGGGTCGAAATTTCGAAAACACTGTTTTCTATTTTTCTCTACAAAACCCTTCAAAAGCGATCAACAGTTTTAGATCTTATTCATATTTATTCCTTTGCACTAAGGCAATGTAACTGTGCTGATTGTTTACCTACAAAATTTACATGGATTATTTTAATTGAAATTTAAGAAAATCCGAATTTCACGAATATGATCTAGCCCCAGTGATGAGATGATCCCGAAATATGGTTTGTAAATGGTTATTTTACACATGGATAATTGATGATCCTTTGCAAGTGGTCCTGGAATTATTTAATGGACGTCAAAACGAAACCCAAATTACATGATATTTGCACTAAGATACACAAGCAAGTGTACAAACTTAACATACGCAGCTGTATACCTGCAATATTTTCTAATAAAAGTTGTTATGATAGTTCTGATGAATCTAACCACAGTGTCCTTCAGCAATTATTTACTTTCATGGTGACCTTGACCTACTTCCAATTTGACAATTCTAAAATTGAAAAAATATCGTTGTTTCTTAACAAGAAAGTGATTCTTAATTGAAATATGTAACTTATCGCTCTCTTAATGTTGATTGACACTAGTTTCGTATTTTGAACAAAGTACCAAGTTATAAACTCTTTCTGCTCAAGTTTTAAAGGGACAGTAGCACGTTTTCAGGGGCGATATAAGGTGATGTCAGGAAAATGAAAATTAGTGGTTCC
This sequence comes from Steromphala cineraria, assembly GCA_916613615.1. Taxonomy (NCBI): domain Eukaryota; kingdom Metazoa; phylum Mollusca; class Gastropoda; order Trochida; family Trochidae; genus Steromphala; species Steromphala cineraria. The sequence goes on from OU744733.1 coordinate 44,320,284, forward strand.
AATTGAAAGACAATGCATTTAAACTAAATGGAGCAGTAGTGATTCAAATATATAATGTAAAGTTTAGCCATGGGATTCCCTTTTCTTACAAAAAATTAATTAAAGGTGTTTACACAAAATGTCCGCCCATAGGTGAATCTTCACTATCACTATAATACATTTAGCATTAACGTACAATTATCAGTGAAAAAAAATAAAATATATAATTTTCAAAAAACGTGCCACTGCCCCTTTAAATGCTTAAAAATAACACGGTGATGCAACTACCTCTGTATTGTTGAAAATGAAGAATAACTAACACGATTTTTCCAAAAGTTAAACATAATGATCTTTATCAATTGAATATTGAAATGCATTTAAAAGGGTTGATTATATCGTATTTAAGTGACCAGCTGTGACCCTAGTGGTATGAACAATTGAAAACAATATATTCAATTCGAACGTTGAAAAAAGGCGTGCTTTTCTTTTTTGGGAGAATGTTTATAATTTCTCTTTAAGGATTGTCGCACGACAATAAGGGAGAGTGCTAGTGTGTTTAAAGTTTAATGTAAGGAACTTGTATGTTCTATGTGGTCTATGTGCTTGGCGCGCATGTACAATTTCCTAGCAAAAATGATTTAATGGACTATAATATTTTACGACGAAATGCCTCCATCATAGTATTGAAACCGTGACGTGAAATCAACGTTGTCAATTTTCATTACCTATGGTAAATTTTCATAACAATAAACAATCATTGAATAGGCGACAATGAAAATAATTTGCTAGTAAAGAACATTATTTACATATTTAGTATAAGAACAAGCATTGTTACTCGCCCGTTGAAGATACCGGTGGTTTCAATGATAAAGCACAATTGTTCACCAAAATTAACCTATACAACATGCATACATGTGTGTGGCAGTTCTGATGTCCTTTAAAAATATTTAAAATTTATTAATCTGGAAATCGTGACCCAGGATAAGACGACACAGTGTTGTCAATCTTAAAATGACAAAATGTAAATGAGAATGTTTGAAATTAATTGTTGTCACTATCTCAGGTAAAACATATATCTGTGGTAATAAAACTTGGTAATAAAACTTGTCGCAATATTCATAAAAGTATTGCATATATTTAAGATATAAATTTAAAAGTAAATTCCACAGTTTTAACCACTTTTCCAATAATGTTTCAGAGTATCTATATCAAGTTATAACTATACGTTTATTTAAAATATACCAAAATCTCACAATATTTCAAACAATGAAACCACTCGTTTACAGATATTGGCCATCTCTCCTCACAGAGGCAGATCCAGTCACTAAATGTTGATCACATCTCTGTACCAATTCGACCAAATCCTTGGTTTGCCCTTGTGGAAAAAATTGCAGAACAATCCATTCGAATTTTTAAAGCAAATGACAACACTTCTCGCATGGAAAGGGTGGTTCATACCACAATGCCTGATTGGAGGCAATCAAACGTAGTTGTGCAATCAGCGACGCTCTTCTTAAATCATCAATTTGGCTACTGAATCATGGCAAAAGCATTGTGATATGAACCACCCTTTCCTTGCGAGAAGCGTTTTCATTTGCTAAAGGAATTCAAATGGATTGTGGTGCAATATGTTTCCGCAAGGGGAAACTGCCGGAACACACGGATTCAATAGAACAGAGGCTATATCATCATTTCATCACTTGATGTGCCTCTGTGGGGAGAGAATGAACTTTATGGTACTTTACATGACTTGACAGTGTCCATTTACCCCCATCTCTAAACCGTCTCGGGAGATGAGCAGTGCTCAGTGCTGAACACAACTGAACAAAACAGAAGTTTATTTCTCATATTTTACATACGTTATATAGAATATATATATACTTATATACAATAAGTTACATGTTTCAATATATACATGACATAATACTTTGAGATATACATATACAGAACCTCATACGTGTGCATTTGGGTCGTTTGTATTGAACGAGTAGATGTCATGGACGCGGAGGAACAACGAGTTCGAAGAGTAGTTTTTTAATTTCTTAAATTATCTGAGAAGACGTACTGCGCATTTATACATAATGCGAACAAGGCGATGACCAAGAACACGCTCGACTGATGATTTGATACCTCAATTATCTTTTTATTTTCTCATTATTCTGCGTAATTAAACGACAAGGATAATTTTTTCAAGTGTGAAAACAAAATAACGTGATAAAAGTGATTCTATAGCCATTATTTATATAGTCCTGAATATGAAAAACGTAAAGTTCAGAGTATCGAGCGACGGGCTTCATTCAAACGACGTCACCATGGAAATGACCTCATAATGACGAGAATCGCTAGCGATGCTCTCGGAATTTGGTTCAGGATTTTCTTTTTCAAAATGTTTTGCAGTTTCTTTACTAATTAATGATAACTCTAGTTTCTCACTATATTTTTCTTTGATGTCACATTAAAAAGTACGTTTTTATCAATGCATTGAGATACATTAATTTTGATGTCTTAATTAGAAAAATGTTTGTTACTTGCGGAAAATTCCGAGAATTGCCGAAGCTTAAAAAAGTAGAACCGGGAGGCGTGCAATACGGACTTGAAGACGTATTCCGTATTGCACCCTTGTATTACTATCCTACGATTACATAAAAGGATTATAAATATCAGAAGCAACACATACACTCATATGAATTTTGAGACATTTAGTAAAATACCTTAATGGGTGGTTTTCATAAGGGAGATACTTTTTTCAACTGAAGGATATTTATAATAGTATGATGTTAGGTATTTGCTTCTCAGCTGTGAAAGGGAGGGGCAGGCTAAAAGGAAATGGAATTCGTCTCCGATGGAGATATTACACAAGTTTACAGATTCTTTCGGTTTTATCAATTGTAGTATGTTGACAATTATGTAATCAGTAAGATGGTAAACACACAAAAAGGACCGTCCAATAATCAATATTCAAGCATCATATGAATCATTTTATAAGAAAAAAGAATGTCTCACGATTGAAAATTGGAATGGTTCTGAATCTGAACATATTTTATTGAGTTTAGGATGAAAGTTTTATAAGTTATAATAAAAGCATCAGAGCATAAAAAAGACGTATACTATCACGTTTGTAAACAATGATCCGTCAAAGTGAGTTGTGTCGGGGTCGCATATACCAATCTTTATGAATAGTGTCATTTAAACAAGAAGCATTGAAAGTATCATTTTAGAAACAATAGCCGTTCAATAGTGACAAGGAGATGTTTTGAAGTGATCGAAAACCGGACAATGACGCGCGTTATTCAGCCAAACGTTTTTTTTTCAGAGTTATCTAAAGCAGTCAGAATGACAGTTTCATGTTGATACTTTTTGAAAGGTTATATTAAAGGTATGTTTTGTATTGGAGATACAAAATTGCCTTCCATAAATATAATAGACTGTTGCAAGATTATTGAAAACAATATTTTATCATGTTATTACCATTCGGTAATGAATATGTGAGATGTTTTGGATTACTATCATTTATCATGCCATTGACGTTCGTTTCAAAGCAGAAGAATACGTATTTGAGTGACTCTTTAACAAATACGCACATTATTAAAAAAATGAATACACACACAAATAGAAACAAGAGCTTAAACCTTGAATTTTGACATGAACATACAGAACAAATGAAACATGAGTGTCTTTGACGTTGTAATAAAATAAGTTCCTTTGATGTATTCAAGTGCTGGACCTTCTCAGCAAAGGTTTTTGCCTAAGGACAGAAATGGTAAAATAAAAATTTACATCGGATTACTTATCTTTTATAAAGACAAATTTAATCTTGATTTCAAAACAGTATTACATAATGGCTTATAGTTTTATATTTATTTAAACTTTATATGTATCTATAATTTAATAATCATTTTAAATAAATTTCGTTGAAGCCTGTCATATACGCTTTGCGACTTTACGTTGTATCGTTGACATTTTATTACATTCATTCGATTAAGTTACCAGAAAAAGGTAAGTAGTATTGAAATTCTTGGAAAAAAGCCTTTATAACTGTTTTTCATACATAAAAGGGGCAGTAGCACGTTTTTTTGATAATTTTATATTTTAAATATTTCACTGATAATTGTAAATTATTGCTAAATGTATCATATTGACAGTGTCAACAATCTCATTACACAAGCCAATCATCTATAGTCAGAGGACAAAGTATGAAGATTCACATAAAATCCATTGGCGGCCATTTTTGTGAACACCTTTAATTCATCTTGTGTAAGAAAAATAAATCGCATGGCTAAACTTTGTTATATATTTAGTTTAAATCAATTAGCTCAATTTACTTTACATTGTCTTTCAATTGGAACCATTTATTTTCATTTTTCTGACATCACCTTTTCCCCCTTAAAAACGTGCCACTGCCCCTTTAATGTGATTGTAACATTTTTAAAAGAATGAACAAATTCAAACACTGTAATTCCTATAGCATGAACTATTCAGCATCAAAAGATAGAAATTAAAATAGAAGAAGAAGAAGAAAATTAGTTTATTAAAGTGTCACACTTTGCAAGTATACATTACAAAACATAAAATAGCACAGAAGAGTAAAAAAGCAAAGTCCAGCCTAGATAGGCTTATGAGACACCATATATCAAAATATTCATTATAAATACATATAATTAATTATATAAACCATAATATGTACATAAAAAGGTATGATATGGAAGGGTCAAATATTCTTTTAAGAGAAAAAATATCACACATGAAAGGAGAAATTGTACCAGAGAATATATACCCTTTAAAAAATGAAAGCAATTGCTGTTTATCAAAGAATTCTCCATTCTCTCCTCACAGAGGCAGATCAAGTTATGTTGATTTAGCCTCTGTTCTATTACGCCGAGTTTGTAGGATAGAATGGGAGATGCCTGATTGGAGGCAATCAAAATTAGCTGTGCAATCAGCGACGCTGTTCTTAAATCATCAGTTTGGTTACTAACAAGGCAAAAGCATTGTGATATGAACCACCCTTTCCATGCGAGAAGCCGTGTCATTTGATAAAGAAATTCAAATGTGTTGTGATGAAAGTGTTTTCCGCCAGGGGAAACTGCCGGAACCCACGGATTTCGGCGTAATAGAACAGAGGCTTAATCAACACGACTTGATCTGCCTCTGTGGGGAGAGAATGAGAATTATTTGGTTCACGTTAAGAGCAATATATCATATAATTTCAATTGTAAGAAGAAAAACATTCACACGTGCATTGGTAGAGACCAAAAACCTGATGTTGTAATGTGTGTTTTCCCCGATGTGCCATCAAAGTCATTCAAGGTTCGCATCTATGATTTGAACTAATTCAGAATTTGTACACGTGTTTTCTATTCAGCTTGCTCAACATCAGTTCTAAAATCTTATTTCGTCACCGATTTCGTTCAAATTTAAAATATACGATAGTCACTATATAAAACAACAATTTATAAGTGCAATAATTGATATTTTAATTTTTCCAATGATGTGTTATGTCAAATCAGAGATTCGAACCCGTGTGTTTGCTGAAACAGGTTCTGTAGCACTTCGACTTGTATGATAAGATTACAGTCAAAAGATCGTTTTGAGCTCAACACTGATGACTGAACCTTTTGCAGTCTCTCCCTACAGAGACAGGTCAAGTCATGAAATGTTGATGCAGCCTCTGTTCTATTACGCCGAATCCATGGGTTCAGGCAGTTTCCACTGGCGGAAAAAAATGCATCACAATCCATTTGAACTTCTTTATCAAATGACAACGCTTCTCGCATGGAAAGGGTGGTTCATATCACAATGCTTTTGACATGATTCGGTAGCCAAAAGGATGATTTTAGAACATGACTTGATCTGCCTCTGTTTTGGAGAGAATGAACCCGCTGTATCTCTTTAATATTTCTAAAACGTGTATTGTTGTACATTATGTATTCGTAGCTTTATGAGCTAACTTGCCAATTTATATTATCTTCACAACCTCTAGAACCATAAACCACGCGACTGAAAGCAGAAAAAGCTAATCTGTATTCACAGCCTTGGACAAGCACGTTTTATGGACACAGCTGTTAAAGACTTTGTGTTAGTATTGCAAGGTAAAGCCTTATTCCTTATAAAAAAACGTACTGAAGTAGTTACAAGCATTTTGGAATTTGGAACATGATAGTGTGATGTCAAATAAGTTTAAAAAGCGTGCTTTAAAAGGTGTTATTTTTACGTGAACCAAGTGTCTAGGTATTTGATTTTATCCGGTCAATAATAATGAGGAGCTTGGATCACATGGACTTAAATGTTTGTATTTACCTTTGTGCCTTAAAAGGAGCAGTAGCACGTAGAGAATATAAGCTTTTGTCAGGAAAAGGAAAATAAAAATAAAACGAAGCAGTTTTGAATGAAATATAATGTCAGCCATGCTATTCCCTTTTCAAACAAGAAATGAATTAAAGGTGTTCACACAAAAATTGCCAATAGAATTTATGTGAATCTTAATAATTTGTTCTTTGACTATGGACGATTGGTTTGTGTAATGAGATTTTTAACACTATTAAAATAATTCCTTTATATTTAACGTACAATTATTAGTGAGAAATTGAAAATATAAAATTTTCAAAAAACGTCTTTCTGCCCCTTTAAAATAGAAGAAGCTTCAATAGGCTCTGTTCAAGATCTCAACCACCAGGAAGTAAGAACAGATCATTGTTCAGTTGCTGATGGTTTCATCAACCAAAGGTCCTCATGTTGTTTTAATTTATGTTTTCGAACTCAGGGGACTGATTATTTTCTGTTCATTATCAGATGTTCATACTACATTCATCTTATACCTTTGATGCACATGTTACCAATGCCAAGGACGTTATAAATCTTTTTCTGACTAAGTCAATACCATGTTATTATCATTTGTTTTTTCCATTTTGACATTCATTTAGATGTAAACTTTCCTGTGGAATGTCCTGAAACTTGCTCGGTATACTCTATTTACATCTGTTGCATTCTGCACATATTTTGGACTGCCATTTTACTACTGTCAAGGACATTTTTGTTCATTTTCGTTGTTTTCAGACTTGTTTTTTAAGTCTTTTAGCGTTAACTTTCCCTTTTTATCCATGTTGGCAAGTGGCACAAACAGACTTTGTTTCATCGTCAGACACATTACAATTTACATACATCTTGGATTCACAGGATGCCGTGGACCTACATGTTAATTTTCTTGATAAGATAGTACAATCAGATAACTCAACCATTGTTAATAGTATCACCAAATCAAACAGTAGATGAAAGGTAGATAGGATAGAAAGAAGCGGAGGGTGAAAATGGTGACGGGTGCAAAAATAGAAGGGACTCACCGTACATTTTCTATTTGGTACAAACACGACCATTTTCTTTGAAAATTGGGGTTAGCCTCCGAAAAATTCAAATCGTAAGTGTTAACCTTGCTTTGTTTATAAATTCTTTTGTGATTTATGAATAGATTTGCCTTTTTGGTCCCAGAGCAGAAATTTCATAATATCAATGTTCAGACTTGTTCCCGTTTTTGAATGGAACCAGATTCTTAATTGTGTTATAACATGTTTGGTTTTCTTACATTAATAGAATAAATGCTCAAGAGTTTCTATTTCTTTACCACATAAGGTACACATATTATTCTGACAAATATTTGACATAGAAATGATCTTGTTGAGATTATTCTGTGAAGAAATTTAAATTGGAAATTTCTTGCGTTGTAGTTGCATTTATGAGTGCTTGGACACATTATTTTCAAACACTTCCCTGTTGTTTAGTGTTCGTTCCAAATTCCCCCTGTTAGCAAAGGGGAGAGAAACATAGTATAATAGTATTATTAGACTCTACATATTACAATTTGCATATATACCGGACTCTCATAACCCCAACACAAACAGGATGAGGACAGCTTGTTGATTGTCCAAGCTGACAAAAGATTGTCACTGCCCTGTCATGCTTAAGATGATTGACGTGCTTCATAAGAATAAATTTTTGGCGGTGGCCTCCAATCTTGTATAAAAACAACAGGACGACCCCAATCTCCAGTTATATTTGTGGAACTAAGGCACTGAACTGAAAGGTAAGTTTACCAATTGGGTCTGCCACTTTTGGGTTATGTGAAAGTTGTAACGAGTGTGACTTTTTCAGATTTAAATTCTTCATAATTATGAGAAATGTTTTGAATTTCTCAATGTGTTTGTTTAGCGTAAATACAGGTAAGTTACTTCTGAAGGTAAGTTTACCAATTTGGTCTGCCACCTTTCGGTCATTTGGAAGTTGTAATAGAAATAGTAACGAGTGTGACTATTTAAGATTTTAATTCTTCATCTTAATTGTGAGAAATGTTTTGATTTTCTTAATCTGTTTTTTTTCGTAAATACAGGTAAGTTACTTCTAAAGGTAAGTTTTCCAATTTGGTCTGCCACCTTTAGGTCATTTGGAAGTTGTAATAGGAATAGTAAAGAGTGTGATTTTTCAGATTTTAATTCTTCACCTTAAATATGAGAAATGTTTTGAATTTCTCACTGTGTTTTTTTTAGCGTAAATACAGGTAGGTAACTTCTGAATGGTGAGGTTAAGTAGTTTTTTTTCATTAAGTCACGTACAATTTGTATGTATTAATAAACCGAGCATGATAATCTTATATAAATTCTATGATATTCTTGAATTTATTTGTTTAAGTTGAGAAAGCGTCAACAGAAAAATATTGTTTTAATTCCAAAAGTGCTATGACAGTCACTATATGTAAATTTATTCTGGCTTGATAGTAGGAAACATGCATACATTTATTTTATATTTCGTAATGATATCTTCATAATGTAGTCTTGCGTTTACAAATGTTCGAATAGAGTTAAGATTTTTGTTTGCTTTTGGCTGATTTTGAAGAAATAAGTATTTTAGATTTCTCTTTAGAAAGAAGATTTTTTTTAAAGTTTTTTTTTCTATCAGGTATTGGTCTCAAGGGAAAAAAAATAGATACTTAAATAAATGTTTTAGAAAGGCTAATTGTATAATATATATTCTTAAATTTCATTTTCTAAGTCTTCGAAGGAGGAATAAGAACTTCAAAGCCATCATCTTTTGTCCATCACAATTATACGATGTTCTGTACTGTTCATGATGCTGGATATGGAATATTAAAGATTTAAAAAAGAACTTACAAAACTAATAAAAGGGTATTCGTGTACAAGTTATTTGGTAACAATGTAATTACACGTAATGTCAACGAATCACCTGAAGATGAAATAGAACTAAAATGATGAAATATCTAGGTCTCTGGTTAAAATGTTACTTCTTCCCCTTTAGGGTAAGAGTTCGACATTTGGCCTGATTGTTATTATCTCGATTATTAGGTCTCAATATTATATGTAAGCAATATACATAGGAGAGGGTTTCACTAAGTTAGATTTCTTGTAAAAAATTCTTTCTTTGAATAAATATGTTTAAATCATAGTCTCTCAAGGTCACAGTTCACAATCTCTCTTACCTATTGTTGTATGACCGTCATATGGATCGGGGGATATTTGCAGTAGAATTATTTTATTGACAAAATTCCTGCTTCTATTATAACTATTATTCCACGATAAAAAGTCACTATGCGCTTTAGGCGAGCAATGATTGCAGTAAACTGAATGAACAAACAGCAATGATTTTGTGACTCTGGGCCCTTTGGTCTAGATTTCTTGTTATTAACGCTATATTATATAATTAGTCTCACCGCAAAAATGACAAGGTGAGAACATATATTGTTGTTGAAATAAGATTGATCTTTTTTCTCTAAATAGGCTGCTTAAAAAGGGGTTTCATAATTTTCATTGAAATTCTTTAAGGCAAGAATATGAATGACCCATAGCTTGAATTCGTTTGGAAGAAAGTATGATTGTTTTTTGTCGAAAAAAGGAAGAAACTTTTTTGAAAGAGTATCATTGTTCGTTTAAAAAAATCATGATTTGCACTTAGGTACACAAGAATAGCAAACTTAAGGTACGCATATGAACAAGTACGCATATGAACAGGTGTATGAATAGAAAGGGAATTTCCTTGATTTATGTCGATCTTAGCAAGAACACGTCCGTACGTTTTTTTCGAAAATGTTTGTCATCTTACCTAGGTTGGTTGCATTTCCTTTTCCAGGCTGTTCGATAGGAGCTATTATTAATTTAAATCAACGTTTTATAAATGAAATATGCGTTTTGAAAGAAAGGGACTCCTTGTTTAATCCTATCTAAAATATTTGTTCACATTTCCGAGATTCTGATAGACAAAAATATAAATAAGAAGGAAACTTTTTGCGAAAGAAGCTTTCGTTTATATGCCTCTGCGTCAGGAGCACATTTTGAACATTTTGAAAACTCACTCTTTTCCAGATTCTTTGGAAAGTTAATGTTGGATTTTGATAGAGTTTACAAATTCCATTATATTTTTTTGTTTGATTAAAAATTGTCTATCTTCAATCAAGGTTGTACTATGATTTTCATGGACATTCCATATTGCACAAACAAGTAGGTGGCATGTTTAACATATAATTGGGCTGGTCTTTTGTCCAGCAGTCTAAGTAAATCTGGCCTCGTTTTATTCCTATATTGAGTCTAGGGAGATGTAGTAGCGGATCGCGTCAGCCGACCTTTTGCCAACCTATGACCCTCCAACGTTATATATGCGAATGCTGACTGTTGCGGCTTAGTAAGACGATCCCTGATTGGTCATTTCGAAAGATCGGCTGGCGCGACCCTCTACTACATCTCGCTAGACTCAATATCGGAGTGAAACGGGTATTATTGAGGTTAGGTTTACTTAGACTGTATGTCCAGAGTCGTCGTCTTATACGATGAAGTGGAAAAACGAGACAACCTCCAAGGTAAGCTTACCGATTTCAAGTGTTTTAAAAAGATTGTATGTTTTCTATTGCAGATATTGACTGGATTGCAGCAACCATGGTGCCACTAGCAGTATGTTTGGCGATGTGCCTGCCAGTAGCACTCGCCATGAGAGGTAAACTACTCACTAAATAAAACATTCTCTCCCCACAGAGGCAGCTCAGTCATACCCGAGTAAGCCTCTGTTCTAATACGCCAAGATCCTGGGGTTCCGGCAGATTGCCCTAACTTGAGATATCTCCCTTATTTGCAACCAATGAAAACACCTTTTTGATATCCACGACTTCGGGAATTCTCAACGGTCGTATAGTGACTTGCAAAAGCATCATGCCTTTAGGTTTATTTTTCATTAACAGTGTGAGAGGGAAAATATTTGAAAATCAGATATGGAAAGGGTTTTCATTAAAAACATACTGTTTTATTATTGTGTAAAGTTTATGATAAAGTTTATTTTAATAATTTCCCAAATAAAAACTAATGAGAAGGTAAAAAGCGATGTTTTGTAGGAGGAAGAGTTATCTCCCCTGGATGTTAAATTTCAACGATAGCTTTGCCGAACCACACGGGAATAGCCGAGCTTTTGCGAATGAAACGGCGTCGCTGATTGTACAACAAACTTCGATTGCCTCCAATCAGATTTCTACCTTTCTATCCCATGTATTAGCCGTAATAGAACAGAGGCTAACTCGGGTATGACTGAGCTGCCTCTGTGGGGAGAGAATGTAAATAAAATTGTTTTTGGCGTTTATTTCTTTACATCTCGACTAATGTGTGTAATTCGTACAGATGTTCAAATAACGAAGTTTTCTCAACTAGGCCTTATGAAATCATTGCTAAAATGTATTTTAAATTGCCTTTGTTCAGGTAAGACTACTAAAAATTTGCATATTTTTAATACATTTGGAAATCTGCTATAACTTACGTCACTCTCAGCAATGCGTGTGACAATAAACCCGCAACGCTCTTTTCACTTGTACTTGCAGTTGCACATGCGTTGCCACAGCAACTCTGCAATTGACAACAAAAGTTATGAATGAACTCGTAAGAATAGTAGTTCGTAACACGCGTTTATGTCTGTAAACTTTTAGGAAACCACGTTCTTTTTTATTTATTTAATGAAGATATGAATAGTAGAGCACAAAGATGTTTTATTATTATTGTACATTAAACGATGTATTTTCGCGGACGATACTGAGATTGCATACTATAGGTGGCATTAAAAACATACATTTCGACTTTGAAATAATTTCGAGGCGTGAAAATGACACGTTTTTCTCTCCTGTAAGTTCATTTGTTTCGGGGGATTTTACAAAAACTGTCTAAATCAAAGTTGGGAAAAAATTAGAATACGAATATCAAATAAGTTCCAAATAAAGAAATAATCGACAAAAAGCATTTTATTTCTATTTCCGTGAGAACATTAGCTTAAGGTAGACCAGCAAGTCAATATTATATATTAAATATGGTTAAAACAAGACTCACATTGACAAATCTATCATGGATAAGGGACTGAATAGACAACCAAATAGATTTGATAAGTTGAATGGTCCCATTCTGAATGAATTTAATGATATAGTAGTCTGGTTCTTAGCCAGAAGCGTATGCCTGATAAAGTAGATTAATTCGACACAGTGCTGGGCTAAATTACGAAAATTTCTATACCACTGAATTGTCCTTGTTTTTGACTTGAATTAATGATAATTTCAAAACTACTTTGTATTCAGCTACACTCTTTTATTATTTCATATTTATATATTTATTATAAATTATATTTACTTATGTCCCGTCCCGTCTATATTCAACGTAACTTACTTCTGAAAAATAATGAAACCACAATAAAAATTACCATTTACCATAACGCTTTCACAAAAGGAAACCTAAATTCTAGATCAAATAGTTGAAAATTACTCCTTTTCTTAGCAGTATACCATTTTCAAGACATTGTGAAAAAAAATGTTGATAATCTTAAGAATACCATACCTCATTAGAGAGTGAAAACCATTCAAACAGTTCACATAGTTCAAATCTTCTTTGACAGGAACAAGTTACCCGATAGCTCAAAACCAGAATCCGAACACAGGAACGAATCCTGGTATGAACCCTGGAATGAACACTGGAACGAACCCTGGAATGAACCCGGGAATGAACCCTGGTATGAACCCTGGAATGAACCCTGGAATGAACCCTGGAATGAACCCTGGTTATCAGGGTTACGCCCGTCAACCAAACTATGGATGGAACTACAACCGCTACGCCCAACCACAATATAATAGCTGGAACCAATGGGGCAGGCAACAAAACCAACAGCAACAACACCAGCAGCAACAACATCACCAACAACAACAGCAACAACGACAGAATGATCCACTTTCACAAATGTGGCTCATGGAGACACTAGGTGGACCACAGGACTACTTCGCCTTCAAAAGATTTGGTGCAGCTGGTCTTCATATGGACATTCCTGAAATCATGATGTTCCCCGGTATGTTTCCGGGAATGAACGGGGGTTTGTTCTCCGGAATGAACTTCAATAGCAATAGAGGTTGGGGCAACCAACAACAGCCACACCAAAATGGCTTAAGCGGTTTCCAAAATCTATTCAACAATCCCGCGGCGTTGATGCTAAATTCCAATTTGTGGGGTTAGGGTGGTCACAAATGTTTCTGTAAATTGAATTGCGGTGTTGGCTTCAATAATAAAAGAGAAGTCGTTATAATTATATGCGTGACTTCAATAATTAAAGAGAAGTCGTTATATATATGTGTTATATGGAAATTCATTTCTGGTCAAAGTAATTGTTTTTTTTGAAATGTTTTGATATGGGTAGACACGAACGAATGTGGATAAGAAAAAAACCCGAATTAATCCGAAGTATGAAAACTGACCATTCATAACACTATAACTATCAGATTGGTTTTTGACTGTCACAATTTCATGAGGAATAAAGATTTCCAAGTGTTACTTGAAAACAAAGGTAACGTTTGAATTTTGATGAAGTTGCCAGTTGTTTGTATTGTTGCACGAAATAAACAATTTCACCTGAAAGGGTTTGTGTTATTAATAGACTGAGGAACCCTTCTTATGCAAAAAGGAAAAACTTGATATAGGAAGGCTTCATACATGAACTCGTAGGGCTACTAATTTGTAACACGTGTTTAAAGGGGCAGTTGCACTTTCTTAGGCGTAGTATAAGGTTATGCCAGGAAAAAGAAAATAAATGGTTCCACTTGAAAGACAATGCATTTAAACAAAATTAAGCAGTAATAAAACAAATGCATAATGTTCAACCATGCGATTCCTTTTTCTTACACAAAATGATTTAAAGTTATTTACACAAAATGGACGCCAAAGGAGGTTTTTTGTGAATCATTATAATTTTTTCTCTGACTATGGATAATTGGTTTGTGTAATGAGATAATATATCAAAATAATACATTTAGCATTAACGTGCCATTATCAGGGAATATTTGAAAATATATTTTTACAAAAAACGTGCTTCTGCCCCTAATGCTTTCTCATGTATACACATTTTAGAACAACCTGAAATTTCAGATAATTTTATGTATTTTAATATGACCTTAGATATAACCTATAAAGGACATATGATAGACAAATATTGTAATCTTTTTCGTGACCATATTGAAATTACAATTCATTTACATACTATAGCTTGCATCAGGACCATACAGTCTGACTTTTATTTTATTTTAAGTTTATGCTCTTCTGTATACTCATATGTCCGGGGAAGTTTACTAAGACGCTCTCAAGGAAAAACGGCGTAAGTGAATAATCCAAATTTTGCATCATGTTTAGTAAGGATGGGTATCGTTCCTCCTTTCTGTATTGCAATATATTGGTACTTCTTTAATTCAAGAATTTGCATGCCATCTTGTATAAATATGAGCGTTAAGAACAATCATCATTGCTCAGCTTTGAGTGTTATTTTTTCAATCAATGTTTATGATCTGTATACATATTTGAGCTATATTCACAACACAACTTTACACTTTGAAATGAACTACGTAAATCTTGTTACATTTGTTTGTGTTTGTTAGTAATTTTAGATGGAAATAGCTCGTTTTTAAACGTCCGATATATTGGATAATTTCAAAAGTGTGTATCGATTCGTATCACCTTGTTCCTGTTTTGCAATATACCGATATATCGATAATACCGCGCATCCTTAATGTTAAGAATTAGTCAACAAAACAACCTTTTCTTTATTCCGTGACTTCTTTAATCAAAAGCCGTAATGAAGTAGTTATAAGCTTGGGCAAACATGAAACAGGATTAAGCGACGTAAAACGTTTTGAAACGTTGCGTTTTAGGTGTTATATCCAACACGGTGTCCTGGTATTCGATATTGTCCGGGCATTCTCTAACCCTCGTTACAACATGACTGAAATAAATCCGGGCAATGTTCAGATAGTATTTGAAGACCGGTTGTCCATGCAGTCAATCGTAATCATGTGTTACAACCATAACTTCGGATCATGTCTTTTGCAAGTCCACGTGACCCGTGTGTAGATTTTTAGAAACAACAGAGGAAAGAGTGAAGTAAGGGACAAACTATCCCGAGGTGTCTGAATATTGACCTTTCAAAACTGAAACAATGACATTAAAGGGATAATAGTACGTTTTTAGGGGGAATTTATGGTGATGTCAGGAAAACGAAACTAAATGGTTCCAATTGAAAGACGATATATTTAAACTAATAAAGCAGTAATAAATCCAATATATAATGTTTAGTCCTGCCATGCGATTACCTTTTCTTACACAAAATGAATTAAAGATGTTCACACAAAAATGGCCGCCTTTATGTAAATCTTTTTAAAATGTGCTCTGACTATGGATGATTTTGGTATGTGTAATGATATGTTTGACTCTTGAAAAATAATACATTTAGCATTAACGTGCAATTGTCAGTGAGAAATTGAAACTTTGAATTTTACAAAAAACGTGCTAATGTCCCTTTAAAGGGGGTCTCCAACTTCTAATTTTAACTTCCAGTGTTTTATTAGCGAAGCCCCGAGAGGGTCGGAGAGGGCCTCGCTAATAAAACACTGGACGTTAAAATTAGAAGTTGGAGACCCCCTTTATTTTTTCAACTTCCAGTGTTTTATTAGCGAGGCCCCAAAAGGGTCGGAGAGGGCCTCGCTAATAAAACACTGGAAGTTAAAAATTAGAAGTTGGAGGTATGAAGCAGCAGTATTTGTAAGAAAGAGAGACGGTTCTAGAATCTGAAGTGACATTCTGTGTATAGATATATGTTATTAGTATGCAGCTGCCTACCTAAGTTTGTTCACTTGCTTTTGTATCTTAGTGTTAATATCATTTAGTTTGGGTTTCGTTTTGACGTCCCTAAAATACCTCAGGTTCACTCACAAAGGATCATCAATTGTCCATGTGTAAATTAACCATTCCCAAACAATATTTCGGGACAGTCTCGTCACTGGTGCTGAATTTCGATATTTGGCATGGTTAAATAGACACATGGGGATATATTTGTAAAATTAAGATTTTCTTTAATTTCGATTAACTTAATCCATATTAACTTTATAAGAAAACAATCAGCACAATTACATTGCCTTAGTGCAAAGGAGCACACATGAATACGATCTAAAGCTGTTGATCACTTATGAAGGAATTGTAGAGAAAAATTAAAAACAGTGTTTTCGAAATTTGACCCCTGGTTACTTTAGTGACCTGCCAAATTTGTTACGGTTATCTGTTAGGTATGACATACGAATAGTTTAACGAAAACTGAATCTTAACTTATATAGTGAAATTTCATCATTATCGGTTTCGTTTTCGAAATGCTAAGATGTCTCAAAGACTTTCCAAATTACATTATATTTGCACAAGAATACGAAGGTAGGTAAACAAACGTAGCTGTACATCTGGTAAAGAAAGCATTTAACCATATGTTTGTTTAATTATAGCCCCGCCTTACAGCGTAAGCGGGGGTATATAGCGCTCATTCTGTCCGCCCGTCTGTCCATCTGTCCGTCCGTCACAAAAGTTTGTCCGGAGCATATCTCCTATACTATACATGCTAGCTTCACCAAACTTCATACACTTATCAAACCCTACATGTACATTTTGAGGGTAAGACCATCACATTATTATTTTTTTTTGTGGTTTCTAAGGAAACATGACTAAAACAGTGACTCTATGACCAAGTCCTTTGTCCGGAGCATATCTCCTAAACTATACATGCTAGTTTCACCAAACTTCATACACTTATCAACCATGATCCCCAGATGTGCCTTTTGAAGGTTAAACCAACAAATTATTTTTATTGTTTGCAGTTTCCATGGATATATGACTAAAAAGTGATTCTATGATAAATTACTTTGTCCGGAACATATTTCCTGAAAATATATTCATCTCACCTCACCAAATTTGCTACATATTTCATGATTGCTGGATATGCCTTGTGAGAGTTAAGCGATATATGGATTTTCTTTTCTGTGGTTTCTTTGGGGAAAATGACTTACAAAGTGACTCAACAAAAATAAGTTTGTCCTCAGTACATCTCGTAGAATATTCATGATAACTACCTCAAATTTGAAACAAAGATCAACCATTATCCCTAGATGTACCCTTTTCATGGTTAAACTTATTAATAAATTAAAGGGGATCAACAACCTGGCTCGTGAAACCTCATTGACCATCGTTAACAAGAGCATCCAGACGGGTAAGGGGGTCTCATGACACAAACTTGGTACCGGCTGTCAGCTGTAAGCGGTTCGCAACCAAACGATTTCGTCCCTACCGAGTATTTACGACTCTTTCGGGGCCCTGCTAATAAAACACTGGAAGTTAAAAATTCAGGTTGCAGACCCCCTTTAAGTATTGAGGTTTCAATGGAAAGAAGACTTTCACAATGACAAACTTACTGTATACTCAACTATCATACAACTTTTACCAATATTAATCAATTTTACTATTTGAAATTCTTTCAACAAAGTGGGGAGCGGGGGTTTGTGAGCTCTGCTCGCTTCTTCACTTGTTCTGCAAACAATATCAAAATAGACATACATAAACAAATGCACTTTCTAAAAGATTTCTTTCTTACGTTCTTACCGTCTTCTTTAATAAGTGATTTGACGTTATGAAGCAGTCAGAAACTCACTGACAACAACAGTACAAGAGATTTTTAAATTCAAATATTACTAAAAGCAGTTATAAGATGAAACGTCACATCATCACTGTGGTAATCAATTTCTAAATTCTATACATTACTCGAGAATAACCTACGATGTTATTATCAAGAATTTGCCAATTAAGTCAATTAAGTCAATAAGTGAAAAACTCCAATGGCACATTCAAGTAATCGAGACGCATAGTGGAGCACAGTGGAGCACAGTGGAGCACAGTGGAGCACAGTGGTGTGGTGGTAGCATGCTGGCCACTAACCCCAGAGACCAAGGTTCGAATCCCGGTGGACACACCAACTTATGACTCGGGTCTCATTCTGTGTTGTGTCCCTTTGTGCAAGAAACTTCATCCACATTGCACTCAGTCCACCCAGCTGTTAAATTTGGTACCTGAAAAATGGATGTACTGACCTACTTGGTCGTGATTGGCGCTTAGTAGCAGCTGTGAAAGTACACTCCTTTGAGGTAGTAATGTAGCGCTTTGAGCATGTCTTAGGACCTGGAAGAGGCGCAATATAAGTAGGAACATTATTATTACTATTATCAAGTTTATTATCATTATCATTTTAATTACAATGTCGCATGTGAACTCTTGCTGCATCAATGCAAATAAAGATTTAAGAACAAATCTATAATTGTAATATAGAAAAAACAAGGAGGACACTTTGGTAGCTTAAACTTGATTGAAAACCGGACACGCAAACTTTGGTAACGTGCTGTTAAAATAAAATGTTATTCACAAAAAAAGGATTGCAATCGTTGTTCATTATTTTGCATTGCATTGGCACCACCCTTCCCTTTGAACAAAAGCCCGGCCGCTGAAAATAATAAACTACGATTTCAATGCATTTTTTGTAGTTGATTTCTTAAAACAAAAGAATTGTAGAATGTAGCTGAAGCCAAACGAAGGCATGTCTTATAGTAGAATTAGTAATTCATGCTTCGAAAACCATTTAAATTCCGTTAATTGTCCTCTTAGACTATCTATTGACTCAAGTGCATTCAAATGATTAAACTAATGAATTCGGGCCCAGTTACACAAATCTTTACAAACCATAAGAAATGGTAACTCAGTGTTGTCGATACGGCCTCTAGTTACTTGTGGTGCTTTGTCGAAGTAGACTCTGAAGTTTACATAGCCCATGATGTTTTTTGCATTCAATTGGCTTTGTTTACCTTTTGGAAAAGCAATGGAATCTGAATACAGGTAACATCACCCCTTACTAAATCTTGAAAATAAAGAAATTAAGAAACTCCTAATAAGGTAGTATACTTGGCAATACGCTTACTTTTGCAAATGCCTCAAAGTAGTGACAACTCACCTTTAATAACTTATCACTTGCTGAAATATTAATATTAATATTACTTGCCTCTGGTTAACCAGGGTTTCATGTAGCGATACTTTTACAACCTCACCCTGGGAATTTTCATTAGAGAAATCTGCAAATTACCCGCTTTTCCCTTTAATCTTGCGTTATCCAAGCTCCTTAAAACTCACACTCTAGCCTTCATTCTCTATCTATGTCAAATTTAAGATTCTGATCATGCGTTAAGCGAATTCTTTCAAAATAGACGTTCGGATGCGGACTCAGCTCAATTTCGTTTTAAAACATTTCATAACGTTCTTAACAAGACTCAAGGGCGGGTATTTAGCACACATTTCTCTGCAGAAAAACACGGGGTCATATAGCCAAGATTATCAATGCATCCACCCCTTGGTTCTCAACGAAACAGACGTAATTTATAGACAACAAAAAGAAGCGTACTTAAAATGTGCATAAAGTTATTTTGGTTATTGACATTATTAAATGTAAACCATCTACGATCTAAGAGTATCGAATGACTAAATGATGACCATGGGTTTCAAAACGTTTCCTAACTCTTTAACAATCGTTTTATATGTGAAAGCTTTTTCCAAAATAACTACGAAAGTACTGCCGGAAATAGTAGAAACAATGTTTTTTGGCTTTTATTTCTAAACAAGAGGTGTTAGAGTCAGATGTCATTTTAACACTTATCTACCTTTTGTAGACTTTTTGAGATAAAATTTGTGACAAGGCGAAAAATACGTATACGTTATTGCATGTAAAAGGTCATGCATATCTCAAAAACTATTCAATATATTTTTATGAAACTTGGTATGTAGTTTGACCTAGTGGTGGAGTGGTGCCTTTTGCTATTTTTTCTTTCTGATTTTTTAGCTCATCTGGCCTTGTAAGGCCCGATGGTCTTAGGGCATGGCATGGTGTCCGGTGTCTGTCCGTCCGTCCATCCGTCCATCCGTCCTGTGGCCCCTAATAAAAAACCTAAAAACCTATTTTCATCTTTTTTTCAGAAGCGTAAGGCCTAGAAAACTGAAACTTTGTGTACATACTACTTCACTAGTGAGGAATATAATTCATAACTTTGGTTAATAAGGGCCACATCATTAAAACCTATTTTCACCCTTTTCTCCAGAAGCTTAAGGCCTAGAAAGCTAATGCCTTGTCTATAGACTCCTAAGTTAGATAAGGAGGATTTTAAATTGTACATTCGGTGACCCTGTGGACCCTATTAAGGGGTGAACCTCATTTGTCACACCCTAATGCAAAACTGATATGAAGCCTGATGAGCTTCAGAGCCAATGGCTCTATTTGTAAGTTTTTAATTGTTTCCATGGCATGCCGGCAACAGTTTGAACTTAGCACATATGGGTAGGGTGCGTTTCCGAGTCATATCTCAAGAACTCTTCAATATATTTTTACAAAACTTGGTATGTTAGTAGACCTAGTGGTGGAGTGCAGCCTTTTGGTATTTTTATTTATCTGATTTGTAGTTCATCTGGCCTGTAAGGCATGGCATGGTGTCCGGCGTCCGTCCGTGCATCCGTTCGTCCGTGAACTTTTTGGAATTTCGACTTCTTCTTACAGAACCATAAGGCCTAGGAAGCTGAAACTTGGTGTACAGACTCCTTGACTAGTGAGGATTATAAATTGTAGCTTTGGTTGGGTCTGTTTCCGTGCCATAGCTCAAAAACTATTCAATATATTTTACTTGACTTAGTATCAGGTTAGAACTGTTGGTGGAGTGGTGCCTTTTCCTACTTTTGTTTTATTTTTCGGGTTTCCATGGAAACAATTTATACTTTGTACATATCAGCGAAAGGGTCATTTTCGGAATAAATGTTGGGTTGGGGGACATCGATCACAGTGCATCACATGCACACATTTCTAGTGTGTTCGAGAGATAATCGACAGGCAATTAATCGGCTACGGTCGGGGAGTCGGGGACGGTAATAGCACGTAAAATGATATCAGTTTTGGTAGTGAAGTCCTTATACAAAATAACTTAATAGCACTGCGGAGTTTCGTTCAACCGTAATGATACATTATTTGTATCAATAATTCAACTGAAAACACCGTTTTATGTATGTATGAAAATGTTTATCATGATTTGTATTATGATAATTGTATAAATTGAACTAAAGTTATTATGAGAAGTAATAAGTTTATATCATTAAACACATATCAAGTAAATGATGATGAAAATTTGATCGACTTTGTAATCCTTTTTTTCTTCTCAGGTAATAAAATATGTGTTTGAACTCTTGATAAGTTCAACAATCAATTTTCATAAACATATTTCTACATGTAGGAATTTTACAGCTTTCTTCTCTTAAGACGTCACGCTCGTTATTCTTCAAGATGATTTTTATCATTACCTTTTCCGTTTAGATTTATTGCAAAATAAATGAATAAAAAGATAATTTCTATCATATTGAAGAAAGATATGCCGAGATACTTATTTTTCGAAAACAAATTACCATTGTAAAACATCTGTCAATAGAAAGTATTATATGGATATCTGGAACCTGACAGAAAAGAAAGTTGTCTTTGATAAAAAAAAAATCTCTTGTAAATAACTTTTAAATTTTCAAATCCAAAACAAAATAATGATATTTCATACTATACACAACCTAAAAGGCTATGGTTATTTAAAAATATGATTTTTTGATAAATGAACTTGTCAACCACTTATCAGATCTCTATATCTGTAAACATTGGTCAAGTCTAGATCTGATATACTAGGAAGTTTTAACGAATATAACAAAGGGGTGGCTAAATGGTGTTTATCTGCAGATCTGAGGTATCGAGCTGAGTGGTGCTTTGATAGGAGTTCAGTAAGATTTGATGGCGCTGTGCTACAATAACACTTGTAGGCTATAGTCAGAATCTGAAACTTACTAAAACTTGGAATGGTGAAGGAATTTTAGGGGGGCAGTAGCACGTTTTTAGGGGGAATATAAGGTAATGTCAGGAAAATGAAAATTAATGGTTCAAATTGAAAGACAATGTATTTAAACTAAATGGAGCAGTAATAATTCAAATATATAACTTAAAGTTTAGCCATGCGATTTTTTTTCTTACACAAAATAAATTAAAGGTGTTCACACAAAATGGCTGCAAATGGATGTTGTGAATCTTCATACTTTGTCCTCTGACTATGGATGATCGGCTTGTGTAATGAGATTTTTGACACTGTCAAAATAATACATTAAGCATTAACGTGCAAATATCAGTGAAAATTTTAAAATGTAAAATAATAAAAAAACGTGCTACTGCCCCTTTAAGAGTGGGTGACGTGATGTTTTTTGCTACATCTGTGGACAAGTCTGGCAGCAGAATTCTGAACTAACATAAAATGTTTTTTGGTAACATTATATTGATATAAGATAATTATTGTTAGATAGGCAAATATTTAAAGAGAAGACAAAAGCTGAAAGTACGAAGTAAATAATTTGACGAAAGAGATTAAACAGTCTTTTCCTTACAGACCAACAGGCAGATTATACTATAATATGAGTATTCAATCCAATTGCTCAGCGATGTAACTGAAATCATATTGATTATACAAATACACGGGATACATCTAATTTACTTTATGTCTTAGAGTGAAACGTTTGACAATACCATTCACTAATAACAGTCCCTTACAGTTTCGAGATATATCTAGGCACACCATTGTTGACTTAACTCTTCCGCCAACATTTAGCAAGTGATGAATATAGTATTAATCTCAATCTGCACTGGATGATTTACTTCTATTTTGTATTAAAATGACAATTTGAAAAACTTATTATAACATAATATGAAATGAAGTTATTACACGTATTGCCTGGAAATTTTAGTGAATACTTGTATTTACTAAGTGAAACAGTTATTACACGTATTGCCTTGAAATTTTAGTGAATACTTGTATTTACTAAGTGAAACAGTTATTACACGTATTGCCTTGAAATTTTAGTGAATATTTGTATTTACTAAGTGAAACAGTTATTACACGTATTGCCTTGAAATTTTAGTGAATACTTGTATTTACTAAGTGAAACAGTTATTACACGTATTGCCTTGAAATTTTAGTGAATACGTGTATTTACTAAGTGAAACAGTTATTACACGTATTGCCTGGAAATTTTAGTGAATACTTGTATTTACTAAGTGAAACAGTTATTACACGTATTGCCTTGAAATTTTAGTGAATACTTGTATTTACTAAGTGAAACAGTTATTACACGTATTGCCTTGAAATTTTAGTGAATACGTGTATTTACTAAGTGAAACAGTTATTACACGTATTGCCTGGAAATTTTAGTGAATACTTGTATTTACTAAGTGAAACAGTTATTACACGTATTGCCTTGAAATTTTAGTGAATACTTGTATTTACTAAGTGAAACAGTTATTACACGTATTGCCTGGAAATTTTAGTGAATACTTGTATTTACTAAGTGAAACAGTTATTACACGTATTGCCTGGAAATTTTAGTGAATACTTGTATTTACTAAGTGAAACAGTTATTACACGTATTGCCTGGAAATTTTAGTGAATACTTGTATTTACTAAGTGAAACAGTTATTAGACGTATTGCCTTGAAATTTTAGAGAATACTTGTATTTACTAAGTGAAACAGTTATTACACGTATTGCCTGGACATTTTAGTGAATACTTGTATTTACTAAGTGAAACAGTTATTACACGTATTGCCTGGAAATTTTAGTGAATACTTGTATTTACTAAGTGAAACAGTTATTACACGTATTGCCTTGAAATTTTAGTGAATACTTGTATTTACTAAGTGAAACAGTTATTACACGTATTGCCTGGAAATTTTAGTGAATACTTGTATTTACTAAGTGAAACAGTTATTACACGTATTGCCTTGAAATTTTAGTGAATACTTGTATTTACTAAGTGAAACAGTTATTACACGTCTTGCCTTGAAATTTTAGTGAATACGTGTATTTAGTAATACTTATTGAAACAGTTAAAACACGTATTTACTGAAATTTCTAGTAATTACACGTATTAACTGTTTATACGGATTTACTGTAACAAATTTATCCTTCGAGTAAAGTTATTACACGTATTGCCTTGACATTTTAGTGAATACGTGTATTTAGTAATACTAATTGAAACAGTTGTTACACGTATTTACTGACATTTCTAGTAATTACACGTATTAACTGTTTATACGGATTTACTGTAACAAATATATCCTTAGAGTAAAGTTATTACACGTATTGCCTTGAAATTTTAGTGAATACGTGTATTTAGTAATACTAATTTAAACAGTTATTACACGTATTTACTGACAATTCTAGTAATTACACATATTAACTGTTTATACGGATTTACTGTAACAAATATATCCTTAGAGTGAATGTTATTAAAACTTTTATTCATCATATTAAAATGTAAAATGTTTTTGACAATGATATTCCTCATGACAAAGTATATAGACAAATTCTATACTGTAGTGGACGACGGTGTGCTGTTTTATAACTTTTAAGAGTGCAAGAAATATATAGGAAAATAATTAAGAAAAAAAACAAAAAAAACATTAAAGATTCATTTTCAAGTGGAGTTCAATATTTTCAAATAAATTAACTGTATTTATCGTATTTTTAGCAACATTTTGAATGTAAGAATCGGACCAAAGTTCATTAAATAGGAAACAATTTACCAAAACGACGGAAACCACAGAGCCGGCATGTCAACACAAAAGCGAATCATGTGTTGCCATCTCAAAATTGCGTTTCCCTAAATGTAGGCTTGAGGTCGTCTTTGTCGCGCACGACTTGATATACGACGTTGATATTCATCGGACGCAATTGCGGTAACTGAGACGTTGTTTAAATCGTACACACATAATGATGACGTCATCAAAAGTCGGTTCGTGTAATGCTTCGGCAAATTTGCAGAGGATACTGCACTTCTGACGTCGAAATAATTATTTTATTATTATCAAAACATGTAAATATGCTACGATGGATCTTTAAAAAAATTAAAAACACTCAAAAGATTCGTCAAATAGTAGGGTTTGAAGTAAGTAAATGCTAAGATAAACTCAAGGTTAAGAGAATTTTTTTATAAAGGATAATAGCAGTTTTGGTGAAATAAAACATGGTTATAAAGAAGACTTCAACAGGTAGAGACATTTGGTTGTCTCATAATAATAGATAGTGTTTAATTAATGTATGAGCTGTCTGGTACAACATCAATCATAAGAATTACAACATCCCTATCTTATTTTAATAAGTATATTATTTCTGGTAAATGTGTCTTTCGAAAAATGTACTATTAAAATGTGTTTTATAAGTTGGAAACAGCGTGTTTGTGTTTACAGCGTTTTAGCGTATCAAAGGGAGGAGTTATTTATCATTTGTCTTTGCGGGTAATTAAACTGGCATTACAAGCACGACGCGTTTGCGACCTGTCATTCTCCCCAATCAATAGACAAAGCGTGACCGTTATGACGAAGTCTTATAGAAACCCCGCGTGACAGGTGTTGTCAAAATGCGTGACCAAGTCCCCCGTATATAAAACGGGGGGCCGGGCATTTTTTTATTCGAGCTTTTTTTCGTTGGAACTACCTGTCCGGAACCACGGCTGACAAAGGTAATAATCAACCTTTTACTTTTTTTTGATAAACTTTTTACTTCAGAAACCCTGTTACAAATAGGGACATCAACCCAGGGTAGTCCCATTGAAATAAAAGTATAGAATATTTTTGATAATAGTAACATTAGAAAATTACTTATTTATTGTGAAAACAACGGCTAATTATGAGGAGTGTTGGTAAAAACAAAGTGTGAAACGTTCATTTCTACTCCATAAAGTGCTGTATTTGCACAATTCAGAAGTTATAATCCTAAAACCTGGTTTTCTGTAACTATTGATTATTAATGCCCGTTAACGATTTAACATATACATTGTTCCTTTTCTGGTATGATGATTTCTTTTTGTAACATAATTTTTGTTCTCAATTCAGAGGGTTTTTGTAGATAAATCTTGTTTTATAATCTTATAATTGTTTACTTTATGTTCAATAGGTATTTTCAATTATTTTTTACCCGACTCTTATAACATTAATATTGCGAAATATTTATGATAAAATTCATTAAATAATGAATTAGATAATAGTAATTTGATATGCTATAAGAAACGTAAATTTCAGAACGGAGGTAAAATATAGCATTTTACGAACTTTTAATATGTCCATTTATCCATAATTTATTTTTCAATTTTATCACAGGGTGAACACGTTGCCTTTTTTACCATTGGTATACAATTTGTATATGCACGTAAGAGTCTTGCCTTTAGATCATATTTGTTTATTGTGGCGTATTAAAGGGACAGTATCACGTAGTTAGGGGGAATATACATGAAAACAAATGGTTCCAATTGAAATACAATGTTATTAAACTAAATGAAGCGGTAATGAATCAAATATATAATGTATCGTTCAACCATGCGATTACTGTTTCTTACACAAAATGAATTTAAGGTGTTCACAAAAAAGGATGCCAATGGACTGTATGTTTAACATTTGTCTTCTTACTATGGATGTTTTGATTTGTGTAACGAAATTTTTGACACTATCAAAATAATACATTTAGGATAAACGTACGATTATCAGCGAAAAATTTAAAATATACAATTGTCAAAAAACGTGCTACTGCCCCTTTAACAACAGATTCTTAACAACATTAGTTTTCCCGAAACCATTTTTAATTTTGTTAAAATTCTGATTTATGTTTTTTCAGTGCAATTCAAGATGGAGCTGTTATCGGCACTATGTGTTCTGCTATCCGTGTCTGCTATTTCGTCAATGGCAGGTAAGTGTTTTGACAATATCTTAGTCACCAATAATGTGCTAAGAAAAATCACCCTAAAAACCTTAAATCCCCATATTCAAAGTGTAGTGAAATTCAATATCTTAAAAGTCTTTTTTACTGTCTTCATGTATTTTTTGCAAAATTACGTCCAATCTAGGGAAAATCGGACCAAAATTCATTTAATAGGAGACAATTTACCAAAATGACCGAAACCGCAGCCGACATGATGGCGAATTAAGTGTGGTCATCTAACAATTTCCGTTCTCTAAATATACGCTTGAAAGCCGTCTTTGTCGCGCACGACTAGACGTTCTTTTCTTTTTCTCCGAATCATGTACACTGTACTAGTTGCCGCCCAAGTTGACACCCATAGGACGCAATTGCGGTAGCTAATAAGCGGTGTAAATCCTACACACATAATGATTACGTCACCGGAAGCGGGTTCGTTAAATGCTATGACACTTTTGCAGAGGGTACTGAACTTTCGGCGTCAAATGAAGTGTTTCAATGTTGATTAAAACATGTATTCATGAAATCAAACTTTCGACGAAAGATTTTTCTACCAAATGATGTATTTGTTTTCTCAATAGTGGAATTTGAGGATGGGGCTTTAAACACACTATGCTTTATACAGTTAAATTCAATCAAATTAGAATTTTGTTTTACATAGACATCAAAATGAAATTTATCATCCACGATAAAAACTTAAAAACTTACTTAAAGGCTTTCGTCCTACGTAATAACAATCTAAAATGCAATAGAGAAGAACTGTCAACCATACTGAAATGTATCATAATGAAAAAAAGAAGAAAACTTGTTTCCATAATAATGTAACTATAGAATGGAAGCTAGGTGAAATTTTATTTTAAAACGATATTCTAAAATGGCAAAAAAGAAAAACAACTGTAATCCATATTGCAAACAAGAGGACGCATGTCATTTATAATATTTAATGGCCAAAAGAGACAGTAAATTGATCCATAACTCTAAAATGCCAAAAAAATGCCCTTGCTTATGCCATTTAAAAACGATAACATGTCATGTAATTTTATTATAATTATAGAAAAACACATTGTTATCAATCATGATGACATTCCAAAATGAAAAGAAATAGACATTGCCACGCATTATTACATATTTTAATATGCAAACAAGGTAAAAATTGCCATCCACTATTGTATCATAATAACTTGCAAACAAGAAGAAAGTATTTGGCTATAACGACGATACTCTGTTATGAAAAATAATATTTATTTCAAATGCAAAAAATAGGAGTCTATCTCGTTCGTGAAAGTATCATTTCTATTAAAAAAAAGGAGAAATGGATCAGTAATTCTAAGATTTTTCAAAAACGCAATCAATAAGACAATCGTTAGCCAATATTAAACATATTTCAAACCTTCATTCAAAGTGTCCTCACATTAATTCTTAAAGTTGTTTTGTAACCTGTCTATCCGAAATAGAAACAGATTGACAAAAATGTTCAATATTACAACTTTTGGGCTCTTAAAACGATCGGCAGTTTTTATGCGCATCCGTTATTAAGAAAAGTAAATGTTGCGCCATGTTTTTCATGTATATGTACTTTATCTATTCTAGTCTATGTTTGTAAACTGTGTGTACATGAATTGTTTTGAATACTATGTTATTAGCTATTATCACATTGCTGGAGACTTGTATTTATACAGAACAAAGTTTTCTTTTGTGACAATAAGGATTATTTCACTTTATACATACAGATCACCACACGCGATGAAGAAAAAAAGAGACTTTTTCATGCTGAATGAACTACAAGTAAATTGTAAACAAACGAACCTTACATGGATAATGTAGTATTCAGGTTATCCTTTCAAATACAATATTATCTACAAAGTAAGAATATATGATTTTCGCAAAAGTAAAAAATGGATTTTCAAAGCTAAAGAATAAGATGTTAAAGAAATCAAAATTATTGACAAACATCATATATATTGATAAATGCCAAGCAGAACATTTCAACACTTATTGTTTGATACATGTATTTACTTTCTTTGCGGATCCCTGATATTTTCTTTCGATATCAAATAATTGCAATGTTCGTATCATGAATTATTTAATACAGAAGGCAAACACATCTTGTTCTGGCCTTATGTTTCAAATATATAACTAAGTTTTATTTGTTAAATAGGAATGAACATTCTCTCCCCACAGAGGCAGATCAAGTCATGTTCATACAGCCTCTCTTCTATTACGCCGACTTTGTGGGATAGAATGGGAGATCAAAGTTAGTTGTGCAATCAGCAAAGCAGTGCCTTAGTCCTCATTTTGGCTACTGAATCATGGCAAAAGCATTGTGATATGAAGAACCCTTTCTATGCGAGAAGCGTTGTCATTTGCTAAAGTAATTCAAATGGATTGTTGTGCAATTTTTGACCGCCCTGGAAAACTGCCGGAACCCAAAAATTTCGGCGTAATAGAACAGAGGCTGTATCAATATTATTTTCATGATTTGATCTGCCTCTGTCGTTTGAGAATGAGGATTGAAAGGAATGTTACGTTTTTCGAAAGAAACATGTTCTAACGTTGTGATTGTTATACGCCGCGTAAGTTTATGTGCGATTTGCTGTTAGTATTTGTCATTTACAACCAGAAACTACACTTAAGCATTTGAAAATAACAAGAAAAATTTGATCTATAATTACACCTCTGCAACGAAATGATCGCTAAAACTTTTCCGAATGAAGATGAGCACCATACAGCATAAACTTCGAAAACACAATTTGCAATTTGCAATTTGCTACACAAAGTATCAAAACCATTCCAGGCCTATGTCACGACTCGGTCGCATGCCTAATACTAACTTGTGAGCACTTATTAAACACTTATTAGGGTAGGCATTTATGAATTTAATTTTGAAACCTATTTTAATTAAGAATACAAAACATATGTCTTGTGTCTCACATTAACTTACTTTGCGATAATATAATTCGAACATTTTAACAAAACCCTTAAAGGGGCAGTACCACACAAAAATAAAAATGTTTTAATCTTTTTTCTCTGATACATTTTCGTTAATGCTAATCATTTAAAAAGTGTCAAAAATCTCATTACACAGACATCATCCATAGTTGGAGAACAAATTATAAAGATTCGCATAAAGTCAACTGGCGGCCTTTTTTGTGTGAACACCCTTTAATTCATTTGAGTTAAAAAAGGACGGGCATCTCTAATCTGTACATTATATATTTGATTTACATTGCTTTATTTTGTTTAAATACATTGTCTTTCAATTGGAACCTTTATTTTCATCACCTTTTATTCCCTTTAAAAACGTGCTATTGCCCCTTTAATGGACTTTTTTTACATAAATTGCTTCTGAAGTAATTGAAATATGTTGTTTCTCCTACAGTTTCTCCTACGGGAGGTCAGCCTGTAGTGGGTCCGGGAGTTCCTCCACCCGGCAACCAGCAGTACCCCAACCCACAGTACCCACCATCAGTAGTTCCCAACCAACCCAACCAGCCGCAAAACACGGCGACGAACCAGGTGACACCAAACCAAAATCCGGCGAATCAAAATCAGAACCCGAATACTCAAGTGTCGTACCCCATTAACAACAACAATCAACCAAACAACCAGATGCCCCAGAACAACCAGATGCCCCAGAACAACCAGATGCCAATGATTAATAATCGGATGCAAACTTACAACAATATGCAACCCAACAACCAGATGCCCGGTTTCTATGGACCACCAAACAATCAAGTCACTATGAATAACATGCAAAACCAAAACTATCCCGTACCTTTTGGATACGGACAATCCCAATCTCCATTCCAACAGTTCCAGCAGATGCAAAACATGCAGCAGTACCAGGGGCAGCCGCAAAACAATGGTTGGGGACAGCCACAGCAGGCTCCTCCCCCCTTCAACCCGTTCATGGACCCCGCTGCGCTCATGATGATGGATATTGGGAACCCTATGGAAATGATGTTCGCCCAACAAATGGGAATGCCATTTGCACCAATGTTCGATATGCCAGAAGTATTCTATCTCTCTAACTTGTTTGGAAATTCAATGAACCCAGGTAATATGAACATGAACAATAACAACATGAACAATATGAACATGAACAATATGAACATGAACAATATGAACATGAACAACATGAACATGAACAACATGAACATGAACAATATGAATAACATGAACATGAACAACATGAACAACATGAACAATATGAATAATATGAATAACATGAACAACATGAATAATATGAATAACAACAACAATTGGAACCCGAATAACAATAACAATTGGAACTTAAATAACAATAACAATTGGAACCCGAATAACAACATGAACACGTTTCCAAACCAAAATATGAATATGAATCAGAACTCAAACCTTGACTACATGTTTCTTCTTGGGCAAATGTAAATGAGCAGCATTGACTTTGATGTCAATAAAAGTACGAAGACATTTCGCTGAAATCGTGCAGTGATGCGAGAAACGAAGCTTCTGTTTCGAAAATGATGGTGTCGCTTTCAGGTCTGATTACCGAATTTCCAATTACATCTTTGTTCCATGTTAATTTTCAAGTTATCCGAAATGGTTCATGTTGTGTCTGAGTTTGTTCTTGTGCTTGTATTTGATATTTTCCATGACCCTCAGTAAGAGGCGAGAAATCTTGATGGGTGGGGGAGTTGTTAAAATAAATTGAAAAAAAAAGATTTGCTTTGAGTTATTTGTTTGGTTAACAGCGTAGCCAGAGACCATGAGATGATGATGTTTACTTTCAACACAACTATCACGTTATGTAACTAAGATAGTATAATAATAGATTGAAAATTGCTGTTTATAATATATCATAAACGCGTCCTGAGAATTTGGTAAGGACTTCATGAGTCTCTGCAATGGTGTAAAGGCTATCTGCATTGTTGTCAAGAACTGTTTTGAGAGGGATTTTAAAATTTGGAATGACAATAATGCAGAGGAATATATGGATCTCCTTTGTTCATTGTATACGTCGTTTCGACACAAATTCTTGTAACGTTCTCAAGTAGGAGCATATATAAGTAAATAGTACAGAACACAGTCATCAATATATCCCTCTGCAGTAATGTTGTCAGGATTTGGAACAATACTGTCGTCACTCTTTACAATGTTGCCAAGTTTTCTCGCAATGTTGCCAAGTTTTCTCGCAATGTTGCCAAGTTTTCTCGCAATGTTGCCAAGACTCACAACAATGTTTGCAGGTCTACAATGTTGTCAAAAGGTCCAACAGTGTCATAATACACGGACGGCCAATGTTGTTCAACAAACGCAATGTCTAAATTTCAGTAGCTTAAATCTATTCTTTATCCAAACAGGACAATGTTAACAAATTCAAATATTTATGAACATTAAAAGAATGAATTTAAAACTCCTTATTTGAAGGAGAAAAAGTCAACAATTATTGTTTCTTTATAGTTATGATACATATTCGTACTTTTCAAAATATTTTTTAATATTTGTTTCATAAAAAATACCTTGTTAAGTTCAAAACAAAAAACACTTTTTGATGGTTATATCTTTATTGTAATAAATAGTCGATTATCATCAATTCATACATTCATTAAAATGAATCATTCAATTAAATAATAAAGTAATTAATTTTTTCATTATTTATTATCCTAGGGATTGTAATATGAACACTCCTAAATTTAATGTTTAAGTTTCCTAATGTGGGAGTGAATCTAAAACCTATTTAAACAAAATATTTTCATACATACAACTTAATAAATTCTTAGACAGCAGTGTATTTTGTTTAAAATTCTATGAATTTTGGACAATTTAGAGTTAATTCTCTTTGAATTTTAACTAAAACGGCCCAAGGTAATTCAATGGATTTACACCTCCATGTACATACAAATCTTGCTTTGAGTTATGTAAATTCTCGAATTTGACGTTGATGGTTGATCAAAGAAATGAAATGCCAAAAGTAGTTCATTTTTTCAAAGTCATTTGTAATAAAAACCAAAAACATCAATTAAATATTGCTTTTGGAAAGAGTTCATAGTCAAACATCAACATTTCGTCTTCGTAAATCTTCTCTATTGCCAGTAGTGTCTTTCGTTTGACTTTTCTGTAGGCGTTGACTTTCCACTCATGTTTCAGTCTTGAAACTTGACTTTTACCTGTATTAAACTGATAGTATTCGCTTACTACTGTATTAAGTAGCTCTGTTTTGTTGAGAGGTAGTTTTCGTTTTATCGACTGGACACTTGCGTAACTAAGATAGCCGTTCATCATGAAAGCATCTAACATTCTCCTTATACACCATGAAAAACATCTTTTAAATTTCTTAAACATATACAGGTTGTAATCAATGAGCAATTTCATTTCTGTAACAACATGATCACGACCTTGAAGAAAGTAACTAAAACCTTCAAAATTGAGTAACCCCAAAATGTACTTACTATCCTGCGGGAAAGATTCAAGCTTACCAATAAAATCTGGTTTATATTCGCAAGGATTACAATGATTGATTACGCTTCCAAAATGATCATCCATGTGACCGTTTGTCTTTCTATTCCAAAATATAACAAAATCTAAAAAATCCTGAAAGGAAATATGGTAATCTTCGTTACAAACGTCGGCCAAGTCGGTGACCTTGACCCCTTTCCTCTTTAGAATGACGGTCCCAAATTTATTGAAAAACCAAGAATCCATTATAACAAATTTGTCAAGGTACAAGGACCATAGCCTGGAATATGGGTCTCTCACGAACATGAATCTAGTCGTGTTGAAGATTAGGTCCCTGTGGTCTTGCCTATCAATTCGGTAAAATGGAAGTTTTGGACGAAGGTGCACATCAACCTTCTGGAGGTCCAGAGGGGAGAAGGAGTCCAGATCCTCTTCTTCATAGAGGGTGAGGTAGGAGAGGACTTGCAGCCAGAATGTGGAAGCTATCTTCCTGCTAAGACAATAGGAAACCCTTGATGAGGGTTCTATAATGATACTGAGGGCGCTTCCCTGGTGAGGCGTTTGGCAGTGTTTCTTCACAAGATATTGACGACCCTTTTGTTCTTCTTCAGTCCTTTGTAAGTCTTTGATATAGTCGTTGTCACTCTGAAACATTGAAACAACTTCAGCAACTGGTTGCATTACTTTGAATCTTAATATCATGTAGTACGGTGTTCGTTTAAAATCCTGTGATTCAATTATTATTGAATATTGATATTAACCTTCGAGTAAATAACGAAAATAATCTTCATATACTATAAGATGATTCTCATAGTTGTACAGGAACACTCTAAGCAGGGAAAAAGGTAAAAGGTAAATAAAAACGAATGAGAACTATGATTTCTTCAATTGAATGATTCTCATATATCGTCTTCAATATTTCTTATTCTTACCATAGTATCTGCCACTGTTCCAACCAGCCATTCGTGAAATGACGTGAAGCCGAATACTGCAATTTAGAAAT
Source organism: Steromphala cineraria (assembly GCA_916613615.1). Classification (NCBI taxonomy): domain Eukaryota; kingdom Metazoa; phylum Mollusca; class Gastropoda; order Trochida; family Trochidae; genus Steromphala; species Steromphala cineraria. The sequence continues at coordinate 44,354,905 of OU744733.1, forward strand.
CAATGAGTTTATTTATCACGACTACGTCATATCAAAACGATTGCTTGAAAAATAATTCGGTGTGCTTTATTCATGTTTATCTATAGTACAAGTAAATTCGCAATAAAACAACTGGGTATATTATATGGATATATATATAATATTTAAAAAAAGTGATGAAATAGAACGAAAATGGTTAATTATAGTTACATGCTATGTAGGTCCAGACTGTAAAGTTGCATGTCAGCACAATCAAGAAAATTAGACTTGTTCTTTTCGGCCTCATCACATGCTTCTCTCAATAAAAAGATCTGAAAAATAATTGAAAAGGGATTTTCTGTAATTGCGATACAACGGGTGTTTGGTGGTCAATTGTGTTTGAAATATGCATAGGCCCATATGCCAAACGCCGACAGTTAATCGCCATGGCCCCCACTTTTCAATACCTTCAGGTATTTACGTGGTTAAAAGTTTTTTGATATGATACTGTTCCTTTCTAACAATACTTGCAGTAAGACATATTACCTTGCCAAACCCTCATATAAACTATCACTCTACACTGATAACAGTGTTTTGTACGTATTACATACTGATACCAAGAATATCATCATTTTAGAATAAGTCATATCAGTACTGAAAATTAATTCCGACAGTTTCATAGTTGGACCCGTGCACAGTTTTTCCTATCTGCAGGTCCTTATTGACAAGCAGTTTTGGATGCTTATTTCAAACACTCATGTTACTTGTATGAACCTCCATAAAGCGACAACCTGCTTGTTGCGACCACACTTATGTCTTCTAGAATTTAAGTAACATTTTAGCTGTAGGGAGCGGCCATTTGCCAGTTGTATCCCTTATGATGTCCCTGCCGAAGAGTAAACCTTTCAGTAGCGAACATTTAGTGGTATTTATAGAAGGTAGATAATATAATATGAGGCTTATAAACTGAGCAAAATCAAAAACTTGACACTTTGTTTTCCCAGATGTGTTCGATCGGATTGAGGTCGGGCCAATCTAGAACTGGATCACCAGCATTTGTGAGAAAATTCTGCGTCAGAACTGCTGTATGGGGCCTAGTGTTGTCTTGCTGAAACGTTATTTCAGGGCCGTGTTTCTGCATGAACGGAAGGAGAACAGGTTGCAAAATCTGATCCCTGTACTGGGCAGGATTTAAGTTCCCTTGAACAACAACCAGTGGAAAACGACGATGTGCACAAAAAGACCCCAGAACAATGACGCTGCCGCCACCAAATCGGTCAACTTCACGTACAAAAGCTTGAGTGTTGCGTTCACCCTGTCTTCGGTACAAACGGGCCCTGCCGTCGGCAGACGTCAAGGTGAATCGAGATTCGTCACTAAAAACACTGGAATTCCACTGTCGTTGAGTTAACCCTAAGCGCATTGTGGCCCACGCATGACGGTTACGGCGATGGAGATAGAGGTGTGAGGATAGGTCCTCTATAGGGTCTCTGTGCGCGAAGTCCAGCGGCACACAAGCGATTTCTGACAGTTTGTGGGGTTATCCATTCTCTCCCCACAGAGGCAGATCAAGTCATGTTGATTTAGCCTCTGTTATATAACGCCGACTTTGTGGGATAGAATGGGAGATGCCTGATTGGAGGTAATCAAAACTAGTTGTGCAATCACCGACGCTGTTCTTAAATCATCGTTTTGGCTACTGAAACAAGGCAAAAACATTTCCCTGCAAGAAGCCTTGTCATTTGATAAAGAAATTCAAATGTATTGAGATGAAAGGTTCTTCCGCCAGGGGAAACTGCCGGAACCCACGGATTTCGGCGTTATAGAACAGAGGCTAAATCAACATTACTTGATCTGTCTCTGTGGGGAGAGAATGGGGGTTATCCTTCCTCCAAACATCTTCCTCCTTGTGGAGGTTGCAGTTACAAATCAGTTCCGAAAATGACGTTAACAAATTGCTGCATATTCCCGGAGTGTCGCTCCTGGCCACGAGCAGTCTGCAACTGCTCCCGTTTCCAAACCGAGATTTAAATTGTTTGTCTTGAATAGTTGAAGGCTCTTGCCATAGTGACCACAGACTGACCAGTATGGAGCCTCCCCATAGCGCGTTGACGTTCTTTGTTTGTAAGTCGCGTCATTGCCAAAAGGTCATAAAAATTTTAATTTCATTTTGATTTTCCAAATAGGCTTCAATTTTCTGTCTCAGTTCATGCAAACATGCATTGATTGACCTCATGTTTGTACGTGCATTCAGTTTGCCAATTTTTGTGGCCACAAAGTCAATGATTGCACGTGACTTCACAAAATCCTCACATGATAAAAGTCAAAAACATTACTTTCACTACAAATAATGTTTGTATAAACATGTTTGTTCTCAAATAATAGAGTTTAATGAACAGACAGAAACGCTTTAATAAATTTACCCGTGTCAAGATTTCAATTTTGCTAAGTATATATTACTTATGGGTGTTTAAATATAATACAAGAATGGTAAGGCTGTCAATTGATGAATATTAATAATTTGATATATAAATCAGAAAGAATGACAAAAACACAATATATGGGTATTTGCAAGAAGATAGCGAAAGTAACAAAGAATGTAAGGTTGTAAAAATGTAAGTCCCAAAATAATGTGTTTACTCCATTTAGTTTTATATTCAACATATTTCATCGTCAACGTTTCGTTTTATTACCTTATACTAAGAGCTGTGACTTGTTTATTTGACTTTAAGGACCAACGCTAATGATAACGGATCTATCATGATTATATTACGAGAAGTTAGAATGTACAGTGAAAGTATAACGAAGGTTAAAAACAGGGTAACACCCAACATCTGGGCAACAGATTAATTTATGAAACTGTCAAAAAGTAACATACAAAAACTTGCATGAATAAAGAAAAGGAAATTTCAGAATATGCGTATCCGTCTAATTTTACTGGAAAATATATATGCTGGACAGGATAGCCTATAAGCAAATGTTTTGATTTACATATGTAATAGTTACTAGCATATTAAATTGTATGCATCGGATAATGGCAGGGACACTTTGTCCGAGAGGCCAGTACGAGTCGGAGCCGAGTACTGGCTCGAGGACAAAGTGTCCCTGCCGTTATCCGATGCATACAATTTACTATGCTAGTAACTGACTTACATCTCACTTAATCCGAGTACAATCAACCACAAAATAAAATTAGTTTTAAATAAAATTTCAATTTTCGATAACCTTCCAAGGGCCCCTTCACTGTTTTATGAATGAAGTTTGTAGTACTATGAATGGTGTACGAGCACGTGCTTCTTGCTTGTCAAAGCGCGAGGCACGTGCTTCTTGCGTGTCAAAGCGAGAGACACGAAGTAAATGTTTTTGGCTTGCAGACTTCGTGCACTCCATGAATATGAGCCTGTTTCAAGACAAAGTTTCACAGGTTGTCCTTTTCTGTTTCGATTTTGAAGGTAGAAGGCGCGTTATTAGAGTCCTCATAGACAGCTACATTTTGACAGTGGTTTCTACTTATGAAACGTTTCTCTTGGATTTCTAGTAAAAGGGTACTTTAATCATTTCCATAATAAGTTTAGGCAAACAAAATTTATCTTATCTATGAAATAAATTGATTATGTATCATTATCAAATTATTTTGGATATTTTTAGACTTATTTTCCTAACCTAACAAAAGTTTTGGTGCAACACAAATCATATGTTTATTGCTTGGTATCGTTTTTTGTCTAGTGCAAACTAAAGTCTTCAGTGTTATTAGGTGATTTTAATATTTTGATTCGCGCAAAATGTGTAAGTATTATGATTGTTTTACAGCTTGTTTTATTTGATTATTGACACTTTCAGTTCACTTCTATGTCTGTGTTGTTGATTGATTGGTTTAAACTTTTTGTACAAATGGTTTACAAAAGTGTCCTTGCATCAGATGTCAGGACTCTTTGACCTAAGAGTTCCCGATATCGATGATGAACAGGACACTTTTATGAATGGTTGCCATGGACGACGAGGTATAAGTGGGATGTAATGATTTATATCTTTTCTGATGCTCAAAGAAGACAGATACCATTAGAACACATTCAATGTTCATATATCAATTACTATAATGTTCAGCATACAATATTGGAATTAAAGGAGGCAAGTTGTGATGAAACACCATATCTTTCCAATATTATTTCCAATAATGTATGTATGTACTGAGGATAATAAAGTGATATTATTATTATTATTTTCATTATTATAAAAAAAATAGTATTATTATTATTGGGAAAGAAGAGTGTTTAAGATTAATCGCTTCCATGTAACGCAATCCGACATTCTTGACACCCACAAAACCGAAACAACAATTTACATGTAACTATCACATAAACATTTGAAAATAGGCAGTAAAGTAATTACACAGAGACATAAAAGACACATATAGCGATTGACAAAGAATTTATGTCTTTGTAGAAATCTGTTAATCTTATTATCATGTATAACAAATAGCGAAATGTTACATCCAGGAAGTGGAGATAACGACTGTCAAGAAATGTCAGACTATTCTATCCTGATTGATAGAGTATAAAGCAAAGTAATACAGACCATATGCTCGGCTACAGCGTTACATTATATGTTATACCATTCAGACTCGGGGCTTTAGGGATATGGGGATATATCAGCCTCAAGCCTCAAACGGTAAGCGAGAGGCTGATATATCTCCATGACCCCCGCGTCTGAATGGTAAAACGAATTTTTACCCACCGAATGTTTAATCAAAACGCACATAATATGAAAATAAAAAGAGTAGGAAAAACTGCGCTTTGATTTTAGTTTGGTTACAGTCACACAACGGTTCATCAAATGTAAAATTGATATGTTCGAGGTTACACACATTATTCATTTCGAGACTCTCAATCTGCACGTTTTTTTCATACTATTTGTGGCGGGGTACAAAAAATGTATCCCCCGTTCAAGAGGTGATGTCAGTATTTATCCAGGGTCACGTGGACCAATCAGAGATCGAGATTCTTACATGAGTTAGGTAATCGGTTTTTTAAACGCTTGTGTAATGTGTTATTTCAAATGTATACCATATTGGCCCATTGCCTTCTGTCTTATGGGATAAACTTATTTATTATTATTTATAAACGCTTGCAACGGTATTGCATTGTTTGGCCGTATACTATGAATAAACTGAACACATATGAAAGGACATTCTCTCCCCACAGAGGCAGATCAAGTCATGTTGATTTAGCCTCTGTTATATTACGCCGACTTTGTGGGATAGAATGGGAGATGCCTGATTGGAGGCAATCAAAGTTCGTTGTGCAATCAGCGACGCTGTTCTTAAATCATCATTTTGGCTACTGAATCAAGGCAAAAGCATTGTGATAAAAACCACCCTTTCCATGCGGGAAGCGTTGTCATTTGATAACGAAATTCAAATGGATTGCGATGCTGTTTTTTTTCGCCAGGGGAAACTGCCGCAACCACGGATTTCGGCGTAATAGAACAGAGGCTAAATCAACATGATCTGCCTCTGTGGGGAGAGAATGCTGTATACTCTGAATAAACTGAAAACATATGGAAGGATGTTTTTGTTATTACACAAGTACCTTTGTTTTGTAAACTACTTCTCGTATAACTTGAACAGTTTGTGGGAATGGAATACTAAATATGATTGATCACATTTGAAGACGATCACGTTTCATTCTAGGTATAAGCCTGTTTCTGTAACCGTTAAGGTGATATATATGTTCAGTGTGCTTATATTTCTTTAAAAATGAAAATACAGAACACACGAACTGATTTCCGTATGTTAAAAAAGAAACGTTGGAAGATGTGAGATTTTATTTTCTAGACTGTAGGTCTGAACAAGGATGTCTTCTTGCCTTGTTCTTTTGTCTTTGTCAACACATAGAATAGCTATATCTGAATACTTAAGTCAAGTAGTAAAGTGTCATCATTAAATTTGGAAACAAAACCAATAACTGACATAGTTCAAATTACATTTGCCTTAAATAAAACATCAGATACCCTGACTTAAGGTGCAATTTCAAAATATATGTCTTATATCTATGGATCATATAGCTATATTAGACAGCAATTTATAAGAACATTATTTTATAAAAGAAAGAACAGTCTGTTTATTTTATGTCAGCATTTTATCGTAAGCATTTGTCTTAGAATTTGATAGTTGAGAAGAATTTAGATAAGAATATAGCCGACACCTGTCCTTTTGTATATGATGTATACCTCTCTCGTATGTGTGTAAATTAATCGTCTTGCCAATCTTAAGTCTGGGAACAAACTACGCCCTTGGCGAACACCTGTTTTGTTACCAAGTTCCTCGTATTACTTATTTTCCGAAAATATTATTTGGTAAAAAAATTTTTTTTTCAAAACGTGTTGTCCCTATCAAAATAAACAACAAGAGTAAGATTTTCTTTCGTACATGTATGCTATAGCAATGCCCTTAAAATAATTAAATACTTGGATATATACATGTTATTTAGTATATACGCTAAAATGCACTTTACAATAAAGTCTGTTAATCAACGTTTACATAATGATAACTAACAAAATTATAGTACTTAGGTGTCTACATTGACTCCAGCTTAACTATGGAGATACAAGTTAACAATGTATGTAGGACTTGCTATCTTCAACTCAGAAGTATTTCTAGTATTCGTGATCTCCTCACTCGGGAGGCTGCTCACCTCCTAGTTCGCTCTTTGATCCTCTCACGTTTGGATTATTGCTGCAGTCTCCTGAGCAATATGCGGCAAGATCTTATATGTAAGTTGCAGAGAGTTCAGAACTCGGCTGCTAGACTGATTTGTAGAGCCAGAAAGCAAAGCCATGTGACACCTTTGCTAGTTAGTCTTCACTGGCTTCCCATTAAGCAGAGGATAGACTACAAGGTGCTAACCCTGACGTACAAATGCATCAATGAGAATGCTCCGGATTATCTCATTAAACTGTTAAGTCAGTATACTCCAGCCCGCTCGTTGAGATCTAGTTCAAAACAACAACTGTGCATACCAAAAGTGAGACTGAAGTCATTTGGTCACAGAAGCTTTTCCTACGTTGCACCTGTCCTGTGGAATTCCTTGCCCCTTACCATCAAAGAGGCAGAGAGTGTCACCTCATTTCAGTCACAACTGAAAACATTCCTATTCAAACAAGCTTATGATATCTAAATGCAATATTTACATACTACACCTAGTATATCCAGTTGTGTCCCGTGAACGTTTGTAGCGCCTAGAGAATTTGCTAAGTGACTTGATTTGTGCGCGTTACAAGAACACTTATTATTATTATTATTACTTTTGTCGGATACTTTAATAAGTTCTATAAATAACATTCTAGAAGTTAATTTGATTACCAATACGAAGATCTAGCACTGATGTATTTTGCACAGTTACATAACCCACGATGTTTAAAATGTTGTCAGTATTTGACAAGATATATATAAATATAATGAATTTAACTAATGTGTGTACTTTCTTTTTCCTGGCAGTTTATTCTATTATTTTAATCCCAAAAGTTTTCATTACAAACAACAAGCAACACAACTATTCGAGTGAGATACAAAGTTTTACTTTTCTACCTCAAGATATGAGATAAAAATATGTCTCATCATAAGAGAATTCTTTACGTCAGGCCATTGTTTCATTATGTCACACTCTTGAACATGACTTCACTCGAGTGGTGATAAAGGTTATCGCCACTCAGTAGTGACGATAAAGGTTATCGCCACTGTGGTCCGATAGAGGGTTAACTTCACTGATAGAATAGAGTATCTCACTCTGTATCATATAATAAACTTGTGTACTCTATTACCAAATAATAGGTTTACTCATGACGTAGTCAACGTTACCTAGCAGCAGGACTTTGTTTTTGACCCTAAACACTAGGTGACGTTTCTTTCGCCGTTGAGTGTATGTCATGACGTCGTAGAAAAAAGAAATTGTGTGTTCTTAAAGGGGCAGTAGCACGTTTTTAGGGCGATTATAAGGTGATGTCAGGAAAATGAAAATTAATGGTTCCAATTTAAAGACAATGTAGTTAAACTAAATGGAACAGTAATAATTCAAATATATTACGTAAAGTTTAGCCATGCGATTCCTTTTTCTTACACAAAATGAATAAAAGGTGTTCACACAAAAATGGCGGCCAATGGACTTTATGTGAATCTTTATAATTCGTTCTCTGACTGGAAATTTGGTTTGTGTTATGAGATTGTTTACACTATCAAAGTAATACATTTAGCATCAACTTAAATTTATCAGTGAACAATCAGTGAATATAAAAATTTGTCAAAAAACGTGCTACTGCCCCTTTAATGTCCCTTGTCATAAACCTTTTTCAACATAGGTCAGTGAATAGATGGATATGTTTTATTGACGTGCTTCCACATTTTTATATGTTTTAAATTGCTACGTTATCATTTGAATAATTTTTTATTTGGGAATACACTGTAAAAAAAGTGAAAGTAGGCTTTTTGCTAATCTAAACACGTTGTTTATCATACAGCAGTTGTAAAATATCAAAATCCAGATGTAAAAATGAGTTTTAAATACTTAACAAATGACTTCATCTGAGAATGTTTTGTTCTGTTGAGAGGGCTTTCAGATATAAGAATTCTGACGTAGGTTTCTGTATATATGAAAAGGACAACATTATGACAGTAAAAAATGTCATCGTGATTAATATCCGTGTTTTCAGTTTCAGTTTGTATCTGAATACGGACAATAAGAAACATAAGAAAAGAAACACGCTATTAAAAAAATTCTAAGAGGGAAGATGAAGAATTTTAAAATCCGTAGATCATACGTAATGTGTTTACAAAAAGCAAATCATATCATAAAGTATTGACAGAACCATTTACGTGATTAAATCTTCAATTTTCTAAGACTCGGCGGCCTTTTTTCAGTCTTGAAAGTAAGAATTGTATTTTTGATATCAAAAGATTGTATCTTGCTCACATGAAATGTAAATTGCGAATGTTTTTGCAATTTATTATAAATCATTTATCATGCCCCATAAGTCTTAGTTATAGCAGAACGTTTGTGAAAGAGGTTTTAAATTCCCAGGAAAGGGTTTTACGTATTTTAAGTATTGAACTGTTTCATTGATCCGAATGTTTGTTGCACATTTACAAGTTGCTTCATATCGGTTATATTCGTCTCTTTGGCATACATTATATATATCTATTCAAAAGTATTTTAAAGGGACAGTAGCACGTTTTTAGGGGGAATATAAGGTGATGTCAGGCAAAATCAAAATAAATGGTTCAAAATGGAAGACAATGTATTTATATAAAAAGAAACAGTAATAAATCAAATATATAATGTAAAGTTCAGCCATGCGATTCCTTTAAACTAATTAAAGGTGTTTACACAAAAATAGCCGCAAATAGATTTTATGTGAATCTTTAGAATCTGTCTTCTGACTATGGGTGATTGGTTTGTGTAATTGACACTTTCAAATGATACATTTAGCATTAACGTAAAATAATCAGTGAACAATTGAAAATCTAAATTTTCAAAAAAACGTGTTACCGCCCCTTTACCCATATGAAAATTTAAGGCTGGGATTTCAAGAATTACTACAAATTTGAAAATATTTTTTGGACAATAATGTTTGTGTGCATATGCACAAGTTGCATTAAACCGATTATATTCGTCCTCGTCTTATATAACTTATTCATATTTGTGAAAATTAAGTTTGCAAATAACCTATTTGTTTACACTCCGTCCAGTGTCGTCGTTAATGATATTTGTCTCTACAGTGTCATTGTGCTACGTGAATAGAGGAAGCAAAACGTAACAATTCATATATCATACATATATAGTTATAGGCAAAATACGAAATACCACAGATAGATAGATCTTCACTAACATGACAATTGCTTTAGTAAACGATGCATGACAACCATTGAGTTGTACAGTTTTTAAACAAAAGAAGGTTACAAATCTTGCAATCTAAATACATTTAGATCAACAGGTTTTATATTTGGTCATACTGTATGACAAAACAAAAAGTATGTTGGTCTAAATTTATTTAGATTGCAAATTTTGCAAAATTAGTGTATTTGGGTGTTAAATTTAAGTTCGACTTAAGTTTCAAAATATGTCGAAAGTATTTTAAAGTAATATTGTATTGGAGAATTATGATTTTTTATTTATTCTTACCCGAACCTCTTTTTGAGTCATGCCAGAAAACAACATTTTAAGCTGTATCATGCTTCCTAAGAGGATAATACGGTCTGCGGTCTTGCGGCTCGGGCAACATTTCTACAAATCGTACATCAGACCGTATTACCCTATAAAGATCGATAACGTATTTACCTCACCACCATGTTATAAGAAACTTCAGCTTAATATATAAAGTTTACTTTGGCTGTCGATAATGAATATATAAGCCCATCACTGTTTGAACGGCCTTGACCTTAATTGAAAACAAAATGGCGTCATCCAACCCGATTAAAATCTTTTGAATAGTGTTACGTAAAACTACAAGCCGAAACATGCTACAAAAACGTTTAGATCATAAATTCTAGAGCATGTGCATGTAATGCAATGCGGAACCTGTTTCCAAATAAAACATGGACATATGGGAAACCAAACTATAATGTTTTTCACGGAAAACAGCTAATCGAAACTATGTAAACTCTGCACACCACGTGCGTCATTTGGTAATGTCATCTTACCCTATGCGACATCTCTTCTCAGAGAGGAGCTGTTGCTATGGCAGCGGGGTACATGAAATTTGTACAACGTGAGAGGTGAGACTTGCGGGGTACATGAGATGAACCTATTCGATCGCCAGCCAATCAAAAATGCGTATCTTACTGTATTAAAGGTAAGATAAATGTAACTTGCATATAAATGTATGTGGTTGAGGTTTGAGCTCTTAACATATTGATTCTAAATTTTCCCTCTAAAGTAGTCTCTTACGAAATGGTAAGACATTTCCAAATCAAAACAAATATGACAAACATAGTACGATATGAACCGTAAAACAAACTTTTGTTCAGCAGCTGCGTATTGTTATATTTATGTCCGCATCAGAAGAGCGTTTGAAAGTGTAAGACATATAGTAGAATTCATATTGATATTTTACAGTCTAAGTAAATCTAGCCTCAATATTATCCTTTACTCCTATACTGATACTACTGTACTTAGACTGGATATTTTATATATAGTTATGAGTGTGCAAAGAGTTGGAATTGGTCTATACATCTCACTAGAGACTGCGTTAGTATATTGCCATATACAATACACATTATCAACTAAAGATCGTTGTCTACGCCTGCTGTCGAGAAAGTATGCGTCTTCGTGACAGCATTGAATGGTATGCTGGCTATGTCATACATAAAACAGAAAGTCATCCTGACATTAGACCAAAACACATATTGTGAACCATTAAGTGTTATTACAATGCAAGAAAGTTTGCTACTGTAAAACAACCTCTCGCTTGACACACGATAGGATTTGACCTTTGACCTGTGGAGGAAGGCATACATTCGTGAAATGACAATGTGGATGATAAAATTCACTCTTAGTAAACATTTCATGTTAATGCATACCATCGGTTGTGCATTCACATACTGATATCAGGAATATGATAACTGATTTACCATAGAGAGACTATTTCTTTTCTAAACACAATTTAGTTTACTACTTGACAAGGTATATATATGGTCCTTTTGACTTACCCGAAGGCGATGGCTGTGAGTGACACAACCTTGGAGCTGCGTTTTGGCGAGCTGTTCGGTCACGTCGGTTTGCGTTTCATGTTTTTTAAGCTTAATAGAGTTGAGTATCGAATTCTATTGAATAAATGAAACTACTAGAGTGTTACTAAGGTAATCTATTTAACCTCCTGCACGATAATACAATATTTTTCAAGCAAAGGTTAACGAATAAGTTAATTAGGGACTGGTCATAAATAACAGGAAAGCTGGGGGTGGGGGGGTGGGGTGGCCGATGATATTGTTTTTGGTGGGGGGGGGGGGGGGTGCGTGGGTCGTCACAAAAAAAATAAGACGGCCTTTGGGGTTGGGTCATTAAAAATTAAGACTTTAGGGGTGGGTCATAAAATACATGTGTGACAGGCATGATTTGGGGGGGGGGGGGGGGGGGGGGGGGGGGGTCATGAAAAAACTGAAAGCAAGTAGGGGAGGGCCACATATATCAAGTCATACTTGAAGTAAATTTCACCTAAAAAAAGGCACATACCATAGTTGGGTTTAACGTATTCAGTCTTCAATCAAGACATACATTGGATTATAGCACGATTACAGTACCACGTATCTGCAGTATGTATGGGGTTGTAAGGGAGGGGTAGGATGGATTCACCCCGACTGAGCCGTAATTTGTTGATGGTTTTACATCACGACCAAGTCGTGAAATCATAAGTGAGTAAAATAATTTAGAAACTGATTTTTTGTAAATAGTGAAAAACAATTGAATGATACCATTTGTTCCTATTTTAAACACTTGACTGTTCGCTTACGCCAAAACGCTACCCTATGACCCACATACTTTCACCAAGCTTTATAACCAGTCAAGCCTAACTCCAACGTATGGCTATTGAGGACGAAAGGTGTTTTATAATCCTGGACCTCAGTGACGCCTTTACATGATACATTTAGAAACGAATATACTGAAGTATGACCTTTCATAAACATATTGTTTACATGAAAGGACTTGGAATGAAGATATTTTGTTTTTCGTACCCGGTAAAAAGCGTTATATAATATTCATAATATACAATGATTCAAGATGTGTACTTTGTGAATTTTGGTTAGTTTTGACGTCACTTGAATATGTAGATGAATTAAAGATGTTCACACAAAAATGCTTTCAGCAAGATGTGCAAGTTAGATTTTCATCGTAAAGATTGTTTTTTGCAAAGTGTCAACTATTTTCAAGTTTAATCATTAAACATCACATTTTGAGCATAATTACATCGTATATAATGTTTATTTGCAAAGTAAGAGAATCAACTGTTTCGTGATATTATCACCTTTTGGGCTTGGTTTCATCATATTTGCAAGATGTGAGAAAGAACAAGTATGAGATGCTATCACATTTTAATTTTTATAAATCAGAGTTTAAGCATGGTTTCATCATCCAGGTAAAGCTGCTCATATGCAGGGGGTGTGGCTGACTCTCGTCTCTGCTTCAGTTTGTAGTTGATGTAGACGAAGACGCCAGATAGGAGAACCAACAGGATCAGGATGGTCGCCAGGCTGCAGCAATAATAATCACATGTCATGTTATGGCGGTATGACCATGGTAGTGGGATTTCATATGCTTGAAAACGGTATAAGAATCTATACCGAAACGTCGCTACTGTCCAATAAAGACGTTGTTCATCCATAGAATTACTCTTGTCTTCCTTATATCATCAACTTCTAGAATGCTACTCAAACAGCTGAATCATATGGTGTTTCTGTTCAATGAAAATATCTTTGTTTGATGTATTAAGGGGTCAATATCCAAATTCACACCAACATGAGCCCATTTAAAACGATGTAAACGTGTGAAGAATAAGGCCGATTTATTGATTTAATGTACATTAATATGTCCTTTACGTCTATAAACAGTAGTGTTTTATCAAAATAATGTTTTGAAATTTTATTAATTATATTTAAGAGTATTTTTGACTGATAATAAATCTCCTGTACCTGTCAGTTTTTAAGTACGACGTTAGAAAATTTTTATACTTGTATTTGGATATTATTCATATGACAAAACAAACAGAAGTGTAATGCTTCTTTTGTGCCTCAGTGTAATATGTCCATACAACGTCACAATGGTCGTGTTGGAAACAGGTGTCATAGACACTTACCTACCCGTCGTTGCAGATGTCATTTAAAGTGGTTCATTTGTTGTGATGAAGATTGTTACATATTTTATCATGACATATCCTGAATATTCATTCTAAAATTACTGCTTTAGCCTACCCGTTTCTCCTATAAAAATGATGTTAAAAGCCAACACTTATTTTAAAAAATATATATAGCGGATACTTGATGTAGTGTTGATGTTTCACAAGTGGTGCAGCTACGACTGAAATATCAACTTTACCCATGTCATGAGATAAAATAAACCTGGTATTTGGAACACTACGTTAAGTTTTCTATTTATTACATGTTTTTTGTTATAATGAAATACATCTTCACAACGTCACGGGCGAAACGAAAACGTTTCTAAACTTTCCCATTCCTCCCTTGACATCATTGGCCGTAATTTCTGTGCTTGCATTTCAACCCGCTGCACGGAAGAAGCATAGTCCAATCAGAAGACAGCATGTTAAATGAACCGATTTGAAATGCGTATGCGTTTTACAAGGGAGAGAAAAACTTTATTTGAGTGATACATTAATGTTTGCCTTCTCTGCATTCTCGGTGCTCATAAAAAACATGACAACAACCATGCGGACTGAAATCTAAAATTAAATTTCACTCGGATAGTTTTCAAAAAGATCGTCTGTTAATATTTTTAATTTGTTCCGAATGTAAACGGCAATTTCATTGGCTATTGTTGAAAGAGCTGATAAGGGGCGTAACTCGTGATCACGATAGGTGTCGCTGCTCTGGATCACCAGTTTTCTACCTTGTGAAGGCAAGGTCGAAACGAGGAGTTGCTCGATACGTTTTCACCTTGCCGTGGGAAGATGAATGAAATATGTAATTAAAATCACTTTAAAACTGGAAAGTAACTCCCATTTGTACACATGGCTGAAAGTAGTTCCGGCACCTGACCAGTGACGATATATTATATCGTCATTGGTCACAGTGAAATGACATTATATCGTAACCGTTGCCTGATAGACAGTTTATTTCAGTGATAAAATCCAATATTTCATCGCTGATCATATAATTAAACTGTGTTTTAAGCTCTTGTAGAAATTATGTTATTAAATGTAGCTCAGTTGTGAAGAAGATTGTTACTTTTTTTTATCATGACATGCCCTGAATCAGTCAACATTCTAAAATCACCGCTTTCACCTATCCGTTTCTCCTATAAAAATGCATCTTCCTACGCAGAGCCTAAAAGGCCAGTTTCCAAACTGTCATTTTATGCCTTGCTACAGAGACTTTACTTTTCTGTGCTACTATAGTGCCCCTACAGACTAGAGAGCAAGCAAAGAAAACTCAAGGCTATGCAGCAAGGCATAACATGACAGTTTGGAAACTGGCCTTTTAGGCTCTGCGTAGGAAGATGATAAAAATGATGCCAACAATAATTTTCAAAAAATATAGCTATGTTTTATGTCCTTCACTCACACTTCAAGAAGCAGGAGGAAGGTGATTGCCGGTCCATCAGAAGGCACTGCAGTAGCTGTAGCCACATGTGGTGTAGGAGGGGTGGGCACTGTCACGTTAGACACTGAGGCGGCTGGGATCTCCCTCCAACAGGCGTGTCTACTGGACAAGGTCATCAGCTGCAAATAATTACCATTATTTTAAGAATAACCAACGAGTTGTGAGGAATTACGGATTATCTGTCCTGAGTTAATTATTGTGATAAATTCCGAGCTTCAGCGAGTTTGACACAATCATTCACAGACAGATAATCCGTAATTCCGAGAACCGACTTGGTTATTATTTTTCTTACCCAAGATCATTTTAATGCGTATTTCAACGGGACAAAAAAGAGTAACATTAAAAACTACGCGCGGCCGGTAGTACAAATTGTACTCAAACGCCATTCATATTGTTCATAACTACTTCAAGATGGGCGGCTCGAAGTAGTTCGCAAAATACGCTCTAATTTTAAATAGTTATGATGATTATAATTATGATGTCACATTTTATCACAAAAATATTGTCTTATATGACAAACAAATTATTTATTGACTGCGCACAACCAGAAAGAAAAAGTAAGACGTCGCTAAAACATCAAAAGCTCTTGACTTCCCATTAAAAAGTTGTAGTAATGTGTGACTTTCGCAACTTAGGTATAAAATTTGTCATCTATATCTCTCAACCGAAATAGAAGATCCAAGAGAATCATGAATGGGTGTACAAAACTTCCGTCAACCAATCAAAATGCGAGTTATTTTTAGAAAGACCTGCAATTCCAATTCCAATTCCCTGTCACAAGTATTCCATTTATAATTGGGATAGGTGGGATATCTTCAATATATTTACTTACATAGTTTGCCTTGTGCTGCAGTATATGTTTATCTATATACACACTAGCTTCCTCTTCACTGCACGTCAACAGGATAGACAATTTTCTGAAATGTATGAGACTTTCATTAATTTTCTCATTTTCACCATCTTCTGTTGTCATCGTTCGATCGATCGAGGATACTAAAAGATAGGTCGACATTTAATTTGGGGTCTTTGTTGGCGAAGTTTGTCTCTTTGTTACTCGTTACAGTTGGGGCAAATAAACCTTTTACACTAAAAAAATAATTTAAAAAAAATCTTCTGTTGTCAGCAATTACAATTTCAAAATATTCCTTCCAAAATGCCCTTAAGTAACCTATATGTTAAAAATGACTATACTTGAGTCAGAACAAACACTTTTCTGACCTTAAAAACTAGAATGCCATACATTGGAGATAATGTGTGTACGTTACCTTCCGGTAATCATTGTAGAGTATTGAAGGAATACATCATCATTTTCCACTATAAGACGTTTCGAGGACTGATTTGCAATACTGACATGTTGAAGGTTTGATGGTTGCGTGTACCTCACACACACTACCCCCCTGCAGATACTACCAGATACTGAACTACATGGGTTCCAGATTATTTCTCGCAAGCCGTGTTTCGTCTCCGCCCACCTGAAAATAGTAATGATAAAAAACTAAAATCTGAAATAGACTCGAAACAAATCCATTTAAAGGTTAAGGTTACACTAAAAAAACACATTTTTCTTTCAAGCTGGTAAAATCACGTTTGAGTACTTGAGATACTCTCCAAAGACATTTGCAATAAATTTCAGATGATAAAATGACACAAAAAGATGTATTTGAACCTTGAAAGCAACACATATTTAGTTTGGCGTCAAACGTTCGATCTTCGAGGAAAACGGTCCATGACTTATCTCCCTTGACAAATTACGTCATCGATGACACAACGTCACTGATTCTTTCGCATTCTCAAATATGTGAAATTTTGTTAGCAGATATATTGATAAACTGTTAGCAAAAAAATTATATAATCTTCCGTCAATGGAATCATCACAGTTAGTAACATTGAGTGTGAAACAGCATGGTTCAAGTTGCCGTTAAGTCCTTCTTATTCACATGTCCCGGGGTCATTAACGGACCCCCATTATTCATGCAATCGATTAAAACTTTGTGTCAACAAGTACTTGGATTATTTACCTATCGATCACCATTCCAGGAACCTAACAATACTACTGTTTTGTCTGCAAATCGGCACCAAAAGCCGATTTTCACGCTTAACGTACCCAATTCAGCACAATTGGCTGAGAGACTAACGGGGCTGACCGAATCGAGCTCGACTGATCAAAGCTCATAAAAATTTGGGGGTCATTCAATGCGCGAGGGGCATTTGTCTAAGTCTAGATACATTATAATGAGGTCTGAGGATCTTACCGTTCCTTTAATATTCATATTCATAGTAACATACGTCATGAGCCTTGACGAGGGATGAGGGACAAAATATTTTTGTTATGAGACACTTACCTACTCTAAACATGGAATTAGAAATGTGCTCTCGCTCGGGTAATACAAAAATTCACACTCGTTTCGTAAAAGTCATATGACACACTTCCTCGGGTAATAATCTCTATTTATTACCTACGAGGGCAATCATATCGAGGTCCATATTTTTCATATGTTGCCCTAGGGAACAATATCAATTTTTCATTGTGACGTCACGTTATAAACAATCATTTGACGTGACGGTTCACCTATGACGTCACAGTCTATACGGGTCGACGGCGGCTAGTCGGTCCCTGCTGAGATATAGTTTATGAGTGTTTTCGTTTATTTTGGGACTTTTGGACTTCGCTCTCGCTCGAGAAATACCAATATTTAGGCACTCGTGTCGTAAACATAGTAGGTCATGGACACTCATATTATATCCTCTATATAGTTTTACTTACGGTTCGAAGACCCGATGAGCCAACGGAGAGAGATCAATCTCTTCTAGACCCTTCCTGAAGGAGCAAATTCCGGTCTGGTGTATACCTTTAGATTCTGTAACTTGTACTGAAACTACAATAGTCAATATAAACAACGCTTTCATTTTGAATACAAGGTAAACGACTGGCTTTGCATAGGAGGTTATAGGACGTAGAAGATATAGTTAGAAAGGTTAAAGGTTACCACGTGATAATAACTTCAGATCGCATCCGTGACTGTTATCAGTGGAGTCATATGTATTTATGTTCTTGCTAATCTGGTGGAAATATGCATTCTCTCCCCACAGGGGCAGATCAAGTCATGTTGATTTAGCCTCTGTTCTATTACGCCGAAATCAGTGGGTTCCGGCAGTTTCCCCTGGCGGAAAAAACCCGCATCACAATCCATTTGAATTTCTTTATCAAATGACAAGGCTTCTCGCATGGAAAGGGTGATTCATATCAAAATGCTTTTGTTTTGATTCAGTAGCCAAAACGATGTTTAAGAACAGCGTCGCTGATTGCACAACTAACTTTGATTGCCTCCAATCAGGCATCTCCCATTCTATCCCACAAACTGGTCGTAATAGAACAGAGGCTAAATCAACATGACATGATCTGCCTCTGTGGGGAGAGAATGGTTATCAGTGGAGTGACATGTATTTATGTTCTTGCTAATCTGATGGAAATATGGTGTAGGAAGTGAGATCAGTAGATAGTGATTAACTATTCTTAACAATATACAGCGTCGTATCTTAAGTTTGTTCACTTGCTTATGGTTGTAAGTGTAATGATCATGTTAATTGAGTTTCGTTTGAACGTCAAAAATAACCCAAAGAGCACTGACAGGATCAACAATCGTCCATGTGTAAAATAACCATATTTTGGGATCGTCTAAGTCTGATTAAAATCGACCGTGCTCCGAGGAATAAAATGTAAAACTATTGTCCCTATCGGGGCTCGAACCAGCCAGAACATCCTCTCCGTCTCGGTCTGAATGCACCCACCTCTATCGCGTGTTGCTATAACCAGTTTAGCGCAGACAAACCCAGTCGTAAGGTAACCAATCACATTCTCGTTTTTTAATAGCGTTTAGCGGCGATTATGTATAACGAATGGTACGTTAGAGTTACCTGCCCCTAGTGACATCGAAGCTTTTACTGCGCTCCTTTCGATTGGCTAGATGAGCTTGTGTCAGAACATGCGCGTAATAGGAGTGCCTTCAGACTGTGAATGAGAGGAAAGCCGGGTTGGTGACGTTCGAACACCGCAAGAGATAATATTTTTACACTTTTTTCCTCGAATCACAGTCGATGTTAATCAGACTGGGATCGTCTCATCGCTGGTGCTGAATGTCGATATTTGGCATGGTTAAACAGACAGATGGGGTCATATTTGTGAAATTCAAATTTTCTTAAATTTCACATACAATTTCCCTATAGACGCTGAAGGATAAAAATAGCACAATTACATTGCCTTATTGCAAAGGAATATATATAACTTTGGAATTTTAGATTGTTGATCACTTATGAAGGATTTTGTAGAGCAAAACGAAAAATAAAGTTTTTGAAATTTTGACCTCTGGTCAGTTCAATGTCCTGCAACATCTGTTACGATTATCTGTTGAGATGACATACGAATATGTTAACGCAAACTGAATCTTAACTTAACGTTGTGAAATTAACAATGAAAAAACTGTTTTAGTCCCCCCCGTGTATGTGAACAGTCATACAATTAGAAATATCATACTTTGATGTTTGAAATTGTGAGTACTTCTTCACTGATGTGCCACTCATAGGAGTTCGTAGTTGCATTTCATATACAACAGGATTTTTTGGGTACTCTTTTTAAAAGTTGGTACAGTTTCTTTTGCCCCTGAGTGTATCACGACCACAATTTAAGAATTATTTTGTCGTCTAGACGTTTGTTAGCAAGGTGTAAAGTTAACTATTTTGGTATCTTATCAAAGTTTGAGTATGGTTTCGTATTCCAGTTTGTTTATTCGTAAGATTTAAAGATGAACCATTTAAAGGGGCAGTAGCACGTTTTTTGATAATTTTACATTTTAAAAATTTCACCGATAATTGTATGTTAATGCTAAATGTATTATTTTGATAGTGTCATAAATCTCATTACACAAGCCAATCAGCCATAGTCAGAGGACAAAGTATGAAGATTCACATAAAATCCATTGGCGGCCATTTTGTGTGAACACCTTTTATTAATTTTCTTAAAGAAAAAAGAATCGGAAGGCTAAACTGTGCAATATATAATAGAATTATAACTGCTCCATTTAGTTTAAATACATTGTCTTTCAATTGGAACCATATATTTTCATTTTGCAGACATCACCTTATATTTCCCCTAAAAACGTGCTACTGCCCCTTTAAAGACACCATCGCAGTTTGAGCAATTCTCTCCCAACAGAGGCAGATCAAATCATGTTGATTTAGCCTCTGTTCTGTTATCTGTTCCAGCAGTTTCCCCTGGCGGAAAAAAACCCGCATCACAATTTATTTGAATTTCTTAATCAAATGACAACGCTTCTCGCATGAACAGGGTGGTTCATATCACAATGCCTTTGCCTTGATTCAGTAGCCAAAGGATGATGGAAGAACAGCGTCGCTGATTGCACAACTAACTTTGATTGCCTCTAATCAGGCATCTCCCATTCTATCCCACAAAGTCGGTGCAATATAACAGAGACTTAATCAACATGACTGTTACTGTCACCGTTTAGTCATCATAAATCAGAGTTTCGGATTGGTTTAATCGTATTTGCAAGATGTGAGAATGAACAAGTATATTGTTTACATGAAAGGTCTTGGAATGAAGATATTTTGTTTTTCGTACCCGATAAAAAGCGTTATATAATATTCATAATATACAATAATTCAAGATGTGTACTTTGTGAATTTTGGTTAGTTTTGACGTCACTTGAATATGTTGATGAATTAAAGATGTTCACACAAAAATGCTTTCAGCAAGATATGCAAGTTAGATATTTCAACATGGTATCGATTGGACATGTACGTGTTCATCGTAAAGATTGTTTTTTTGCAAGGTGTCAACTATTTTCAAGTTTAATCATTTAACATAACATTTTGAGCATAATTACATCGTAAATAATGTTTATTTGCAAAGTAAGAGAATCAACTGTTTCGTGATATTATCACCCTTTGGGCTTGGTTTCATCATATTTGCAAGATGTGAGAAAGAACAAGTATGAGGTGCTATCACAGTTTAATCTTTATAAGTCTCGGCTTCAAGCATGGTTTCATCATCCAGGTAGAGCTGCTCATATGCAGGGGGTGTGGCTGACTCTCGTCTCTGCTTCAGTGTGTAGTTGATGTAGACGAAGACGCCAGATAGGAGAACCAACAGGATCAGGATGGTCGCCAGGCTGCAGGAATAATGATCAGTTGTCATGTTATGGCGATGATCGTGGTAGTGGAATTTCATATGATATGACTATGTGATCCATGTAGATATGGCATCGTTTAAAATGATAAACTACTTCAATCTTTATGACTCGCTGGTCCTCGAAGGAAGATCATCGTTTAAGATGACAGACTACTAAAACCTTTAATACGATGTTTTTACCTTTTCAAGACATGTGACATAGTCTTGTTACACAAATCAAAAATAGAGTCATTGGCTCTGCAGCCCATCAGGCTTCATAATAAATTATGCTGTAGAGTGTGGCCAATGTGATTCTCACTTTGTTGGGGCCACATGGTCACCAATCATAAAATTAAGCATATAGGCGACAGTTTTAAGTTTTAGGGCGTGGCCACATTTGGGGGCACATGGCCACCAAAGCTACAATTCATAATCCTCACTAGTCAAGGAGTCTGTTACACAAAGTTTCAGCTTTCTAGGCCTCATGGTTCCGGAGTAGAAGATGAAAATAGGTTTTTAGGGTGCGGCCCTTATTAGGGGTCACAGGGCCACCAAAGCGACAATTCATAATCTTCACTACTCAAGTAGTCTGTACATATATTTTCAGCTTTCTAGGCCTTATTCTTCTGGAGAAGAAGATGAAAATGTTTTTTAGGGCGTTACAGGGCCACCTAAGCTACATTTTATTATCCTCAATAGTCAAGGAGTCTGTACACAAAGTTTCAGCTTTCTAGGCCTTATGCTTCTGGAGAAGAAGATGAACATAGCTTTTTAGGGTGTGGCCCCTGTGGTCCTTATTAGGGGTCACAGGGCCACCAAAGCTGCAATTCATAATCCTCACTAGTCAAGGAGTCTGTACACCAAGTTTAAGCTTTCTAGTCCTTAAGGTTCTAGAGAAGAAGTCGAAATTCCACGAAGTTTACGGACGGGTGGACGAACGGACGCCGGACGCCGGACACCACGCCATGCCATAAGCTCATCTTGCCGTTAAAATTATATTGCTTCCAGTCAGTTATTTGACCGTATAAGACTCGAAGGCCCAAGTAGATTGGTTATTGTTAAAATAAAAGACTACTTCAATCTTGAAGACAGATACTTTACTATTTTTTTACCTTTTCTGGACAAGTGACACGGTCTTGTTACTCAAATTAAAATCATTGCAGATACAAATACAAATTGCAAAAAATCTGCAAATTGTTTTGAGCTTTGCTAGACTTATAACAGGGTACTGGGAGGACAATGACTTGTTCGTTGTAACTGCTATACACTCACACTTCTATAAGCAGGAGATACGCGATGGCTGGTCCATCAGAAGGGGCTGATGTTACTGTAACAGAATGTGCTGTTGGAGGGGTGGGCACTGTTACGTTGGACGTCGTGTTGGCTACTGAGACAGGTGCAATCTGTCTCCAACATGCATATCTACTTGACAAGGTCATCAACTGTAATTGAATATATCACATCAATAACGCAACAAATGTAGAAGTGAACAGAGCTTAAATCCCCGCTTCACCTTAAAGCACATTGATGTGAAATTATCAAGAGTCGGTATATATACTGTTAACATTGTAATTTATGTTCATGTTTTTATTCAAATCTTGATGACAGAAGATTAGCTCTCTTCCCTCATTACATGAAGATATTTAAGAATTGAATGTCAGTTTGTGTGTTTGCACTGGAAAATGAACGATGTAAAAGCTACAATCAAACTTGTGTGAACCCAGCGAGCGGTTAGAATGAAAAAAGATAGAAATTTAAAACAAAGTACCTCTTATTAATCAATCAGTTGTTTAAACAACCTGCGAAACCAAATTTAAGGTAGGAAACCCAGTTTTGCACTTATTAGATCTGAAGTGGGCAGGGGTCAAAATTTGGGCTGTTCAGACGTTCGTTGAAATGATGTTTTCGCAAAAATTTCGTTCAAGTACTAAAATGTGCTACTTTAGTACCAGGTTTGAGCAGCCAGAGTGTTATTACTTCCATGAGTAACAAAAAAGGTAAAACGTTAAAAAACGTCTTCTGTCAGCAGGTTTTACTTCACATTTCAACTAAGTAGAAAGTAGAGTTAATGGTCTAGGGTCTGGAATCGGGAGGGGTAAATGGTCTGGGAAAAGGAAAACGGAGACTTAATAATCTAGGGCCAGGAATGAGAAGGAGTAAATGGCCTGGAGAAAGGAGAAAGTGGAGTTGATAGTCTAGGGTCAGGAATCAGGAGGAGTAAATGGTCTTGAAAAATGAGAAAGTAGATTTAATAATCATGGGTCTGGAATCGGGAGGAGTAAATAGTCTGGAGAAAGGAGAATGTGAGTTAATGGTCTAGGGTCTGGAATCGGGAGGGGTAAATGGTCTGGGAAAAGGAAAAAGGAGACTTAATAATATAGGGCCAGGAATGAGAAGGAGTAAATGGCCTGGCGAAAGGAGAAAGTGGAGTTGATAGTCTAGGGTCAGGAATCAGGAAGAGACAATAGACAGGATTTTGGAATCAAGAGTGTGGAAGACTAAATAGTCTATTGACTATAGACTCGAGAGGAGAAACTAGTCTGGAATCAGTCAGAGGGAGTAAATGTTTTTCAGGAGGAATTGACGACTTCCATATATCCTCGAACTTTTGATTTTTATCTACTTACATAGTTGACCCCCTGCTGAAGCATATATATATTATGTCTATCTATATACACGCTAGCTTCCTCTTCACTGCACGCTAACAGGATAGACACTTGGCTGAAACATATTGATGATGTTGAGTCATTTTCATATTTAGCTGACGCTGCAAACATCCCGTCGCCTCGATTAAAATGTGACATCATAAGAGGATTCGTTGCACTCTTAATCTATATGGAAACGTCGCTTGCCTACACATGAACATGACATCCCCGTATTTATTACATAACCATGTTATCTTACGATAGTAATACGTAATGAATTACAATGAGATCCCTATTGCACTCATCAATGCGTATTGCAATTTTCACGGAACTACTTTATCAGCGAGATAGGTGTCATGTCAGCTAATTTTAGAATTAAGGTTAGTGGAAACCCAATATCAATAATGCAAACAATGGCACATAATTTGATTCAAACAACCGTGATTGTTTTTATCAGAATAAATTTACATTGTTCACAAGTAAAGATAAAATTGTTCACAACTAAAGATAAAAAATATTAACATTATACATCAATATTACCATTCTCTCCCCACAGAGGCAGATCAAGTCATGTTGATTTAGCCTCTGTTCTATTACGCCGAAATCCGTGGGCATTTCACAAAGAGCACAGAAACAAATCGTTCTGCGAACTCGTTTCTTTGCTCTTTGTGACATCTACTCGTTCAATACAAGCGAAACTATGCACTAGAATGACGTTCTATATATGTCTATCAGAGACGATAGGAGATATTGTGTGTACGTTACCTTCCATGAAAGGTAGTATATTGAAGGAATACATCATCGTTCTTCACTACAAGACGTCTCGGGTACTGAGGTGCAAGACTGATAAGTTTGCTGCTTAACCCGTGAGCGTACAGTGCACAGACTGCCACATGGCAGATGTCATCAGATACTAAACTACAGGGGTTCCAGATTATTTTTTGCAAGTGGTGATTTGTCTCCATCTTCCTGAAAATAAATGTGATGATTCACTTGATAAATAGAGGTCATATTTTGTTTTAAGAAGAATAACATATTCAAAATATCAACTCTACGGAAATAGTAACCCTTTTACACTAGGTCTTACCGCAAACCCGTTCCGCATGCTTTTTAACAGTTTAGTGCAGCCGAAATCAAATCGTTAGCGGAACAATCAAATCGTCTCGCTTACAAGCATGGTTAACAGGAGTTACTTGCCCCTAGTTGATACCGAAGGCTTTTGCCGGCGGCTTGTAGAGGAAACCTGTCGAAATAACGAGGTCGATTCTCGATAGAGTTAATATTAACTCGGCCAATATTGAGAACCAATAATAAAGCAAAAGTGAAAATTAGGCTTTCGGCAAGAGTTATGATAACCGTTGCTAGTTGTAGATCATCCTCGATCACCCAAGGTCGAATGTTCCGATACTCTATACTAAATACCTGCACTTGATTTTAGAAAGCCATGAAATTGCTTCGTTGAGCGCTCTTAGGAACACACTTTGATGTGCATTTAGGGAATTTCCTTGGAATCACAGATCTTTCTCATACTTTCATAGGCTCAGGTTACGAATAGGCAAGGCGAAGTTTCCCTGAGCGTGTTCGTAAAAAGGATACCAAGATATGATTTTATTTGGGTTACGACTAAATTATGATATTGCCGTTCAGTTTTGTCCCAATGGAACGTCAACATCATCGTCAGTGGCATAATTGTCGGGAGACCATGGAGACCATACTTAATTGCTTAGTACACATACACAAGCAGAACAAACGAAACATTTTCGGTTTTCAGCGAGTCAAATGCAAAGATTCTCTCCCCACAGAGGTAGATGAAGTCATAAAATGTTGATCCAACATCTGTTTAAATAAGCCGAGTGTACGAGCAAGGAAGTGAGAAGCCTGATTGGATGTAATCAAAGTTAGTTGTGCTATCAGCGATGCTGTTCAAACGTCATCATTCCGGCGACTGCATCATGGAAAAGACCTCTGTTACAAGAACAACCCGTTCCATGCACGTGTTACCCTTAGCTGACATCAAATGCTTTCTGTCTCCAATTGTTTCGCTATGGAAACTTGTCGGAAATCAGGAAACTCGTCTTATTCAAACAGAGGCTGGATTAAATGTTATGAATTGATCTTTGTTGAGAGAGAATAAATACAAAATACTTCTGCTTATGAATTTATTTTAGTACGTCATAAAACATATGTTAAGTGCATGGACTATAACAACTTAAATCCTGTTTATAAACATACGTTGTATTGAAATGACTATGTTATTATGATTTTTGCAAGAAATTGTTTTGCAATTCTGTTGAAAATTACATATATTGGTTCCTAGGTTACAAGGTGTCGTTCTATCGTTTTATGACATATCGTTTCATTATCGTTGTCAAGGGGTCATTAAACCTGTTAAAAAGTCTCTTTTCACTTTTCTATTTCGTCCAATAGCCCATGAGGTTATACTGTCACTCAACTTTGATATATTGCTAATTATGTACATGAAGCAATAACAACACTCGATGTTTAAAGGGGCAGTAGCACGTTTTTTGATAATTTTATATTTTAAAAATTGCACTTATAATTGTAAGTAAATGCCTTATGTATTATATTGACAGTGTCAACAATCACATTACACAAGCCAATCACACATAGTCAGAGGACAAAGTATGAGGATTTACATAAATTCCATTGGCGGCCATTTTTTTGTGAACACCTTTAATTCATTTTTGTAATAAAAAGGAATCGCATGGCTGAACCTTACGTTATATATTTGAATTATTACTGCTCCATTTAGTTTAAATACATTGTCTTTCATTTGGAACCATTTATTTTCATTTTCCTGACATCACCTTATATTCCCCCCAAAAACGTGCTACTGCCCCTTTAAGATTAAAATGGAATTGGCATTAATTAAAGACCCAAATCAATAAAAATAGGTTGAATATAAACAACTCCAACATTTAAAGAGCAAATGTTCAGCACACATACTCATGCGACCATTTACTGACGTCATAAAACGTCTCTTATTTCGCTTAGATTGTTTTCATGATTAGATTGATTTGAGCTTATTCGATTCTTATAAAAGCAATTTACAATTTGTAATATTAAAAAAAACATTAAAATGAGAGTCTGCAAATGCAAAAAAATCAATATTTTACCTGTCCGAATTATACATGTAACATTGAAATTTTTTTTATTTATTTTACTCTGAACTAAAAAAAAACTGATGTAAAATTGACCTTCACATTGTATATATTATATATGCTTGCATATATATTTATGCTCTTGTACCACCGTCGTTGGTGAATAGAGAATACAGAATTGAAAGAACTTGATTAATTTCTGTCAACTTACGTGTCATAGACCCGATGAGCCAACGGAGAGAGATCAATCTCTTCTAGACCCTTCCTGAAGGAGCAAATTCCGGTCTGGTGTATACCTTTAGATTCTGTAACATGTACTGAAACGACAATAGTCAATATAAACAACGCTTTCATTTTGAAACAGTAATATTTCAGTGTATGTTATGAGTAGAAATATATGAGACACTGAAAGGTTAAAGGTTTCCACGTGATAACAGCTTCATATCAACATCGGAAACTGTTATCAGCGGAGTTGTATGTATTAATGTTATTGCTAATCTAAGTATTGTAGATAATGTGCTCAATCAATCAGCATTTTCATATTGACATTCATTGTCTTAGAAACCAGAATGTTAAAGCAGTATTTTGAATAGCCTACATGTATTAGATATCGTAATTGTTCTAATGATTTGAAATACAACATCGCTTCTTGACCGTTTGCAGCCCTTTTTAATAAAAATCGTTTAACATAAAAAAATCAAATCAAAGATTTCAACATTGATCTAACATCAAATAACTGGTCAACCAAATCTCGGATAACAGCTGGCCTTGAAACAGGTAAAACAGCAGATGAAAGCACAAAGAAAGCATGACATAAAACATTTTCCATGACTAATATAATTTCTTTCCACTTAATATGTTATATTTTGGATGTATTTGTTGTGTAAACTTGCAACTCGGAGATCGTCGTATTCCATCTATTCGAAAATTGTCTCACATATTTAATTTACAACTATCTTGAAAGATGTATGTGCGTATCGCAATGTTGACGGAACTTTGAAAACCATACCTGTCGCTGACGGCTTACAAATATTCAGTATATAACCATTTTTTATGAGTAATTTCGTCTTGATACCAGCAGTAAAATAGTTGTAAATGATAAAACGGATGTCAATTTCGATCAAGATGGAATCTCTAGCAAGGCGTCAGTTTTGGGATAAATTCTGCGGAGTATCATTCTCTATCCCTGTTTTCAGAGGCAGCTTGTCAAACTAATGATAACATTAGTCTATGAATTACATTACTCTTACGGACTGGAAAGGGAGATTTTGAATGTAATAAAAGTTAGTTGTGTCATCATTTTGACAAGGGGAACCCAATAAACTGGACTTATCAGAACAGAGGTTGGATCGAGATGACTTGAGCTATTTCTGTCGGGAGAGAATGGCGAAATACAGAGTAAAGATGAAGTATCGGACACTTTTGTGAGCTAATTTGGAGTGCGACAAGGCATGCTTAACCTCTCATTTAAACATAAAATTAGCGACCAATACACAATCTGATTAATAGATAACATGTTCTTCACTTTACATAGACAAGTTCTCGAAATCATAAAATATATATATCTACTCATGTTGATTAAACGACAGGGATATCATTTTGAATTACACATCACTGTTGAATTGATCATGATGGTTTAAGGTGTGCAGTGAAACTAGTGTCTTTGTTTTTAGCAAGTGCGTCTTGTTTCATTTGTATGCACAATGTCGTTGGTATCCAACACAATATTTACATATGTGGTACTGATTGCTTCTTTCTAGTCTACTCTAATCGCCTTTAATTTAGGCACTCTTAAAGAGACACAGAGTATGTTGATAGGGTCACATATGTCAAATTTTGGAATCGTTGTTATTACATCAGGAACTACTAACTGTTACTGGAAATAACAAGTTAAAGATCAATAAGTACATTAGAGCGAACATACGGCCCTTCAAAGTCGAGATTTTGATCGAAAACCGGACAATGTGGCTCGATTGGCGCGCGCAAATTCGCCAAACGTAATTTTGGAACCTTGTCATAAGCTGACAGGAAGATATATTCGATTCGATAGTGTTTATTAGGTATTGTAACTAATAGGTAGATTAATTGGATGCATAATTTCGAATATTATTTGAGATGTTTTCTTGATTTTTCCATAAAATCAAGCATTTTAGAGATATTATGCATAAATGGATATATTTGCAAGTCAAGTGATGAGATCTGAACTTCAAACCAGCATATAAGATATTTTGTAGCTTATCAACACCAAATAAATATTTAAGAAAGATACTCTGTGTCACTTTAAAGCGTGATTGTCACCTTGCTTCTGCATAATATTTGGTCACGGTAAGCTTCAGAAGTATACTGCATCCTGGCCACTATCAACGGATACATATTTACACAAGTATATATGATCAAAGTACAAAACATGACGTGGGGTGGATTCGTGAATATAATCAACAAGCCCAGAATTCAATGCTGTCAAACCGGCAAATACACGACACTATCAACGGTCCAGATATCCTGTTTGGAAGCTTCACCATACAGTATAAAATCGCGTTGGGCATAACAGTTTCGAAATGGTTAAAGGGCCCCCGGGGCAGTAGCACGTTTTTTGAAACTCTTGTATTTTAATTTTTCACTTATAATTGTAAGTCAATGCGAAGTCTATTATTTTGATTGTCTTAATACACAAAACCAATCATTCATAGTCAGAGAACAAATTATAAAGATTCACATTACATTCATTGGTCATTAGTTTGAATACCCTTAATTCCTTTTGTGACTCAACTTTACACTATATATTTGATTTATTACTGCTTCATGCAGTTTAAATACATTGTCTTTAAATTTGAACCATTTATTTTCATTTTCCTGACATCACCTCATAGTTCCCCTTAAATCGTGCTGCTTCCCCTTTTAACTAGGCTGAATAGCATACAAATATAAATGAAAATACGCATTACACGTACCTTAAATGTATACAACCCCAATGCCCTAATACTGACATCAAATTTGTGAATTTATGCAAACCATATTTCAATTGCTGACAACGGTCGCGAAAATATTATACGAACCCTAAATAATCCGTCGTTTGAATTAATAAAATTCATCCGTTGTTTTAAGTTAAAGTTTGAACAAGGTACTTAAAGCAGTTTCACTATTAGCATTTAAGCCAGAATGAAATAAATAGTTCAGACTTCCTTATGCGAATATCCATGAAGCTTTCGCGATTGAAGCATTCGTAAAATATGTCTGTTTTCGTGTTTCTGGTTAATCGTTAGCAGTAAACATAACGAAACATTTTGTTTGGTGATTAAATGAATAACATGGAGTACAGATATTCAAAAGTTCCATAAAAATTAAAGTCGGGTAAAATGCAGAAATCTGCGCAAGAATATTTATATTTCAATGCCATAGATGTTTTACTAACCTTTAGTTTTCATTGTGTAGAAATTTAGCAAAGGCGCGAACTGAAATTAACCTAATCATGAAATATAAGAAAATAATTAATACAGTTAGGACCCTTTACCAGTATCAAAATACTTATTAGTTTACAAAGTAAAGTTTCAACCAGTTTAAAGGCCACTCCTGTCTTGCTTATCTTTCACTTATTAGTTTACTTATACGGTTATTACAATGACTTTCCTAAATAGTCTTTGAAACAAAACCAGCATAATTTTTCATCATATAAAAATATCTATTGAGCAAACCTCGTCATAAAGGTTTTCTAACACCACAGGATTCAATATACTATATACAAGCTGAAATAACCTAACCTATAATGTTGACGAGACATTGTTTGAGGATATGATATTTGTGGAGACATTCTTGATTATACATGTAAATTTACAAATAATACAATAAAATCCCGCTCCAGTTTAATTTATAACTGTGTTACATTTAATTTAAATTTCACGAAATCAGGTGAATCCGTCATCAAGCGTGGAGCGCTTTGATTCACAATGCATTGTATTATGAATCGTACCTATGGTTAACTATTTAATATGTTTGTTGATATTGCATAAATTCTAATATAAACAAAAGTTAAGGTGTTTATTTTTCTTAATTTTCATATAATAGGAAAACACACCAAAACAACAATCTGAGCGACCTCCTAAGCAATTATGTGAGGACAGCACTATCTTATTAAAGTTAGTTTTTAAAATTGCAATGCATAGTTTGCTATAAATAAAAAGAAATTTGTTAAAATCTCACTATTTTCCAATGGTCGAGACAATCTTCCAATCGGTTTTCATCAACGTGATGGCTTTAAAAGCCATTTAATGACAATTTTACGGCAAATTTGGCAGCAAATTCACTGAAAAGCCATTTTCCACTTTACTAAGCAGGGCTGCAATATTGTGCATGGCGTTGACATCAGACATAATCTCCCTTCTTCAGTCTGTGAAATAATCGACCAAGGGCACCAGGAAAATGGACCGGATAATAAAAAGGAGAATGTCATTTAGACCCTTTGGCGAGACCTAGTTTCCTATATTGAGCGATGGTTTGGTCTATCTTTTTATTTGAAATTAAACCTGATTTAAAAGAAAACGATATTGATACTTGGGAAACTTATTAGTTTTCAAGAGATTTCATTTGTATTGCTATCAGTAAAAAATATTGCATTATATTCATAAATGAAAGTAACGGTCTGTCATTGAACAGTTTATCCGTCATCAGTTATAAATACATTATACACTCACTAACCAATAGCCTAATAATAGTTAGTTCGATACATTATATATTCTATTTAATTATATATATTGCATGTCATTGTGCAATTATACAATAACTTACATGTTTATCTTTGTAAAATACCAGGTTTAATAAAAAAATTGTTATTGGAAAAGTCAAACAAAATTATACAATATACATTTGACAAGGTCGACCAATAAGTGTCAGTTTGTTAGGTATAACTATAGTCATATATATATATGTTATAGCAAAGTTTAATCAACTACAAAAAAATACTATAATTTTAACGTCAGGATGATTAATTAAGTGTCCGAAGTAGAGTCGATATTGGGCCATCCCCCCGAATGATACACTTGAGTTACACAGAGGCATATCATCATAAAATGTTGATCGAGCCTCTGTTCTGATTTGCTGAGTTTGAGGTTTTAGAATGGGAGATGCCTGATTGGAGGCAATCAAAGTTAGTTGTGCAATCAGCAACGCTGTTCACCATTTGGGCTACTGAATCATGACAAAGACATTGAAAAGGAACCACTCTTTCCATCCGTAAAGATTTGTCATTTGCGCAAATGGATTGAGATTCACCAGGGGAAACTGCCGGAACCCACGGAGGTGGGTGCGGTTAAGTTGGGTTCAATGATAGCGTCCAAATTTTAAGATGTATTCCTCGGAACACGGTCGATTTTTATCAAACTTTGTCATACTGATTCCTATTCATATGAGACAGTGAGTGAGTGAGTTGGGGTTTAACGTGTTGTCAGCATTTTTTTTTAGCAATTTAACACGTGGATGTTGCCATTAAAAAGAGAGTAGACGGATCAGGGATTGAAAAGACGGAAAAAAGTCAGAGATAGAAAGCATGACTCACATTTGGTCTGGCTTCTACCCGTCGACCTGTCAAGCGTGGCTTGCCCTACCA
Source organism: Steromphala cineraria (assembly GCA_916613615.1). NCBI lineage: Eukaryota > Metazoa > Mollusca > Gastropoda > Trochida > Trochidae > Steromphala > Steromphala cineraria. The sequence goes on from OU744733.1 coordinate 44,387,732, forward strand.
GGAGCATGTAAGCTCCAGCTGGCATAGCTCTCGGGGTTGCCGAACCACACAAACCACCACACCACGATAATGAATTTCAACATCAAGAAAATTTATTATATATAAGCATATTATTGATTGCTGTACTTTGCAGTATTATTTAACAGTCTATTCCAATAATGTATCGAAAATATTTGTCCAAATTTCGCTTGTCAGCTCATAATTTATTAATCGAATGTGGAAGATATAAAAATATTAATGTAAGTGAAAGAAAATGTATGAATTGCACCTTCGACATTGAAGATGAGTTATATTTTGTTCTAATTTGTCCATTATACATAAATGTTAGACAAATATACATTAAGCCATATTACTGGAAAAATCCATCTGTTTATAAATTAATCCAGTTATTTAGTTTACAAAATGTTAAACAGCTGTGTAATCTTGGTAAATATTTGTTAGATGCGAGTAACATAAGAAATTTGTAGTTAAAATAATAATGTGCATTCTCCATATGTATCTACGCTGCAATCACCGTCCACCTGTATCACTTTTTGTGTAACTTTGTGTAACGTAAGGTTAATAAAGAAGTGGTGGTCATATGAGGCATGAATCATCTTTGATGATGAAGTCTTTTAATTATCAGGCCAATTAGTTACACATGATGTGCACAAGATTTTGAGCACAATGAAATCGTAAAATTTGGTTTACATACCTCATATCTCCTCGTCCTGCTCTATGAATATTTGTAGAATTTAAAGTTTTATTCATTCATTATTCATTCATTTTTAGGTCATTGAACTAGAAAACAGCAATTCAAGGACGCAATGTGCAACATGTAAACAAATTAAAAAACGTCCACAATCATTTCAAAGACTTTTTTTAAACAATTCTTTATCACTTTATTTCTTTTTGAATGGGGTACAGCATTTTCAGCATTTTCATAACATCAATGTAAATTATAAGAACATGTCAGGTAAACAAGTTGACTTAATAGCAGTCTTTAAATATGCTTGTGAAATTTGATTCTCATTAAACGTCAATATGGAAATATCGTGACAAAGCAACTCGTTATCTCTCGATGCGGAAACAAAGAATGCAATATCTTCTTTCTCTTACTGCAAACACATGCTTTGTTTGCACATTGAGTACAGTTTAACTCGACCCTAGTTTCTTATTAAACCGTATAGGGCCATACCTAACAGGCTATCGTATGATCCTAACTTGCCTCCATAGGTCATAGGGACAAGTTCTGTTCAAATACCCAAACGGCTCCGTCAGAAATTTGACTCTGTTTCTCCTTCACCTTACTTGACCTAGATATTATGTTATTAGATTGCTATATACAGATCCACCGGTCGGTATGTATATATATATATTATTGTTCGTGATATGACTTTTAAGAATGACTTGCAATATTAAAGGGGAAGTACATGTAGCACGTTTCTTGAAAAAATTCTATTTTCAATTTAACACTGATAATTGTACGTTTTAAAATGCTAAATGTATCATTTTGATAATGTCACAAATTTGATTACACAAACCAATCATCCATAGAGAGAGAGCCAGAGAGAAAATTATGAAGTTTCACATAAAGTCCATTGGCTGCCATATTTGTGTGAACACCTTTAAGTCATTTTGTGTAAGAAAAAAAGAATCGCATTGCTGAACTTTGCAATATCTATTTAATCTATTACTGCTTCATTTAGTTTTACTACATTGTCTTTCATTTGGAAGCATTTATTTTCATTTTCCTGACATCACCTTGTTTTCCCCCTTAAAACGTGCTACTGCCCCTTTTAAGCGTTAGTTAAGAAATTGAACTTAAAATACTTTTAAGAGTAATAATTTTGTCATCAGCATTTCATTAGACATGAATTGAAATCGCAAAAAAATGTTATCGCGAAAAAAAGCTGATCATTCTACTGCGTATTACAGTGACGTAAGGAAGTTGTTTATGACGTCACAGGCGATTCATAACAATGAATCATGTATGTGAATAATCATTCTCATTAAAAAATCTATATATGATGATTTCAGTAATTTGAGAATTGGTTATTCCGCGAATGTCGATGAATTACACAAATTGAATATCTATAATGTGGTGAAGTCTGTTATCTTGAAGTACTTGTTAAGGTCATTGATACCCTGGATCTGATTTAAGTCATATTTGCATGGTGTCTAAAACTAAAATTACATTAACATTCCTGTACACAATAAGGCATACGCAATTAAAAATAATGTTAAATATCTAAACAGGTACCAGTATGCAGCGAGCTATCGGGTAGAATAAGAAAAGAAGAAATACCTTTTTGGTTATTCTACATCAGGTAAGCGATGAAAATACAAGCTAATCCAAATTCATTACTGTAGAATGTTTGAGTCCATTGAACATAATCAAAACAGTGCCTCAAAATAGAAGAGTAGAGGTATACAAATGTAATTGTTTGACTGGAAACTGGTATTTTAACACCTTTTTGTCATGTTTAATCCATTACCTCATAATTTATTTTCAATATGTTTAATTCTTTAATTAACCTTATAGTGTTTGCAGGTGCAACTACAAATTGCGGCAAAAGTCATCACCGGTGCCAGATCTGGACATTGTTTATTACCTGTGCTGATCTCCATATATACATCGTTTGGACGTCAAGGAGCATCACAGATATGAGTGAGTTACAGTTAATATGTCGCTTTCTGAAATGCTTCTTAAAGGGGCAGTAGCACGTTTTTTTTTGAAAATGTTTTATAGTATGTTTTTACTGATATTGTACATGTACGTTATTGCTCAATGTATTACTTTGATAGGGTCAAATATCTCATTAGACAACCCAATCTTCCATAGCAATATTGTGTGAACACATTTAATCATTTTTTTGTAAGAAAACGGAATGTCATGGCTGAACTTTAGGTTACAAAATGATTTATTACTGCTTCATTTAGTTTAAATACATTGTATTTTGAATTGGAACCATTTATTTTCATTTTTTCTGACATCACTTATAGTCCCGCTAAAACGTGCTACTTCCCCTTTTACCATACGGTCATGCGTTTATGCATTTCAACTGCATTCGCCTCTTCTTTTTCAGTTTTCGAATTTTAATTAATTTCGATAGGGTAGTTATGTTCATCAGGATGAATGTTTAAGATCAAAGGTGAAGGGCCTATAGATAGTGCATCTACACAGTGACCTCAATGACACTGGCGTTTGGCGTATAGCCATTTCTATGACCTTAATGTCTTTCCTTAGTGTCTCTCCATACTACCTATGATTCCAATTAATCGTTTTAGGATCACACTACACCAGTACTATTTTCTAAACGTTTGGATAGTGACGCAACCTTAGCGGATACCAACACCTTTTGTTTGGCACCATCTAGGCTTTCTAATGGTAGATATAGTTTGATTTTACCAACTCTCAAGTGACTATCCCCCCCCCCCCCCCAAATCGCCCCCCTCTCCTAATAGCAAAAAAATCAAATTTTTGTGGACACTGTCATTCAGTAATTTCCATATACACTTGTTCAACAACATTTATTTGGATTCAAACATCATAACATATTCAAGCTAATAATACACTTAGTCATACATTGGTTTATTAATGACAATATTAATGCAATAAATAATACCCTGGGTCTTTGTCGTCATCTACCCGGTCTAAGCAATCTTTGATGGACATTAAGTCATATTTCAGATCAATTGAAAGCTTAGATATTAACATCAGCAAATAGAAAATTATTGACTGTGAATGATTTAGTATGTAATTATCGTTTTACGGGTTACGAAATTAAATTATCCTACTAGACAATAACCATAAATTTAATTTCTCCGTTTGAAGAACCTTATAGATCATAATTTAGTGGTCTACGGTATTCTTATCGGGTTGAAACAAAAAGTGAAAATCATTCGATCAATTCCTGTCTTGCTTGAGAATAAATTTTGATTTATTACAGAATCAATGCTGATTTTGTCGTTTTGGGATTAATGAAATACTTGATCATTTTTGAATGTATGCTTAAATGAAACTACTTGGTGTAGCATGTAAAATATCAAATGGCGTTCAACAACAACGGACTCGGTCTATGACTGGAATGGTGACCAGCTTTGTTGTTGTTTGATCTGTAAGCATAATCATTCGGTTTAATTCACTTATTATTAATAATCTTACGTTTGGTATGACATTTTTGTCAGTTGAATATAGTACACATTCAATTGACTAGAGGCAGGGAACAGTGTTGGATGCATTGTAGGCATAATCATGTATATATCACCTATTCGTGGAGTTTTAAAATAATATATTCTTGCTTTTTTATGATTCTAGCATGAATATGAAAAATGGTTAATTCTGATTGGCTCTTTACAAAGCAGAATCAGCGGACCTAAAACGTGCATACAGTGCTCTGTTTACTTCGACGACTGCGCAATAATTGATTTGTACTCTAACAACAATACTTCTATAATTGCTGTTTTGCCGGACATTTTCAGAAAAAGCCTTTATTGTGATTTAATGCATAATGTTTATCAACTTAATCAAACTTTCCAAATGCTTAACGGCTGCAAAAAAGGCAAAATACACGTCATTAACAACAGATTTCAAACTCAATAAGCTTGGCAAGTTTAATCGTTCAGTAACAAGTGTCCTTAGACCTAAACGGTCTCAAAAAAGGCCAACATGACAGAATGTTTTAAAACTATATATCGAAATATGGCATACGCTTACCTCAAATTCATTTACAACACCAATTCCATAATAACAGCCTCAACATCTAAACAGCTGATATCGGTGGCGTTATACTTACGTCTACAGAACATAGCTCGACTGTGCGGCATATAACATAGCTCTAAATGATCAATTTAATGACTCGAGATACGCGTTTTATATAAGAGTTACAGCTAAAATAATTCCGTTATGTGGCACTGATTCCACAGTATGTTTATCTGCTAATTCTTTGAAGGGAATTAAGAAATGGTGTACGCAGAACAACATGATTTTCTATAAGCTGTTTGAGCGGCATCCTAGAAGTTGATGGTATAAGGAAGACAAGAGCAATTCTATGGATGAACAAATTCTTTATTGGAGAGAAGTGACGTTTTGGTATAGATTCTTATACTTTCATCCATAGAAATACTCTTGTCTTCATGATTTTCTGATTAACAACTTCTTTATTGTGAAAATAAAGATAGATAATTTACATGATAAAGTTCAAAGTAAATTAGGAAAATGTCCTATACATGACATGACTTGTACATGTAGTATCACACTCATTCTTATAGGGTTTTCAGGATCGTTCAATTTGATGAAATATTGTGATTATGTGTTTTATTCCTAAGTACTTTAGGATGACTGTGTAAGGATAACGAGGCAACTTGAGCAAATCTTTCCAGGCAGAAATAATTACGATTTCTGTTTCATTCATATTTGCAATGTTTCTAACAATCGAAAACTATATTTCATTCAAACATACATCAACTAGCAGTATCATGTAAAAAAGCTTAACAATATTTTCTAGAAATGAGAATAACTCTTTCAACAGACCCTTGATATTCATCTGATATGTCAGCGGGGAAAAAGCAACCCTGTACGAGGAACAGCCAAAGGTGTCGATTATTTTCAAGACATCCTTCATTTGTATTCTCAATGATGCACTGGCGCTTCATCTAACTCAGTAATGCAATGATGTTCCCTTACGAAGGTTATCAGGTTTAACTGACAGGTTAAGTCGGTCATCTAGTTCAACGGGTGTTCGGGACCGGAATAATTCATCCAATGTTACCGATTTCGAATCCATAAGAAGATTTTCTGTACAGCTGCGTATCTTAAGTTTGTTCACTTACCTTCGTATTCTAGTGCAAATATCATGTAATTTGTAACGTCTTTGAGACATCATATCATTGTAAAAACGAAACCGATAATGATGTTATTTCACTGCATAAGTTAGGATTCTGTTTGCGTTGACATATTCGTATGTCATATCTAGCAGATAGCTGTAACAAATTTGGCAGGTCATTGAAGTGACCAGGGGTCAAAATTTCGAAAGCATTGATTTCTACTTTTCTCTACAAAATCCTTCATAAGTGATCAACAGCTTAATATTTTATTCATATGTGTTCCTTTGCGTTAGTGCAACGTAACTGTGCTACTTATTTTCCAACAAAGTTTTCATGGGTGATTTAAATCGAAATTTAAGAAAATCCAAATTTCACAAATATGACCCCATCTGTATATTCAACAATGCCAAATATCGACATTCAGCACCAGTGACAAGACGATCCCGAAATATGGTTTGGAAAGGGTTATTTTACACATGGACAATTGATGATCTAGTTGTCCTGGAGTTTTTTATGAACCTCAAAACGAAACCAAATTACATGATATTTGCACTAAGATCACAAGCAGGTGAACAAACTTATGGTATGCAGCTGTACATGTTACAGGATATGCATTCCAGGTCATAAATAGCATGTTGTAAGAGTCATATTAGTGTTGTCATGTCAATGCCTTTCGGAAACAGTCTTACGCCTGTTCAGTATTCCTCCTACATTCCAAGCTTTAAACGACATGAGCGTGACACGAGTAGTAAGATGAATAAAAGATTAAGGGTTTTGTGTAACGGGAATGTAAGAGTGACATGAACAATGACAAGAACATGCTCCGAAATACCAATTGACATGTGCCTTTGGGGTGGATCTTATTGATATTGTATACACATTTTTGAATTTATCATGATGGTGCTATTATCGAAAATGATGTCCGCCTTTTTGGTGAATTATGTTAGATAATAGTTTTTAATCTAGAACTTTGTATATTTTAGAGTCATACGAAGTCGATGTGTCTAACAGACCTAATTTAGAATGGCATATCTATACTTAATGATGCAATTGGAAAATTGTGATTTTCTAAGCGAGTTTCAGCTACGACATTAGTATTTGCTTTGCAAATTGCATGTTCAAAAGTCACAGTTTACGCTGGTGATCTAAACAATATTGAGAAGTTCTATCTTTGTAATTCTATATTGACATTTCATATTGTGTTTTGGAAATTACAAAGTTACAGCTGGTGTTTATTCTTTGAGATTTTTAATTGAGATTTCGTAACTCCTATTCGTGTCACGAATTTCTTTGAAAAATTATAACCAAAAGGAAATGTTAAAATGTCATATTCGGTTTTAGTGACGAATTGTATTCTGAGTGAGAAGTTATTTGGAGTTTGTTCTTTGTCATTTGTATCTGTTATATTACACCACTAGGGAAAGTTATGTCCATTGTTCTGACGAGTCGTTTTTCTGAAAAACCTCATCTCACCTCGGTTATTTTCATGTATTGAGGTCGGTTATTGTGGCAACTCGAACGACCGCGGTGGTTATTTAGAGGTTTTTATATTTGACTCGACATTTTTCTCACGGGCAGATACCATACATCCTCGGCTACGCCTCGGACTTTGTATTTTCCCTCGAAAATTAAACCGATTATATTATCCGATATCATTTCAACGAAAGTCATGAACACTTTTATCAAGCGAAAAAAAATATTACCCTTTATATTTATTTTATTGAATATGAACCTTAATACTGTATTTTTTGCCACGAGAACGTTTTATCCGTGTATATTACATTATGGTTCTCAATGTCTTGTTTTAGTGACAAAGCATGTTATACGTTAATCATATTTTGATTTGACATATATCATTATACTCTGTATGCCGATTGACAGAAATAAATAAAATTGTTTTATTTAAATTTTGGTTTTGTTTAGGTTAACAAAAGTTTACAAACGTTAGAAACAATTGCAAATAATAACCATCCTAGGGCAGTTATCTATTAGAAAAGAGGAATAATTTTGTTGTAGATAATTTTTTATCATGCAAAATATGTTATACATGTGAAAGATAAGTATGTCCACGTGGTGTAAGTCGTTTAATCACCCTTACTACGGTAGTTAATTAAAAAAACTACCTGGTAAGGGTAATTAACCTTAACTTATATCATAACATTTATTTGAATAAAACACGACATCTCTTCGGTAAAAATCTAAAGTATCTTATTACATAGATAAAGATTGACATTTAATTCAAACCATATTGTGATATATATAGCCTATATGCAGGTCAAAACCGTAATGCAAAGTGCCAAGTATTTCATGGTATGTGAACACAGCCTTAGAAGCATGTTTTTCGTTGTTGCTGTTTTGCAATAACGTTTTTTGATTAAAAAGTGTTTTGTGGATAGATTTCGTTTTTTTCGACGCCATATATATGTAAATGTTTCCATTTTTTACATAATAATTACCGTGTTTTTCATTCAATAAAACATATTTCACAGATTAGCAAGTACTTTTGGACACTAATATATGTCTAGTGTCATTAAAATGTTGAACTACCTCAAGAAATTAAAGTTAATGTCGCAATAGTATCAATAAGGCGTCTGAAAAGCACTTTCACCTTTAACTGTTTCTCTTGTTATTTCACTCCATCCAGTGATAATACTATCTTCTCACAACTGTGTTCCGTTGATGGCTTGATAAACTTACAAAGTCAAAACATAAACTACCATCATGAATCCCTCCAGTCTATCAAGTTGTATATAGAGCCTTCAAGACTCCAATAGCGATGCCGTCATAACATGGACTGACAACAAACCTTTGACGTCATTGCATTGGGATATAATTATGCATGATGAATGAAAAGCATAGTGACATTTCTTGATGGCGACAGGGCATTGTTCAACACGATATATCCTTGCTTTGTACGGAGTGTGCTTCATCAGCCAATGAGACTAATATGCAGGGAGCAGAGAAACTCAACGGTTCTTTCATCCGGCAACTGCTATAATTGTTGGATTTTAGTACTTGTATTAGATATATTGCTGTAAAGGAAATCAGGGACTTGTAGATTTGGAGGATACAGGATTTCTTGTTTGGATGGGACGCGCTCTAGGTCTCCCAAGTATATATATATTTCAAATGATTACTTTGGGTAAATAAATATGTGTTAACAGGCCAGTTAGCTTTTTGACAATTTAAGAAGGTGAAAGGAGAGGTATCTTGACCTTTTAGCATGTAAACAACTTCTGGACTAACCAATAGGAAGCATTTCGAGTGAAAATACCCGGATGAAGCAGGAAAGTGTTAATCAAGGCATTTGATCAGTCCAATGGCACCGGCCTCAAAGTTACAGCAAATACAGGTGCGTTCACGGGGGTCCTCTAAACAGAACTCTCTGTCAAATATCGTGATACAGATGTAGTTCTTGTAGCACCAGAACAAGATTAAACACAGGAGAAACAGCCAGACAGGACTTGTGAAGCCGATTGCGAAGTATTTGATCTGCATGTCGCATTGCCCGAATACGATGAAAAAGATACCTGTAAGAAAGAAGATATCATACAGAGGATATATTGTGAAGCAGGGCTTCGTGGTTCATTATTGAATACCGTATTTCCTCTAATAACCGCCGGGTCTCCAATAAACGCCGGGTCTATAGTAAGCGCCGGGGGTCATTGGTAGTTGAGAAAATAAGCGCCGGGCCTCTTATAAGCGCCGGGTCCTAACCATTTGATTAATGTCCCTTAGTAAACGTTTTACAGGTATTCATTGTTAAAGACGACTTAAAACAAACTTCAATTTTCATTGAACGAAACAAGTGCCGGGTCTCCAATGAGCGCCGGGGGGGTAAAGGGGTGATGAAAACATAAGCGGCCGGGCGCTTATTAGAGGAAATACGGTATGTTTAAACCTTTAAGAACAAGTTTTATTGTTTAAATTTTTTATTGTAAATATTGCTAATTACCTATGAGGGAACTCATATAGGGATTAATAGCATATCATCTTGTACTTGTGCCCTTTATGACGGGACATTCATTGATCAGTAGATCAAAATTATATTTATTTGGGAAAGGAGATTTTGTGGGCGTTCTTGCACCTTGACTACAAAAACCGATTGAAGCTGATTTAACTGTTCTGCAAACATAGGGTAAACAAAAGCATGTGATAGAAGTCAAGATGCAGTAACCCCGTCTTTGATTGGTTCAAAACTGACTTCCTGTCCCCAGTCGGTAAAAATTACTTCGCTAAAGTTAGCTTAATATGGCAATAGTCAGTAATTCGCTAGATGTAATGACTGATCTTAAAGCCCCATTATCATACTTGCATGCGGTTCGTGGCGAAAATTTCGCTATTGAGAAAAGAAATACATCACTCGGTAACAAAATTATTCGTTGAAAGTTTTATATCATATTGACATGTTTTATCAACAGTGAAATACTTAATTCGACGTCAAAAGTACAGTACCCTCTGCAAAAGTGTCATAGCTTTTATCGAACCCGCTTTCGGGGACATCATCATTATGTGTGTAGGTATTACAACGCGTCTCAGTTACCGCAATTGCGTCCGATGGGTATCCACTTTGACTCAGAGAAAAAGAAAAGAAAATGTAGTTATAAGTGACAAAGACGGCTTTCATGTGTATATTTAGAAACCGGAAATTGTGAAATGGCAACACTTGATTCGCCTTAATCTCAAAATGCCGGGGCTTAGGTTGCGGTCTTTTTGGTAAATTGTCTCCTATTAAATGATTTTGTCTGATCTTGGTTGGTTGCAAAATATTGCTAACACTACCGTGCACGAATAAAGTAAAACTCCTTAAAACAATATCGCTGACTGATAACGGGTCTTTAACAGCTTGTATTAACAAAAATGAAAATATGGGCTTATTAACGAGTTTTGATTTTCGAATTTTGGCCCCTGTGCGTAAATTTGATATCATATTTTCTCCCTTCAAAATGTCCAAAACAATTGTTATCGATGGAATCAGTCTGCCTGAATTAGGCTACGATAGTCAATAGGGTTTCAAGTGTAGAAAATACATTGGTCACCAAATGCAAGTGTCATTTTAGACACCAAACATACCAGTTTAAATACGTTTGAGAATAAGCAATCAGGAACAGTTACTGATAGGGTAAAACCGTTGAAGTTGGTTATCATCGATTTAAAAAAAAAAAATAAGTCTCATTTTTCCTTCGCCCTTGCAGCATTATATAGGTGGAACTGTTAATAAATAAGCCCCTGACTACTACAGAGATAACTCAGATTGAAAGAAAAAAGAAAACCTACGTTTTGGTGTAATGTATCTCTTTCGGAATTAAGCCCAGGGCTTAATTTCAGAAAATATATTTCTCATATGAAATGGGTTAAATTCGAAATTAAGCCAAGGGCTTATATACGAGGATTCCCGGTAAAAATTACCGACGATGGAGCCAATGATGATGAATGTCAGACAGAAGACGGCAAAGGCAATCATTACAGTAGCATCACAGCATCTGTTACACAGCCAGACCGCAAACACCAGTACTGCTGGCGTGCACATTATACCACCCATCACCATGTAGATGTCCACGAAGTACACTTTGCATCCCCCAAAGAGGACGAAACCTGCAATTGTCATATTATATTATATTTATATATTATATGCAATTATATATATTTTTTTTTATTGTCTTATTTAGTTAAAATACATTTTCTTTCAAACCCATCATACTTAAGCATACTACGTAAATAAGAAATAGTTCAATGCTCTTATTGTAAGAATCGTGTTTGTACAAAGAGAATCTTCACAAAAGTGATCGTAAACGTCCTCTAGTTAACCATAGTTGAATACAGTTAAGATCAACTTAAGTAAAAGGATGCTTTGTGCAAGAGGCGTATCAGGTAATGAAAAATCACTGTAATGAACTCCACTGATTAATTATTCGCTCTTTGTGACATTACATCTTCCTACTCATAATAAATCTTACCCATAACAAACATTCCGATATAGGTCGCTATAAGTATCAGGCAGAGAATAAACGCCGTCACCTTACCTGAAACAAAAAACATCTTAAAGGGGCAGGAGCACGTTTTTTGATAATTTTATATTTTAATTTTTTCACTGATAATTGTAAGATAATGCTTTATGTATTAACATATGTATCGCAGAGGACAAACTATGAAGATTAACATAAATTCCCCTGGCGGGCATTTCGTGTGAACACCTTTAATTCATTTTGTGTTAGAAAAGGAATCGCATGGCAAAACTTTACATTATATATTTGAATTATTACTGCACCATTTAGTTTAAATATGTTGTCTTTCAATTTGGACCATTAATTATCATTTTCCTGACATCACCTTATATTCCCCCTAAAAACCGCTACTGTCCCTTTAAAGAGCCCGTCCTATCGACTCCGGGTCCCTTATCTTGTATACTTGAAAATGTCATAACATGTCAAAATGAACCCTATGTATTGATAGAAAATCCACACATCTACAAATGAAAAATAATAGGAGTTCACAACAATGCCGTGTTTTTCTTTGTCTTTATCATTTACTTGTAAAATAAATCAACGAAACGTTAACGATCAATCACATGTTACAACTAGATTGCATGTGTTACCATCATCTACTCAATGGTAATATGTATAAACTGTAATGTCAGCTAAATATCCTGATAGAAGTGTCCCTTTAACGCACAAACAAGAGTTATAGAAAGGGGCAACGTCAAAGTTCTTTATTTCCGACTATTTGTTTACAATACAAAGTTCTTCTAGTGACCCCGTCTTGGTTACTGAACCTCCATGTATACACCATATTTGATGTTTCAATAAAATCTTAGATATTATCTTATAATAACTGGTTAAATGCATTTGAAATGGTAAAAGTTTTAATCAGTAAGATATTTTCTATGTAAAGTGTTAATTTTTTAGATTTCATAAAAAAATTATGTTTTGCCATACGATCACATAACACTTGAGCCATAGGGTAAACAGAAAGTGAACCAAGTTTAAGAGTGATTACCTATATACTTTAAAGAAAACAAATCAACGATCCAATTGAAACTAACGGGAAGGAGAAAAGAGGAAGTTCATTAAAAGACAACAATAATGACTTTGACGATGACGTTTATGATACCGAGAGCGACGATGATGACATTGCCTTTAAAGATGACAGGACGGCGAACATGATGACGACTTTAACGATTTGTCAAAGTCGTTGTTAATTTCTTTGTAATAATGATGATGATGATTATGTTGGTGGTGGTGGTGGTGGTGGTGGCGGTGGTAAAGATGATGATGTATATGATGATGATTATGATTATGATTATGATGATTATGATGGGTGGTGGTGGCGATGGTAAAGATGGTGATGATTATGATGATGATTATGATTATGATTATGATGATTATGATGGGTGGTGGTGGCGATGGTAAAGATGGTGATGATTATGATGATGATTATGATTATGATTATGATTATGATGGGTGGTGGTGGCGATGGTAAAGATGGTGATGATTATGATGATGATTATGATTATGATTATGATGATTATGATGGGTGGTGGTGGCGATGGTAAAGATGGTGATGATTATGATGATGATTATGATTATGATTATGATGATAATGATGGGTGGTGGTGGCGATGGTAAAGATGGTGATGATTATGATGATGATTATGATTATGATTATGATGATAATGATGGTGGTGGTGGCGGTGGTAAAGATGGTGATGATTATGATGATGATTATGATTATGATTATGATGATAATGATGGTGGTGGTGGCGGTGGTAAAGATTGTGATGTTTATGATTGAGGTGGTGATAGAGATGGTGATGGTGGTGGTGATGATGATGCTGGTGGTTGTGGTGATGGTAATGATGTTGATGATCATGATCATGACGAATTTGATGCTTACAATTACGTTTATGATACTATCATAGTGCTTATATATGTATATATATTCTCTATATTTTTCATGTTTTCCTATCAATAAGTTTATCAATATTTTCAAGTAATTTTGTCAAACCACAACAGAAACTTTGTTTCATTGTTTTAGGATCTTGCCTTGTTCCATTGTCTGAGGACGTTGCCTTAGGCAATCACCTATCTATAACAGTATTATTGTATATTCCTTAATAATTATCCAATTCTTAATTGTAAATTACTTAAGACTATTGAAATATGCAATTGTATCATTGAGATACAAGAAAGTGAATGTCAATCACAACCTCTGCTGACATATTATTTGGTCAAGGCCCTTAAATCAAATGGCAAATATGCCCTTTAAATAGGAATGTTCAGATATTCAACTTAGTGGATATTTTAGCGGAGTTTGGAGTGTATTTTTTATGTATGTTTAGTGGAGTAGAGTCAGCAAGTAGGGTATGGGCCATGAGGCTTTAACTATATCTCCATGTGCCGTCAACGTCACAGCTGACACTCTCCCCTCCCTCTTTTACTCTTGTAACAACTACTCTGGTGTCATAACGAATAAACCATCATCTTTATGACGTCGTCATCTTGTGTGTGTCGCTGTCCATTCCTGCCTGTCTCATAAGATGCTCTCTCCAGAACTCCTGGGTTGGATCCTATAGCATCAAGCTTAATTCCTGTGATAAGTCGAGACCAGTGCCACCCTGCAGGATGGTAACTCCTACGTCATGCAGGATGTCGCTTCTTACGACAATGCCGAAGGCGACAATAATGACATTGACCTCCCCAAGAACGACCCAGTGGTTTCGTAGTGTCCATGTACTACATTCCAGGTCGGACATAGCTTGGAGCCAGCCTCCATGTCGGGTAGAGATTATTCCTGACATGATCTCTAAGTTGTATCTCTAATCAGTATCACCACAAAGAACCATGGTCGACCATGACAACAACTGCATCTTTCATCTTGTTCATCTACAACCATGAGACCAACAACCAACTTATCTACCAACCAGCTCCTACATCAAACCAAAGACAACTAATCATCTCCTGGTCAGAAAATCAATTGATTGCTCAACATAAACTGCTGCCATGTGACGTTCAACGAACACCTCTACACATCTTCTACTGTATCACCGGTTATGGCAAAATTATCACCATCACCACAATAAATCATTGCCGACCTTAAAAACCAACTGCATCTTTTCATGTTGTTCATCTCAACTCGTCTCGAGGTTGAATCCGGGTAACTCGAGTTTGCTATAATTTAGATGGTCACAGTACTTGAAAACTTGCAGCAAAGCGAGAGGAAACCTGAGGATGAAGAAAGATGAAGAGAAACCACTACCAACATCAACGATGACCTTCTCCAGAATCATGAGACAAACAACCAACTCATCAACCAACCATCTCCTACATCGACCCGACAACGACCAAACATCTCCTCGTCAGAATGAATTGATTGCTCAAAATAAACTGCTGTAATGTGATGTTCAACGAACACCTCTACGCATCTTCTACGACGGGAACGGACTCACACCTCCTAACACCCACCACGAAGGCTACAAAAAGGACGTTGACGACGGCCACAAATCTATCTCGACCTGGACATAGTATCATTGTTTTGAACTTTTTGTTTAACATTGTTACTGTATCACAGGCTCTGGGAAAATAATCACCATCACCATCACCACAATAAATCATAGTCGATCATAAAAACATCTGCATCTTTCCACCTTGTTCATCTCAATTCGTCCTCAAGGCTTCTTTACATGCATCAAACGTGCAGGGGTCATCTCAAACATTATGTTTCCATCTATCAATCATGTTTTCGTTCAAAATCTTGTAAATAAATACAGAACTATATTGTTTTTGCATCTAGACATCCTTTAATATGTTTCTGGATATCCAAAGAAAATCTCAATGAATAATAAGAAAATTATTAATTTATTTCCAAATTTGATTTTGAGATGACACTTTTAATGTTCGATATTGTCAGCAATGAAGTATTGATTGTGTTCCGTGCAAATAAAATATTTCTTTGAAAATTAATTTGTTTACAATATCGACAGCTCTTTCAGTAGGATACACAATTCCGTTTCAACAACTTACATATGTTTTTGTAGTTTAAACTTAAATAGTCTTTGACGTCATTTGCATAAATCTAAAGACTGTATTGGATTTCTGTTGGTGGACTCGGAAAAATTTCGGGTAGCTTTTATCCACAATTTGTCCTCCTGTTTAACCCTCAATTTCTTGATGCTGTGTAAAAACATTCATGTTGAATTATCTATTTTCGGCCAATGGCCTTATATTAAATAAAATCGGTCTGTCTATTTTCACCTGTTTCGCTCCATTTACAATCAATTGATAATGTTAAGAAACTCCCAAGAATTAACAAGGTAAATACTAATCAACTTGAGGATAGCTCTTTATTAATAATGAAATTATATTAATTTAAATCATTAATCATGTGGTTAGAAGAATAAAGTTATGGCGAATACAAAGAAAGACAAAGAAAGATAGAAAGAAGAAAATGACAGAAGAAATGAAGCACGTGAAGGGACAGTATAGATGGCATAAATTTGAAACAAGAAGGTGCATAACAATTTGAAACTTAAATGTACATATGGTACTTTCATAACAGCAGTGTTTAAAATAATGCCGGTCCGCCAGTCCTTAAACTGGCTACTCCAGGACTGGTTACGTTTTGGTCAGTACTGGTAATTTTTCAAAAACGTTCTAAGGAATTTCCCCTAATAATTACCTAGTATACCAGTTTACAGAAAGCTGATTGGCCGATTGTTTTCGATTTCGCAAGACCCGTGTACGACTGCATCGATCCTTGGATTGTGTATTGGCTCTAGGACGACCTGAAGTAAGTCTATCATCTACATTGTCTGTATGATAGTACCGGTTCAACAGTCTACTGATCACAGCCTTATAGACGAACATTTAGTCTCAGAAGTTTTTTTCTCAATATAGACAATCTTTTTAAACAAATCATGTTTTATAACAAAATGGAGCCCAGAAGATGCTTTAACTTCCTAAAGCTGAGCAATCTAGACTTGCTATACTTTTCTAGACTTGGTTGGTCATCAATTAAATATTTTTGCCTTAGGGTCTGGATGACAGACTAACATCCCAGCAGGCATTTTAACGTTGAACCAACGTTGAAATAACGTCGTTTACCAACGTTGAATTGACGTCGAATTTTGATTGGATTTGAAATTTGCCGCGACGTCGAAATCTTACGTTGTTTAAACGTAGAAACGACGTTCATAAATACGACGTCGCAACAACGTTGGTATAACGTTGTCTCGACATATATACGATATTGTATTAACGTCGAAACGACGTTTTATTGACGTAATTATAACGCGACATCAACGTCGATACACCGTTGATACGATGTTGCTTCAACGTTGGTTAAAAGTTGATCCCATTTCTAATGATGCTGAAAAGGTATGAGGAGAGACGTTTTTCAATGTATATAACACTGCAGAGAATCATAGAGACCGGAATCGTATCATATAAAATAAGGTATATCGTCGGGAATAGCTGTATCAATTCAACCAACAAATTAACAAGTCAAAAACAAACCGAGCTAATGTTTACATAATTGTTTATTAATCGTTTATACATTTCTATCAAAAGCCGTCTTATCCTGTCTTCTTGTACATGTTTCGTCACAGCGTTGGTCATCAGCAAAGTTCTGTACAAAAGAAAGATAAAAAAAAACAGATATAAATGAAGTGAAAAATCAATCACATAAATTGTATATATGTCGATACCTTATCAAATATGTGCTAATAACTTGTCCCGTTCTTATGAATCCTGCCTTGATTGACTTTTGTGTGCATTGTAACTGATTTATTGTTTATTTGTTAACTTATTCAACATTTGAAACTGGTAAAATTAATACATAATGAATGTAAATGGCATTTACAACAGTATACACTATACATACCTGAGGGTAGTTTGACAGATCAACTCCCAGAAGCACGTGCATGTATCTTCTCTGCCTCGCCAGTCTCCAGCTCTCTCCTCTCTCTCAATCAGCAGACCCTGAGAAAAGTTTATATTATTGTATTATTTTTAAATATAAACAATATCTTCGGACTCTTCCTAACACATTTCTTTAAAACACTTCTTGATGCATGGATTGAGTCATTGGATAGCTTCAAACAAAACTGTAATGGAACTGAAAAGTGTCAGTTAGGAATCTTAGGAATTTCACTTAAAATTAATTTGTATATATACAGTATTACACATTATGATTATACAATGAATCGTACATGTAGGTTCAAGCCTAGGCTAAGTGAGTTGATATCAACCTTAGTCCTATTATATACTATAGTATAGTTATGCTAAACTGTCATGCATTAACATATTAGATTGTCACTGGTAATATTGTGTTTTGCAACTGCAAGGAAATAAATAATTGAAAACTAATTTCATCCATCAACAATTCAGAAAGAAATATGTGGTATGCCATCATTCCGTCATACTTGAACATAATTATAGGATTAGTTTGATAAAGAAATATAAAATTAACAATGAAAATAAAATTAGTTTAATATAACTGGACCCCTCCTAGATAGTTCTTAAATACGGACGTATAATTTCTACTTTTGACAAATGATATTTCAGTTATTATCATTGAATACTAATAACATCTATAAGGCCTACATGTACATCATGTGCAAATGATATGCCATGTGGATCCTATTTGATGTCATTCATATGACGCAATGCGGAACAACACTATTACAACAACACTCACTTAAATAGCCATATCTTTCTATGACGTGATCATAGTTCAAGTGACTTGTCACTTAGTCATTCAAATAATTGATCAATATTATATAGTTTTATTGCTAATCTACCCGGTTTGAACACAACCCTTTTCGTGATGTTTTTCCTACAAACATAATATGGGACAACGCTGATTATGATGCCGTCATTGCCACTCAATGATAACAATTCAACTGCTGTTTCATTTAAGCTGATGCTCAGAGTAAGACAATTATTAATCAAAAACAACAACGGAACTGTACAGTGAACGCTTTGAACCACATGAACTCGTAAACAGCTGATCGAAAACTTTACGAGCTCCGTGCAACACCGGTTACGATATCAAGCACGTTATGCTATGCCACAACACTGTATGGAGTTCAACATGGTTGCGGACACAAGTCGAATGACAGCAGAAGTTTTGAAATCTATGACTTTCTTTTATCCGTGTGACTCACTTAACTAAACAAATGTTATTTTTCAAATAATACTTTGATATCAGTGCTATAATAATATATAATCGTACTAGATCTACAGTTGCCTTGGCACAAGGCCTACATAAGTCAACGAGATGCGTTCAATGTTGACGTGACTAGGTAGTATGATAACTTCAAGTTTATAAGTATTGGAATGACTACTGAAACTCAATGATGGAAAATTTGTTAATAGAAGAAGGGAAATACTTACCATTTGAGAATAGTAGAGCGATGTCAGTCCACCCGAATCGTGATCCGATATAAGATCTAACCGAACGTTGATTTCCCCTTACAGTTACATCGACCGACAAACATGGCGACGAAAGTTCTAAGATTGTGACGTAATAATTGAAACAGTGACGTCATCAGCATTTGTGCTGGCGCGAAAATGTGGTATGCTTGTTGGCGTTCAAAGTAACTTCGGAAATATAAGAAAAACTACTTTTTTCATATGCATACGCCGTTTAGGGAAACAAATTATCGGCAAATATTGTTTATGAATAAAGTGCTAGCCTATTCATGAAACATTGCTTTTAAAACGATATATTTATTCATTTATTCATTGATATAGATTTATGACTGTTTTACATAAATTAATGTATATTTTGCGTACTTTTGTTTACTGATTTCATATCTATACATTGCATTGTTAGTTAGTCCTTCCATAACGGGGCGCTCTTTACAAGTTTATAGGCGAATATCACACAATTTTAGAATTATTCGCGTTTTTAATGAATGATCAACTAACAAACGAAAATATTTAGTTTCACAAGAGACAGACCTATTTTCATCTGATATAATTCGTAGGTTGTAAAATCGGAACAACGTAAAGTCATTTATCAACATAAATCTCATAGACATAGACCTCGGAAAAAGCTACGTTGAAACGACGTTGTGTATCTTTATTTTGTCGACGTGGAAACAACGCCACCTTAACCGAAATAACCAACGTTGAAACAACGTTGTTCAGTCAACGTCGAAATTACCGACGTCGGGGCCACGTCGTTGTTTTCGACGTCGAAATGAGCGACGTTGTAACAACGTTGTTACATCAACGTCGAAATTAACAACGTCGAAGCAACGTTGTCTTTATCGACGTCGAAATTACTGACGTGGAAACAACGTCTTTTTTAAGTTGAACGACGTCGCGACCACATATCAACTAAAATCCAACGTCGATTCCACGTCGTGTGCCTGCTGGGATACTTAGACACGTGTTGTCTTCTGCTCGACACCAGTGATGCATGCCAAACGCACGTTGACGTTCATCATGCATTCTCTCCCCACAGGGCGGATCAAGTCATGTTGATCGAGCCTCTGTTCTAACTCGCCGAAATCCGTGGGTTCCAGCAGTTTCCCCTTGTGGAAAAAAATTGCACCACAATCCAGTCGAAATTTTTCAGCAAATGAAAACGCTTCTCGCATGGAAAGGGTGGTTCATATCTCAATGTTTTGCCATGATTCAGTAGCCAAAATTAGGATTTTAGAACAGCGTCGCTGATTGAACAACTAACTTTCATTTCCTCCAATCAGGCATCTCCCATTCTATCCCGACAATTCGGCGATTTAGAACAGAGGCCAAATCGACATGACTTTAGCTGCCTCAGTAGGGAGAGAATGTTCAGCATGTTAAAGATATCTAATTGCAAAGCAACGTACCACACGAAAACAAAGATACGATAAACAGTACATCTTCTGCAAGAACCGATATGACAGTAAACAAGGACAGCGTAAACTAACACATAGAAGTTTTCATCAACCTATATCATGAACCCCTCCCGACGCTAAATAAAACAGTGTCTTTCATCAATCGCTAAACGATTGGTTGTATATGCAAGTGAGACACCAATAAAATAATCTGTCTGTCTGTCTGTCTAAATTGCGTGTCGTACGTCCAGCTCAGTGGTTCTGTTCAAGGGGGCGATTCGTTCTTAATTCGTGAGCATGCTATCAAAGCAGGCAATTGTCCATGATTATGTATCATTTTACAGGGCAGTAGCACGTTTTTTGGGGGAATACAAGGTGATGTCAGGCAAATGAAAATAAATGGTTCCAATTGAAGGACAATGTATTTTAACTAAATGGAGTAGTGATAATACAAATATATAACTTAAATTTTAGCCTTGCAATTCCTCTTTCTTACACAAAATGATTTAAAGGTGTTCACATAAAATGGCCGCCAATGTGTTTTATGTGAATCTTCATACTCTGTCCTCTGACTATGGTTGATTGGCTTGTGTAATGAGATTTTTTACACTGTCAAAATAATACATTTAGCATTAACTTACAATTCTCAGTGACAACTTTAAATATGAAAAAATGGAGAGGAATATATGGATGACAACTTTTTTGTTAACTGTATGCGACGTTACGACACAGATTCTACAATGAACAAAGAAGTTGTCATCCAGATATTCCTCTGCATTATTGTCATACCAACTTCTAAAATGCCTCTCAAAGACATATCACAACCTCCATAATAGGTATTTGAATTTCAATGTCCCTTACTTTGTGTAAGAATATTTCAGAAAGGAAAATACTTCGTTTTATAGATTATTGATTACCTGGACGCTCTTACATAAACGTAGTTTATTTTTGTAAACAACATGTTAAAGTTTAGTAAATGACAGTAATAAAACGAAAATATTTTTATCAAGCTCTTTGATTTGAAAAAAACCATATTTCATTAATTATCTCTATGAGGTGGAAACTGAAATCAATTTTTGTTCATAATACTGTAAGAGTAGACGTAAAGTTGGAGATTGATATAATTATGAATGCCATTACCATAATCATTTGGAAAGAAACTAACCCCTTGTCGTATCCCCTCACAAACTTAATCATTGTATCAAATTAAACATTAAACAAGTTTCACATGTACATGGTTTATACACAGTGTCTTTTCACTGAATATTTATCACATTGTTCCAAGATCGATCAAGATGATCAATAATTGTTTGTTTGTTGATCTCATTGTTTAGACTAGAGTTTTCTTCAAGATGCATCGACCGATCTCCAGGGGGAGATGTGAAGTCAAGTGCAGTAGATCCCCCGCGGGGGTCGTACTGGGAAGTAGACATTTGTTATTACAGTAAAAATCCTTTGATGTCAGGGGGAGGAAGGCGTGTGTTGTTACAAGGGATTAACTCTCTGGGAAATACAAAATTCTGAACTCCATAACGAAACAGGAGCCAATTAAGTGAACGAAACAGTGAATACTAACTCACTCACTCAAAAAGTCAAAGAAATTATAAAACTGATTGACATTGATTAAGTGTACACCAAATCAAATATTTGATTAAGTGAACACTACCTTACTCAAAAAGTCAACGCAATTGTTAGACTGATTGACATTTATTAAGTGAACACCAGCTGGTGAGATACTATTTCATCACTTCCATCATGGCAAACCATCAGTTAGAGTATAAGTTCATTCCGACTTCAAGAGGTGGCAGATACCTGGTTTTAGATGGGTATATGTTCTGAACAAACCGTAAGAGAAATGCTGTAAACTGGATATCTTGGAGATGTTTACAGAATGACTGCAATGCGACTATCTCCACTGTCGATGACATTGTCACTAAACGTCCTGGTGCTTATACCCACGAACGTGTCTACAATGGCATTAAGGTAAATATATTCCCATATTCCCATATTTAAGGAACAGAAATCTAATTGCTTTTGTAGTTGCGTGACTGCAAAATCTTATTTAAAGAAGCAAGTAATATCATTGCCATCTGATATAATATTTATGATAATATATATATACTTATATTAATATTTATAATTAATAATAATAATATATAGGTACTTATATATACTTTTTTTCATCAGGTGAAGGAGACATTGCAGCAGTGAAGTTAAAGGCCAAGACGTCGCTGACACCAATGCTGACGTTGTTAAATGAGTAAGCTGCTTTCATTGCGGGAGGGGCCGTGGACAGCCGAGAGCAGATCTCTAGTCACTTGTGTTCCTCCTCTTGCCCAACCAGACGAAACATACATACACACGTGCCTTTCGCCTACTGAAGAATGCCGCCGCTGCAAGAGGACTTCAGTTGGAGCCACAGATTATTATGATATTAATGAATTACGTTATTCATAATATAAAATTGTTTAAAAATAAAATCTTCCACAGAAGCCATTGCCATGATTTAATGGCTATAAAATGACATGATGTTCAATGTTCGTGAATATCATATTGAAAAATATGTTGTTATTGTTTAAAGGTTGAAGACGTATGGCTCAGTGCCCTCGGGGACATGCCGAAATCTGCCTTGTTCAGTATGCCGGTGACCAGCGTCTTCCCCCCAAGAAGAGGAAATACCACAACATCAACAGCAGAATCACCATGTTGAAGGATGACCTGGCTGCTGGAAGATGGGTCTTCTTCCATATGCAGATGCCGTGGCATATTTGTTAAAACTGCAATGATGTGTGAATGAAATGTCAATTATTAAATGATAATGTCCATCCCTCCATAAAAATGTTGTCAACTTCGTTACATCTTTTAAATTGTGAATTATTAAAAGATAAACATGTGTGAACTATGTCCATTCCTCCATAAAAAAATAAAATTGTTACATGTTACATGTATAAAAGTGCTTGAATGAATTGTTGAACATTGTTTTCCATGAATAAATACAAACTTCTCTTCTCTCAAATTCACTTATGTTTTATGTTACACCTTATCTTCCAATTTCGGTTCATTTCCAGTTGCGAATTCGGTGCTACCCGCATGCTTATCATCACAGATTATGCCCATTGTTTCCCAAATTCAGTCGACTAGAAAATCCCCACGTGCCGCCCTCAGTTGTTGTTATAAACATCACAAATGTCTACTTCAAGGTACTGAACCCCCCCGCGCACCTGTCATAGGCTCGAGACACCTGCATGATGTAAACAACATGAAGGCGACAATAGCCCTGGTCATCGCCATTATAGTGGAGTAGCTTAGTGACAAAATTGAAAAAATCTGGCTTAAAGTATGAAACTTGGCATGAATGATCATTAGACATGTATATATTCATTTTGCCTAGGATCCAAATTTTTCGACCACGGGAACCTGGTCACGTGACCAAAAACCAAAATGGCCGCCAAATTTCTTTAAAATTCATTTTTACCAATTTCAACCGCATTTTTAGTGGACTTTCAAACAAAATATTTTTAATGTAATAAATATTATGACAAAAGAAGGACTTTCTGACATAAAATTGTTAATTATTCCAATTTTGAAGAAAATATTATAAGAAAAATATCAAAATTTCAGTTTTTGAAAAACATTTTAGGGTGGCTTTCAATTCTTTCCACTCCTCATGTTTAATGCATGCATTTTTGTGTAATTATTTTCATAGCAATAATGAGAACTCTGTTATATTTGTTCAACATTGGCTTTGTATAGTTATGTTATTTCTTATGATCAAAATAAAACAATATGTACGTTACACTGTTTCTATTGCAACAGTTGTGTGGCGACCATTGATGATCACAGAACACCTTGTTAATCTCCCTCATGTCACGGAAAAAAACAGTAGAATATCGTATAGAAATATTGAAATATTGAAATGAAATCAAAATGGGCAAGCAAAGGTCAAAGCGAGTCTTAGCAAGGGTCAAGGTCATGGTAGATCTCGTTAAGTTTGGTTAATATTTTGAAGATTTACATTGTCTTTTTATCAGATATATTAGAAGGCACAATTGAACATATTTCTTCACCAGATGAGATATTCATAAACTGGTCATATCAAATGTTCTATTTATCTTATTGTCAAAAACACTTACAAAGTTCACTCTGACAATTGTGACATCACCTTATATTCACTGGTCATATCAAATGTTCTATTTATCTTATTGTCAAAAACACTTACAAAGTTCACTCTGAAAATTGTGACATCACCTTATATTCCCCTAAAAGCGTGCTACTGCCCCTTTAAAAGTAAGATATACCAATGACAGACTTATTATTACACATTCATGCTTGTATTCTGTAGTCCCGTCCTCTATTGAAATATTGTTGGTTTGGTAATGACATGCAACCTCTTTTATATTTTAAACTTGTATTGCCTTTCTAAAGAATGTGCACTCTCTCCAAGCTCAATGTGAATGTGAATAATATTAAAGTTGGTGCAAAGGAGAAAATAAACGTTCTTTCAAATCTAATATTATGTGGAGTACGATGACTGCAACTCAACCGATATCTATACCTGTATAAGGCCAGCAAATTCCCTACAATAATGCCCTACCTCTTGCGGATCAACTGAGGCATTGAATTACATATTACTGGGTTTTAACATCAACATTATAGGTGAGATGAGGTGATATGGGGCTTATCGCCGCTTTCAAGATTATTTCACTTATATCGCGGCTGCTAGTATTATTGCAGGGAGAAAGCCCGCAACACTATTGTGGCTATGTATTGCGGTGAAACCTGCGAGCATCGGCTGGAACTAGTGAACCATAGGTGGTACTGCACTGAAATTCAGTGTAGCATTGCACCCAAACCTTACTGCGTGTAGAACAGTTCTCTACTGCAGACAAAGTTGCCGAGCCCCTGGCGGGAATCAACATTATAATTTGAATGCACAAAAATGTTCAACATCATTCATATGACAGACATAAATGGGAATCGTTAGAAATATTGAATTATGTGATCATAAGCATTATTTGTGCATTATGACCTGTATTTTTCAAATTTCCTATCGTCTCTGCATTATCAATGATAAGAAAAGAGGTGTGCGTAATTCCTTAAATCGTACCATGTAACAGTTTTCATGTTGATGTTTTGTAACCATGGATGAGTAAATGAACAATTCAGTGAGACTCTCCGTGTCCTCTTAGATCCCCTGGTATCAGTTAAATAAGGACTTTATAAACTATTCTAACACTAGTAGTATGAGGTGAATCAATAATTTCTTGAAATAATATATAAATGTGTTTTGTTAAATGTCAAATGTACATTGAATTGTTTATTCATATATACAACACTTTCAAAGTTAACACTTTATTGTCTGGAACCATGATATCTGTATCAGTTATATATTCTGCCTGAAATGGTCATTTCCTACATAATGCATATTTTGTAAATCTGTATAAGTTCATTTGTGAGTAACGATGCAATAGTTAAGTACAACTCAATGAATCAAATCAGGTCTGAATCAGACGAGACTTTAACATAACATGACACATCTCAAAATAGTGTGGTACAATAAAATGGACCAAATCAGGTCTGAATCAGATGAGACTTTAACATAACATGACACATCTCAAAATAGTGCAGTACAATAAACTGGACCAAATCAGGTCTGAATCAGAGGAGACTTGACCATAGCATACACATAGTATTAATAATTTAAAATATCTATTTGGTATGTTAAAGAAAAGTATAAAACCCAGAATGTACAATATACCTAGCCATAAACTGAGACTTCTTGTTAAACATTCAAGTTTGTATTCTGTAGCCACGTCCTGTATAGATATACAGTTGGTGTGGTAATGGTATGTACACTTTGTAGGGCTTCACCATCAGCTTTTGTTCATTTTCAAAAGAACGATTTCTCCCTCTCGGCTCACATGAGAATGTATAACGTTAAACACCATTAACAAAAGCTCTTTCAATGTTTAGTGTTAAAATATAAATTTGACTTTCACAAACTGGGAGCTAAATAAATCACGAGCGTCCATGAGATCCAAAGCTCTTTCCCTCACCGACAAGACTGTCGTATTTATGTGAGTGTTCAACAAAGAGAGGTATTGTGATTGAATAGAGAACTATCTAGCCTGTTGTTGATATAACCAGCTCCCTTCTTATGAATTAAACTAAGGAGACATTCAAATGTGAAGAGACCAATAACGTAACAGTTTGCCTTGTCTGATATTGTATGAGTTGAAGGTCATCATCAAGGAGATTATATGTTTATACAAACATCAACTGTGGTCCCCATTTCACATACACCTCTCCCGAAGTTCCCGAAGGTTAGGCTCTGAGAATGTAAGTGTTTTCTCTGCTTATTGATTCACTTGAATTGATTATATGATCTTGTTATGAAGTTTTTATTAAACGCCAGTAGTTGTGGGAAGTGCATAATGTCAGAAAAGAGAAATTTGATAATTTGAAGGTTTCAATTTAGACCACATGAATCAATTAACAGGTCTTTTCTGTGTAAGCTTTTTTCCTTGGCACATTTTATGCAGAGCTGCATGAATCAATACCTCAATCAATATTTGAAATATTTGATTTTTTTTTGGGGGGGGGGGGGGGGGTTATTATGTCTCTAATTTGCCGATAAATGATAACTACTCTCTGCTAGTGAAATATAAAGTGGTTTATATCGATTTTGTAAAAGCAAGTGACGCTCACTTGTTAAGGCACATCTGAAATGAAACAAAATGTGATAACTCTTACAATGTAAGGTTCGATGACACCAGCAGGATTCCATTCATGTTTAAGTGTTAAAGCTGAAAACTTTGTTGACAAAAACGGGGTTCAGGGACCTTGAGGTATCATGTTCAAAATATGGGTCTAAGAGTAATTGAAGGGTCCGAATGACGGGGTATCTAAAACATCAATAAAATGCAACCTTTTCCTTTAAAAATATTGAAATGAAGATATTCTGACAGCTAAAATGATTTACTATAAATCAATTATTTCCTTGAAGCCTTGAGTTTGGTTGCAGAATGTATAATCGAGTTTGGTTGCAGTCCCTTATAGTGGAGTAGCTTAGTGACAAAATTGAAAAAATCTGGCTTAAAGTATGAAACTTGGCATGAATGATCATTAGACATGTATATATTCATTTTGCCTAGAATCCAAATTTTTCGACCACGGGAACCTGGTCACGTGACCAAAAACCAAAATGGCCGCCAAATTTCTTTAAATTCATTTTTACCAATTTCAACCGCATTTTTAGTGGACTTTCAAACAAAATATTTTTAATGTAATAAATATTATGACAAAAGAAGGACTTTCTGACATAAAATTGTTAATTATTCCAATTTTGATGAATATTTTATAAGAAAAATATCAAAATTTCAGTTTTTGAAAAACATTTTAGGGTGGCTTTCAATTATTTCCACTCCTCATGTTTAATGCATGCATTTTTGTGTAATTATTTTCATAGCAATAATGAGAACTCTGTTATATTTATTCAACATTGGCTTTGTATAGTTATGTTATTTCTTATGATCAAAATAAAACAATATGTACGTTACACTGTTTCTATTGCAACAGTTGTGTGGCGACCACTGAGGATCACAGAACACGTTAATCTCCCTCATGTCACGGAAAAAAACAGTAGAATATCGTATAGAAATATTGAAATATTGAAATGAAATCAAAATGGGCAAGCAAAGGTCAAAGCGAGTCTTAGCAAGGGTCAAGGTCATGGTAGATCTCGTTAAGTTTGGTTAATATTTTGAAGATTTACATTGTCTTTTTATCAGATATATTAGAAGGCACAATTGAACATATTTCTTCACCAGATGAGATATTCATAAACTGGTCATATCAAATGTTCTATTTATCTTATTGTCAAAAACACTTACAAAGTTCACTCTGACAATTGTGTTAAAAAATCTGGACCACTGTTGTCACTGTTTTAATCATATGAGGTTACCCTACAATTTCATCAAATCAATGGTGGCATGATATGCCTGAAAGTATAATTTCATCTGTCAATTTGCTCAGTGAAACATCAGATTTAAATTTCACCGATTGCTGGAAAGTTGACCAATAAAACAATTAGTGATATAGTGATATAATGGTAGTGACATAGTGATCAGCTGTTTTAGCTCTATGTGACATTTGCTATTGCTATTGTTACCCTTGATCATTAGATACGAAAGTCGAAACCCTTGATTTTATTTCTTTGGACAATAAATATCAGAATGAATAATAGTTGACAGATTGTGTATATTTTCTTTTTTTGATATATGTCTTTTTCATCAAGATCTGTTTATTTAGTGCTAACATAATTTATATTGAAATGACTTTATAATAAGATGTATCACTTACCACATTGTGTTAAGTCGAGGTCAATGGCATGATCAAGGTTGGTCTTAGCTTATGCTTAGAATTTTCTATGCGTTTATCCTATTTTTGGAGGGGGATTTGTGGGGTTAATTCTCTTACATGGACATGCAATGTATATCATATTGAAACTGCATGTCTATGTCATAAAACTTGAATCATATTTCATACCAACATTATGTGAGCTGTTTGACTGGCATTCGAGAAGTTTATGTTATAAGAAAGTCAAGAGTAATTCTATGTGTTACAAACAAACGTAAGATTCATTAACATTTGAAACGATATCTATACCTTATTTGATTGACCCCTGAAATGAATTCATCCTTTTTGGAATAGAAAAGATTAAAAGTTATATTATTATAATATGTGTCCAAAGCAGGTGTCAAGAACACAACCCTCTAACGGCATCATTGACTGTGAAATTTCCACAGGCTTAATACAGCAAAGAAGGATATATATAGGCGAGTAGAATGTTAGAACCGTTATAAACTTTGTAGGGAATAGAAAGAATGATTTTTCTGCATTTGGACAGACAATTTTGTTCTAAGATAGTGACGAAGTTAAAATAATAATTGACCATAAGAACACAGAATGCATGAAAATCAAACAATTGGGGTTTATTTTGAAAACATTTCTTAATAAAGTTTAATTGTACGTATCAGTTGTACATGTATGTAGCCAGTATGCTCACTTTATTTCTTTTAAATTTATATTTCTTTATTTACAATGTCTTAAATAATATGTTTATTGTGCAAACAATTAAACATGACATCTTTATTCTAACGTATTTCCATGAAGTGTTTGATGTAATATTTCTCCTTCAAAAGTGGCATTATTGAATAGTCAACGATAGATTTATGTGTATTTCTACTCAAAACAAAAAAGTTATTTTTACAAATATTAGGGACACAGTTATACTTTGTCGTACTAAGCAGACCACACGTAAATAGGGATGTATATACAAATATTTTGTTTATTAAAAGCGTCAATGAAGGTGACATGATATCCTAATAACCATTGCAAAGTTAGATAATCAGAGAGGTTAGATAGCTAACTTTTATGTGTATTTTTTGTATAAGTAAAGTTGTATTGAGTCAATTTCTTACATAGATACCATTTTCTGTTGTAAAGTAGGCCTTCCATTGTGCCTGAAAGTGACCATTAGCATGTGACCATTAGCATATCTTATCAGGAACTTTTGTATAATCCCCCGCCACAAAGTGGAAGGGGGTTATAGGTTTGGGCTCCGTCCGTCCGTCCGTCCGAGTTAAAGGGGACAACATTTCTCAAAAACTTTTAAAGATTTTAATTAAATCTTATTTGGCGGAGGATGTTGATGACCACGTCTTCTTGTTTTAATTGGATATCTTTTAAACATTAATGATGAATTTGTGTTTGCTAAAGAAAACATTAGGTGACAGTACTTAACCCTCCCAATTCATGGCAATTTTACTGCCCTGTGGTGCTTTCCTGGATATCAAACGCCTGCGTTACATCAAATTGCTAAATAATTGTATGGGTAGCAACTATAGCATCTTCATTCATGATTCTGAGGCATGATAAGTAAAGATGGGAACTATCATTGTCAAAAGTACTTTACTTTTACTTTAATTGGCGAAGCACTCACCATCTGAATATATTTTAAGTGATACAGTATGGTTGCGATTATTTTCAAGGTTTTGTAGGAATGCATAGAAACTGGATATTATAAAACCTCTGGGCCTCTGAGGCTCAATATAGCATCAGAGGGAATGATATGCATACTTTGCATAAAAACCTTATTTTGCAAAAGTTATGCATTTCTTAGTTAACCAACAGCATGGAATCATTTGTTCTTTTGAACACTTTCCAAAATGTTGGTATAATTTTAAAAAACTTAAATAAATCATTGCACTCAATAATGAACTTACTCATACTATGAACAGGTGACACTCAGTTCTTAACCTCAGCGCGGTATAAACATTAACCCTTTTATTGCTACCCTTTTCGTATGCTTCTATAAAGTAGACAATGTACATAGAGATTTTAAAATTGAATTCTGATGCAGTGCCAAAATTATGAGACAACCTTGACATTGACCTTATCTATGCGAAAATACCATGACCTTGACCTTTGCCAAGACTCACCTTGACTTGTCCAGTTTGATTTCATTTCAACATCTTAATATTTCTATAAGATATTCTAATGACTAGCTCCGTAACAGACATAGTGGGAGCATCCTAAACGAGGTGTACTGCTGACTCTCAATGGTCGTCACATAAACATATTTTGCTTAAAGAAACACTATACTGCAGACTTTTGATTTTAATCATTAGAAATAACACAACTAATGTTTAATAAATAAAACTTACATCTCATTAGTGTTATGAAATTAATTACATGAAAATACATGAATTAATCACGACGAATGGAACGAATTGAAAGCCATGCCGATTTTTTTTGTAAAAGTTGAAATTTACCTATTTTTTCTCATAAAATATTCATTGAAATGAGAAAATGTACAGATTTGAGATCAGAAAGTCCTTTTTTTGTCATAATATTTATTACATTAAAAATATTTTGTTTTAAAATTCACTAAAATGCGATTGAAATGGTTTAAAATGATTTTTAAAGAAATTTGGCGGCCATTTTGGAGTTTTAGTCACGTGACCGGTTCCCGCGGTCGAAAATTTTGGATCCTAGGCAAAATGAATACATACATGTCTAATGATCATTCATGCCAATTTTCATACTTTAAGCCAGATTTTTTCAATTTGGCCAAAATTTGACGCTAAGCTACTACACTATTAAAGGTGAGAGAGTGTTATCTAATCATATTTCTAATGAAATTTCCTTTTTATGTTTACATGCCAGTGGCGGATCTAGGAATTTTGAAAGAGGGTGGGGGATGGGTTTAGGTTCGGAATTAGAAAGTCGAGGGTGGGGTGTATTATTTTTTCTATTGACTTGAATCTATAAATGATTTTCAAAAGGGAGGGGGGTCCAGACTCCCTGAAGTTCCCCCCACCCCCCCCCCCCCCCCCCCCCCGGATCCGCCACTGCATGCATATTCACGAATCATCATAAATGGTATATGTTTTCCTTTACAGTTTTCTGGAGCATGCTTCCGTTTTTTACAGTGTTTTGCTTTTACTTTTAGTTTTTTTGTGTTGTTTTCACAAGATTGAGGTTATACTGTGATAAAAAAATCAACGATGAGAAAGCTTGTTTTTTTAATAGTTTATCAAATGAAAGTATCGATTGAGGTAAAGCGAGGATTTGCCCTACCAATCTTGAACATCGCCTTAAACGGTGATACATCCTTCCCCGATTGTTTACTTTTTATGTGAGGTGCTTGTTCACCAAAACGTAAACGTAAGCATTTGTTGTGATAATCAACGATCAGATATATCATTTTTCATTTTTCAGTTTTACTGAAATGACTTGTTACTGCGATGCGAAGAAAAGATGAAGGCCATACTTGCCTTGGTCATCATTATAAACGGTGAGAATTTTTCCTTTATAATATTATTTTTTTTACTGAATTCCTATTTTGTCTATGCTTATACAAGATTAAGACACCACTAGATATGCTCGCTATCACTAAGAACATTTTATTTACTGAATGTTTCACTGAAATGACAGTTTTTTTCTGATGCCCCTATTCAATGGAATTATCATCGTTGACGATGAGAAAGTTTTTTTCTGAATATTTTACGGAAGCTATAATGTTTGAATACATTAATATTAGAACATGTGTTATGGACACTATATGGACTTATGTGATGTGCATGTCATTCGTTTATTGACCAAACCTTCGGTAGCTAAATGTTTCTTTAAATGTGAGGATTGTACTTCTGTGCTCGTTTTCCTTTAATCCACTTTAAAGGGGCAGAAGCACGTTTTGGGGGAATATAAGGTGATGTCAGGAAAATTAAAGTAAATGGTTCTAATTGAAAGACAGTGTATTGAAACTAAGTGAAGCAGTAATGAATAAAGTATATAATGCAAAATGTAGCCATGCGATTCCTTTTAATTACACAAAATGAATTAAAGGTGTTCTCACAAAAATGGCAGCCAATGGACTTCATGTTAATATTTAAAAAAGATTCTCTGACTATGAATGATACTATTAAAATAATACATTTAGCATTGACGTACAATTATCAGTGAAAAATGGAAATATAAAAAATTCCATAAACGTGCTACTTACCCTTTAAAAAGAGTTATAAAACCTTAAGTTTCTAGACGCATTTTACGATGTAACAAAAATGATGCTGAGATAAGAAGCGTTAATTCAGTTGTCTTTAAACACTCTTTCATAATGTCATCATTTAATATCTTATGCTGTAGTGTAAGAAATTCTATATCACAAATTTAGACATTTGCTAGTTCGATGAATAAATCAGCAAGTTCGGTCTGCACAAATGATGTCCAATTCCAGATGTCGGTTTTCATTTTTTAAAAATCGAAACATGATAACATGTATGTAAATAGAATTCACTTTTACATATGTTTGTTATGCTATAGTAAGAATATTTTGTTGTGGCCACTGTCCATCAACTTGCACCTGTCAATCATATATCAACGTCCCTTTGGGATCTTTCCTTTGGGATTGTTGGGATCATTCCTAAACGGCTTAACCAACACTTAGTGTATAGTCCCTGTTGAGTTTTTATATCTACCAACATAAATAGTTTATGTCAACAATCTCTGGACTATATGAGGGTTTGGACGAAGAAAAGTTCCTCGTATATCTTTTAGTAACGTTGCTTTTTAAGGAAACTTGTTATAGATGCCGCTATACGATTGAATGGGTAACTGGATTGTCATCAAGTCTCTGAATAGCTATTTTTGTAAACTCCCAAACGGTAACTGAGGCTTTTTTGTTCAACATTCTATTATTGTCTTTAATTATTCATTACATTTAAACATAAATAGTTTCTTTCACCTTGTATGAAAAAAACCCAAAGCTGTTGATTTTTGAACTAGAATACGAAGGTAAGTGAACAAACTTAAGATACGCAGCTGTAAACCTTGTGAAGTATTTTTCATTTTCAACGAGTTTATTGATTGCGTTCAAATGAAGAAAAAGAGAAAACTTTTAATTTCAATGACAGTGGCATTCTAGAAGTTGATTGTGTAAGGAAGAATTACTCAATAATGATACTTGTGCATGATCAGCAAAACCTGATCGTCATATCTACTGTCATCAAACCTTGTGTAGTTTTTTTCATTTTCAACGAGTTTATTGATTGCGTTCAAATGAAGAAAAAGAGAAAACTTTTAATTTCAATGACAGTGGCATTCTAGAAGTTGATTGTGTAAGGAAGAATTACTCAATAATGATACTTGTGCATGATCAGCAAAACCTGATCGTCATATCTACTGTCATCAAACCTTGTGTAGTTTTTTTCATTTTCAACGAGTTTATTGATTGCGTTCAAATGAAGAAAAAGAGGAAAATTTTAATTTCATTGAGATGTTTGAGTGGCATGCTAGAAGTTGATGGTACAAGAAGACAGGAATAATTCTATAGGTGAACAACTTCTTTATTTAACAGTAGCGACGTTTCGATATAGATCCTTATACCGTTTTCAAGCATGCTTGAAAATGGTAAAAGGATCTATACCAAAACGTATAAATAAATAATGAACGTTGTTCATCCAAATAAAGAAGTTGTTTATCCATATAATATATTACTCTTGTCTTCATATACTGTTTAACTATCGATGGTCAAATAATGAAACAAAGATTGGCGAACAAGCTATGATGGCTTATTTGTGTCTTATACATGATACATAAAACTGGACACAAACACAAG
The DNA here is from genome assembly GCA_916613615.1 of Steromphala cineraria. NCBI lineage: Eukaryota > Metazoa > Mollusca > Gastropoda > Trochida > Trochidae > Steromphala > Steromphala cineraria. The sequence goes on from OU744733.1 coordinate 44,422,546, forward strand.
AAAATGTGAAACTTCAAAAGCTAAAATAGAAATGTGTAAATGTTAACAAGTAGGTTCGAAATAAGATTTCAAATGTTGCTGGGTATGCTTAGTGTTGAAGGTGGCTGCAGCCTCAAAGTCAAAATGGTTAATAGATAATTGCAAAATGTTAAGAATCTATAACTTTTACATTTTGATATTTCCGGCAAATAAACATATCGTGAATCATATCTTCATAAGAGTGACCACACGAACACCAACTTTAACTTAACCTAGTTCAAAAACGTAAACCGCAAGGCAAAAACAGTACACACCTCACATATCAAGGAGACATGACTTGTATCAAATCATGACACGTTTTCAAGGATACATATAGTTTGAATAAAATAATTGGTTTCTGGTTAATGTTTGGTTGAAATATATTTGTTTATGGAAAGCAGGGGTAATAAATAGAATTTAAACTATCATAACCCATACAATGTTGTCACTATATGAAAGGAAGATACGTTTATTGATTTTCACATAGAATATGAATTGTCTTCTTTGTTGATTTTCACATAGAATATGTCTTCTTTGTTGATGTTGTTGTGTTAAAGTACAATTAGATTTGGAACAATTTACATATGTAAAATCAAATTAAAAAAAAAACCACTAAAAGTATTCTTAGAACGATGATGTAACAGTTGTCTTTATTAGTTTGAGAATACGTTATATCAAACTCCAATTATATGTTATTGAAAATCTTTAATGAAGGAATTCAACTGAAGTGTGTACTTTCTTTTGCCTGGCAGTTTACATCTCCACCTCCTTACCCTGTATATCCAGTTCACGTCACTTCCGGAATGAGATACATTTCAGATCATAATTTTTATGAGGCTTAGCTTGGGTAGGGTCTTGAGATTTATAACAATATTATTGTTAAGTTGATAGGATAGTAAAACAAGCGTGTCTTCTGCTAGTTGTAAATCACCCGAGCAAGAGCAAGGGTTATACAATTTTTCTCTTTATACATGAATGACCTATAGTCTCTGTGTAATTACAAAAACAGACAAATTATGCGTTATTGGCTCTCTTCATACTTCAAGCTCCGACATGTACAAATAGACAGACATATAACCTGTTGCGAGGTTTCAACAGAATGCATTGATCTTCTACCTACACATTTGATTAAATCACTCCATACCGGACAACCAAACTACACCCCCTGCCACAAACTAAATGTCGTGGTATAGTTAATCACTGTATTTTAACATTTATTTCCAGTCTATAATTTCAACTGCGACTAATTCACTCAAACCATGCTCTTATACAGCAGGACCAAGTTTCACACAAAAAAGTTACGATTAACTTTCATATGTAAACGTAAATTTTAGTTAGTCTTTTACACTTACACGTAGATGTACGATTTTTTTAAAAACTGAGTCTAGGGGAAAAGTATGATACAATTTGTCTCAATATAAAAAAATTATGAAAATGAAAAGTTTATAGTAAACCTTACACACAGAAGTATCTCTCCTTCACGTCTATATTTAATATTTCACTGTACGTACGTCATCAAATGTAATATGTAAGGTCCTTACCATATACAGATCCTTGCAGAATTAGCTACCTGAAAACCGCGGTCTGACTGCAATCCGATCGCGGTCAACCGCGGTCTGACTGCAATCTGATCGCGGTAGGTACCGGTAAAGCTTCTGCAACCGTCTGTAAGTCTTAGAATGGAACATGTAGGCAATCTAACAAAAAGCATATGCACTCCATGAAATTGTACTATTTATCATGTTTATCTATAATATATTTGTAAGGACATAACTAAAATTGTTTTAAATTGTAACTAAAATACAACACGCAAAGTTATTTAAAGTATTCACATACCAATATGTAAGGTCCATATGCATTTCAAAACTAAAAAAGTAAAATTGTGGTTTTAATTATGATCAAATTGCGAATATTTGTTTGAAACGAAAGTAATGAAATGTTAAACTCGATACGCTTGTATTTTTTGTAATTTCAACGCTATTAATCAAGTTTTTCCGTATCGGCCCAGTTACACTGAGGACCTGTAACTTGGATAATACGGAAACACTTGATGAATGACGTTTTTATTAAGTGTTTGTGGTTTACTTACATAACATTGGGGAGTTCATTTTCATCGAAATCAATAATTATGAATGAGATTTGTGAACCGTCATATAAAGTATAAAAATTCTGAAGCGACTTTCACTATTTGTGTATATGCGCATGCTCAGAGGCGTATATGCTCAGTATATGCCCGTATTGGCCCAGTTTTTCCCGTATTGGCCCACTTGCCGAATCGTATAGTGTAGGCCTTATAGATTGTATTTGTGCCATATAATTTATGGTTAATTAATAATATGATAAAAAGTTATATCAGAGACTCTATATACAGAGAAATAGATCTGTATATAGAGTCTCTGTATATACATATACTCCAAATGACCCACTTGTTTATATATAAGATCTAAGTGATAATGGTATATGGTTATCATGAGTTTATTTTATTAAAAGCTTAAGATCTATAAGAACGTCATATTTACATATCTGAGGTCAGTTTGTGTATGTCTGATCCATAGGTTATATATGAGGGGTTGTATACTGATATAAAATTCAGTTTGTTATGAATATTTCAGTTATACATGAAACGAATGTAAATATAATAGTATTAAAAAGTATGTTAGATGATTTGTAAAGCCACACAGTATGTATAAATGCCTGTATAATTTCGTCTTTATTGTTTCTCTTTACAGGCAAACCCGGTGTTATAATCATTACATCTTCTATTCTTTAGTTGACAGCAAGTAGGTCTTGCTGTTCGATACAAGATTGTAATTAATATATTAACAACTGATACATAGCTGGCTATATTTATTTGTTCATGGATGATGTTTATGTTTAATGTTTATTTTGCCTGTAAGAGAAAATATGGAAAATAAAAAAATAAATCTGGTAATATGTTTCATGTGTACACGGAAGTCAAGTGTCTTAGTTTTAATTATTTAGTACTTTTCACAAGTCAATCGTATATTTTAATGCATAAATTGGAAAGATTCTTTAAAAATGCATTGTAAATTAATATATATGTATATGTTTCTGTTTTGCAGTTGAACAATTGTCTAAGTTTCAACAATTCTACTTTACTACATCTATAAAGACAGAGCGTCAGTCTATTAAGGTTAAGGTAACCCGATAGGCCAGTGTTGGTATTGTGTATTCATATTGCATTCTTAGCTGTCACTCCTCCGATACTACTTCTGTACAACTGCTAAAGAGAACGTTTTACTTCCTGTTATAACACGATCAAGTCATTATCAAAGAGGAGCTGAGACAACAAGGTAGGAGCTTTGAAAACAGTAATCGAAACGTTAAGATTTTATAAATATAATATTTCATCGACGAACTCGGTGTCCTAATCAATATCCTTCGAAGGTGACGGTATTAATAATGTATATGCATCAACTGAACATAATAAGTTAGGGAAACTTGACATTATGGTTGATTGTTTGCTGTCTTGTAGTCGAAAAGATATCATTTATGGCGTAAAAAATAATTTATAAACCCTAACAATTGTGTCAAATATATAAGGCTACGGTTATATCATTATATACAATTATATATTTTTTTCGTTAATCACCTTCTTTGTTTTCTCAAATTTAAGATGCAATTTAGTCATTTTAAAGCAATAATAAATTTACGGAGTAATGATACTTTAAAGGGGCAGTGACACGTTTTTTAATTTTCACTGATAATTGTACGTTAATGCTTAATGTATTATTTTGATAAAATCTCATTACACAAACCCATCCATAGTCAGAGAACAACATATTTAGATTCACATAAAGTCCATTGGCGGCCATTTTTTGTGAACACCTTTAATTCATTTTGTGTAAGAAAAAGGAATCGCATGGCTGAAAATTACATTATACATGTATATTGAATTTATTAACGCTTCATTTAGTTTAAATACATTGTTTTTTAATTGGAACCATTGATTGTCATTTTCCCGTCATCACTTTATATTCCCCCTAATAACGTGCTACCGCCCCTTAAAAAGGTCAGAAACACCTTTTAAAATTATATTTCCTCGATTTCACCCTCGAAAATATGCCAAAGATACTCGACATATGTCAAGAGTTGCAGAAGAAATGATGTAGTACCAAGCTACGATTATTAGCTACCAATCTAGTGTGAACACCTTTTAAATAGGGTAATTGATTATCCTAAGGTCACGGTCACTTTAACTTCTCATTGTAAGATATGGTCGTGAAACTGGCAACATTTTTATCGAATATACGAATGTTTTTAAATGTAAATTGAAATTAAAACGAGAAAATTATTATCCCTGAACCGGTAGCAACATTTAGGCATAGTTAAGTGAATGTTTACAAATTAGCAAATAATTGAAAAAAAAATGAAATCCTTTGCAACACTATGGAGTCCCGTCGCTATGAACTTATTAAATTATGCCGCAAAGTGACATAGCATTCATGATCATGTCCCTAGTTTAACAAAGACTGTTGCGCAGCCCATGGGCAAATTGTCATATTTAATTTACTACCGTGTGGCTTTCCCAGATCTGTCACATTTAATTAATTTTAACATCGTGACATGTACCTTAAGTTCTGACTTTCTTAACTCCTGTCTTAATAATGTTAAACATTTTGCTAAAACATGTATTTTGAGAATTTGAGATTTCGACTTCTATGAAAATAAGACAAAAGCATTTTTAAAAACTTCCTTACAGATACCCAAAGTATAGGAAATGATTACTTCGTTAGATTCCATTCTCTCCCCACAGAGGCAGATCAAGTCATGTTGAATTAGCCTCTGTTATATTACGCCGAAATCCGTGGGTTCCGGCAGTTTCCCCTGGCGGAAAAAACCCCGCATCACAATCCATTTGAATTTCTTTATCAAATGACAACGCTTTTCGCATGGAAAGGGTGGTTCATATTACAATGCTTTTGCCTTGATTCAGTAGCCAAAACGATTATTTAAAAACAGCGTCGCTGATTGCACAACTAACGTTGATTGCCTCCAATCAGACATCTCCCATTCTATCCCACAAGTCGGCGTAATAGAACAGAGGCTAAATCAACACGACTTGAGCTGCCTCTGTGGGGAGAGAATGTTAGATTCGTGAATCGTATAAATGAGAATTTTTTTAATTGTTTTTATTTCTTGTTTGTTTGTTTGTTTATGCTTTTACAGATTGTCACGATGAGGATTACTATTACAAGCTTTGCAATACTTCTCATCACTCTGACGAAGCATTCCACAGGTAACTAATCATGGTGTATACATTCGAAACAGACTTGTATACACAGACATGCCTGACAGAGAAGCTTTGTCTGAACTTAAGAACATGTACTTGTCAGGGACTGGTATTATTCTCATTGCGTGTTCATTATATGGCTTGCGCCATCGGTTAAGTAATTGTACCCTAGACTGTCTGAACGACTGAATAGTGAATCACCGAACCTTTACAAGTTAAAGTTTGAAATGTATTTCTGTGAACATTTGAGGTGATACAACCAATGGGCTTTACAATAAAAATACTTAGGATGGGATCAACATTTTATTGTCATTTTCATAATGAATAGGTGTCATAAATGTATGTATTTATCTATCTATCTATCTATCTATCTATCTATCTATCTATCTACATGTATATATATATCTATCTATCTGTCTGTCTGTCTGTCTGTCTGTCTGTCTGTCTGTCTGTCTGTCTATCTATCTATTTATTTCTTCTTCTTCTTATTATTATTATTATTATTACTCTACAGGTCAGACTCTCACTGGTTCAGCAACCTATTCAGTATTAGAGGAACCCTTCCAGTTCGGATGTACGGTATCTAATACGTCATCAACTATAGCATTCAAAAGGGGATCCATCAGTGTATGTACCATCCAAGGGGATCCATCTATATGCACGCAGCCGCAGTCCTCAACCGGGTACACATGTTTCTGTGAAAGCAGCGGAGTCTTCTATCTCAACATAACAAGAGTCTCACTTCAGGACGAGGCGATTTGGTCCTGTGAGGCTAATTCACAGAGCCAGAACAACATGTCGCTACCTGTATACTGTAAGTACATTTGAATATTCTGGCTCATTGTGTAAAGTTAGAAAGTTCCTCACAATATTTTTAGCCAGAAGTATATGATATATAAACATGATAAAATAACACTTTGAAATTAAAGGGAAATGCTCCCTTATGAGTATCTAACTAGGTCACGTGACAGGTATATACTTCAATGAATCCTAACGTTGAGGTTTTACAAAATAACCATAGCATTATGGCGTTTACACAAAACCTAAAGAAACAAGGTCATTTGACGGCAAAAACTATTTCAACAATGTTTTATTGCGCAGTGAGGCAACAGCCATAACATACTGCTGCGCAAGCTTCGCCGGTTATACAAGTCTAACTTACACGTTTCAAACAGGTAATAGCCGAGTGCACAAACACTTTCAACACATTCATTTCTAAACATATATACACATTTATACATAAATGCACATTAACTAAGCTACACTGTACGTTTTTTTAAAATTTGAATTGCCCTATATGTATTGTGTTGCTATGTTAGTTGAGATGGATGTTTAAAAAAATTTCATCTATCTAGCTAATTTAACGAAGGTACGAATTTGCAAAAATAAAAAAAGCATTGTAAAATACATTTTTCATTGATTCATTCAAACCGCTCGGACCGATGTTGTAAAACAGCTCTGTCAATGATCGTAATGATATCAGTTAAGCGAGCCATGGCAAAGCAACACATACAATTATTGCTCATCCCAAATTGGAACCGTCTACTGGATAAGTTTATGTATTTTCCATTATGTATTTTGAGAATAACGCCTCTTGTCTGAAAAATTAACCTTCCTCCACAGTGCATGGTCAGTGTCGCTCTTAAAGGAGCAGTTCTATCGTTTTTTTCTGAAACGAAATTCGCTTCTGTGCAATTCTCCTCAAGTCGCGAAATTTAAATCAACAATGCACTTAGTCCTGAAATTCAACACATTGATACTTTATCCGAATTCAAAAAGATGTTAGCCGCGGATGAAATTAGGACAGTATTCTTTGATCATAACTATGGATCATGAAAATGTCAGATTGTCCATTCTCGCCTACGAATCTGTTGTAGTGATCTAAATGCAGACCTATTTAACAGACATATCATTGATAGCACATCGTGTTCATGTGGTCACCCAATAGAAAGTGCTTTACACTATTTTTTCACATGCAATAAATACACGAAACTAAGGCAAAACTTTACTTTTTTTACTCAAAGGGAATTACTATCAACACGGTATTACGGGGATGTTCATAGCTTACAAGCAATGATTTACAAACATTACTGCAATCTATCCACTATTACGTAATGAAATCTGACCGATTTGACCTTTCATAAGTCTAGATAGTGACTGCAAACAAACGAATTAATATCTATGCATTACCACTAAGATACTGGACTCATACCTGAATATGCTACCATCTGTATTTATTAATACGCTACTGTACTATGTATAAAGGAGCAGCCTTAAAATAAGCTCCTCGGAGCTTGTTGGCTAATCCTTTCATGAATGTACTGTTTTTCTTTCATGAATAAAATATGTTTAAATCATATAAATCAACAAAAAAGTTTCCCCAGTAACAGATTTCAACTTGGCTGTGTTATAATCATGAATTAATAGCATTATTTGTTTAAATTAAACATATCCCCTTGAATTGCGTTTCCACAAGAAAACTGATAGAACTGTCCCTTTATATTCTAGCCCTGTATCCTGCGGGCTGTAGATAATTATTCAGGAAGGTCCTGCAGGTAACTCTTCCTGGTATCAACGTGTTTGCCTCAACAATCGGCTTCAGCTCCATAATCGGCTTTTTATAAGCCTGAATTATAATTCTGTAATTTGTTATTTTTGTCTAACAAAGTTTGAAATAATAAATCAATGACACTATAAATGATGTCTAACTTGTCTTAGGGACATACTCTCTCATGCCCATGATTTGTCATTACATTGCCTTTTGCACTTGAATCATGCCAAGTCAAAAATGATTCTAAATATTCAATTGTTATAGAAAAACATTTTAAATATTATCAGGAAAAAACGCTTGCTCTCGCTCGGGAAATACTTGTATTAAGGCACTCGTGTCGTAAATATAATATGTCAGGGCTTCTCAAATAATATATATCGCAAGATGTCAAGTATGGAGTTATTCTTTTCAGTTCGATTGTTTGAATTCGTTGTTATTTATTAGAATAACATATGAATATGATATGAGGATAATCAGTTACTTAAACCCTAATGTCTGTCAGTCATATTTGCCTGGTTTTAATGCCATAAGGAAAACTAACTACATTGTGAAGATCAACAGGTTATGGAAATCTTAACATAAGATGATTTTCTAGACGAAGAGGGACAGACCCACGCTCATAACTTTCCTTGTAGGTTTTCCTAATGGGTATGGGGTTTTCCTTTTGAATAAGCTTCCGGGATTAAGGGATTAATCATTTATTTCTTTTTTGGGGTAAGTTCCAGTTACATAAAGATTAAATGTATTCTTATTTATTGAGACATTCTTCGACCTCAGTTTGTAAAGATTAAATTCCACCACTCCTCGATCTTTAAACCAATACTGAGTCCCGCAAGGTTGTGTCCTGTCGCCTGTTTTATTCACTCACTACTCAAAAGACTTTTTAGTAATGAACCCAACAATCTTACATTGAAGTTTTCTGATGTTTTCTGCATTAGTCAGACTGAAGCCCTATGTAAAGTTTAGATAATTGTCAGACTTGTCTGATCTTCATTTACAATCTCAAAGTAACGTATCTGACAAAAGTAGATTTTATATAGGGTTTTGTTTTGAAATGGTTGAAACACAAATATTATGATGTGAATTGATATTTTCTTGATGTAATTTGAAATGTGGTAAGCAGGACAGACACACATTAGATGATATCGGTCTCCAATTACATTCAAATTGCACATTTGCCAGATTCAACGTTTTTTAGTCCAAGATCTCTACCTGCTCCTGCAAGCAAATGATGAGATAAGATTTCCATTCATTAAACCATAAATCGCTTTTATTGCGTAAACATTGCTCAAATATTCTAAAATGAATTATTTATTTGAAAGGGTGGCCAAGTACCCAAATCTCTCACTTTGCGCCATTACAAAACTCCATAAAAGGATATTATTTACGTAATGTTATCTTGAAGATTCCATACACTTTCTCTGTCAACAAAGTTAGTCAAAAGTTTTTGCAAAATCTAAATATTGTTTATAATCGATCAATACATTGTACTTTAACATACATGATTGGCTCCAATGGACATGTTAACAAGCACTTGTATCATTTTGTTTAATCATATAGCGTTAAAAAATAGAATATGTAACTATTATTTACAATGTAATACTTCACATGTATTATGAAACACATTGTTATGAAATGTACAACAAAAAGAAAAACACATCATACAGTATTTGATTTTGATTTTGGACGTGCTAATCTACATGTTGTATGAGGGCACAGGTGTCAAATATCTTGTGCAGTCGAGCACGGACATGTTTGTTGTTATCGTTCTGTGTTACGCAGTTTTGTGTTTTGGACGACACCATTGTCATTAATGTATCGACTTATGTCCAGACAAGACATCTGTGCATTTGGATATTTTCATTTGAATCATAGAGACCAACATTCTCTCCCCACAGAGGCAAATCAAGTCAAGATACAGCTTCTGTTATATTACGCCGATTTTGTTGAATAGAATGGGAGACGCCTGATTGAAGGCAATCAAAGTTAATTGTGCAATCAACAACGCTGTTCCTAAATCATCATTTTGGCTATTAAATGATGGCAAAGGCCTTGTGATATGAACCATCTTTTCCAATCGAGAAGAGTTGTGGTGCAATTTTTTCCGCCAGGGGAATATGCCGGAACCCACTGATTTCGGCGTAAAATAACAGAGGCTGTATCAAAATTTCTTGACTTGATCTGCCTCTGTGGGGAGAGAATAGGAGACCAAATAAAAATCCCCCCCAAAATCTTGTATTTCTTAGCAAGCATCGTGGTGTGCCAACAAATGCTCTATTGTGACAGGTAGAAAGTAAACGGGCGAAGAATAGAATTAAAATATTTGCAATTTACCTTTCCACAAATGAGTCTTCACAAACCACTGCTGAAACTCAAATTTGCTATTAGATACATATGTAAATGTACATATGAGTAACAGTGAACACATGTAAAAGTTGTACATGCAAACAAAGCATTATTCAAGACGATGAATGAGATAATGTCATTCAATTTGTCACCTGAAAGAGAGTTCTTTAAGTTGCATGTAAAAAACGATAATTTTTTTTTATCTTAATTCACGAAAAAACATATCGTAAAATTGATAATGGGAAGTAGCTTCGCACTATAATATTGAATGGATAAAATATACAGTAAATGCCAATACTTATGCCGTTTTAAAAAATAACAATGATTGCACTACATGCACAATACTTGTAAATACACATATATTATCCCTCTAAAATTTCCATTGTTTCTTTGAAAACCGTTTAACCTTTTTCTTCCATTGTTGATATAGTTCCTTGTCAAATCTCGCTTTGTTTAGTTTAATGCCGGTAAAAGTTTCGTAGTTTCGTTTATAAACATATCTTATCTTTATGAAAGAAAATAGTTACTAAATTTCTTAGATTTTGTCTGCGTCTGATCATGTGTTACACTTTGAATATGTTGAGCTTTAATGTGGCAAAATTGCTTACGATTATTTATTACGCGACACATTGCCGTTTGCAAGACTTTTGTCAATATCTTATGAGTTGGCCTGGATGTGACGATAGTTGACCTCTGATATATTAAAAAGCGTGATTTAACACTCCTTTGTCAAATTTAAACATTGCTTAGGCTTTTATCCCCTTTTTGGGTCAGCCCTGGATGAAACATAGTTTGACCTCCAATATAATAGAGAGGTTGACGCGACATTAAGGAAGTTCAGTTGTCATTTTGAAGGAGCGTGTAAGTTGACGAGCCACCCTGGGTCACATAACTTTGTCAATCTCGATCTATGGTGACTTTGGTTGAGAATTGTTTCTTCCTGAAGAATAGTTTCTTTGAGAGGCATTTTAGTAGTTGGAATAAAGATAATGAAGAAAAATATCTAGATTACAACTTCTTTGTTCATGATATGCGACGTTTCGAAACGTCAACAATATTATGTTTCTTCATTATGTTGCAAAATAGTACCATTTTAAAATTATTCAGTTTTGTACAGTGACGATGTGAATGTGTTATGTCGCTGTATGATCGAAAACATAACAGTTGCTCGCGTCATTTAGTGAAATAATATTAAACTTATCAAAATAAGTTAGGATCAGGTGTATGCTAGCTTATGTAACTAATAACTAGTCAATGGGACGCGTGATCCGACCTCTTTGTATATACAGTCGCAAATCAAGAAGGAAACAATCCGCCTTGAGAAAGTCATACATCTTCCTTCGCAAAGATTATAACGCAAGTCGCGGGCCTGGCTTACTTAACCCTTGATGTCGACCATTAACTTTACTTGTTTTATAACAGCGCCATCTCTGAGTAAATTTAGAAACTTGCCTTAAAGGAAAGGTGTTACTTATCCAAATTTTACTTATCCATTCTCAATTCAGTAATAAAGGTTAATACGAAACTTAATAAGAGTCATTACATGTACTCATCCATGTTTTTTAGTTATCCAATCTTTACCTAGCAACTAATAAATTTAAGATTATCATAAAATATTAAAAAATTGATAGAAATTAATTTGTTTATGAAGTTTGTCTTTCAGTTGGTTTAAAAGCAAGCAAAATGGCCATTTTCCTATATCGTCTAGTTAAGGAGATTTTTAAAAGGCGTTTTTTATGATGCGTGTTTTTCAAACGCCTTAACAGGTATAGTTTTGAGATTTAAAACTTAGTTAAGTTTTCTCTTGAAGACATGAAATAACACTGTTTCTACCGTAATTATCACTCGTAGCTTAATCTATCATGCATTTTATATGGTATCGTTTCTTTTGACCCTGAGTGTATCTGCTGAGCCGTACCCGGAAGATATTTCAACGGCAACGTGACTGACACTGACTAATGCGTAGAGTCGCTTATTCCAATAAAACTTGACTAGATTTAAGGTTTATTATGTTATAATGTAGAACTGTTTTTTAAATTAATGAATTTTTCAACAAGTAAATATCAGTTTATCCCTTGCCAAAATAGAAATTGAAATCTTTGAACAATGCGCAGAAGGCGTTATTACTTAGTCAAACATCAACCGATAATGATTTTGTGTTTAAATGTTTTAAAATAATAGTCAATTGATCACATATTCAACCCTACATGAAAAATGTTCCACGCCAAAAGTTTAGTGCTGAACTCCGCATTAGTGTTTGATACATTTCAGGCAACGAATAAGTCTGATAAGATTCCCCTTCATCCCTTTCTGCCAAGTTTTTAAAAAGGGTTATAATACAAGTGAACCGATGTTTTTAAAGGGGCAGTAGCACGTTTTTAGGGGGAATATAAGGTGATGTCAGGAAAATAAAAATAAATTGTTCCAGTTGAAAGACTATGTATTGAAACTTAATTGAGCAGTAATAATTCAAACATATAACATAAAGTTTAGCCATGGGATTCATTATTCTTACACAAAATGAATTAAAGGTGTTCACATAAAAATGGCTGCCAATGGATTTTATGTTAATCTTTATGATTTGTTCTCTGACTATGGATGATTGGTTTGTGTAATGAGATTTTTGACACTGTCAAAATAATACATTTAGCATTAACTTACAATTATCAGTGGAATATTTGAAATATAAAATTATAAAAAAACGTACTACTGCCCCTTTAAAGGACGTACAACTTTGAAGATTAGCAAGGGTTCTACTGTCCCGACGACCCTTTAAAACACCACACGACGAATTTAAAACCCTAAAGATCTTATATTTGTACATATTTAATCATGTACCAATGATATCCCTATTTGGTGATAAATCGGCGCACTGTGAGATATCGTGAACCGTACGCGTCAAGATTTTTACGCTAGATACTTGACAATGTAAAAGGGGGTTACTGCGTCCGAATATAGTTTTTTCCATATAGATTTCAAGGGACAAGCACATGTTTTTCTAGATTTGTTTTAATGAAAATAGACAAAAAGAGTATCGAAATTTAGTTCTCCATTCTATTGTTTGTTACTGGAAGATTGATTTTAAATCGAGTCAAATAACTGCTAAACGTTCTGATTCATTCTAAGGTCACTACTCACTTTAATAATGTTTATTGTTAACAATATTAGCATGCTACGATCAACCTTTAAATGTATGTTGTTTGGGCCTGAGGCCTTGAAAGCTAAATAAATATCGTCTGTCTGCTTGTTATATGTTGTCATTTAATGAAGATCGCAAGAAACAATAATATATGGTGCACACTTAAGCTAAGCGAGGGCACATTTTCTTGCCCTTGATTCCCAGAAAGAGCGTGTCGGTTAGATGATATGTACCTCTCTGTTATATTGTCATTTAAAGGGGCAGTAGCACGTTTTATGATAATTCATTTTTTTTTTTAAATTTCACTTATAATTGTTAGCTTATGTTAAATATATTATTTTGACAGTGTCAAAAATCTCATTAGACAAGCCAATCATCCATAGTCAGGGGACAAAGTGTGAAGATTCGCATAAAATCCATTGGCGGCCATTTTGTGTAAACCCCTTTAATTCATTTTGTGTAAGAAAAAGCAATCGCATGGCTAAACTTTACGTTATATATTTGAATTATTATTGCTCCATTTAGTTTAAATACATTGTCTATTAATTGGAATCATTTATTTCCAGTTTCTTGACATCAACTTATATTCCGCCTATTGCCCCTTTAATGTCATTTCTCGTCAACAATTCATTTCAAACACACCAAACCTGACAATCCGTATTCCCTTTTTTGTGCATATCTAAATGACAAATAATCAGTAAAAACAAAATACTCCTGCCAGATAACGTTCATGATGAATCTTATGAATAAACCCACGACCTGTTAATAGAAATACATAAGTTGATTCATCTGGGTATTGAATGTTTACCGTTCATACATTTCAAACACACAAAGGACAACAAACTACAAAAGATGTTTTTTCAACAAAACTTTTAGGATAGGAGAGAACATTATCATCAATGAAAATTAAGTACAACTCAAACTTTCGTTGAAAAAAAGGTTAGTTAGGTTAATTATTCTCAATCAATCCATTTCACCATGTCACCGATTGACAGTGGCCTAGATCCATCATAATAAAGGCGTATTGTTGAAGTAGCAATTTTGAGTAAAGATAAAACATAGGCAATAGTTTATTTTGTTGGTGATCGAAAACTGGACAATAACGCGTGTCAATGTCTCAAAAGTAATTTTGGAAAAATATGTACAGGTGACACCAAGACAAATATTGGTTGGTTGGTTTTAGAAAGGTCACATTATTTCTATTCATAGGGAGAATAATTTTTATTTTTACGGCCGTTTTAAGATTACCATCGAAAACTAGTAAATAACATGATTTGGGCATTTTAGGGATGAACATGCAACTTTACACAATTATTTGAACTTATCACAGGACATATTGTATTTGAACTTGATTTAAGCCACATTAAAGTTAAACATGTACGCCTACTACTTTGTGTCACTTATGTTTTATACACTGTTAAATAAAAATGTTATTCTGGAATAACGTGCACGTGCATGTGCATGTGTTCACTAAATTCTATTTCTATTTGTGAAAAAAAGTTAATATTTCCTTTGTTTTAACGGATATAGCCTATACATATAAATAATATCGTCAATTGTGTCATTTATTCGATCTATCAGGATCGCAAAAACAACTGTCCGAAGTTCGGGCGACCCCGTCCGAACCAAGGTCAAAAGTGTCCGAACCTTGGGCGACTTGATATTCTCCTCTGAAACTGCTTTGTATTGTATTTACTCAGGTCTAGAACTAAACAAATGGTCATAAAATTGACGATGGACACTGTTCCTGGACGTTATAACATTTTCGAACAAATTTACGAGTATATATGTAAAACACAAGCTGTCAAAATATTTGGACCGGAAGACTGTCCGAACCTCGGTCAGTTTGCCCTATATAACACATGTTGTCGACATATTGCCCCTTTATTCGTTGATATATCATTTAGGTGAAGGACGTTCCATAACACAGAAGCTTTGCCAAATAATCTTTCAAATTTCACGGTAATAATAACAGCGTTTTATATCAACGACAGAGCTTGCTCAAAGCGCTATGAGGATTATTACCCTGTAGATAGTACGTTCGGTGCCGTCGATTAACAAGCGCTCCCCTTGTTGAGGTACCCATTTCTACAGCTGGGTGCACTAAGTGCATTGTGAATAAACTGCCTTCCCGAAGGACACAACACAACATATGGCCAAGGTCACACATTTTTGGTGTCTCCAAAATACTATACAAAAAAAGAAACGCATAGCTGGATATTTCAAGGTGTGGTTACAGTCAATTTTGAATTGACACTGTCTTTTAGTAAATGCGTATACCAAACTGAAATTTCTCACTGAGATAACAGGATCATTGCTCTTTATGATATCTACACGCCATATGACTTTAACTTCCTTTTGCTAATCAGAGGTCACTTGAATGTCATTGTCTGTTTTTACCACCACGTGAACGCTTAACAATTTTCAAACGCCTTGGCATAGACTGTATAAGTCGCTACATTGATGATTGGATTATGGTCTCCAACTTGTCCTGCATAAACTGAGCCAGGTTTGGAAGCATTTGACGTAAACGTTTACGCTGCCAGAGAGGTCAATCCAGTTCATCTCAAAAGTGTTCAATCAGGTTAAGATCCTGATTACGTAAGTGATACGACGCTACGTCATTTATCGGAAGCACGTGTCGTTTGATGGTAGTGTGTTATGAACATAAGCCCATTAGACTGCCTTGAAAATGAATGAAACCAGAAATAAATGTGTAGCATATGGCCGCCCACATCATCAGGTTACCCTTTCCAAAATCTAACGACTTGACTTTGGCAGTTTGGAGCGTATCTTTCATTTGTACACGTCTGTATACCCAATTCTTTTTCATCTCCTCTTTGCAAAAGAAATCCTGATGCATCGCTAAGACTTACACATTTCCCATGTCTTAGGTACCAGACCTGAACGTTGTTACAGCACAGAACACGTTGCGAGCGATTATGACGTCATAACATATTGCCAAAGTAGCGTCTCCTGACTCTCAATCTGATCTGTTGCAAACGATTCCGTATTGATTGTGGCGAAATTCTGTGTACTATAGGCACCCTGTCAGCTGTGTACACAGCATTGACAATGCAGTTACATGGATGAAGGAACCAAATTTAGCGATCTTTACCCTCTGTGATGACCCAAGGTGTTCCAGAACGTGGACAATCATTGGTGGAACCAAATTGTTGGAAGCGTTCTAAAAGACAAGTGTTTGTGCTCTTTTAGACGATATGACCCCTGGCAAGGAATGTTTGCGACTCTCCAGTCTGAATTTTGCCAATGCCGATGATTCGAGTTGCAGTGCCAAAACGTGGAATTTGCATTTACTCTTCATATGGTAAAACTTCTATTGCAATTCGTGATCCATGAAAGCCTTTTGTGGAAAATGTGAATACACGCATGTTTCCAATAGTTTCAACTTTCTAAGTGCTTATGGTTCCGTTTTGCGATGTTTTTTTCATTTTGGTCAAAAACGCGTTCAAATTCACAATTTTGAAATCAGTGACAGATTCGAACATTCAAAATTGTCACAATCAAAATGTTTCTACAACCAAATGTGTTTCACAGTTTTTATGGACATATTTCGTTTTGAAAACTCATTTATCCGGAAAACATTCACCTATGCGTTTCTTTTTTTGTATAGTATATAATAGTATACGCGTCAGTGATATTTGCCCATGAAGATTACTAGCTTACGTTTTAGGCTGTGTCGTTTCTTTTGTCGTTGAGTGTACACATAGCCTGATATCAAATACAAGTCAATTACTTTGACAATAACGCAATTCCAGAACTGTTCACAACGTATTTCAGATGGTCCATTCCCAAATATCACCATGGAGCCAAGTTCCCCCCTGATAGTTGTGGAGGGCACACCTACAGCTCCCATTGTCCGATGTTCTGCAGACTGTAGTCCTGGGTGTAGCTACTCCTGGTGGAAAGGGACCACACCTGCATCACCAAGCCGGGATCTACCTCTACAAGGGTTCAGGAGGGACCAGGGGGGAGCTTACACGTGCAGGGCCAATAACACGGCCACAGGCAGAGAAATCACTAGCCAGCAGCTTAATGTTACAGTACAAAGTTCGTATTATGTGTTAGTTGATCATATGTGTGTGACTGAGTTAATAGTGTTTTCTTAGCTTACAGTAAAATACTCGTTTTTGATTGGCTGACAATCGACTCGTTTTATCTTATGTGCCCCGCGACTCCACCTCTCACGGTGTACAAATTTCATGTATCCCGCTGCCATAGCAACAGCTCCTCTCTGATAAGAGGTGTCCCATAGCGTTAAGATGACGTTACTAAATGACGCACGCGGTGTGTAGAGTTTACATAAGTTCAATTAGTTGTTTTCGTGATAATTGATTATAGATTTGTTTTTCTCATCATTCTATGTTCTATTTGGAAACATTCCGTATTTCATTACTTGCACATGCTATAGAATTAAAGTGAAATAGTTTTTAAGCATGTTTCGGCTTGTAGCTTTCAAAACACGATTCATAAAATTTCAGACGGGTTGGATGACGCCGTTTTGTTTATATTAAGGATGAAGGCCGTACAAGCGTTGATGGCTAACGGCAGTCAAAATGAAACAAAACTATTTTCTTCTTAGACGACGGTAATATAAATACGTTGTATGTTTCTCCCTCGGGTAATATGGTCTGACGTACAATCTTCGTAGAAATGCCTTGCAGCTCGGGCAACATTTCTACAAAGATGGTACATCAGACCGTATTACCCGAGGGAGAAGCATACAACCTATATTGTATATTTCAGCTGTTTTAACATGTACAACATGAACGTCTATGAGATGTATATTTCTTCCTCCCGCAACAAAAAAGGCTAGACCATTTTCAACCATTTTGTAGTTTAGACCTTTGCATTTTGTATGACGGCTCTTTAGTACCCTCTTCCTGAGCTAGACTGTTCCTTCAGAAGTCTTGCGGTTGCTGCTATTCGCCGATGCGGAATTTTCTGCAAGGGTTCATCTTAAGCAGTGATCAAGACTGACATAGACTGTACCTTGCGGGGGAATATTTTAAAGGAACAGTTAGCATAATAGCTTCAAATGTGCTATTCCATTCAGATTTATATACGAATTTGATTGTCAAAATTTAAGCATCAAGCAGGTCGTTAAATTGCACTCCACAAAGTTACGTTACCAGTTATACGCACCATGTTTGAATTTGAAATTATAAAAAGGCCTAAATATGTGCATTTCGGATATAAAAAACGGCATTTCTTATAAAAGTTTAAATTGAGGCGTAACTTTTACCAAGACGATTTCTGTTATCACTGCTTTCTGCAACTTTGAATCTTGCTGATATTGTAGTTCATAAGGACTCAATGCAACGTTGCAAAAATGTATGGACCTTTTAATTTAATTCTAAGTTAGAAATGCAGGAATGTTTGAAGGAACAGCTGAGGTTGTATTGCTACTTCCCGAAGAAAATATTACTGCCGGAGATTAAGATTCTTTGAAGAAGCACAGGTGGATGTCAAAAGGTGTCATATTGTTCTGTCTTAAATGATGTATGTCTACTTAAGACGTAAGACAGCTGTAGTCTTACGACATAGCAATACATATACAAATACACAAACTAAGACAACGTACACAACGATTTTCATTATTTTGAAATACATTTCACTGTATAAATCTCACCTTTAGAATTAGGCATTGTTTAGACGATTTTGTCTTTTTTGGCCTAATTAAACGTACAGGCAATTTAGACCTTTCTGGCCTAATTAAACGTACAGACGATTCAGACATTTCTGGCCTGATTAACGTACAGGCGATTTAGACCTCTTTGGCCTAATTAAATATACAGGCGATTTAGACCTTTTTGGCCTGATTAAATGTACAGACGATTTAGACCTTTCTGGCCTAATGAACCGTACAGACGATTCAGACATTTCTGGCCTGATTAAACGTACAGGCGATTTAGACCTTTCTGGCCTGATTAAACGTACAGGCGATTCAGACATTTCTGGCCTGATTAAACGTACAGACGATTCAGACATTTCTGGCCTGATTAAACGTACAGGCGATTTAGATCTTTCTGGCCTAATGAACCGTTGTCTTTTTTTCTCAGCCCATTTTGACCTTCATGTCCTTGGGTTCTTTGGAAATTTCCAACTGACAACTAACAAGGATAAATGACATATGTTGATGACGTCGCAATTTCTAACCGTTCCTAAAGCTAAGGCATAATCAATCGTTCTCCTTCCAGGGTCTCCTGTACAACCAACACACGATTGTCCATCCTCGATAGTCCTAGGTAAGACAGGTACCTGTACATGTCGGACCACAGACCATGGGCAGCCTGCAGGTACACTCAAGTGGTTTGACCCAGCTAATCAACAGGTGTCCTCGACCGCTTCATCACAGCTCAACTTAGACTCCATACCAAGGTCTAACAACAACGGAAGATACACATGTTCAATCAGCAACGCCCATGGTACCAAAAACGTAACATACACAGTTGATATCAAATGTAAGTTGAATATATATTACCTTCAGTATGTTTCGGTCATGCAACTCTCTGTTGAATTAGGTGCACCGTGTTTGCGATCATTTCGCGAATACAGTGTACTTGATTGTGTATTGAAGTGATCGTTATGAAAGATAATTAATTTATGGATGATTAACTTCTTTATTCTGTGAAAGCGAATTTTGACACAGATACTAAATTCGTTGTCAAGCACGGGATGTTGTTTTGGTAGAACTCTGTAGTGTAGCTTTTGGTTATGTATGAAAACATACATGTATGTAGCCCATGCTGTGGGATGACACTATGTTTATATATAGAAGAAAATCTTGTTTTTGATATCTATGTTAAGGCATACAAGATCGCTCTATCCCACAGTGAGTGCATATTATTGGTATAGTCTATACCAAACCATGTCAACCACATTCACCCATTGCAGCAGCATTGGAAACATGATACTACACACCTGAATGTAGAACGTATTTACTATGGGAACGTTCGACATGTAGGTTTTTGGAGTAGCCATATTTCACAAGTAAAAGTTAAAGTTTTTATCTGATTGTAAAACATTGGCGAAGTATCGATCAACATAATCTCTTTGTAATCAGAATTCAAAACTATTTATCATAATTTATCTTAACTTGTACATTTCCAAACATCTATCCATAAAGTAAAATGATTAGAGATCTGTTTGGTTATAAAATGAGGAAATCGATCTGTTATATTTGGTTTAATGAAGTTTGATGAAATGGTTGTGATATTACATTATCCTTATAATAAAATATATCCTAAAGCTTCAAACGAGATAGCGAGAAATACATAAATGTATGACTTTAAAACATGATATATTAAAACCTCCGAATGTCATTGATATCATTTTCAGTTGGCCCTGTCGGTGTAAATATCACGGGAAATCAACAAATCGAGATACATAATAGGCTAACCTTGACCTGTAAAACGACTGACCCGGTGAACCCTGCACCCAACTTGACCTGGAGGAACTCAACAAGCGGAAGTTCTTTACCTGGTACTGGGGCAGGAACAGTTGGGTCCCCTCAAGATGGCGGCTACGTCTTTAGCTCAACCTTGACGATTGATCCGCACTGGTACAATAATGGCGACACAATTGTGTGCGAAGGAAACAATCCTGGCATACCAACTCAGGACAAGGTCACATCGTCAGTGGAACTGGACGTAACATGTAAGCATCATCGTTTACATAGTTTTTTTATTGCTAGCATGATGACTTTAGATAAGGTATAAAATGGATATAACATGTCATCCTGCTACATCAGCGTATATGTCTCCGCGTTAGAGTCCTTTTAACCTTTCCCCTTACATCCTTTGATTATATTCAGTCGTATCGCTATAATATAGCAAGGCCAATAAAATGCCCAACCTCGCCTCTGACATCCTTTGTTCATATTCAGTTGTATCGCTATAATATAGCAAGCCAATCAAATGCCAAACCTCGCCCCTGACATCCTTTGTTCATATTCAGTCGTAGCGCTGTAATATAGCAAACCAATCAAATGACGCCTGTTCAGCGGTTCCTTGTTCCTTGGCTTCGTTCCGCGTGCTCACCGCGTAAATTCAAATTAACCAATTGGAGTGTAATTTGAAATTGACTTACTAAAGTTGCACTGAAATGTTATATCCATATTTATCTGAACTCATCTTTCTAGAAATATAAACTTAGTACTACAGATCACATTTCGGTTAAAAATTCTTATGAGCTTAACAACCAATCATTATCTTAAGATCAAAGACGTTTATGTCTATGGAATCGTCAAGCCTTCTGAGATTCTAGCAAGCAAGCAACTTGGGATCATTAACATAAAACGTGTATGAGTATAACATTTCCTTTTATGACCCACGTGGTACTTCGTAAAGGGAATTCATAACAATTTGTCATCTTTAAGTGATTAGATTGCCTGGCGGTGGACTTTGACATTAACCGGACTTATTGTATTCATTCATAAAACGAACGTGTTTTCATTCACAAATTTTTAATGACAGAATGAGTTTTCAAACTTCAGTTTATTTTATGAATCTTCCCTACCGCATTGATACGGAATAAGTCGGAGGACAAAAGAAGTACAATAAGAAATCCAACAGATGCTCATTTATTTTTAAAAAAAGATTTTGAATTCAGTACAACAATTCTTGTGAATTTGCTCCGTGACGCTGCAAAATGACACAGAAATTCATTGATTGTTATCTATAGGATATAAAGACAACTAATTACGCTTTTGACAACATTAGTGACGTAGAGAGATTATATTTTACCGTACGCTTCGTTCATGACTAGTGCTTATTACTTACTTGTAACCACACACTCTGAATAAACGTAGGATAGAATTCTGAAATGTGAATATTTAACGTCGTAATGTTATATTTGAGGCTGTGACGTGGTTGGATAGTCATCCGCCGTTTCGTCTCTTTACAATCACAATAAAAATTGGTTAAAGAAAGTTGTTAATAAATAAGATACTTTACTTGTTCCCCTTACCTATCAAGGCTCGTGACAAAGTAAAATTATTTCACTTGGGACATAAACTTGATGAAAAGGGAAGCTCGTTAGATAACATTTACATCTCATCTCTGATTGGCTGAATATATAGCTCACATGAAAAGACCCCTACGGATCCGAATTAAAGTTTAAAAAGTAAAGCCATAAACAAGAGTCGGATTCGAACAACTTTAAATCGTACACCATATACATGAAAGTATAACAACCATGTATCTTTTTCATTAAAATATAAAGCTTTGCAAAATGTTTCAGTCCCACCGCCGGGTCCGCCAATCGTTACTGATTTACCAAGTGGGCATATCAACGAGGGCGCTTCATTGACCTTGACCTGTAAAATAGTCGGCGGGCGCCCTCTAGTGACAAAGGTCACGTTGACATGTCCTGTCGGGTACAGCAACTCCAGTACATCAACTGAAGGAAGCGGAACGCGTTTCACTACCCTTACCTTCACTGTAGGAAGAGCATGGAGATCAGTCCCGTGCGTGTGTTCTGGTGACAATCCTGCAGGGTCGTACAAGCAAAATTATACCTTTGTTAAGGACAACATTTATTGTAAGTGAAATAATTGAGTTTACACTCAGGGGCAAAGGAAACGATACCAACTTTTCAAAAGAGTACAGAACAAAATACTTGTGAAAGGCGTGTTTTTCAAAAACGTTAACAGATATAACTTTGAAATTAAAAACTTAGTTGAGTTGACTCTTGAAGACATGAAAGATCCCTGTTCCAGCCGTAACTATCACTCGTAGCTTAACTTATCATGCATTATGTATTGTATCGTTTTTTTTGCCCCTGTGTGTATAACCGAATGGTTAAGGGAATTACAGAAGTGAATAAAGGATTTCTACAGGATCATACAAAAGAATGAAATAGAATTGAAAGGATAGCATAACATAACATAACATAACAGTAATAAACCAAAGTGTTGGAGGTTTACATATATGAATCAAAGACGTTGTGCATCAGATACAAATTCAATAGATTTGGTATGCAAAAATGATCAAAAGAAGTTTAGCTGAGAGAATGTGTTTGTCATTGTTGCAAAAACATCAACTAAAGCTATCGAATATTAGAAAAAAATAATCTTCAGCTTCACGAGAAGTCGTCATTGTGTTTTGACAGTGATGTTATGCACAATTACAGGGTAATTTGAATGAATGAAATGAATGCTAAAAGGCAACAAGAAATAACTTGATAGACAACGATGTCGACGCTTGTAAATCCAGTGTAAATACGAGCGACCTCACATAGGTTAATCATGTTAGTGTTGATATCCAATACTCTTCCAAGTAACATCTTGAAATAGAAGGTTATACTTCCACTGCAAGGGAAAATACGCATATATAGCCTTGATGTATCACTCTAAGCATTGTCTCCCCACTGAGGCAGATCAAGTCAAGTTAGAAATATATAATAAAATTACAAAAACGTGAGATATAATAATTATGATTATTATGTTACAACTTTATGGGTCAACATGTGCATGTAATATATATGCCCACACTTCCCGAGATGTATTGCCCAATTCACTTCCTGTTTGAAGTCGCTAACCTGCTTTCTCTCCCCGCTGAGGCAGATCAAGTCATGAAATGTTCATACAGCCTCTGTTTTATTACGCCGACTTTGAGGGATAGAATGGGAGGTGCCTGATTGGAGGCAATCAAAGTTAGTTGTGCAATCAGCGACGCTGTTCTAAAATCATCATTTTGACTACTGAATCATGGCAAAAACATTGTGATATGAACCACCCTTTCCATACGAGAAGCGTTGTCATTAGATAAAGTAATTCAAATTGATTGTAGTGCAATTTTTTCCGCCATCGGAAGCTGCCGGAACCCACGGATTTCGGCGTAATAGAACAGAGGCTGTATCCACATTTCATGTCTTGATCTGGCTCTGTGGGGAGAGAATGCACTCTAAGATTCATGACATCTGTACAACAATCTCATCAAGAAATGATAATAAACCTCTAGGGGATAACTGAAATGATTATCAGACTCAGCGCAGTAGGATATAGAGATGGCAAATCTGAATATGCCAGTGATCGAGATTTGTGATAAAAAAGCCTAAGAAGAAAACATTTGATAATTCCTTATTGCTCGTTTATGAATTTGTGTTACATTTAAGTGAGCATGAAAATCAGAATTAAATACATAATATAATAAATAACTACAAAACATATATAAAATTTATAAAAACGAAAAATTTACAAATATTTACAAATGAACAAATAGTGTGAGCAATTAACGATGATTAATAATTGAAATGGACAGAAATAACATTTTATGGTGTTTGCTTTTGCACCTCGGCACATTATACTGACGACCGGATGGTTAAAGTTCAAAACATTCATGCAATTCATGTGAAGTGTCACTAATAAGTTTTGATGATCAATTTTTAGCCTGTTTTTCATGAAGTTCATCGTATCTCTTAAAGTTACGATTCGCATTTTTTCTCCCTGTGTGATTATCTTGTTTAATTTATTTGTATTTGTACAGATAATAGGACAAATAAGGTGTTAATAGCATAACACGTGTTAAGAATGTACATGGAAACATACCTCGTTGTGCTTAAATGAACAAACACACAGTAACATTTTTATTTGTGTTAACTTACACAAAAAGAGTATATATATTATATATTATTTGTACAGATGCTCCAGACCTGACTGTGTCTAAGCAGGATGCGGATGAAAATGCAGAAGCCGAAATTAAGTGCGTGGCCAACGGAAACCCAGGAAACTTCAGCTTTTCTCAATTTCGGCATACCTGGAATGGGCAGGTCATCCGTTCAGTAAGTGGACAGAAGACGGACAGCCAGTACGAGAAGCGGTTCGTGACGTCGACCTACCAGGACAGCGGTGTCTACATATGTACTGTCAGCAATGGGATAGATGATTCTAATGGGGTACCACAACAGACAGCAAATATCTCATTGACGGTTCATGGTAAACACGAAATCCCTATGCTTTCAAATACCAGATCTTGACAGTTATTAGTTTATCATTCTCTCCCCACAGAGGCAGATCAAGTCATGAAATGTTGATACAGCCTCTGTTCTATTACGCCGACTTTGTGGGATAGAATGGGAGTCAGATGTGCAATCAGCTACGCTGTTCTAAAATCATAATTATGGCTACTGAATCAAGGCAAAAGCATTGTGATATGAACCAGCCATTCCATGCGAGAAGCGTTGTCATTTGATATTCAAATTGATTGTGGTGCATTTTTCCGCCAGGGGAAACTGCCGGAACTCACGGATTTCGGTGAAATAGAACGGAGGCTGTTTCAATATTTTTAATGACTCCATCTGCCTCTGTGAGGAGAGAATGTTAGTTTATGTGAACAATTCTCATTTCTTTTGGATGGAAATGTCGACAACAGAAATTTCTTAAAAAGAAAAAATAAATTGTTTATGATTTCGAAAGTGTATTGATAAGGAAAGGTTGTCCTCATTAATGCTCCTCTTGAGCAAGTACTCAGCTTTGCCCAAATATCAGTTTACGAGTACCTTGATCTAAAAAAATCTAATTACTCGATAGTCGTTAATCACTAAAATACAAGCGACAGATCGTTTTGTATTTATACAACTCCTCTTCCATCATTTAAGGAGCTTTAAAGGGGCAGTAGCACGGTTTCTTTTACATTTTATATTTTTTTTAATGATAATTGTACGTTAATGCTAAATATATTACTTTGATAGTGTCAAAAATCTCATAACAAAAATCAAGCATCCATGGTCAGAGGACAAAGTATAAAGATTAACATAAAATACATTGGCGGCAATTTTGTGTGAACCCCTTTAATTCAGTTTGTGTTTGAAATAGGAATCGCATGGCTAAAATTACTATTTTACATTTGAATTATTACTGATTCCTTTAGTTTCAAGACATTTTCTTTCAATTGGAAACATTTATTTTAATTTTCCCGACATCACCTTATATTCCCCCTAAAAACGTGCTACTGCTCCTTTAATGGAAAGTATCATGTTGGGTCCCTTTTATTTTATGTGAATAGATCATGCTACAGTTTCTCTCCATCACTGCCAACATTTGATAATATGAATTTAATGAATATAATTTGATATAATAATAATGTTGGGCCTCTCTTATATCGAAAATTTGCAGACATACATCTTACAGCTCCTCCGAAACTAACACAGGTTTGAAGAGCCGTATCACTATTTGAACAGCTTTAGTGGGAACACTTTTCCGTCCCCTTTCTTTAAGACAAAACTAACAGCATGCATGTTTGAAGAACAGAACAACTGTTTGAAACAGCTCTAATTTCGGATTTTTTACTTTTAAGTGATAATTGTGTATGTTACAGCTCCTCACAAACTAACAGCAGGTTTGAAGATCCGGACCCCTGTTTAAAACAGCTCTAATTCGGATTCCTGGTTGTTCGATTTTCTTACTTTTAAGTGATAATTTGTGTATGTTACAGCTCCTCGAAAACTATCAGCAGATTTGAAGATCCGGACCACTGTTTAAAACAGCTCTAATTTCTGAATCCTTGTTGTTCGATTTTCTTACTTTTAGGTCATAATTGTTTACTGAAAGCAGGTTTGAAGATCCGGACCACTGTTAAAAACAGCTCTAATTTCGGATTCCTTGTTGTACGATTTTCTAACTTTTACGTGATAATTGTGTCTGTTACAGCTCCTCCAAAACTTACAGCAGGTTTGATGAACCGGACCACTCTAGGTGCAGCTCTGAAGGATAACATAACTTTGTCCAGAAGCATCTTCAGCAGAACCTCACTTACCAGTTATACCTGGAGTAAAGGAGGGAAGAATCTTGCTCATGGACAATCTTCACAAACTTCTGTAGAACTGGATATATACGGGGTCAGGGTGCAGGATACTGGATACCTGATGACACTGAAGGTTGGCCCTTTTGATCATCTTCGTGACTCTGGGGAATATGTCCTTAGAGTCTGCAACTCTCCGAGCCGGACTCCGTGTTTCTCCTCCTACATTGACTTAATCCCAGATGGTGAGTAGAAGTATCCTTTCATTTTCTTATCCAAGATATTGATGTCTTGAATTTATGATAGAGTTGTCGATACTCATCAAATTGGAATCTGAAATTCTAATTACCACATGTCATTCTATGAATAGTTATGTCTTTCATATTAAAAGGCAATAATATAAATGTTTAGATTTTAGTTTTCCTTAAAAAATTAGAAACTCAGATATTTGCGAAAATCATCACATGGTCTCATCGTGTGAATATGTTCATGTGATCTTTGTACATATGTACATGTATACACATAGGTTCTCACATGTACATGTACATGTACATGTATCAAGAATTTAATGATAAAATAATATGATGTTTTCATAACATAAGCACACAACTCAAAATATTGCTCATTCTGGGAGTAAAAGCTTCGGCTTAATCCCTTATCTTGTAACTAGTCACAATGTATGTTTTTACTATTTCCGGAAGCAATGCTGTAACAATTTCACACATAGTACCCGACGTGACATGTGTGCGGAATTGTACTCTCGTCTTTGCAAAATTACAAACCAACCAGTTAATGCGTTGTTCTGCCTTTACAATGCTGAGTGACAGCAACAAATTTCACCTTTTAACGTCTCTGTTGGTATGACGCGACGGGGAATCGAACCCCGATCTCCCGGGTGACGTGAGGACACACTACCACTGAGCTACATGTACCTCCCTGGTTTAAAATATGTTATTTCAATTTCAACCAAAGGTCCACCGGCAGCCCCAACACAGTTCAAAATCTTCAAGGTCTTAGAGAGAGCTGTGTTTCTCACATGGAAGGCCGAATATCCCGGGGGTGACTATACACAGGTGTTTGTTGTGGAGTACAGGCTACAGGATGGGGACTGGGAAGTATACAAGGAACCGCTGAACGGGACAGAAGGAGAGCTGGTGACTGTAGAAGTGTCAGGTCTCATTGAGGGTAAAGAGTATGAGTTCAGGGTGTATGCTAGAAACACACGGACTTCCAATAACTCGGGCGGATACACTGGTTCACTGAAAGCGGTGACCAAAGGTGAGATTTGATTCCTATGATTTTGAAATTTGTAAAATTTTAATTAACCGACACATAAGCTGAAATTCTTTAAAGCATTTAGAAGTTAGTGTGATAATATAAGACGAATGCTATGGATAACAACATATTTATCGATTTCTCACGACGTTTCTCGGCAAATTCTTGCTCCTTCTTCAGGTGATTGACAGTCACCTGAAGAAGGGGCAAGAATTGGTCCAGAAACGTGGTGAGAAATCAATAAAGAAGTTGTTATTCATAACATTTGTCTTGTATCAACAAATAAGCTGTTTGAGTGGCATTCTAGAAGTTGATGGTACAACGAAGACGAGTATTTCTATGGATAAACAACTTCTTTATGTGAATTTATAAGGAGACTCAGAAATATAAAAAAAATTTGTTTTGACAATTTTAATATTTGCTTTAACGTTAAACCTCCGCATAGGGTGTTGTTCAAATGAATAAACAAACGATATGATATGACAGGCTCGATATTTTGAGGAATATCGGTATCTCATATACCTATTTCAAACAATAAAAGGAGTCCTGAACATGACATGTAATTTTTACTGCACTTCTCTACGATTTAAGAACACAACACTCTTCAATTTCTTTGTGTGAATTATATTACCGTTATTTGTATTTAATGATCCTTCATGAAGATTGGTGTATCCATATTCGCATGTACTTGCTCGGTAAAGTTTTTTTTTGTAAGATTAAACAAGTTAAGTTAATGTTCAATATAGACATTAATAACATAATTTCAGAGACATATTTTGAACGTGAAATCTGAACAATTCAACGGATACTGATGATGGATATAAACAAAAACAGTCTAGGTAAACCTAGCCTCAATAATACTCGGCAAACTCCGATATTGAGTCTAGCAAGATGTAGTCAGCGTCAGCCGATCTATCGAATTGTCCAATCAGGGATCATCTTACCAAGCCGTAATAGTCTGCATTCGCACATTACCACGTTGGAGGGTAATAGGTTGGCGAAAGATCGACTGACTGCTACATAGTACTGCATCTTGCTAGACTCAATATCGGAGTTTAGCGAGTAAAATTGAGGCTAGGTTTACTCAGACTGAAACAAAGATATATTTTATCCATTATTGATCAATATTTCAGAGAAGGTTGAATCTGCCCCCGGTTTGGCTGGACCTGTAGCCGGTGCTGTAGTGGGTGTACTTCTAGCTGGTGCAGTGGGTGTGGGGGTCTTCTTCCTCTATAGACGTGGATACAGGTGCTCTCTGGCTAAACCTGGTACGATACATTTTCTAAAATATGGACAGAACCGAAAAAAATTCAAATTATTTTAGTGAGTGAGTGAGTGAGTAAATGCTTAACACCGCTTAACAATGCTTAATAAATGTGTCCTTTCACAACACTTAATCTCAATGCTTTGAATATTACGAGATTGATAGTGGCAATTTTTTTAACGTCATAGCTATTATTACGTCATAATGTTATAATAAAAAAATGTTTCTTTCATTAGAATTCGGGTTCTTACTTACTTGTTTCTAATGAGTGATGAAAATTTCTCAAATTATAAAAATGAAAGTTACATTGCATATAAAGAATGTTTTGTATTTTATGAATAATATAAGTATGTTTCTTCTTAATAACTGACTATTTCGTAAAAATACAGGAAAACAAATTAGGAAAACATTTAGAAAAATAAAATAAAATTTTGAGTGGGTTTCCAAATATAGTGCCAACGTTAATAACTCAATTTAGAGAGTCAATTTTGCAATTGCTCATAGCTATGTATAGTGACTCAATTTTGATAGTATACCGTAGTTTGTCAAGGGGATATAACAATAAGCTATAATATATTATCAATTTTAAACAAAATGACTAAATTTAAACACTTTGATTGGAAATTAAGAATGGAGGAAACGAACGTTATATTTAACAGCGAAATTTTGAATGCAAGATATAACATGTAATGTTACTAATTTTTGTTTTTGTTTATCTTTTAGCTCCCGAAACACCGTAAGTAACAACGTGTAATTTGACTTTTTACAAATTAATATTCAAAATGCAAAAATATTATCAGTTTTCGTCCATCCTGGATATCATATCTACGAGGACCCGAAAATAATTTCTTATAAATGATATGATAAAGTTTTCACTCATGCATTATTATGTAAGGAAATCCTTTTACTACAGGATTAGTATTTCTATCATCTAGTGTGCCTTGTAACTGCAATTAATTTCTAAAACAATGTTCATTTTCCCTTCATAGCAGTGAACCTGAAAATGGCCGGCCTTACTATGAAAACGTTGGTAAGTTACTTTATCATATACTTGCTTATAAATACAGAGATTTTGAATTTACGGTAGACCATTGTGACGGCGCGTTTACATTGTGACGCCATAGCAACTCCCCACTGTGACGTCATACTTGCACTGTGGTATTACACTAGTTTAATATTGCCGTATAATATTACACTGCGGTATCGTACACGGGCGAGTAATAAATGTTAGTTTCAGCACGTAATCAGCAAGTAATAAACAGAATACTGTTTCGTTTGCTTTTTACAAACTTATAAACTCGTTTGATAAATTAGTATTAAAGTCATTTAGTAGTCTCTATATATTGCTCGAAACTTGGTAAACGCAACTCACTCACTCAAATCGCAAAAAAGTGAGGTAGACAGTAGATATTTAACTCGATATATTGCTTTGTATGAAACGAATATTCGAGTTAGTATAACACACGAGTAGCAAATCTATTTCCAAAGCATAGTAATTCATAGTTTTCACTGAAGAGCCTTAAATGAATCCTTTACTGACGACTAGTGTATTTGTTATAAACACGGTTCTTTTTTTTGCCAGCTACTGTCCCAGAGAGGGAGGCTGACACTTATGCAAAACTCGAAGTAAAAAAGAATTCTTCGCAACATAATTATGACAAGTTTACACCAACAGGGAAGAGAAAGGGTGGGTATAACATTGTTTGTTATTTCAGAGCATCAATAATAATTATGTCTCTCCATATTTAAAGTGACATTTAAAGAACCATGTCATATTTTCAAGAATACGTTGTCTGCTTTCACAGCTTGTTTCTTGCCACAATCTAAAGGGACTGATGACATCATGAAAGCTTATGTTAACGTGTAACTTGAAAACAATATTCTGACATTTAGTTTTTTCAACCTTGCTTGTAATAAAAATACAACACTTCCCAAACAGAATATACACTAAATGATAATGATGATAACTATTATGTGCCAACATGTTTATTGAACTGGATTATCACGTTGCTCTTATCTTATAACCGTACCGTTTATTTGTAGAGACGACTTCACCGAAAATTGATTCTGAAGATTCGTCTAAAACATACGAGAATGTAGCAATGCAAATATACGCTAATGCGAATGTGAAGGTAAAAACCAATCCTCCGAAGATAAAACCAAAGCCTAAAAAGAAAGGTAAGAACCCGATTTCCAGTATAGAATGTTGAATGTGCAAACACCATAATATTATATTATTGACTAAATATTTTCGACCAATTCGTAAGTTGATAATATCTATACTATATACAGTTAGAACAGATGTGTGATATGCCACAAGTCGTGTAATATATATACAAGAGAGGCATTTGGTAAAAATTCTACAAATAATTTCTGCAATATAGTTTCAATTAAACATATTTTCAGCAAACGTCTGGTGAAAATAGTCAATGCTCAACATCATATAACCTACATTCTTCCGAAACATTTCGAAATGATTATTCAACATGATAATAATGAAATTTGAATTTTCGAATCCAGTGTTGCATAAAGCCCTGCCAAATATGATTAACTTAGATGGTTGTTTGCTAACCATTAAATAATTTCGACTGCTTCATGATTTCTTTAAAAAAAAATTCCTTTCTTATTTCACCAAATCTGCTATTTTATGTTATTTAATTAAACCAACAATTCCGTCCGTCTGTCCGATGGCATTGTTTTGTCGAGTTTATAATCGGAAAACTATAAGCTTTTCATCTGACTCTTTGCACTCTGACAAAGTTTGCAATGCCTTCTTTACGTTCTTAGGATGCATTGTTTAATGACAATCCATTTTGCAATTGCAGTGTTCCATAGCGAGTGGCATTATAGTTTAAGCTTTTCGTTTTTAATTTTCTATGTTAAGAAGTTTATTGTTTATTGAAATTCAAAATTATCAATTGGAGCGGATTCAGGATTTTTGAGTAGTTTGATTTATAAGACGTCCAAGATATAATAAGTTATCAGTAATTCGGTTGGTCAAGGATGCATGATCACAGGTATTAGAGAGCTCTGCTCACTTTTCTGATTATTGCAAAGGTTTGTTCACATCTTTTTAATAATAAATAATACTAAATATATCTTTTTATATCATCATATCGCCTTGAGGGCACAGGTGCATTTTTATTATAATTATTATTATTAATCGATACAGTATTAAATGACCATTAATTTTCACTGTACTGTCTTGAGGAATTAATTTTCTATTTTCAGATCCGACTTACGCCAACACAAGATTCCTTAAAGCACATGGAAAGTAAAATATCCCTGATGGTGATTGACAATCTTTGAAAAGATGTTTTTCTTTCTTGACAGAAAAAGATGAGAGAAGAGTCAAACTTGTAAACTGAGGTTAATACAACCGCTTCCCTTAAGTAATCTACCAAAGTGGTATTCAGAGTTGACACCAATGAAATAAGCTGTGAGCGTAAGCTTTCATTATGAATAATGGATGATGATTATCAAAGTCCATTGACATTGAGCCATTTCCATGAATGAATGATCAAATTCTATCTTTCCCCTGAAGGAGAAGTGATTATAAGGCACCTATCAAGCGATACTCGCTACCTTGTAGATTCACACTCGCTTGTGTTCAGGGTCCCGTTGCACAAAACTAAGGTTGCCTTAGCGCAATGTTGAAGGATGGCACTAAGGTTAACCTAAGTGTTAAGTCGTTTCATGCTACGACCCCAGGCACCCTTTTAAACAGCAGGTAGAATGAATGAATATTGGATGCAGTGTCTTTCAAAGGAACACAACGAATTACAAGACTTCCAATGTTCAGATACATATTTGTATAGCTGATAGAACTAAGTGTAAAGTGGATTGATTGCCATGCCCAACACAACACAGTGCTCAGGTTACAAAGTATGCAAACCACGTTATTACGGTGATCCACTTACAAATAAAGTGAATGATGTGTGCCATGCACAACGCCTCCCTTCGTGCATGAATGTGTGTCTTGTCAAAATTGCGTTCTCCTGAGTATTCTTAGGTTCAAGATCACATTGGACATTGTGTTATCGTGATAATATTCGTTTTTAGTAGAGCTGAATATGTCTAATGGTTGTAAAAAATGTGTTGTCTGTACATACATTCAGGGGCAAAAGAAACGATACCAACTTTTGAAAAGAGTACAAAACAAAATCCTGTTGTAAATGAAATGCGACTACGAGCCCTTGTGATAGGCACATCAGTTGTGAAGAAGTACTCATAATTTCAAACATCAAAGTATAATACTTATAATTGTATGACTGTTCAAATACACGAGGGGTAAAAAACCAAGCTTTTTCGATGTTATTTGGTCATAATCTTTGGAATGTGAATGAAATAATAATGAAATTTAAAAATCTATAAAATCTAAGATTTTATTAATATAAATAACCCTTGTAGAAGTTAATTTGTTCACACATTTTGCCTGTATTTTGGTTTAAAAACCAGAAAAAGGGTCATTTTCACTATCCTATCTCGTCTAGAGATTTTTTAACAGCGTTTTTTGAAAGGCTTGTATTTCAAAAGCGTTAACAGATATAGCTCTGAAATTAAAAACTTAGTTCAGTTAGCTCTTGGATACGTGAATTAACCCTGTTTCAGCAGTAACTATACATTTTATATGGTATCGTTTCTTTTACCCCTGAGAGTATGCTATAAGTTCATATTGTGTTGAAAAAGGCATAGGTGTTACACATGACATGCAATGTATGTGTTTTAACATGTTTTAACAATTATACGTGTCAATATTTTTCACTGTTTTTGGATAGAAGTGTTGTTCATAGTTATTTTCCCGGTGACAAAAATGAATACTTGTGCACGGTCACTGAATAACTGTCGAGTAAATGTACCCGAAAATGTAGATGTAAATTGCTTCAATCGCAAATAACAAACAAAATACTACAATCAGAATTTTTAGTATGCTGGATTCAAATCTTTCAGTCTTTAATTTTGTATGTTATTTTATTAAATGTTATTTGCTCTGAGTCCATCACAACTAAAACTTAAAAATTCAAATTGACCGAAAATGCTTGATACAGGTCACTCAAATCTGAATACTTTTGAAGTTATTATGTTTACTGAATTTATCACACCTTTGTGAAGTTTATATCTTGCGTGATGCATAAACGATGCCATATAGTATGAGGTTCAAATTTAATTTGACATTGAAATAATAAATGACGTTGTACATTTCAAATCTGTCTTTTAGTTTATTGTACACCAAGATAGACCAGCTAATAACTAGATTAGCGTTTGCGGGATACCGCAAAAGCAGAGCAGCCCCGGAACTTGGGGTTTCGCCTTACCCTGTTCCGCCTTTTACAGGCCTCACCAAATTGGGAATTTTCTTGTGACCTTGACCTTTGACACTCAAGGTCACACAATCAATGAACACATTTCATTGAGTATAACATTATTGTAATGAAATAAAGTGTTACAAATTAAATTAATCCATTTTCTCCATATATGTTGACCTTGCTGTGACCTTGACCTTCGACAGTTCGTACCCAAAACTTTTTGAAAATGTTGTACTTCCCAAGAGATAATATATACAAAATCTAAACTTCATAGCACAAAAACTTTTCATGTTATTGTGTTTACAAGGAATTGCAATAACTCATATCTCATGACCTTGACCTTTGACCTTCAAGGTCACACAATAATTGAACACTGTTTTTGAGTATAACAATCATGTATTGATTAAAAGTGATCATAGTTAAAATTTAGCATTTTCGCTAAACCATGCTTAAGTCATGACCTTGCTGTGACCTTGACCTTTGACGGATTGTAGCCGAAACCTTATCAAATTTTTTTACTTTTCCAAGGATGATATATACCAAGTTAGAGCTTCATAGCACAAAAACTTTTCAAGTTACCGTGTTTACAAAGAATTTTGCGGTGATTTTATAACTCGTGACCTTGACCTTTGAACTTGAAAGTGAACATGTCATAATGATTCCCTGGAAGTATTAACATTTAGACATGTTCATGAGTTCTGAAAAGCTAAATGGGATAAAGTTATACCCAATTTTAGTGCATTTTGTAATAACTCATATCTCATGACCTTGACCTTTTGGTCACACAATCATTGTACACTTTTTATTGAGTATAACAATCATGTATTGATTAAAAGTGTTCATAGTAAAAATAAAGCATTTTCGCTAAAACATGCTTACGTCATGACCTTGCTGTGATCTTGACCTTTGACGGATTGTAGCCAAAACCTTTTCAATTTTTTTTACTTTTCCAAGGATGATATATACCAAGTTAGAGCTTCATAGCTCAAAAACTTTTCAAGTTATCGCGTTTACAAGGAATTCTTAGAGTGAATACATATCTCGTGACCTTGACCTTTGACCTTGAAAGTGAACGTGTCAAAATCGTTCCCCCGAGGTATGAGTAGTCAGGTATGAATAAGAGTTCTGGAAAGCTTAGTGGAAAAAAGTTATAGCTAGTAGTACGAGTGCGGCGGCGGCGGCGGCGGCGGCGGCGATGGAAACTTCACAAAAAACTGATAGCAGCCCTGTCCTTAGACGGGGCTGCTAATAATTATGTGCATACTTATATTGCACCTTTTCCACGCTCAAAACGCTACTATTACCCTGAAGGAATGTACTTTCACAGCTGCTACTAAGTGCTAAGCACGACCATGAATCAGATCTGAATACGATATCGTCAGTTTTGTACAGGAAAACATTCATTTCAAGATGAACAGTCAACAATTATATTCGGAATACATCCTCTTGAATCTAGGGATAACAAATTGGAATTATTTCATCATGAATTAATGAAAACGTTTTTGAGGATGTATATTATTTTCAAAAAGGAACATGTTGAGGATGAAGGAAAGTTAACATGTAATATTACCAGGAAGATGTATTCATTTCAATAATTAATGTTAAGATTTAAAGGGGCAGTAGCACTTTTTTGGAAATTTTTATATTTAAAATTTTTTCACTGATTATTAATGCAAAATGTATTTTTGATAGTGTCAAAAATCTTAAAACACAATGCAATCATCCATAGTCAAAAAGCAAATCATAAAGATTCACTTAGTGTCCATTGGTGGCCATTTTCGTGTGAATACCTTTAATTCATTTTGTGTAAGAAAAATGAATCGCATAGCTGAACTTAACATTACATATTTGATTTATCACTGCTTCATTTAGTTTGAATACATTGTCTTTCAATTGGAACCAATTTTGTTCATTTTCATGACATCACGTTTTAATCACCATAAACATGTGCTACTGCCCCTTTAAAGAAGAATATATATGAGTGGTTATACTTATTTTTGCCTTACTCAGAAACAGAATTGACTGTATTTTTACATATATATGTATTATATATACACGTTAGTTACATTTAAATTCACGGTTTCAAGTCACGTTATGAAAACATATCATTCTCTCCCATTATTTCATAGGTCATTTATTGCTGAATTTGAACTATACTAGAGAAATAATTAATACATTCCCATGTTTAGTTATTATAAAAATGTTTAAAAATATGAACCATTGATCTCAATATTTTATTTAATAAAAAGGTTTTAACTTTTCAAGACTAGGGGTGTTAATCATTCCTTGCCAAGTGAGATCAGATACTATTGTGATAGACATATTAACAACCTGTCATTAATTCGTGATTGGAATTATGTAGCATAAGAGGCCAACTCACCTTGAGAATGTTATAGAAATGCTATGACATCATTCTAGTGTTGCCAGCTAGATTCATGTAATGCGATATTTTCCCAGACACTAAAATCTTAATTGTTTCTAAAGAGGAAGTGATATTGTGTTTGTGATTAACGCTTTATGTATAAAAGTCTTGCAGTTGTATCAACTAACAATGACAATTTGTTTATCAACGTTAATCTTAAAGGGACAGTAGCACGTTTTTAGGGGGAATATAAGACATTGTATTTAATCAAACTAAATGGGAGCGGTATTAATTCAAATATATAACGTTTAGTTTAGCCATGCGATTCCCTTTTCTTACTCAAAATGATTTTAAGGTGTTCACATAAAATGGCCGCAAAAGGATTTTATTTGAAACTTCATACATTGTCCTCTGACTATGGATGATTGGCTTGTATAATGAGATTTTTGTCACTGTCAAAGTAATACATTTAGCATCAACTTACAATCATCAGTGAAACATTTTAAACATATAATTATAAAAAATGTGCTACTACCCCTTTAAATGGTCTAGTAATGTGAACTCAGCAGACCAAAAACAATAAATTCACAAGGATAAATGCCCTAAAACATTTAATGAAAAGGCAATTACACTAAAATTTAAATAATTGTTGTAAAGGATACTTGAACAACATCCTCATTGAATCAAAGATTTACTTTTAAAACATTTTCCCAGCTAAAGGTTATGAACATACACGGAGGACATAAACTATGGTAACATCTTTAAAGATGAATTACACTTTTTCTCATTAGTTTTTGGTGAAGAAGAAAATAAAATGTATAATATAACAAGTAATACTTTACACAGTTTCATATAATCACTATCCTCATAACAACAACAACAAGAGTCATCAGAAGATGACATATCCCACCGGTTCCACATGATCGTAAGATGTAAACCTTTGAAAGATAATTGTAAATTTTTCAAGCAAGGTTCATAATAGATTAGTATAAGCTAATATATATGAAACAAAACCTTTCATGAACAGAGTCCAAATAAGAGCCGTTTCCATGGAAATAATAAAAAATAAAATTTTCAGAAATGTGAAAATATCATAAGGCGTCACTTCAGTAGGTGGGCAATACACATGTAAAGTTTAAGAAAGATATGTGGACCGGTTTCATATATATGAAACGAAACCTTTCATGAACAGAGTCCAAATAAGAGCCGTTTCCATGGAAATAATAAAAAATAAAATTTTCAGAAATGTGAAAATATCAAAAGGCACCATTTCAGTAGGTGGGCAATACACATGTAAAGTTTCAGAAAGATATGTGGACCGGTTTTTGAGTTCTGTTCCGGAAACGAAACCTTTCATGAACAGAGTCCAAATAAGAGCCGTTTCTATGGAAATAATAAAAAATAAATTTTTCAGAAATGTGAAAATATCAAAAGGCGTCACTTCAGTAGGTGGGCAATACACATGTAAAGTTTAAGAAAGATATGTGGACCGGTTTTATATATATGAAACGAAACCTTTCATGAACAGAGTCCAAATAAGAGCCGTTTCCATGGAAATAATAAAAAATAAAATTTTCAGAAATGTGAAAATATCAAAAGGCACCACTTCAGTAGGTGGGCAATACACATGTAAAGTTTCAGAAAGATATGTGGACCAGTTTTTGAGTTCTGTTCCGGAAACGAAACCTTTCATGAACAGAGTCCAAATAAGAGCCGTTTCTATGGAAATAATAAAAAATAAATTTTTCAGAAATGTGAAAATATCAAAAGGCGTCACTTCAGTAGGTGGGCAATACACATGTAAAGTTTAAGAAAGATATGTGGACCGGTTTTATATATATGAAACGAAACCTTTCATGAACAGAGTCC
Organism: Steromphala cineraria; assembly: GCA_916613615.1. Classification (NCBI taxonomy): domain Eukaryota; kingdom Metazoa; phylum Mollusca; class Gastropoda; order Trochida; family Trochidae; genus Steromphala; species Steromphala cineraria. The sequence goes on from OU744733.1 coordinate 44,461,693, forward strand.
AAATAAGAGCCGTTTCCATGGAAATAATAAAAAATAAAATTTTCAGAAATGTGAAAATATCAAAAGGCACCACTTCAGTAGGTGGGCAATACACATGTAAAGTTTCAGAAAGATATGTGGACCAGTTTTTGAGTTCTGTTCCGGAAACGAAACCTTTCATGAACAGAGTCCAAATAAGAGCCGTTTCCATGGAAATAATAAAAAATAAAATTTTCAGAAATGTGAAAATATCAAAAGGCACCACTTCAGTAGGTGGGCAATACACATGTAAAGTTTCAGAAAGATATGTGGACCGGTTTTTGAGTTCTGTTCCGGAAACGAAACCTATCATGAACAGAGTCCAAATAAGAGCCGTTTCCATGGAAATAATAAAAAATAAAATTTTCAGAAATGTGAAAATATCAAAAGGCACCACTTCAGTAGGTGGGCAATACACATGTAAAGTTTCAGAAAGATATGTGGACCGGTTTTTGAGTTCTGTTCCGGAAACGAAACCTTTCATGAACAGAGTCCAAATAAGAGCCGTTTCCATGGAAATAATAAAAAATAAAATTTTCAGAAATGTGAAAATATCAAAAGGCGTCACTTCAGTAGGTGGGCAATACACATGTAAAGTTTAAGAAAGATATGTGGACCGGTTTTATATATATGAAACGAAACCTTTCATGAACAGAGTCCAAATAAGAGCCGTTTCCATGGAAATAATAAAAAATAAAATTTTCAGAAATGTGAAAATATCAAAAGGCACCACTTCAGTAGGTGGGCAATACACATGTAAAGTTTCAGAAAGATATGTGGACCGGTTTTTGAGTTCTGTTCCGGAAACGAAACCTATCATGAACAGAGTCCAAATAAGAGCCGTTTCCATGGAAATAATAAAAAATAAAATTTTCAGAAATGTGAAAATATCAAAAGGCACCACTTCAGTAGGTGGGCAATACACATGTAAAGTTTCAGAAAGATATGTGGACCGGTTTTTGAGTTCTGTTCCGGAAACGAAACCTTTCATGAACAGAGTCCAAATAAGAGCCGTTTCCATGGAAATAATAAAAAATAAAATTTTCAGAAATGTGAAAATATCAAAAGGCACCACTTCAGTAGGTGGGCAATACACATGTAAAGTTTCAGAAAGATATGTAGACCGGTTTTTGAGTTCTGCTCCTGAAACGAAATGATTACGGACGGACGGACGGACGGACGGACATACAGACAGAAAGGGCGATGACTATATCCCACGGTATTACATACCGGTGGGATAAAAATCAATATTTTATTTGTCAAATGTTTGCCCTCAACTTTTTTTGATAACTAAACAAAAAGTTATAATTTATTCCGCATAGAAATAAGGATGCGCACAAACAGGCATGCAACCCAACCCCATGCGTTTTCATTTTCAATTAGGGAGCTAATTGGTCTTGCAACTTTTTGTCGCTAGGGCAATCTGCCGGAACATCGGGTCTTCCTTAATCAGAACAGAGACTAGATTTAAGTTTTATGACTGAGGTGCCTCTGTGGGGAGAGAATGACTTAGTAGATGTCACGTATAATTGAAAAAACATATAATTACATTTCAAAAAGTGTGATATAACAATTATGATAGAAGGATGCTTTAACTCTATGGGTCAATATGTGCAAGCAACAGATATGCCCACACTTCTCGAGATGTATTGCGCAATTCACTTCCTGTTTGAATCCGCTACCCTGCATTCTCCCCCCACTGAGGCAGATCAAATCATGAAATGTTGATACAGCCTCTGTTATATAACGCCGATTTTGTTGGATAGAATGGGAGATGCCTGATTGGAGGCATTCAAAGTTAGTTGTGCAATCAGCGACGCTGTTCTAAAAAGCACCATTTTGGCTACTGAAACATGACAAAAGCGTTGTAATATGAACCACCCTTTCCATGCCAGAAGCGTTGTCATTTGATAAAGAAATTCAAATGGATTGTGGTGCAAGGTTTTCCACGGATTTCGGCGTAATATAAAAGAGGCTGTATCAACATTTCATGAATTTTATATTTTAAACATTCATATGAATATTGGTCTCTCTTAATGGTTTACATAGTAATATCAATATGCCATCTTTATATCCTTTCGTTACTTTCAACCTATTGATATTTGTTTCTATCTAAAGAGTGATTCGAACAAACATATATTTTATGGGAAAATATAACATTGATGAGATAAACTGATGATTTATTCCAACAAACAAGTGTATTTCTTTGTATACAAGTGTCTTTGGCTCTAACTAAATTATCACATTTATATCAAACTAAAAAACTACAACATGACTTGAAAAACGTTTAAAACCATGAAGACAAAACCTGCCTTCAATATCAGAATCTGTTTAGCTTTGTTACAATAATTCTATGCTTAAATCTAGATTGCCCCATGGGAAATTATGGTGTCGATCTGTCAGCGCTGTTTCTAAATTGAAACATCTCGTATGCATATGAGATCGGGTGTAATCTGGTTACACAACTTGTCATGGCAATGACAATGAGATATATAATTTTTGCATTTTAGCATTTCTGTTTCACAAGAACAGTTTTCAAACAAATATTATATATCAATCAATCAATCCTTTATTCAGTATTAAGTCCATAGGCCCAAGTACAAAACTGAGCAAAATTTTATATGACAAAATGGTTTCATACATCCTTTAAATACATCTTAATCTAAGAGCTTCTTTTACAAACTTTGCTAAGTTGATAAGAATATCTATCTTATGACAACTTAATAATAAATTTAATTTATGGAGAGAAGGGCGCTTCCAAAAATATTCAGGAATATATTTGACTCTTAAAATGGAATTAAATTTAACAGTTTAACACAAAATGGAATTCATATTCAATATGACCATCCATACAAAAAATAAAAAATCTTTCATTCCGAACAATGCCACAACGTCTTCCAACATTTATAATTAAAGGTAATTCCCAAGATCTAAATAGATATAAAAGCCTTCTTTATTCTCGATTCTTGAAGTGGGTAATATATGATTTAACTGTAAGTAAAGATTTATATTCTTGATAGAGACATAACTTATTAATATTATATGTGACACTTCTTGAGTCTTACAACAAACCATAACAATCACCCGTATCCCAATAGATAATATTAAAATAAAGTACCTTGAATAATGTCTGCATGACATCATCCTGTTGATGAAACTATCTGAGGAGGTCAACTAGCTGAACATTCTCTCCCCACAGAGGCAGATCAAGTCATGTTGATTTAGCCTCTGTTCTATTACGCCGAAATTCGTGGGTTCCGGCAGTTGCGATAAAAAAAACCCGCATCACAATCCATTTGAATTTCTTTATCAAATGACACCGCTTCTCGTATGGAAAGAGTGGTTCATATCACAATGCTTTTGCCTTGATTCAGTAGCCAAAACGGTGATTTAAGAACAGCGTCGCTGATTGCACAACTAACTTTGATTGCCTCCAATCAGGCATCTCCCATTCTATCCCACAAAGTCATCGTAATATAACAGAGGCTTAATCAAAATGACTTGATCTGCCTCTGTGGGGAGAGAATGCTTGCTGAACAATACTCATGGTTTTCAACACATTCAACGGAATATTATTATTGTCATGATATTACTTAATAAACTGCTATGGTTGTCTAAATGAAACTTTGAACTGTCGTGGCATGCTCTACTCAACAAAATGTCAGGACAAGGTTACTAAATAGACATTACCCACTAGACTGGAATCATATAAATATTGAATCTTTTTTTAGGCACCATTGTACCTTGAAGTAAATATCATCTACTTGTACCTTGAAGTAAATACCATCTACTTGTGCCTTAAAGAAAACATAATCTACTTGTACCTTGAAGTAAATAATATCTACTTTTACCTTGAAGTAAATGATATCTACTAACATATAAACATCATATATCGTAGCACTTGAAACGTCGATAGAATCTTAATAGTTAACCTTTTGAAGGTAAAGGAAATGTCTTTGGCTTGAACAAGGACCTTTTCTTATCATACCAGGTAACAGTTCAAATGGATGAAAGTTTCTCAAGTAGCACCTATTTTAAGTACAGTTTATTACCATAACATGTTTTGTACAAATATACGATTAAAAGAATTTAGTGTCCTGCATAAATGTTTAACGATGTCTGCTTAAAAATTGACTTTATTGGATTGAATGATGCGATTTCAGTGAACAACAATAAAATCAAGATGTCACCTCAAAATGTTATAAAGAAACAGTACAACAAATTATTCAGGTGTTGTCATGGTGACACATTAAAGATTAATTTTGATTCAGTTTCACATGTTTTTATCTTGCTGTGATTGATTGAGAGACAAAAAGTGGACCACTACATCTTTTCATTGATTTCCCTAGAGGACATCGACACATATCAAGTTGACATTTTTACCACCAGGTAATATGTTCAGGGAATTGATAGGTTATTCACAACCAACACCATGAGAGGCATGGCGCTCATAAAGTCCACCATACTAACTTAATTTATCATCTGGTTGAAGTTATCACCCACATTTGAAAAAAAACTTCATCAAATTGATTGTCGACAGATACCAAAAATACACAAATTTCCTTTCACTTAGGAGATAATTAACGAGATTGGTGAAGAAATACATATTTTTGTAAAATAGACCATGGTAGACCATTCTTTTAACTTGCCCATTTTTCTAAAACCTTCTCACTTTTGCATTAGTACCACCTTTCACCTTAAAGGGGCAGTAGCACGTTTTATGTTAATTTTATATTTTAAATATTTAACTGATAATTGCAAGGTAATGCTAACTATTATTGGACACTGTCATAAATCTCATTACACAAGCCAATCATCCATAATAAGCATTTATCTATCTATCTAGCTAATCATCCATAGTCAGAGGACAATGTATGAAGATTCACATAAAATCCATTGGCGGCCATTTTATGTGAACACCTTTAATACATTTTGTGTAAGAAAGACGAATCGTATGGCTAAACTTAACGATATATATTTGAATTATTACTGCTTCATTGTGTTTAAATACATTGTCTTTTAATTGGAATGATTACTTTTCATTTTTCTTATATCACCTTTTATTCCACCAAAAAACGTGCTACTGCCCCTTTAAAGCAAATGTCTGACCGATGCACTGGTCATAATCAAAGAAACCTTCTTTGATGTTCAACTTCAAACATGGTTATCATGCTTTTCAATCAACCCTGATGTATTTTCAAACTGAAAGGTGTAAATTGCATCTAAACTGTCAAATTATTCGATTGAAAGCGTTTACGAAGATTCGAGAAACTTTTATGTTGAAATCCTGTGAACTCTGTTCATTTTGGAAAATCTCAGTTGCACATTTAACAGTAGTCTTCTGATGTTTTCTAACTGTAAAATCAAAGAACTTTGGCAATACTGGTGTTGTACTTCCACAAATTGTTAGCTTATAGTGCCTCTACAATTACGGTTAGATTTAAAAGCATTAGGATTAAGTTGGTTTCAGCTGTGACGCTCTACTTAAGCTATTTTGTATTTCTAAAGGCATGCCTTTGAAACTATCAGAAAAAGTACATTAGAAAGCTCGATAATTAAACTGATATCAGGGATTACACTTAATAGTGCTCTGATTGTAATACTCATGGTGGCAAAAAAACCTTTGATTTGAACCTATCGAAATAAGTGTTGACAAAAATTCTTTGCAGAAATCAAGAGCAATAACTCAATTACAAGTAAACATTTGACTTGCAAAGTCGAGGTAAATGAGACACAATAGGTCACCACGTTTCTGCTCTGTTCTGTTCTATTTTTATGTGAACGCTATATTTCAAACCAATACATAACTTAAAAATTCCAACTCAATATCAGAATTTCTAAGGAACGTAAATGACTACAAGACCAGCAATACTGGCCCTCAACACACTTCAGGTCAGCAGAAGAAGATATTTTCCATAGGTCCTCATTAATCAATATATCCAACTAAAACTTATCTATGAATATTATAAGGGACGAAGTCACCTGGGTTTTTTTTCCGTTTCCATGGATAAAATCCGGTCATCCTCACATGCTGATAAACAGCTAGGTTTGATAATAAGTTCTGCTCAGGAAACGAAATAATTACAGAGGGACGGACGGGCATCGCGATTACTATCATATGTCGGACTTATATAAGCAATCATTCATGGTCGCCTTGTATAACGATTTCATTTGATCATTCTGAAAAATGACTGTACATATATGAGTCGTTTTCAAACAATGCAGGAATTCTTGTCCTTGCTTGATAATGATATATTTCAATTTATTTTTAAAGAAATTTTTATCTTTCGAAGTAACCAGGCATGGTCTTTCAATAACCATGCACATAACACGTCCTTATCTTTTTTATAACATTATTTGAAAGGTCATCTTATCATCAATTTTCACTGTCCCTTGGTCAGGATGACATTCATTTGTTATCTCCAAAGCTTAATTTTTTTTGTTTTTTTCAGCAGATAAATTGGTATTATTTAATATATGTATACGGCTTAGTGCGTTTATATCAAGATTGAACATTTCTTACTTCATAATTCTGAAATAAAACATGTTTTTATGCTTGTCCCTCAGAGTTTGTTCTTTCCCGTAACATACACTTGAAATTTGAAATAATATATGGTCCCTTGTGCTATGGTCTCTTTGACACTTCCTTTCCTTTCATGGAACCACATGTTCAAGATGCTTAGTTGACTGAAAGCTGAAGGAAAAGCCTCAAAGGTGAGAAGTATTGCAATATATATTTTACACATCTTTCCTATAACACCATCTTAGCACGTTGATATACAATTTTACAAAAACTGTATTCATGTTTGCATGAGAAAGTTTAAGCACTTGAATCTGAGACAGTGAAAACTTTGTCAGGGAGCATTCATTTTTTTAAATTTTGAAAATAGTTTATATTTCTCTTACCTGTAACACTATAATTGTTACAGTAAAGAATGATTTTGTTACAGTAAATAATCTTATGAGCCTTTAAAGTGTTTTTAATGATAATGTATGCTTTAATATCAATAATTTGTAAGTTTTATTATTAAATGAAACGCATTTATTGTTGAATAAAATGATTGATAAAAAATGTAAAAAGACTATTAAGCATATGTTTTTCCTGAACACGTTACAGTAAACAATGATACATGTTACGGGTAAGAATAGGTTGGCCTTTGATTTTCATAATATTCAATGTTAGATTAATGTCTTACATGTTATTGTAACAACCATCACTTACAAATGATTTAATACTGCAAATGAAAACATTTGATCTATGTACATTCTAAAAAAGACCAGATAAAAGTTTCCAATACAGTAAGAAATAAATATGTAATAGGAAAGATTCATTTTGTTACAGTAAAGAAATAAAGTAACATAAAATCTCGTTTCATGATAAACCATAATAAGATTCTTAATTGAGTTTCATTTACGGATATGAGTTGAAAAAATAGAGATGATATCGTATACTGAAAATTATTTGTAGTCGAGAAACACATTGTACAATAATTGTTAAAGTAAAGAATGATATATGTTATTGGAAAGAATACACTTACGATGATGACTCATCTTTAAATTATAAACGAAGATCTAAAAATTTTGAAGGTGCAATCTTAACATAAACATCAGTTTCTACCGAGTGTAGATTTCATACAAAGTATCCGATAGCTGTACATATTGACAGATCCAAAATGAATGGATCTGTTACAGTAAAGATTTCACTCTGATAAGAGTAGAGAACTTTTGAGAACCTAAAAAGTGCAGTACTCACCAAACATAACCAAAATCACAGGTTATTTTCATTAATAATTTGTGCGTTTATTCTAACAGCTGCTACAATGTTCTGACTGTTATGTATAATGTGAAACATTTATAAGCAAGATATTCCTTAAAACTGTTACAGTAAAGAATGATTATGTCATAGGAAAGAAAATGGCTGTGCTTAATGAATTGTATTTAATGATCTTCTAAGTATCTTATTTTTGATAGTTTATTCAATAAATACACATTGTTTACTTTATTCTACTATTCAAACTAAAACATTTCTTTGATATACATAATAGTAGAAGCCCAAAGTTATCGTAACAGTAAATATTGCATTCTATTAATGAAATGAATAATCAACTTATTACACATTCATTTTTATCAAAAACAAACTCAATCGGACAATAATATAAACTTGTTAACATATTTGCGTCACTTACATTTATATCTAAAGTTAGTTTGCTTTCTTTTCCCAGATAAAAATGGCTATGTCAAATGCAGAGAGACTGAGAACATTACGAGAAAATCGCAAGAACAAGGATGCACAGAAGAGAATAGCATACTTAGCATCAGAGAAACAACGCTATAAGAAAGATAAAGAAACTGGAAAGAAGTCCTCAACAAAAGATCTGCCAGCACGTAAAAGAAGAGTCTTGCGAAGGAAATGGGGAAACACAAGACAGACCTAAAAGTGAGTGAGTGAGTTAGTGTTTAACGTGTTTTGAACAATATTTCAGTTATTAAACACGTGGATGTTGCCATCCAAAAGAGAGAAGATAGATAAGGGAGAAAGGGATCGAAAGGATGAGGGAAAAGACGGAAAGAAAAGCATAGTAAGAGAAAGAAAGCAGGTTTTAGAAGGACTCACATTTGGTCTGGCTTCTACCCGTCGACCTGTCCAGCTTGGGTGACCCTACCAGGAGCATGGAAGCTCCAGCTGGCATAGCTCGCGGGGTCGCAGAAGCACATAAACCACCACACCACGATAAGGTAATGAGTCCAGTGTTGGCAGACCTAAAAGAAGTGTAAAGATGGCCAAACAAAAAATAGAAAAACTTTAAACATCACCAATGTCACCAGATGTTCAACAACCATAACGAGAGACAGATTCCGGACAGAAACGACATTATCTTAAGAAACTTAACAAAGACAGGTCAAAATGTTACAGAGACAATTCATTACTACAATGTGAACTAGAGAAAGCTTACAGAAGAGTCGAAATGTACAAGAAGCGATTGGAAAGAATAAGGAAGAACTCGAACAGCACCTTTGAAACACCACGAACAAAAACTAGACATCTGCTCCGAAATATCTCAAAGAAGACTGTCAGAAAGACTTTGTTGTTTCAAAACACTCTTGTTGATCAAATGAAAACTTGGTATAAAGGTTCTTGCCACAATGTTGTCTGGGCAAATATTTAGAAAGTATAAATTTAAATCAGCAGCTTGGCTCGCATGTGGCATACAAACACGAAAAAAAAAGAAAAAGCAAACTCCCAATAACCTTTCAATCAGGGAGAGGATATCGATCAGAGAGTTCTATGAACGGGATGACGTTACTAGACTGATGACCGGAAATAAGCAGACTGTCACATACAAGAAAGAGACAAAGCATGGAGAATGCTAACAGATACTTTGAAGCACACTTATTTTAAGTACACATCAGAAGGCAACACAAATGTCAGTTTTTCGACTTTCTACAGACTCCGCCCATTTTGGGTTGTATACGCAAGGCCAAGTGACCAAGGCCAAGTGACCGGAGAACATGTCCCTGCAAACTGTGTGAAAAAACTCAATGTATGTTGCTTAAAAATTTGCTAAAGCAATTGAAAGTGATTCCACGGAGAAATTTGTTGAACAGGTAGCATGTGATACACACTCACAGACATGCATGCACGGGATCAGTTCAAAATATAAATTGAAACGGGTATCATATAACACAACAACAAAAGATGAAGAAATTCAATGGGTTCAGTTGGTCATAAAATCAGAAAACAGATTGAACAAGAAAACAAATCAGAAGTGGAGAAGGAGGTTTCTTTCACAGTGAAGCAAACCTACAATGGTCCTGTCATAGATCTGTTGGAATGGCTTGACAAGAGTACTGACAGATACAAAAAGCACTCTTACAACATCAGAAATCAATATGAATATTTCAGGCAACGCAAGGAAAATCTGAAAAACAATGAATGTATAATTCATGTGGATTTTTCTGAAAACTTTGTCTGCAAATATTCAGAGGATATCCAAAGTGTGCATTTTGGTGCATCAAAAAAGCAACTTTCCTTGCATACAGGTGTTTATGTGGAGACGTACCTGAAGTGTTTATAGAGGGGCCCCACCGGCGCAGGGCGGCAGGCGGCAGCGGCGCACGGAACCCAGACCTTATATGATAAATGATGTGACGTTACTTAGTCTGGGAAGCGTGAGTCGCCGCCACCCGCCGCCCCGAGTCGGAGGGGCAGGTATCCAGGAAATAAAGAAGATGAATTGTGGATTAAAAGGGCACAGTGAGGGTGACAGTGTCGAGGTCCCACGCTAAACAGCCTATTCCCGAAGCATGGGAGGTAGCAGCGTGCCGAAGCATTTGCCCAAACGCGGGCGAGAGCAAGCCAAGATATATACACAAAGAACTTAATTAAGCGCCCCTCTATTTTGTAAAATGAACTTGGGTGCCTTTGGACTATTTGGATTGTTTTGATGTATTGACTACTCCAGATATAACAATTGGTTTATTATCGACTATTTAATTGTACTAAAAATCGCTAATGTGCAAAAGTAATGAAAATATGAGAGAAACTGTGAGACTACTGAAATTTGGCCAAATATAACTATTGTCACAGGAGGAAAACTACACATTAAACTTTGGATGTTATGAATTAAAAATAACATTTCTGATCCCTAGTTGACATTCATACACTAAAACCCTTTTTATCATGCATAATAAGAGGCTAGCAAGACATTGAATTTTCAGTACTTTTTTTCATCAAAAATTTATAAAATGCCTAAAATCTAAACATCTGTAAGTAAATTTGAGATTCCTTGAGTTCAACTTGTTGATCAAACACTTTTCCTTCCTTCAGATAAGCCATTATCTTTGACAGTGACCAATTAATGTCTTTGTGCAGTTTTCTTTAAATTTTATATTTGATAATTTTATGATTTTGAACTTTCATACTGCTTTAACGATTGACTTTTGCTATGGGGTTTTTTACTAAAAATTCATCAATTCACTCAAGAGAATGATAATAATCACATTGCAGCAAAACATATCGACTTAAATTTTCAATTTTAAGGTAACTTTGACTTTGACTAAAAAATACCAAGTTTTTGTAAAACAAGTTCTCCAGTGACAGTGAATCGTAAACCGTATGAATTTTTTGTTTCCACACTGGTAGATGACCATTCTATTATAACATCCTTATTGTTTGCCTGTACATTTGTTTTGTTTATTATTAGCAGTGTTTTTATGTTTGAAAAAGTGGGGGGTGCTTAATTAAGTTCTTTGTGTATATTTCACGACCCCAACGGATATCAGCAGGGGCAGCTTTGGGCTAGTGGGTTGCCCCAAAAACCATACCAAGGCCGGCTGCCTATCGTGAGACCTCGTCAATGCCAAGCCACCGTACCTAATTTTATTAAAAATTTGCAAAGCGACCTGAAAGAAAATTGGGGAGGGCGGGTGGGAAAGAGCTGTAAGAAAACACGTGCGAAAAGAGAAGAGAGAAGAGGAAGTGACGTGGAGGAAGTGACGTCAGGTTGTGAAAGTGAAGCAGGTCGGAAGTTGTGTTGTGATTGTTTATGTCCGTTGCGTGTTGCGGTAAAGCTCCCCATAACCCCATCTAGCGAAGATCGCTAAATGTAATTATGTGGAGACGTACCTGAAGTGTTTATAGAGGGGCCCCACCGGCGCAGGGCGGCAGGCGGCAGCGGCGCACGGAACCCAGACCTTATATGATAAATGATGTGACGTTACTTAGTCTGGGAACCGTGAGTCGCCGCCACCCGCCGCCCCGAGTCGGAGGGGCAGGTATCCAGGAAATAAAGAAGATGAATTGTGGATTAAAAGGGCACAGTGAGGGTGACAGTGTCGAGGTCCCACGCTAAACAGCCTATTCCCGAAGCATGGGAGGTAGCAGCGTGCCGAAGCATTTGCCCAAACGCGGGCGAGAGCAAGCCAAGATATATTTCACGACCCCAACGGATATCAGCAGGGGCAGCTTTGGGCTAGTGGGTTGCCCCAAAAACCATACCAAGGCCGGCTGCCTATCGTGAGACCTCGTCAATGCCAAGCCAAACGGGCCACCCTCGCCGCTATTTGTTGGCGAGGCAGGCCCGTCAGCCACACTGTGCGGTTAATGAAAGTATGTATTATGTTTGTGGAATGTTTAGCTATGGAAGGTATGAAGTGCAGTATGAATGATAAGATGTATGGAGGGCAGTGATTAAAAGAAGTGTGTGTGTGTAATGGATTTAGTTATGGAAAAGAGGGGGTTTATGTTGAAATGGAGCTGAAGCAGAAGAAAGAAGAAGGATATTGGGTCAAAGCAGCATGGAAAAGGAATCATACATGAAAATTGCATAAAATTTGGGATATGGAATGAGCAATTGGAATAAAGGTTATTGTGTTTGACATTTGAAATATTTGAAGTAAATTGGATGGGGTGGTATTGTTAAGGATGAACTTACATTTTTGAATGAGAGGATGTAAGGATAAATTAAATTGAGTTGGCTGATGGAAGAATATTAATGAGATTATATTAAGAAGCATTTCCTTCCCTCGCCAGATTGACAGCTTTTCCAAACTTTGGAATAGAATAGTAAAGTCACCGTTTTGGATAAAGCACTATTAATGTTGCATCACCAACTAAGGATGAAATGCTCTTCAGGGGGTGAATAAGACTACACAGTTTATATATATTACCCGAGGAAAGTGGGATAGACACATCATAAAAATTGGTTGTGAAGCATCATGCCTTGGAGGAGAGAATATCACAGGCATAAGGTATACACAGTTATATGAAATATATGATTTATACATGTCACATAGCAATAAGTACTTTGACTCTTCACAGCTACTTGTATAGGTAATGATTATGAGCTATATTAGATGTCCTTTACGCGGAATCAACGTAAAGAAGATGAAGTCCTGAGTTGGTTGTGAATCATCGCTTGCCTTGGACGGAGCAGAGTATCACAGGCAGAGTTATACACAGTTATATGATTTATACACATCACATAGAAATTAGCACTTTGACTCTTCACAGATACGTATAGGTGATGATGGTGTCCTTTACGCGGAATCAACGTGAAGGAGATGATGTCCTGAAGTAGGTTGTGAGGCATCACTTGCCCTGGACGGAGAGTATCACAGGCAGTCACTTATACAGTCATATTATTTATACACGACGCATAGCCATTAGCACTTTGACTCTTCACGCCCTGGACGGAGAGTATCACAGGCAGTCACTTATACACAGTTATATTATTTATACATGTCACATAGCCATTAGCACTTTGACTCTTCACAGAAACACATGTAGGTGATGATTATGGCCAATATTGGATGTCCTTTAGCTCAGATTTAACATGGATTGATATAAGATGAGTTTGAATAGCAAATATGCCATAATACTGTAGAGTTCATTGGCATTAAGACGCATAAATATTATTGATATGATCAGCTGAGATTGGTTAAGGATGATAATTGGTTTAAGTAGCGTCTGTACAACAGGAACAGGTCAGCGACATGCTTGGAGATTCATGCTGTGTATGCGGAAGTCAACATACAACACGGGCAATCCTCTGCCAAAAAACTGACATGCCCCTGCTGTTGAGATGGACCCCGTCCCTGCTGTACATGTCCAAAGGTATATTATAGGAGACCACCTTGCCCCCCAAGCTTCGCACAAGGTTTGAAATCCTTCTATTCAGCTTCTTCCGCTTGTTGTCTATAGCGGCGTGGTTGTCGGCCCCTCTCCAGACCAGCCGAGGCAGCATCGATGACCAGACCACCACTGATTTCGGGCATCGCAGTCTGATGTAGAGGAGGTCCAGGTTTACCGCGTCGAACAGGTCCCTGGAGTTGGTGGTGCAGAGGTCGTTCGATCCCAGATGGATGAGGATGAACTTGGGCGAATTTCCCTCTGCTGCCACCAGTTGATCGACCCGCTGACGCAATCCGGACCACCTCATCCCGCCTTTTGCCGACCAGGTAATCGCTGCTCTGCCTCCATCTGCCTTGCTGGACTGCTGGAGTCGGGCCAAGTAGCTGTCCCCGAGGAACCAGGCTGAAGCATAGAGAAATAAATGAGTATGTGCATGAGTTAGATTACTTGAGGAATGCGAATATATGATAAATAAGCGCTAGACTTCCATCTGCCCATCTGTTGGATCTGCTCGTCGCTGATACCACGCATTGCCGCTGTGGTTGCCGCCCCTATACGAAAGGAATGAGAAGAGTAGTTATTAATGTGCAAGCGACCTGGCAGTGATGCTATGGACCGCTTAAGTACCGCCTGAAACTGAAATCTAGTTAGTGGTGAACCATTAAAATGCACAAACAATAAGGGAGAGCCCTGTGGCCTAGCCTCAAGGTAAGCGTGGAGTGCCTTGACCGGACAGAGTGTAGAGTTTGGGGCTGCTTGGATTATGATGTTTGTCCCCTTGCCAAGCTGATCTGTTTTGGACTGCCTCAAGTTGATCATGATGCTTGCTTTGTTAGTGGGTAGTCTAATGTCCGACAGCAGACAGGCCCGATTAGAGCTGTCCTTATTAGATGAGGCCACGATTTCACCCACTGAAAAACCCAAAAAATGTTAGCAAGTATGCTGCCCTGAAAAGCAATTTTTCATAATCATTAGTGCATACTGTACCCAAGACGGATGTGATGTCTGCAAGCATTTGAACTGTAATTGGTTGTCTGACGTCCTGCCGTGGTGAGAGACGCGTCATCCCTGACAAGGCTTTCTGAACAAGAAAATGGTTTGTATTAGCATGTAAATTATTGAGGTTATGGTAAGTTGTTATTGCTGATATATAAGTTTTTGCTGTGGCAGGGGACTTACCCGTAACTGACATGTGACCAATAAATTGTAAAAGTTGGTCGATTGGTACCGGCCACAACCCGGCCAAACCGTATGTAGTGCGAAACTGTTTTAAAGCCTCTACCGCTGTCGCATATGTCCTCCATGTGCTGGCCGCCATTGATGCCTCTATCAGCCTGTCCGCTTCTGCCATTAAATGTCCCAGGCCTCCTGCGGGATTGGTGTAGCCAGTAGGTCTGCCGCCGGTGCCGCCCCTCTGAATCTGGTCCACTGAAATCTCGAAAGTGAGTCAGCTATAATGTTGTCATGTGTGGGAATGTATTTTGCTTTAAACAATATGTTAAAGTTTAAGCATAATAATACTAAACGGCGGAGCAAAACCATTACCTCTTTACCTTTGGCTGTTTGTTTGTTTATTATGGTGACCACTGCCTGGTTGTCGCAGTAGAAAAGAATGTTATTGTTGGCCAGCTGATGCCCCCATATCTGTATGGCGAGGGTGATTGGGAAAATCTCCAACAAGGTAATGTCTCTGAGCCAACCTTTTTCAGCCCATGCTGCTGGCCATTCTCCATTTGTCCAATGTCCTTGGAAATATGCTGCAAATCCTTTGCTTCTTGCTGCGTCCGAGTAAAGCTGTACTGTTTCTGTACTGAGCCAGTTGGTTTTTCTGAAAATGGACTTGCCGTTAAAGTGTTGAAAAAATTGGAGCCATGTTTCAATATCTTTGCGAATGCCTTGAGTTAGCCTTATTCTGTGGTTTGGTCTTGTAGCCCCACATTGCGCATCTATTAACCTACGCAGGAAGGGCCTGCCCATAGGTATTGCCTTGCAAATGAAATTGAGTTTGCCCACTATTGATTGAAGTGTTTTTAGTGTAGTCTTTTTACTTGTTGTTGATAATGGTTCCTTAAGCTGTTCCTGTAAGTCTGTAAGTTTGTCGTCTGGAACTCTGATCTCTCCTTTACTTGTATCAATGGTGAGGCCAAGATAATCTAAACATGTCGTGGGTCTGACAGTTTTTTCCTGTGCAACGGGGACGCCTAGTTGTGACATCAAAGCGAGTGATTTGGCAAGGATGTTCTCACATTGCTGATAGCTTGTTGCGGCCATTATGAAATCGTCCAAGTAATGAGAGACTGAGTTTGAGGCTGTTATTGTTTTTATTGCCCATTCCAAGAATGTACTGAACTTTTCGAACAGCCCACAGGATATTGAACAGCCAAAGGGAAGACACTTGTCTATATAGTAGTCACCTTGAAATTTGATGCCCAGGAGCTGGAATTGTTGTGGTGAGACTGGTAGTAGTCTAAAGGCTGATTTTATGTCGAATTTGGCAATGACTGTAGTGTTACCCAGGCTTTGTATCATTTGTACTGCCTCATCGAATGTGCTGTAATGAACTGAACAATGCTCTGAAGAGATATAGTGGTTAATTGACTGTCCCTCTGGATAAGACAAATGGTGTATCAGGCGGAAATCAGCCACACCGTCTTGTGAAAGCTTTTTTGGGACTAGGCCAATTGGTGATGTGATTAGGTTCTTGATAGGTAGTTGCTTGAAAGGTCCTGCCATGCGACCAGCTTGAATCTCCTTGTTTAGCTTGCTTTGGACCACTTGTGGCTGTGCTATTGCTGACTTTAAGTTTCTTGATTCTCTTGGACCTTGTGGGCCATTATACTGTAAATTAAAACCTTGTGCAAAGCCGTGGAAAATTATGCTGCTATCCCTAGGTTGAGTTTGCTTGTAGCGATGTAACCATTTTTTCAACTGTGGAAGATTAATTGGTGTTGTTGCCATAGTGGCCACGTTGGGATTGTCTTGCGTCACCCTGAGTTGTTTTAGGGGGGGGGTTTCCCCCTTTTGCTCGAAAGCAAGTAATGGAGCTGTGGCCTATACGATTACATGTCGTACATTTATGTGTATAAAGGCAGTTCTGCCTGTGGCATCCCTTGGTGTTGTTCAACACCTATTCTCACGAAAAGTGCACCAACTGAAAACTGGAACTTATAAAAAATCAAAGTCCATTCTGTTAAAGGATAACACATTTTTTTGAAAGAACATTATTTATTGTTCACAAAACTCAAACTAACAAAAGTAGGATGTCATGGCAATAACATTTATGGTCCATCATACGTTGGTATCCAAAGTCGAAAATGTAATTTACGTGACGTCCTTATTTGCAACATCAACTGATGAACTCTAACAATACAACAACTTTGAAGCATATTAAGATATGTCAATTTGACATTTGACACCAAGACTTTACTTGGTGTAAGTTCCGGAAAACGAGAAATGATAATCATTTGTAGAAAGAAACCATGGAATTACCATCGTGATAGTGCTGCTATACACACTGAATTATTTTGAACAAACTGTTTTTAATAATTTTTATAATGACAATGTATTCCTAACATTGACAGCAAATAAATTTAATGTAAGCATAACAATCACCAATGAACAAATGACGAAAATTGTCATGACACAATCTCTGTGACAAAAATACTTTGAAAAATCGTAACGTAGATTACACAGAAATATCACGTAAATTACAAGGGAACATTTCTTAAAAGTAAACTGAATTCAATCATCAATTAACACTCTTGGTCAGTTATGATACCATATTTGAACTGCAGTCCTGTTATTGTAACTCTTATGTAATGACAGGAGTCAATCACGTAGATTACGAAATTTCCTGAAATTTCTTAAAGACCAAATCCATGTCATTTTCCTCAAAGGAGAAGGTGCGGCGGGATCTCCCAACTGCTACTGGAGGTTTGAGGATACAAAGGAGGTCTGAGAAGGAGATCCATACTTCATCCTTTCTACTTGGCCATTTGAACTGAGTCTTGGACTTCTCCATGAATGAAATTGAGCACTCTGCTTCGTCATCGTCTATCTCCTTGACAACGCCAACATACCACTGTTTGTCATAAACCGCAGCAACATATTTCCCTACTTCAGGTGTTACACGAACAGAGATTGAATCAGCCGTATGAGTGCTTGACAGGCCATCTTCAGGTCTTACTGGGACAGAAATCGTATCAGCAGTATGAGTGCTTGACGAGACAACTTCTGGTGTTTCAGCAGCAGCTACTTGAATGACGTCATCCACCTGATCAGTGAGCTGTTGTGAAGCTGGTGTGTTCAAGTTTGGAATCTTCTTCAGAATGTCACCTGGAGCCCAGTCAGAGTGATATTTGCCACTAAGACACTGCGAACAGTAACAAGACGTGGTTCTGGACACAATTTTGCCCGGAGCAACTGGAGCAATAGCATGGACTTTCATCGTGCCCTTTAAAGGTATGACACCTTTCACAAGATCTTCAAGCTCAGATCTCACTGACGCGATTTCAGCACTTTTGATGAACAGGTACTTGGAACTCTTATTGAAACGAGTACCCCAGATGTAGTAGTCTTCAGCATCCTGTATAACAGCCTTGCCTTGTCGGACTGACAGATCAGCCATCCTCTTAGAGGTTCCTCCTATGCCATCACATGGCCCCTTGCCATGGCCGGCTTCAAAATAGTTCCAGCTTGCTTGAACGCCAAGGAGATTCTTATGGTCTGAGACAATGTAGAACATAGTCTTGTTCCTGTACTGAGATGAAGGACTGTCAGTCCAGTAGTGGATCCAAGATACAGGACCGATCTCCTCCTGTATGGTAGGCACAAGCTTCTTCATGAATGCATAGACAGATCCTGCATTGTGCCCACCATCATCCGAAACAAAAACATAGCTTTTATGCAAAAGAGTCCCTTGAACAGCCGACTTGAAGTAGAGGACGACAGGATGCAGAGTGACAAGACTGGCATTCCAATAAGCGCTCTGTACCTCTTCTGCACTGGAACACGTAAAGTTCTCTGCAAAATCCATTTGGATAATGACATGTCCATTAGGAAGATTCTCTTTCAAGTCACGGAGAGCTCTGTATTGCTCACGGATCCTCGATGTATGCTCCAGGAACTCAGCTGTTTCTTTATGAAACATTTCTGCAAACTCTTGTTTGCTTATTTCATGCTGAACTATTTTCATCCTCTTCTTGCCGTCAGAGCAGGAGACTCTCTGCCACTTGTCATAACTGATGTTGTTGCTTTTGATTTCAGACAGAAACTTGGCAGGTCCTTCATTATCAATTTTCCTTGCATAATCCTCTGGATTTAAAGGGATGGTTGCCCCTTGCGCCTTGAGACACTTCAACAGCAACGCCATATTTTGGTGACGCTGACAAAGGCATTTGTTTTTTGAAAGGTACTTTGTCAATGTAACATTCTTTGGACGAAGTTTGCAAAATGTAGAAAGTGACATCATTACAGTTGACATTTCAGCTTGTAATTTGAGGAAGAGATTGTGAAGACTGTCATTGAGTATCCTTCGTTGTTGCTGCTGCCCTTCTACTTTCTTTGCATCAGCTTTTCCAGGCATCTCTCTACTGTTGTCATCTCGTGTCATGAAGTCAATTACTGATGCTTTCGTCTGCTCATGGATCAGCTGGTTTCGACGCCTGGATGCAACAGAGCATGCTTTGGTATTGGTGTTTAATGTTCTCCTGTTCATCCCAACAGATTTGCTTAGCGCACGTCTCATTCTGTACTTTTTTGTAATACCCCCAGCAAGAATTTGATTGATAAGTTTTTTCCCCTTCGTCCCAGCTATGTTCCTTGTAGATTGTACCTCAGCAGCTATCACATTTGAAAGCAGTAGCTTTTTCACCACAGCCTGTGGTACTTCAGATGGACTTATCCCGTTATCAATCAGATCTCTCTGAGTTCTTCTTCTTGGGGTGAGGTTTTCAACTGTCTTGTCAGTCTCATAACGTGCCTTTTGTTGTTTCATTTGTAGACGCAAACGGCGTTTACATTCTGTTTTATATTTTCTTGTAAGATTTAAGTTGTCTCTCTTTAGTTTTTCAATTTCTCTTCTTTGTTTTGATGTAGCTCTGCTTATTCGTTTTCTGACCCTGGCATAGCCTAGAGAGGAGAAAGGCATCTTCACTTGTAAGGTTTCAGAGGAACATCCACCATCAGGTACAGTACTGCTTACTTCATTTTCATCGCTTATTGTTTCATTTCTCTTCTCTTCTCTCACATTTGATTTTGTTACACTTCGTTCCTTTCTGTGTTTTCTCACCCACTTGAGAACTTTTTCTCTCCTTTCTTTGGCATCCTTCTTTGATCGTTCGGAAATTGGAACATAATATTTTTGCAGTCTCAATCTTTCCTTTTCAAGATAAGTTTCACCTTCTTTTTCCAATTTTCTCTTCCTATAAGCCCGTTGAATCTCTGCTCTGGTTTTCCCCATTGTATTAACCTACAACAAAGATTACATTTATCAAAATAAATGCATGAACATCAAGTCATCAAATTGTAATTTACGTTACCATCTTTGTAATCTACGTTACTGATATAAAAATGATAACATTTGCATGAAATTATCTTCAATCAAACTATTTATATGCTCTTTTGAAAAAGGTTAACTCAAAATATGGTTTAGATAAATTTGCACAGCCTTGTTAAGTGATAGACCATCAAACATGAGAATAAAACAACTTTTGAGAGAAACTTAGTAATCTACGTTACCATCACATTACAACGTTTGTTTAGAAATGTAAGGGCGTAAATGAGAAATGTTTTCAAACTTATATATAGATCAACATAGATAGATTCAAAGGTAAGAAACAGTTTCTGTGTTTCGGACATTCATTCAATGCAGAACAGCTTAAAAGTACACTAAAATACCACCCAAGATGTAATCACCTTACGTTTTTGTTTTGATATCAAATGTCAAACTTGACAAATCAAATGAGAGTGTAATATCAATCAATACATGGAGGTGAGCATGAACAAACTTTGAATAAAAAATCTCACTTACCTGAGGAGTCTTGTTATTTATCTATTAACTTGAAGTGACACTGGTGAATACTTCACATATTAGTGACGACGCTTCAACAACATGGCTGCCATGCCGTCTGCTTTTGGTGCTAAACAACTGCGCTAATGACTTATGTAACCAGTTGAAGGCCACTACCAAAGAAACATAACTCTTGTGTGCATACCATTAAGAAATTATGCCTCCTAAAAATTACGTCATGTAAATTACGTCACGTAAATTACATAACGTGGATTACATTGGCAACTATTAGAACCCATAAAACACTCTGAGTGTTCATGAAAAGTAAATTCTTCACCTTGTTTATACTCTTGAATCAGTCCATTCATGTTATAACCCCTATGGTGATAATGGACCCACCGTTTCTGTCTTAAAGTGGTCACGTAGATTACGGCCTTAAAAAATCTCTATGACTACTATCCTCTCAAACATCTGCCTAAGAAATTGCCTGGAATTTCATTGTTTTTCGATCGAAATATGTAATTACCCTACATTCAACTGTAAAAAAGCATAGTTAGCTAATACATTAACATTGTTTTAACAAAACTAGATCCTCAATTATGTTTGGTAACGTAGATTTCATTTATTTGGAGACAAAACACTGAGGGCAAAATTTAAGTGAAAAATGAAATATGTAGATACATTTTAGGTATGAATGAAAGGGACAGTACCATACTTTTGAAAAATTGTCCTTTATAGTCACACAACATGTTTATTTTAATTCGAAATATTCACTCATAGTAACGTACTGAATTTAGAGACATGGATATTTTAACAATTTTAATACAAATGTGACACCGGGTCACACAAACCAATGACAAATCATCGACAATTTCTGTGTTCCGGATGAAAACCAAACCTGGCATTAAATAAAAACATAAAATAACACTTCAAAATTACTAAATTTACAAAATAACACGCGAAGACACTGAAATTTCCAAATTGTGCACTTTTCGTGAGAATAGGTGTGAAGTCCCAACAGGGGAGATCGCGCTGTTGACTTTGCCTTTAACTTTGTGTGGCATATGTCGGCCCTTGTGTAGTTTTACTTGCCGAAGTTTTTAATTGATTTGGCAACATAAGCTGTAACCATAAATGGCTGTCGATCACGCCCCATGACCTTGTCGGGTACCTCTCCATCCGACGCCTGAACTGTATGTCGTACTGTGACCAAGCATTACCCCCAAATCGAGAAGACGCACCCCTAATGGTCTCTGCATATGTGAGCATGTCTTGCACTTTGTTTGGGTGAGCTTCAAGGTAAACACTCATGTAGGTGTGAAACGATGATGTCCATTGGACTATGCTGAGGGGTTTTGTATCTTGAGTGGTAGGCTTGAATACTACCTGGCCTGAAGGATCTAACTCCATGGAAAATTTGACATTTTCTGTGCCTTGTTCACCTTCGATTGGGAGGAGAGATCTAAATTCAACAAATTCCCCTTTTACTATTTTTTCTCTCAGGCTTGTTTTGACCGAATCGCCTAGTTTTTCCGTCTGCGATTGGATGTTATTGTTATGGATTGGTGTTGACATTAAGACATTAAGCCCTGTGTCTTGTATCTGCGAAGGAAAGTTATGGTTAAGCAAAGCTTGGGATTGAATATCAATTGCTGGGAAATCAACGATTGGTAATGAATTGAAATTATTACCTGAAAGATTTGGGGGAGGCAGCGCCACAGGAACGGGCTGTTCCACGACCCTACCCCCCGCCGTCGATGTCTACCCTCGTGGTTGAGCCGACCTGGCGCGCTTGTTCACAAGCTTATGGTTGAGGGCAGCGGTCCTTTTAGGTGGCATGATGAATCGGAAAGAAGAGTTAAGACTAGCGAAAAAGATCTACGACAGATGAAGGAAATTAGCAAGGGAAAAGAGAGAAAGAGTGCTACGAAAAAAGAGAGCTGTAAGAAAACACGTGCGAAAAGAGAGGTTGAGAAGAGAGAAGAGGAAGTGACGTGGAGGAAGTGACGTCAGGTTGTGAAAGTGAGGCAGGTCGGAAGTTGTGTTGTGATTGTTTATGTCCGTTGCGTGTTGCGGTAAAGCTCCCCATAACCCCATCTAGCGAAGATCGCTAAATG
This sequence comes from Steromphala cineraria, assembly GCA_916613615.1. Classification (NCBI taxonomy): domain Eukaryota; kingdom Metazoa; phylum Mollusca; class Gastropoda; order Trochida; family Trochidae; genus Steromphala; species Steromphala cineraria. The sequence goes on from OU744733.1 coordinate 44,484,470, forward strand.
TAAATACTATATTGGCTAAGAAATGCCCTCTACATTCTGTACAGTTTCCGAAGACCTGAAGCATGGATCAGTTGCTATATGGGCCCACATGAAACCTCTGCTACAACATATTTCAAAGATGTATCCACAAGTGAATACCTTGGAGTTTTTTTAGTGATGGCCCAAATGCCAAGTACCGCCAAAAGGGAAACTTCTTCCTTCTGGCTACCAAGCCAAGGGAATTTGGTTTTGAAAATGTTGCTTGGTCTTTTTTTGAGGCTGGACAAGGCAAGGGTTTCCCTGATGCTGTTGGCGGAGCTGTCAAGAGAAAAGCTGACACACATGTCATGTATGGGAAGGACACTGATGGAGAGGACTTCATTACAGCAGTAAGTGATAGCAAGGTTGACTGCTTTCTCATCCCAGCTGAACTCTGAACTTGCACCAAGTGTATTCGGTCTCAGAGGGTGTGATATCATACAGAGATACAAGCTGTTCATGTTGCTATCCAAATAGGTGCCTTGAGCATAGACTAAGGCAAGCAAACCTATCCTTGGAAAAGAAAGAACCAACTGTTCAAAAATCAACTTCTAAGAATAAAATTCAATTGTCAGAACCGACAACACATTGAAAGCTCAACAAGAGAAGATCAAGGAAAATAAGAGGAACACGACCAGAGGAAAATATTTTTGAAGTTATTCTGGAAGAATTGGAAAAGTACAGAACATATTAAATGTTTCAGGCCAAGTTTGAAGAGGTTGAGCAACAACTTTAGCCGATTGTCAAAGTGTCCGAGTCAGTGAGTTTCACAACACAGCCTTTGCTACCTGATATACAAGCTATGGATATGATTCCCTCTAACATTCCTGATCAAATAACTCTTTATCCATGTGTGGTCGATGCAGATGGGAATTGTTTGCCATCATGTGGATGTGTCCATGCCTTTGGTTTGCATGAAAGAAATAAGCGTTAGAATTGTGTGTGAGCTTTTTCTCAATGAGGAAAGATATTTGAGTAGCAGATACCTCTCAAGAGGAACGGTAGACACACCAGGATCATCGTAAAAATGGCCATATCTGTACAAGCAATACTCAGATGTTTTTGTCCCTGGCATTCACCTTTCAGGTGATATTGTGCAGTACTTCTATAGATGTGAAAGGCTCAAACTCAGGAAAAACAGAAGGTTTATGGGAATGTGGCAATTACATGCCTTGGCTGAAGTCCTGAACAATCCTGTATATTCAGTGTATCCAAAACTTGGAGCAGCCTGTATTCGAGATTATTATCAGCGTCTTGTGTTGCCAAATACTGATGAAAATATACAAGTACACCAGCCTACATACTGTGGACAAGTACAATAGAAGACATGAAGAAAGAACATTTGGTTCCTTATCACTTTGTCCCCCTTCTACCAATAGAACCAGAGTCTGGTAGTGTGGCAACTAGAATTTCAAAACTGAAGATTGAAAAAATGGATGAAACACAGTCAGATGATGTGGTGGTTGAGAGAGTTGAGGCGAGATTGGATGAGATGAATAAAACACAGTCCGATGATGTGGTGGTTTAGAGAGGTGAAGCTAATTTGGATGAAACACAGGCAGAGGGTGAGGTGGTTGACGAAGTTGAGGTAAGGTTGGATGAAATGGGTGAAACACAGGCTGCAGGTTTCATGGTTGAGAGAGGTGAGGTGAGTTTTGAAGTTACACCGGCTGCGGTTGTTGTGGTTGATAAAGGTGAGGTGAGTTTGGATGGAACACAGGCAGAGGGTGCGGTGGATGAGAATGGTGAGGTTAAGATAGGCAACAGGTAAACTAGAATAGAAGGATACACCCTGAACGTCCCTTATCCTAACCATTGCATAGGAAATGTGTTGTCATTGATTACAATCGAGTGCCTTATCCTGGCCATGTAATAGATGCTGCAGAAACAGTTGAGTGTATACATCGAGTTTCTAAACTTGAGAAAAAAGATTTTTCTGGCCGAGGAAAATCAAGGACATTGACTGGTATGATTATGACCATATCATTTGTAGGATACAAGAACCACAGAAAATCAAGTGTTCTTCACATTACCAAGTCAAACCTGTTGCATGGATTGAAATCCTTCAACTCTTTAAAACCAAACATGCTTAGATTAACTTCAATGTTCAAGTTCAAGTTTGTCACTGTAATGTGTTTTGATTACCTCGGAAAAGTGCTATAACAACCACTAAAGGTCTTATCACAGATGATTGATCTACTGTTGATTGAAAACTATTCTGACAGGTTTTCCTTATTCATTGCTGTTTAATGTTGTTTCCAAATCAAAGTTCTTGTGTTTGCTATACTGAGCTTCATGATTGTTTGTTCATTCAAATTCTTTAAATACTTTATTCTTCAAAGACTATGAGTTAGGGTGATGTTTTAACCAACATTCTCAATTTAACTTTGTTGTTGTTGAATTATCTGATTATAATTATTTCACCAACTTTACTGTAACAATTGAATCTTTACTGTACCACACCCATAGTAGAAAACGCTTGCCACATTCAATAAAATGGGTTGCATTCCTCATTTAAGTTGTTTAGCTGCTTATGTGATTAGTAATGTAACTCAGTTGAGGATATACATTTTGTTTTGTGAACAAATTTCTGCCAAAGGCGACAAAATCTTTACTGTAACAGAATTAGTCTTTCCTGTAACTTACATTTCTTTACCGTAACAACAACTAAATGGTATTATTTTTAGACTTTAAAGAGGAATAAATTAATAAAAATGTGTTTCCAAGACGTATCTGTATTAACGTTTTCACTGATCAACTGAATAAACAAATTAGGTGAAGTTTTACTGAAATATGATAAAGTTAAGCTTTGTTCTAAACATATTCTTCAATAGGTTAACATATAATGCTTTTTGAGCAAAAATGACAATGCAATTTCAAAATTTAAAATGAAATCATATGGAATCTAGGTCATTATTTATGAATATCCGTAAATATTGTGAGAAAGAACATACTTAATAACATATAACATCATGAAATTGTTGTTACAGGAAATTATATAAGAATAATCAACGAGTTGCGAGGAATTACGGATTATCTGTCCTGAGTTAATTATTCTGATAAACTCCAAGCTTCAGCGAGGAGTTTCACACAAAATTCACGAGGGACAGATAATCCGTAATTCCGAGCATCGAGTTGGTCATTCTTTTTCTTACCCAAAATAATTTAAATGCGTAAAAACGGGAGGAAAAGAGAAACATTAAAAAACTAACCTCGGCCGTAAAGTACAAATTGTACTCATACGCCATTCATAATTTTGCTCACTACTATTTGAGATAGTTTAACATATTGATGTCACATTATATCAAAAAAAACTATTGTCTCATATAATAAAAAATCGTTTTTATTGACTGCTCACAACCGAAAAGAAAAAAAGGCCTCGTTTATATCTTTTGTTACGTTTGACAAACCTAGTGAGGAATGTATGACGTCACTGTTTGACGTCATGTTTAATGACGTCATAGAGCTATGACGTAACGACAGTTCGGCCGGCGACTCTCCCACCTAGCGCCGCCTTGAAGATTTAAACTTGTATTTACGGCAAAGAAAACATCAGAAGGTATCGATTTCCCATAAAAAATGTTGTAGTAATGTGTGACTTTCGCAATTTAAGTATAAGATTTTTCATCTATATCTCTCAACTGAAATAGAAGATCCAAGCGAATCATGAATGGATGCAAAAAAGTTCCGTCAACCAAACAAAATATGAGTTATTTTTAGAAAAACTGTAATTCCCATGACCATTATGCAAACTTTAATACCCGGCATATCCTTGCCCGCTTGGGTAAGAACATATATTTCGTGATTCAAGAAAATTAGTTGTTTTTTTATATTATGGTTTACAAATAAGAGTCATATTAGTTATCCGTAGAAAGATTATCTGTATATGTTGTCCTTTAAAGAATAAATTTGTATTTCTTCAATACTTTCTTTTATCACTACATGAGAACCAAATCTTGACATATTTTGAAAACTACTCATATAGTAAAAGTAACAGGTCTTATCCAAATAATTTTTGGGGTAACACCCAGATGCCATTCAAAAGTATATATATTTTAAGGTGTTCAATACAATCTTTTGGGTGGAAACAAAATGTATTATATACACATATATATATATATATATATTTATATATATTTTATAGGTTGTATATCAGAAATAATAAAATTGGATAGTTCAGACTGGATCAATCTTCTTTAAAGGGGCAGTAGCACGTTTTTATGGGGAATATAAGGTGATGTCAGGAAAATGAAAATTAATGGTTCCATTTGAATGAAATTGTATTTAAACTGAATGAAGCAGCACTGATTTAAATATACAACGTAAAGTTTAGCCATGCGATTCCTTTTTCTTACACTCAATGAATTAAAGATGTTCACACAAAAATGGCCGCCAATGGATTTCATGTGAATCTCCATACTTTGTCCTCTGACTATGGATGATTGTCTTGTGTAATGTGATGTTTGACACTGTCAAATTAATACATTTAGCATTACCTTACAATTATCAGTGAAATATTTAAAATATAAAATTATCAAAAAACGTGCTACTGTCCCTTTAATACGTTGAATGCATATGTGGGTCTTGTCATACTTTACATACATATAGGTCAACTTAGCTATTCTGATCGTTGGTTTATTAAGGAAACATTAGACTACTGATGGATTTTAACTAAATACATTGTTATGCTCAACTTCAAGGGCAAGTTATTAGATAAAAAAATTAGACAGGGTACAAGTTATTCATTTTATGTAAACAATTTTGTTAAAAAAACTCTGATGAATCAAGGGCATTTACAAAGATTAGTGACATCAAAGCATTACAAAAATCAATATATTAACAGAAAGCTTGTCACAAGCATGGGAGTCAGCTCAGGTTAGATAACAAGGTACAACAGTGAACGTCAATTGTTACATATCAAATCACTTTATATCTATTTAAGGAACAAGTAGTTCAAACACAATGATCAATAATTTAAGTATAGCAGTGAACATCACTTGTTACTTTGTATCTAGTCGGTTTAAAGACGAAGTAGCACGTTTTAAGAGGAAATAAAGGGTGATGTCAAAATGAAAATAAATGGTTCCAATTGAAAGACAATGCATTTAAACTAAATGAAGGAGTATCAAATATATGATGTAAAATAAAGTCATTCGATTCCCTTTCTTACACAAAATGAATCAAATGTGTTCACAGAAAATGGTTTCAAATGCTCTTTATGTGATACTTTATAACAAAGAATAAAACATTTAGCATTAAAGGGGCAGTAGCACGTTTTTTGATAATTTTATAATTTGAATTTCTCACTGATAATTGTAAGTGAATGCTAAATGTATTATTTTGACAGTGTCAAAAATTTCAATACACAAGCCAATCATCCATTGTCAGAGGACAAAGAATGAAGATTCCCATTAAATCTATTGGCGGCCATTTTTTTGTGAACACCTTTAATTCATTTTTTGTAAGAAAAGGAATCGCATGGCTAAACTTAACGTTATATATTGGAATTATAACTGCTCCATTTAGTTTAAATACATTGTCCTTCAATTGAAATCATTAATTTTCATTTTCCTTACATCACCCTATATTCCCCCTAAAAACGTGCTACTGCCCCTTTAATGTACAATTATCAGTAAAACACTGAAGATATAAAAATTTCAAAAAAACGTGCTACTTCCCCTTTGAAATGCCTTGAGGAAAGACACAATGTCACAGTAACCTTCTGTAATATGATCACATTCCGTTTTATAAGATTATGAATTATAATCCGTATCTTTTACAGTTACGTTTTTAGTTGTAACTTGGAAGTTGTGGCCAACGCCATGTTTGTTGTCATTCCTAAATAACTTTGGAATAAAAGTTATCATGAAGAAGCCGAGTCAGTTGTGCATGAAGAATATTACATGGTGGCAGCGGTTTGAACAATCCTACGCATTACCGACATAATCATGCCTTATAACTGAGTAGCGTGTCTCGGACTGTATCTCTCTCCCAGTCGGCGTGCTGTTTCGACTACGCGCCATGTGGACTGGATCTGTGAATGTCACTGTGACTGTTGAAGTTGATATTTTGTAACGAAACTTCTCAATATATATGAAAATAACTTGGTGACATTGAACGAATTAACATTATCTCGTAACAATGATTTAGATAGTAGACAACAATGACTTTCTACACACGCATCATGAATCACATGTCAAATTGAAGCGCACATAAAATAACCATGGCAGAGTCAGTACCGTCACCTTGCATGGACTGGTCACACCCAGACAGGGGTCAGGCATTTAAAGAGTTTAAACAAACAAGTGAACTTTGGTTCAAGATTAAAGCCATAGAACCAAAAAATCAGCATAGCTACATTATTTTATGGTCTGGGAAGGAAGGTCTTCGTATGTTCAACACTTGGAATCTTTCTGATGAAGAATTAAAAGATCCAAAAAATTTATGGGCTAAATTTTCGTCACAAATAGAGCCTTCTGAGAATTTTAGAATTCATAGACTTGAATTTCTTCGATACAAACAGAAAGACAGTGAGACTATTGATGACTTTGTCACTAGGTGTAAGGCCAAAGCCATGAAGTGTTTATTCAAAGACAATGCTGCATCAGAGGAGAGGATAATTGAAGTTCTTATAGCTGGTGTGCCATATCCAGAAGTGCAGAAAACACTGTTAGGACGTGATGAAAAGTTAACTCTCCAAGAAGCGGTTGATATTGGAAGGCGACATGAAGCAAGCAGTAACCATATGTCACAGTTTAAAAATCTAGATGGCAAGGTTTTACATACAGATGAGATTCAACGTGTGTGTTGGTTTTGTGGAACCAAGCATTCCTTTACATCAAGAAACAAATGCCCAGCAGTGAACAGTAAGTGTAAGATGTGTGGCAAACTTGGGCACTGGCAGGAAATGTGTCAGCAGGGCAGAGGAAGACCACAGCACAAGCATAATAGGTCAAAGTATCGTCATCAGTCTAGGTCAAAGAGTCACGGCCGTCAGTCGCGTCGAAGTGCAGATACGTCAAGTCGTTCTCATCATAGGAAACAACCAGCACATCATTCTCAAAAGCAACATGATATTGACTTTGTGAGAGAAGATTTTGAGCATTTCCATTTTGAAACTGTCACATTTATTGATGAGATATCAGGGGACAATGTTGATGAATTAAAAGTGAATTTGGATGTCAAGGTAAATAACCGCCAAGGTTATCACACCATGAGAGTCAAGGTAGATACAGGGGCTCAAGGTAATCTCTTACCACTTCGTGTGTACAGAAGAATGTTTCCAGAGCACCTAGATGCATCGGGTTTTCCCAAAGTGGGAACTACAAGAGCTCGACATGTCAAATTGAGTGCATATAACGGGACTGAGATTCCCCAGTATGGTAGTGTTAGATTACCATGTGGATTTGATGGTAACTGGCTGGACACAGAGTTCTTTGTCGCTGATGCACCAGGTCCTATTCTACTTGGTCTCCCTTCAACACTTGCTCTGAATCTTATCACCCCAAACTGTCCCACTACATCAGTTCACAGTGTAGAGAAATCAGTTCCTATTCCTAATAAAGAAACTCTACAGAAAATATACCCTGACAGATTTGAGGGCATCGGTCAATTCCCTGGAAAGTGTCACATAACTCTGAAGGAAGACGCCCAACCAGTGATACATCCAGTACGAAAGTATCCAATTCAACTGAGGGACGAGTTGAAATCAGAACTTGATAGGATGGAGTCAATCAACGTCATAACCAAGGTAACAGAGCCTACAGATTGGGTGTCGTCACTTGCATTTAGTAGAAAGGAAAGTGGAAAACTGAGGGTGTGTCTTGATCCGAGTGACTTAAACCGTTCCATTAAAAGGACTTATCACAAAACACCGACACTGGAAGAAATTACTCACAAGTTCAGTGAAGCAACAGTGTTCAGTAAGTTAGACGCCAGACACGGCTATTGGAGCGTAACTCTTGACGACAGTTCCAGTCTCCTTACAACTTTCAATACACCTTTTGGGAGGTATCGATTCCTCAGATTACCTTTCGGTTTGAGAATATCACAGGACATCTTCCAGGAAAAGATGGATATGATACTTGAACAATGCCCAGGAACACTTGGCATCAGTGATGACACAGCTGTGTATGGAAAGACTGTTGAGGAACATGACAGAAATCTGCATCATCTCATGAAAGTTGCTGCAAGGTATGGTTTGATCTTCAACATTGACAAGTGTGAGATCAGAAAGGAGAAAATCAAGTTCTTTGGGAACTACTATGACGCCCAAGGTGTACACCCTGATCCTGAGAAGATACAGGAGATCCAAAACCTACCACCGCCTGCAAACACTGTGGAGCTACAGCGGTTCCTCGGTATGATACAATACATGTCATCATTCATACCCAACTTGGCTGATTTCACAGAACCATTGAGGGTATTGACTCACAAAGGCATTGAATGGCAGTGGACTGAATCACATCAGGCTTCATTTGACAAGCTCAAAACTATGATTTGTGTCGATGGTACTCTGAAGTACTTCAACCCAAAGAAACCTACAGTTGTGCAAGTTGACGCCTCACTGAAAGGACTGGGTGCTGTGATAATGCAAGATGGATATCCCATTGCATATGCAAGCAAGGCACTAACCGACACAGAAAAGCGGTATGCAAATATCGAACGTGAGCTTCTTGCTGTTGTGTTTGGATGCAAGAGATTTCATACCTATGTGTTCGGCAGCCATTTTGTTGTGGAATCGGATCATAAACCACTGGAGAGCATCCAGCACAAGAATCTAGCAAATACTCCCCCTCGACTCCAGAGGATGATGCTCCAACTCCAGCAATATGATTTGGAAATCAAATACAAACCTGGTAAAGAGATGACTCTCTCAGACATGCTCTCTAGGCAGAATCCATCTCCAGGTCCGACCATCAGCATTGACAGAACTATTCACCATGTCCAGTTCTCGAGTGAAAAACTTGAGATGATTCGCAAGGAAACTGAAAAAGACGAAACATTCAGTGCTTTGAAGACTATCATTGTATCTGGATGGCCGGAGGATGCAAAACAAGTGCGAAAGATAGTACGTCCATTCTGGTCGTGTCGACATGAGCTGACAGTAGAGGATGGTTTGTTGCTGAAAGGTGACAGGGTAATGATACCACCTCCGATGAGACGTGAGGCACTTCAGCAATTACACGTTGGCCATCAAGGTGTGGTCAAGTGTCAGCTCAGGGCAAAGTCATGCATTTACTGGCCAGGTATTAACAAGGAGACCGAAGAGCTGTTAGCGAACTGTGAGATATGTCAAGAGAATCAGAAGTCACAGCCACATGAGTCTTTACTCCCTCACGATATTCCACAGAGACCATGGCAGACTGTCGCAATGGATCTATTTCACTTTGATGGTTGTGAAAATCTGTTGATAACTGATTACTACTCTAAATCATTCTTTGTGCGAAGGATACATGGACAGTGTACAAGTAGAGCTGTCATAGATCACTGTAAACAGCTGTTTGGAGAACAGGGGATACCCAGCAAGGTAATCAGTGACAATGGCAGACAATTTGATTGTGAAGAATTTAGACGTTTTGCTGAGGAGTGGTGTTTTGATCATGTAACTTCCAGTCCTCGTTATCCACAAAGTAACGGCTTTGTGGAGAGAGCAGTGCAAACCATAAAGCAGTGTCTTACCAAGGCGAAGCAGTCCAGAACTGACCCTGATCTTGCTTTGCTCAGTCTTAGAACAACTCCTATTGATAGTGCTATTCCATCACCTGGTGAGATCCTGAATGGTCGAAAGTTACAAGGCAACCTACCAGTGTCGATTGGGAATAATCACCCACAGAAGGATGCTATCATGAGTAGACTGCATGTTAGACAACAGTCCCAGAAGTACTACCATGACAGAACTGGGATTAAGGATTTGCCTACTCTAGATGTTGGTCAGAAAGTCTTGACTCAAGATCAAGACAGTGGGAGATGGGTACCCGGTAGGATATCGGCTAAGTGTGATGAGCCCAGATCCTATATGGTGGAAACCCCAAATGGCAAAGTGCTTAGAAGAAACAGGCGCCATTTGAGGGATATGCTTGGAACTCCAAGAAAAGTGAGATTTGCACAAGATGAATCCCTGTGTGATAGTGATAAGACTAACCAGCTTGTCTTGTCTGATGAGGACACACATGAATGCAATGACAGTGAAGTTACCACTCGAGATAATGAGTACAGACAGTACAACACCAGGAGTGGTAGAATGGTCAGCAGACCTAACCGCTTGATTGAACGATGTTAAAATGTTATTGTTGATTGTAGTTAAAATTTATAACAGTTTGTTAAAGATTTTAAGCATTTTTAAAAAATGAGAATATATTTCATTTCACTTAAAATGATAAATTTATCATGATGATTTCAATGTGAACATACTGCTGTATGAGACATGCAAGAAGTTAATTTCAAAGAAAGAAAATAATTTTGTGTAGACATTTGCATTCACTGTTAAAGTGCACACGTTTCTTTATTCAAAAGAAAGGGGATGTAATATGATCACATTCCGTTTTATAAGATTATGAATTATAATCCGTATCTTTTACAGTTACGTTTTTAGTTGTAACTTGGAAGTTGTGGCCAACGCCATGTTTGTTGTCATTCCTAAATAACTTTGGAATAAAAGTTATCATGAAGAAGCCGAGTCAGTTGTGCATGAAGAATATTACACCTTCCATCTCGGCCACTTGGACAGGTGTAATTCCATCCTTATCTTGTCTTTTTTCAAATCCCCTCAGTTCCCTTAGAGTGAGCAGATACTTCACAACATCTAGCTTACCAGATTTAACTGCAAAGTGGATTACACTGTAACCAAGATCATCCGATTTTGTGGTATTTGCTTTTTGTTTAACTAAATATTGTACAACTGTTATATCATTGTACATAATAGCTATCATCAGAGGGGTTCTCCCCATGTCTCCTGTAGATTCTAAATATGAAACGTTTAGAGACAGGACGTATTCGACTCTATCAAAATGTTTGTATCTACATGCAATATGGAAAATGTTGTAGTTCATGTCAGCAACAGCATTAATATCAGCTCCCTTCTCAACCAACAACCCCATATTTGATGCGTGATAAAATTTGACAGCACACATTAAAGGGGTTGCCCCACCAGAACATCTGGAATCTATATCAAGAACATTTAGCGACAATACATACTTAGTAATATTAACAGGACTATATGCACAGGCAATATGCAGCAGGTTGTAGTTATAGTTATCTACTGCTTTGATATCAGCTCCATTCTCTACCAACAACTTTACAACTGTTTTCTGATCAAATTTCGCTGCTGTCATCAATGGAGTTCTGCCTTTGTATCCTCTGCTGTCTATATCAAAAAGGTTGAGTGACAGCATATTATTCACCATGCTTTTGTATCCACGCATACAAAGCAAATGTAAGATAGTGTTGTTACAAACATCTTTCTTTAATTTCTCAGCACCCAAATCCTTTAAGAAGACAAAAACTGTCTTATGACCTTGCAGTGCAGCAATCATCAGAGGAGTTCTCCCGGCATACCCTCTTGATTCTATATCTACAAGCTTACGTAACAGAACATCCTTCACAAGCATCAAATTTCCCTCATTGCAGGCAACATGCAGTATGTTATTGTTTTTTTCATCTAAGACTTTATAATTTGCCCCTCTGCCTATCAACAAATCGACAAATTTTATGTGATCATATTTAACGGCATATTTTAAAGGAGTTTCCCCATGCTTCGCCCTGCAGTTTATGTCCATAATCTTTTTATTCAACAACGTCTTAACGATGTACATGCTACCACCACAACAAGCATAATGTAACACAGTACGCCTGTATATATCAACTGCTGCCAGATCACATCCTGTTTTTAGGAGAAAGTCAAAGATCTTCTCTCTCTTATAGTTTGCTGCTACCATAACTGCTGTGAGTCCAACCTCAGAGGTACAGTTGATATTCACCAAATTCATGAACAACATTGTTCGCATATCGGCCAACTTTCCTTCTTTCACATGTTTAAGAAATCGTTTCTCTGCAGCAGATTCACAAACAGGAGTTTCCTTGCTTGAAGTATCCACATCTATGGATAAGGAAGGTTAGTGCTTACAAATGTATTTACAGTGTTAACTTATTCTCTCATCTCCTATCCTATTTATCTTAAATTAAAGTTTTCTAATTGTTGACATACAAGGCTCCTACAATATGTCTGCACGAATTCAGAGGATTTAGATTTTACTCAAGGAGTATTTTTGACATGATTCATTTGTTATCTGCTGCAAAACGAAGTTTCTTCAGATTTAGAAATTGACTACATCCTTAATGCAGACTATTCTTTTCTGGACCAGCAATGCAAAAACTTACGACCTAACTCATTTAATTAGCATATTGAACAAAATCTGTGGTGGTGTCCTTTTTTATTCTCAACCTCTTCCTACCGATATTTGTTTTCGTTCCCTTGAAAACTCCACTTAGAATATCATTTCTTTGCCTGACCTCAGAACTATTTTGAAGTCGTTGTAACAGCAGTCATGTTTCATTAAAATTTCAATTTTACCATGTTTAATGAAGAAGCAGTATTATAAGTTTATCTAATTTACATTTTAAATGTCATGATTTATTGCGGTAAAAACAAATTAATCTGAAAGTCTGAAGAATGAAGAAGTATTTTCCCTGAAATACGTTAACATATGCATGTCTCCTTTATGAATAAACTAAGTAAAAAACTACCTAAAAAATATGCCTGATTCTTTAGCAATGCAAAGAAACCTTAATTAATATGTCCCATTTGAAAGACACATGCTGCATAAAAGGTAAATGTTTCATATTCACCAGATTTATGGGTGTTTCCTTGTTTCGAAGGCATCGGTTTGGGTTTATTTATAATACATAGGTTCACGTGCAGTCGACATGACAAGTGCAGTTCATCAAAGGCATAAGATATGCACTCTTTTCTTCTTTTACACCTTAATTCACACAGTCTTGGACCACAAGGTTGGTGTACTTCTGAACTGCAAGACATAAAGGTGAACGCTATCAGAGGAGGAATATATATCAGTGAAATGTAAATCATTTTCTTTCAAAATTAAGAATACAATTTTGTCTTGTCACTTGTCTTGTGATATTGATACACTGATCAACGAATTGTCCCACAGTGATATTATTTCGTTCTGTCTGAGACTGAGTATCTTTCAATTAACCATAGACTGATACCATGATTTATCTAGCATAGAAAGATTAATTACATGATAACTTTAAACGATCATATCTGAAGTAGACAGGGAATATGATAGCCATAATGCTGCATTTCAAAACATTGTAACTTACATGTCAACCATGTAGTTTCCCTCCACCACCCGTGGTTCGCTTGTTCCAGCCGATGCTCGCAGGTTTCACCACAATGCATAGCCACAATGGTATTGCGGGCAAAATAACCAGCAGCCACGATATAAGTGAAATACTCTTGAAAACGGCGATAAACCCCATATATCATATCATATCATATCATCTCACCTCACTTCACCTCCCTCCCCACAGAGGTAGCTTAATTATGTCATCTTGATCAAACCTCTGTTAGGATAAGCCGAGTGTGCTGTCTAGAAAGGAAAGGAAGAAGCCTCATTGGTTGCAATCAAAAATTAGTTTCCCACGTGTTTTTCTTTTGGTTAAAAACTACCAACGGCTTTTTGGTGTAAGTTTTCCCCGTTTTTGGGAACTCCTTGATACCAGTGAACTTGAATCCTGAGAAAACAGATTGGATTTAGATAATTTAGGTTTTTCTTTTGGGAGGAAATGTACCAAGTAAATTTCTTTTTAAGTAATTAGTGACTTTCTGTTATTTTTTAGGTATCACCACATTCTAAAAGTGTAAATGTGAAAAGTGATCAAGAATCATTGATTTATTCTTTCTCAATCTGAATTTGACAATTTCATTTTAAATTTCGAACAATTATCAGTTTTCATAGTTAATTAAGTTTTTCAAATTATTTCCGATATGTAGATCTATCTTAAATATCAATTATTATCAAGAAAACCCCTTAAAATATTAATAGTTTGATTTGTTATGTATACACAAAAGAGTACGCCAACACAAGACAGGCTTCTGGCAAAAAAAGGCATTTGTCTCGGATAGTTCTGGTTGCTAGAATGCCCGTGGATAAGGGTTTTATCTATCATATATACCAACAGCTTTCACAAATATTCAATTTAACGGCATGCATTGCTTTTTTCAAAGTTTAAATTTAACTAGTTGCCTAAGTCAAACTTTTTGTGTGTGATGAACCAATCTGCGCCCTGCACGTGTTTCATAATCGTGAACCATGCAGAGCTAAAAGGATCAACTAGAAGGTTCTGTTGAGCAGTCTCGCACCCCTCTTATATTAGGATCAGAGTGGTTCTAATTTGAAATTATGAATATTTCATTCCCAAATGTTTCAATGACCTATATTTTACTTTAAAAATCATAGCTTTGCATAACAGAAACATTTTTTGTACATCTAAAATCTAAAAATCACATGACTAGTAACTGTTAGTGGTAACAAACTCTATATATTCTATATATATCCATTCCGATTTTTCCAAATTAAGGTAGCATTTTATAATTATTTTATAATTTCGCAACAACAAAAAGAAGACAATTCCTTTGAGTCATAATTTCCTTAAGCATAGTGACATTTCCAACAAGCAGTAACACATAGTGTTACCTGAAATTGAATCATCATGTGCGATCAAGTTAAGAGAACTACAAGTATGAGGCCATTTGAACCTTTTTACGAGGTCACAAATATAACTAAAAATATAATATATTTGTTAAATGGTAATTTTATATCTGTCTTTTATAAATACCGTATTTGTTGTATCTTGTTTCTGTGTTTTGAAAATATGTATTTCACGAATCATGATGGTTCAACTATGCATTTTATTCAGCCACGTGCGTTCAGGTTTTGCAAGTGATTTACCTGAATGAGGCAATTTGTCTGCGTTGGCTAGATAACGATTCACACAACTAGCGCTCTTTATGATGGAATTAGCCTGCAGGAACCGATCCACAAGTAATATACGGTGCCGTGATGACTGCTTGAATGTTGGACAACTGCAGAATGAGAATTACTAGTTTTAATGTGCGTCGTTGCCAAGTTTTCCTATTTGCTATTAGTTGTGGTGTCATGTTCGTGCAAAAACGAAAACATGGATACATTGTTCGATACCATATTCTTTTGCATTACATTGAAACATCTCATTAAAATCAGGCCAATCTTACTGTCGAGCCACTTTGGCTTCATTACGGTCCTGTGAGAAAGCCTTGCAAAACAACAAGGCAATTAAAAACAAATGATTTTACAAACTCAGAGGGATGTTGATCTGTTGATTGGTCAAACATATCGTAAGTAAAAAGTATTAAATTGATAACAATAAACAACATTTATTTGAGTTATTAAACATCAAGAAATGAGATTGTGTTTTTGAATAACTAAAAAAAAATAGCCAGTTATCAAAAAATGAGGTAAATGATTTTGAATCAATAAATAGTGAAACTATCCATAAATGGCTTCCATACACCAACTTGATACAAGACATTGTTATTTATGGCCCGATTTCAGCCATAATTATCGCTGTGTTTAATTTTTTACGGCGGGAATCTGCTTTATAATAGAACATTGTATAACATTAACATGATTTGACTTCTATGAACACACAAAAAACAATTTCAATAAAATATTATATAAGCACCAATGACCATGGAAAATTAAATAAATTTGTTTTTACATGACGTAAGTAAAAAGATCATGAAATTGGTCGTTTTCTTAAGATTTACTTATTCAAAAATATCTCTACCATAACTTACAATGTTTGAGGTTATGGAGAGACGTTACATTCCTTAACAATCCCATACAATTGACAGTAGCACGGTTTTAAGAAGATGAAGGTTTGCTATTGCTCCCTTTATTCAAAGTTTACGTGTTCTTATCAAGTTTTCAAATTATTTTGTATAAATAACATGATTTATGTAATCACTGGAGACGTGTTTGTCGAAATGTTGTAGCAGAGATATCTATTTGAAATTTTATATCGGAAATGAGGACATCTTTATTTTTGACATTATTCTGTTTTATGGTAATGCAACAATTGTCACCTGTATACCACATACATGTACATTGTATTTTAAGGGTAGATATGAACATGAAGCATTTTGCAAGTACTTTATATAACATGAATTTTGGTCGTAGAAAAAAAGATACATTGATTCGGGTTATTTGTTACACCAAAATCAGGAGTAATGGTATTAACCTTTTTGCCTAAAATTTTTAAAATAAAATAAATCCAAAATAAACAATACATAATATATGTTTATGACTTATGACTACACGAACATATTCATGATATATACATATATTAAAAGTTAACGATGTACCAAACTTGATTTAGTGTTTTCAACAAAAGCAATTTGAGTTTTTTCCTTTTAATAGCCAATTTGATCCATGCTAAAGGACAGACTGATCTTGTGTAAGGAGAGATATGGATCCTGACCTAAGCTGGGTCAATCTTCTATAACTGGTCAGCAAATACTGAACATGGAAGTCAAAACAGTTAGAACCACTCCATAATGGTAAGGAAGCTTGAAGCAGGAGTTCATCGATTCAGACTGTTTGTTTTGGAAAGATAGGGCTTGTCACTCTGTTAAGCTCAATATGAGTTTATGATGAAGTATGGTAGAATCCTTTACCAGAGTCATTGATTTACTGTAGCAAGAGGATTTCAGTTTTGTCCATTGTGTTGAAAAACATGCCTCTATGTGTTAAGCAGACTAGCCAAGCTTAAAATTGTTCAAAACGTGAAGAACAGAAATAACTATTGGTGATAACAACTGTTTAAACAAAATATTTTTCAATAATTGATTCAATACATGAATTTGTAGTCCACCCCTTTACTTGATGCTTTCATCTGAAATTTACCTTTCAATGTTCCAACTACATGTTGGTCAACAATAGATGTAACCATTACTAAATTAAGTTTGATATTGATAAATGTCAAGATCACAAATGGTTTCATTCTTATTATGTGTCATTATAAACTGCAAACAAAGTCCTTAAAAGCCGTTTTAAGTGATTGTATTGATGCCTGACAATAGAACCAGATACCATGTAATGTCAGTGAAAAATTCACATGTCTTTAGCAAAAGAGTGTTCAAACACGACTACAAGTTTTATTGTTGTGTTGTTGCTTTTATTTGTCAACAAGGTTTCTGTCAGAGAGAATAGCTTTATGGCTACCGCATCCTACAAATCTTGTTTGGCATTCTCCTAAAATTAATTGTTTAAGTAAGATCGCGAAACTCACACAATCCCCCCACAATACATTTGAGGCGATGACAAGTCGTAAAGTTTGTAACTACATGTATGTACTCACAAAAAATAAATAAATTGAAATTGATTTTTTTTTAGAATAAACAAATTGTTTTAAATGTGAATTGAAAAAAAAAAGAATAAAAGAAACCAACCATAGGTCAATTGTTTCTATAAGTTTCAAGCATCTGCAAAGTTTGTTGTATTCATATGGAAGTCAAAGCAAGTGTTATTATTATCGAGTTTATTAGGTCTGTCTGAAGACCTATTGTTTTTTTCAGGATTCTTATAATTATTATTTTGTAACACGTTTTCGTGGGTGCTAGCCTGTGTTCTAACTTAGATCGTTACGAAGCCTGATTTTTTAATTTCTGTTTCATTTTCGTTATCTCCCCATAACGTCAAAGTTTAAAGGAACCCCAAATCCTGCCGTCTATTTTGAGCGGTTTTTGAGCTACAGCAATTTCAAAATAAACTTTTGAAGAAATAGAAACCTGCCGCGTCACATTCAAAGGGGTACAGCTCTGTTAGGAAGTGTCCAATTTTAAATCTGTTTTTAACAATCTGTTCAACACTGAGAATTTTAGTTCCAGAACTGCAACAGATGAAAATTTTATCATAAATGTTTTGTTAAGCAGATGTAATCATTAAACAAATAAAACTAGAAAATATTTCCCAAAAAATCTTTTTCAGGCTATTACAGGTCCCTGAAATTGCGATTTTGTGAAAATTCTCCACTGGGATTCGAACCCGGGTCTCCGGCGTGAGAGGCAAGCATGCTAACCACTACACCACTGTGCTCCACACAGTCTACAAATCCTTTACTGATAAAGGTATCTCACATTTGATTATACCTACACATGCACTATTTCAAAAACAACATTTGCCATGCTACTCTTTTTGATAAAAAAAAGTTGATAGTTAAAGAGCTAGAAAGAAAAACATCGAGTAGGGATTATCTAAACAAATTATACACATTTTTATGTGGATAACCAAGATTACCATTTTTTTTCTTTAATACATAATTAATTAATAAAATATCAATAGTTAAAGTGTTAAATAAAACAGGGATCTGAAACGCCACAAGAGTCTGAAACAGTCATTGCATTACATTGAAACCTCTGAAACTCTGAAACGGTGAGAGATAATTCAGCTAAATTTATTTCTGCTTCTTGGAATAATATACTCTTTGAGAAAAATGCATTTGAAGGTCAAACAATGTGTGAAGGTCACAAAGTAGGTCCTGAAGACCTACTCGAAAGTACAGTCGCGGCAGTCCTAGTTTTAGTTTATCTGAAGTTAATTCATTTTTCCTATGTCATGATTTTATTTAGTTGTTATAAACAATTTACGATGATAGCAAGCTCATCCACTAAAACACAATATAACACATTTTATCAGTTTAGATTGTAATGTGCAAACACGGAAAATAGTCTAATTATCTATAAATTATGCATTGTTATCTATACAACAGAATGCTTTCATATTTACTTTCGTCTCAAATGTCTCGATGAAATATTGTATACGCATATCAAACAAAGTCAATACGCATTTCTCACACTTGTTCAATGATAGCCATGAATCACAAAGTTTAGATCAAAATAACTGACACGATTTATAAGATCCTTGACCCGGACACAAAGTGCGTCATAGAACGTCTTGATTGAAACAATATGTCTAGAATAGGAATTCAGAAATTTGATTAGGTCAACTTCAGTCATGTGCTAGTCTAAGTAATAGAAATATTTGATAAAGCGACAATTATCACAATAAAGATAGACTTTTTAAAGGGGCAGCAGTACGTTTTCAGGGGCAATATAAGGTGATGTCAGGAAAATGAAAATAAATGGTTCCAATTGAAAGACAATTTATTCAAACTAAATGGGGCATTAAGAAATCAAAAATTAAGCCATGTGATTTCGTTTTCTTACACAAGGTGAATAAAAGATGTTCACACAAAAATGGCTGCCAGTGGATTGTATGTGAATCTTTATAATTTGTTCTCTGACTATGAATCATTGGTCGGTGTAATAAGATTGTTGACCCTATCAAAGTAATACATATAGCATTAACGTAAAATTATCAGTGAAAAATTGAAAATATGAATTTATCAAAAAACGTGCTACTGCCTCTTTTAAAGGGGCAGTAGCACATTTTTACGGGGGATATAAGGTGATGTCAGGAAAATGAAAATAAATGGTTCTAATCTAAAAACAATGTATTTAAACTAAATAAAGCAGTAATAAATCAAATATATAATGTTAAGTTAAGCCATGCGATTTATTTTCTTACACAAAATGAATTAAAGGTGTTCACACAAAAATGGCTGCCAATGGATTTTATGTGAATCTTTATGATATGTCCTCTGACTATGGATGATTCGGTTTGTGTAATGAGATTTTTGACACTATCAATGTAATATATTTAGCATTAACGTACACTTATCAGTGAAACATTAAAAATATAAAATTGTCAAAACACGTGCTACTGCCCCTTTAAAGGGAGAAAGGATTAAAAAGATCATTTTAAAATCCTGATTTGTTTTCCTGAATTTTAGCAAGAAGTGCGTTTGCCTTTTAGATTTTGATAACTGTTATTGATGACGTGGTTTTGTACAATTATTTTCAAATCGAATTTTAATATATTTATATTTCCACATAGAAATATTACTCTTAAAGAACCAACTACACACTTTTATAAAATAAAATCCTTTCCGAATCACTATTTATGTCAAATTTATAAAGCTTATTAGTATGCTTGGACACAATCAAATTACAAATAAAAAAAAACTCTTGACTCTTGTTTGGCAGGTTGTACAGCCAACCATAGCAAACGTTATGTAATTATCATATCTATTATCACCATCTCAAATTCCTTTTTCTAAACCCATATTAAGACTGTTATGTATAATCAGTTTTATGTTGAGTGAAAGAAAACCTTTTTAAGTTCGGTAATACATATCAATATTAAGGTGAGTAGAATTGATAAATTAGTGCATTCTATGCAGACTTGAATATCTGCATTTCTTATGGAAATGGGATAGAGACAATTTATTTACGAAACATATTTTCCAATATCAACAAAACTGCAATCTTGCAGCAGCCCACAGAATTTGGGAATTGAGTGACCTGGTTTTATGGATATGTTGACATAGATCTCATTCTTCCATTGTCGCCGTAACATGGCCTATCCTTATTAACAAACAGTATCAATCGATATGAGCTGGCATTAACTTACTTGCATCTAGAAGAGAGTTTCGATAGTTTTGAGTGACCTTCCTGCACTGTGTTTACTCATATTATCAGCACAACTTTCAATCGCCAAGTTCAGTTCAAATCCAATGCCTTGTATGACATCTTTCTAAGTCTTAGTAAACCTATCTCCAATAAAACACGCTATCATCTCATATTGAGTCTAGCTAGATGCAGTAACAGGTCGTGCAAGCTCTGTATGCAAAACGGATTCCCAAGGTTTATATTATTATATTTTCTTCAATTCCTTAACGGTTTTGTTGAACACAATCCAGAATATAAAATATCTAGTAGCGCTTGGAATTATAAGAAATTTTGAAAGTTGAAAATTATATAAACACTAGTGAAATCATATAAATGAAAGAAATGCTTTGAATGGATCAGTTGGGTTTCTAACAGACCGAATAATTTGACAACATGGCTATCCACTCAGATAGGTGTCAGGAACGGGTCACGTTTCTTACCAACACAATTACGAGGGCGTAGTACAATTCACAGGACACAACTTTTTCAGATTTACAGATAGTCACTTAATTTCTTTAGGTGTTTACGCTCGTAAAGTCATCTTCTCCGACCATCAGCAGGCGACTTGTTAACAAGTCTTTTCAACAGTGTTAAGTTATTACAACATGGCAAATATATAGGCAGAGATGCATAACAATGTAACAATGTGCAATAGACATTGATTACTTGGTAAGTTGGTTAGTGACAAATACGTCTTTTTACATGAAGAAAAGAATATAACACATTTAACAGACCACTGAGAGGTAAAAGTAACATTCGGAAGATAAACACATAACTTTCTTGTTGCTAATTCAAAATTAAAATTTTCACAAGTTAGGCCGAGTTTGTAATCATCACAAACAAAGCAGCAAACACTTCCTTTCCATTATTGATAAACAATCTCAATAGCTATCGCAATAGTAGTCTGCAAAAGACTCTCACTATTGCAATGGTTACTCAAAATAGACTATTGCTGTCGCGATAGTCTCTTAAGGGTCAATAGTCACCTCTATTAACAACACTCGTACCTATATATCGTGCCATACATCAATATAATGTTCTCTATACAACATACTGATATATTGACTATAGAGCAATTAAACTTCAAAGATGACTTTTAATTAAATTATTACATATATTGATATACATATGTTAATGAAAGATACACGAGATGATGTCTAGGTATGCCATTATATCATTGTAGATAAGGATTGCAACTAAGTATCAACGTGTGGTCTGACTCAACAATTGATAACGCTTATCAAATAATATTTTCCTTGTAGATTATGAAGCGAATTTGACATTAATTATGGAATGATGTCATTTAATCAAAATAGAATAGATTCAGTGCTATACGAAAGTCATTTTGCTTCCAATCATGTCATTTGAGCAAGGCGAAAAATTAGAATGGATTGGTATCAACTTTAGTCGGACTCAACAGTTGTCAAATGACACCCATGTAGATTATGATGCAAAATTTAAATTAATCATGACATGTTGTCATTTCAGCAAAAATATAGCTACCACTCATTACAAAAGTATGTTATGTCCTGTTAGCAAGGCGTAAAAATAAAATGAATTTGTATCAACCTTTTATATTGTTCCAAATGTTTACGTCTCCTGGCTATCTAAGAACAAGGAAACCTTTAGGTAGTCCAAACATCTTGCATTCCTTACTAAACACCAGACATTAGGAAATCAAGCTGCCTGTAGTCTGAAAGATGACTTTACGAGCGTAAACACCTAAAGACATTACGTGACTTTCAGTCTCGCTGTAAATCTGAAATAGTTCTGTCCTGTGAATTGTTCCACGCTCTCGTAATTGTGTTGGTAAGAAAGGTGTCACGTTCCTGACACGTATCTGAGTGTATAGCCATGTTGTTAAGATCAAATTATTCGGTCTGTTAGAAACCAAACTGATCCATTCAAAGCATTTCTTTCATTTCTATGATTTCCAGTAAGTGTTTATAAAATTTGTAACTTTCAAAACGCCATCTTAAATTATTATAATTCAAAGCGCTTCTAGATAATTAACGTTCTGGAAACCGTTAGGGAATTAAAGAAAATACAAATAATATACACCTTGGGAATGCCTTTTACATATAGAGCTGACACGACCTGTTACATTATCTAGCTAGACTCAATATGAGAGGATAGCGAGTATTATTGAGGCTAGGTTTACTTAGACTTAAAACGATACCTGACAAGACATTGGAATTAAATTGGACTTCCCGATTGAGAGTCGTGCTGATAATATGAGTCTATTGAGTAAACACAGTTCACTAATCTATCGAAACTCTCTTTAAGATTCGAGTAGATTAATGCCCACAGAGGCAGATCAAGTCATGAAATGTTGATACAGCCTCTGTTCTATTACGCCGAAATCCGTGGGTTCCTGCAGTTTCCCCTGGCAGAAAAAAATTGCACCACAACCCATTTGAATTTTTTTATCAAATGACAACGCTTCTCGCATGTAAAGGGTTGTTTATATCACAATGCCTTCGCCATGATTCAGTACCCAAATTGATGATTTAAGAACAGCGTCGCTGACTGCACAACTAACTTTGATTGTCTCCAATCAGGCATCTCCCATTCTATCCAACAAACTCCTAAATGTAACAGGAGAATATGCCTCCGTAAATAAATTGCCTCTGTCTTAGTTCCATAAGAATTGCAGATATTCAAGTCTGCATAGAAAAGAAAGCACTAATTCATTAACTCTTGTCACCATAAAACTGATATGTAGTACCAAACTTAAAAGGTTTTCTTTTACTTAACATAAAACTGATTATACAAAAAGGTTTTAATATGGATTTAGAAAAGGACTTTGAGATGATGATGGTAAAACATGATATTTACATAACGTTTGCATTGATTGGCTGTATAACCTGCCAAACAAGAGGGTTATTTATTTTAATTTTTTGTCCAAACATACCCATAAGCTTAATAAATTTTACATAACTATTGATTCGGAAAGGATTTTATTTTATAAAAATGTGTAGTTGGTTCTTTAATAGTAATATTTCTATGTGGAATTATAATGTGAAAACTCGATTTGAAAATAAATGTACAAAACCAGGTCATCAATAAATGTTATCAACGATCACACAAATCGAAAAGACAAATGCATTTCTTGGTAAAATTCTTGAAAACAAATAAGGAATTCAAAATGATCTTTTTAATCCTCTCTCCCTTTTTAAAAGACTATCTTTATTGTGATAATTGTCGCTTTATCAAATATTTCCATTACTTAGACTAGCATATGACTGAAGTTGACCTAATCAAATTTAAGGATTCCTATTCTAGACATATTGTTTCAATCAAGACGTTCTATGACGCACTTTCTGTCCTGGTCAAGGATCTTATAAATCGTGTCAGATATTTTGAGCCAAACGTTGTGATTCATGGCTATCATTGAACAGGTATTAGAAATGCGTATTGACTTTGTTATGTGTAAAATATTTCATGTAAGACAATTGAGACGTAGGTTAATATAAAATCATTCTGTTGTATAGATTACGATGCATATTTATTAGAAAATTAGTCTATTTTCCGTGTTTGAACAATACAATCTAAACTGATAAAATATGGTATATTGTGTTTTTAGTGGAATGTTTGATGTTTGTCTTTCTAGCTCTTTAACTATGAAATTTTTTTTATCAAAAACAATAACATGGCAAATGTTGTTTTTGGAATAGTGCACGTGCAGGTATAATCAAATGTGAGATACCTTTGTCAGTAAAGGATTTTTGGATCTTTGAAATGCGCCAAATATTAGAATTTTCACAAAATCGCAATTTCAGGGACCTGTAATGGACCAAAAAAGGTTCTTTTTGAACAAATTGATATCTTTATTTGGTTAATGATTACTTCTGCGTAACAAAACATCAACGATAAAATTTTCATCTGTAGCAGTTTTGGAACTAAAATTTTTAAAGGAAAATAACCCTTGAATAGGTTGAAAAATTAGCAAAGAGGTTAAGAAATTGAACATGTCGATATTAACTGTTACATTATAATGATTTGTAGAGAATTGTTTGCACAATCATTGGAGAACAGATAGCTAAAAACAGATTTAAAATTGACATTTTCTAATTGAGCTGTGCCCCTTTGAACGTGACGCCGCGAAACCCTTTTCTTTCAAATGTTTATTTTGAAATTGCTGTAGCTAAAAAATCGCTCAAAAAAGAGGGCAGGTTTTGGGGTTCCATTAAACAGCATTCCTTCAGCTTTCGAATGAGCAATAGCAGGCGTCTTTATGTATTGCAGTTAGTGAAGAGATGCTCTATCATTATGGCGCAATCGATGGAGAATTGTTGCCCACATTTACGTGTAGGTTTTATTAAATTATCTCCTTTTGTTACTAAAATAAGTACATTTAGGTTTGAACCTTGAGGTTATGGGGAGATAACGTGTTGTTCACATGAAACAGAAATTCAAAAATCAGGCTTCGTAACAATCTTAGTTAGAACACAGGCTAGCATCCCTGAAAATTTCATTGGCGGGCTGGTTACTTTGGAAAACGTGAAACAAAATAAAAATGATAAGAATCCGGATAAAACCATAGGTCTTCAGACAGACCTATTAGACTGGCGTCTTAATTCCATTCTTTGCTATGACCTCCATATTATAACACACTTTGCATTTGCTTGAACCTATTCTTATAGAAAAAATTTACCTACGGTTCATTCCTTTGTTCTTTCCTTTTTTCAATTCACTTTTAATCGATTTGTTTATTCTATAAATTTGTCGATTTCAATTCTATTTTTTAGAGTACATGGTCAGCATAGTTAACAACCTTTCGACTTGTCATCGCCTCAAGTATTGTGGGAGGGAATTTCGCAATCTAACTTAAACAATTAATTTTAGGAAAATGCCGAACAAGATTTTTTGGATGCGGTAGCCGTAGCTCTGACAGAAACCTTGTTGATAAAAAAAACAAAACAAACATAACAATAAAACTTGTAGTCGTGTTTGGACTCTCTTTTGCAATAGACATGAAATTACATGGTATCTAATACTATTGTCAGGCATCAATACAATCACTTAAAACGTTTCTTAAAGACTTTGTTTGCGGTTTATAATGACACATAATAACAATGAAACCATTTGTAATCTTGAAATTTATCAATATCAAATTTAGCAATGGTTACATCTTTTGTTGACCAACATGTCGTTGGAACATTGAAAGGTAAATTTAAGACGAAAACACCAAGTAAAGGGGCGGACTGCAAATTCATAATTGAAAAATATTGTATTTTAAACGGTTTTTATCACCAATAGTTATTTCGGTCCTTCACGTTTTGAACAAGTTTAAGCTTGGCTAGTCTGCTTAACACATAGAGCCATGTTTTTCAACACAATGGTCAAAACTGAAATCCTCTTGCTGCAGTAAATCAATGACTCTGGTAAAGGATTCTACCATACTTCATCATAAACTCATATGAATTAAACAGAGTGACAAGCCCTATCTTTCCAAAACAAACAGTCTGAATCGATAAACTCCTGCTTCAAGCTCCTTAACCATTATGGAGTGGTTCTAACTGTTTTGACTTCCATGTTCAGTATTTGCTGACCAGTTATAGAAGATTGACCCAGCTTAGGTCAGGTTCCATATCTCTCCTTTCACGAGATCAGTCTGTCCTTAAGCATGGATCACATTGGCTCTTAAAGGGGAAAAACTCAATGATCGAATAGTTTTTATTCAAAACACTCAATCAAGTTAGGTACATCGATAACTTTTAATAAATGTATGTATTTAGTCCTAAAGGGGCAGTAGCACGTTTTTAGGGGGGAAATAAGGTGATGTCAGGAAAATGAAAATAAATGGTTCCAATTGAAAGACATTGTATTTAAACTATATGGAGCAGTAATAATTCAAATATATAACGTAAAGTGTAGCTATGATCTTTTTACTAACGTAATGTAAAAACAAATTTATTTCATTTTCCATGGTCATTGGTACTTAAATAATATTTTATTGAAATTGTTTCGTGTGTGTTCATAGAAGTCAAATCACGTATATGTTATACAATGTTCTATTATAAAGCAGATTCCCGTTGTACAAAAGAAATGAAACACAGCAATAAGTATGGCTGAAATGGGGTCATAAATAGTTTTTAATAATGTCTTGTATCAAGTTGGTTGATGGAAGCTATTCATGGATCGTTTCACCGTTTAAAATCCCCATTTACCTCATTTTACAATAACTGGCTAATTTATTTAGTCATTCAAAAACTTAATCTCATTTCTGGATGTTTTGTAACTCAATAAATTTTATTTAACACCTTTTACTTCCGATGTGTTTTGACCAATCAACAGATCAACATCCCTTTGAATTTGTAAAATCATTTGTTTTTAATTTCCTAGTGAAAGTCCATTAATGCCTGCAATGATGCCTTGTTGTTTTTCAAGGCTTTCTCACAGGACCGTAATGAGGCACGACAGTGAGAGATTGGCCTCATTAGCAGCCCCGTCTAAGGACAGGGCTGCTTTCAGTGTTTGTGCAGTTTCCGCCGCCGCCGCGCTCATACTAATTGCTATAACTTTTTTCTACTAAGCTTTCCAGACCTTGTATTCATAACTTACTGCTTATACCTCGGGGGAACGATTTTGACATGTTCACTTTCAAGGTCAAATGTCAAGGTCACAGCAAGGTCAACATATATTGAGAAAATGGATTATTTTAACTTTTAACAGTTTAAAATGTTACATTAATGTTAAATTCAATGAAATGTATTCATTGATTACGTGACCTTGAGTGTCAAAAGTCAAGGTCACAAGAAAATGCCCAATATGCTGAGGCTTGTAGAAGGCGGAACAGGGTAGGCGAGATGAGATGTTTCAATGTAATGCAAAACATAATTATGATATCAAACAATGTATCTATGTTTTCGTTTATGCACGAACATGATGTCACGATAATGTCACAACTTATAGCAAAAAGGGAAACTTGGCAACTACGCACATTGAAACTAGTAATTCTCAATCTGCAGTTGATCAACATTCAAGTATTCATCACGGCACCGTATATTACTTGAGGATCGACTCCTGCAGGCTAATTCCACCATAAAGAGCTCTAGATGTGTGAATCGTTATCTAGCCAACACAGACAAATCAACTCATTCAGGTAAATCACTTGCAAAACCTGAATGCACATGGATGAATAAAATGCATAGTTGAACCATCATGTATCGTGAAGTACATATTTTCAAAACATAGAAACAAGATACAACAAATAAGATACTTACAAAATACAGATATAAAATTACCATTTAACAAATATCATTATATTTGTGACCTCGTAAAAAGGTTCAAATGCCAAAATTGTTAAATTACTCTTTGAGTCAAATAGGTCACCAAGTCCTTATAATACTTGTAGTTCTCTTAACTTGATCGCACATGATGATTCCATTTCCGGGAACACTATGTGTTACTGCTTGTTGGAAATGTCACTGTGCATAAGGAACTTATGACTCAAAGTTATTGTCTTCTTTTTGTTGTTGCGAAATTATAAAACATCTATAAAATGCTACTTTAATTTGGAAAAATCGGAATGGATATATATAGAATATGTAGAGTTTGTTACCACTAACACTAACTAGTCATGTGATTTTTAGATTTTAGATGTACAAAAAAAATTATGTTATGCAAAGAAGAATATCAAAACTTTATTTTATAAGTAAAATATAAGTCATTGAAACATTGGGGAATGAAATATTCAGTATTTCAAATTAATTTTAATTATGTATTTATTAACCCCTAAAACCACTCTAATTTAAGATGGATGCGAGACTGCTCAACAGAACCTTCTAGTTGATAGTTTTAGCTCTGCATGGTTCACGACTATGAAACACGTGCAGGGCGCAGATTGGCTCATCACACGTAAAAAGTTTGACTTTGAAAAAAACAATGCATGCCGTAAAATTGAATATTTGTGATAGCCGTCGGTAAATATGATAGATAAAATCCTTATCCAGGGACATTCTAGCAACCAGAACCCTCCGAGGCAAATACCGTTCTTTGCTAGAAGCCTGTACATGTCTTGTGTTGGCGTACTCTATTGTGTATACATAACAAATCAAACTATTAATATTTAATGGGGTTTTCTTGATAATTATGATATTCAAGATAGATCTACACATCAGATATAATTTGAAAAACTTAAGTAACTATGGAAACTGATAGTTGTTCGCAATCTTAAATAAATTACGGGTTTATCCGATATAATCTAATACCATGATAAAATACAACTGCATTCCAAATGGTTGTACAGCTATTGAAGACTCCAAAGCTTATTATTTTTATTTCTGATATAATGTTTCTTGATCACATTTCACAATGTGGTGATACCTGAAAAATATTAGAAAGTCACCAATTACTTAAAATGGAAATTTCTTGGTACATTTCCTCGCAAAAGAAGAACCTAGATCAACACCATTGTGGCAATGCATTGCGGTGAAACCTGCCAGCATCGGCTGGAACTAGCGAACCATGGGTGGTACTGCATTGAAATTCAGTGTAGCACTGCACCCTAACCTGACTGCCTGTAGAACAGTTCTCTACTGCAGACTAAGTTGCCGAGCCCCTGGCGGGATTCGAACCACGGACCTCCTGATCCGAAGTCGAACACGCTAACCACTGTGTTATCCCGCCCCCTGTGGGGAGGGTTACTACATGGTTGACAACGTTTTGAAATGCAGCATTATGGCTATCATATTTCCTGTCTACTTCAGATATGATCTGTTAAAGTTATCATGTAATTAATGTGTCTATGCTAGATAAATAATGGTATCAATCTATGGTGAATTAGACAGAATAATAACTGTGGACAACATTATTCAATGATCATTGCATCATTACCACAAGACAAGTGACAAGACAAAATTGTATTCTTAATTTTGAAAGAAAATGATTTACATTTCACTGATATATATTCTTCCTCTGATAGCGTTCACCTTTATGTCTTTGAGTCCAGATGTACACCAACCTTGCGGTCCAAGACTGTGTGAATTAAGGTGTAAAAGAAGAAAAGAGTGCATATCTTATGCCTTTGATGAAATGCACTTGTCATGTCGACTGCACGTGAACCTATGTATTATAAATAAACCCAAACCGATGCCTTCAAAACAAGGAAACACCCATAAATCTGGTAAATATGAAACATTTACACTATATGCAGCATGTGTCAAATTATAAAACATTTATAAAACGCTACTTTAATTTGGAAAAATCGGAATGGATATATGTAGAATATAAATCTGGTAAATATGAAACATTTACACTATATGCAGCATGTGTCTTAGGACATATTAATTAATTAATTAATTTTGCAATGCTACAGAATCAGGCATAATTTTTAGGTAGTTTTTACTTAGTTTATTCATTAATGAGACATGCATATGTTAACGAATTTCAGGGAAATCACTTAAATCATTCTTCAGACTTTCACATTATTTCGTTTTTACCGGGCAAGGCACTTCATCCACATTGCAATCAGTTCACCCAGCTGTATAAATGGGTACCTGAACATGGGGAAAGTACGGACCTTTATGGTCGCGCAAGGCGCTTAGTAGCTTGACTCGAAAATACAATTCCTTCAGGGTAATAATATACATTGAACAGCCATTGTATCCCTGTTGAGCAGTCCTGGACTGGATACTAGGCGTTAAAATTATTATTATTATAATTAATCATGACATTTAAAAATGTAAATTAGATAAACTTATAATACTGCTACTTCACTGAGCATGGTAAAATCGAAATTTTAATGAAACCTGACTGCCGTTACAATGACTTCAAAGGACCGTCACAGAATAATCGCTCATTGTATATTACGGAGGCACAAAGAGAATCAAATACAAAATCTATAATAATTATTAATTAAGTACATAATAAAAATGAAGAGGGAGATACAATTATCATGTTTTTATATTAGACAAAATAAACTAATCGGCAAAGAAACTTATCACTCAATTAAAATTACTCTCATTAAATAACGAAAAGTGCTAAAAGCTTGAAATAAAGTCAGTATAGTATATCAACCAGTCCCAAAAACATTGAAAAACAGAAAATAGTATTTGACATAACCCGTAGTGCGCTCAAAACATTTTAAATGAGAAGGGGTCAAAAACAAAAATTACAGACCCTCATTTTGATAATCTTTTCACTCTAAAATCATGAATATTGGAAAGAAAACATCGGATCAGACTTAAATATGCTCAAGACAAGTGTAAGCACACAAAAATAACAATAATTAAACAAAACATAGAAGGATTGTGTGACGTCACCTAATGGCTCTTTCAGTATTCCTGTTTACCCTTAATCGTGGCTTGTTCATAGATTGGTGAGTCAGATTTGACTGAAGCATGTTTTGTGAAAGACTGAGTGTTCTTCAATCAGTGACAGGGCATAGGACCTTTAAATAGCTGTATATCTTTACAAATTAAGTCTATTCTTACCATTTAGCATTTGCAATAAATCAAAGTTTAGTGGTTAATGTAGGACCACTGATAAATCAAAGAGCTGTGACTTCACTTGTCCTTGGTCTCCTAGAACGTACGTCCAAAACGCAATACACACTTATAGCATTTGACGTTCATGACGTCACTTAAACAAAGTGTTGACGATGGTCAAATGCAAACGGGTATAAGTTTTCATATGGTAAAAATACAATTGTTTTTGCTGTTTTGGGATTGTCCAATATCTTGACATCTAATATCTATATTGAGAAAACAAATTGTAAATAAAAATTTGGGAACTATGGCAATTCTTCAAAAGTTGGTATCCGTGCACAGTATTTGTCAACTTTGAAATGCTTCTCACAATTTTGTGATCCGACTTTTGATGGGGTGTAGGTGATCTTTCTACAGTGGTGATGATCGTGATCCATAATTAGCTCTTGTTTGACATGTGTGTCACGTGACATGGCACCAATGGCAAAGTCACGTGATTTTCACCTTTTTTCATTTTCCCCAAAAATGCATCAACATTTGTTCTTTACAAGTTAAAGTACACAAATATAGGGATAATGTGCTTTTATTGCGATGGTTACTGTCAATATTTAAATAAAATATTTTTCTATATTTTCAGTTCAAAAGTGGTAAGTTTCTTTTGCCGATGAGTTTAGTTTCAAGTTTTTATTACAAACATCGAATACTTTCGATCGCATCCAATCAGGCAACTCACACATTCTAGCCCATAAACTCACCTAATTAGAATAGATGCCAGATACATGCTTATTTGTGAAAATACATATTCAAATAAGCTAGGCCTCACACTGTTTGAGTTGATGTATGAAAGTGCCAAAAATAAGGTAGAAAGAAAAGGCAACACAACACATTATGACTTTCATATATTAAGTTTCAATGAGCAAAGCCACCTACATGTAGTTCTTGAGGTCGGGTCCAGAAAAAAAATATTCTAAGTGAAGTTTTCAAGGAAACGAACACAAATATCAATAGGAAAAAGTTGAAAGCAAAAATGACACCACTACAGATCGTGTTCAATATGCTAATTTAATGAGTTAGGTCGTAAGGTATTGCATTGTTGGTCCAGAAAAGAATAGTCTGCATTGACGGACGGTCGGACGGAGGTAATTTCTATATCTGATGAAACTTTGTTTTGCAGCAGATAACAAATGAATCATGTCAAAAATACTCCTTGAGCAAACTTTAAATTTTCCAATTCCGTGAAGACGGGGCTGTAGGAGACTTGTCAATAATTAGAAAACTCTAAATTATGATAAAATTATAAAGTGATAGGAGAATTAATTAACACTGTAACTACATTTGTAAGCACTAACCTTCCTTATCCATAGATGTGGACACTTCAAGCAAGGAAACTCCTGTTTGGGAATCTGCTGCAGAGAAACGATTTCTTAAACATGTGAAACAAGGAGAGTTGGCCAATATGCGAGCAATGTTGTTCATGAATTTGGTGAATATCAACTGTTCCTCTGAGGTTGGACTCACAGCAGTTATGGTAGCAGCACTATATAAGAGAGAGAAGATCTTTTACTTTCTCCTAACAACAGGATGTGATCTGACAGCAGTTGATATATACAGGCGAACTGTGTTACATTATGCTTGTCGTGGAGGTAGCATGTACATCGTTAAGGCGTTGCTGAATAAACAGATTACGAATATAAACTGCAGGGCGAAGTATGGGGAAACTCCTTTGAAATATGCTGTTAAATATGATCACAGAAAGATTGTGAATTTGTTGATTGACAGAGGGGCAAACTATAAAGTCTTAGATGAACACATGAATAATATACTGCATGTTGCATCTGCCGCGGGGAATATGATGATTGTGAAGGATGTTGTGTCATGTAAGCTTGTTGATATAGAATCTAGAGGGAAAAGCAGGAGAACTCCCCTGATGATTGCTATAAACCATGGTCACATGTCAGTTTTTGACCTCTTAAAGGATTTGGGTGCTGACAGTTTAAAGATAGACAAATTTAACAACACTATTTTACATTTGGCGTGTATGTTTAAAGATAAGACCATGGTGAGTCATATTCTGTCACTCAAAATTCTTAACATAGACATTAGAGGATACAAAGGCAGAACTCCTTTGATGACATCAGTGAAGTATCATCAGAAAACAGTTTCAGAGCTGTTGGTGCAAAATGGGGCTGATATCAACGCAGTAGATCACTATAACCATAACGTGCTGCATATCGCCTCTGAATATAGTTCTGGAGATATTATTAAGTATATACTGTCGCACGATTTTCTTGGTATAGAATCCAGAGATCATATTGGGGCAACCCCTTTAATGTGTGCTGTCAAACGTGGTAGTACATCAATTGTGGGGTTGTTGATCGACAATGGAGCTGATATCAATGTTGTTGATGACAGGAACTACAACATATTCCATATTGCATGTAGATACAAATCTCTTAAAAGAGTGAAATACATCCTGTCTCTTAACCTATCATATTTAGAATGTAGGGAAAACGTGGGAAGAACCCCTCTGATGTTGGCCATTATCTACAATAATATTACAGTTGTACAATATTTAGTTAAACAAAAAGCAAATACCACAAAATCAGATGATCTTGGTTACAATGTCTTTCACTTTGCAACCAGTGTAGGTAAGTTAGAAATGGTTACGTACCTGGTCACTCTGAAAGAACTAAGGGGATTTGAACAGAGACAAGATAACGATGGAATTACACCTGTCCAAGTGGCAGAGATGAAAGGTCACTGTGACATTGTGTCTTTCCTCAAAGAATTTTGAAACTGCTAGATATAAATCAACAATTGATGTTCACTGCTGTAGTACTTTATTTACGCCCATGCTGACAGTATGAGGTGTCCATCTTCAAAGCCAATAATGATTTTTTTTCGCCTCGTTCATTAAACCAAACTGTTATTTTCATTTGAAACTCAAAGGATTGGTTTTACTGCTTCCAAATACCTACTGATTACAACTAACTATGATAGCTTTGCCTAGTGTTTTATAAGGAATTAAAGACGAAAAAAAAGTAGTTTTATCATTGTAATTGAAGATTGGCACAATTGTACTCTCATTTTCATTATGTGAATAATCATGTTCAAAGGAATCTTATTCCGTTAAATTCACTTACAAATGTATACAATGGACAAAACAAAGTTTTGCCTAAATATATTCCTTTAATTAGTTGAACTAGTTGAGTAAGTTTTTTTGCAACGATACATGTACATCTTAAAAATATACTTGCTACTTTGTATTTGTCTTTGACATTCATTCTTCAAAGGTTGAAATTTCAAGCAATATACCATTTTTGTAAAAGCTTTTAACTTTTGTCAATAGAGCATATGTTTTGCAAAAGATCATACTGTATGAAAGGTCACATTTCAAAGGATGTTGTGCAAAAACGTGTAAGCTCTCTGTGAAATGAGTTTTACATGTGCCTTAAGATTACAACAGTGCTCTGATCATTAAATTGGCACCGTCGTCCATATTTGTTGCCTTAAGTGTTAATAACAGATTTCCTCAGATCTTGGGAGATTGGACACATACTTCTTATATCTGTATATTATCAGGTTTGCATTTAATCATTTGAAAAAAAATATACTTGTAAGATGTGTTTTTTTTCTGACACCCCAACTTTTGGAACGTTCGGAGCAACGTAACACTCTTTTTATGTTCAGACTTAGACACCAGAGCCAAGATTTTCAAAGCTTTCTTATCTCTAAGATAGGTGTAAGTACCATTGGTTAACATTGGCTTACGACTATCTTAACACTAGAGAGCTTTGAAAATCTAGGCCAAGGTTTTGTATACGTGAGTCCTAATAGTCAATGAAACGATATTCAATGAAATTAAGGACAACAGTTTAAAACAAAAGAAATATATTTTCAGATATTCAGGATAAGTTAAATTTCTTTTTGATTATTAAGTGTCAATTGGTGCATAATAACGCAAGAAATGTCCAACAAGTGTTGGAGATCAATTAATCATGATCATTTGTTCTACTAAAAAAATATGTCAGAGAAAAACAATATTTGCTTTGCTTTGACGCACCTATGACTTTCTCAACATCTACGAAGAAGAACTGCATTTATATTTGATTATCATATTGTTGATTATGATTTATCCTTATGCATTGGAGCCAGTGATACTACTACGAAAGTTTTACAGTAATTCTGAAATTTCAGAGAACCTTGTTATACTTGACTTATTGAGTCAATCAAAAGACGAAGTAACCCTTTGGTTCCTTTTCAATATCATTTAAGCCCAACTTGAAAAACATGTTAATAAAAAAGGCCACTACTAAATTATGTCCAAAAGTATAACAAATGCCCTCGAAATTGCATAGCAAACGTTTTCGGTTAATTCAGAATGTTATCATTGAAAGATCCTTGAAATTTGCTATATTCAAATCATCGTAGAGGTATAAGTACATGTACAGTAAATTATATTCCGAAAACTTTATCTTTGTATTTTGTTTTGTCGACCTGTACTTTCTTCTTCATGTTTTCTGATTTGGAGCTATATCAAGTAGCAAAATTTAAAAAATACATTTTATTATATGATTGAGGGTGAGATACCCTGTTCTATCAGTGAAATAAACCCTCTATCTGGCTACAGTGGCTATAACCTTTATCG
Source organism: Steromphala cineraria (assembly GCA_916613615.1). Lineage (NCBI taxonomy): Eukaryota > Metazoa > Mollusca > Gastropoda > Trochida > Trochidae > Steromphala > Steromphala cineraria. The sequence goes on from OU744733.1 coordinate 44,520,201, forward strand.
TCACTCTACTGAGTGGTGATAAACTTTATCACCACTCGAGTGACGTCAAGTTCAAGAGTTTGACGTCATGTAACAATGGTCTGACGTCATGAATTCTCATATGACGTTACACTGTTACCGCGGTGACGGGCTCTTCCAAGCGGCCGCTCAACATGAAATTGGCATTTTTTGGACGTAATTAGAAGGATTTCATCATATAATATATAGAATATCTGTCAATTCTTGACAAATACCATGCTTTCTACCTCACTCGATGAGATAAACATGGTATTAGTCAAGAAAAGACAGATATCCTCTATTTACTACATTTATTTATATTATCAACGTCAAGGATTTTTAAAAAACTTTTAAAAATGACTTAGATTAGCTATAATCATCTCCAGCTGGTGTATATGATGACGGTAGGTCACTTAATTTAATCTAAGTGTTATTCTCGACTATGAAAGCTTCTTGTGACGTAAATGCAGCCCCGGTCAAGGATCTAGTCCTGTCTAGTGTCTGAGCTGCTGTGTCAAATTAAGCATCATGAGTCAGGGATACGTGACTGACCTTGTAATGATAAAAATATGAACCACATTTATATCTTATACCAATCTCATATTACATTAAGTTGTGTCCAGACAGAGACATTCAATACTAAAAATACGGAAATTCATATTCTTTCAATGATGAACAGTTTTGAATGCCTTTTTATATGTAATGTGTTTTAAATAAATTTATAATGCGATGAAAAAAGCAAATAACCAATTTCAACTAGTGTTGTCTAATTTTCACCCACAAACAAGACATAAAACAATATGCAACATTGATTAGATGGATTCTTCTCCGTTGATTGGCTGAATATTGCAAAATCAAAATCACAAAGAAAAAGGATGTTACCTGTGTATAGAAAAACATTAAAGGGGCAGTAGCACGTTTTTTGATAATTTTATTTTCTAAATTTTTCACTGATAATTGTAAGTTAATGCTAAATGTATTATTTTGACAGTGTCATAAATATCATTACACAAGCCAATAATCCGTAGTCAGAGGACAAAGTAAGAAGATTCACATAAAATCCATTGGCGGCCATTTTTTGTAAACACCTTTAATTCATTTTGTGTGAGAAAATGGAATCGCACGGCTAAACTTTACGTTATATACTTGAATTATTACTGCTCCATTTAGTTTAAATACATTGTCTTTCAATTGGAACCATTAATTTTCATTTTCCTGACATCACCTTATATCCCCCCTAAAAACGTGCTACTGCCCCTTTAAAGATTTATATATCTCTAAACTAGATTCATATAAAACTCCCTTGTACTGATTGTAAATAACGAATATTATCATAAAAAAACACCAAAATATGTTTTTTGAATTTGTGTTTAAAAGCATCCAGTGCTATTGATTATGAACTTTGTTCGAATATGCAGTGTCCTTTAATGTTAATTGAATGATAGTAACGATATGATATTATTATGACAAAGCAGCATAGTGTAAATACTGTTTTCCACAAGTATACTTAAAAAACGTCCGATTAAAAAGGAAGAAAACCCTAATTTAGTAAAAATAACCGAATAAGACATTTCAAGTTTTCTTAAACATTTACTTTTCTATTGCTGCAAAAGGCATCGCTGGATGTATCTATTAAAACAAATTTTCAATTCCTCATAGACAATGAAGACTGCAAAACCCCTGTGACGCAAATGGTTGATTCAAACAGAAATCCACTGTGACGTGTCAAGGATTATGGCGTCACAAGTGCTCGCTTACATGACGTCATTGTAAAGGAAACCTGCTGCGTCCCATTGATTGGACAGGTCGGCCTATGTTGATTAACTACCTCTTATATTGTTAAAGAATAGGATAATCACGGCAAACAGCAGAATAATTACTCTAAAGTTGCCAGTCCGATGTGTTCATTCGCAGTGAAGGGCATTACAATCAGAGGACCTTAAATCCATAAGTGAACAAGTTTGATTTCCTTGAGAAAACATTAGAATCGAATAATCAACATTTTCATTGTTGTTTTAATGTCACTATGTTTTATGATCTCACGTCATCGAATTTGACTAGAGGATTATTTCAAATCTTTGGATTCATCAAAATAGAAATGTCAGTTATTGTCTAAACTAAATTAATAATGAATTTGAATATTATGTAATGATTGTTTCTATATCCCTTGTTACCACTGAACTCTATACAAGATGTCAAATCCTGCAGACCATCTTGAGTCTTATTTTCTTATTTCGGTTACTTTTCATGTAATCAGATGGCTTTTACGATCCTGATACTCTAAGGGTGGCTTTCACTAGTACCATATACCTGCTACTTGAACTACAAACCTTAGATAATATTCATGACGAACTAGTTTGTAATTTTTTAAGGATAAAAAGACGTTGAAAAGTCGCATTATCATTGGAAGTGAAGATCGGCACAATTGTACTTTCATTTTAATTATGTGAATAAATATGTTCAAATGAATCTTATTTACTCAAATTCACTTCAAAATGCAAATTTTAAAATAAACTTGTTGCTTTGTATTTGTCTTTGAAAACAAATCTTCTAGGGTTGGAAATGGCAAAAAATAAACTATTCTATTTCTCTTGTTACCACTGAACTCTATACAAGATGTCCAATCCTGCAGACCAAGAAGGATCTTGAGTCTTATTTCGGTTACTTTTCATGTTATCAACTGGTTTTTACGATCCTGATAATCTAAGAATGGTTTTTACTGGTACTTATTAGCATGTTTAAACAAAGATGTAAAGATATTTATTGTCAAGAGTGGTCAGCCTCTGTGAATAGTTCAAAATATTTCAACACATATTCAACATTTGAATTTAGTATTATGCCAGAAATATACTTGCGAGTGTTGCCCTCGCTTTATCTGCGAAGAGCACTGACAAAATTTCGTTGTGGTATAGCTGGTTACAGGATACAACTATATAGAAGATCAAAAAGTGAATTCGAAGATACTTCCATTGCTTTGTGCCCTCACTGTAACAACAGCAAGTAAGAAAATGAATACCATGACTACTGGAATGTCCATTTTATAATGATGTACGAACTAAATATTTACCATGCTATTATAACATTAACCCAAAACAAGACAAATTCATAAGCCTAATGAATACATCATCAGTTAATATCATATTACCCTTAGCTGTGTTTTGTGCTAAAGTATTACCTGTATGTGAGAACAAAGGGTAGACAATGTAAAGGCGCTCCAGTATAATTGTAAATGAAAACAAATGTCACTGTATTCTTCGCCTCATGGCCATTTATACAAATAACATCTGTCTGTCTGTCTTTTCACTGGTACCATATACATGTACCTGCTACCTAAACTATAAACCTTAGATAATATTCATGACGAACTACATGTAGTTTGCAACTTTTTATTGATTAAAAGACGTTGAAAAGTCGTATTATCATTGGAAGTGAAGATGGGCACAATTGTACTTTCATTTTCATTATATGAATAAATATGTTCAAATGAATCCTATTTACACAAATTCACTTTAATACAAATTTTAAAATAAACTTGTTGCTTTGTATTTGTCTTTGAAAACCAATTTTCTAGGGTTGGAAATGGCAAAGAATAAACGATCTCAGTAAAAGCTTTCAACTTTGTTTTGCAAGAAAAGTCGTTTGAAAAGTCACATTTCAAAGCATGTTTTGCAAAAGCACGTAAGATGTTCTGTCAAATGAGTTTTAAATGTACCTTAAGATTGCAAAAGTCTTCTGATCATGAAATTGGCATCGGCTTCCGTGTGTGTTGCCTTAAGTGTTAATAGCAGATTTCTTCAGATCTTTGGAGGTTGTACACATACTTTCTATATCTGTATATTCCAAGTTAACATTTAATCATTTGAAAATATATTTACTTGTTACATATGTTTACTATTTGCTTCTGATCCGATAAAAGACTATTTGAGACCTTTGGGGGGGAGGTATTTTTTGACACATAGTTTTTTTTATTAGGGATGTGTTAATATAATATCAAACGATATTCAATGAAATTGAGGATAAGAGCTTGAGAAAAAGCAATATATTCTCAGATATTCAGAATATGTTAAATTGTCTTTTGATTATTAAATGACACTTGATGCATAACTTGAAGATAGAATGAGTCCCTTTCTGAACATAAGATCTCTTATTCTGAAATTTATTCAATAAATAAATGTTGATGTCGATAGTACTCTAATGATCAAAGGACACACAAAAGGTATAGCAGGAAATTTTCAGAAAGTGTTAAAGTTCAGTCAAATTATTATTTTTTTCTGAGAAAAAGATAATCTTCATACGTTTATGTTGATACAAGTTAATTCACGATTGAAGTTTCAATATTTGGTTCCACAGAGGCATTATTACGTGATAATGATATAATTATTGAAATATTTGCATTAACAAATAAAATCCTCAATATTTATATTCTCAATGAATGGAGATATACCTAAAATAGATGGAATCTATTTGAAATTATCATATTCTTTATTCTGATTTATCTTTGTACGTCGGAACTTATTATGCCATTACTAAAACTTTTATAGTAATTCTAAAGATACGGATTGATCAACTTCGAGCAAGATAGTTCTTAAAACATATTCAGAAAATATGCTTGCCTTCCTTGAAGAGTATTATTTAAATTGGACAAACAAATAAATAATACAGTGTAAGATATCGATAAGGTCAAGTACAAATGGTTTTACTATAGTGAGTTAGTTGGTGTTTAACGTGTTTTGAACAATATTTCAGTTATTAAACACGTGGGTTTTACTATAACAACAAGGTTTGACACATCAGTAGCTGAAAATGTATCCGTCTAAATCGTTCAATGCAGGGAAGATGATATCCATAATTAACCCTTACAATACCTGTTCAGAAAGAATACATTGCGAATAGCCGTTACAGGTACCAAAGAATATGGATTGTAACAGTAATTGATGAATGCACTATGAGGTGAGGTACTTGTGGTGTACATCCCTTGTTACCACTGAACTCTATACAAGATGTCAAATCCTGCAGACCATCTTGAGTCTTATTTTCTTATTTCGGTTACTTTTCATGTAATCAGATGGCTTTTACGATCCTGATACTCTAAGGGTGGCTTTCACTAGTACCATATACCTGCTACTTGAACTACAAACCTTAGATAATATTCATGACGAACTAGTTTGTAATTTTTTAAGGATAAAAAGACGTTGAAAAGTCGCATTATCATTGGAAGTGAAGATCGGCACAATTGTACTTTCATTTTAATTATGTGAATAAATATGTTCAAATGAATCTTATTTACTCAAATTCACTTCAAAATGCAAATTTTAAAATAAACTTGTTGCTTTGTATTTGTCTTTGAAAACAAATCTTCTAGGGTTGGAAATGGCAAAAAATAAACTATTCTATTTCTCTTGTTACCACTGAACTCTATACAAGATGTCCAATCCTGCAGACCAAGAAGGATCTTGAGTCTTATTTCGGTTACTTTTCATGTTATCAACTGGTTTTTACGATCCTGATAATCTAAGAATGGTTTTTACTGGTACTTATTAGCATGTTTAAACAAAGATGTAAAGATATTTATTGTCAAGAGTGGTCAGCCTCTGTGAATAGTTCAAAATATTTCAACACATATTCAACATTTGAATTTAGTATTATGCCAGAAATATACTTGCGAGTGTTGCCCTCGCTTTATCTGCGAAGAGCACTGACAAAATTTCGTTGTGGTATAGCTGGTTACAGGATACAACTATATAGAAGATCAAAAAGTGAATTCGAAGATACTTCCATTGCTTTGTGCCCTCACTGTAACAACAGCAAGTAAGAAAATGAATACCATGACTACTGGAATGTCCATTTTATAATGATGTACGAACTAAATATTTACCATGCTATTATAACATTAACCCAAAACAAGACAAATTCATAAGCCTAATGAATACATCATCAGTTAATATCATATTACCCTTAGCTGTGTTTTGTGCTAAAGTATTACCTGTATGTGAGAACAAAGGGTAGACAATGTAAAGGCGCTCCAGTATAATTGTAAATGAAAACAAATGTCACTGTATTCTTCGCCTCATGGCCATTTATACAAATAACATCTGTCTGTCTGTCTTTTCACTGGTACCATATACATGTACCTGCTACCTAAACTATAAACCTTAGATAATATTCATGACGAACTACATGTAGTTTGCAACTTTTTATTGATTAAAAGACGTTGAAAAGTCGTATTATCATTGGAAGTGAAGATGGGCACAATTGTACTTTCATTTTCATTATATGAATAAATATGTTCAAATGAATCCTATTTACACAAATTCACTTTAATACAAATTTTAAAATAAACTTGTTGCTTTGTATTTGTCTTTGAAAACCAATTTTCTAGGGTTGGAAATGGCAAAGAATAAACGATCTCAGTAAAAGCTTTCAACTTTGTTTTGCAAGAAAAGTCGTTTGAAAAGTCACATTTCAAAGCATGTTTTGCAAAAGCACGTAAGATGTTCTGTCAAATGAGTTTTAAATGTACCTTAAGATTGCAAAAGTCTTCTGATCATGAAATTGGCATCGGCTTCCGTGTGTGTTGCCTTAAGTGTTAATAGCAGATTTCTTCAGATCTTTGGAGGTTGTACACATACTTTCTATATCTGTATATTCCAAGTTAACATTTAATCATTTGAAAATATATTTACTTGTTACATATGTTTACTATTTGCTTCTGATCCGATAAAAGACTATTTGAGACCTTTGGGGGGGAGGTATTTTTTGACACATAGTTTTTTTTATTAGGGATGTGTTAATATAATATCAAACGATATTCAATGAAATTGAGGATAAGAGCTTGAGAAAAAGCAATATATTCTCAGATATTCAGAATATGTTAAATTGTCTTTTGATTATTAAATGACACTTGATGCATAACTTGAAGATAGAATGAGTCCCTTTCTGAACATAAGATCTCTTATTCTGAAATTTATTCAATAAATAAATGTTGATGTCGATAGTACTCTAATGATCAAAGGACACACAAAAGGTATAGCAGGAAATTTTCAGAAAGTGTTAAAGTTCAGTCAAATTATTATTTTTTTCTGAGAAAAAGATAATCTTCATACGTTTATGTTGATACAAGTTAATTCACGATTGAAGTTTCAATATTTGGTTCCACAGAGGCATTATTACGTGATAATGATATAATTATTGAAATATTTGCATTAACAAATAAAATCCTCAATATTTATATTCTCAATGAATGGAGATATACCTAAAATAGATGGAATCTATTTGAAATTATCATATTCTTTATTCTGATTTATCTTTGTACGTCGGAACTTATTATGCCATTACTAAAACTTTTATAGTAATTCTAAAGATACGGATTGATCAACTTCGAGCAAGATAGTTCTTAAAACATATTCAGAAAATATGCTTGCCTTCCTTGAAGAGTATTATTTAAATTGGACAAACAAATAAATAATACAGTGTAAGATATCGATAAGGTCAAGTACAAATGGTTTTACTATAGTGAGTTAGTTGGTGTTTAACGTGTTTTGAACAATATTTCAGTTATTAAACACGTGGGTTTTACTATAACAACAAGGTTTGACACATCAGTAGCTGAAAATGTATCCGTCTAAATCGTTCAATGCAGGGAAGATGATATCCATAATTAACCCTTACAATACCTGTTCAGAAAGAATACATTGCGAATAGCCGTTACAGGTACCAAAGAATATGGATTGTAACAGTAATTGATGAATGCACTATGAGGTGAGGTACTTGTGGTGTACATTCCGCCCCGGTCAAGGATCTTATAGTATAAACTAGATGGTTTAAACATATTTTATTCACAAAGAATAGGATTGGGAACAAGTTGTCCAACTTAGAACACCCTCTCCTTGGTATTTACAATATTGAACATACATAATATTATGTTTATACACAAAGATGACAGATACTGGACAGTAAAGGGGTACAAAAGAAAGACAATAACAAGAAGAGAACTGTATACACTTATAACGGTATTACTCAAATCGTTTGGTATCATGAATGAATGATTGAACTGATTTAAATACATGTACATTTTGAGAAAATGAAAGGTCTGCACTTCCCTCTAACAAAAGTTTAAGATCGATGAAAACATTTAAGTTACATGTGCGCTTCAGTGTTAACATGAAATTATCTCTCTGGTTTTGATATAGTGGACATTCAAAAAAATAATGATAAGAGCTCTCGATATTACCACATGTGCACTTGGGGTCAGTATTCATTCCAATTTTGAATAAATCCAAATTTAATGAACTTACAGAATACCGTAATTTGGTATGCAAAATATTTAGTTTTCTTTTACCACAAGAGAAATATTTAGGTGCACAGGTAGTACTATTAGTTATACTTTCTTTAAAATTCGAGATGGTTTTTGAAGTACGAATATTCTCTGGTAATTTATTCCATGCAGTTATTGTTGAAGGTACAAACGATTTCTGTGAATGCTTAAGCCTCGAGAACGGTATGCAAATATTTTGAGAGTTTCTCAAATTGTAATTTGTCTTTGAAGAAACGTTCTGTGGTAGTAGATCAGCAAGATATTGGGGTGTCATTTGATTTTGAATTTTGTACATTAGGTTTAATTTTCTTTTCATTCGACGTTCCTGCAGTGTTTCCCAACCAGTTTCAAAATATAGAAATTTATTTGAAGTATATTTTGGTAGGCCAGTAACTATCCGTGCTGCTTGTAATTGAATCTTCTCTAATTTGCTAACTTGTTCTTGTATACACCCATCCCAGACTTCGCTTGCATACTCTAGATGTGGTCTTATAAACATAATATAAATTCTATTGAGCGTATCTCTACATAAAACATATTTCAAACTTCGAAAAGAAGCCACCATTTTTACAACACTTTTAATAATATTTTCTATATGATCCGCCCATTTACTATTACTTGCTAGTGTTATTCCAAGATGTTTATGTTTTTCAACCATTCTTACTTCAACACCATCAAAATGAAGGTGTATCATGTTCTTATCATTTTTAAGCGAGAATAGAACAGCTTCAGTCTTGTCTGGGTTGTATTTTATTAACCATTTTTTACCCCAGATATTGAGCTTTTCCAAATTAGCGTTTAGTTTCATTTCAGTTAAATGATAATCCGTCGAAGAATAACCAAGGGATGAATCATCAGCAAATAGGCGGGTTAAACAATCTAAATTATCTGCTATATCATTTATATAAACGATGAATAGGAAAGGGCCCAATACTGATCCCTGTGGAATACCAGCTTTCAGTGTTCTCGGCTTTGAAATAGCTCCATTCACAAACACGCTTTGATTCCGATTGCTTATGTAACTTGCCAGCCAACCTAACAATTGACCATTTATACCATATTGTTCAAGCTTTAACATTAAACCTTGATGCCAAACTCGATCAAAAGCTTTTGAAATATCGCAAAACACCATACAATAATGTTCCTTTTTATCTAAGGATTCGCAAATTTGATGATAAATTTCGATTAGCTGATGTACAGTTGAATGACCGGGTTGAAATCCAGACTGATATTTATATAGGAGCTTATTTGTGTGAAAATAGTTGAACAAATGTTTAAAAACAACCCTTTCGAATACTTTGCCAACACAACTGATAAGTGAAATAGGTCTGTAATTTGACGCCAGAGTTGGATCGCCTTTCTTAAAAAGAGGCATGACATTAGCAAATTTCCATTGAGAGGGATAAATACCTGTTTGTAAGGACATATTAAACAAGAAACAAAATACATCGCTTATTGAATAGACAACATGTTTCAATAACAAATGACTAATTCTATCAGGCCCAGATGCTTTTTTCACATGTAAACATTTAATTACATCTTCAATTTCACTTTTAGTTATTATTAAAGTATCAAAAACAGCACCCGTACGCTTACTAAAACTGGGTAGGCATGCATTTGTAGTGTCCAATGTCGATATAGATTGAAAATATTCATTAAGTCTTTCCGCTTTTTCAAAATCCGAGAAGCAAGATGGACTGTCATGGTCATTGTTAGATTTAAGAGGAGGTATGCAGGTACTCGAGCCGGATTGTTTCACTAAATAGCGCAGAAGCTTCCAATAAGAGGTGTTATTTTCAATAAACGAATCAAGAAGAAAGTTATCTAAATTTGCATAAAAGTTTTCTTTTGCATAATACTTCATGTTATTCACTTTTTGTCGTTGCTTTTTGAATTTTGTAATATCATTTATGTTTTTTGTTCTTATCGCTTTCTTTCTCAATCTATCTCTTATCCTGCATTCCTTTCTTAATTTGGAATCAAACCACGGCTTGTCATTTGGTCTAATGGTGACTTTCTTTGAAGGGATGCATGATTTAAGAAAACTGTTAAATCTTTCATAAAATATTTGGCAAGCTTGATTGACATCTTGGCAATTGTTAAATAGACAGGTCCAATTTGCTTCTTTAATAAGGGCATTCAAAGTAGCATAATCACCTTGGTTGTAACATAAAACGTCTCTAGTATAAGCCATTTTCGTATTAATTGATGTAACCAATGTTATATAAGTACCTTTGTGATCACTTATTTGATTTTCAAACTCTGTAACTCCACAGTCAATATAATTGACATCATCACTTATTATTATAGGATCAATCAGAGTACTGGAATGCTTCGTGACTCTTGTTGCTTCAGTAATAACGTTTTTAAGGTTTTTGTTTAACATCAAATCTCTAAGGTGATTTCCCTTATTACATAAAAGATCGGCATTCAAGTCGCCAATGATCGCAATTTTACTTGTAATATCTAAGGCATTTTCTATAGAAATATCTAATCTCTTCCAAAATTCTGAAGAATTATATTCTGGTCTATATGCTAAGCAAAGTAAAAGTGGTTTTTCTGGCAAGTATATTTGTATCCAGATTGTTTCATCATAATTATTTTCCAACTCTTTCATTCTTTTAAAAGCTAAATTATTTTTGATATATAGAATAACCCCACCGCCAAAAGCGTTTCTATCTTTTCGAATGGGGTCATGATAACCTGACCATTTTAATGAATTGTCTATAATATTCTGATCTAAGTGAGTTTCTGTGAAACCAACTATCTGACAATCTGATAGATACTCGCATAGGTATTCGAATTTATTTCTTATGCTTCTCGTGTTTAAATGAAAAGTCGTCAATGTTTTCTCGTGAGTAGCACGCGTCTCAGGACCTGGATTCGATTCAATATCTCCAGCAAGCTGGAGTAACAATAGGAAAACAATGATTACACTTGTATTACGAAATTGGCTTTGTAGTACGCATAGAGAGGTGAAAACAATGCTTGTCTTACATGACACAGACAAAAGAGAGCATATAATACGTAACTCATGTAAAGGCGTACCAAATTGGCGAAAGTTACATGAATTGAATAATTGCATTGTTTTAGTCAAGCGCAAATATTTAGAACAAGTTTTACAATGAAATGTCCCGATTGCCACTCGATGTTGAATAACATTGTTACCCATTATCTAGTGGAAATTTTGAACAAAAACTTAACAGCTCATTGTGTGGAAATCGGGATAGTTCACTGTAAGGCGATAACACATTGTATTGTTGACATATGAAATGATATGGGAGTGCAGACCAAGCGATAAAATCTTCATTGTTTCGTGAAAGAGACAGGAATACAAATAGGGAACATAGATTCAAAACTAGTAGAATAGCACATAAAAAGAAATTTAAGAAATATGGCAAAAACATGGCAGAGAATATACAAATGTGGTTCTGGCATACTTTAGATATACAAATATATACACAGCAGACGTTATCCAAATATTTAATATATCTGCATATAAAGGGTTACGTTTATGTATAGGGTAATTTATATTCATGTACATTTTAACAAGTAACTTACAGTTTCATGAATCGATCCAGTCACTTGTTCGTACGTATTCCGATCAGGAAACAACATCACACTATGCACGCACATACTTATTCAGATCCTGTTTCGAATTCACAACTCTGATGGCTCCTTCTAGCTGTTCCAACACGAACACACGTCCGTCTTTTGTCCAAGTATTCTCGATCCACCTTGATCGCTTTAAGTCTCTCGCCATCTTAAACAACTTACTGCGATGTTGTGTCAAATCCTCGTTGATATACACCGACTCCATGGAATCACGCAGTTTCCTCCTGTTGGAATACACTTTGTTCCTATCATGGTAGCTCAGAAACTTGACAATTATCTGGCGCTTGCGTCCTGGAACACGTTTGCCTACCCGGTGGCATCTGTCTAGATCCGAGAGAGAGATCTCCTTGTTGAGCTTCTTGAGGGTATCCAAAGTCACCTTCTCGATATCCTCGCCTTCCTTCTCGTCTATTCCGCTGATTCGAAGTGAGTTTCGCCTACTGTATTGCTCCAACTCATCTGTTTTTGCGTGCAATTCCTCCCTCGTTGTCTTAAGCTCTTCTCTCAACTTTGTCACCTGATCCTGCATGGGCTCGATCATACTACAGGTAAAGTTGTAGATTACCTCCTTCGCTATCTCGTAGAATGTCTCGTGAAACTTCTGCTGTAGTTTAGGAAGCATGAGAGCAGCGGCCAGTTTGTCAGTCAGGACATCAATAGAGACGTTGTCTATGAAGTTGAATAGCGTTGAGGGATAGGAGATGTTGTGAGACTGGTTAGGACTTTCTTGATCTGATGATGGCGGATTTGTATCACCTGGCTGATCTTCGTCAGGAGTAGACTCCTTAGGCGTGCTTGTAAAGTTGAAGACGTCAGGCATGGTTGACTGTACAAGGGGCTTGGGCGTTTTAGGTGTCTTAGGTGGTACGGAGTCTGTCGGCGAGCCTGATGGCTTCCTCTTCTCGCTCGCGCTACGAGCTGTCGCTGACTTCACACCTTTGCGTTGGTTTCTCTCTCGGCTGGAAGGCATCTTCAAATTATAGAAACTTCTGCTCTTTACAATAAAGGTTCAAGGATAAGGTGCAAGGAACTATACAAGTGTGATTTTACCCTTACAATTGCTGTATTTACTTAAATATTTTCCACATAAGCGAGAGCGACGTTACACCCGACCTGTCAGTTCCGCCATCTTGGATAAGGTGTTTTGAACAATATTTCAGTTATTAAACACGTGGGTTTTACTATAACAACAAGGTTTGACACATCAGTAGCTGAAAATGTATCCGTCTAAATCGTTCAATGCAGGGAAGATGATATCCATAATTAACCCTTACAATACCTGTTCAGAAAGAATACATTGCGAATAGCCGTTACAGGTACCAAAGAATATGGATTGTAACAGTAATTGATGAATGCACTATGAGGTGAGGTACTTGTGGTGTACATTCCGCCCCGGTCAAGGATCTTATAGTATAAACTAGATAAATGTAGCTCAAAGCTTGAATGTAATGCAACACCATTTGTTCAATTTTGGTCTCCATGTCATATGCTGTTAAGCTAATGTTGGTTTATACGTCTTTCTTTTTAAAGCAGTTATCTGTACATGTACATGTGGAAGATTGCTACAGTAATTCCTTGAATAATGTCCACTTTTATGTTGAAAATGTTGACTTCCTGTGGAGAGAGAATGCTTACACACCAAAGTAAATGTGATCTCCGTTTTACTGTTGAGTTCTGCTATTGTAAAAAACTTAGAACGATTACTGATGGATGGGCAAGAGGAAGCCACTATCAAACGGTAATACATTTTGGCGACTTTTTAACAACTGATATAAAAATCGTCGTTTCTAGTTATTTTTATAACTCTTTGATTGATTTCACTTTGGTGGGTCAGTGAGGACGGAAAGTGCTCATCTCATATTATCATCAATATAGCCAGATAGTCAGACACTCACGAAGTAATCCCAGTAGAAGCAGGAGAAGTGAAATCTGTTTATAGGACGAGTTAGAAGCATTGGTCACATCGACCAAGTCAATAATCTACGTCAATTGTCTAAGTACAGACTGTCGTTTGGTCACAATGGGATTTACTGATTAGATTATGAGCTGACATGTGACAGAGGACCATATGTACACTGAGATTATCGAGTTGTTCCATTTGGTTAATTAATTTTTCATCGTTTTTATTGTGAAGTTGTACATTGCAGTTATTATTTTGTTTAGGAGTGAGTTTGGATTAACGTGATAAGATTTTTCACGTTGATGATGCCATCCAAAAAAGAGTAGACAGATCAGGGAGAAAGGATGAGGGGAAAGCATAGCAGGTTTTAGAAGGACTCACATTTCGTCTGGCTTGTACCCGTCGACCTGTCCAGCCTGGGTTGACCCTCCCAGGAGCATGTTAGCTCCAGCTGGCATAGCTCTCGGGGTCGTCGAAGATCACAAACCACCACACCACGATAAGGTAATGAGTTCAGTGGAGGTTATAAAAAAAGGGGCGCATATTATCATTTTTAGCTCATCTGTTCTAATAAGGGCCACAGGGACCACACCCTAAAAACATATTTTCATCTTCTTCTCTAGAAGCATAAGGCCTAAAAAGCTTAAACTTGGTGTACAGACTCCTTGACTAGTGATGATTCTAAATTGTAGCTTTGGTGGCCAATTGACCCCTAGGATCAAGGGCCAAAGGGGCCACGCCCTTAAAACCTATTTTCATCTCCTCCAGGAGTAAAAGATCCAAGAAAGTTGAAACGTTGTGAATATACTCTTTGACTAGTGAGGATTATGATTGATAGCTTTTGTGGCCCTGATGACCCTAATAAGGGCCACAGATACCACACCCTAAAACCCTAATTTCACATTTGCCACCCCCTAAAGCAAAATTGATATGAAGCCTGATGAGCTACAGAGCCACTGGCTTTTTTTGGGAGGGGGGGGATGGGATTAAGCGTATATAGGGGGTATAGTAGTTTTGGGGTATATAAAAAGATTGTCTTCTCTCGCTCTGTTCTTCCCACGACTGTTCCCATATCCTCTTTATCTTCTGAATAATATTGGCCAAAATATGTTTGTGCTATTCTTACTCTCAGTCCTAAATGTTAATAGATAATTCCCGTGGTATTAAATGGTGATGAAAATGTTTAATCAATTTCAATGCAATGATGTCTATCTTAAATTGCGTTGCGTATGATGTAATTACACGAGGTATGTAGATTGCATGTTATCATGTTTTGACTTGCCAATTGAGATTCCTTATAGGTTATAAGAGGTTGTCTGACCTCAGATTTAAATCAGAGCTTGTCCCGGAAGAGAAAGAACGTTGGCAGTAGGGACTTATGGAAGGAACTTCCATTATCAGCGATGAGTGGACAGCGTCTCACTCACTCACTCACTGCCCGTCACCCCTGGCTGGGGTATTGGCCGCCGACAACAGTTCTCCAAAGTCCTCTGTACTGAGCCATCTTCTCTAACTGGCTCCAGGTGTATCCCATCTTCTTGGTGTCTGCCTCAAGATCACGTCTCCAGGTGTTTCTTGGACGGCCTCGTTTTTCGCTTTCCTTGGGGGTTAGTGGACAGCGTATCGCGGCATATAAAACCTAGGTTACAAACACCTTTAAGTTAACCAAGAATTGTGTTATTATTTTCTTGTATGTTATTTTGTTCATGATTGTTTCTTTGTGTGTTTTTGAATTATCATACAATAATGTTTTCAGATCCCGAGAGTGACTCTTGTACCAACTTGATTGAAAATCGTTGGTGGTGCGTGAAACACCACCTCCCCAGCACTCGCACCACGAGAGCAACTCTGGTCTCAACTTGTCGGAATACATTCGGCGCAAGTGTGAAGCCAGGAAGAAACCAGCTTATGAATGTGTTGTGGAGGCAATTTCAACTGAGAGCCATTGTAGTGAGTGAGTTGAGGTTTAACGTGTTGTCAGCAATTCTTCAGCTATTTAACACGTGGATGTTACCATAAAAAAGAGAGCAGACATACCAGGAAGAAAGGGATTGAAAGGATGAGAGAAAAGACGGAAAGGCCAGGTGAGAGATAGAAAGCAGGTTTTAGAAGAACTCACATTTAGTCTGACTTCTACCCGTCGACCTGCCCACTTTGGGTGACCCTACCAGGAGCCTGTACATGTAAGCTCCAGCTGGCATAGCTCTCGGGGTCCACCACACCACGATAAAGTAATGAGTCCATTGGTGGTATCCATTGTGAAGGTATGTGATAATGATAAGTTGTGTGAGCAACATTATTACTTTGGCAGTATTTCTTTGTCCTATGCGCATTTTTATATAGATGGATGCTTATCTTATTTCATAAATCTATTTTGGGTCCTTAATCAAATTGTTATTCAAATGTGGGCACCATTTGTTGCTTTTGAGCGGGGGTCACGCAGGTGCTCGTGCTGCACGTGCGTTAAAGTGTTGGTTCGCTCCTAGTGCTTGCATACCGTACGTCAGGCGCAACCTCCGGTGGGACTTGTGGGTGAGTGAAGCTCCCGCTTCCGGTTTGCTTTACTTTTCTCAGCTCCATTTGACTTGGTCAGACGTAGGACGGACATTATTGGTGGTGTGTGGAGCATCAGCATCAAAGGGGGAAAATTCCTGAAAATGCTTTTCACATTTACTATCGAATACAGCACCCTTTTATCTTTTATAATTATTATCATCGTGGTCAAGTATTCAGCCCTGTTATAACATACAAAGAATTCGGTTGTATTAATGTGGAGTCGGTATGATGTTTAATGCTTATTCCCCTAAACAAAAAGAGAAATTTTCAATTGTGCATGTTTTCTTAAAGGGACAGTAGCACGTTTTTTGACAAATTTATTTTTTCACTGATAATTGTAAGTTAATGCTAAATGTATTACTTTTCAAAAATCTGTAGCAAAATACACCATTTCATCACTAGATCCATACCACGTATCAAGATTAAATTAAACTCAATATATTTAGCCAGGAATCTCAAATCTCAAAATTAACGATAAGGTGTTATTAGGGTCATACATTTCAGCCGTGTATACAAATTTATTTCCATGAAGATTTTGTATATTGATAACATCCTATATTTATAAAATTTCACCATGTCACAATTGTCCAAATTCCAAAAATGGACAAAAAAGCTGTTTTGGGACCACAAGTGAATTAGAACAGACATAACAATTTAAGTATCATAATCTAATGATTGAAATTGTTGGTTCTTCTTCACAACTCATTAGCCCATCCAAGGGGCTCATTGTCGCATTTCACTTGTCACAGGATTTTGTAATTTACCCTCTTGAAAAGTTGGTATCGTTTCTTTTGCCCCTGCGTGTACAACTCATTCATTTAGGGCATAACTACTTGTTCCAAAATAATTCCATGTATATATAAATAATATGTATACAATCAATGTGATATATAGATGTCGTTTCCGTTCATTACAGTATTTATTTAGACGTCAATATGACTGAAAAGATTGAGTAAAACATAATTGCTTTTGAACAAATAAATAAATAGACAAAAGCTACTTGAGTATTTTATATATATGTATTGCTGCTTAAGTAGGACGTGCCTCATTTCAGCAGCAAATCTATATTTGTTGATATTACATACCGAGTAATTATCCACTGAACTTATGTCATTTTGAAAGTCAGAACTAATTAAAATGTTTATCGATTAATACCAAGATCGTAAATGTATGAAATAAGATGATCAAGTAAAAGTTGTTAAGTTTTACTATAGTCGAAACAATATATAACAGGTATTTCGTTAAACAAATATAATTGCAAACAAAGGTAATTATCATTAATAAATTATGTCAATTCGAGTATGAAGCAAACAAAGTGAGAGACTAGCTTACTTTGATATGATCTTGTCAAGAAGATTTTACTTTACTTTGCTTGCAGACAAGACACCATTCAAACGACAGAAATGGAACGGCAGAATAGTTTTATTATAGGAAAAACAATCTCAAACGTTTGGAGGATGCTGTTTAGAGTGCTCTTGCTGACCCTCACGATAGAAAAGGGATTTTCTTCAATTCATGGAACATTCAACACAAAAGGTGAATTCCGGAAGATTCAACGAGTAATCCTTAAATGTACAGTTGGTTGCCACATGAGTTGTTCACCAATCCTTGAGAGGATGGATTCGAAAATATATCCAACTCAAAGATCATTTAAATCTGCCGTTGCTGATCAACAACATTCAGTAATTCCTTCATCAATTCTTATGGTAGTGCGTACAAATGGAAAAAAGACACTTTACAAAGGATATTTTTATAACAACACAAAACGGGAGACGAAAGTAAAGATACAAAATAGTGTGATTTCATTGGTGTATGATGTAAACACAGGACATTTATTCTATTCGACAAAACATCACATAAAGAAGCTGCTTATAAAAAATGACAATAGTCAACCGAGTACATTTTTCAAAGAAAAGTATGTAAATAATCTCAAAATTTACAAGAATTATGTTTATTTCACTAGTGGAGACCCCATTTCCAATAATATTTGGAAACTCCCAAAGACAGATGGACAAAAAGCAAATAACTGGTATGAGAGCAAGTTGGATATTAGAAAGATATCACTTCATGAAAATTTGATTTGTTGGCTTGAAGGGAAAAGCTATCCCTCAAACATTCACTGTTCATATCTCCCGTCTAATAAGACATTCCTTTTGAAACAAAATGTCCCTATAGATTCTGCGAACTTTGCTGCAGCACAAATTGGGACACGTATTGTGTATGCATGGTCGGAGTTTAGATACTTGCATCTTGCGAGAGTCGATGGTGACACTTACAAAGAACTTTGCCATGAGAAGATAAGAGACTATAAATATCTATATAGAAACCTACTAATGGACAATGGAGTTATATATCTTTCTCTGAAATCATCCAAACAAATTGCTAAAATTGAGTTTGTGGGAAATTGTAAGCGAGGCAGAACCCAAATTCTGATCTCGCCTGTATTCATTAGGTACAATGTAATCTTTACCTTATTCGTATAGATACTAAGCCTGTCCATTTTAACATGGCTCCATAAGGGTTGTCTGTTCAAGACCAATAACATTAGTTGACATTAGTATCTTAATACCACTAAGAGGAAAGACAACAATCAGAACTTCATTATCAAGAATTTTAGCATTGAAAATATTCATTTAAAACCTTTGCAGTTAGTTGCATGGCATTTGTACATCATAGTTGTCATCTATTGGCATTGTTCTAAATTAATATTTGATATCAAGAAACAGCTCATTGAAAGAATACTGGAAGTTGATCCACTCTTGTAAGTAATATACAGTTACGTGTAGGGGTGCATGTAGTCGCACGTTTTTTGGAAATTGTATATTTTCATTTCTTTGCGGATATCTGTACGTTAAAGCTTAACGTATTAATGTGTAGTGTCAATGATGTCATTACACATACACTTACCAATCGTCCATGGTCAAGATTCACATAAATTTCACCTTTAATTCATTTAGTTTAAAAACATGTCTTTAAAGTGAAAGTATTTATTTGCATTTTCCTGACATCGTCTTATATCACCCATAAAAAAACGTTTATCTATCCTTTTCAGTTTGTTACTTACCTGCGTATTATAGTAAAATATAATTTTTTAATGTATCTAAGGCGTTCTAGCATTGCGAAAACGAAATGTAAAATGTTGAAGTTTCACTGCATTAGTTACAATTTATTTTACGTTAACACATTTGTATGTCATACCATAAAGTTATCCGCGACCATTTCTTCAGAATAATTCAATTTTTTCTCCATAAAATCCTACATAAATGGTCAACAACTGTAGATCCAAGTAACATTCGTTCCTTTGCAATAAGGCAATGTAATCCTGCAAAGTCTATATAGACTATATCGAATTTGCGAAATTTGAATTTTACAAAAATTACCTGACATGTCTATATAACCATGTCTAATATCGACATTCAGCACCAGTGACGAGACGATCCTTGTATATGGTTTGAAAATGGTTGTTATACACATGGACAATTGGTGATTCTTTCTCGATGCTGCTAAAGATATGTAATTCACATCAAACCGAAACAAAAATTACATGATATTTGGACTTAGACATACAAGCAAGTGAACAAACTTAAGGTACAAAGCGGTATAATCAAAGGGTTTGGATAAAAACAATAGCGTCATTAAACAATGCTCTGACGTAATGAAACATTCATGACGTAAAGTTTTGCCATTCTGGAGCCTAATCAACATAAACCAATTTCCGTCAGATGAAAAAAAGGAGCAATTTTTATCTTTCTTATATCATAGAGCTAGAAAAATTAAATGTAATCTTAATATTATCCCTCGTCATGGCAAATTAGGAATAATATTTACCTATATCAGATATACACTGTAACACTAAAGCCTTGCATTCTTTAAAACCATTTATGAATTCTGAAGACAATATGTTCACAAGTCATGTTGATTTCACATAATTAAGATTTTGATAAACAAAATGTTTTATTTAAGAATCGACTTCAATAAAATATGCTTCAAACATACTTTCAAGATCTTGTATCTTTGTTTGCCTCAGACATCCCCTTGAAACCCAAGGTATATCAGATAGTGAGAGGGGGTGTTAGAAATTGGAGATGAACCATACATAATAAAAACCATTTGCCAAATCTTCAATAAAAGGGAAAAGTGTCAAAGCATTGAAAAGGTATCGAAAACGTGATTGCATGTTATCCCGACCAAAACGGTACCATATGTAGCACAGCATTTATGTGCATTTTTACGTGGTTAATTCGACTTCTTGTAAAAACAAAAGACATTTAAAAAATGTAAGGAGACAGTAAATGACTTAAAAGACGGTAACAGGGTTATCAATGAATGTAAATGGGGTGCATTCTCAACTGCAAGCGGACAATTAAAGCAATCACACTGAAGCTCAGGTACATTGGTGACTTATTGTTTATAGTTAGCCACAAGAGTGTTGCAGGCTTTCTCTCTGTGATAATACTAGCAGCCGTGATAGAAGGGAAATACTCTTGAAAGCGGCGTTAAACCCCGTATCACCTCACCTCACTGTTTATGCCGTTTCTAAGAGCATATCACTCATATTACGGCATATTGTTGCAGATATTGATGGAACATTTAATTCCATGATATATGAGCACACAAGGATTAAAAACAAAGTTAAAAGTACATTTATGTGAAATTTTGCCAAAGTCATCACAAGTCGCGTTTCCAGATCAATAAAGTTTTATCTGAACCCGTGAAGGCGCAATCAAAGCTACAGGACGTAATGTAGTGTTAATTGTCCATGACACATCTGTATACACGTGTTCGGCCGTTATCTATATACAGACAAAACCTACACTCATCTGTCAACATTTAACGTTGCCAATCATCCATCTTGCAACCTCTAACTCGTCTGAAACATGCAAACCGACATTGTTTTAAGAGTCAGATGAACTTTGTGGTAGCGTCAATTTGCACGAATTTGTGTCATTAGTTGTCCGTATACCGCGTGACGATTCATATGGTGTCCCAGTGCCGCATTGCTGCTGACGTCGACGTAACAAAAAACTTTTTTTAAGGTGCATTGATTGGACGTGGTTTCAATCGGAGTTCGCTTTCACATGTGATCAACTACTTCTCTGTATGTCCGCTGTATTATCAGTATTTGTGAGTCATTACAGGAGTTCGACCACCACTGGATTCATAACTCTATCGTGGTGTGGTGGTTTGTGTGCTACGGCGACCCCGAGAGCTATGCCACCTGGAGCTTACATGCTCCTGGTAGAATCACCGAGGCTGGACAGGTCGACGGGTAGACGCCAGACCAAAAATGAGTCCTTCTCTCACTATGCCTTTCTGTCCGCCTTTTCCCCTCATTCTATCGTTTCTCCCTGATCTATCTACTCTCTTTTGGATGGCAACATCCACGTGTTAAATAGCTGCAATATTGCTGACAACACGTTAAACCTCAACTAACTCACTCACAGCAGTTTCTCTGTAGTAGTCGTCTCTGGCAATGACGGCATTGCAATCTCCTTGTATGGCCTATTTTGCAGCTGTTTTTCTCCTCTCATTTGAATTCGAAACTGGTAAAAATGTTGTGTATTTTTATTTCTGTACAGCTATGGTCTCCTGTACACTACCTTATAACATTAAAATGCATGTACATTTTTCTACATCAGATTTTTGGATTTTGAATAAAACGATACAACATACATTAATTTTAAGATTTGTTTTACTTGTTTAACATTGCTCACTATAGTTTTTCAAATCATTCATATTTTTTAAATTTAAGCCAAGTTTTAGAGTATTTTCTTGCGAGCACAAGTTTATAAGACCTTAAGGCAATATAATATGAATATAGTTGTTATAAAAAAGGTTGTTTTGAAAGCGATTTTGTGTTATTTTTACAGTTGATTAGCACAAAGTAAAGTAGTGTTGCTTATTTCGTATCATTTTGACTTTAAAATGTAAAAAGTATCCTTTCTGTTTTTTATGCCCCCGAATTGGAGATTCCGGGGGTATATTGTTTTTCACCTGTCCGTCTGTCTGTCCGTCTGTCTGTCCGTTTGTCCACAAAAACTTTAACCTTGGTCATAACTTTTGATTGGTCAGTTCTAGGTCTTTGATACTTGACATATGCATCCGGGGGCATTCGTGTTTCACAAACACATCTTGTTTAAACGTTTAAAATGAGCCATTTTTTAACTGAATATACAATAATTCGATTTAATATTCTACAGCATTTCATTCTGTTCCACCTCTGGTGTATGGCACTTTGAGTGATCTTACAAACAAGGTTTTCAAGCCGACATGAACAAGACTTTTGAAACTTTAATTTTTCCAATAAATGCATATATAAAGAGGTCAGGCACATCCACGTTTTTAAGCAACGGAAATCCATTTTCCCCAAAAAATCCTATAATTACATCCTTTGATTGACAGTACCTGTTGATATAATATCAGTAATAGTAATCAGTAATATTGATGCCATTTCAATGACCAGTGACTTTCTTAATTTGCAAGATAAAAATAAGTATGTCTTAAAGTAAAGACGAAATAAAAGATATTGTTTTGGTATCTGAAACCAAATGTTTATTAGGTAGTTTAGGAAGTACAGTCATAAATATTTTTAGTTAAAATTCTGTACCATTACAAATCAGTCCCAATTTCTTAAAATGTTAACATTAACAATCTTTCTTTGGAGAAATTATTCACAAAATCTATATTCTATATAAATCATATTTTATGTAAAGGAAGTTATGAATTCAAAGTATCGTAACTTGGCCATAACTTTTTTATTTTCAAATTTGGGTTCCTTAACATTTGTACATTTTTATATTCGTTACATGGGACCCTCAGTTAGCAGTTGTTGAATATTGTCAGGTACTGAGGCATTGTGTCCCACCTTCATTGATGTTGCAATGAGCATTCTTTTGTCACAGAGGGGACTCAACCCCTAATATCGTGAATAACCGTATATTGCAATTTGCAGTTTGAGAACAGTTATCTAGTGACAAAAATATTAAATAGTAGGGACGTCCCTATCACCAATTTTCATTTCAATGAAACTAGCTACAGAATCAGAATGTCCCATCAGGTTTTAAGTTCTTTTTTGACATTCTAGATAGAAATCTTGAGCTTGATAATAATGATAAGTACTTTGACAAAATTCAAAAAAATTCTTTTTCGGTGTACAAATTGTTGTAGCAACAAGGTCTTCATTGGCTGTCACAAATCATTTTGATTTAAAAACTAGTTTAAAAAAATCCATATGAATTTGTTTTTTTCAACCGGCAACTACAGTCTCTGAAAGTACATTGATTTCCAGTATTAAGCTTCCAACAAGATCCTTATGTAATGTCACAAAGCATTCTAGTTGCAAAATGATTTTGAAGGTAGACAATCATCTTTTATGAATAGTTTCTACTTAAAACCAGAACAAAACAAATTATCAATCAATGAATTGTAACATTGGTGTGTTATGCGTTGCTCTAATATTACCACCAATATAGCTCACATATTACCACCAATATAGCTCTTATATTTTCACCAATATAGCTCTAATATTATCACCAATATAGCTCTTATTATATATAATATTACCACAAATATAGCTCTAATATTACCACCAATAAAGCTCTAATATTATCACCAATATAGCTCTAATATTATCACCAATATAGCTCTAATATTACCACCAATATAGCTCTAATATTACCACCAATATAACTCTAATATTACCACCAATATAGCTCTAATATTACCACCAAAATATAGCTCTAATATTACCACCAATATAGCAAGATTGTCAAACACCGATGCAGTTATCCCAAGAGAAGCAAGAGAAATGCTTACAGGAGGAGTTGGAAGGTCTGGTCAAATCGACTAACTCTATCTACGTCAATTGTCTAAGTACAGACTGTCAGTTGGTCACACTGGGATTTACTGATTAGATTATGAGCTGACATGTGACAGACAGCTATATGTACACTGAGATTATCGAATTGTTCAATTTGCTTAATTGAATTTCTGAAATTTTGATTGTAAACTTGTCCATTGCAGTTATTCTAGAAAAACACCTAAAGAAAACTTGTTCTACTTGATGTATGTAGTTTTGTTTATGAATATATCTTAAGATATCATTCTCTCCCCATAGAGGTAGAGTACATCGCAAGACAAAAAATGTTAACCCTTTATCTGATCGAACTTGACCAAATGTGTGCTTTCCGGCAGTTTTCCCTGGCGGAACCAAATTGCATCTCGCATGGAGAGAATGGTTCATATCACGGTGACTCTTTCATGACTCAACCAAACTGATGCTTTCAAGATAGCGTCGCTGATTGCACAACTGACTTTGATTTCTTCCAATCAAGCATCTCTCATTGTAGCCCACAATCTCGGCTAATTGGAACAGAGGCTCGATCAACATTTCATTAGGGAATGGCGTTATCATGATAAAGGTAGTATTACATCTTTCTACCACAGAGGGCAATTATTAGTCAAAACTTCCAAAACCAACTAAAGAGATTATAACTCTAAATTATTAAAAACTTCAGAAAAGTTAAAATGTAAAAGTTTGAAAGTGCAAATAGTATTCATTTTGAATGTAATTTCAAAATTGTGACATACATTTTGTATTAATTAGGCTCGTTAAAAACAAAGGAACTACTTGTTTTTATCGATATATTAGATTTATAATAAATATATGCAGGAACAATATCGTCACTCTAATGTTTTGAAAAGGCCAATAAAACTTAACATGATATGTGTACAGAACTTAAACAAACAATAAAGATTCCTTTTACTTTTAAACGTTTTAAAAAGGCCTTTTTAAAAGTGAACAAATGAAAATTCATGTCTTCCAACTATGAAAACTGCAACTCTTTTGAAAAGATATGAATAACTCCATCACAATAAATACATTTCTTTAAATTCAGTTATTTTTCCTGAACCAATATTTAATATCTAGTTTATAAAAGTTCATACGTCTAAATTCAAGAACTTTCCTTTAAAGATGTTTACCCTTTATGAAACTTTAAAAAAAAATGTACGAACCTATACTTTCTTTCGTTGCGAAGTTAATATACGATATGTAGTAAAACTTCAAATGAAAATCATATTAAATTGAAAAATGTGCACATTTATTAGTAAAACGTTGCGTCAATCTTAACATGAAGTTCTCCTTTCAGTAGTGTTGAATATAACCGAGTGAGTGAGTAAGTTAGTGTTTAACGTGTTTTAAACAATATTTCAATTATTAAACACGTGGATGTTGCCATCCAAAAGAGAGATCAGGGATAAAGGAATCGAAAGGATGAGAGAAAAGACGAAAAGAAAGGCATAGTGAGAGATAGAAAGCAGGTTTTAGAAGGACTCACATTTGGTCTGGCTTCTACACGTCGACCTGTGCAGCTTGGGTGACCCTACCAGGATCATGGAAGCTCCAGCTTGCATAGCTCTCGGGGTCGCAGAAGCACACAAACCACCACACTACGATAAGGTGATGAGTGCAGTGGTGGGAATATAACTTAAGATCAGCTTGAACATTTATAGGATATCTAACGAGCTTCCCCTTTCATATCAAGTTTATGTCCCTAGTGAAATAATTTTGCTTTGTCACGAGCCTTGGCGAGTGACAAAACAAAATTATTTCACGAGGGACATAAACTTGATATGAAAGGGGAACGAGTTATGTATCCTATTTATTACCAACTTGCATTTCAGACGATTTATTGCTTTTTTAAATAACTTTTTATTATGCCTATAAAGAGACGAAACGGCGGATGAATATCAAACCACGTCACAGCCTCAAATATTATACTATTACGACGTCAAATATTCACATTTCTAAATTCTACCCTGCGTAGTGTCTGGTGAAATGTAAGTAATAAACACTTTAGTCATGAACGAAGCGTACGTGAAAATAAAATCTCACTGCGCGAGAACAGTCAGAGTTATCTTTCTTTGATCAACGGCATGACATGACGGCCGCCATTTGCCTGTATCTTTTCGTCAAATTGTGTAAACAACCGCCTTCAAAGTAAGTTTAAGATGCTTATCATTGTTCAAACGCGTTTTGTTTTGAAGAAATGTTGTCTAAAGAATATTCAGTTGTCTTTATATTTTATAGATAACAAGCAATGTCTGTCTGTGTCATTTTGGAGCGACATGGATCAAATTAATGAAATTCGGTGATCAAATTGTGCTGAATTTAAACCCTTTTGTGTTTATATGAGCCTTTTGTCCTCCGATTTATTCCTTAACATCTCGGTAAGGAAGATTTAAAAGATAAACTGAAAGTTTGAAGAATGACTCCGACTCACTCAGTGCCATTCGAATTTGTGAATGAAAACTCGTTCGTTATATGAATGAATAAAGTAGTCCGGACACGGTCAAAGTTCACCGCAAGCCAATCAAATCACTTTTAGGTGTTATGACCCATATGTGTCATAACAAATTATTATGAAACCCCTTTACGAAGTACCACGTGGGTAATAAAACACTATACACTCCACTACACTTTCATGACAGAATTGAGACTTATTTGTAAGTCAGAAAGGTCCTAAATCGGTTTCCAATTGGTTGTATTTAGTTCATTGGTAATTAAGGTAGGTATTTGAGAAACATGGTTGTTACGACCATGTTGAGACAACCACGACATTTTCTGCGATCAAATTGGCAAATCGAAAGGTTCAACACCTGCGTTTGTTATTGACCACTATACATTCAATGTAAGGCAAATCTTATTATGTACCCTAAAGAGGACACGTTGACAAAGTGGCTGACAAAAATCAACATATAAGATGTAGCATAAGATAACAGATTTAATCAGATATAATACGTCGTTGATAAAACAGGTTGTAATAGGTGTTTGATAATGCTACCAATTATCATGAAAGAATTCGCAATGTTAATAAGACAGAACTCCTTAGTTTTTGTTCCCTTATGGACATGATACCATTCCTGTAACACTTACGTCACGTTTGCCAGACATAGCATCGTTGTTTGGCACATAGTAGCATAGGGGCAGTAGCACGTTTTTTTATTATTTTGAAAATTGTACGTTAATGCTAAATGTATTATTTTGCTAGTGTCAAAAATCTCATTACACAAGCCAATCATCCATAGTCAGAGAACAAGTATGAAGATTCAACTAAAATCCATTGGCGGCCATTTTGTGTCTACAGCTTTAATTCATTTTGTGTAAGAAAAAGGAATCGCATTATATATTTGAATTGTTACTGCTCCATTTAGTTTAAAAACATTGTCTTTCAATTGAGACCATTAAATTTCATTTTGCTGACATCTCCTTATATTCCCCCTAAAAACGTGCTACTGCCCCTGTAAAGTTGTTGAATGAATAAAATTAGTGACTTGGTTGGTTCTGATCGATACTACTTAAAGGAACAGTTCTATCGGGGTATTTGTTATCTTGAACAAGAAATTCAACTAAAATGTTACCCTCACGAACATGTATTAAAATAAATGTGAAATTATCACGTATATCAGTATATACAGGAAAAACTCTTGAATTTTGTTTCCACAAAAGATACCCCGATAGAACTGTCCCTTTAATGAAGTTGACCTGGCGTGAGTACACACAATGTATGAAGGGGATTTCATGTAAGTGTGTAGTGTGTCAGTGAATATTGTTTCCACACAAGATACCCGATAGAACTGTCCCTTTAATGAAGTTGACCTGGCGTGAGTACACACAATGTATGAAGGGGATTGTGTAGAGTGTCAGTGAGGACGGTAGGTGATAATTCAATAATCTCAATTCAGCTAGATCGTCAGACACTTAAGCAGTATCCCCAGGTGTGGCAGAAGAGTGGATAATCTATTTACAGGGAGAGTCTAGGAACGCTGATTTCCTATGTTCAGACTGTCAGTTGGTCACAATAGAATTTACTGATTATATTATTAGCTGACACATGTCAGAAGAATAGATCTTCACTGTGACCATCGAGTCGTTCCATTTGTTTAATTGAATTGACATGTTAAAATTCGTGAACAATCGTTGATATATGTTTTGTATTTGTAGTATTTTGAACAGATGGCATATCAACTCTGCTATGGTGCCTGTGTCATGTAAAAAATCATTGAAAATTGAAGTTTTTCAGGTTTATAATGATATCATGCATTGATTTCAGTTCAGGTCTTTAAGCCATCGAATAAAACACAACTAGTGTTAGAGACATTATATATACATATTTACATTATTTTTCTCGCATCATGTTTTTAAAATTTAATAATCTCTTATTCAATTGTTTGTCACGTCTGAAACCGCGTTTTATGAATCCAAAATGTAAACACCTGTAAGGGGCAGTAGCTTTATTTAAGGTAATTATTCAGGCAAACAAAAATAAATCGTACCAATTGTAGGACAATCTTTTAAAATCGCTTATAGCAGTAACACGTAACATGTTCCATGTAGAGAATGATCAAACGGTGTTCACATAATTGGTCGCCAGCAGTTTTCATGTACTTGATAATGTGTTTTATTACGACGACAATTGAGTTTTGAGATCTTACTAATGATGACACATAAGGACAAAATTTAAAAAATTCGAAAATGAAAAAAGAAATGCATTTTTAAAAGAATTGCTGCTTCCACTATACAGTGATAATCCTGTTACCATGATATCGATTTTAAATGGCCTTCTTGTTAGAAATAATTAAAAATACAGACCTTTCCCAAATCAACAGAAACGAACTTAAATTAAACTTACATTACTTCATTATCAATAAACGATCATATGCCTAAGAAAATTGAGTATAACAGAAATTTGTATTTGTTTGTGTAAATGAATTAAGAAAAGTGTAAGCATTGGTTGATTTTGTTGTTTCCATAATTATGCTGATGCTTCAGTAGAACGTTTCTCATTTCAGTAAATATGTTATAGTTATCACATACCAAGAATATTTGTTATGTTTGAAAATATGCAAGGTTGTACAAACTAAGTAGGAATATATTCTTTCAAATAAGTACCGAGATCTTTACTGTAGGAAGTAAATGAGAAACTCAAGTATGAAATAAAGTTTACTTCAATCAAATCAATAAATACTAATGTAAGATTTCTGTTTGAGAACTACGTATACATTGTTAAACAAAATTGAAAGTAATATTCGTAAAGTAATATGTTAAATGTAGGAAACACACTCAGTGAAGAAGTGTCTTCTTTGAATGCTGACGAAAAGACAAAAGTGCAAGCCTCTTTGATCACAGGATAGAAATTGAAGATGCTGCTTTATTTCGTCTTGCTTTCTTTCGCGGTGAGAGTTGGACTTCAATCAAGTCATGGTACATTCAGCACAAGCGGGGAATTCAATATGATTCAACGAGTGATTTTAAAATGTGAAGTTGGTTGCACCTTTGCATGTTCACGTGTGCTTGCTCATTCAAAAAGAACGATACAGGGGAAACCATACCCCACATATAGCTCAAAGAATTCGGAGGTTACCGAGATAGGACCCTCACATAATGCTTCATCAATTCTTACGGTTGTTCGTACAACGGGAAAAGTAACTCTCTACAAAGGAT
This sequence comes from Steromphala cineraria, assembly GCA_916613615.1. Lineage (NCBI taxonomy): Eukaryota > Metazoa > Mollusca > Gastropoda > Trochida > Trochidae > Steromphala > Steromphala cineraria. The sequence goes on from OU744733.1 coordinate 44,550,087, forward strand.
ATTTTGAAAACAACACAAACCAGAACACGGAAATACAGATCGAAAAATCTGTGGTAGCAGTGGCTTATGATGCGAACACGGGACATTTGTTTTATTCGACAAAGCATCACATCAAGAAGCAGCTTATTGAAAGGGAAAATAACTTGCCTAGTATTTACTTCAAAAGAAAATTTGTAAAAAACCTCTACATTAATAAGATGGATCTTTATTTCACGAGTGGATTCTTTCAATCAAAATGTATTTGGAAACTCCCAAAGGCAAATGGACAAACTGCAAAAAAATGGTATGAGAGCATGGTAGATATTACAATGATATCACTTCATGAAGATTTGATTTGTTGGATGGAACAGAAACAACTTTTATCGGAAATAAATATTATATGCGCATTTCTCCCTTCAAATGAGACAATGGTTTTAAAACAAAATGTTTCTACATATTATTGCCTTTTTGCTGCAGTACGAATCGGGACACGTATTGTTTATGTATGGTCGGAGTTTAGATTCTTGCATCTTGTGAGTGTCGATGGTGACACTAACAAAGAACTTTGCTATGAGGAGATAAGAAACCATAAAGAGGGATATGCGAATCTTCTGATGGACAAAGGCGCCATATTTGTTTCTCTGAAATCATCCAAACGAATAGAAAAAATAAGTTTTTTTGGAAATTGTAGACGAGGCAGAATCCAAATAGTCACCTCACCTGTAATTAATATATTTATGAATAGTCAGTTCAATATCATCTTTACCCTATTTTATTAGATACCAAAACTGTCCATTCTAACGTGAGGGTTGACAGTTAAGATCTAAGTTAAGTTTGTTGACAATAGTGCTGTAAAGCAACTACGAGGAGAGATAACAGTCAGAACTTACGAATAAAGAGAGTAGGCATTGAATATATTCTGTTCGAAAATTGCAAGAAGTTACATATTTTTACATAAAACTTGACATCTATTGAAGTTCTTCTGAATAAATATTTTATTCCATTCTTGAAAGTTACATAAACTCCTTCTTATATAACAAACAACTTTGCGGTGAAAGCATAAAGAGTGTTATGGAATACTACTTATAAAAAAGGGTGCCTTTACGTTTCTCTTAAATCATCCAATCGAATTGAACAGATTAACATTCTCAGAAATGTTAGACCAGGTAAAGTGCGCAAAATCAACCCGCCTGTTTTAAGTTAGTACAGAATACTAACACTGTTCATCTAAAATTCCTACATTAGGGTTAAGGTCTAAAGATCAAAAATCAATCTGTTAACATTTATCAATGCGGACTGTAACGAAATACAATAAGGAAAGGCAACAGTCAGAACCACAAGATTTGCATCCTGCTACATCAGCGGATATGTCTCCCTGATAACCTGCTATGGTATTCAGTCGTTTGGTTGACAGGTGGTTACTCAGCGCTATTTATAGTCTGTTTGTTTTCAGTCAAACTTTTTCGAACTCCATACACTGTTGTACTCAATACACTAGTGATGTCGCTCGTGGAAATCTAAGAGAGCGCACTTTAGAGCTTAGCGGAGCCGGCAATGAGACTTCAGATTGCCGCTATGGCTGAAAGGGCATCATTTGATTAGCTTGCTACGGCAGAATACCATAGCAGGATATCAGGGGATAGGTTGTAGCCTAACGCGGAGACATATCCGCTGATGTAGCAGGATGCAAGATTTGAGCATTGTATTATTCTTTAAAGGTTGCAGATTGTTTGTGCATCAACAGTTTCCATGTATTGAAATATGTCTGAATAAATGTCTTTGATGTCAAATACCATCTTCTTGATAGAAACTTGAAAGTTGACTGGCTCATTCTTGAAGGTTATATTTAACAACAAGTGTCTGTTGACAACAAAATCCTGGCTTCAATCAGCATCGCTCCGACATTCATCACGTCTAATGTTGCTCAGGCAACCGGCTTCGGTAGTGATAGAAAAGATAATATTGATCTGTAGCTCATCAGTTAATTCTGCTTTAGGGTGTAATCAATGTCGTTCCCTCCTGTAGGGGCCACAGGGTTACCAAATTCGCATTTTAAAATCCCCATTGCCTTAGAAGTCTACACATAACAGTTCAACATGCTATGCCTTGTGCACCAGGAGCAGAAGAAAAAGGTTTAATTAGAGGCCACAGAGTCATCAAATCTAACAACATAACGTATGTAGGCACTATGATTTCAGATACCGTAATCAATTTAGAAATGGAAATTGCTCAACCATTCAAAGAAAATGCAAAACGTTTTAACGGATCAACCCTAAATTAAGTTAGAAACTACCAAATCTGCAAATGATAAATAAGGGTATTGCAACAAAAGGTTTACCAGACCATAGGGTCACCAAAACTATAAATTATAATCCTCATACGTAAAGGAATACGTACACTAGATCACAGCTTTCTAGGCCTCGTGCTTCTTGAGAAGATGAAAATAGGTTTTAAGGGTATAGGGTATAATTGAGGCAGAATTGACGTTCTCCCTTATTCGAAATCAGGTCATAAAGGGGCAGTATCACGTTTTTTTGAAATATTAGATTTTTTATTTTTTTAACTGATAATTGTACGTTAATGCTAAATGTTCATTTTGACAGTGTGAAAAATCTCATCACCCAAACCAATCATCTATATTCAGAGAACAAATTATAAAGCATCAAATAAAGTTCATTGGCGGCCATTTTTGGATGTACAACTTTAAATTCGTTTTTTTTGTGAGAAAAATTCGCATGGCTGAACTTATATTATATAATTGATTTATTACTGCTACATTTAGTTTAACTACATCGTCCTTCAATTGGAACCATTTGTTTTCATTTTCATTACATTACCTTATATTCCCCCTAAACACTTGCTAGTGCCCCTTTAAGTGTCAAAGTCAAGAGGATGATTTGATACGATTGCACGGATTCTCCTATAACCTGCTTGAGCAGGAATTAGACGGGGAAAGAAATCTAAGAATTAGAAAGCTTCGTTCACCATTTCATGACAAAATGATATTGACTGTTAACATTACTCACTAAAACAATATAAGAGAATTAAATTTTATAAATTTATCATAAATACAATGAAGTTTGGTGTATTCCTAAAATGATATTTTAAATCAAATATCGAAACTGATGAGAGCACTTTGTCAATAAAGTTATACAAAAACATAATTAAGAGGAGTAACTCAGCAAAACCCCGGGAAGGATTTCTAAGGACAACCTGCTGTGAATTAGCTTTACTAATTTGTAGGTCACAAATGAAAATAAACTTGTTTACATGTTTCATAGCAACAGACACAATGTAATTGAAATATCACGAAAACGTGACTTTAAGGTTTTTATGTCTGAAAAGTTATCTTCATCATTTCAACAAAAATGACTGTTTCCGGTTAAAAATATTTATTGTCAGTAAATATTGTCTTTTCATACAAAAATATACCATATGAGGCATGAGTTAATGATGCTGACGAGTTTAGAAAACAGTTATTTATTTTTTTATTTAAGCATTCAACACATGGTATTAACCCATGCTAATATATAGAAAATTAAATAAAGTTTATTACTTCATAAAGGCACGCTAACTCATCTCAACAGACATACTGTTAATATTGTATGTATTTTGCGTAAGATTCGATTTCATCTAATTATCAAAAATCTCATCCTTTGATGGAATAAGCTTATTTTTCATGAAACATCTGCATAATTTACTTCTTTCATTAAGTTGGTCTCCTAAAACACCGTAGGCTTTTTTTATGATATGTATACCGAATCGCGCCATAGCTTCCATGTGTAATATGAAAGACAAAACAGAATGTTTAAGGCTTAAAAAAGATATCTTACATTGTTTTAGGGCGAGTGTTGATATAATAATAACAATTCTTTATTAACCCGAAAGGCAACTTGTGTTACATCAGTTGCTGCACACACGTTAGAAGGTATAAATTATAAACACACGGAACAATAAACAAAGCACTAAAACACAGGACGTATGCCGTAGCAGCTGGATATGATGGACAGTGAGCAATGTATACTGAGTTTAAATACTGAAAATGTAAATCATACAGTTGATAAAAGTTGAGTGATGTAGATAGACTATAATTTGTTTAAAACCGCATTGCTTGTTGGAATGAATGTTTTTGATGCTCTGTTCGTTCTAAAAAGAGGAGTTTGGAAGCGGCGTCCAGAAGGTAAAAGTACATATTATTTATGAAGAAAATGTTCGGAGTCGGTAATGATTTTTGATCCAAGTTTTTCAATCTGCCGCGTGCCCAAGAGTGTTAGATTTTCCAGAGAGACTCCTGATATTTTACTGGCCATGTTAATGATTTTTGATAACTTGTTTTTGTTTTGAAGGGAAAGACTTCCAAACCAACTTTGCATGCTAAAACAGAGTATGCTTTATATTTGATATCAGAAGACCCGAGGGTGAGATTCTATTTATCATCCAAAATAATGTTTCATCACATAAGCATGTAAAATGAACATCTTTGAACACTGCATCGCCCTCCATACTCCTAAACCAGTGATGTCATAGTATTGTGACGTCATCGTGTTAATTACGTCATAGTATTTTGACGTCGTTGTGTTTATGGCGTCATAGCATTGTGACGTCATTACTGATGATGTAAAACGTTTGTGATGTCAGGTAATTTCTGATTACAGGCCATTGTTCAAAATCTACTATCACAAGCGATATCTCCTGTGGAACACAATTTTGGATAATAAAAACCATTTCTTCGTTTATAGAAATTCCGTCTAGATCTTTCCTCAGCTGTTAATGGCTGAAATATTGCCAAAGCGGCGTTAATCAACAACCATTTCATGTATGAAACTACAATTGAGCCTGAATATTTGAAATAATTACTTTGCATTCATTACTGTCTTATTTCTCAAGGCTTTTCGTTTAATATGAATTCAGTCAATCTCGATTTTCAGAATAAGGACCTACACCGCGTTAAAGGCTCCCATATGAGGCATTTCGTTTTATGCGAATTCAGACAATGAACAAAAAAGTTATCATCCACATATTCCTCTGCATTATTTTCATTCTAACTTCTAAAATGCCTCTCAAAGAAGTTAATTTGCATACGTTTGTATCATTTTATGCTGGCGACAACAAGGGTAGATAGATGAGACTGAATTAAAAAGGTACTTTGCGATGTGCTGCAGATACAATGTATATATACCAAACTTAATAAATTGTAACATGTTTTCAAGAGGTACTGACTGATGATGAATGGTAACTTTGTAAAGGTAGTCGTTTCAGTAGATTGACATTGTACTAGTATGACATCGTGATTCTGATCTAAAGCTCGTGTTGGTAAAACTTAAGGTTTGGGGCATGCTAAAGTCTGTAAATGATAAAATTTAAGTTTTAAAGATCATGTAAATAATACAAGTTATTTGATCTTTGCCAAGATCAAATGGTTGTTTTTTTGTTTTTGTTTTTAAAACTAGCCTTTGTCATTCATTGGCTCTTTCTTATGGATAAGTGATATTTGTCAATTGATAACATTTTGACCAGTGGATGAAAGCTGGAATGAAATATCTATCATATCTAGATAAGCTTACTTAAGAGACTGTGGTAACTTGGCGTGAAACCTGCCATTTTACCTTTCACAACTCATCCACTCATCAACTCAACAATAAACGGCTGGGATTGATCAAGACCCAAAGCATTATCCCTCAACCTCGCTGTAAACTAAACATATGGGGTATGACCTTCTTTGTTTAAACAGTTGACGGAGATTGCGTGTCAAACGTAGGCGATAAAGGGATAAAGTGTACATCACGAATTATCTATATATGGCTACAAATGAATGAAATTGCATCATGAGTACATTGCCAAAATATATTATGTCAGATTGCAAGTTCGCTATTACTTTGGAATGGCTTAATGGTACTACGAGTATAAATTACATGACATCTCTTATACAAATTCTGATAACTATTGCAAATTAATTGGTAAATATAATTTTATTTATCAAATATATCGAAACAATCATATTAAAAAATCGTTATTTTATTCGACATAACATATCTAAAATGAACTATTTAGAAATACGTCATATTTTAAAATCACATTTCTCTTTAAATCAACTCACAAATGTACTAAAAATCGTTTTCTTATTTGAGAGTTATGATTTTAAGGTCAGTGACTAAAGTAAGAAATGGACAAAATGTGTTGTCAAGTATAGACTACACTATTGAAAGTACATCACTTGTGTTAGTGTAAGGAGGTAGGAGGTTACTGGACAAGAATTAATACAACTTGACTGAAGTATGTATTGCGTGTTAGGAAATGAAGAGAAAAACGGTAAACGAGATTGGGCAACTCATCCTAGATCAGTGACATCTCCTTAATTACTGTGATGAGGGTCAGGCAAGACATCGTTCGTTAACTTTTGACAAAACATCAAGATTGTTAGTGTTTGATGTGACTTATACAAAAACCAAAGTTGAAAATTATAATGAAAATGATAATAATTAAAAGTGTTTATGATAGTGTCACATGTAATAATTCAAAAATACATTCAATTATCACATGAAGAATGTAACATCCGGCCTTTAGGCCTACGAGATACTTACTATCGTTTAAACTTCAATTGATGTTAATGAATTATAAATTTAAAAAATGCACAACACGTGTATAGACACATTCATCAACTCTAACAAATATTAGCATCACACGTTCACATTCACCAATTTACAAGCTACCTGCTATTTTTGTTTATTTACACCCACTCAATTCCATACCATCAAATAAAACAAACCGTTACCCAATTCCGGACAAGCACACACATACACCCTTCATACATACGGACGCACAACGAATAAAACAATACACCTCCCACCCCAAACTAAGACATGTAAATATCCTCCTGTACATACGATGAACAAGAGTGATTAAACTATATGCGGTTGATTTAAGATAATTGCAGCTTGTCGAACGGCATGCAAAAGAGAGGATACAAACTTAGACTGCTTGATCCCCACGAGGAAACTGTATCGTAAATCGGTTTAATATGGACAATTTATCACAAAATGAACAACATCTTCAACAGAGTGGGAGTCGCAGAATATACACATACACTGTTCCAGAGGTGTTACAGCTCTAGTGAATCTACCACGTTCAATCTCGAAGGGGGAAGAACCACAAAGAAAGCTTAATCAGAACAATACAATGGGACCTGAGAATCAATTGTGTAATACACGGCAAAATAATAACCATCCTGTCTCAGGGAACGAACATTACGCTAACTCCACCAATCTGTACCCGGGGCTCAGAAGCTTGATTTGCTCGCGCGGTCCGACTTCGGATATAGCCAATCAAAACATTTTCTCGTTGAAATTTTATCGAGAAGGTGTCGAGAAAAGGAATTGTGAATGCAGGATTTTGGTTATAAAGTGAACAGTCGGAGAGTGAAAAGGACAATTAGTGTGATCCCAGAATACAATTGTCTGTAATGTATAACTCTACAGTAACTCTCATTGCCATCCTTTTATGCTATTGGCTCAACTACACTAAACATCAATTAGCGCTAAACATTTTGCAGTGTACATATGATCTGACTTTATAGCTAGGAAACAAAGACAAAGGAAATTCTCTCTCTTCTTGTATCCTTCTTTTAATGTTGACTTTAGTAATGTGTGAGTATTCATAGGTTACACAATTACCCAAGCCCAAACACAATTGAATATATTAAAATAATATTTGTATGTAGTTGTGCCTCGCAATCTGAGTTGAAAGAAGTGACTTGAATTCCCTAAGGGTATCAAATGTGAAACATATTGTCATAAATTTATTTTAGAAAATTCATAATCAACGTTTTCAGCAAAGTTTGTTTTGGCTCTGAAACAATGATATGACGTTTATTTGCCATTGGGCGTATATCTGGTTAAATCTTCGATTAAAGTCATTCTGTAGCAAATCATTTAACTGTAATATAAACAAGTCATTTATGGTCCACCTGCTGTTAGCTAGTTTAAAAAATAATAATCACTGTATTCCCCAATCAAAACGAAGGCAGTCATAGAATTGAAGTGTTTGGTCGTTATTTGATTAAGTAATAATAATTTTTACGAGCCAAACATAAGGTCAACTTTACAAGGTTTGCCAACATACACTGTAGCAAATCCTATGAGGCATCGCAATTCAGAATCAAAACCTCGGTAGTCATAAAATTGAAGTGTTTGGTCGTTATTTGATTAAGTAATAATAATTTTATGTCACTTGGGTCAACTTTATAAGGTTTGCGAACATAGCAAATCCCATGAGCCATTGTACTTGTACGATGGCAAGCACAATAGTTCTTAAAATCTGCGAGAGACTGTTAAAGGGGCAGTAGCAGGTTTTTTGATAATTTTATATTCTATATTTTTCACTGATAATTGTAAGTTAATGTTAAACGTATTATTTTGACAGTGTCAAATATCTCATTGCAAAAGCCAATCATCCATAGTCAGAGGACAAAGTATGAAGATTCACATAAAATTCATTGGCAGCCATTTTTGTGACACCTTTAATTCATTTGGTGTAAGAAAAAGGAATCGCATGGCTAAACTTTACATTATATATTTGAATTATTACTGCTCCATTTAGTTTAAATACATTGTCTTTTAATTGGAACCTTAATTTTCATTTTTTTGACATCACCTTACATTCCCCCTAAAAACGTGCTACTGTCCCTTTAATGTCCTATCCTGTAAGGGACACCTGAATAATTGATAATAACAACAAAGCTTAAATGGTATTCACAACAGAGCAAGTGCTTGCCACATACCGAGGGAAATTACTTCTAGCAGCTGCATTAACATTGTCCTTATAACAATAGCTTGTGATTAAATGTCTGTGTTTATATTTATGCTTGCCATGACGTATAGAATAATTGATTTTATATAATATAAGAAGAAGAAGAAGAAGAAAAATAATTTATTTAAGTGTCAAGCGATACAGTTGTAAAAGACAGTAAAACACATAACTTAAAACATCGCCCGGCCAACTTGGGCCTATTTGACACTAAGGTACTAAAATGTATACAAGTAAAAGCACTATGGTGCTAAAATATTATTGCATATATACATAGGTGTTACATAGGTGTAGAATACATATTTATGAGGTATTTTGTGAGAGTCTTAATCTAAACATTTTTTTTATTAATGCGGCAACTGAGTAATTTAGTTTATGATGATTCATTAGAAATACGAGTTGATCGTTCGCCGAAAAATTGGGAAAATTTTGATCTATAGACGAGGAGTAATTCCAGAGAGGAGTTCGTATATCTGAATATAAAGTGCAAGTAGTAAGAAAATGAACCTCGTCTTCAATTACATTAGAGTTACAAAATTTACAAAGACGATTTTCAAGTGGAGTTTTAGGTTTTGTAAAACGACCAGTCTCGATCTCTAAAGGGAGGGTGCCGCTTCTAAATTTAGCTAAATAGCCACGGAGTACTCTATCATTAACAAATTTAACATAATCAGAAGTACAAAAATCACTCTTAAAACTACGATATGTCCTTAATTTATTTCCATTGACTTGTCCCCTATCATTCCATAATTGTGAACACCAACTGTTAATATCTATTTCTAAAAGTTTATATTTTAAAACCATGAAATCTGCACACAATGGTAGATTAAGACTTTCAAATAACTTAACTACTGTACAATCCCAGGATTTAGGTACTGACAATGACCATTTATGTATACGATAAGGTAATCTATTTTCATTCACAAAACATATTCTTTTATAAAAACGAGCAATTTCAATACGCTGATTAACTAAGTTAGAAACCCATCCCATATCACCTCTCACTGCTAAATTTGGAGTCTTATTGCCTACACCTAGGAAAAATCTACATGCTCGATGTTGAATAGCATTTATGCAGCTGAATTCCCTTGTACCCCAAATAGCTGCTCCATAAGATAAAATTGGTTTTACAAGATTGTCGTATAAAGTTGTATATACCTCGTAATTCATACCCCCTACAGATTTGAATTTACTAATGATAACCCCCAATGCCCTGCTGGCTGACTTAGCAATAGCTTTAGCAGTGTAGTTCAGGTCCAAATGTTCTTCTAACCAAATACCCAAATATTTATAAGATTTAGCTACTTCAATACAATCCAATCCACATGTAAAACTAAAACTTGATTGTGTCATCGACTTATTACGATAATGTACAATTTTTGTCTTAGAAACGTTTATCTGGATGCGCCATTTTTTACACCATTCACTTACACAATCCAGCATACGTTGGAGTGAAGATTCATCAGGCGCTAACAGTGCAATGTCATCAGCATACAAGAGAAGACTTATCATATTGGTGTCTATATTTATACCACATCTTAATTCGTTAATTTCAGAAACTAAGTCATTAATAAACACAGAGAATAGTGATGGCGACAAAACGCAGCCTTGTTTTACACCGCTATGAACCTCAAAACCGTCGGACATATATCCGTTAACAAAAACGCGTGATTGGTTGTTTTCATATAAGGATTTTACGGCCGAGAAAAATTTACCATTTATTCCTAATTTAAGCAGCTTATACCAAAGGCAATCTCGGTTTACGCGGTCGAATGCTTTCAACGCGTCGATATAGCAGACATACGTAGGGAGATTGACAGACTTGCGGTTTTTTATGATCGAGAAAAGAGTGTAAATATGATCGGTCGTGCTACGTTTACTTCGGAAACCGTTTTGCTCCTCTGCTAATAAATTGTTAGATTCTAGCCACGTCGAGAATCGCGTATTTAATATATCCGCGTAAATTTTGCAGGGAATAGATAAAAGTGAGATTCCGCGATAACCCATGGGGTCGCGAGCATCCGTGTCGGGCTTTTTAATAGGATAAATTAAACTTTGTCGCCAAGCACTAGGACATGTGCTGTTCTCAAAACAATGTGAAAAAATACGTAATAATATATCAATACAATGGGTGTTTTTCAAAGCCTCTGCTGGGATTAAATCTAAACCAGCTGATTTGCCACATTTGGCTTTATTAATGGAAGTTATAACCTCACTACGAGATATAGGGATATTTAATAACCTAGAGTCTACATCATTTTCACAAGACACTAAATTGTTTGAGACACTGTCTGTTACGTGTTGCAAGTGATTATCATCAAATTGGTTGCTAACGTCACCATTATATAATTTACAAAAATCGGTCTTCCATTTTTCCACAACAGCAATCTTATCAGAGACAACAGCCCCGTCTTCAACAACCTCCCAGGGAATAGAGTTATGCCTATCATCAGCAATACCTATCTTCCCAATAGCCTTCCAAAAATGCCTCGAGTCCTTATCTCTATATTTATCCAACAATTTCTGCTGCTGTTGTTTCTGATAAGATCTTTTTCTTGACCGTAGCATTTTATCAAACGCTTTACGTGCCGAAGTATAATCATATTTCAATTGTCGTTTTCGAAATGGCGACTTACATTTTAACCATTCACGTTCACATTTAGAGACAGTGTCCAACTTATCTTGTAGACTATCACACCAGTAAGGTTTATATCTAGATTTACATTTAACACCATTTACAGTACATTTATTACGAGATACTATACCAACTTTATCAAGCTCAACATACATACAGTTCAAGAATATTCAATATAATATAATATAATAGAGCCATGGGCTCTGTAGCTCATCAGACTTTTTATGGAAAAAGGTTTTGACCCCTGTGACCCCATTTAGGGTCATTGGGTCACAAAATCTACAAGTTTGAATCCCCATTGGCCAAGGAGTCTACACACAACTTTTTAGCTCTCTAGAACTTTTGGAACTGGACAAGATGGAGTAAAATAGGTTTTTAAGGTTTTGACCCCTGTGACCCCATTTTTTTCTTTTCTTTCAGACCTGATGAGCTAATAAGGTAAATGCAACGGTTCATCGTCTATTCGCAAAAACTTAAAAAGAGAACTTTACTTGTGAATTCTGAAATAATATCACTGATGCAGAGCTCCAGATATGCCGCGAATTTGCGTATTATACGCAAAAGAAATGGCAAGAAATGCAAGAAAAATACTTGTCTGTGTGATGAAAATCACTTCAAATGACGTTTAGACCACATAGGAAACTTGTATTATGTCCTTAAAGGGGTAGTAGCACGTTTTTGAAAATGTTATATTTTCAATTCTTTTACTTTTGATTGTATGTTAATGCCAAATGTATTATTTTGATGGTGTCATTACATCTCATTACACAAATAGTCAGAGAACAAATTATAAGGTTTCACATGAAATCGACTCATAGCCATTTTTTGTGAACACCTTTAATTCATTTTGTTTAAGAAAATGGTATCGCATGGCTGAGCTGTACATTCTATATTTGATTTATTAATACTTCATTTAGTTTTAATACATTGTCTTTCAATTGGAACCATGTTTGTTCATTTTCCTGACATCACCTTATATCCCCCTAAAGCGTGCTAATGCCCCTTTAACACTGGTACATGTACTTACGCAGACTATAGGTATTGCTGAACCCAATCACGGGAGTCAAGGTGTGTCCAAGTATATTGTTCATTAAAATAATTTCAACCAAAATAGCATTTGATATCTTGAAGTTAAAGACATTGACTCTGCAGCGATCAGCACTAACAATTTATCTAATAATTTCATGTTCACGGAGAAGCAAAGCGAGGGACCACATTATAAAGTCAACTATAAATAATTACCCCATTAGTTTGTGTATACATTGTTCCACTTTCAAGGTTTCAAATTGATTCTTAAAGGGGCAGTAGCACGTTTTTAGAGGGAATATAAGGTGATGTCAGGAAAATGAAAATAAATGGTTCCAATTGAAAGGCAATGTATTCAAACCAAATGGAGCAGTAATAATTCAAATATATAATGTAAAGTTTAGCCATGCGATTCCTTTTCTTACACAAAATGAATTAAAGGTGTTCACACAAAAATGGCCGCCAATGGATTTTAGGTAAATCTTCATACTTTGTTCTCTGACTATGAATGATTGGCTTGTGTAATGAGATTTTTGACACTATCAAAGTAATACATTTAGCGTTAACATACAATTATCAGTGAAAATTTTTAAATATAAAATTCTCAAAAAACGTGCTACTGCCCCTTTAAAGGAGACATTTGCTTTATGAGGATCTCAGTGTCACCAAATCTAAAGAAATAAATTCCCACCATATAATGAGTTTGTACGCATTGCTTCAGCCTTATTAATCAAGGATTATGTACGCAAGATTCAATTCAATTGTTTGATTGTTGCAAGGCCATTTGACCCACAATTCATACATTTGAAATATAATACATGAAAATTACACACATGCGCGTTAAAGCATTCTCCGCGTATACGAAAAATGTTAAACAAGAATTTCCCTAACATGAACATATGATCATTTGATTTCATTAAATATTTCAAGCCATTTATATTTCTATTATTAACAGCAAATGAACATCAATACGAAGCGATTGATACATTGGACAATTATTTACAATATGAATTTCATCTTCGGTTACCTTACATAATGAACATTTAGAATAAGAACTTTCATAATCATAAAAACATTTTCTAACACATTGTATTCCAAGACGGTTGCAAGATTCAGTGACAGTGGAAAGAAACACGAAAAAGTGAAAAGTGTACGGACAGACGGACGGACGCCGGATGTCTTTCAATGCCATAGGGGCAGATGAGCTTGTGGGTGATTTGTTAGTATGGTAGGGATTAAAACTAATTTATTAATATTTTTTATATTGACGTCTCTGGTTTCAAGTCCCTTATCTTGAATTAAAATGATTTATCGATCCGGTACAAGGAACAGGCTAATTGCTTTTACATGAAACACTTCAAAGAGTCTTTCAGTTCTCTGCGTGTCTGTGTGACTTTAATCTCTATGAAGGAAAATCAATATAAAGTTTGCATGACATAAGCGAAACAAGTCTCCTTTCAACACATATTATTTTCAATATTTCTTAATTCCTTTTCAATTGACTATAAAAACATGACTGCATTCTCTCCCCACAGAGGCAGATCAAGTCATGTTGTTTTAGCCTATGTTATATTACGCCGAATAAGATGGATAGAATGGAAGATGCCGGATTGGAGGCAATCAAAATTAGTTGTGCAATCAGCGACGCTGTTCTAAAATCATCGTTTGGCTACTGAATCAAGGCAAAGGCATTGTGATATGAACCACCCTTTCCACGCGAGAAGCGTTGTCATTTGATAAAGACATACAAATATATTGTGATTCCGGAACCCACGGATGTTGGCGTAATAGAACAGAGGCTGTATCAACATTTCATGACTTGATCTGCCTCTGTGGTGGGAGAATGACATGACTAATGCTGCTATTCAAGAAAATCTATTTAGTGTATTCACCCAAGCATGTTCTTTGCATAGACTAAGATTCAATGATTTGAACCCTTTGGAGGCGACGATGCCTGATATATTCTTTTCCGTCTTCATCATAGATAAAGCCACATACTAAATGTCTTCTTAGTTTGTTGATTGGCTTCATGCACAACTGTGTAGATAAATACCATACCGGGGACGTAGCTCAGTGGTAGAGTGTCCGCTCTTCACCTGGAAGACCGGGGTTCGATTCCCGGTCGCGTCATACCAAAAGACGATAAAAGGTCGGAGTTGTTGCTGCCTTGCTTGACACTCAGCATTGTAAAAGCAGAACATCGCATTAACTGGCGCTGCACCGTGGCTGCAGGGTGCAAAATGTACCAATTGAATTTCCAATGTACCATGTATTGCGGACAATAAAGAGTTATTATTATATTGTATACATAATTATCATTCACTTGAGGAATGGGCAAGAAGTAGCCCAGGAACGTCTTGGGAAATTAATTGGGAAATCACGAAGTTGTTATCCATAAATTTATCTCGTATTATCATACCAACTTCTGAATGCCTTACTGAAATTAAATCATTTAAAAACTACGCAGTGTCTCCAAAATAAGATATGTGTTTCCTGCAAAACAAAGATATATTGATATGGGAATGTGAAAGAAAAACGTTTATACAATGTTAAATATAGAAATAGTCGGTCAAACGAAAAAACAACCCAAAGACATTAGCTTGTAAACACAACACAAAAACAGGGAAGTTGTTTACATATAATGTATCCAATCAAGTAGACTCTGGACTTTCCACTAGCCAATCAGATTTATTGTCAATAGGGCCTGGTAAAGCCGTAACATTTCCACGCATCCACAAACGTCACGCCCGAGTCGTTTGTATGTGGGATTCGTTGTTTGTATTACTGAGTTGCTCGGGTACATGTGTTCTCTGTTTCACATGAACTGGGCAAGAGGTGAAGGGTTGAGGTGGTGTTACGAATTGGGCGTATCAGGTCAACTGTATTCTCTCAAACATTGGGATGAGTGAAATATGGCTGCGGCAGGAACTGTCCGTAGATTATCTCTTAGTTGTGAAACAAAGAATAAATCATCAAGCTATTCACTTTAATTTTAGCCAGTTATCATGCCCATCAAAATTTGTATTGTATAGAAATATTCTAAATAAATCATCGCTTCAGTATTATTTGTGTAAGCCTATCCCATTTTTATATAGGAAGTACATAGCTAAATTTAGACTCAGTTCTCATAATCTAGCGGTTGAAAGTGGCAGATATCAAAACATAGATAACGTAAATGGTAAATGTCCAGCGTATAAAGACGATATTGAAGATGAATTTCACTTTATATTAAAATTTCCATCACATCACACTTACAGAGAAGCGTATATTAAGCCATATTATGATAGATATCCATCAGTATTTAAACTTATTCAATTATCTAACGTTGATAGGTTCAAAGTGCTTTCTTACTTAGGTACAAACTTACATAAGGCTAATCTATTAAGAAATGAATTAATCATGCTGTAACAGTAATATTTTATAACTGTACATCCTCCTGTATCGATACTTCACTGAAACCATGTTTATGACAGATCTGTACCTACACCATAATACATGTATGTGAATGTTATTTCCAATCATCTATATAGATAATGGTAATAGAGGACGAATATCATTTTCTACTTCATTGTAAGTCACTTACGGATATTAAAAAACAATACCTCAATGTTGTCACAGCGTCAAAATACCATTTTGTTAAATTAATGTCTGATAAGAATAAAGAGTGTTTAAAGAATGTTGCCATGTATATATACCATGCTATGGAACTACCAAGCACACTTATTACATAAGCATATTTCAAAACTAAGTTTCTTTTACAATGTAAACGCATGTGCATTATGATTGTCAATTTTATATGTATTCTATGTTGTCATAGGCCGTTGGCCTAAATATCAACCGTAAATAAAGAATTGAAAAATGGACAATGGTAATAAAAGAAACAAGTGATGCGGTGAGAGGTGACACTTATTAAAAAAGGGATGAGAGGGATAAGTTTAACAATTTTAAAGTGCCTATCTGGAATTTAAATATTAAATTTGTCACTAATACATTGTAGTATGAATGTAGACAATCATACCCATATATCAATCACTTCTTTATTTCAGTATGAAAGCATTTTGGCCCATAGAGGCTGAGCAGTGTATATTGTTTGTGGCAAGCAAATTCTAAAATTTAACAAATCTGACTAAAAAAATGGGATAATGTTTACGACTTAAATTGTCATTTAAAGGAAAATGCTGGTAAAATTATATTCTTGTTTATATAGAAAACCTTCGTGTTCAGCATTAAAGTTAACATAATATGGAATATATGAATATCTGATTACAATATTGTATAGTGCGTCAAAGGTCGCTACTCAAATATGTTCAGTTTGGTAATAAAGCCGTTTCTGAACACCACTGTTGACGGGCCGCTTAGATCTACCTGGCCACAAACCAGTGGATGCATGACTGGTCGGACGCCCTTTTGTGACGTCATAAACAGAATCAGCCTCGTAATCAATACATCTAAGGTAACAATATCTCAGAAAAAAACCACCCCAAAATTCACGATTCTCAGAAATTGTTTTCCACTCAGTTAGATAAATCATTTGTAACACTATTAAGCGTTTGGTTTAAAAATGATATCCACATCAATGATAACTAAACAATGATTTAAGGTGGTATTTCAGTTGAAATAATGATGCGTTACTCTGTACAGTCTGTGTATTACGTCAGACCCGCGCGAGTTTTATTGCCTCTAGCCCAGGTTAGTTTTTGACAGCCGATAATTACGCTGTCTTATATTAATGAAAGGCTAATCAAAGGTGTTTATTGGACAACTTAACAAAATCAAGCCCAGGTCTTATTTTGCTAAAAAATCTTTGAACGAAAATCGAGAATTGATAAAGTCGAGGTTATCGGTTGTTTAATGTAGTGTATCGAATGCATATCACGAAAACAAGAAGACAATTAGTATTCTGTAGAATTATCCTCGGGCTTTATCCAAAAGTAGATAATGATTTTGAAAGGATTTATGAGGTTTCTATGTTTTCAAGATCAAATCCAGTTTTAAGAAACCTAATAGAATCTAAAAATGTGCATTTTCAGTACAATGTTATCCATCACGCATGTATTATGCAATCTATTGATTTTTATCGTATTTATAAAGTGATATTTTTAAATCACGTTTTAATGTAAATGCATAAATATATTTAATTAATACTTTATGATTATATGTGGCTAGTGCCTTATATAAACAAAAAATATTATGCTTTCGAACATTTACTGGGTTACTGGTGACTAACAGAACACCTAAGGGTCTGATATTAAGGGCAAACATTGAGGTGATCATGGGTATAATAATAATAATAATAATAATAATAACTAGGACTGCCGCGGCAGTACTTAGGTCTTCAAGATTCCTCTTTGACCTTCACATACTGTTTGACCTTCACATGCATGTTTGACCTTCACATGCATGTTTGTTAAAGAGGTTTAAACCATACAGACCAAAACATGACTTTTTAAAATGCAAAGTTTGATCCTTCCTCCTGACCGGAAGTGACTGTTCGCGAGCGATTTTATTATTTTAAGTTAAAGACCTTGCTGATGTCTACTTCTCATGCAAAAATCATTAAGTTCTAAGGTCTGGTTTTTGAGTTATCTGCCCTTGAAGTTCGTGATTTTGAGATTTTGGTCAACTTTGAAAGGTCACAGCACAAAAAGAATTAAGGTTAGGTCTTACAACTTTACGATTTGAAGAAAACAATACCTCAGCTACATGCAGTATGAATTTCAGCTCTCTAGTGCAAGTATCTTCAGAGGAGAAGATTGTCAAAGGTGGGTGGGGTCGGAAACGATGAAAATTGCACTAAAAGCAAGATGGCGGCCGAACCACGTGACCTACGAATTTGCCATTGTTTACTTTTTTTCATTATTTTTCATTGCGCTTCTTTTAAAAAAAATTTCAAGTCTCTAAGTGCATTTTGAAAAAAAAATCAATGTTAACATTTCGATTTTGGATTCGACCTGGATCTTTAATGTACGAGTCGATTTTGTCCAAAAGCTTCGCACGTCGATTCCAGGGTAAGGGGTATCTGCATGCCGAGTTTGGGCGAATTTGGAGCAGCCGATTGCGCTGTAGCGTCCTCACAAAAAAAGTACAAATAATAATAATAAAAAAAACTTGAAGAAAACGGATAAAAACAATAGGTCTTCCAGACTTTGTCTTGAAGACCTAATAATAATAATAATAACACTTCATTATCCTCAGTACATGTACATATTGGAAATTCGATTTGTGCCCATGGCACCCGGCAGCCACGGTGCAGCGCCAGTTAATGCGTTGTTCTGCCTTTACAATGCTGAGTGTCAAGCAAGACAGCAACAACTCCCAACTTTTAACGTCTTTTGGTATGACGCGACCGGGAATCGAACCCCGATCTTCCGGGTGACGAGCGGACACTCTACCTCTGAGCTACGCCGCCGCTTTTCACACATATCACAACTGGAAGAAAGGCCGCAACAATAGTGTGGTATGCGTTGGGGTGAAGCCCGCGAGCATGGACTGGAAGTAGCAATCCATGGGTGGGACTGCGCTGAAATTCAGTGTAGCATTGCACCGAAATCTCATAGCGCGTAGTATAGGTCTCTACTGCAGGCAAAGTTGCCGAGTTTCTGGCGGGATTCGAACTCCGGACCTTTTGCTCCGAAGCCGAACGCGACATAGAAGAAACGGAACGAGGCTCAGGAACCAGGATGGAAGTCTCACATAGATGTATATGCAGCTTATGGTTTTTGCAAAATTTGCCATTTATTCCGGATATTTTTGTTCTCCTATAGTCGTGAATTTTTTTAAATTGTTAAAATTATACTATATTGACTATGATTCTACTTATAAATTACGTTCTCATCTGTATAAACTTCGTGCAATTTTTGCTATTGATATGTACATGATTTTCCTGTGTAGACATATTCATAAGATCTAGAATCAACTGTAGTGAATTAAATGATATCGATGTGTTGTCATATCATATGATCTGAAACGTTTTGTATATAAAAATGTACTTATAAAACCGTGTATTATTTTCCACCCGAGGCCGTCTTTGTACGCTTACGGAAGTTTTTCGTACCCGGATCTCAACAGAGAAGCTGATTGGTTGAGGACGGACAAAGATCTCAGTCACTACTCCTTGTATACCAGTCGATGTTATTGACCACACGCCCTTAACGGTCCACCTCCCAACCTGCAGGGCAATTCAACGCATGAACAAGCCCGAGGTATGGATGAAGGTGAAAAGGCGCGTTCAAGATGACAAGCGCTAGCGGGAATACCAGAGACACCCTATTAGATGCCCCTTGTACATGTAGATCGTCTCTGGTCTTTCACAAAACGCATAAAAGTAGAATGTAAATAAAGTTAAAACTACAGTAACTGTAACATCAAAATGCGAAAATTTGAATGGTAGATTAAATGATATTTGTACCTGAAAATCTATAAGAATAAGGTAATATGTTTGAAAACATTATTAAAATAAAAAAATTTGTTTTACTTAAATGATTAAATAATGAATTTAAATTTTAGTGCATTATTATGTTTAAAGTTTAATTAAATGTATGATTGAATATTTCTACCTGAAATTATTTAAATAAAGTTGATAAATTAAAACAATTATAAAATTATATATATTCTTTATTTTACTTTGATTTTTCAATAATGTTTCTAAATATACGCCTACATTGTAAGGTGAACTTTTGTAAAAAAATATTGTATTACACATTTAATGGACAATCACAATTTCTTAATCAAAATTTGCTTTTGTCATAAATTATTCATTAAAGTTTATTTTACAGGAATACAGGGTTATAGTAGGACATATTTCTTTGCATAGTGTTTCCTGTTTCAAATGTACTAAATTTGAGAACGTATAATTTCATAAATGATGAAAGGAATTTTGTTTGAAAAAGTCAAAACGGAAATTCAGAATATGTTGAATTCTCCACGGGGAAAGGCGCCAATCGTTAATGCAAGACGCCATACAGCAAGCAAATTGAAAGTTTTACTCCAGTACCTTCTCATGGATAATATTTCGTATATATAATGACGTTTCAATGTTTGTAGGTTTTCATGTATTTCGTGCATACATATAGGATCTTGTGTTAACTTGTTTTATCATTTAGCTTCATTTAATCTTCTACTAGAATATCAATTCGTGTTATGGAAGGCAAACTTTCGACCTTTCGTTTCTATGGAAAAATACATAGTACGGTATTGGGAAGGTATCGAGCGGACTTTAGGTTCACAAAAAGCGTACGCTAGATCCAGCGCTCTTGAACATGTCAGACACGCGCAGTAGTATAACCAGGGCATCAACTATTGGTTTAGATTGTGTTTATTTTTAATAACCGGATATTGGGTGTCGAATTGTGATTGGTCGAAAGTGAAAGAGAAATATTTTTAAAGATGTAAGTAGCGATTTCGACAACTGACCAATCAGACATGACTATTACTATAATTGATGTTTATTGAGAAAATGCATCCTGTTTTTTTGTTACCCATGTGTATATAATCTGGCCAAAACCACGTTCGAATCACAAGTTCCAGAACAGCCAACAACTACAGTAAGAAAATGGAAGCAACCAAGATCTTCGCTGTCGCAGTCTTTGCCTTTGCCGTTGTCTCATTGGGTAAGTTATATTACTTATTCGTTTGTTTTTTTGACTCGTATTTTGTTTACCTCCAGCTTTTGGCGAGTTGATGGCGATGCCCCATAGAAAACCGACAAATTTATTCAAATGAATTCTTTAAAATAAATCGTGAAAAATGTTTTTGGTTCCAAAAGATACATAACCTTGTCATGAGGTATGAGCATGTTAAAGAGAAATATGTAACAAACATATATTATCTAATTTTACACCCCTTGGGCGGTTATATCCCTTCTTTTTTCAATTGGTTTTAACTCATAACTACCTTCTTATAGGTATTTACTCTTTACTCCCCTTGGGAAGTTATTGCCTTTATTTTTGTAAATGCCAGTTGATGTAAAATTGTGTGTGTAATGTTTGGTTTTTATTTTCCCCTATGAATATATATTAATATTGCAATAAAATAGTTTTTAATGTAAGTATTAAAGTTTTTAGTTCTAAAACCCTAAGCAGGGGGTATTGTAAGGAGTCTAAAATAGTATTCTAACCAAGACATATCAAACCCGCAAAATGGATCACTAAAACGTTTTCAATTATTTGTATGTAAACCAATTTAGTTGAAACACCGTACTAAATAGCTTTTATTTTAAGAAATCAAGCATTTATTTCTAAAACCCTAATCTAAGGGTATTTTAAATATGTTTTCTTATCAAGGCATGTTAAACCCGCGAATAATATCAGTAAAACGTTTTTAAATAAACTGTATATAAACAAATTAAGTTGAAACCATTGCAGGAGTCTTCCGCGGAAGTGTAAGTCAAATAATAACCCGTTTGCCTCGGGTTATGGAAATAACCTCTGCTCGGGCTACTTTCCATAACCCCTCGGTACCGGGTTATTATTTACTACATAACTATACTTATATACCCCGGCAGGATTCTTCTTCTTTATATTTTGTTTAGGAGACAAATATGTTGTTCGTGAGAAAACCGATTCGGTTAAAATGATTTAAAAACAGCTTTATTTCCTCTTTTGCTTTACGAAGATCGTTTTATCCACGTGAAAGTTATCAGATTGCTTACGTAGTTTTTTAACAAAATATGGTAGATATAGATTTCAACAGTGTTTAATAATATACCATAACATTTTGTTAAAATGTTGTTTTGGGTCTGATATGATTAAATTTTATTTCTCAAACATTTGTCGATTCAATAAATTCTAGTTTGCTACTTTAGATCAATTAAAACATTATAATTCGCCCGAGAATAAAAACACATTAAAGAAACGACATAGTAGGACTTGATTTACTTACATTTTATGTTTACAAACGACTTGTGATTCTGTGTCATTGAACAAATCAGTTAGCATGGGATGTGCTGTACATACAGACCTAAGAAAATATGTTACAATACAAAAAAATAAATACTTTAAAATGATTTTTTCAATCTTCGTACAATCGCGATCACAGCACCTATAACCCTATACTTTGCGTTCAATTCATGGGTTTGGAGGGATTGGCGTGAATCTTAAGTTGTTTGGGGGTTGTATCGGGATGCAGTTTGGATGTACATGTAGAGGCTTATTCCATATATTCCTCAGCATTATTGTCATTCTAACTTCTAAAATGCCTCTCAAAGAAGAGGTTAAGGAAACAAGCGGCTTTTATCTTGAAAGTTAGCATAACGATTAATCGAACCTTCTGTTAAATGCTAATTTAACGACATGGTTAATAGGTTGATGAATATAAGCATATTCAATAATCGACAATAACAGTTATCAATTAGAAATTTGTTTACCGTAGTTCCAAAGATAAATGACGGGTTCGGGGCAAAACGTTGATATCTCTGAAAACCTTATTTTCCGAGATTCTTTTCACTAGTGGGTGCCAAAATGCAGATATCATTTTCGTACGCATTACCTCCCTTAGCTTTTACAGTTTTGGAGTTGCATCGTACCTAAGCTACACATTTTTTAATCTTGTTTGGTAAATATGTGACAACCCTAAAAAAAAGTGCACCACATCCCAAAAAATTGAGAGACAGAGTTTGTCTTAAGACATAAAAAATAATGGCAGAGCCCTACATTGCTATTATCGGGAAACAACAGATGAATAAAAAGTAGATAGTTAGGGTGTCTTTTGTGGAAATATTATATTTGTTTTAATAACACAAGGAGTTAACATGCTAACAATTCAAACTTGTTTTTGTGTGGGTTATCATAGTTTTGGCCCGGACCCTTCAAAAATGTATAATCATTAAAGTCCTTTTGTATTTTGTTTTCTCATAAAATACCCCGATAGGACTATCCATGATCAGTATTTATTTGTTTCAGGTGAAGGAAGAGTGGCCCTCGAGGCTGAAGTCCTCCCTATTTGTCCAATCATCCCCGTCCTTGAATGCCGTGCCCCCTCAGTATTGAGCTGCGAGAAGGACAAGAACGGATGCAAGAGATGCTTTTGCCACGTACCCTGTCCCAAACTGGAGTGTCTGGAGACCACCGCACTCAAATGCGAGAACGGTGTCCAACTTGATTGCAACGGATGTCCAACATGCGAGTGTCGGGAACCCTGCTGTGAGCCCTGTCCTCTTTCATCTAAACAATGCATGATGGGAATTTTGTACTGGATCAACGACGAGGGCTGCAGGGAATGCAGATGTAGAGGTGAGGAGTCCACATCAATTGATAATAAGTAACCGTTAACTTTGGAAGTGTTTATGCTTTTAAATTGATTATAGAATTACCATTAACTTTAAATGGGTCTCTTCTTTGCAATTGATTATTGAGTACCATTTACCTAGAAAGTGCCTATGCTATCCGATTGATTATAGGTCACCGTTAACTTCGAAAGTACCTATGCTTTCCAATTGATAAAAAAAAGAACCATTAACTTAGAAAGGGCCGATACTTTTAAATTCATTATAGAGTAACCATTTACCTAGAAAGGTCCTTTGCCTTTTAATTGATAATATAGTAACATTTTACTAAGGAAGTGCCTATGCTTTTTAAATGATAACAAAGTAACCATTAACTTAAGAAATGCCTACGCTATTCAATTGAATATAAGCAACCATTAACTTAGGAAATGCCTTTGCCTTTAAATTGATAATATAGTAACATTTTACTAAGGAAGTGTCTATGCTTTTCAATTGTAAATACAGTAACCATTAACTTTGAAAGGGCCTCTTCTTTCCAATTGATTATAGAATACCATTTTCCTAGGAAGTTTCTATGCCTACAATTGATTATACGTAACCATTAACTAATGATAATAAAGTAATCAATAACTTAGGAAGGTCCTTTGCTTTCCAATTGATCATAAAGTAACAATTAACTTAGGAAGTGTCAATGCTTTTCAAATTATAATAAAGTAACTATTAATTTAGGAAGGGCCTATTCTTTGCAATTGATTAACTTTTTAATAAGTAACCATAAACTATCAGATATAATCTATGTTTTTGCAATGGTGAATATCGCCTCAGTAAGAAATTATGCTTGTAATATGAGTAATCATATGCCCATGATTTTTCAATAGATGATATAGCAATCATAAATTTCGAAAGTGATAACTTTCACACTTAAATGGCGGTCTGAAGTTTTTGATGGATACTAGATTTCTGAAGATTTAAGAAGGATTTAAGAATGATTTATATTGATATCTTTCCATCGAAAATGAGTTTTATTTTACTTTTCAGATTGAAAGCGACGACCATCTTGAATTCGAAGAATGACGATCTGTGTTTCTTATCATATATCTATTTTTGTAATAAAATTGTTGATAAAACGATTTTTAGTTATTTTTTTCATTTAAAGGGGCAGTAGCACGTTTTTTTATAATTTTATATCTTAAATATGTTACTGATATTTGTAAGTGAATGCTAAATGTATTATATTGACAGTGTCAACAATGTCATTACACAAGCCAATCACCAATAGTCAGAGGACAAATTATGAGGATTCACATAAAATCCATTGGCGGCCATTTTTGTGTGAACACCTTTTATTCATTTTGCATAAGATAAGGGAATCGCATGGCTTGTCTTTACGTTATATATTTGATTTATTACTGCTTCATTTAGTTTAAATACATTATCTCTCAATTGGAACCATTTATTTTCATTTTCCTCACATCACCTTATATTCCCCCTAAAAACGTGCTACTGCCCCTTTAAGCAAAGGTAATCAACACAAAGCAATGAAAGACAGTAACATATGCCTTACTTATCGATGGTGACTTTACTTCAAAGAGAAATGTATCGCTTAAAAACAGCGTTAGAAAGACAAATATACTCACAGACCATTCCTTCTATATAGTATTAGGGTAGGGTCTATGAGTATATATGTCTTTCTAACGCTGTGCTTTACTGAGAAGTGTTGACGATTGTTGAATAGTAATCAATTGAAGGATAATCTGTTCAATATGATGACAATATAAAAGTTTTAGACCATGACAAGAGTGATTTGTGTCTAGTTTCGGCATCTCGCCAGCGTAACACGTTTTTCGGACAAGGAGTAAAAGAATTGAACTTTTATTGTTCCAGTAACCTAGAAAAGCTTTGAGAAATAGACAAATGAAGAAATCGTTTCTGTTCATATAGGTTTTAAAAGATACGCAATGATAAATGTGCTTGTGAGATCGCCATATTTACCAATAACGTGACAGTGTTTCTGAACACATGAATGTGTGAGATATAACAATTTTTGTCAACAATCATGTCTTTTTTGCACTATGAAAGTCAGACAGACTTCATTCTTTTCATTCTCTCCCCACAGAGGCCGATCAAGTCACGTTGATTTAGCCTCTGTTCTATTACGCCGAAATCCGTGGGTTCCGGTAGTTTCCCCTGGCGGAAAAAAACACAATCCATTTGAATTTCTTTATCTTATGACAACGCTTATCGCATGGAAAGGGTGGTTCATATCACAAAGTTTTTGCCTTGATTCAATAGTCAAAACGATGATTTATGAACAGCGTCGCTGATTGCACAACTGACTTTGATGGCCTCCAATCAGGCATCTCACATTCTATCCCACAAAGTCAGAGTAATATATATATATATAGAGTATAACAGAGGCTAAATCAACATGACTTGATCTCCCTCTGTGGGGGAGAGAATGCATTCTTTTATATTTAAAAAGGAAGTAGCACGTTTTCGGTAAAAAAAAGTTACCAATTAAAGAGTTGTAGTTTCTTTTTGGGCGCAACATGTTCTCTTTAACTACAATGAACCATTTCCTAAACCCAAATGATCAAAACGTGTTCACATAAAAAGACCTCAAGCAGTTACCTGATAATTGTTTCCGTTGACTACACATCGACTTGCTTTGGCTTGACTTGAGGTGTTTGGCCACTGTGAGATTATACTTCTTCCAGAGACAAATTGAGTCAGTGAGTAAACTTGGGAGATATTAGAACTCCGTGTCACTTTCACTTTACAAAACAATGTTTCATAAAAACAACTTTCAGTGTGGCCATCAAAACATTTCAGGAGTTCTTTGTATACACAGGGAACTTTATCTTCAAAAATAAATGATGTAAAACAGCTGGGGTGGACGATCAAGCACATATTACTTTTTATGTAAAACAGCTTGGGTGGACGACCAAGCACATATTACTTTTTAGCTCATCAGGTCTGAAAGACCCGATGGGCTTATGGCATGGCATGGCGTCCGGCGTCCGTCCGTCCGTCCATCCGTCCATCCGTAAACTTTTGGGGTCACAGGGGTCAAAACCTTAAAAACCTATTTTACTCCATCTTCTCCAGTTCCAAAAGTTCAAGAGAGCTAAAAAGTTGTGTACAGACTCCTTGGCCAATGAGGATTCTAAATTTTAGGTTTGGTTACCCCTTGACCCCAATTGGGGTCAAAGTGGTCAAAGCCTTAAAAACATATTTTACTCCTTCTTCTCCAGTTTCAAAAGGTCTAGAGAGCTGAAAAGTTGTGTGTAGACTCCTGGGCCAATGGGAATTCTAAATTTTAGGTTTGGTGACCCCATGACCCCAAATGGGGTCACAGGGGTCACAATCTTCAAAACCTATTTTCATCTTCTCCTCCAGTTCCAAATGGTCTAGAGAGCTAAAAATTTGTGTGTAGACTTCTTGGCCAATGGGGATTCAAACTTGTAGATTTTGTGACCCAATGACCCTAAATGGGGTCACAGGGGTCAAAACCTTTTTCCATCAAAAGTCTGATGAGCTACAGAGCCCATGGCTCAATTTTATGTAAAACAGCTGGGGTGGACGATCACGCACTTTCCTTGACGTTATGAAGATGAGGTCTATCAGAAATGTGTTGTGAACATAAATTACTAAGGAATGTCAACATTGCAAGAGTGGGTTTATACAAAATGAAGAAAACAGATGTTGGTAACGGTTTAACTAAGAATTTGTGCAGCTTTCATACATACATGTACCTTAAACTTTAAAATGAGAGCATTTTTGTATTTTTCATTTTTTCAAGACTGTGAACAAATTATGATATCGTCAGAAGGAAATGTAACTGCACTCAACTCATATTCGTAGTATTGACAACGCTGTGTGCATGAAAATAACGGATGCTGTTATAGGATTTGCCGATGTCGTAGTTTCTTCGCGTTTAACGCAATATTGCACTGACAAACTGACAAACTGAAATTCCCTTTTTAAGTTGATTACGATCATGATTTCAAAAAAACATACATGGTATATTGCGTTACTGTAATCTTTTGTAATATCGAGATACATTCATTAACTTTGCATTTCTCTTTTTGACCAAATAGTGATGTGTTTGAGTACCCCTTTTCAAAGTCGAACATTTCAGGGTCAACGCTCCGATAAAATAATATGACTAAAAATAAACAATATAACTAATTTAATTGGAAGATAGATTAATGGAGAACAAGCATATATTAGGAAGGTATTTTCAACTTTTGACATTTTGTTAATTCAATAGATCAGTGTCAAAGGTGGGATATTTTATGTGCACTTCGTTTTTGCTGATAAGGTTTTTTTACAGAGGAATAAACCATCAAAACTTTTAAGACTCCATGGCACCAGACTATTGGTTTATTTAGCATTCATGAGAACGCTAAGACCATGTGCGAAGTTGTATATATATTTTGGATATTTTTTAATCATCTTCCCACGGCAAGGTGAACACGAATCGAACTCTTTAAGAATCTTCGTCCGCGACGTCGTGAAGATGACAATATCAGACAGTTAGTAGTGATACAAGGGTATGTATTAAGTCCTTAATTGTTAAGGTATTTTTAGCTAATCTGGCCTGTAAGGCCCGATGGGCTTATGGCATGGCACGGTGTCCGGTGTCCGTCCGTCAACTTTGTGGATTTTCGACTTTTTCTACAGAACCATAAGGCCCAGAAAGCTGAAACTTTGTGTACAGACTCCTTGACTAGTGGGGATTATAAATTGTAGCTTTGGTGGCCCTGTGGCTCCTAATAAGGGTCACAGGTACCACACCTTCAAAACACATTTTCATCTTCTTCTCTAGAAGCAGAAGGTCTAGAAAGCTGAAACGTTATGCAAGACTCCTTGACTTGTGAGGATTATAAATTGTAACTTTGGTGGCCATTTGACCCCTAGAGGGGCCACGCCCTTAAAACCTATATTCATGTTTTTATCCAGAAGCAAAAGGCCAAGAAAGCTGAAACCTTGTGAATATACTCTTTGACTAGTGAGGTTTATGATTGTAGCTTTTGTTGCCCTGTGGCTCCTAATAAGGGGCCACACTCTTAAACCTAATTTACTCTTTTTCTCAAGAAGCATCAGGCCTAGAAAGCTGAAACTTTTTGTGCAAACTTTTGAAGTTAGATACGGAGGATTCCAAATTGTACATTTGGTGACCCTGTGGTCCAAAGTAAAGGGGAGCACCACATTTGCCACAAGTTAAAGCAAAATTAAAATAAAGCTTTCGCTCGGGTAATACAACAATTAATACTCGTGTCGTAAAGGTCATATGACACAATTTCTCGGGTCATAATCTCTATGAACAGTAACTGTGACAATTGGAATTATATTAAGTAAATTGTTTTCAAAAATGGATTTACAGGTTAACAGGTAATGGACATGTGATGGCATTTTAAAGGAGTTTCCATGAATACCTTTGACTTCACTCCAGCCTTGTCGCCTACTCCTCCTCTGTACTGCCCTGGGCCCCATGAGTAGAGGTGAGGTTAATTGGGTTTTATCGCCGCTTTCAAGAGTATTTCACTTATATTAAGGCTGTTAGTATTATTGCAGGGAGAAAGCCCGCAACACTATTGTGGCTATGTAACGCGGTGAAACCTGCCAACATCGGCTGGAACTAGGTGGTACTGCACTGAAATACAGTGTAGCAGTGCACCCAAACCTGACTGCGTGTAGAACAGTTCTCTACTGCAGACAAAGTTGCCGACCTCCTGGGGGGGAATAGACCTCCGGACCTCCTGATCCGAAACCGTACGCTCTAACCACTGCGCTATCCCTCCCCCGTGAGTAGAACTTATTGTGACAACTCATATTAATGGATTCACTATCATTTATCAATGCATAAAATTCGTGCCGATATTTCGTATCCATTAAGAAAGTTTATACCTAAGAGTACATGGTTGGTTTTGTTGCTACACACTCGCCAAAAGAGACATCTGTATATATCTCACACAATGGGAGTCGTGTATCTTTTCGAATAAACCTGCCGTGGACATTACATTGTCAACAGAGGCCATTATTTGCAAAATACATGTGTAACAGAAGTGATGTTAAGACCACCTCCAGCGGAATTCGAACCCGGGACCTCCGGGTTGAGAGTCCTGCACTCTACCTGTTCGGCCAAAGAGATATCCCTCTAGCCAAAGCCAGTAGGAAAGGATATATCTCACCCTGTCACACATGTGTTTTTCTATGTGCACCACTTTGAAGTAAACCATCTACAATGTGTATGGTACCAGGAAGTATTCAGCCATAGTCGTTTGTCTCAGTGTCTCAATTCTTGCAAGGCATTAAAATCATAACGCTCATACTAATCAGAGCTAGGTAGATTTTCAGCATTTTTATCATATATGAAGTCATCATCTTCCCTCGCTTAGTCCCCAGTCAGAATAATTAAATATAAAAAAAGTACTTATGTTTCTTGCAGAGATATCGTTAAAATTAGAAAGAAGAATCTGCAATTTGATTACGTTTGAATCAATACGATTGTTCTAATGCACATGCCCCAACATACGTCTGAAACCTACTGGTATATTGGCGATTAATCTGTGTCATGTACATACTTCGAATAAGAGAAATTATTTCACGAACTACTTCAATAAGAAATCACCTGTCCAAAATCAATTATTAAACATTACAATGAAAGAAATATACTGCGAGCGTAAGCTAAGAGTTTGGCACACGATTAAAACGGGACCGATGGTCCTGGAATCGTTATTTTGAGCACCGAGTAAGTTGTTTAGATTCTTATTGTCTCAAACTAACAAAATAGAGACAGGATTTTATATGTTTTATTCAAGCTTGTGACATTTTCCAAACATTACAACATTCTTATAATTCTAAAAAGGCGGTGGGTTCATGTCTCTTGACTATCGTAAATCAAACAAATCAGTTCTATCGGGTTTTTTTGGGGGGGAAACAAAATTAAAGAGTACTTTCCTGTTTATACTTATATGATTACTGCATAATTCTCTTACATTTATTTTAATATTTGTTAATGAGGGCAACATTTAGTTTTAGACCAAGACTTGTTCCCAAACTGATATCTTGTCCTCCAATTCTTTTGCCAATCCTTTTGAGGAGCTTACTAAACATGACTGATTCCATTCTCATATAGGTTACGAAGGACCCCCGCAGTGAACTAAAAATAATCCACGGTCATTCGCTAGTAATATGTTTGCGAGCTAAGCAAATCATTGTCACGAAAACAACATTAAATGATATCAATGTTCACTCAAAATACCACCATTATATTACGTTTTAATTAACTATAATATTACTTTACAGTCTCTTCTACGGCTACGTCTGATCGAAATGAGAAGAGTTTGTTTGACCCTTTGAAGAAAATTACATTTGGCATAAACTAATAGTTGTAATTATAATGAAACAATGAAATTTCAAAAAATTGCCAATTTCGTTTCTTTGATTGTTTGTTTTGTATTCGTTCAAAAACATCGCTTGCAATTTATAACATGTAACACAAAATCTTAACCATAACGTACAAACTGTTCTAAACAAGAGAATATTGAATAACACAAAATTCTAACAACATTAAAAATGACATTTAGAAACGTACAATATTGATAAATGTAACGCTTTCTCATCTTGCAATCTCAACATTTATGAAATTCCCGTCAACCGGCCAGTTACTGTTTAATGACACAATAATCTTTATAAGAATCTTTCAAATTTGTTTTACAATAAAACAAACTTTCTATTCAAACCAAATTTAAGGGCGAGTTTCTTTAAAAATAACACTTGATGTGTTTTCTTTTGTTATCATTGTTACCAAATTCTTGATAAAATATTACCTCCCTCGAACTACTACGTTGTATATTCATGTTAAACACCTGTAACAATATGCATCATACAAAGTAACAAACACATTAGCTTGACTGACTGATACCCCCGACACTGCATCCCTGACCGACTAAATTACTGCTTACTTCACATGACATAGCATTCTCTCACCACAGAGACAGATTAAGTCATGAAATGTTGATACAGCATCTGTTCTATTACGCCGACTTTGTGGGATAGAATGGGAGATGCTCGATTGGTGGCAATCAAAGCTAGTTGTGCAATCAGTGACGCTTAAAAAAAAATCATAATTTTGGCTACTAAATCACAGCAAAAGCATTGTGATATGAACCACCCTTTCCATGCAAGAAGCCTTGTCATTTGATAAAGAAATTCATATGGATTGTGATGCAAAGTTTTCCCGCCAGGTGAAACTGCCGGAACCCAAGGTTTTCGGCGTAATATAACAGAGGCTGTATCAACATTAATGACTTGATCTGCCTCTGTGGGGAGAGAATGATGACATAGATATACACAAGAAACAAACAAAATCTGTTTTAATTGGTCCTGCAACCCTGCAAGTTTTGTTAGAAGACATGTGCAAAAATTGAAATGAATGAGATGAATAATATTTCTGCAATTGGTCGGATAAATTCTAATAGTGGAAAGTGACAAGATACAAAACATGGAGATTGAAAAATTATTTAAAAAAACAAAATCGGTTATTATTAAGCAAAGCCCCCTTCCTAGTTGGGAAGAAGGTGTGTGCAAAATTTGAAATGAATCAGACGTAAAGTTTTCCTGCAATTCCACGGATAATTTCTGATTTAGAAAACGTCTGAGCACTAAAGATTATCGAAGACAACGTGCACTGCAGGGAGTCGACAATTACGGGTTAGGGGAGCGAACAGCCCTAACAGAAGAAGCTGCCCCTGCTCAGGGCGCTATATTTACCTCACGTCTTGCTTGTTCACGAAAAAGTTTTTTACAAAAGAACTTCAAGAAGCCATTTCTAAAAGGTCTGTAGGTCGTGGCGTAGATTACAACATTCCAGAAGCTGTTTGAGAGCAAGATTAGGGTTGCAGCTTGCACCAAGACTATGTTGACATTATCTTTCCCAAACACCGCAGCCATAAGAATTGATGCACATATTGGTATGTAGCAAACAATGTATACGAGGGCAGCCAGTGACATTGTAATGGTGAACTGAGTGCTCTGTGAAGTCGAATCAATCGGGTGGACCCTTCTTTTGCACCGGAACTCAATCCCGATCTTGATGAGCAGAGTTGTGATGAGAAGGGAGCTTAGGAAGGGAACTCCTACGGACGAAGTGGCGATCGTCATTGTATCAAAGTTAACCACACAGTAACCGAGCTCTTTGTTATAGTACACGACACTTTTTGGGAATATGATGAGACACAGACGAATAACGTTAATTGCAATTAAAGAGCAAACTGCGATCCAAAATCTCGTTGCCGACATAAGAGAGGCATAACGAAGAGGCCAGCATATAGCGATGTACCGGTCAACTACGGACATCAAAATGTTGAAGATATTCTGCCCGAAGAGTAATGTCATCGAAAAAGATGCTGGCTTGATCATGCTCTCCGAATATGCAAACTTGCCCACAAAAAGCGAGGGGATTGCAAAAATCATATAGTGTAGGCCATACAAGAGGTCACACGATGCCATAAATGCAATGTTCCAGAGAGTCGGCAAATGAAGATCATCCGAAGACGCGACCACAATCACAACAACGCTGTTACTTACGATAATCAAACAGCTGAAAATGGCCATTGCTGACAAATAGATACCATTCCTGTAAAGTTCTTCACTCGTTTCTTCTAATTGTCCTGCTGTTGTTGTGTCATTCCTGATTGGCCATGCATCAAAATTAGACGACATCGTCCCACGGTATTGCCAAAGTTTCTAAACTGTTGATAAGTGGAACTTTTGGCACTATAGTCATTAGAGTAGACGACTTGACCTTCAGTGTTTGGTAGATGTGCACATAGCTCACCAAGACTATTAAAAACGCAACCTGATGTTATAACTATTGGTTGAGCGTCCCCTTAGACACTGGGGTCAGCGCAAATAGTGCTATTCATGCGACAGTTTTTAGTGCGATGTAGAGACTGTCCTCTTGTGTAGAAACCACAATATGTAGTCATGGAGCTGTGACTCACACACACACAGTTTTCTTGTTTTGGTATATATATATATAAACCTATTATGCTTAATAAGTTTTTTTTATCTGGATAAATAATCGATCACATGTCCTTTTTATTTTATCTGGCAACATATTTAATAATCACATCGGGCTAGTTTCCAATATGTGAGGTTGTTCAAATTGCTATTGGCATTTAGAGTGATTTAGGGGGATAACGACATGAATAAGAAGCCGAATTAGTTTAGAGGAAGATGTGTTTCTGTAAAGACATCTAATAGCTGTTATAACAGTATTATATTACAAAAACTCATTTGCGTCACGATCCCTAACATACAAAACTATTTTGTTTAATTTAGGTACTTCGATATACGTACAAAACGGGATAACGACTAATAACGACTTTCCCTGATTAACACGGCAGAAGTAACGTCTTTTCCACTCACGTGTTAGTTACATCTTTAAAAGGATTTGCCGTCCTATGACATTCTCTCCCCACAGAGACAGATCAAGTCATGTTGATTTAGCTTGATCTGCCTCTGTGGGGAGCGAATGTCCTTTGAGGACACGGTCACAGAATTTAATAACACTTCTCACATCAGGCTATTGCTTTCTCGCTCTTGTTCTATTTTAGCTCATCTGGCCTGCAAGGCCCGATAGCCTTATGTCATCACATGGTGTCCGGCGTCCGTCTGCCGTAAACTATGTCCATTTTCGACTTCTTCTCCAGGGGTTAGATTTTCGAAGCTCTCTTAGTACTAAGATAGTCGTAAGTACCATACATTAACATTGGCCTACGACTATCTTAGCATTAAGAGAGCTTCGAAAATCTAGGCCCAGAAGCATAAGACATAGAAAACTGACCATTTGTGTACGGATTCCTTGACTAGTGGGGATTATCATTTATAGCTTTTGTGGCCCATAATACAGGCCACAGGGGCAAAGCCCTTAAATTTTCTTCTCCAGAAGCAAAAGGCCTAGAAAGCCGAGATGTTGTGTACAGACTCCTACTATTGAGGATTTTAATTTACAGTTTTGGTGAAACTGTGGCCCCTAAAAAGCGAGACAAATACGATATAACATGCAGAATAATTTAGGTTATGAGTGATATTAACGTCTAAAACAAGGCTATCCATGTCTTCAAAAACAAACTGAAATACGTCATAAATTTGAAAACAATATTTGTTAATGTTTCTGAAAAACACACCTTTTAAGAAAAAATTTCCCTTTAAAATATCCTTAAGTAGACCTGACAGGATATTGTTAAATTCGTTTTCGTTTGAGTTAGTCCCCTGCAGACAATATGCGTTTAACAAATTACTTTAAGGTTATTTTATAATGATAAGATCCTATTTTCATAACTTTATACATGTTTCAATTCTAATTCCAAAAGTTCTGACGAAAAACACATTGACACAATTTTTTTTTGAACATTCATCAATGTTGTGAGTAATTCACAATTCATGTGCATATCGCGTGAATTCCAAGTCGCAGTTTATAAGGATCATTGGGGTGATAAATGTGGTAGACATTTTAGAATAGATTTTAGTTGTAGAAGTGTTATGTAATGCATACTCGTGCAGATATTCTGCCTACTTTATCAACGTCAACTATATAGTGAAGTATACTGTAGCCCGCGCTGATCAGCTGCTGGTTATGGGGCTCCTACAAATTTGGACTATTTCTATTGATAAAGACTACTGAGCTTACTACAAAATGGCACGTTGCTTCATAAGGAACTCAAGAATGAGATGTGAAAGTTTGAACTGACTATCTTTGAAAATGCTGATAATATTTGCATTTTTGTGTTTGATATTATCAAAATATCCCAGTTTGAGAGCCTGTGAGGTACTCACTACCCAAGCACAAGAGAGAGAGGCCCGGCCAGCTGACCTGGCTATTCGCCCCTTCACAATGACAGTCAATCAGCCAGCTATTGTCTATAGCAGAGAAGAGCTTGTTGCCATTCAGCGGTCCACTCAAGGCAGAAGACAGCCTTTTGTTGGTTCATCTACAGACTATCCCAAGCGGAAAGTTTTTAAAAGAGGTTGTCGAGGTGGAAAACATAGAAATAAAAACATTTCAAGAACAACTTTTGTACCCTTGGATAATGTGATAAAAATTAACCGAAACATCACCATGTGTATAATGAATGTACGTTCAGTCAGAAACAAGACTTTAGAACTCAATGATTTCGTCCTTGAACATGACTTGGATTTGTTTGTGCTGACAGAGACTTGGTTGAAAGATCATGATGCAATTGCGGTTAATGAGTTGATACCAAACGGATACTCAATTATTACTGCTAACAGAACCACTAGGCAAGGAGGTGGAATTGCGGTTATTCACAAACTCGGACTCTCTGTTGAACAAGTGGAATGTGCTGATACTTATACAAGTTTCGAGTTACTAGACTTGAAGTTGAGAGTTAATGGAATTGTTCTGAAGTGTCAATCTATCTACAGACCCCCATCGTCAGGAAAACATCACTTCTCAAACACTCAAATTCTCACTGATTTTCGAAATCTGTTTGACTCATCCATCACTTCGAATGAACCTTTGATGATTGTTGGAGACTTTAACATTCACGTTGATAAATGTGACAATGTTCTTGCACAAAAGTTTTTATATCTGTTATACAGTGTAGGGTTGCAGCAGCACGTATCAGAACCTACACACAAGAGCGGACACTGTCTCGATCTTGTTATCACCAAAATTCCTGATTCTGTCATAAGCAGTCTATCTGTGGAGGATTACGGCTTTTCAGATCACAAAGGCATACTATGTGAACTGAAATTAACAAAACCACGACCACCAAGGGTTAAGGTGACATACAGGAAAACAAGATCAATAGACGGCGCCTCTTTCTGCAAGGATATACATGAGAGTAATGTTTATCAACTCATGGAAGATATCCATCAAGAAAACGGAATGGAGTTGAAGACACTGCTGTACAACGCGATCCTCCAGAGACTGCTGGACAACCACGCCCCACTAACGACTCGGAACATCACCCTTAGACCTTCATCAAGCTGGATAACAGATGAAATCTTTGTGGCCAAGCATAAACGACGGTCTGCTGAAAGTAAATGGAGGTCAAGCAAACTCGAGGTAGATAGACAGATCTACCAAACTGCCAGAAATGAAGTCAACAATCTCATCAGGAAAGCAAAATGTGATCATATTGCTAAAAAGATTGAAGAAAGTAAAGGAAACAACAAGCAACTAATCGCTCTCACAAAGACACTGACAGATCCACAAACAACAACTGTCACACTTTCTCAAACAGAGTCCAGTCAACGTGCAGAGGAGTTTGCAGAGTTCTTCATTACGAAAGTGAACAACATTCGGGAGGACACAGCTAAACATCAACAATATGGCAACAATCCCTTGCAACATGATCAACCATTTTGTGGTACACAACTCATTTCATTTCAACCAACTGACCTGAAGGAGATTACGGACACTGTCAGATCTGCACCTTGTAAGTCATGTGAGTTGGACCCAATACCATCCTGGCTACTCAGAAACTGTCTGGATTCCTGTAACTGTCTCGTCGCATCCGTCATCAATACTTCACTCCAGGAAGGATCAGTACCAACAACTCTAAAAGAAGCAATAATAAGACCACTCCTTAAGAAAAGCAATCTCGATCCGAGCATACTCAAGCATTAAAGACCCGTGTCAAACTTAACTTTTCTATCCAAGGTTCTGGAGAAAGTTGTTCTGAGACGGCTAAAGGCTCATATGGCCTTGCATGGGCTAAATGAAATATTTCAGTCAGCTTATAAGGAAAAACACAGCACTGAAACAGCTCTTCTTAGAGTTCAAAATGACATCTTGACTCATATGGACAAACAAGAGATTGTGTTGCTTGTGTTATTAGACCTATCCGCGGCATTTGACACTGTAGACCACACCATTCTGCTACAGAGGCTAGAACACACCCTCGGAATCACAGGAACAGCACTGCAGTGGTTCAACTCCTACCTGTCAAGTAGAAAGATGAAAGTCAAGTTTGATAACAAGACCTCCTCTACTAAAGACATCGAGTTTGGTGTACCGCAAGGGTCGGTACTCGGCCCAATCCTGTTTTCGCTCTACATTATTCCAATAGGCAATATCATCCGTAGTCACAACCTAAAATTCCATGGGTATGCAGATGATAACCAACTGTACATCGGAATAACACCAACTGGTGTAGAACAAGCAAAAGGTGTCATGGAGAGCTGCATCGCCGATATTAAGTTATGGATGACGAACAACTTCCTCAAACTCAACGACGACAAATCAGAGTTCATGATTATTGGAACTCGGCAGCAGCTTCACAAGATAGGCGATTGTAGCCTGTCTGTTGGAGATCAATCCATCTGCCCAGTGCCCCAAGTGAGGAATCTTGGAGTTGTCTTCAACTCTTCAATGTCTCCAGAGTCTCATGCACTAACAGCAGCAAGATCGGCAACCTTCCACCTACGCCAAATAGGGAAAATTCGTCGCTATTTGGACATGGACACAACTAAGCTCTTAGTCCAGTCATACGTCATCTCCCGACTGGACTACTGCAACTCTCTTGTGTCTGGAGCAGCAGCTATCCATCATCTCCAGCTCGTACAGAACAGAGCGGCCAGGATCATCACCAAGACCAAGTGTCGAGAACACATCACCCCTGTGCTGAGGTCGCTACACTGGCTTCCAGTAAAGAAGAGAATACAGTTTAAGATTCTCTGCATTACCTACTCCACCCTCTACGACATCAAATCACCAGCATATCTCAAAGACTTAATCCAAATGTACCAGCCAACTCGTGTTCTAAGGTCTGAGAAAAGAGGTGACCTGAAAATCCCAACAACAAAAACATCAATGGGAGATAGAGCATTTAGTGCTGCCGCGCCAGCTCTATGGAACTCACTGCCAGCTGAACTGAGATCAGTGTCTTCACTTGAAACATTTAGGAGCCAGCTCAAAACACTCTTCTTTCGTGCTACCTACTAGTTTTCCCCTTTTTCTGGACAGCGCCACTGAGCAGCATCAGTTGGACATTAGGCGCTTAATAAATTCATTATTATTATTATTATTATTATTAATGAGTAAACGTTAAAGGGGCAGTAGCAAGTTTTTTGATAATTTTATATTTTGAATTTCTCACTGATAATTGTAAGTGAATGCTAAATGTATTATCTTGACAGTGTCAAAAATCTCATTACACAAGCCAATCGTCCATTGTCAGAGGACAAAGAATGAGGATTCACATAAAATCCATTGGCGGCCATTTTTTTGTGAACACCTTTAATTCATTTTTGTAGGAAAAAGGAATCGCATGGCTAAACTTAACGTTATATACTGGAATTATTACTGCTCCATTTAGTTTTAATACATTGTCTTTCAATTGAAACCATTAATTTTCATTTTCCTTCCATCACCCTATATTCCCCCTAAAAACGTGCTACTGCCCCTTTAAGGGGTTGTTCAGTCAATCTAAAACCGATATTTAGCAAAAGTATTGTTTATTCAAAAATGTACTTTGTAATTAGCATTTTCACATTTCGACAAAATAATTTATGAACTACATCGTTACAGAACAATTAATAAATAACATAAGTATAGTACCTTTCATTGGGTTGTAAGCAAGTTATCACTCAGTAGTTTATTACAATCTCAAGACCGCCCTAACCTTGATAACCAGCCAAATGTGCAAAAACCAACAACAATGCATTGGTTTCATCACAAAAATGTTAATGATACACCCCTGGTCTAGGTATAGACAGAAAACGAGTGGGACTTCTAATTCTAATTCTACGTGTTAGTTTTGGATATTTGAACTTTGTACCCAATTTGATACTTAAGATTTCTGCCATGTTTCTTTATCAAAATTGTTATCATGACCAGCTCCCATTTGCCAAACGAGGCCTTCACCTTTCAGAGAAGATCGCCATTTTGTAGGGCATTTTTTCAAGTCCTGAATAGTTATAAGAACTTTATACTTGAATTACACTCAACTTAATACATATTCAACAATTTTATTTCCTTCCTTTAAAATTCTAAAGATCATAGGACAAAAATATCCTAAAATATTTAAATAAACATTCTGAAAAATAAAAAAAACACCATACCTTAAAATATTTCAATAAATATTCTGAAGGTTTATGTTGTGATAAAAGGTTAAGTGTTTAGCGTTAAGGTTAATTGGCATGTTATACTGAACCCAATGCCATCCAAACAAATATATGATACTGATGTAACACCGAATCCGATATACTGGCCAAAAATAACTAAATATATAAGAGAATGAGGGGTCATGATACATCAGAATATTTACATTGTATGCTGATACCTGTATGATTTAAAAGCTCAAACATATGCCCAACTTAATACTCTTTATGATATCTATCGTTGTGTCTAAAACTTGCATTATAATAAAGTTTATAAATAATTAATTACCAATAATTTATTCAAAATCCACCCAAAATAACAGCATATGAGCAATTAAAATGTATTTCCAATTTAAACTTACAAAACCAAGCTGTTGGTTAGCAACACACGATTTCAGGTAACCCAAAACACCAAAAGAATAAACATAAATATAGTCGCAAGCGACGACAAACGGATTCAGCGCTGTATGGTGTTAATGTTATTCACAAAGGTAATGATTTCAGTCAAAAGCTTCTTGTTAATAGTCTTTTATTGAGGAGTAACGCATTTTGCAAACATACACTTATCAAATGCATTTAAAACGCATGCAGGGTTGACAATATTCAAAGGTCCGTAAC
The DNA here is from genome assembly GCA_916613615.1 of Steromphala cineraria. Taxonomy (NCBI): domain Eukaryota; kingdom Metazoa; phylum Mollusca; class Gastropoda; order Trochida; family Trochidae; genus Steromphala; species Steromphala cineraria. The sequence continues at coordinate 44,590,511 of OU744733.1, forward strand.
TCAATGTAAATAAAAAATCAGAATTTTCGTTTCATTTTTAAAAAAATCTATAGACTTTTGGCTTTCATATCATATATAGAACAATGTGTTATCTTACGTCGTTGATTAGCTACGATATTTTAAACATACCCACCGAAACACCACATTTCCAAAATGCAAACCTTGACCTCTGCTCCTGACCGGAAATGACTGTTCGCGAGCGATTTTTTTCTTTTATCTTAAAGACCTTGCCAATGTCTAGGTCTCATGCAAAAATCATCAAATTCTGTGGTCGGGTTTTTGAGTTATCTGCCCTTGAATATTGCAAAATGTGCAAACTTTGAATTTTTTTATAAAAAAAACTATTTCGATTTTTTAAATTTTGAAACAAACTTGTTATAGGCCAATGTCTCAGCTACATCACGTGTAAGTTTCAACTTTCTAGTATCAGCAGTTGCCGAGTGGTGATTCCTGAAATGTGCCTGGGGTCGGAATTTTGAAACAAAATTCACAAAATTCAAGATGGCGGCCAAACCACGTGACATACGAATTTGTCATGATTTCGTTTTTTGCAGCATTTTTTATTGCGCATCTTTTAAAAAAAAAATTAGGTCTCTAAGTGCATTTTGAAAAAAAAGTCAATGTTAAATTTTCGATTTTGGAATCGAACTGGACCTTTAATGTATGGGCCGAATTGTCCCAAAAGCTTATTGTCGCCATTCCTCAACAAGGTCTTCCAGCCTGTGAAATTTGGCTTTGATAGCATCAGCCGTTTGGGCTGAAAGTTGACCACAAAATTCGTGGAATAATAAAAAAAAACACGCCAATAACAATAAGGATTCAGCCTTATGGCTGAATCCTTAAATATATTAAGATATCAATTATCTGAATATCAAACAAAAATAATGTGGGAAAGGTTCTTAAATCTCCTTCTAAAAAACCTTATCTGAACCTCTTTTTACAAGAGTTTGGTATACAGACCGTGATCCAACACTCACCCCAGTGTTACACAGACCTTGATACAACACTGACATCGATGGTATACAGACCATGATACAACACTGGCATCGATGTTATACAGACCGTGATACAACAATGGCCCCAAGTGTTACACAGACCTTGATACAACACTGACATCGATGGTATACAGACCATGATACAACACTGGCATCGATGTTATACAGACCATGATACACCACTGACATCGATGGTATAAAGACCTTGATACAACACTGACATCGATGGTATACAGACCATGATCCGACACTGACATCGATGTTATACAGACCATGATACACCACTGACATCGATGGTATAAAGACCTTGATACAACACTGACATCGATGGTATACAGACCATGATACAACACTGGCATCGATGTTATACAGACCATGATACACCACTGACATCGATGGTATAAAGACCTTGATACAACACTGACATCGATGGTATACAGACCATGATACAACACTGACATCGATGGTATACAGACCATGATACAACACTGACATCGATGTTATACAGACCGTGATACAACACTGACATCGATGGTATACAGACCATGATACAACACTGACATCGATGGTATAAAGACCATGATCCGACACTGACATCGATGGTATACAGACCATGATACAACACTGACATCGATGGTATACAGACCATGATACAACACTGACATCGATGTAATACAGAAAATGATACAACACTGACATCGATGGTATACAGACCATGATACAACACTGACATCGATGGTATAAAGACCATGATCCGACACTGACATCGATGGTATACAAACCATGATACAACACTGACATCGATGGAATACAGACCATGATACAACACTGACATCGATGGTAAACAGATCATGATACAACACTGACATCGATGGTATACAGACCGTGATCCAACACTGACATCGATTGTATACAGACCATGATCCAACACTGACATCGATGATATACAGACCGTAATACAACACTGACATCGATTGTATTCAGACCATAATACAACACTGACATCGAGTGTATACATATCATGATACAACACTGATATTGATGCATGGTATACAGACCATGATTCAACACTGACATCGATGGTTTTCAGACCATAATCCAACACTGACATCTACTGTAAACAGACCAAGATCAAACTCGAACTCCGTTTTTTTTCAGACAATGCTTTTAAAGTGATTTAAATGTTATTATGTTCATAATCGTACGTGGGGCCAGTGCAAATGTAAGTATGAATCTAGGTCTTGATATTTGCGTTCTTTCCCAATAGAGATTACTTAAATTATCATGATCTGTAAGATCAGTTCCCAAGTTCCCTACTTGCAAACATTTTCCACATATCACAAATCATTTGAAACCTTTCAGCCACTTAAATAACGCTCTTTTATGGAAGGCATCGATGCCTTTGTCATGATTCTTCCTCGGTTTATAAGAAGCGCAGTTGAACCAGGACGATTTGAGAGAATGTCAACTTTCATGCTTTTCCGATTTAATAATGATCCAAATGTAACTCAGATAATGTTATGATTATGACCCCCATACCTTACCAAGCCTTACTGAATAGAGACGATTATCTCACTTAAAGAGCCATTTCGTGAGTTGTTATAACTGAGGAATTTTAAAAAAAAACACGATTCTTTATTGATGGATATACCCCTAAATTTAATCGTAACTGATATGAAATCATATTGACGTCGCATTTACTACATACGTTTTTAGTGGTATGTATATGGCGTCATGAATTACGTCCCTTGCCATTGTTAAGGCCATACCATGAGCAACACAATGTATAAGTTTCCGTGATGATCTCTAATGTGTGTGTTTAAATATTAAATTTTACAGCTACTCGACGTCGTATAGTGACAACAGGAAGGTTGAATTCAAGACTGTGATCGAAAACCGGACATTGACGCGCGCCAATCAGTCAAACCCAATTTTGGAAAATTATCCAAGCAGTCAGAATGAACGTTACAAGTTAATCGTGTTTAATAGGTTCTATAACTAGTAGTTTGTAATTTAGCTTTTGCAAACACATAAAACTGTGTTAAAAATGTCATTGAAAACAAATTTTTGTCATATAATTGGCATTAGAAAATGAATATTTGAGATATGTCGAATCAATATCATGAATTATGCCATCAAAGCAAAACAGTATGTGATGAAAATCACGTTGTGGTTCTTTAAACCATGTGTTATATCCGTTCCGTTGTATAACTAACCCATACCGATTGTGATATATTAATACCAAATGAATGAAGTTCCTTATATTTTAAACATTATCCTATACAGTACATACATGAAGGCTTTATGTCAATAAGGTAAATATTGTCCATCGATTATTCAAGAGAAAGGATTATTATTCCATCGGATATTTGTGTTAACAGTCCCTGGGTTTAACTTGTAACTACCTTCCTGTAGGTGTTTACCCTTTACACGCATTCATTCATTCATTCATTCATTCATATGCCGCGAGCTCCATCTGCGGAGGCTGAATATATATAATAATAATCGCCTTAAAGATGCTGTTTCATACTTGCATGCGGTTCAGGCTGAAATTTAGCTATTTAGAAAAGAAATAAGTCACTTTGTAGAACAATCTTTCGTCGAAATTTTGATATCATATTTAGATTGTTTAATCAACAATAACATACTTATTTCGACGCCCAAAGCACAGTACCCCTTGTAGAAAGGGCATAGCATTTAACGAACCCGCTTTCATTACTCGTGTAGGATTTACACCGTGTCACAACTAGCGTATTTGCGTTCGATGGGTATCAACTTTGGCAGCAACGAATACCTTATTCGGAGAAAAAGAAAAGAAAATCTAGTCGTGCGCGACAAAGACGGTTTTCAAGCGTATATTTAGAGACCGGAAGTTGTGAGATGGCCACACTTGATTCGCCTTTACGTTGGCTGCCGTTTCCGTAATTTTGGTAAATTATCTCATATTTAATGAATTTTGGTCCGATTATCCCTAGGTTGGTCGCTAATTTTTTCTAAAAATACAACGAATACATTAGAAATACATTTTTAAATATTGCAAGTATTATACAGCATCTTTAATCGGTTATAACAGTGTAAACAAACGCAAAAAAATTGACTTTTTTATTTTAAATCAAACAAGAAGGTTATCAGTGATTACTATAATGTGGTAAAATGTACTGCTGAAATGTATGCTTGAGTCAATATGTACTGTACTATACATTCTGGTCTTCTTGTCATTTTCTGTTTATATAAATGATGTATGTGATTGATAGCCTTTGTATTTTGAAATAATGTTTAATTAAAAAAAATCTTGTGATGACAGAGAATGGTACATTTCAAGGCCCGCTTTATATCGTACCTTATATTGAAAACGAGGATCACTTCTGTTTTGAATATCCCTTTTTTTTCAGATATGGAGATGCGATATTATTTCTGTGTATTACCATTTATATGCATCGAAAGTAAAACTAGCCCAATTATTTGCACACAGAAAATTGTGTTATAAACACCCTTTTAAAAGACAATTTAAAAAAATTACTTTTTTGCATTACTAACTATGTTACCAATGTTAACTTACAGATATAGATCTATTAAGTACTTACTAAGTTTCAATAATAACAACTTCTTTCTAAAAAAAACCAAAATAATTCATGGCAGCGACTGTTAAAAAGCGTTGCGAGGCATTCGGCTTCATATATATCAGGATTTGGAAGGAGCTCATCGACTTCAAACAATCTTTTAAAACGTCATTATAGAAGCTGGTTCATTAAAGGCGCAGTAGCACGTTTTTTTATTATTTTATATTTTAATTTGTTCACTGATAATTGTTTGTTAATGTTAAGTGTATTTTTTGACAGCGACGAACATCTCATTATGCAAACCAATCATACATAGTCAGAGGGCAAAGTATGAAGATTCACATAAAATCCACTGGCGGCCATTTTGTGTGAACACCTTTAATTCTTTTTGTGTAAGAAAAAGCAATCGCATGACTAAACTTTACGTTATATATTTGAATTATTACTGCTCCATTTAGTTTAAATACATTGTCTTTCAATTAATTTTCATTTTCCTGACATTACCTTACATTCCCCCTAAAAACGTGCTACTGCCCCTTTAACTAAGAACAAGATATAATGTACAGTCAACATAGATATTGCATCAACTGCGACGTTGTGTCAGCAGTTACACCGAAATTTCGCCTTCCATGCAATAAAGATGTTGACTTTTCATAAGAACTTTTCCTTTTCTTATTTGTGTAAACAACACAATTCATGGTGCAGATCATTTATTCATTAACAAAATCGTTTTCATAATGGATTCAATTAAATAAGTTTGAAAGATATCTTCTCAGGGGTCTTCTTTTCGGATACAGCATAATTGATGTAGTGTTTACCACTGAGTCTGAACTGAAACAGACAAAATATATGTTAAAAAAAGCACTGTACTATTTTAAACTAAAAATATATTTGATTTACAAGAATATATTGTTTTTACATTCTTTATACACGTCATTTCTTCAAAATTTAAATGTCCAACCAATGATCATAATAAATCTCAAGATAAATTGAAATCGTTGTGCCATTATAAAATTTTGAAATGAAATGTTTGACACTTTATATTCAAGTCAGTTAGAAAACATATTTGTTAATCTCTAATGGTGTATTCATGCTTAGACAAAACTAAACACATAAACAGCACTAACTACACTATCGATTGCTTATAAGACTACTAGGAACCAACAAAACTAAAGTTTGAACAAATTTCTGTTATTTTGATCCCTTTAAGGCATCCATTCTCTCTCAAGTCATTAAATGTTGATACAGCCTCTGTTCTATTACGCCGAATTTGTGGGATAGAATGGGAGATGCCTGATTGGAGGCAATCAAAGTTAGTTGTGCAATAAAATCCTCATTTGGCTTCTGAATAATGGCAAAAGGATTGTGATATGAACCATGAGAGAAGTCTTGTCATTTGATAAAGAAATTCAATTTGGTGCAATTTGTTTCCGCCAGGGGAAACTAACGGAACCCACGGATTTCGACGTAATAGAACAGAGGCTGTTTTAACATTTCATGACTTGGTCTGCCTCTGTGTGGAGAGACTCTCTGACATCAAATGTCCGATGAAATTAGAACATTAGTAGAAAATGAGATCAGTCCGTCATTGAGGTTGCTTGTCTATAATATTGAAGAAATTAGCTTGAACCCATTACACATTCATATAATGTAGTACCTCATTCGCGTCTCACATCTAATTCAATCTATAGAAATTTTGATCAACAGGTTTTTATATTAGGTCATACTGTAGATCTAACGTTGACGATAAGGCGAACGGTCCCGCTGAACCTTGACATTAACCATTGAGGAAAGATGCCTTAGAAGCCTGCAACTGTTCAGCGCACTGTCTGATGCAGTTTGATGCTGTATGGAGTTCATTTTCATTGGGAAAACGCCGGGCGACCAAATAGAACATCTTGACGAATTATCCGATTGCTGGGATGTTTTTATTGATATTGATGATAATCATTATTCTAAAATGGTTTAAAATAAAATGCTAAATACTGACTGCATATCGTACAGAAACTTAAGAAAAGCTAAAGTATGCTTTATGACAATACTAACATGTACGAATTACTGCACGAAAGGGGATTAAGGTTTAATTTAAAATGATTTGTACTAATATTTTGGATATCGAGCGAAAGACTTTATAGTTTTAATCATGAAGCAAGAATCATTTTATATAACCAAAATTAAATCATCTTTACATCATTTTCTGTATAAGTAAAAAACGAGATTCTTTTCAGAATTCATCAATCTATCCAAGTTATTGAGAACAGAACATAATTAAGCTATCATAGATTTCTTCATATCATGCAATAAATGGGCAATTTGGAAATTGTTTGTGACGCCGAATTTGATTGGTCAATTCGCGGCTTGTACACGAGAGATCATCGGGACTCTCCTAATGGTCAATGTAAGATCGACAAAATTACAAATATGGAACTGTCGATTTAAATTTATTAAGATTTCATATGAGATAGACTACAGCAACGTTGATATGTCTAGTGAAGTAAATATTGGCATGAAATTACCAATACACAGACACTTGTTGACTTAGGTAAACATTTCTTAAATATCTCAAATCAATTTACGCGATATCTCGTGCATTTCTTATGAAAATGTCATCAATTTTGTGTACATGTTTAATAGGCGAATCCGATTAACAGCATGATATTGCACACCGAGGTCATTTAGTTCCGGATTGTCCCGTTAAATACCTCTGCCACTTCAAATGCTTTTTCTTTTAAATTGCCTAGTCGAATGTACATTGTATTAAAGCTCCATTATTATACTTGCATACGGTTCGGGGTGACATTTAGCTACAGAGAAAATAAATACATCACTTTGTAGAAAAATCTTTTGTCGAAGTTTTGATATCACATTTTTTCAAATCAAAAGTAACATTCTTATCTCGATGTCAAGAGCACAGTACCCCCAGTAAAAAGGTCATAGCATTTAACGAACCCGCTTTTGGTGACGTAAATCATTATGCGTGTAGGATATAGACCGTGTCTCAACTACCGTGATTATAAGGGTAGGGTCTATGAGTATATATGTTTTTCTAACGTCGTTATTAAGCGATACATGTCCCTGTGCAAATATTATAGTACCTATATTTATTAGAATCTCTTATTAGACTGTATTTATTAGAATATCTAATAAGATTTTAAGTACATGATTATTCAACCACCTACCTTTGCACTTGAATATTTTCTGATGTAATGTTGGTCAGCCTTCATCATCTGAAGTAAAGAATCAAACAGTATTAAACTGAATATTCATAAAGACTTGTCATTTTGAAAGGAAATTAACCTAGCTAATAGAGCAGAGTGGATTGGGGTTGGTAAACTACAAAGAATTCACATTATCTAAAATCTAACAAAATAAGTCGTTTAAAGACTTTAAAAACGTTTCGACGTTGCGGACAGACTAACACGACATTTAGGTGAATAATTTAAAGCATCAAACGTAAGACATGCCTGTTGAGTCTATGTATTGAAATGTTTTTGTTTTGTAATTAATTACGAGAGATGGACGTAAGACTTCAAGTTCGTCAGTGCTGGAACCCATGGATTTGATCTAACAAGAATAGAGGCTCGATCAACTTGATCTGCCTCTGTGGGAAGAGAATGCTGAACAAACAAACAACATATTGCTGATGGAGAGACGCATTATACATACCTTTACGGCTCAAAACATAAGTGTGGAGCGCTGGTCTTGCAAAGTAACTTCAACAACGCCGGCAGTTTTCCTCCACCCCGACACTTTGTACATATGATCTTTTGGATATAACTCAGGACAATTGCAGGTCGTGGGGGCGGGGGAGTGGGAGGAGCAGAGATCAGGATCAGAGTTGCTGGTCCAGCTTCACTGCATTGCAGGACTGCCAGGATAACCATCACAAGTAGAACAGCCTTCATTTTGACAATCTCGGATGAATCTGGAGACGGTGTCTCACTCACCCTCTATTTATACAAGAAGAAAAGAAAAAAGTATTTTATTTATACACATGTCTTTGCCTACCGATTGGTGTATGTGAAGAAATGGATGAATAACCTGCTTGTTTCGAATGACTCGCTCTGGTGACGGCCTTAATAATCAAAGAAATTAAACTGACTTCAACCTTAAAACGTCATTAGGTGCAAAAGGATTTTTAAAATAAATTAAAACGTGACTTGTGAGTGTCTGTATGTTGGTTTGTCTGTCTACCTCGAACATTAGAAACCCTTGATTCTACAAATATGAATAAAAAACAATAACTCGGAATTGTGTATTTGTGACCTTTGGCACATCTATAAAGTGTACTGTTCATAAATATGTGCAAGAGAGAAATTAAAATTGGAGACACTGATGAATTTTATTAATTTGGTTTTGAATTTATTTTAAGATTCGATTGATATGGCTGACCTGCTAAAAGATTTAAATCTATGTGTCACTCCTCATGTCAAAATATGTGACTGAAAATGCTTTAAGACAAAAATGAACGCATAAAATGTGACACTCTTTTCATTTCTTTAATATTCAAGAAGATAAACAGTTATTGATGACAACAACAGGGCATGGAATAATCAAAATAAGAAATTTCAATTTTATTTCTCATAAAACCACCTTGGTGGTACATGAGCATATTCACAAAATGTATTACATATAAATAAATATATAATTCTAAATAGAAGATAGACTCACAAAGTTTAAAATGCACTTATTCCTTTGATGAAAGACGTTTGATAAAATTTGATAAATTAACTAAGTCTTGAGATTTATATGTAAGTATTATTTTTCAGAAGTTTGACATATTTGGAAATTTCGTAAGAGAGCTAGGGAAATATTGTTTTCTTAAATTGTTAAGCGCAATGAAAAATGTAATTATATTCATCTGCGATGGTTATGGAGTTACATAGTTTACACGTTCTTTCATCTCTTTACCAGCGGCCCGTTTCGATAGGTAAACTGTGGTTACTTGTCCGAAATCTCAATTTTGGTAATGAACATATTTTGGTAGGAGGAGATATACATCAAAGTTATCTTCTTGATAATAAGTTCCCTTTGGGCTAAAACAAATATTACTGTGCCAGTTTTTGATCAATTGATTTTTGAGGGTAAGTTCAACTTTCGAAACGAGCCATTGGGTTGTACAAATAGAGGGATGTTCAAATATATAAGAAAGTCCAGTATTGTTTAGGACATATTGTACGTGCGAAAGCCATGGGTTGACAGTTCTTGTAGTTCTTTTGCGTGACACATATGTATAAATTAAGTTGGTTAACTTAAACAGCCCATTTTGGTAGGTTAGCCTATGCCAAATTTTATCAGCCGTGTATACAATGTCATTCTAATGGGGTATCTACCTAATTCTCCGAATGCAAAATGTAATCGTTAATGAAATCAGGAAATGCTCATGAACAACTGGATGAGAAAGAAGGGTTTAATATGAAGTCTGGAATATTTCAGCAAACACGTGGCTAATGTCATCTAGTCAGACAGTCAAACCACTGGGTATGTACTAAAGGAAACTGAATGCGACTGTGACATAAATGAGTTTTTAAATTATCAATGTTAATGATTAGGTAAGATACCTTTTTCGGTTTTCGACGCACATCAATTTTTTCAAATGTTGATAATGACAAAATTCAGAAATGGAGAATTCATGGGGAGAGATTATTTCAAAAATTCTCAATTCTGAAAGCATTCTCTATTCTCATCTATTATGACTTCACAACATTAGAACTGTCGTTATTTTTTCCAAATATATTTACTTCATTTTCCAACTTAGATTTAAAGCGCTCACTCGTCGGATAAGGGATAAAACCTGAATACCTACTTGAAATGAAGTCGTCAATGCACGTGAATCACCAATCTTGGATTAATGCTTTGGTTTAACAAGCGAAGGGCTGGATGTTCTTGTATTTACTGCGTCAATTCAGTTATATGAGAAGTTTCCCTATCCATCTGTGGCACATTGTGAAAACTGGTACTCGGGTATACTTTGTATCATGCAGAAAGATACAAAACCTGACACCACCTGTGGTCGGTAAAGTCGATAAGCAGTGCATTCTGAAAAATAATTTAATCCATTTTTAACAAAATAAAATGACGTCATCAATTAAGCTCGTTTTTATGGTGTCATAATTTACCTTTGATCATAATCAAGAGTTTTAAATCATTATATCAGTTAATTCTTGATAGTTTCATCTTTGACTCATTTTCAAATAAACCATGGTGTACCATCGATCGGCATGTGCACACGGTTAGTTGATTAACGCATATTATCAAAATAAGCATGTTTAGAAAAAAATGGAAACATTTTCTCTTTTTTTTTACAAGATCAGAGTGATAAGATGTATAGTATTTCAACGTTTATACAATATGGCAAAGTGTTTTCAAGATACGATTTTAGTCGCCTTTGCATTTTTAGTAGGATTGTGGGGTTATGATGGTGTTAACTGAAATTGTACCAGAACTGGAGGCACCAGAGCATCAATTTGATTCCTGTTGATTTCTGAACATGATATTAATAAAGAAATCAAGTTCTAAACAAAATCAATAATAAGAACACAAATAGTCAATAGCCGTAGTCACTGTATGGGTTAAATCTCTATATAAGATACCCACGGCATTAAAACAATGGCGGACAATGGGACCGACGATGTGCCTTATTTGACGATAAACCATGCGCGAGCTTAATGACGTCATTTCAGTTATTAGAACGCAACTTATCAAATGACATCATATTGGTCAAGTCCATTGATCAAACTTGAAGGGGCATCTATTGTTCATCATGGCGTCTGTCGAGTCGAAACCTAATCATATATCATTGACATAGAGAATAGATATGTTGTGCAAATATTTAATTGTATATGTTCAATAAATATAATTCAAATTGATTGTTCAATCCATTTGATTTTGTAATTATCTTAGCGCCCACACCTATACATAATGATGGACTCGTCCAATGCTACTGAATATGTTCTACGAAGTGAGGCATCATTTTTTCAAAATGTATGTTTTTAAATTACCATTATTTTCAACTGATTTTATATAAAAAAGCGAGTAATTGATAAGGATATCTCATATAATAATAAGAACACACATTGTCAATAGCCGTAGTCACTGTATGGGTTAAATCTCTGTATTGCATGTGTAACAAAGTCTGGCCAATGCTTGAATCCAGCCATCCACGGAATATTTAACAGTGTGACATATGGATTATTAATTGTTTAAAATGTAGGTGGTTGCATACAGGCTTATTTCATAATGTGCTAAGGATATATTAGATATATTAAGACGAAATATTATTAAAAAATGGAAGTGTTATACCTTTCCATATTGGTATGCATGATAATATTAATCATTAGCTAATGAATTAGCTATTACGAATGAAATGATATCGGGGTTAATATTGGTAAAATTTGTAACAATACCATAGAGCTGAATTCTCTTTTCTTTGTTATGTATTTAAATACATTAACTTCACACTTTGCCTCACATGGCAGTTGATTTAATTATTTAATTCGATTTTGTGACTTCAGTAATAAAAGAAGATCATATTCGTGATCATGGCAAACTATAGTCAAACCCTGCCTAAATATGAGCATGTATATTTTATCCTCGCGTTTGCTCCGGAAATGTAGTTTTCATAACAGTTGTGTCGTAAACATCCTAAGCCTTTGAAAGTAATAAAAGAACAGATTGCTTTATTATCCCAGTGGGAAATTCTTTTTACATCTCAAACACTTTTCCAGTATAAAAAAATGAGACAGATAAATAAAGCAGTAGCATCGTTCATGCGGTAGCCACAGCCACGGCTTGAGACTATTCACTGGCTTTTAGAAGGGATGGGGGGGGGGGGGGGGGGGGGGGCTAGTTGTTGCTGTGAACTACATGTATATATGTTCTCATTGTTCGCTCAACCATCATCTCCAGTGCGCAAGCGTCACATCTACATCAAAACAAGCTTAAATATGGCTAGTCAACCATTTACTGCCTTGCCTTGCAATTGATATAAGCTGCAATTATTCATCGTGCAGTAATAACTCTTATTTGATCAAGTTCGAAGTCCTTGGTAACCTCTCAGTCCGATCACTTGCTAAAGAGCCAGGGATCTAATGACTGTGCTACATGTAAATAAGGGTAATTTACATCCGAGTAACTTACGGTACACTTTGTTGCATTGGAAGAAATAAATTTTGATAACATATTACGAAAATAATTTATGATTTTAAATGGGTCACCAAGTTTATTCAATAATTTCCTTTTCTACGAAATTGCAATTACAGCCTTTTTTAAGTGAATACCGATGTCATATCATTTATATATAAGTGTTTCTTTATGTTGGATTTTTAATATGGTCCTAGTTCAAATGCTTATTTATCATGATGCGTGCATTTGTAGTGCATAAATGGTTTATACTATATGTTGTACAGCGATTACATTCAAACAAACACAAATTACAGTGATAGCTTAGTTTATACGAATTCCTTGAATAATCAAACACAGTGTCCTACATTAATTGACTGAACATTGCTTTTGGATGTGTGTTTAAATTTGACATAAAGATACAGTAGATGTAGTTAATAAAGTCTCAGTTGTATTATTATCAAATATTATAAATAAGGGTAGTTTGTAATCATGATGTACTGAATGTGCAATGTACCATATTGTGAAATATGATGATAGCATATTGAGATTTCAATTTGATTTATTTAGGTTAGTTATTTCATATACATGTTTCATGATAAATTTATTTTATAAATATCACTATTATAATTTATTTGAGGATAGAACCGAATAATGTTCCTGCCAGAACTTTTTTGCTGAGAGAGAGAGAAATAGAGAGAGAGAGGGGGGGAGAGAGAGAGAAATAGAGAGAGAGAGGGGGGAGAGAGAGAGAAATAGAGAGAGAGAGAGGGAAAGCGAGAGGAGGAGAGAGACGGAGAGAGACAGAGAGGGAGAGGGACAGAAACAGACAGAGAGATAGGGGAGGTTGGGAGAGAGGGAAAGAGAGAGAGGGAGAGAGAGGGGAAGAGCCCCTTCAAGAGGGTGAGAGAGACAGGGCGACAGAAAGAGAGGGATATCAAGGTAGAGAGAGTGGGAGGGAGAGAGGAAGGGGGGAGGAGAGAGAGAGGGAGAGGGAGATAGAGAGAGAGGGGGGGGAACAGAGAGATAGAGACCTCGAGAGGGAGGGAGAGATGAAGAGAGGGGAGAGAGGGAGACAGAGAGATAGGGACCTCGAGAGGGAGGGAGAGATAAAGAGAGTGAGAGAGAGGGAGACAGAGAGAGGGGGAGGGAGAGAGAGGGAGGGAGAGAGAGAGTGAGAGAGAAGGAGACAGAGAGAGGAGGAGGGGGACAGAGGGAGACAGAGAGATAGGGACCTCGAGAGGGAGGGAGAGGGAGCGAGATCCATACCCAAACACACTTATATAGAAACATACAACATACTCATATACAAACCTGTTGCATGCTATACATACATGTACATGTACATTACATTTTACATAATGAATACGTTCTAAACAAATCTTTTTTTTCCAGTATTAAATTCACTTTTGAGGCTAAGAGAAGTGGCAATGAGGGCTGTGAATTAAAAAGACATATAAACCTCAAGTGTCATAATCGTGTCATTTTGGAGGTAATTCTTTTCTCGGGTAAACCTGCTTTCAATGTCACATCGCTTCTCACCGGGACATTCTAGAATATCCCAGGGACAAAAGAACATCCCAGGGACATTCTAGAATAATTTATATTTTTACTTTACTTTTGTATATATTTTACATTGTATACAAGACTCATAACTTGTAAACATTACGAAACAAACAATTGGATTTGTAAAATTTGAATTTTTAACAAATTCTGCTTTAACGTTTTAAGCGGGATTCGATCCCGGAACCTCTAAGTTGTCAAATAGCGCTCTTACCGCCTGAGCTACCGAGGCTTCTTGTCAGCAAATGTTCATTTTGTTGTGTCATCACTGACACTGTAATTTTGATATACATAATGTAAATATATATTAAATTTGATTCTAAAATCGTATGCAAAGTTTATATTTAAAGTCTTTCGCGAAGAGCTGCTGTTAAACAGACAGCTTGCAAGGATTGGCTGCGTTTGTGCGATACTTTCCAGTGTTATTATATATTTCAATATTTTTACCGAGTTTTTCGTCCTTTCCTTCGCTTTATATGACAGATATTAACCTGTCCCTACGGCCCACGGGTTTCCCCTCACCCTAGGGACAGGTTAATATCCTTAACATAATGTTCTTTTGGATTTTTCTATGTAAAGCACCATTTTACAGCAGATTTTAAAAATGTCATATGTGATATCAGACTAGAGTGGACAGGTTGTAATGGAATGAGATTCATCCTTGATATCCTGTGGACATAAGGTACACTCTCTGTCATGAAGCGGAGTAGGCGGCTTAGAGAATCTAACCATCTCTATACAAAGGAGTAAACTGCAGGCTCTTAGTAGTGTGAAAAACTTTCGGTATTATTTGAAAAACGTACTGGTAACATAGGGTTCCGGGCCTTAAGCGGACATGTATAACTTTTTTTAAATTTGTTTTTCATGAGATATTGGTCAAATAACTCTTTAACATAAATGTAAGGCCAAAAAATTATAATACGTAGTTTTTCAGTGAAACCCCAGCTACGTTAACATTGCGTAACATAGCATATGCTTCTCGCCGCCCAGCAACAAACCAAAAAGGCTAAGTTGTCATGGGAAGGGGGATACCGGATATGACGTGGCAGAAGGGACATGTGTTCGTCTGTTTATAATGGAAAGTGAAAGGCGACATCCGCCAGTTTGTGTTTTAAGTGCGATCTACAGTTTCCTTTACCAATGTCTTGCTGTAAACTGTCTCCTGATGAAGTCTCCTTCGTCGGATTGGTCATTTTACGCCAAATGGACCCGTTTGTTAGATCAAAGAGAGCAATGTGGCAAACTACATCGTACTCTGTACGCCTATATTCAGATCACATCCGCAAAAATTGTTTCGAGCTCGTTTTTCACTGAATTGACAGTTTGGCATGGAGATTTAGCAGGAAAGAAAATCCAATATTTAGCGCTAAGGGCGATCGCAAATAAAATTCTGCTAAGGGCGCCGTAAGGGCTTTTTGTGAAACTAGTGTAGCTTTTTCTTAAGGGTGCCCTTATCGATCTCATAAATACTAAAGACGCTCTTAGTTAAGGGGGCTTTTTTAAAGTGGACTTTATCAGTAAGTGGATCCGGCCATCTGTGACTGAAACTTTTCTATCACTGCAGCTATATTAGCCCTAAATACTGTCATAACTTCCTTCATTCGAATTTCAATTTTACACAATCTATCATCAACAAAGCACACTTCCTCGGAGTTCTAATCTTTCCTTCACGGGTGATGCATGCCTATACTAGGCAATTGCTTTTTTCGACTGGTTTTTCCTTTGTATGGATTTCGCAAGAGGTTGGAAATGAAAATGAGTTTTTATTTGTCTTCAAGAAACGCCTTCAAGATATTTATTTCCAGGAATGGTCAATGTCAATTAATAACTCAAGATATCTTGAAAACTATTCTTTTCATAAATCTTTGTTAGAACCAGAGTTTTATTATATGAACTTAGATGATAAATCTTTACGACGGGCACTATGTAAATTTAGAATTAGTTTACATGATTTTAGAATTAATTTCTTACGAAAAAAAAATGCAATTTTAATTGATGATAATGTAAGTGTTTGCAAAAATTGTAACTCAGGCAAAATTGAAAATGAATTCCATTATTATTTGTATGTGAAAGGTACTCTTATTTAAGAAGCAGATATTTATCACTTGTATCATTACCTGTAAGCGATAAACACATATTGTATAATTTGCTAAATTCTTAAAATATTGATGCCATTAAATCTCTTGCAATTTATTTAAAACATGTTTTCATTGTTAGAAATGTCACCGCCACATGTACCACATAATTCATCAACTGTACTTGTACTATAGGCCTCAAGGTCTGAACTACTGAATAAACAAATCTGAATCTGAATCATGCCTATAGTTTTCGTCCTGGTGATAATCCCGAGCTGCTGTATTCACTTAAGGTGTGGTGTGGACTCAAACGTAACTTTGCAGCGTATACAATATGGAGGGTAGACTTTATGTAGACAGGCCAATTTATTATCAGTTTCAAGCATGTTCTATATGAGTTACATGTATCTGTATCTCATCTCTCCCAAAAATGCAGCTCATGTCACAAAAGTTTGTTCAAACTTCTCTGTACATTCTGGTTGGATATGCGCGATATATAAATATCCATAATAATAATAATAATAATAATAATAATAATAATAATAATAATAATAATAATAATAATAATAATAATAATAATAATAATAATTCTCATACATTAGAGGCTTTTGGGAAATTCACCTTGTGTCAATAAATTGCACCTGAAAAATATGAAAATTGTCAGTCAATGAAAACACTGGTCATAGTCATAGACCATTACAATGTATCAGCCGCCAATTGAACATGTTGCCGAACTGTCCGAAAGTGCGAAGTCCAATACATTCTAGTTTTCCCTAAGCGTACGGAAAAACTGAGATTTTCAAAAACGACTTCGATTAACATTGATTGCATCAGGCTTAATCCGGCCAACACTAGAAGTATTAATGTTAACATTGCTGGTTAGATCTGGATTTTACGTCCTAAGCACCCTCTTTTGTGAGAGAAAGACAGAATCAAAGTATCTGCCAGTATTTACTTCAGACTGTCCTATACAGGGTCAGATTTACTGCGTGAGGAGCTGTTGATTTGAAATACATATTTTTAAAAATTATTTCAAATACAAAAAGTCTGTATGACCAATTCAGATAATTAACGATATATTAATTTTACACAATATACATGTACATCTTTTTCGAATACCTACATGTGTAGCTCTGACTTCATTTAAATCTCAAACCCTGACACCTGACCAACTGTGTAACTGTTATTCAGGAAAACTAAATTACCCTTTGTGCAAGACTGAGTGAAATTCTCAGGTGTATTAATGAGCTGCTAATCAGATTATGTGTCACAGATTCATTTCCTTAGAGATATCAGAGAACTCCTTAGTAATAATCTGAAAATCTTTTAGGACACACACAACTTAAAACTTTAAGTTGATTAACATATTTTAAAAAAATTTGGAAATCGATATTCCGCGAACAATTCAAAATAGCTGTGAGGATAAAGATATGTTCGATACGTCTATACAGTCTAATGGATGGCATTCATTGTAAATGATGTCAATATTGATAAAACTATTACTGTTCTGTACAGACAATCGTCACTTGTTGTGACCACTATATATGAATGAACCTGCAGTCAAATAACTTAAGTTTATATGGGCAACACAATCAAACTGTTGTCATTCATTAATTTAAGTGCATTTTACATTCAAGAGTTGTCAATGAATTTCAGTAAAGTCATTTGTAGACCCGCAAACTACATTTATAAACATTGGTAAAAATATTTTATGCTATCATAGATTGTTTTCAAATTGACTGAAAAGTGATGAGTGCCTTAAGAACGTCTGCAAACAATACATTAACAGAACGTCATACGTGTGCATTTGGGTCATAATGACGAGTATTGTTTGCGATGTTCTCGGAATTTGTTTCTCTATTTCCTTTTTCAAAGTGTTTTGCAGTTTCTTTACTAGTGATAACTCTAGTTTCTCACTATATTATTCTTCAATGTAATGTTAAAAAGTAGGGTTATTACCAATGCATTGAGATACATTAATGTCGATGTTTTGATTAGAAAAAAATGATTTTTACTGGTGGAAAATTCCGATAATTGCCGAAGCTTGACAAAAGTAGAACCGGCTGTCGTGCAATACGGAAGTTGCCGTGCAATACGGAATTTGAAGACGTGTTCCGTATTGCACCCTTTTATTACTATCCTAACTTTACATGAGTATATAATAAGATGCAAGTGTCACACGATCCGCAAGTGTAGCACACTGTGCACTCATAAACGGAAATTTAATTTGGTTTAAACATATTTATTCAGAAAATCTGTTGGGATCGGCAAAAAAGCAAATCTTTGTGAAAGTGGGCCCAACTGAGACTCAAGTTCTTTTGGTCATAAAATTGCTGTTTTTGTTCTATTCCGGTATAAGTGACATTGTAAAATAATATATCAAGTCGGATTGTTTATCAGGAATTGCTCTTGTTATGTGCCAAACTTTATTTTTTTTACGCATGGCTACGGCCATTTTAACGACCCCGAAGTTTTCACTATTCAAGTATGAATCAAGTTCTTTTTATCATTGACTGACTGTTAAGGTTATATTCTGAAAGGACTTTGAATAATTAATCTTACTAACAATGCCGAATGTGGACATTCTTAACAGAGAAAACACTTGCCATATTCCATGGGGAAATGTGATCCTCTTAACAACAGTCCGTAGAGTAGCGACTGCGCTTAACTTTGTTGTGATTGTTGTTACTGCGGTCAACATCAAAGGTTACTTCTGAATAATTGATTGCGATTACAATTGGTTGATATCATGAGCTCAGACGAGTTCACCAAACACTCTCGGAGATGCACGTAAATTTACTGAACAAACTCGAAAACTATATATCCAGCTTTTAAGGGGCAGTAGCACGTTTTTATGGGTAATATAATGTGATGTCAGGAAAATGAAAAAAAAATTTCCCAATTGAAAGACAATATATTTAAACTAAACGAAGCAGCAACAAATCAAATACCCGGTATATATAATGTAAAGTTCAGACATGCACTTCCTTTTTCTTATCCTAAATGAAGTTTTCACACAAAAAATGGCTGCCATTTGAATTTATGTGAATCTCTATAATTTGTTTTAAGACTATTGATGATTTGTTTGTGGAATGAGATGTTTGACCCTATCAAAGTAATACATTTAGCATCAACGTAAAATTATCAGTGAGAATTTTATATTATCAAATTTAAAAAAACGTGCTACTGCCCCTTTAATTACAATGTAAAACATACAAAGAGGCATGCCATGCGCAATCCACTTATGGTTCTATAACTGATATCATAACCGAATGACTCTACATTGTCAATACATCAACAAAAAGAATACAAATACGTTTTTCGTCTAAAGTTTATGCTTATAATTAGTACAGATGATACTTGGAGCCCATTTTATGACGTCTAGTCAATTCAAACAGTTGTTGATTATCCACATTTGCCACATAAAATTTAGTATCAATAATTGTGCAAAAACCTTGTGTCCATAAATGGAAAAAGGATGTTCTTCGAAATCGTCGTCTGGTACGCTTTTACAGTCGCCATATTTGTTATGATTTCGAAACAAATTCTTGGCAGCAGGATTGAAGGGTCATTAATATTTATAGCGGCCCGCTTATATCATTCTGATAAGAAGAGGGCGTTTCAACAATAACTGTATCCTTTTTAGCCATACAACTGCATACCATAAGTTTGTTCACCTGCTTGTGATCTTAGTGCAAATATCATGTAATTTAGGTTTCGTTTTGACGTTCATAAAATAACTCCAGGACCACTTACAGAAGATCACCAATGGTCCATGTGTAAAATAACCATTCCCAAACCATATTTCGGGATCGTCGTGCTGAATGTCGATATTTGGCATTGTTAAATAGACAGATTGGGTATTATTTGTGAAAGTCGGATTTTCGTAAATTTCGATTAAAATCATCCATGTTAACTTTGTAGGAAAAAAATAGCACAGTTACGTTGCCTTAGCGCAAAGGAACATATATGAATAAGATCTAAAGCTGTTGATCACTTATGAAGGATTTTGTAGAGCAAAATAGAAATCAGTGTTTTCGAATTTTTGACCCCTGGTTACTTTAATGACTTATACAGTGAAATTTCATCATTATCGGTTTCGTTTTCACAATGATGTGATGTTTCAGAGACGTTACAAATGCATGATATTTGCACTAGAATACGAAGGTAAGTGGACAAACTTAAGATACGCAGCTGTATTATATCATGTTTTCGATATTCAATTTTTAACAAAAGCTTTTTCCGTAACCAGTGAAGATCCATATTCAGCATGACTGTACATTCAACGTTACTGTTAAAAAATCGAAGGGCATTTATTTCTAAATCTTAATATTGGACATCATAAGAACAAAATGCCACTTTCTCATTATTAAGCTCAACAATCTTGTTTAGTAGGTCCAAGATATTTGCTAGAAAAGCCAATCCCTTCTGTTTAATCTTGAACAACAGTATTGCCCTTTCGCTCGTTTTATATATGGTAATTAACTTGTTAAATACAAACAGTATTAAATGAAAGGTCGTTAAGTATCCTCTATATGTTCAATATTTACAAATTCTTAGCAATGAGCTCGTTTTGCATCATTCAGTGTCTCGTTTTGTATTTGAATGATCAACTATACTTATCTCATAATTCAATAGTCAATCGATTTAAACAGTATTTTATTTCTAAAACAAGACAGTTATTTACAAAATGAAATGTAACATATACAAATTTATATAATTAAACGAACTCGTTTGATACAAATAGCATTAAATGAAAGGTCGTTAAGTATCTGCTATATATTCAACATTTACAAATACTTGTGAGCTTGTTTTGCTATATTCGGTGTCTCGTTATTTATTTGAATGATCAACTATACTTATCTCATAATTCAATAGTCGATTGATTTAAAAAGTATTTTATTTCCAAAACAAGACAGTTATTTACAAAATAAAATGTGACATATACAAATTTAAAGGAAAAAGGATCAGCAAACAGGCTAAAGTAGCCGTTAGTCGATTCAATGAAGTAACGAAGGTGTTATCAAGAGATTGTTCCGTAGAAGACGTTGGTGTCATATTCGCTTTGCAACATCAATCATAGATTCTGACGGACTATTTAATTAATGAAACCTTTTTTTAAATTTGATGCCCGGGTAACACGCAACTCTCTCATTACTATCTCGTTTGCTCTTTATCTAGTTCAGTGACCCAAAAAATCTGATATTGCTGTACGTACATTCAATGCATGTAATATGTACTAGTTATTTAGCAATTACGACAATTATTTACTTACATACTACAATAACAATACTTCAATTACAATGAATTATTTATACTTCAAGAGTATAAATGATTTATTGAGCAATGACAGTTGTAACCATCTTAATGTTCGTCATCTACAATCAACAAGATTTTCCCTGTATTTATTATCAATCAGTTCAATAATCAATATTTTGTAAACCAATTATTTCATGTATTGAATTTTACTTCATAAATGATGTGACACATCTTCATGGAAACGCATGCGCATTTGCTTCTCCTATATTAAATACAATATTTTATATTCCTTGATTTTTACCTCGAAAGTCAATCAATAAATGAAGACGTACACATTAAAAGTCCATTACGAAATATTGTTTATTGGAAAAAAAATGAAAGATACAGCCCATGTTCCCTCCCCTCACGAGTTTCAAATGTAATTCGTACACAAATTTCCAAGGCTGCTGATGAAATTTTAAAGAGTTCTATTTTCTTGGATTCCATTATCTCTGAAAGTTAAATGACAGCTTATTTGTCAGTTTCATGTTCGTTTTCATGTTCTTCACACGCTGAGTCCTCATTAATAACTTGCCATATCAACTTTAATAATTTAATGAATTGTAGCGTGTAGGATATATTGGTCACCTCAAATCTTATTCTGGGACACATTTCACATTTTGTGAAAACAATAAATTACTTATACATGTCTTGGTTGCTAAGCGCAGCAAATACGTTCTCTGTAGATGTTGGATAACCATAAATTCTTACTGTTTCTATGTTTACTAGTACTTCTACTTCTAAATCATCTACATATACCAACAGAGCAAGATGAAGCCATGATCTGTTGATTGAGCCGCTGTTCTTCTAACTCACGAAATCCGTTGGTTCCTGCAGGTTCCCCATTGTCCTAATTGTTATTCAATTGAAGGTTTTCGTTTCCGTTTTATCCAACTTCTTAACGATTCAGATTTGAAACGATATTTCGACAGACATGATGTACAAATGAAAATAAGGGTTTTGTTATATTTCTGAAAAAGACTATGTTTCTAAATGTACATCTACACAACTATATTGTTTTGATACTCGTATATAAAAATTTGAAATATTATTCATTTGAAAAATCAGAAAACGTCCTAAACAGCAGTTTCAATGTTATTCTCTCAAGTCATGAAAAATTGATACAGTCTCTGTTTTATTACGCCGAGTTTGTGGGATAGAATGAGAGATGCCTCATTGGAGGCAATCAAAGTTAGTTGTGCAATCAGCGGAGCTGTTCTTAAATCATCATTTCGACTACTGCATCATGGCAAAGGCATTGTAATAAAAACCACCTTTTCCATGCGAGAAGCGTTGTCATTTGATAAAGAAATTCAAAGGGTTTATGGTGCAATGTTTTGCCGGCAGGGGAAACTGCCCACGGATTTCGGCGTAATAGAACAGAGGATGTATCACCATTTCATGACGTGATCTGCCTCTGTTGGGAGAGAATGTTTCAATGCCTGTTTTAATCAATAAACATTAATCCCAGATGCAGTAAACAAAGGGTGTTCCAACAGAACGATGGATATTACCATGAATAAAGCCTTTGAAAGCGTGCAATTTGTTGTCTTCTGGGGCAATGACCTCTGTTGAACCTGGTAAGTATCACGCCCTTTTTAGAATATCACCGAGCTGATGATTGTAACTCTTATTATTGTCATCAGAAACATTCTAAATGTTGTTTGTTTGTCAGAAAAAGCTAAGATTATGTTTGAAATTAGTTTGATCGAATTTCTCAATTTTTGCTCACATGACCTATTGTATAATATATCTATATCTTTGAAATATATTCATATATTCAGTCCCGGGTACAGTAAGGTTCATCAAAGAGTACACATGGATAGACAATTTCTTTTTTGTCTGGAACATAGCCCCTTTAATTGTGTTTTCAACGCATTCTGTTGAAGTATACAGGTACATAATTTCTCTTCAAATTCCTTGTTAGTTCTATTGTTGAATTGACAAGGTTTTTTTACCTGATTTTTGAAAGTGATACTCATCTGTTATCTATTGGTCAACCATAACAGTACAGGGACAGGAGCATTTTTTTTTGAAAATTTAATATTTTAAATTTTTTTACTGATAATTGTACGTTAAAGCTAAATGTATTATTTTGATAGTGTCCAAAATCTCATAACACAAACGAATCATCCACAGTCAGAGAACAAATTATAAAGATTCCCATTAAGTTAATTGGCGGCCATTTTTGTGTGAACACCTTTAATTCATTTCGTGTAAGAAAAAGGAATCGCATGGCTGAACTTTAAATTATAGATTTGATTTATTACTGCTTCATTTAGTTAAAATACATTGTCTTTCAATTGGGACAATCTATTTTCATATTCCTTATATCATATTTCTAATTCTTGTTATATTCAGATGTTGGTTACATTTTACAGACAGACAGTATCTTGAAATCATTGAATATCAAACCTGAAAAAGTAAATGTATTTAAGTCGAGCATGTTTAAACTAAGCTTATTCGAAGACATTGACTCAAACTTTGATAACAGACATTTTTAAGCAATCAAGCACGAAATGATGTCAGACTATGAATTTATTTCATGACCGCCAGTTTTTGATACATAATAATTTATTCTAAGACTACGCATTAACAATTTAATAATGCGATGTTTGTCTCTCTGATGATTATTTATGTAGCAAAACATTATATCATTTGAAAAAATATGTATTTTAGATATTTCCCCTTTAACACTGTCAATTACTAGATTGCGAGTAAATATAGATTGCAGAGTAAGTTTCTGCTATAATATAAAGGCATCAAGGCAAATGGTTATCAGTCTATACCATTTCCTTATATGATTTGCCAGGCCCTGGTACCTGTCAGACTTAAGCTTGGGATCTCCCTTGTGTATCACAGATTGTCTGAGTAAGGGATCAGATCGCAATTGTGTCCGACTGTTTATAGCTATATACACTTATATATATTTCATGAGACTATGATGTGTCCATTGCATATTGTAATTTTTTACTAAATACAGTTTATGATTCTATATGTGCTTTGGCTCTTTTCAGGCTACAGTATCATACATTGTTCATATCCTTGCGATTGTGTCCTGTTGAAATGTCGGTCCTCTCTAAAAGAAGCAATGTCAAAATGTCTCTTCAGGAAGGACACTGCCTAAAGTTTCCTCATATGTTCTCTGGCTCTTATAGAGTACAGTATCTTACTATGCTCATATCCTTGCGATAATGGTGCAATGTTTAAATGTCGGTTCTCCCAAAAAGAATTCGAAGCAATGTCAAAATGTCTCTTCAGGAAGGGCACTGCCTAAAGTTTCTCTATATGTTCTCTGGCTCTTTAGAGTACAGTATA
The DNA here is from genome assembly GCA_916613615.1 of Steromphala cineraria. Taxonomy (NCBI): domain Eukaryota; kingdom Metazoa; phylum Mollusca; class Gastropoda; order Trochida; family Trochidae; genus Steromphala; species Steromphala cineraria. The sequence goes on from OU744733.1 coordinate 44,615,441, forward strand.
TTACTATGCAAATATTTGTTTTCATAAATTGACAATGGTCGTAGAAAAGACATCCAGGTGAGATAAAAATTCACACCTATCGAGGTTTTGTTGCAGGCACCTTTGATTTTTCCAGGTGAAGGAAAATGTGTAAATTAGTTATAGTGAGGTTAGTAGTTTATAGTCAATCGTCAATGGAAGGCCAGTACTTCGGTAATCCCGTGAATAGCTGTGTGTGGGCTGTGTCAATTGACAACATACTGTAGGGCAGCCAAAGTACTTGTCCATCTCTTTACTTCACGGTGAATTCTTGATGGCAAAATGTTATACTAATTGTGCTATAGTCAAATACAAACGTACATGTTAATCGACATGTAATCCATCAATTGGTCATCGATGAAGTGTCATTATATTAGTACATCCGTCTAACTTGCATACATCAAAGAAATGTTTTAGATAATGGGCAAGTAGAAAAACAGCTAGAAATAATGATTTCATGTATTGTAACATTACACGTTCCGCCAAACTGCAAGAAAAAAAATCGACTTTACCATGGGGCCTTATAGACATGACACGATTATTTGATAACCTCTTCATCTGCATCTTTCTACGCAAAGCCTGAAAAGCCAGTTTCCGAACTGTCAGTTTTATGCCTTGCTGTCGACCCTTGAGTTTCCTGTGATTATATCAGCGCCCCTACGGGCGATAGTTAGCAACCTCCAGTTACTCTCTGGACTATTGCTTTACCTCATAGTAATCTAGAGAGCAAGCACAGAAAAAACAAGGGTATGCAGCAAGGCATAAAACTGAAAGTTCGGAAACTGGCTCTTCTGGGCCTTATGTCGAATCGGCTGTCTACGTACGCCGGGATATCGAGATCAAATAAAAATGCCTACTCTCTTTAAACAACTCTAATTGGGTGATTTTCATCTTCGAAGCTTTGAAAATTCTACTCACGATCAGGTAAAAACATGAAATTAATTTTCACAATTGGTGTCAATGTTTCCCGGAAAAACTATCGCTTGTTTCCCTTCGATGGTTTGTCAATGCTACTGAAGTCAGATCGTAACAATTACTTGTACATCGCTTCGTTTCATGCCTTGAGTACGACTTTCCAGAGAAACTTTTCACAAACTCTAAGATGCGCATAACACTTCTACATGATCATTTTCTGTGTTACTGAGCAAGCTATTTTCAGAAGGATGGTGTAGGTCTTGCAAAGTCAACTCCTACTTAGATCTGTATCAATCTGTATGAAGATTGAGAATAATATCGATGATATCGATTGATTAGCATATTGAGTGTTCGAAACGTTTTACAAGGTAAGTTAAAAGGTTACAGTTCTTGACTAAGGGTCAATGTATGAAACAAAATCTCAGCAATGTTTCATCTAATCTTTTCGACACGTTGACTTTAACGCGATTGTATCTCTTTAACATACAAATTGATTTAATTACTTTTTCGATGGTTATTAATGCTATGATTGTCCTGGGAGGGGGGGGGGTCTATTTCAGTACTTGTACATATACCTTAGCACTATATAGAAGTTGGTCAGTCATCAGCATTTAATAAGGATTCATCGTCGTCAAAAGGGCACGTTGAGTTCTTTAAAGGTCCTGCGTAGTATCTTTGTAAAAAATCCATGTTCAAATCATTAACCAACAAAACAATTTTGTTTTTCAAATATAAATCGATAATATTGCACAAGAGTTGTTGATAAATTGCAAACAACATTTTCAATGATTACACAGAGACGAATTGCGTTTTGTTAATTTTTAATGCAATCTACTTTGAGATCTACACGTATTCTACCCAGTTGGAGATTTCACAACACTGTTTAAAATGACTACAGTGGCTTTGGCTCAATATATCTTCTTCAAAAATCTTTCAAGTGAAAATTTCTGAAAGTCTTATATTTATGTAGATCGAAAGCTCTACATTCTTCCAGCTGAATGGTTGTGGGTCTTTTTGACTTCAAACATCGAAGAAGACAACTACGAAATTTACCAAATAAGCTTACGAAAGCTAAGTACATATATTTCATAATTGCAACTTTGAAAGTGAAGATATATTGAGTAAAAGACGATCTGACAACGGTTATATGAAAATTCCATTTTGAAATTACACATACAAATGTAATGTGCGGTAAACATGCATTATGAAAATATATATACAAATGTCAAACACTAGACGAAAGAAAAGGAGAGATATCCTAGAAATGAACAGCTGACATTCTATGTAGCACCACTCTAGTCTAATGAAAGAAAATGAGCAATGATTACTGTTGAAAACGATCTAAACACAGTAGGCCGACATGACGCCCAGCAATGAATACCAATGCTTGAATTGTTGATGGATGAAAGTCATGCCAACACTGAGCATGAAAACACGTTTCAAACTTACACCCGCTAAACAATGAACTATTAGATTTACCTGTATATCTCAGGTAAGGTTGTAGCTTTTCTTTAGCAAAGGAACCATGTTCCAAACATCGATTACCTATCGGTGCCAAGAGTCATAAGTGTCACATCTATGACTCCTGACACTGATAGACCATCAAAAGTCTATATGTAGACCTTAAAACCTTGGTTCTTGAATACAATGGTCAACACTATCACGAAATCACGTACATGAACTAATATGGGTTGTATCCTCATTTCAAGGTCGTGTGTCGTTTTTACACTCATGACTCGCAAAGGGTTAAGTGTCGTAACATTGATTTCCTCTCATCTAATCCAGAAGCTAACGGTTCAACTTCAATAAATCAACAATTGTAACTGTCACAATATCAACATAACAAACGTAAACGCTTTATATACAATAACTTTGCAACCTTAGTACAAGGATGCTGGGTAACATGAAAATGACCACTCGTGAAAATGGTAACGTTAATGGTAACAATAAGAGTGAAAATAGTGTTTCGTATAACAAGAGTATTGTTTGTGGTGCGGAAAACATCTAACACAATATAAACGTATAAATTCTAGCATATTGGCCAACGTCTCGGTTGATGCTGTTCACTTGTACGTATATGTACACATTCTGACATCAAAACATCAAATGACAAAAATGTAAGTAATGCAAACGGCATTTTTGTGATGAAAAAATTACGTTAATTTGGCTTTGGCATCTTGTTTCTTTGAAAATTTGCCATAGGTCTCATTTCGAGCCTTCAAAGTGTGATAAAATCTTAATTTTCGAAACAGCTGGAGTCGTATTAAGGTATTATATGACAAAATGCAGGTAATAATCGTACCTGAAAAAACAGTACAGTGACCAACTGCATTTAGAATGATACATTTCAAATGAGCGTTGTACAGACACAATTTATATGAGCATATGAATAAATATCGTAATAAAACCGAAACAAGTTGGTATGGCAATATCTCACGAACGATTTGTGACTCTGTATATGTGACGTAGCTTCCAATGCCTTTATAGACTATAAACGTGAAAAAATATTTTTTGGAAAAGTGTTTCTTTCATTTTTTACGACAACCATTAGAAATTTCCTAATCCAAATATAGTCAACGCAGAAATAAAAATAGACTTTCTGATTTAGTTTAAATGTTCGTTTCACAACCTTTTTGATCCGAAGATTTTTAATCCCCATCACATTTTTTGGAAAATATATAAGAAGAAATGTATATTCTCATACAAAAATTCTAATAATATATCTACATATAAAAGAATTCACAACCTCAGCAAAGTCTTACTGAGAACCGCTTATCAAAAACATGATGACTTTTCAAAACAGATAAGACAATCATTTTCTAGAAAATAAGAATGTAAATATTTGAAATGTCAAAAAAATTTCAAATTAACAAGCTAAATTAAAATGATAAAGTTTTTAACAGAGCGGGCACTGGAAATGTCGTTGTGAACGAATCACAACCATAGAAATTTGAACGAAGAATAGTAAAATATCTCACATGTCACGTAAAAAGCTGTACGCATTTTATTGTCAAATATATACGTTTTGTAAGTAATTTCGATAGAAATAGGTCGTCAACCAAAACTTATTAAAACAAGATTATCAAATAGTCTCATAGGAAGAAAAAATGTATGGATACATAATCACAGCCTCAACAAGAATAGATTAACTTATTAAATTATGATAAACCTTGGCATATTTTTGAAAATCCAAAGTTAAAAACCACCATTCAAAAGCATATGAAAAAAAGTCGGAATGATGCAAAGATGCAACATTTTACCAGTGGTTCGTTACCAAATGTTTTTAGAAATGATTGCCTTTTTACTGTCAACCTCGAATGATAGTTGAGTCAGTCGATCATGAAAAGCAAATAACCTAAATGAAAGATTGAGTTTCAACTGCAAGACCACATGAGAAACCGTTTGCGAGGTTACAATATCATATCCGTACTTATAATTTTAAGTTAAGTCAATGGTTGTATTTCCGACTCTTCTGTTCAAGATATAAATAACGTTTGCCAGTGAAAGTATATATTCTCTTTGCTTTATGGCTGTGCCTTACTCATATGGTAAATGGACCTTCAACAAACCAAATTTAGCATTTGGACACCTTCTTTTCAAAAGAACTAAAATCGATATAGTCAATACCAGTGGCAGGGTGCATGATTTTTCTAAATAAGCAATTTATACAAAACGGTTTCTCTAATATCATCGGAAATGGTACCTTTGAGATTTCGACATGTTCCCTGAGGTGCTCATGGGAGTCGCCATTACCGGATGTGAAATACCTCCATAACAGACTGAGCTACATCTAGCTACAGTCCTACAATCACAAGTCTTCTCCAGGAGATCCAGACAGAGCCCGGATGCAGAGAGACTAACAGGCTGTACCGCTACTTGCTGTATATTTTTACACGCTGACCTCCAACACGCATGCGCATCAGTCTCCAATGATATCGTTGTTGTCCTTATGGAAAGGTCTTCCAAATGCTCTGCACCGCATTTAAAGCCCACAGGTTCAAGGTTGAACCTTGTGGTGGTCCATTCTTTTGGTCTCAATATTGCCCCTGTGTTGCGACAGTAGGCCCTCTGGCAGTTGTATATATTGCATATTATGTTACGCATGCGGTGCGTGACGTCACTTCCTTATACAGCAGTCATGGCGTTACCCTCGTGGCCATTCGGTACCTTCTCCGGGTTGGTGTCGAACATCTCGTGTTCAAGGGGAGGTAACTCATCCTTCGAGAGCTCGTAGACGAGACCTGCACCCAAACTGTCTCCCATCACGTTGATCATAGTTCTAAACCGATCCCTGGTGAAAGAAATATTTTTTTAAATTTTTGGAGTTAGTAATTTGAATATACTTGCTACCCGTTTGATACACTATTAACAACATTTTCTGTTATCGTCTTCATTCTCTGATTTAATCGACTGCAACTTTGCTCTGTTTGTAATATATTGTCCTATCAAACATAGAGATTTTGAAATAAAACGTAACACAACATTTAATGGATGAGCTCCAAGTTCATATGATTAGACATGATTAGCAAAATAAGATATCTTTAATTACGGGTTTAACGACTCGTCGAAGCGGCAGATGGTGATTTATTTTAGTAGCAAGCCTACTTACAAGAACCAATCAACGACCAAAATCAGTGTGATGTCATCCACCGGAAGTCCTACAGCTGACAACACTATCACCATGGTAACGAGTCCGGCCTGAGGAACACCTGCGGCTCCGATAGATGCGGCTGTAGCAGTGATGCTGAAATAAAACCATTCCGATATTAAAGGGGCAGCAGTACGTATTAAGGTAAATAAATGATCTCACAAAAATGAAAATTTATGGTAACGAATGCAAGACGATATTTGTTAATTGTAAATGCAGTTCTAAAAGAAACATACAATGTAAGGTTAATCTACGCGAATCCCAGTCTAAGTAAACATAGCAAAAATCTCGGCTGAGGCGACCGTCTACTAGGCCTTTCTAGACTCAGTAAAGGAGGAAACGAATAATATTGAGGCTTGGTTAACTTAGAATGCGCGAATCCATTCCCCTGTATTAAATGAAGAATGAGCTTACAAAATGGCCGCCATTGATTTTCACTTGATTCTTGATAATTTCTTATAAGATTACGAACTATCGGATTAAAGAATGAGATGTTTTACCCTCTGAAGTATTCGTTTGGCATAAACTAATAATCATTTGGAAAATTTGAGAAAAATAAAATTAAAAAAATAAAAGTGTTTAGAACCCTTCTTTCTCCACAGTTCTTTGCTTCAACGAATAAAACAGTACAATAGTTATTTTACCGCAAAAAGTTAATACAAACGTAACGTTCTAAATGTACAAAAAGGTCGAACTTATTACTCGACAAAGTTTCCCCTGATTTAACCCATTGTTCTGTTCATAATATAGGATTAAAATTAACAATTGTTTGAGCCTTTCTTCTTGAACAATCCAACAAACTATAATATTATGTTAAAAAGAAATTTATTTTCTTGAAGAAAACACCGATTAAGTTTAAAAGTTTAAATATTGTAAGAAAATGTTTAAATGCAACGCACACCCGATATTCGGGAACATTGGGCTTACTTATATGGTTATAGCCCGCGTGACTTGCGACGCTTCATCCTAACCTACTAGGAGATACATATTCCAATACTCTACACTAAATAACCCCTGGGAATTTCATCAGTTAAATCTGTCCTGATACCCGCCCTTGAACTTGTATTCAAAAAGAGCATTACCTAAAGCTCTATATTAGGTTCAGCCAACGCAAAGATTACTTCAAGAAATTACGCAAATTAAATGGCTGAGAATAAAAATTTGACATTACAAAAGCAATATATTCAAATGAATTTAAAGTTTTTGCTTTGATCTTATACGCTATGGTAAAGAGCGAGTGGAAACCATAAGTTTAAAAGCTTATCAAATAAACACGCGCACTTAGTTAATTGAATTCCACTCATAATACTGTTTGGCTGTCTTATGGAATTGATTTCACTAGTTAATGTATTGTTTTCATTCTTTTAACTTTGACGAATTGTTTTTAAACTTATGTATGCGCTAATGGTTATTACAACAGAGTGTATATTTTAAAACAGTTAACTCTACATGGAAAAGTAATTGTATAAACTCTGTATAATAACAAAATGTAAATTTTAAATCAATTCATATCAAACTAGGAATAGTGGATACTTTCTTTTAAAGATGAACATGAATTTCAAAGCATTAGAAACTGATTTTCCTCATCGATACATTTAAAATATGAAAAGATGGAAAAAAACGTGTTGCAAAAATAACTTATTCTTCAAATCTATCAACTATATATACCTTGTACTATTCAAATGGCGATCGATGTTTGATGGGTATAAAAGTAGGCAACCACCTTAATAACATAAAAACTTTTTATCGATTTATCCATATATATATATTTAAAAAGATATCTAGTTTTTGCACGAATTCTTCCAACATTTATAAAATATTGATACACGTACAGCTTACGAAACTTCCAAAAGTGTTCTATAAAATTATCTAAAAGGGAGGCAATTCTAGTAGTCCCAAATTTAGCGACGACAGCAAATCGTTTTCATCTTTGGGTTTGCAGACACTATCCCTTATTGGATTGATTTTACACCAATCACCATTAACCGACGGGCACAGATCTTCAAATAGTGTTTGCCGAGCGCCCTATCACGGGTCGGATTGATTGTATCAGAGGGAGGGTTGGGGGTGATAGCCTTTAGTTCTCCGCCATTCTCACTGCAATGCTGATAATGGAATTTTCTATGTAAAAGGTCCCTGATACCGCTTGCCCTGCTAAAATAATTGATTGTTTTTGGCATGAGCAAACTCGACTTTTTCCCGGACATGGAAAACTGGATGATAAATGAAGTAAAACTGGTTGACATTTTACCCTATTAGCCGGGCGATCCGCACTCCGCAAAGGGAGATAATTGAATTTTCATGATTTGCTTTTATCGATTCCAGAGTTATCTTTCTTAATAGAAGTTCTTGCATGCCGTATGTAAAACGCATGCATTTGGAAGCATTTTATAACAAAACATTATCGAACCTTTACCCTTTTACTAAATTGAAATCAATTTCTTTAGAGATGGATTCCATCTCGAAACGATAGGCATAAATAACGAAAGATAACGTTCATTATATTGAAAACAAAATCATTAGTGATAACTCTTATTTTGGTAACTTCGTGCCTTGAAACGTGTTATAAAATCAATCGATTCTCCCTTGCAGTTGCAATGTAAATCATGTGACAATTACCCTTTCACACAATGTATTGATTTTAACTGTTCGCTAAAGCAAGAATGTATTACATTAGATATCATGAATTAACGAGAAAGGTCTCATGTTGAACATTGAACAACATTAAGCAGTTCTAAAAGATTCCTTGTGATATTCAGAGTATGTATATTGTATGAGCTGCTTATTATGATTTACAAGCTTCTTAAACTTGTGTCCTGAATTTGTGGTAGAATGCATAATATGCTATACCTGATGAATCCGAGCCAACGCGATGTAACGTCCCTTATTCTATCCATTGCACGAACATGAGATTTGTGATATAATAATTATGAACAACTTGCTTTCATTTACGTTGCAAATATATCAACATTTGTCATCTTCAAAGAAATCATTAAATAATAGAGACACAATGTAAATACGTCATCATGGCCTGAATGGTACGGGGATAAGACATATATGCTAATGAGGTACAATTTAACGCAACTAGTTTCCAAGGGCTAATCCCAATGATAAGTGTATATACAAAGAAGTCTTGTTTATTTGTGCATTTGCTTTTATTTCCAAACTACGGCCATAAATTTGCAGAGAAGTCCCAGCAGCATAATAAATTCAGTCTGCATTGAAGACTATGAGCTCCGTGCTTAATCGAGAAATATTCGAATCCCACGGGCATATTTAAAATACAATAACACAGGTGTTTCGTGAGTCTTATGGCTAATCAACGGAATACCTCAAGAGTAGAACAACCCTTTTATATCTAGCTTGGGACCCTGTAATGCAAAGGGCAATGGTCGGTGGCCGAGACGTTGGGTACCATTGGGTGTCATTAATATCTCTTTGTGATCAGTGTTCGTGACTGGCAGATGATGGACCGAATGTCTACACGCAATGGTAACCTCAAGCTCCACCAACTGCTCAAGACGAGGGAAGAGCAGCGAAGAAGAGATTAGTTCAATTTATTTCACCTCTGGAAGATTAACAATATCCATCCAGATCAAGAACAAAGCTGACGTGCTGTCGCTGAGTAATTCTGATTAATGACTTCCTCCCTGTTTGTCCGTCTCAAACACTGACCAATGTCCAGTGCGTGAGACACTGACCAGCTTATAACTGACCAACGATACATCCTTTTCGGAAATAACCATTCGTCTCTTCACTCCTACGCGTTCCCTGTCGTGACCAGTTTCATTAAATCTTCCCATGAATGCGGATAAATTTAGCCTGATACCATCCATGAATACCAATAAACTGAACTTGATATATCCCCACTTAAAACTGAAAGGCTTATTTTCGATCACAGTGTTACATCTTTCTGGAAAAGTTTCCAAAGGGAATAAACAGAACCATTACCATATCATTTGCGATGAAGAGAAGATTATTCAAATCAACGTAGAAATAAATGACTTCCAATGCACTGATCTTCATTGTAAGACGCTCCGGTGATAAACACATGTATCAAAGAGACATATGCTCCAGGAAAATGGTGGTTTAGCGATTATGAGGAAGAGAATAATTCTTAAAAAGGAAGCAATCAACCAACCTGATCGTTACGACTTTGCCGAAGTCCATGCCCATGTCGTTAACCTGGGCGATAAAGAGGGCCGCCACAGCTTCGTACAGAGCGGTTCCGTCCATGTTTATCGTAGCTCCAACAGGGATAACGAAACTGCTCACTCGTGGGTCCACGTGGTTGTTGTGTTCTAAGCAGTGTAACGTCACCGGCATTGTCGCAGAGCTTTAACAAAATCAAAACAAATTTCCATTTTGACTTCTCACAATTTTTAAATAAAAAAAGGTAATAGATAGAGGATACTTAATGTTGTTATCCAAATACTAGGTTTATTTCACGGGTAAAGTTGATATTTCACAAGCGGCGCAGCCACGAGTGAAATATCAACTTTACCCATGTCACAAGATAAAATCAACCTGGTATTTGGAAAACTACATTAAGTATTCTATTTATTATGATTTTAAAAAAAAATATGTACATGTAATTGAAAAGCCTAAAAAACTGGAAAGTTACCCCCTGTTGTCAACATGGCTGAAAGTAGATCTGGCACCTGACAAGTGACAATATAATATATCGTCAATGGTCACAGTGAAAATATAATATATCGTCACTGTTGCCTGGTGGACAGTTTATTTTACTGATAAAACCCAGTATTTCATTAGTTTAGTTTAAACATATTTTATTCATGACGAAAAGGATGAGGAACAAGTTATCCATCTTAGAATATCTTCTCCTATGTATTTACAAAGTTGATTTAGATTTTTTTACAAACAGATGACAGATAGTTAACAGGGGAGCAACATAAGAAAAAGAATGGTACAAACATAAAAAGAAAGTTTGTCTGCTATACAAAAAGAATGGTATATCATTGCTGATCATATAATAAAGAAATATATTAATGTATAGGATAAAGTAGGTCTCTATGTTTTCTTCTAAGAACTCACCTCGATGACGTTCCGAAGGCGGTGGCCATGGCCTGAGATATCCCGTAGTAGAACCTGTAGGGATTTTGGCGAGTGCATATGAAGTAGAGACCCGGGAGGACCACCAGACCATGAACAGCCAGACCACACAGGACTGTCATGAAATACAGTCCTACCTTGCCAACCAAGACGCCGAAATCCTCCATCTCAACTATTTTGGCTGCTATCAGGAAGGCGATGCCAACAGGAGAATACCTGCAAAGGTCGAGAAAGTTTTTTCATACTCTAAAATCGGAAAATATGTAGTTAGTAATTAGAAGTCCTATTCGAGTTTATGGAATAAGGAAATTGGGGTTAGGGGTTTGGGGTTGTCAGGTTGTCGGTGTGTGTGTCGGTGTGTCGGTGTGTCGGGGTGTCGGGGTGTCGGTGTGTCGGGTAGTCGATGTGTCGGTGTGTCGGTGTGTCGGTGTTTCGGTGCCATAGGAGAATGACTGCAAAGGTCGATTAAGGTTTTTCATACTCTAAAATAGGAAATATGTGTAGTTAGTAATTATAAAGTCCTATTCGAGTTTATGGAATAATTAAAATTGGGGGTTAGGGGTCTGGGATTATCAAGTTGTCGGGGTGTCGGTGCCATTGGACAATACCTGCAAAGGTCAAGAAGGGTTTTGCAAAGACTAAAATCGGAAAAATGAAATTAGTTCTTGAAATGCTTTTCAGGTGTAGATTAATGGAATGATGAAATTGGGGGTCCAGGGGTCTAGTGGTTGTCAAATTGTCAGGTTGATGGCGTGTCGGTGCCATAGGACAATACCTTCAAAGGTCGAGAAAGGTTTCGAAAAGAAATCGAAATTTAAACTTAAATCTGTTTATTGTTCACAAGTACAGTACAAATCAATACAAACATTAAAATGTCTCATGCACTTTTCAGTTGAATGTCAAATCTCAAACTTTGTGTTTGTGTGGGAAGTTATAAAAAAGGAACTATCGGTTAAGATAGATTTACTGCAATATGAGGTTAGTCACATTTCACTTGTAGCCTCAAAAATGCATTGTATCCGATTTCAATGCCCCGCATTCATTTAATTGCTTTTAGCACTTTTGACGAACAAACATTTTAATAAGATATCAAAGACACGATAATGATTATCCAACAAAAATCATAAGAATTACAATTTGGTAATAAATCCTATTCACCATCATTTATTCAAATCTCAATAGAAAGATGAGATATACTATTAAGTATAGCAGGAACAGGTACCTTTAAACATCCCAAAAATGAAGAAATAAAATACATATCTGCCTCTTAAAAGTACTGTAAAACTGAACTACAAAATACAGATATCTCATCAGGTATGGTAAGTTTCCGGAGTAACCTTAGTAAACAAACCATATAAAGATGACGAAAAGTTTCATGGTGACTTCAACCAGCGTATTACAGAAGTCCAGGATGGGTTTGGCACGCCCCTCCATCCGTCCAAGCATGATTCCGAAGAGGATGGAGAACATGACGATTCCAAGGACGTTTGTCTGGCCAGTGCTTCCTGCCGTTGGTATCCACTCGGTTGTCGGCTCTAAATGAGATAAAAAGACATATTACTGTTGGCTACATTGAATTGAAGTTCTTTTTGTGAAGGGGCTGGGGATAGATCTGATCACATATATATTTAAATCTTCGGCCAGAATTGATACCGAGCCTTATCTATTGTTGAAGTCAGTTTATACAAATTAGCTAGTTAATTTACGACATTGATTACGATATTCATTACATATATATTAATAATGCTGTTTAAAAGTCAAAGCATATAGATAATTCTTTCTTTTTTCAATATATATATATATATATATACATTTTCTTTATATTGTCGGTATCTGTGTGTTATGACAAAATCGTTGCGTTTCCATGATAAGAAACTTTTGATTATTTAACACAAGTTTGCATACAGCATTGACGTTGGTTTCTAGAAAGCATATTGCTAAATATAGCAGACTAAATGTTACAACTGTAAGGCATCTATATCGCATATGATTTTAGCACTACGATGAGAGTGACAGATTGTGAATGATAGGCATGACGGTGATACACAGCTATGTTAGTTTATCACGTTCACAAGTTAGTGAATAGGGTACTTTCAGAAAGCAAGGATCGGTTATCAGTCATCAGCAACTGTAGAGCAAAGAATATTTACAGTGGAGCCTACAACAGGGTACACAATGTTAATGTAACATATATACATTGATGAGGAAAAGGAAACATGAAAAAGGTCATACACACTAAGTAGGCTTATTACTGTGTCATGAACAGCTAAATTGGCTTATAAGCATTAACGTCTGAACATATACAAGTCAACTGTTAATAAGTCGTATCAATAGGTATCTAGATAGTTTGCCCTTTTCTCTTTTATTTTAATACCGGAGCAGTATTAATATAAACATTTGCTTATTTACCAATCCGGTTCCTTCATTTTGGGAAATACATATGTTTAAATCATTTATTTTCACAAAATATTTCATTCTGACCCTAAATCAAGCGTAAATATGATAAAACAAAAACAGTTGTCCCAGAGGCTTTGAGATAATAGCGCTTTCAATGCATCGAATGACGATGTAAGTACACGAAGAACAAGAATTCATGATACTGAGCTCGAAGAGTCGATAACTATACAATGGTGTACACGTTATACCCCACTTCCGGTCTCGTTGCTATGGTTTCTTTTGTTCTAACCGTAGGTATATTGACCGATAAACCACAAGTTTTCTAATACACCTATTCTTTTTTGAACATCCAAATAACTTAGGCAAATTAACCAAGTTGTAAAATTTAGAATTTTTGAGAAATTTTAATGTCCAAATTGGGAATCGAACCAGGGGCCTTAATGTTGCGACGCAACGCTTCTATCGACTGAGCTACTTAGGCTCGATGTAGGTGGTGGTACTTTTTGTTGTGCCATGTCTGGATTGTTGTATTTTCCTATATAAGCCATGTAAAGGTACTAATTTGTACCAAATTTTAATGTAATGAAGTTAGATTATGTTTTTAAAAACGTAAAAAAAGAGTATTGTTAACATTTTGTTGATCTTGTTAGGTTTAAGATAAATATACACAGAGAATGGTGGACAACTCTTTTTCGTCAAATATAACTCAACCAGAGTGGGGTATAAGTCAGATATACCCACCCTTCCCTCGGTGCATCGTTCAATATACCTCCTGTTTGAATCTTGGAGCCTCAGCTCCACTACGCTACGCCTCGGAGACTCACGATTCAAACAGGAGGTATATTGAGCGATACACCTCGGGAAGAGTGGGTATATCTATTACATACACGTGTGTCAAGCAATTTTTTAACATACTTTTATTTGAAATGGACTTATCCATACTTAAGCATAACATAACGTAAACGCCGTCAATATTGTTAGTATATATACTTATATACACTTATATATATTATCAGGGTTAGCGCAAAATGTCCCCTTGGATTTAACCTTTCTCCATATATGTGTTAGGTTATACATTTATATTAAAGCTATCACATTTAAACGATGGTAGATAAAAACATTACCTATTTTCTGGTATATGTGTTGTCAACATTCACTTAATGTTTGCCTAAAAACACATATCTATTGTAATTTTGAACTTCGTCACATGATAAATATTTCTGTGACAGGCGATCCTTTTATGAAAGCTATGATGTAAGTGATGATGGAAAAGGTTTAAATGGTGCACTGTTACTGTATTTGACGATTGATAGCGGCTGTTTATTACGATGGATAGAAAATAAGTCACGATGCATGTCATCAGCACAATGTAAATTAATACTGTAAGCTGTTATATACTCAGGGGCAAAAGAAACGATACCATATACAATAGTTTAAGCAACGATTGATAATTACGAATGAAACAAAAGATATTTCATGTCTTTAGTAACAACTTGAACTAAGTTAAGAATTTTAAAGCAATATCTTGTCATTTTTTTGAAAATAACGCCTTTCAAAATTTGTCGTTTTAAACTAAACGCGATAGAATCGTGAAAACTGGCTTTTTTTGCTTGTTTTCTAACGTTATACAGTTAATTTGCTCAAACAAATTTTTTTTCGTATGAAGGTTATTCATATTGATAACATTTTATATTAATGAAACTTCTACATTTCATAAATTCTTAAAGTCCGATCCCTTACATACTGGCCAAATAGCATATCGGAAAAGCTGCTGTAGGACTCCAAGTGTATTTGAACAGTCATAACAATAAAAGTATCATTCTCTGATGAATCACATTGTGATTACTTCTGCACAACACTTTATCCTATATCAAGTCCACATTTCACTGTCACTAATTTACTCTCTTTAAAGGTTTGTATCGTTTCTTTTGTCCCTGAGTGTATATGACACCACCCAAAACACATGCTGATGACGCGTGAAAACTTGTTCAGCCAATATTGTATGAAGGTATTGAGCTCTTATGGTGATAAGGCCTCAAATTGATGTCAAACCCGAATGAACGACGGTTATGCAAACAGTTTGACTGGGAAGTAATATATTCCATAACGTGAAAGGATACATCGCGAACACTAGTTCTAAACAGTACTCACAGGAACGCAGCTTAACTTCATTGTGCATTACACTCCTTTTGTTTCTGATGCTGTGTCAGATATAACGTTCCATGGATTTCATCGATGTGAGAAGAATGAAGGAAAATCAAACGAGAGATGCCCTAAATATGATCTATTATAATAAACTAAAAACTTGAGTAATGTTCTATGAAGTAATGTTTCTTATTACAAACATTAAATTTCATGAATGGTGCGATTTACATATTTTTTTCAAATTTTGTATTTTTTGGCAAATGGCCTTAAACTGAAATCCTATCTGCCACGTCTGTCTGTCTGTAACGTTTTTCAATTTCATAAGAGTCAAACCTTTTTATTAAAGTAATAGCCGACAGTTCACTACAGCCTTATATGCGAAAATAAGGGCTCATGGTCAGTTTCTCGAGCACGTATGTACAAATGACTGAGATTTTTCAACAAACACTTCTTTTTATAAATACCGTATGAGAAATTGGAAACAGAGATACAATTATAAAAAGTGACAGAGTTTTCCTGCTTATTTGATTAAAGCAATACCAGATACCGTTGTCTCCGTTAAAGAGCATGTGCTGATGGAAACGACAAAACCAATTTACAAGATTTTTGCCACTTAATGCAAAAGTCAATTACTGACGTCAGCGGTGTTATGTCTACTGGGTCAAGGTGTAAAATTGATATTATCTTTTGGGAAAAATTATGAATAATATATATGAAGTATTGACAACCATTGCTCGCAATAATTGTTCTTTCAGAACGCTTTGATCATGTGTTAAAATCAGAATAAATAAAATTAACACCTCATCGCTTAGAAAACATGGTTTATAATGGAATACGAAAGGAAATTTTGTAATAAAAATATGGAGTAAATTATTGCATCTCAGACAAAACATAAACGTTTCATAACGTAGACGTTCCTACAATTTGATTATTATGCATGCGGAATTCAAATTCGATATTTCTTATGCCGAGTATTTTGAATAATAATTGCTTTTCCCAATGTTTTCCAAGCATGACACAACTTGTTTATTTAGCGTGTTTACAATAGAAATTATTTTTTAACAGGAGTGATGAATATTTTACGATTGAAACATATCAACAAGCGTGATTGCTTTTATGTTCAGATTTAAGATATATACAAAAACACGCATTTTCCAATAAATAACAATTATTCATGATATCAGTAAATCGAAGGAATATACTGTATAGATATTAATACGTAAAAAAAATCGATGACAGGAATAAATGTATGTTTACATTTTTGTTTCTCATTTAATTGAACATACTAGTAATATTCGTGCACCTGTATGAACACAAAAGTACTCTGCATGCAACCGTTTCAATCGGGGCGAGATGGGATGCATTCTCTCTTTAAAGCGGTAGAGTCATATAATGTTGATCCGACCTCTGTTTGAATAAGGCCAGTTCACATGTTTCCGACAGTTTCCCTACCAGCAAAAATTGCCCCACAATCTATTTGAAATATTTTAGCCAATGAAAATACTTCCGGCATGGATAAGGGAGGTTCTAGTCACCAAGGACCTTTCCATGATTCAGTAGCCAAAATTATGACTTTGAACAGCGTCGTTGGTTGCTAAACTAACTTTTGTTGCATCAAATCAGGATTCTCCCTTTCTAGCCCTTTATTAAATCAAAGGTTGGATCAAGATAAGACATCTTCTTACGCAAAGACTAAAACGCCAGTTTCCTAACTGTCAATTTTATGTCTTGCTGCAGACCCTTGAGTTTCCTGTGCTGATATCAGCGCCCCTATAGGCGATTGTTAGCAACCTCCAGTTATTCTCTTATTGGACTATTGCTTCCTTTCATAGTAAGCTAGAGAGCAATCACAGAAGATTCAAGGGTCTGTAGCAAGACATAACATGGCAGTTCGTAAAATGCCGATTTAGGCTTTGCGTAGGAAGATTGAGATAAGATGATTTGACCCAGATCTGTGGTTAGATAGTAATTGGGATGACATTTATCTAATTTCTCTCCAAGTGGTTAGTAGTGGTGCAGGGAAAACACGAATCTCGATGATTTACCCTCGACTAGACCAAGGAATTCAGTATACAATTTTATGCAGTTTTGCAATTTCAGATTATCCTTTATAGCTTAAAAAAGATGAAATGGCAACTTGGCTGCAGACACGTTAGTACTGTTAGACATGCATGCTTACGCTAAGGTTAAACAAGATGGCAGAAAGCGCTAGTCTCAAAGCCCTGGGAAAACTATGGCCACAAGGTGCCAACTAAATCTAAGCCTACCTTACTATAGGGGATCCTACCGAAATAAAATAAATTTGACTTTACCAGTGTCATTTGTACCATTCATTCCCCCTGTAACATTTTCAATGACGTTATACAGCACTGATGATGGCGTCGTCACGTTGAGAGCACTGATGTTAACCACCGTCTTCTCGATAGGGATTTCTTTCTCTTTTGTTCGGTACTGAAATTAGAAAAAGAGGACGTGATAAAAAATAAATTAATATCAATCGGGTAACGATAACAATATACATTTCACAAGATAGTTGTGTTTTTTAGAGTTACCAAATGAAATGGGTATTTTCGAGAAATACACCTGATCGAAACGCTAGTGTGGACTTACATCTTTATCCTGAGACGGGATCATGCATACGTGTATCGTTTGCTAAGAGCAACAGTGTCATACCCTAAGAGCGACAATATCATGCACTAAGAGCGACAATGCTTTACGCTAAGGGCGACAATGTTCTGCCCTAAGAGCGACAATGTCATGCGCTAAAAGGGCAATGTCATGAGCTAAGAGCAACAATGCCATGTGCTAAGAGCAGCAATGTCATACGCTAAAAGCGACAATGCCATGCGCTAAGAACGGCAATGCTATATGCTAAGGGCGACAATGCTATGCGCTAAGAGCAACAATGTCATGCCCTAAGGGCGACAATATCATGCGCTAAGAGCGACAATGCTATACGCTAAGAGCAACAATATCATGTGCTAAAAGCGGAATTGTAGATGTAAGTCCTTACAACATTTTCCAGGTACCCAGCTAAACAGCTGACTGGAATGAGAGCAAGATAGGGAACCAGGGCCTTATCCATTGGGCACAGTATGCTAACAACTTCACCGCTTATGCTCAACATGCATGTACCGGTTTCATGAACGCGTACTTAAGATGCTGAATAAAAGTTTGTTAGACTGTACACAATGTCCTATGAAAAAGTCATCATTTTCTAAATATGAAGTTGGCAACATTTCTTAAAGGAATATTTTAGCGAGAAAACTTGTGGATCAATATATCCATAAAGGGTTCATATATAAACTATGTATACAAGGTACATATATAAGGTATACTAGAGACAATTCTTGCCAAAAAAATTGATTTTGTTTCTTCACATTGCAATGTTTAGAAACATTATTAACTGTTGATAAACACTTTTGATAAAAACAGTTAATGTTATCTAATGTTAAGACAAATATCAATTTTCAAATAGTTGGAAATGAACAGGTAATGATAAAATTAAAAATTAACGAGTTGTTGTACTTGATATCATATGGTTATACAAAATCATGTCAAAAAATGATCTAGTATGAATATCAGTTTCATATTAAAGGGACAGTAGCGCGTTTTTTGATAATTTTATATTTTAAATTTTCCCCTCAAAATTGTACGTAAACGCTAAATGTATCATTTTGATATTTGTCAAAAATTTCATTGCACAAGCCAATCTTCCATAGTCCGAGGACAAAGTATGAACATTCACCTAAAATCCCTTGGCGGCCATTTTTTTTTTAACACCATTAATTCATTTTGTGTAAGAAAAAGGAATCGCATGGCTAAATTTTACACGATATATTTGACTTATTACTGCTCTATTTAGTTTAAATGCATTGTCTTTCAATTGGAACCATTAATTTGCGTTTTCCTGACATCACCTTATGTTCCTCGTAAAAACGTGCTACTGCCCCTTTAATGTATATTATAGAAAAATAACGTTTCGTTTCGTTTCGTTTTGGCAGAAAGTTGGTAGTATACTTCGAACTTAAGTGAAGTCAAAATTACATGGTATTTGCACTTATAATTATTTTGCAGTGCAATGCTATATATAAAGATATTTGTTCAGCAGTTGTATTCACCTTGGTATACAAACATACAGAAAGCATGGGCATCCTGGAATACTATATCCCATTTAAGCAAGCTGTCAATGTACATTACAGCAACTCGGAGAGTCCAATTTCAAAAGTAATGACATCCAATGATTGGAGGCAAAAAGTAACTTATTAGCGGCTTCATTCGTTATTAGGTTCAACATGAATTATGCATTTTTTAATTCATCACTACATAGCAACATTTTTTTTAAAAAGACTCAAGTAATGAAATATTTGAAGGAATGTGTTTCCCATATGCCACAGGTAACCAGTATAAATGACAACTTCTCTGATAAGATGGTTTTAAATCAAAGTTTTATATGCATACGGAGAAGCATCTTCCTACGCAGAGACTTAAAGGCCAGTTTCCAAACTGTCAGTTTTATGCCTTGCTGCATAGGCTTGAGTTTTCTGTGCTTGCTCTCTAGTCTGTAGGGGCACTATAGCAGCACAGAAAAGTAGAGTCTCTGCAGCAAGACATAAAATGACAGTTTGGAAACTGGCCTTTTAGGCTCTGCTTAGGAAGATGACGGAGAAGTTATTCAGTGTGATATTGATGTTGAAACTTAGAGAGCGGTTCTGAGAAGATACCATCGATATCGTTTCTACATATATATGTTTTGATTATAGATTAAATGCACTTATTTTGTTACTGGGTTAGGATTCGCCGATATATATTCACGGGCAACACAAAATATTGCATTCATATAATTATTCTAAAAAAATGAAATGAATAATAAAAAAAATCTAAAAACAAGAAGTTCACTTCAGCAATTACAAATTTAAAGATACAAATAATTCTATTGGAGATAGCCATATTGACATTACATTTTAACGAAGAAAAAGGACACTGACATTTTATGTTCAATGAGGGGATATCTTATCATAATCATATTTATTACCTACGAGGGCAGTCATATCGAGGTTCATATTTTTCATATGTTGCCCTAGGGCAAAATATCACTTTTGCATTGTGACGTCACGTAATAAACAATGCTTTGACGTCACGCTTCACCTATGACGTCATAATCTATACGGGCCGGCGGCGGCTAGTCCGCCTATGCTGTGAAGTAATTTTAAAAAAATTTCTTTAATTTTGGGACTACCGTTATAAACAGAATATTATATTCGTGCCCATGACATACAATGTTTACGACACTCGTGCCTAAATATCAGTATATCCCTCGCTCTCGCTCGGGAAATACTTATATTTAGACACTCGTGTCGTAAATATAGTATGTCATGGACACACATATAATATCCTCTATGTATAATAATGATGAAATAATGAGTTTATTACCAGATGACACAAAAGCTTAATAACTTAATGACGTTGTCGACTGCAGTTCACTGAGAAAAATCTAATTTTAAAAACATTAGGATATATCGCTTAATCTCAAAAATTGATATATATTTGGATTATAATCTTATATCAAAACTAAATTTGATTCCATCTGCACGTGAATTTGACCATTATAACAATTACAAAAATAAAGTTTATCGGGCCATTCATAATCCATGCATCAACTTAATAAAATTATGAAACATGTGGCATGTGTGTGGTGTATGTATGGTCTCATTAGAGGTAATTGCACATATATCCGGAAAACCATGTGTAATGATTGCTGTATTGTGTGCACTTCAGCGTCTTCGCCGCCTCAAGCCAGAACTAATTACACCTATCTCGCGAAAACATGTGCCCGGTTTCCGCACTCATAGCCATCTGAGGCATCTTGAGACTTCCTAGAAACATCTGCACATCCAGGATGTCATCTCAAACATCTTAAGTCCTTGATGGACTTT
This sequence comes from Steromphala cineraria, assembly GCA_916613615.1. NCBI lineage: Eukaryota > Metazoa > Mollusca > Gastropoda > Trochida > Trochidae > Steromphala > Steromphala cineraria. The sequence continues at coordinate 44,636,573 of OU744733.1, forward strand.
CTGCAACTACAGATGTACCAGATATTCATAATATTTTATGTGTGGATACCTTATAAGGTATACAGGTCTTTTTGGATGGGTGTAGCAACGTATGGCAAAATGATATATAGGACAAAAGACCAAATGAGGTTAAGAATGGATGGACAAGCAAGAGTCAGTATGAGAACATAAAAACAAAGCCATTGGCTCTGTAGCTCATCAGGCTTCATGTTCAATTATGCTGTAAAGTGTGGCCTGCCTGGTTCCCCCTTTGTAGGGGCAACAGTGTCACCAATCCTAAAATTAAGTATATAGGCGATGTCATTTAAGAAACCGGTAATCAATTCAGAAATGGTATTTGCTCAAATATTTAACTGATAGTTTTGGGTATAGGATCCAAAGGTTCACCAAGAACTTTGTAGGGACCATAGGGTCATCAAAACTTATACAATCCTTATTAGTAGGAGTCTCTGCACAAGATTTCAGCGTTCTATGCCTTTTGCTTCTGGAGAAGAAAACACGGTTTTAGGCCGTGACATCTACAGCCCTTATTCGGGTTCACAGGCCACCCTTAGCTATAATGTATAGTCCTCTTTTATCGAACACACAGACTATTTCTGAACACTTACAGTTGCATTTTGAAGTAAATAAATTTACAACAATATTATTGATTATTGATTTTTATTATGTATCAATACTTCAGGTCTATAGCATGATAATTTCATCACAGTGATAAACCTATTTAAGGTCGTTGAAATATGAATGTGTCCTAAGGGAGAATTAGGGTCACGTATTGTTCTCACGTTCGGAACATTAATACTTTATACGAAAGGTTGATTTGTCAGATCTTAATGGATTTGACAACTTCATCACATATCAAATGGCAGATGATACACGTAAAGGGAATTTGTAAGCCGAATACTGTGGAATTACATTCATTAAGCAAGTCATTGCCCTATGATCATTCTCATAAACCTGTAATTGGAAAGATAAAGTATTTAATCCATGACTATAAAGATGACAAACAACATCAAAGGTAAAGAGTTATAAAACCATATACCAATCGACTTCCATTGCTATAATCAAGATAACAGTAAGCTTTATCATAGTAGAATTAGAAAAACGTTAGGGGCATTAGCAAGTTTTTTGAAAATTATATATTTTACACTTTTCAGTGATAATTTTACGTTGATGCTAAATGTATTATTTTGATAGTGTCAAAAAGCTCAATATACAAACCAATCATCTATAGTCAGAGGAAAAAGTATGAAGATTCATATAGAATCCATTGGCAGCCTTTTTGTGTTAACACCTTTAATTCAAGTAAAAGGTATTGCATGAATAAACTTTACATTATATCTTAAATTATCACTGCTTCATTTAGTTTAAATACATTGTCTCTCAATTGGAACATTAAATTTTCATTTTCCTGACATCACATTATTTTCCCCCTGAAACGTGCTTCTGCCCCTTTAATATGATGTAAAGCGATTATGATAGAATATACGCTGTGTATGTTGACAACTCTCGCTGTTACATTGTAATTTCCATCATCGAGTTAGTTTGCGTGATATTATCAATAGTCGAGTTTTCACCACATGAACCAGATATTGGATATTTTTGCACATGGGATAATGTCACAATTGGTGCATATTAATAATAATAATGTGTTGTGATGGTGTCAGAGGGGTGACACATTATGCTATTATTAAATAATTTATCAGGTCTGTGTAACCATATAGTAAAACGAAGGTATGCATGGCCTTCAGATCTGACTCTTTGAAAGTCGCGTGCTTGCATTTGGGAGAAATATGTTTTCAAGCCTTTTGCCGACTATAATTCTACACACTTTGTTAAGGACCATTCCGATTTTGTATATACAATATACATCTATGTAATGCTTAATCATTTAAGACTGGGTTGGTCCATCACTTCCTGAATTTGTTAAATAATAATTACTCCATCTTAACATAATTATTGTTAATATATGATAGGTATTATATAGACATTGTTCTGTTAATTACTACGTATACTTACAATGAATAATAAGAAGAAATGAAATGATAAAATAAACATAATATTGAAATGAATAGTTGTCTTTCTGCATATACACAATGTCTTGATGTACAACGATCATGTTGATATCATAGCTGTCTTTCTGCATATTCGAAATGTCTTGATGAACAACCATGATGATGATATAAATAGCTGTCTCTCTGCATATACACAATGTCTAGTGTACAACGATAATGTTGATATTAATAGCTCTCCTTCTACATATACAAAATGTCTAGTGTACAACGATCATGTTGAAATAAATAGCTGTCTTATTGCATATACAAAATGCCTTGATGTACAACCATTATGATGATATTAATAGCTGTCTCTCTGCATGTACAAAATGTCTAGGTGTACAACGATAATGTTGCTGTTAATAGCTGTCTTTCTGCATCTACAAAATATCTGGTGTACAACGATGTGTTGATATAAATAGCTGTATTTCTGCATACACAAAATGTCATTCTGTCATTGGTATACAACAATATCTTTATCAGAGATATCTATCTTTCTACATTTACAAAATGTCATTTAACCATATGGTTGATCTAAAGAGTTGCTTATTCTGTATGTGAAATATAAATAGCTTGATTTTAATGATCGTTTTCCTGCACGTATGAAATGTCACTTTAAATTTTTGCTAGACGATAGGGTTGATAGATGTAAATGTCTTCCCAAATGTACAAAATGTCATTCTGAACTTGCTGTGTAAACAGAGGAAAGAACGAAAGTACATACCGCATCATAGCAGGCGGTGATCAGGTTATCTGGGAACAAGTTCCTGAAATAAAGAAGAAAATGTCAGTACATTTACAACACATGTTGAAGTGAGATATAGCATTGTTCATATCCTTTAGACATTCCGTCACACAATCCGTCAGAGCATATCATACCTAAAGAAAGTGCATGGCATATATTACCCATTCAAGTAAGATTCTATTTCAAGATGTGATGTCCATCCCTTATAACTAAAAAATCATAATGCAAATCATCGAGTTGGAAAATAAAGATATCAATGGCAAGATGGTTGCTATATATAAATATTTATGTAGACGCAGATAATATAAGAATTGCCGATAAAGTGTAGCCACTATACCCATTTCAATAACAGATTTCTGCAGTTATTTGTCTTCTGATTCAAAGCTCTTCTACAAGAGCTTTATAGGAGCCAAATTTAGACAAAAAGCGACATTTTCTTAGAAAGACACGTATATTTTCTATCATATTAATATTAGTGCAATTGGGTGTCAACTTTATTTTCTTACGTATGGTTATCGTAAAGGTAATATAAAATTTCAATACTAATATTATAATATTTATTTGCGATTATTTTAAATAAATATGATTTCAAACAAAAGAGCTATTCGCCCATAAATAAGTGACTGTTATCATATTGACAATACAATTGTCAAATAATCAATACCACATTTATTTACAAAAATTAAATTTCTACTTCCCTGTTAAATAACATTATCACTGCTTTGGAAGCAATACAATATATGGTGATATATATTGAGAAATGTTAAGGAATACCTGAATATCATACAGTTTTATTATAGAAATAAGTCTATTTGAGCATGTGTAAATTGTCCTGCTGATTTTATTCAATACATTTTTGTATGATATACAATGTTACTAACATTTCCAAAGTATGTGTACTACTCATTCCTATAGTTGAACGTGTTACTCTATTTGAAAACCTTGAAAACATCAGTGTTGTTTTTCTGTGTTGACAAACATCTGTCTGGAATATTTGTACTTTAAGATATAGTAATGTCCCGGAATGTTTTTTCAAGACCTTACATATTATCACGCACAATAACACGTATAAAGCTCAGTCGTTTCTAAATTCTAAATTAAACTATGCTAACTTTCAAGCCATCCATTACGACTACAAACAATCCGTTAACAGCTATTCAAGAGGCATTTGGAATTATTTTCCTAACAGAAGTAACGATTAAAGTACTTTAGCCAGTCATGGCTATACTTAATCAGATGAAAATTTTTTTCCATAAAAACGGTAATAACCATCTTATAATTCCATTTCTGGTATTCAAGATAGTAACGATTTCGCCTATATTTAAAGTACTTTAGCCGGTCAGGGCAAGGCCTAATCAGATGCGTACACTGTTCAATAAAATCAGTGAAATTAACTAGTCATAGCGGAATGTCACTGTCAATTATCTGTCTGCCTTACACTCCCAACTTCAAAATCGACATTGTAAGAATTCTCTTCCAGTGTTCCCGGGGAAAGCCTGCGTTTGAAGCACTTGGCCAGTTTCCCTAAGCCGACAAGTTGAGTTTACTTGGTCCAAACATTTCACGGTGAACAATGCGCATGTCGGCAATCTAAGTCTCATACAAGTGGGCAAGTAGCTTTAACTTTTTCAGTTTAAGCACTGTTGACAACGTAGACTGAAAGTAAAACTCCTTAGATGCCAAGTTTTGCCGATTCGGCTGAGAAAACCTAATTACGACGAGTGGCTACAAACCCAATCTTAATTCCAAATCAATTACGCAGTGCGGGTAAGTAGGCTTGTGAGAGAGACTGTGATCACGACCCAAGAAAATAATCTTCTTACAGCAGCATGGCGTGAACACAGCGGATTCCGTCCCCTCCCTGCATAATCTGGGAGAAGCATGCATAGTGTCTTGCCTGTCTCTCGTTATGAGTTATTTTTTGTCTACTACGTGGACGCTACTTGCTATACTCTAGCTTATAACCAGTGTTTGAAAGTGCAGTAGGCCCGACACCGACAGTTATTCACAAGGACCCACACTTTTCAATATCTGCAGGTTCTTACAGGCTCACAGTATTTTATATGATACTGTTCCTTTCTCACAATACTTGCAGTAAGACATATTTCCCTACCAAACCCTCATTATTATCACTCTCAACTTACAGTGTTGTGTATTTAAAAAATACTGATACCAAGAATATTATCATTTTAGAATAGGTCAATTCAGTACTGATAATGAATGCCCACATATGTTTCTATCTGCCGAAGTCCTTATTGACAAGCAGTTTTTTATGCTTATTTCAAACACTGCTTATAACCCAGCAAACCCAACATCAACTGGCGTTAAATTTGTACTTCTTTAACTTTGTTCAGAAAAGTTCTTAGAGTTTTAATTTTGTTGGGTTTTTCGAACCCTGCAAAATAAATAGATTCGTGAATAAGGCGAGATATTTATAAGAAACAGGACTTGGGACAAGCTTATATTCAATGCATTGTCTTTACAGACACTTTTTTGTTTCCTCCAACAAAACAAGTATTTCTGTTTTTGAATGATATTTTGTCGACTTTTTGATGGATGCCTCGTATAATCGAGCCTCACCAACATCAAATTTTGCGTTCCTTTAACTGTCTGTATTTTTATTGATTTTCCATTACTTTGTCTAAATATTGGTAATAAATTGGTTTTGCCTATGTTTCTTGTTATGTGCTATATACTATACTGTTAGATCCGAACCACACCGATATCAACGGGCGTTGATTATGTTTCCATCTCTTTGTTCTGTTTTTGTTTCCCCCCAAATATTTCGTCTCAGAAGTTTGAGGAAAAAGGTCTTGATTCTGCCTCATTCATAAGTAATATATTGTCTTATGTTCGGACGAGACTGTGTTTGCACAAACCACACAAGCTCATATTTTATAGTTTCAATTATTGTCGTTTACAATCCGTATGAAACAGATCTTTTTTCTCGTCACAGATGATATTTATGATTCACGTTTACCTGTTGTCGCACCTGGTAAGTTATTTTAATCAAAATATTCCCATAAACCCAGTGATGGGACTGAGTACCTGGTAAGCTAATGTTTTAAAGGTGAATTTGAGAGTTTTTATGTCAACTATGTGTAGACCAGATCTAGTGTAGTGGAACATAGAGAAATTGCAGTCCATAAGTTGAGATAATAATAATAATAATGAACATTTTTAAGCCTAATATCCAGTGCAAGCACTGCTCATTGGCTGTACATTATTTCCCTGAAGGAAGTACTTTCAAAGCCGCTACTAAGCGCTTCGCGCGACCACATAGGTCCGTACTTCCCGTATTCAGGTACCCAATTGTACAGCTGGGTAGACTGAGTGCAATGTGGATGAAGTGCCTTGCCCAAGGACACAACACGGTGTAAAGCCCAGGTCACAGATCTTTGGTGTCTCCACCTGGATTTGAACCCGGGTCTTTGGCGTGATAGGCCAGCACGCTAACCACTACACCACCGCGCTCCACGAGATTTAGTGGTTTGTAAAGCCAATCTATTAAAAGTGTCTATATAACAGAAAATGACTTCAGTTCAGCTTGTAATTCAGATTTTGACTTGTAGAAGGTCATTTCTAAAGATTTAAAAAAAATCCTAGTTTGAGAAACTCGAATGGAAAAGACTGCTGATTTAAATGAACGTCGTACGTCAGAAGGTTATCATGTTTCAGGATGTAAAATATAAAACTTTAAACCTCCGTCCCAAGGTACACTTTCATCTTAAACGCTCGTAAGATAAGATGGTAAACAAGGACGACTATTGTTGTAAAGGCAAAAATGTCACAACAAGGTCATACAACTAGGACTCAAATAAATTGAAAGTATTTCTTGAAAAGTATATGTATTAACTAGATTAGCGGGACACTGCAAAAACAGAGTAGCCCCGATACTGAGGGTTTCGCCTTCCTCTGTTCCGCCTTCTGCAAAACCTCGGTGCATTGTGTAATTTTCTAAGAAATATATGTAACAAAAGCGGATGTAAGAAGTCGAGACCAGGAACTTTGATCTTAAATTGAACATGTCAATATAATTGATGTAAAACATAAATTGAAATCTAAAAAAACTAATTCTGATTTCAGAATTTAATTTAAGGTTAACTAAACGCTTATTAACAATCAATGATATTTTTTTTTTAGGAATAACAATTTGTAATTAATACAAGGAATAATAGTTAAAATGAATCATTTTTGCTAAACCTTGCTTAAGTGCATGTTGACCTTTACTTATGATGGATTGTAGCGGAAACCTTTTCAAAATGTTTGTACTTCTCCATAAATGATATATAGCAGATGCATAGACCAAAAACATTTGAAGTTTTCGAGTTAACATGGAATTTTCTTCGTGATTTTATAACTCTTGACCTTGACCTTTGACATTGAATATGAACAAGTCAAAATAAGTCCCCAGTGATGTTAACAGTTACACATGTACATGAGTTCAGAAAAGCTAATGGGATGAAATTATACCTAAATTTGGTGTATATGACAATCACTCATATCTGGCGACCTTGACCTTTGACATTCAAGGTCACACAATCATTGAACACGTTTCGTTTCATTGGGTATAACAATCATGTAATGATTCAAAGTGTTAATATTGTAGTTAAAATCAAGCTTAACCATGCTGAAGTCGGACCCTAGCTGTTTTATCAACAAAGATCAATATGTATAGCAGATATATGTGTCTTGTTATTGATTTTCATCGATACACAGTTTAAATCAAGAGCCACACATGTGGTCTTGCAACTTCAATCAACACTCCGTCTGCTTGTTTAATCTTTTACAGCAAACAAGTCCGTTTCTCAACTCGGTGAAAAGACTTGGAGAAAACACTTGCCCTATATAGCGGTAATCTGGATATAGACTTTTATCATATATCTGGAGACTGTAATAACATGATAGGGATGTCACATAAAAAGTAGCGATTCTTGACTTCATGCGGGGTAAGTGTTGAGCAATCTATCTGGGAAAATTCTGCTAAAATAAATGGTTTACAGGAAACCAGCATATTTTTGTAAGAATTTATCTAAGTGTGAACAGCTAAAACGAAAACAATGTCGTGGGAACATTGGATGTATTTAAAAGTGCATGTCATGTATACAATGATGTGATAGTTCAAGGAAAACCCTATTTCACATCAATATGTGTAACACTAAGTTAACATTGTTATCTGAAAATAAGAATGACAAAAACGTTATTTACAAAAGAAATCAAAATGGTATCTACATATACAAAGGCAATGACGTCATAATCACAACGAAGACGTCGTCATCGGTCGTTGGAGATGAAAATGTAACATTTACATGGTGAGTTTTCAAATGCAAGAAATTTGTCGAACAGAATCAAATGATTTATATGAGTTATGAGTTATCATAATTATCCGCATAAGTCAACAGTGCATTCCTCCCGTCAGTACAGCTGCGTACCTTAATTTTGTTCATCTACCTACGTATTCCAGCGCAAATATCACGTAATTAGAAATGTCATCCTAGCATTGCGAAAACGAAACGGATAATGTTAAGATTTCACTGCATAAATAACGTTTCAGTTAGCGTTAACATATTCAAATGTCATGCCTCATAGATAACAGTAGGACAGGACATTAAAGGGACAGTAGCACGTTTTAGGGGGAGTATAAGGTGATGTCAGGAAAATAAACATTTGTTGTTCCAATTGAAAGACAATGCATTCAAACTAAATGGAGCAGTAATAATTCAAATTTATGATGTAAAGTTTAGCCATGCGATTCCTTTTTCTTACACAAAATGAATTAAAGGTGTTCATAAAAAATGGCCGCCCATGGATTTTAGGTGAATCTTCATACTTTGTCCTCTGACTATGGATATCTGATTGTGGAGATTTTTGACACTATCAAAATAATACATTTAGTATTAGCGTTCAATTATCAGTGAAAATTTTAAAATATAAAATTATAAAAAAACGTGCTACTGCCCCTTTAAAGTGAGCAGGGATCAAAATTTCGATAAAAAAATACTTCATACGTGATCAACAGCTTTAGTCATATATGTTCCTCTACACTACGGCAATGTAATTGTGCTGATTTTTTTCTTACATAATTTATATGGATTATGTTTTTCGAAATTAGAGAAAATCGGAATTTCACAAATGTAACCCCATCAGTGTATTTAACCATGCCAAATATCGAAATGCATTACCAGTGACGAGACGGTCCGAAATATGGTTTGGAAATGGTTATTTTACAAATGGGCAATTGGTGACCTTTTGTGACTGGTCCTGGATTTATTTTCGGGATGTTAAAACGAAACCCAAATGAATGATATTTGCACAAAGATACACTAGCAAGTCAAACTTAAAGGGGTAGTAGCACGTTTATAGAGGTGATATCGGGAAAAGGAAATACATGGTTCCAAGACAATGTATTCATGCTAAATGAAGCAGTAATTTATAAATGTAACATAAAGTTCAGCCGTGAGATTCATTTTAGAGTAAGAAGATTAAAGTTGTTTACACAAAAATGGCCGCCAATGAACTTAATGTGAATCTTCATAATTAGTTCTGTGGCTATGGGTGATTGGTTTGTGTAATGAGATTTTTCAATAATACATATAGCATTAACGTACAATTACCAGTGAAATTGAAAGTATAAAATTTTCCAAAAAACGTGCTACTGCCCCTTTAAGGTACGCATCTGAACAGTTCAGTTCCCGACTTCACTTTGAGCTTGTGTACACATACAATACCAGAGTACTATTGATTTTAATATTTACCTACATTAGGAGACCAATTGCAAAATAACCTCTCTTTCTGTTCTATTGACAAACCTCTCAATTCAATCTTACCACGTCAACCCGCTTACAAATGTCCTGTCACTCGACAATTAAGCGTTTTAGTCGATACTGTGTATTAAAGGTATAACATAAACATAGACTTACGTATCGTCCTCAAAAGAGGGAATATTTATAAATACATATATTTAATATATCAGATGAATTTATTCATAATTGAGTTGAGACCTACACGACTCTTAAATGTGCAGTAGCACGTTTTTAGGGGGAATATAAGGTGATGTCAGGAAAATGAAAATTAATGGTTCCAATTGAAAGACAATGCATTTAACATAAATGGAGCAATAATCATTCAAATATATAATGTTAAATTTAGCTATGCGATTACTTTTTCTTACACAAAATGAATTAAAGGTGTTCACAAAAAATGGCCGCCAATGGATTTTAGGTGAATCTTCATAATTTCTCCTCTATGGGTAATTTGTTTGTGTTATGAAATTATTGACACTATCACAATAATGCATTTAGCATTAACATACAATTCTCAGTGAAAAAATTAAAATATAAAATTATCAAAAACGTGCTACTGCCCCTTTAAGATCGTATTGTGGCACAAAGAGTACCGCATCATAGTTAATATGGCGAGGGCGTGTTTTGTGGTTTTTATAACAAATTATGTGAATTGAGTATACTTAGTTTTGAATCATGTTAAAGTTAAATGGAGGCATGTTTCTCATCGAAACTTAATGTCGACGAAATGGTATTTTGCACGTGCAAGTGCATTCATGAGATTTATGTGGGAAAATGTGCATTATGTGTGTGTGTTTTTATGGATATGTGTTTTATCATTATGGATACACAAATTCACGATTAAAATCATATATGATAACGTATACTTACACTTACTTTGCACAAGTGCCTCCGTATGTTTATAATGAGAGGTTATAGATATGTCTGTTATCACAAATTCATGATGAAAGTCATATATCATAAACTACATACATATATACTCTTAAAATGTCTATATAATATCTTCAGTAAGATGAAACCAAGCAAAAAGGATAATTCTAGTGACAATCCTGAAAACTTATATCATGATAGGGGCCACCTGCGAACATCTCAAAACAAAATCTGGAAAGACGCAAAACAAAAAGCATATAATGTCTAATGATTTTATACCTATGGTTCGTGAGTGAGATTCTTTCTTTAAAAACTATAACAACTTAAACTTATCATCATTGGACCTTTCCGTAGGACTAGATACTATATCTCTGCTTTTACTTTTTGAACAGAGATTTGTTTACTTGTTTTATTGGTTGGTTTTGATTAAATAACGGTAAAAATGTTCTGGCCGTGTAGGCGAATCTACTAAAGCTGGCTCAAGAGCTTAAGATACATAAACAGAGTCCACCTGTGACCAAACGTAAAACACGTTACGTTTTCTCGAGGTGCGAATCTGTCCAAATCCTCTCTGTATTGAACACAGACAATGTTAATTTAAAGGGGCAGAAGCACGTTTTTGATAATTTTATATTTCAAATTTTTCACTGACAATTGTAAGTTAATGCCAAATGTATTATTTTGACAGTGTCAAAAATCTCATTACACAAGCCAATCATCCATAGTCAGATGACAACGTAAGCAGATTCACATAAAATCCATTGGCGGCCATTTTGTGTGAACACCTTTAATTCATTTTGTGTAAGAAAAAGAAATCGCATGGCTAAACTTTACGTTATATATTTGAATTATTACTGCTCCAATTAGTTTAAATACATTGTCTTTCAATTGGAACCATTAATTTTGAATTTCCTGACATCACCTTATACTCCCCCTAAAAACGTGCTACTGCCCCTTTAAAGTGATACATGCACGTTTTTCATTGTTTCTATCTATATTAATGTAATCAAGTAAATATCAGTTTACGTCAACTGTTTTTTCTTTAGAGGGTCATCTTATTGCTTGCAATTGACTTTATCATCCGTAGACGCTGAAGAAAACATAAAGTGTCATGCGAAAACTGCTGGCGGCCATTTTTACACACATTTTGATCATAAGGGAACAGATTTGTTAAGCTTAACTGATTATGGTACATTCGTTCATTATCTAAATTAGCATTTTTCTAAATATGTCAAACATTAAGCATCTAATTTATTAAATTAAGCTTTCTTCAACGGTGTCTGATAATTAATGTGTCGTACAATCATAATATTCAGAAAGACAAAAAAAAACACTCATATGGTTGATTGCGACATAACGTCCACCGTTTGAGGTGCACAAGTGCATATGCTGGGACATAATTATAGCCGGGAACCTTTATGTGATTTGATCCCTTGTGAAATTAAATCTAAACCTTTAGGATCTAAAAATATATGAATATATATATTAAAATTTTGCCAAAATATCAGGCGCATATGAAATATCATTTATATTTCCATGATACGTGTGCATTTCGTAGTAACTTTCATCACATGTAAGAAAGATCAATACTCTAAAGGAATCTCAAGCTGCTAAATCGAACATTTTAAATTTTTAACATGGCTTAAGATATGAGAATTTAAGAATAAAAATATCGAAGTTTGACCTTTGTTTGTAAAATGTAAGTTGTATGTATAAGAAACAATGAACATCCAAATTTGCATAATTATCGTCTTACATGCATAAGATACAACAATGAAGATAAGTCACATAAAGCTACATGTACTGTTAGCTTGTGTACCTAAGTGAGGAATTCATGTCATTTATATATTTGTTTTAGGTAACCAGTCATTTTTATTTTACATAGTTTGTGTGCTCGCGCAAGAGCTATAGACGAAAGCGTCATATATCCGAAATTCTGATTTCCTCACATTTTAAATGAATTATTTCACATTCTGAAAAAAATATCAGCCCAATTACATTGACTTCGTGGAAAGGAACAGATATGACTACTGTTGAAATCTGTTGATCAACTTTTATACTTGTAGTGAAGCAACATCGTTTTCGAGAAGTTGACCCCTGGTCGCTTCATTGACCTGTCAACACTCATAGGTGTAACTGTTGGGTTCTATCTAGGATTATGGTAAGGTAAAATGGACCTTGACGTCTGTACTTAAAAGTTGACATTATCCGTTGCGTTTTCGCATTGTTTCGATGTTTCAAAGACACCCCAAATTATATAAAATCGCAATTCGCAGGTATATTCATTCAGAGTCTTTCGGTATGCAGTTTGGCTGCACAAAAACATATTGTCGGAATATTCTAGATAACTATGGCATCTGAAGAAACAAAAAACGCAAAAGGCTGCGTTTGATAAGAAAGCAAAAACTTTAAAATGCATTTACTTTTGGAAATCAGGGAAGCAATCTGGGAGGGAAATATTACGACATTTTTCATCAACTCTATCAAAACGAAACATCAGATTGCGAACTATCAATTTCCTAAGGGCACTGCAGTAAAGACTCGTGTGTAATGACGCCTTCAACCGCGGATCATAGATTGTGCAGAGTCGACCCTTTCCCACGAAGAGATGTTGCGCGAGAATCGATGAGAACTCGCGAGATCCCGTGAGCGGGCGCTGCAACTCTCTTCCAGTACGGGCCTGCCAAGAAGAACAGCCCATGGGGTTTGATCATCGCTATGATCGACTCGGTAATTTAGCGACCGAGCGGAAAGAGAGGTTTTAGTGAATTAAACAAGGGAAGAAGATAATGGCAACAATATGAAGTGAAAGGGAATGGACTCGACGCGTCTGTCTGTCGATGGACTCAAGTGCAAGAGCTCCAAAGAGTCGTCAGTTAAGGCCCTTAAATTGTTACTGCGCATGAAGAGTGTCAATGGTGAACGGCATCGTTAGGCATATTCCGTAGAGATTTTCAATGGAAATCAGAACCTTCAATCACTGACAGTCAATTTCCCTGTTGCAAATGAATATTCTTTAAGATTCACATCAACCCAGATAGAAATTCCTTTACAATAAAATAGTTGAATATGACTATTATAGTAGAGAATTACCCGACCTTAACAGCATTATATATTTTCTAAACCAGTTAAGTTTTCGTAGTGTGAATCGTGGCATTAATGTTTATGGTTTAAAACATGATAATGTTTCTAGTTCTCTCATATGACGAAGTTTCAATAACTACTTGACATGATGATAATTTGAAATAGACCTTGCTGGTATCCGTGTTTAGACGCAGCATAGAAATAGTTAAATAAAGTCAACAATGTAGGGCAAAGCAACACTATTTCAAACAAATACCACATCATCTATAAACATTTGTAGCATTGCCAGGTTGTGTACCTCTTGTCCTCTGTCGAGAGAACTTATTTACTCAATTCATATCAATGGTTTGGGGTTAACTGATGTATTAGAATATAAATCAGAAGATATTAAACATAAAATCATAATTTGCCAATTCCTCATCGACATCAATATCGAACAGCAGAACATCCAATACGAGTGTAGTTATTGACTTTTGTATTGAGCAAAGCCAATATATACCTCACTTAGAAGTCAACGAATTTAGTGACGTGTAACTTGCATTACCTTAATATTCAATGACAAAAGTGACCAAAGTTAAATGGCAAACTGATGCACCGACAATTTATGGCTATTAGTTCAAGGAGTAAAGGATTATTATACTAATTTCCTGTATCCCCTGTGGATTACAAGGAGAATAATAAGCTTCTTGTTCATTAAATTGCATTCATTATTACCTAAATAATAATCAAAGGTGCAATGATATTGCTTAAATGGTTTACGTAGTTGGGCCTGTCACTAGTATGAGGTCCACGCTGTTAACTTGATAGTGCCCCATAGTGCTCGAAGGCTTCATGTGTATTGACTTGATAATATAAATCATGGCTCGGCAACTTCAACTCTCCATTATCGTATCATAAATTACTTAATGTAGAGCAAATATTGATTCGCCCGCTGTGATTCTTTGGTTAGTATGTGTATATATTTAGATTCCGAAATGGTTTCTTAATGTTAAAGGATCTCGGGAACGGATAGAAATTGTTCATTAAATCAGCATTTCTTGATGTCATTTCGGATAGAAATGATTTGTAATCTCAATTTGAAATCATTTCTTTGTGAATCCAGCGAAATATTCATTTCGTTTGTCATTAAGTGACGTATTTCCATGCACAAATTTCATCCAAATCTATACATGGTCTTTACAATTTATAATTAAATATTAACCAAGTTCATGTCATAGTTCAAAGGCAAATAAGTAATATAATCTAGTTTCATTCTCGTATTTAGTTTTGGTGTAAATTTTGAAAGTCGGCGTAATAGAACAGAGGCTGTATCAACATTTCTTGACTTGATCTGCCTCTATGAGGAGAAAATGCTGTGAAGGAGTAAATTGGAACTATGAAAAGAAATGTCTTGTTGAAAAGTTCAAAGAATACGAGAATGTAGTGCACCTATTTAAAAAGCTTTTTTCATAGAACTTTTCAGGAGACATACAATATATGTTTATCCATGACCCTAAATGAAAAAAGGCAATCATCACACCCTTTCCCACTGTTCATTAAGGAAATATAAATCAATTAAAAGGAATAAAAGAAATAAACTTGAGTGCAACGATCATTATTATCATCAGTTTACCTCTTTCGTCTAACTTTTTACATAAAATAAAAATTCAGAGACTGATAGACAGGCTAGGTGAACTCAAGCATCTGCATTTCCAAAGCAGTTGTTGGTGACGTCTTGAGTTGAATATCAATGACTGAATAATTCATGCTCAGCTCCTTGGAGACAATGTCTATTTCTGCTAATCTTCCCTTACAAGTTGTCAAGTTGCTCATCCATAAAACACAACTGTTATAGCAGCGGTATCAATGTCCAGTACAATTAAGCACATTACTTCGTGTTTGCACTCCGCACTGCCTAGGAGATTTGCCTCTCTATTGCGTCATATCCGGTGTTCAATTTCCGGTCCATGCTGCTCCTATTCATCCGAAGACGGTCGTCACTGAGAGCTGTGCTAAAGCTTTGAAGTGGGAATGTAAACAGCGAGAAGATCATGCCAGTTGAATTGAAGCTTTAGTAAAGAAGAGATCTATGAAGCTTTCCTGACTTGACTTTATGCAGTGTCAACTCCTGTTAAGGCAAATAAAGAGATGTTTTCACACTTAAAATATGCCTCAACTCTTTCAACTGTCATGCTATCTTACGAATCTGTTCACACGTACAGATATGGTTTCTATCGCGGTCTGGTGGTCGCTGTCCTCTATTGATCATTGAAGGCGCTAAGTCTTTCATCCCAAATCAGATTGACGGATTGTATGACCATATGCCACCATCAAATCCTGCACAAGACTAAGTGTCGTATTCATAAATCACTTTCATTAAACTTAATGTTTGAAAGTAAGGCCGCATTGCATAAGATATTTTAAATCGAGCCATACCGAAGATGTCAACGTATATATATATATATACATATAGAGATGAAATAAAATACAATTACGGAATTTGGAACACAAAAACATTTATATTAGCTACCTAGCGCTTTCAGCCATGTTGGCTTCTGCAAGTTAGTTGATATAATTTTATATATATAGTATTTCTGATTGCTTTGTAAACCTAAACTGCGTCCCCACTATCAGCTGTGGGTTCACAGACCTGTTTTGGTGTAAGGTGTTCTGTCCTTTTAAATGTACTTACTTCAAGATGTTATTACATAAACATAAATTAATTGAGGGTATAAACATTTTTTTAAATCACTGTATTGAACATATTTATGAACTGTCGTTTACATTCTTAATAAAAGCTAAACAGATTCGAATATTGTGCATGATTTTTTTGTGATTTTCATATTTTGACAAACATACATGTATGTCAACAGGAATATAAGGAATAAACCTATAATGCTCCTAAAACATAATCACCAGACAAAGTACCGGTATACTTGCGAAAATCCATTATTTCATTTTCATCTTAGCTAATAGCATGACCAAATTAGGTTTTAGATAATGAAAATCGTGGTGGCCAGCTTAGCACGAGGCAAGATTCTTGGAAGCATAAATAAAATAAGTATTTCAAAACAAATCAATTCGCTTTTCGTCGTTCGTCGCTGTAATGAGAGTTTGTCATGGAAGAAAACGATTGGCACATTATCATTTAGACCATAAGGAAAGAACAAAGGACTGTAAGAATTCTTTGAACCCTCAGGAATGGTCACTGAAACTTATTAACAGTTCATAGGAAGCCAATAAGGCAGAAACGCCAACCAATGATGACTCTTCAATTTAGCATCGGGTATGCTAGTAGATATAGGGTACTTAAAAGAACTCCAGTAATTAAATAATGGACAAATTGATTTCCTCTCTACCATGTATCCGTCAACTTAAAAGTACAGTTTCTACGAAAGGATATAGATAATCAATTCTTACTCTTTTTTTCTTCGTGCACTCTACAAACTTGAGTAATTGTATTTGTAAGAGTTCGGCATTTTAGTTGCAGTGGAGGGTTTTGTTCAATAAAAACACAACAGTTAGAAGCACAAAGATGCAACCTATTCCCAAAACCGCCAACTTTCACTTCAAAGAGAAAACTCATCATAGGCTTGTCAAGTTAATCTTTGTAAAATCATATTATGTAAGTTTGATTACATTAGACACGGGCAAACGTTCGATTGGTTGGGTCCAAGGTGTAATAATCCATGATTAAAGAATAATTGAAATATTGATGTTTCCGTTCACCCATCACCTTTTTCTTAACAGTTTTAATATTGTAATTAACATCCATGTGAGTAATATACACAAAAGAAAGTTTACACCGCAGTCTTTTGCTATCTTTTAAATATCTAAAAAGCCCATGGTACATTTGATTACTGCATGATCACAAGAACACTTATGTCACTCTTTATGATCCCCATGGCGACAAACCAATCCAGTCATTCAATCCCTTTAATAAAACCCGCAGTGATCTAAGAGACGACGACAGATCTTACTTATAATCCGCACGTACGTGTATGCACTAAGTGTATTGAAATCTTTAAAAACACATAAATCTTTTTATTAGGGTCTTGATTGATGATTATATTTGAACAATGGTTCGCTACATTATTTTTGTTAAAGACAAACGTTATGAATAATGCAAGGGTTGTATTCATCAAGATCATAAAAGAGCAATTGAGGCTTTCAAAAAGAACCTTTCCGTAATAAGAACTTTAATTAAGACTTACATTACACGCTTGGCTGAATCAAGCACAACAATAGCCATTGATCTGTTTCCAGAAGACAAAAGAAAACCCAGTAATTCTACCATTTGTCACAGGCCGGTAATAGCTGGAAAATTTAACGTAGTTAAACTGCAGTTCAACCAGCGGAATGCGAGTAACCAATAACAATAACATGTAATTTCACCAGGACGACTCTGAAGACATTCTGCAACTGTGAAGCTTCAATCACCAGAAATGCCTCTGGGACGAATCGGTCTCTGCAGTTCTATTCCTGACTGTCTTGCTTGCCAGGGACTCCTCATTAGCAACAGTCACACGTGCATCCATGGTGGCGACAAGCAGGCCTTCCGTGATTCTTCTGGTGGGCACAATACTTCGAGTTGTCTCGTTTCAAAATCAATACTTGACCAAACATAATGAGAACCGTGCTATGTCCATTAATTGCCACCTTCGCCCAAGAAGCCGCCATAATTACCCCAGTACAAATTTAATTACAAGCAATTTAGCCCTCTCTTTCCGTGGCAGTGAGAGCACTATGTGAATGCCAATGGCCAATGAGCAACCTCGTAATTGGACCCAGGAAAGCAAAGTACGGAAGAAAACAATGTGTACAAGCTCAATGCTATGACAACACGGCCAGTCGGACGAGCTTTCTCTGAAAACAGACTTGTCGTCTGTCAAAGCAGAATTACAGACGTCAGCGGAGAGAACGTCGATGTTGAAGGGAGGGTTAATTATACCTCATGTAAAATGTTTCCTTATTGTTGCAGGGAACTCGTACCCGTGTAATTGCTCGACATTGTTCACAAACTAATTATCGGATAAATAGACGGGGCAGTATGTAATTAAGGGCTCGGGTTTCATATTTACATTACTCATGTTTTACAGTTGTCAGGTATGCAGGGAATTCCTGCACATTCAACTTCAGAAGCAAAAACAATGATGAAATGTTAGTGTTATCTTATAAGTCAATATTTTGTCAACTTTTTCAACTGATGTGAACTTTAAAAGCAAAGATATGATGACGTTTTTCCTTGGGTCTCAACTTCGTAGCAATGATTTTTCTGGAATATTGTCCTTGTAATCAAATATTCATGGTTTACCAGATGAGACAGGGAAAGCTCTGAACAATTCAAGATGTCATCACATATAATCAGATTTTATCTTCCTGTTCTTGATTAGTTTTGACCAGGGCCAATCTTTTTTGTGATGAAATTGGACATTGATCTTGTTTCTTCTGTTCTCTGTGATACCATTAGTATATACATTATCCTGTCGAAGTACTTTTGGAAAAGAAATTACCTTTTAAAGAAATAAGTGATAAAAGGAAGATCAGCTTTTATTATTACTTATTTTGTTAAACTTGATGAAGGGAACTGGGTTTCTCAAACACTGATAGCTAAAATAATGAACGATGACAGTTTTGAAGGAGGACTTAAACATGACATTTAGAATTACTCTCATAATTTCAGTAGCGCCATTTATAATGTATTTCCAAAAAGACTCCATTGATTTCTAAATATCGAAGGTTTTCCATGACCTTTCAAGAACACTTAAACCTTTGGATTAAATATGCATTACATGTTGAAAAAATCTTTTAATGTTTAAAGGAAATCTTAGATCAATGTCATCTTCCTTCTGTAAACGAGAAACAATAAATATAACCCTATGACATGAGAAGATAAGCCCCCGCTTTTTAAATGATTTATGAAGAATGTGAACCTGCAGTTCTAACTCTGGGAGAAAAACATCACGCCGTGGTTGTAATTTTAAACAATATCTTTAAATGAATATATAATTCTGCGAACTTGTAATATGAATCTTATGAATCAATATTTAGTTGTTTTTCACCGTCTTATTAAAAACTGTTATTCTTCATATTCAGCACCTATTGTAAATGTTAATATTTGTCTGGTATCATTTTGTAATGTCTTATCTTAAACGGAAACTTCTAATATAACTTCATATATTTTACTGTAATAACACATTTACGACATTTTTTATTTCTGAGCACATACTAATTCTGGATGATATCTTAAATCACACCACAAAACGTTTTAGATGCTAAGCAGTATCCATTACCTTTGATTGGATTGATAGTTTGAACCAATTTAAAATTCTACAAATATCAGTCATCAATAATTACTGATTTAAATACTCAAATTCGCATCAATAATTCGTATATTTTATGCTCTCGTCTCGACAGATATATCTATATACATGTATATCTTAATTACATATATGTAAATAACAATAGTATTGTTGATCATAGCTCTATCATGAACACTACTTGGTTTAATTTACACTTATTTGGGTAGAATTAATCAATTTCTGAAAACCAGATAGAACACCTTTACATTTATACTGAATTATGTTGAAAGATCTTTGGCAAATATATACTGGTGTCATTGGACAATGTGATATGTGATACTTCTGTAATTGACATTCTTGTGAAATCCTAACAGTTAACGTCTTTCCAATACCACTTCGTTGTACAACCAGTCTCAACTCGGTTAACTCATCATATCTCACACAAATATACTATTCGACAAAAGTTAAGACCCACTATCAAAAGAGACTACAATATTGTAGCATTGGCGATCATTGTACAACTGTTCAGGCTTTATCATGATTCCTACGTGTCGAACATATGACATAATTGGACTTGATAAATCATTCTCTACCCACAGAGGCAGATCAAGTCATGATACAGCCTCTGTTCCAACTCGCCGAAAACCGTTAATTCCGGCAGATTCCCATGGCGGAAATGATGGCACTAAAGTACATTTGAATTTCCTTATCAAGTGACAACGTTTCTCACTTGGAAAGGTTGGTTCATATCAAAAATGCTTTTGTCATGATTCAGTATCCAAAATTTTGATTTTAGAACAGCGTCCCTGATTGCACAACTAACTTTGATTGCCTCCAATCAGGCATCTCCCATTCTATCCCACAAAGTCGGCGTAACAGAACAGAGGCCGTATCAACATTTCATGATTTAAACTGTCTCTGTTGGGAGAGAATTTTGATGAATATAAGCATAGTGAAACTTAACTTTCAAATGCTCAGGAGAAGTTCATGAATATCATAAATAATGCGTGTTTTTATGTCATTAGCACCCCCTTGTATCAAATGTTTGGGACAAATTTTTATAATTGAGGTCGAATGAAATATTTAATCTTCCCTTAAATCATGGTTACTGCATTTTTACCTGAGTCGATAGGAGTCACAACTTCTAGTCACAACTTACGTAATTGGAGCTACAAAATATGACATTTTTCCTGCCCTGACTCTTTACTTTTGGCGAGTGGTATGTAAAGACAGTCTCACTTTGATTTCACTTAAAATACAGGTAAGTAGGGTCACTTTACCTTCAATGAATCTGTTTTTTTTGTATTTACTGACTGAAAATGTATGCATAAAATCAGTTAGCTCGTAGAAAATTGAATTCAACATCTGAAATGCACCTTTTCAAAGTTAAGTTGTATATGCTAGATTTTGTGTATTCTGAATGTAATAGTGGATACAAAATAACCACACATGATATCCACCATCTAAACTATTCATTATTTTTCATAGTTATCATCATAAACAACGTTACACACTTCGACAAATCTTTACTCTTGCCATCAGTTAGTCCGCAGTTTTGGTTGCTTATCTAATGTGATGTATTGGACAATCATGTTGACTTCGCCTTTTCATTGCAGCCAGACCGATAACATCCTCGATAATCCAGCGCTTTCGTTCCGATAAATCTACACTACAAGCCCTGGAAAACTTTACAAGGTTTTACCTCAAACCAAAGACCACCCTTTGCATCCAAGTTTATCCAATCAGAAACGAAACGCAGACACTACTTGCGTAAACAACTCGACTAATCAAGTAAGCGTTTTGCTGAGTCATTGCATAGGGAGAAAATTTGTTTCGAGGTAAAACCTCATAAAGTTTTCCAGGGCTTGTAGTGTAGATTTATCGGAACGAAAGACCTGGATAATCGAGGATGGACCGATAAGTCTTCTTCACCCATGCTCGTCTCTAGTGTGTGCCGGAGTGTTACAGAAGAAGTGAGTATAATAGCAGTTCTCATCCTCCAACACTATCAGCGAGTTATATCCGCCAAGCTCCTGCCATACCCTGGAACCTATCATGCTAATTTCCTTGTATCGCTTTCTGTGTAATCAGTAGTTAAACCACATGTACAGATTAGTGATACGAAACTACGGTTCCAACCTGATACGAAACTAAAACTAATCATTCGCATGTCGCAGGCGACAGTCCATTTTGCAGCGCCTCGCGACATTAACTTCTGTATTACTGTATTACTGACAATTTTCATGTCATACATAGTCATAAATAATCCCTTGTGACCGTCACGAGGCATTTGTTTGAAAGATATCAGGGTATAGTAGCAACTACGCGATTACAAATACGCTGATGAATGACATTTCATTGGTCCGCTCGGCGTCTCCTGAAAGTTACATGTCTGGCTTGAACAACGAGCGAGGTAGTTTACCTTATACGCAGAATATCCGTGACTTGAATTCTTATTTGAGAAATGAAAATACTTTAAAACCAAAACTTGAATTTCTTAGCTCTCGACTAGACATTATGTTTATTCAAACTCTGTAACTTTTTTGAATATATTTGGTAGATTCAATTCAAATTGTTTAAAAACTTCGTTTGAATTTCTAATTAGACATCTTCAAAGACTTGTGGAACAGTCAGACAGCAGATTATGGATGACTTGAAAAAAACAACATTTGAATTGCATATAGTATGTTAAATGATACGCTGAATACCGAAATACACTTGATATTTTGGGTTTTATATGGAGACAAAAGAAACGACAGACATTCACCATTAGCAAGGAAATCATGATCATGTTTTGCATTTTCTTGCTTCGTCCTTAATGTAATCTGCAGAACAAGAACACGTATGATTAGAAAGTATTTTCAGTCAATATTCTCCCTGAAGCATTATACTTCCAAAATAACATTTTTAATTTTCCATGCTGTATCAGCTGTAACACAACGAAAGGAAAATGGAGGATTTCACAGAAATTAAACAGTTTGATAACATGACTATCTTGTTAACATTATCACAAAATGTGTTTGTTTTTGGCTTGACTCGAAACGCACAGTAGTTTACATATAACTTGTGATAACAAACGTTTAAATTTGTTAAGCAAAGTTTATTTTCTATTTTATCCTTTAACGATTTAACCCAAAAAAAACGAATTCAAAAAAGATAATTTTCAACTTCACTTTATACCAAATGAGATTAGGGTCAGTCTGATTAAAATCGACCGTGCTCTGAGGATTAAAATATAAACAAGAGTCATCAGAAGATGACATATCCCACCGGTTCCACATGATCATAAGATGTAAACCTTTGAAAGATAATTGTAAATTTTTCAAGCAAGGTTCATAATAGTATAAGCTAATATAAACGAAACCTTTCATGAACAGAGTCCAAATAAGAGCCGTTTCCATGGAAATAATAAAAAATAAAATTTTCAGAAATGTGAAAATATCAAAAGGCACCACTTCAGTAGGTGGGCAATACACATGTAAAGTTTCAGGAAGATATGTGGACCGGTTTTTTAGTTCTGCTCCGGAAACGAAACCTTTCATGAACAGAGTCCATATAAGAGCTGTTTCCATGGAAATAATAAAAAATAAAATTTTCAGAAATGTGAAAATATCAAAAGGCACCACTTCAGTAGGTGGGCAATACACATGTAAAGTTTCAGAAAGATATGTGGACCGGTTTTTTAGTTCTGCTCCGGAAACGAAACCTTTCATGAACAGAGTCCATATAAGAGCCGTTTCCATGGAAATAATAAAAAATAAATTTTTTAGAAATATGAAAATATCAAAAGGCACCACTTCAGTAGGTGGGCAATACACATGTAAAGTTTCAGAAAGATATGTGGACCGGTTTTTGAGTTCTTCTCCGGAAACGAAATGATTACGGACGGACGGACGGACGGACATACAGACGGACAGGGCGATGACTATATCCCACGGTATTACATACCGGTGGGATAAAAATATTGTCTCTATAGGGGCTCGAACCCTTCGGGATATCCTCTCCGTCTCGGTCTGAATGCACACACCTCTATCGCGTGTTGCTATAACCAGTTTAGCGCAAACAAACCCAGTCGTAAGCTTTCCAATCACATCCCCTTTTTAAATAGCGTTTAGCGGCGATTATGCATAACGAATGGTACACTGGAGTTACCTGCCCCTTGTATGATATCGAAGTTTTTACTGCGCTCCTTTCGATTGGCTAGATGAGCTTGTGTCAGAACATGCGGGTAATAGGGGTGCCTTCAGACTGAATGAGAGGAAAGCCGGGCTGGGTGAGGTTCGAACCCCGCTAGACACATTTTTTCCCCCCTCGGATAACAGTCGATTTTAATCAGACTGGATTAGTGTATTTTGAGTGTGTTTGGTTGGTGTAGTGGTGTAGTAGACAATAATTGCATTACAACTTGTGACACCAAATTTTCATATCTAAAAAGCCAAGTTTATTCTTTTGATAATTTGTCGATTTAAAGCAAAAACTATTATTTCAATAAGATAATCTTCAACGTCAATTTATTCAAAATTGGATTACGTTCGTGTACGTTCATTGTTTTTAGCTGATGTGATAGACAGTAATTGTTTTAGGATTAGCTTAAATCAAACTTCAAAATTGCCATATTCATTTCAACTTTAAAAGAACAGTTCTTAAAAGTTTCAATATTTTAGAACAATGTGACAAGCAACATCAGGCAGATAGCAGTTGACGACGCCAAACACTTTGTCCCTAGGAAGATAGCATTTGAATACTGCTGGAAAGATGAGCTTTGGATATCCTACAGCGGAAGCTCTTCTAAGAAATACCCATAATCCTCTTAGAACGCGGAAGTGGTGTTCTTAGCCAGGGAGGACTGCTTTGATTTCTTGGGCCATCAACTGCGTCTCTAACCGAGGTAAAATCAATTGTTTTCCACGTTCTCCTATCTGCTCGTCATCATCCGACTACCAGATGGAAATGACAATTGAATTACTGACAATCAACCCAATATGAAGAATTCATCGTTCGCTCAATTCCAGGTCTGATAACCATTTTCTTGATAAGATTGAGACTTCATTCCAATGTCGTAAAAACAATTCAAAACTTTCTAAGACTTTTAATAAATCCGTTTTTTACTACTCTTCACTTTTTTCTTAAAGCAAAATCGGATTTTGATTTCATCTGCAAGGGTTTTCTATTTAATCGAATTGGTATAATCAAGAAATACTGGGTTTATTCAAAGCTGAAATGATTTTCAGTTCAGAATCAAATTAGAGCTTAGACGTAGTACTGAGTGTGACAGCATTGAAGCAGCAAAATAGATTTAATTGTCTTATTCTAGGATGGAGTGGATATTATTACTTACTTGTTAAAAGGAATATGTAAGCGTAACGACCAATGATTAAGGATATGCATTCGACTTGATGTTGTATGTGTAATCATCGCTTAGTGTATGTTTCTTTTTCATAATGCAAGGTTGACTGAACCTCATGACTTGATTACAGGTGACTAACAACCATTTTTTACAATTTACTTTAATAACGTCCTACACTTTTAGAAATACATGTTATATTGGAAGTTTACTACTGCAATATTGTTATTTTTCCATGGCAGCTGAAACATTTATTTTGAGGTATCTGTTGTCGAATTGTTTTTTTTCTTCATATTTTGTTGCAAGGTAAAATGGACCATACAACTTGATTACAGGTGTTTTAACAACCATTTTTCACAATTTATTTCAATAACGTACTACATTTTTAGTAATACATGTAATGTGGGTAGTTTACTACTGCAATGTTTTGTTTTTCATAGCAGTCTTAACAATTACATCGATATAGATGTGGTCGGATTGTTTTTTCATATTTTGTTGCAAGGTAAACTGGACCATACAACTTGATTACAGGTGACTAACAACCATTTTTCACAATTTACTTCAAAAACGTACTACACTTTTAAAAATACATGTTATATTGGTAGTTTACTACTGCAATATTGTTATTTGTTTCATTGCAGCCTTAACATTAAATTTCAGTTACCTGTTGTCGGATTGTTTTTGATATTTTGTTAACTAACCATGATTTTTTATGCAATGCATATAGTCTGATTCCAAAACGGTAACAACGCAGTATATATTTAAGCATACATGTATTTGAACATGAACATGACAATGCCACTCGCCGCAAATCTATCTGTCAAATGGTCAAAGTGCCACACCGAATGAGCCATCTCGTAATTTCTCCCACCATCCAATAAATACATCACTTGGACAGGTCTATAACATTCTAACGGGGCAATTCAGACAATAAGAGGAGGTGTTAAGAACTCGTCAGCAAATTAATATTTCATCAAACGGGACTCCTTGTAGCGAGGCAGACACCTCATGTAGCAGAGGACAATTGGAGTCTAACTATAGATAAGACAAGAAGGGTCTTGTCGAAAAAACCATCACTTGGACTCGTAGGCCGTTTGCGGATCCCTCTGTCACGTTTCTATTGAACAAAAGCCTGAAAAATGGCACGTCTGATCTCGAATCATCCTTGCCTCATATCCGCTGATCTACAGACGTGAGGAAGCATGCGGGGAGAGCTTGATCGTTCTAACTTTAGGCCAATCATGGACAGAGGACTCTGTTGCCGCACACTTAGTTTCAGAAGGTCATCCTGGTAGGGGAAGGTATTGTGCTCCAACACAGACACAAAGTGTTTAGCAGCACTTATTGCTCGACTTCTGTAACTTTTTAATTATGTTTGCATTGATTCCAGGAGATCTGACTGATTTCTCCATTCTCCACGGAGTAAAGTGTAACCGTGATTTTCCACGCCACTTCGTCTTGGGATCAGTTTCCAGTATTCCCGCTGATCGCTGCAAAATGCTAATCAGCAAATAAAGCGTAGGACTGATGATCTAGGGTTTAACATCCTTCACTGTCTAGCATACACGGATAGCTATGTAAGATGTAAGTACATAACAATAATAGCCGCACCATTGTGTAGTTCCTTAAATGATAACAATGATAACACATTTACTCATTCTCTCCCCACAGAGGCAGATCAAGTCATGTTGATTTAGCCTCTGTTCTTTTACGACGAATTTGTGGGATAGAATGAGAGATGCCTGATTGGAAGCAATCAAAATTAGTTGTGCAATCAGCGACGCTGTTCTTAAATCATCAGTTTGGCTACCGAAACAAGGCAAAGGCATTGTGAGATGAACCACCCTTTGCATGTGATAAAGAAATTCAAATGTATTGAGATGAAAGTTTTTTCCGCCAGGGGAAACTGCCGGAACCGACGGATTTCGGCGTAATAGAACAGAGGCTAAATCAACATGACTTGATCTGCCTCTGTGGGGAGAGAATGACATTTACTCTGAAACTGACAAAATGTAGAGCAAATCTGCATGGTATGTTGTCTTTATCGACTACACATGTCTGCAATTTTGCTCTATACTGTAACTAAATCGACGTCGTGGTAAACTAGTATTGTTATATCAACATTAGACATCTTTGAATATTCGTTGAACTTAATATTTTCAAGACTTGTCGCCCTTTGTGACATTTGTATATGCAAACAATACAAAAATAATCCATTCTGTTGAAGTTGGAACACTATTAGAAAGATTATCTGATTCATGCATTGAATCAGGACAAATATCATAATTGCTGGATTTTGAGTTAAATCCGACACCCTTGAAGTTCTATTTGTGTACCACCACAAAATAATTTACATACATGTGTATCCTATGTACGATATTTGCAGAATTTGATTGAATCAAAACCATACATAACACCATACTCCTTGGCATTATGCATGTGCAACTATTTGTTGAGTTATATGGTTTAAATTTAAGGTAAACGGGGAAGCTGATCTTGCATCACGATAATAAAGGGAGATGAAATCATAACTTGTGTAACGAACTCTTGCAAAATCATTTTAAAATGATAATTCTTGAAAAGTTTTCCTTAACAGCATAACGAGCCTTAATCATAATTATATTTCTACGGTAAGTTTCGCAAAAAAAACACTTTAGATTTCAATTTCTGGCATTAAATTAGAATCATGATAACTCTTATTAATCCTAATACTTGACGTAATGTACCAACGATATCCTATAGACTGATTTGAGATACACTGGCAGAATACATTATTCAACCGAAATGCATAAAAGTTTCAGAAACGATTGCGAAATACGAATTACACATAGCTTCGTCTTCAGAAGCACCTTGAAGCGGCAGTAGCATGGTTTGTGACAATTTTATATTTTCAATTTTCACTTTTAATTTTACGTTAATGCTAAATGCATTAATTTGATAGTGTCAAACATCTCATTACACAAACCAATCATCCATAGTCACTGAACAAATTATAAAGATTCACATTAAGTCCATTGCTGGCCAGTTTAGTTTGAGCACCTTTAATGAAAAAGAATCGCGTGGTTGAAATTTACATTATATATTTGATTCATTACTGCTTCTTCAGATTAAATACATTGTTTTCCATTGGAACCGTTTTCATTTTCTTGACATCACCTCATATTCCCCCTAAAAACTTACTACTGCCTCTTTAAATGCAGGTTATATGAAAGTATAAAACATCTCTCAAAACAACAGTCAATGCGAACCATACCTCGCAAACATTGATATGTGAAGACGAGGTACGAAGTGGGTTAACTGGCCATTGTGGAATAACCAGACACCTTGAAATTTTATCAACGAGAGCAAATGCAGGAAGACTTCGGCGAGATCACACAGAGAAATGCAGTGTGCTTTCAATCTAATTAAATTACTCCACAAGAGGAAATACTATTAAATAAGACTGCATTCGTCTGAAAACCATTCCCAATTTTATTGATTGATGGCGAACACGCTTCTGTAACCCAAAGGGAAAAAAGACAATCCCGGAGGAAAAGTAGTTTAGAAGGGGACCCTGATGATTATTTGATAGTTTCAACAGGAAATATGAATTTTAATTTACTTAAAGTTTTAGCTTTCAGTGCTAATCAAATTTATATGTTTTTTCAAGCTTCAGTGAGTCATGCAATTTCAATATTTCATCCGATTAATCTTACGTCAATTCATATCCGCATTTCTATCAAATTGTCCTTAGAAAAAGAACAGCTAAAACAAATATTACAAAATGGCTTTAAAATTTTCCTTCTTTTAAGCTTTCATCAAGGTTTAAACAAAGATGAATTGGATTCAACTATTTATACACTTATCACAGGTTTTAAAGAGATTAACAAAAAGCAAGCAGCTGTATTTTTCAAGAAAAGCATAAATGTTCTACAACGAAAATCCAATATTCAATCAGTAATATGTTTAATAGTGAAGGTAAATTTCTCCTATCTATTTATATCATATTTTATATTTACCTGAAATAATTTAGAAAATAGAATATAAAGAAGAGCTTAAGGTATTGAAGCTTAACTGGGCGACGTTAAATTAAGCTGACATTGTATGAGCATTCAGTGATTAAGATGTCAGAGATTAAAAGTTTTCTACAATATACATATTTAAGACTCTTTAGATATTAAAGGGGCAGTAGCACGTTTTCAGGGGGAATATAAGGTGGTGTTGGGAAAATGAAAATAAATGGTACCTATTAAAAGATAATGTATTCAAACTAAATGAAGTAGTAATTATTCAAATATATAATGTAAAGTTTAGCCATGTGATTCCTTTTCCTTACAAAAATTAATTAAAGGTGTTCACATAAAAATGGCAGCAAATGGACTGTATGTGAAATCTAATCATTTGTCCTCTCACTGTGGATGATTGATTTATGTTAAGAGATTTTTGACACTATCAAAATAATAGATTTAGCATTAACTTTCAACTATTAGTGAAAAATTTGAAATATAAAATTTTCAAAAAATGTGCTACTGCCCCTTTAAAGTATCGATGCAGTACCTCAAAGTAAGACTGAGTGACAGTTTGAGGAACCTGTTTGGTCACATCGCATCATTGAAATACTTGCACGAACTTCTGATATGTTTATGAAGATAATATTTATGTGGCAAACGTAGTGGCCTACGAAACTATGATTTGACAACATAAGGCTAAAAATATATATATATATATGTAATGTTTCTGGTCTTTTTTTTCTGGAATCTCCTTAGGATCAACTTTGATATATTTGTATTTCATTATCATTTCATATTACAATTTAATCTATTATTATTCATATTTCTTATTAAATATAAATTGACAGTGTCAAATAACAAATATGATAATAGTGCATATACATAAGGCGCACATTTCCACGCGTGCAGCACGCTCAAGGAGCAAACTATATATGACGTGCTATAATTATAACGCGTACTCCTTAGCCTAGTTTCCGAGTTGTTAATCTGCAAACCAGAGCTTCGCTGATCTCCAATCACATTATATATTATTACACAGATCCTCTTATGGTTTATGGATAAAATATCTTGCTTGTGACAAAGGCATTATAGCTGTTTTAGTATTAGATCGATTTAAGGACCGTTTGTATACCCAACTCTCTAGGTTTCAAGTGTGTTTACTGTAAGGTGAGATGTTTACAAACCTCTTATGGTGTAGACTTGCAAACTATTACTACTTTTACGTGAATTTTAATATTATATAAATATAATATTTAACAAATTGTAAACTTTTACGTTTTCATGTTTATGATTACTAAATAATAACATTTTACAGAGAATACATTTGTCTTTTTGTTACCATTATCTTATGTTAGTAGATATAAGTATATGATAATAGAAATCAGGTAGAACATTTTTATAGAATATTCACAATGAATGCTCATACATGTTATTCGTAGGATACAAGGTGAAATATTTATAAACGCCAAAGTCAGAAAAGGAAAATAATCCTTCGCAGCCTCCTTCGTGTTGTTCGGCATTTTGTAAACGAGACAATGACGCAATACATTAAAACGTGACTTATAGAAGGTGTTTCGTTAAACTTGCCAGAATATTATGCCATGCACAAAGCTTATCAAAATTTAATCGTCTCTTTTTTAATCTTAAAAAAATAACCATTTGCCTATATTACGGGGGTAACGGTGTTAGTATCTATACCAAAATATCGCATCTCTTTGCAATAAAGAAGTTGTGAATCCATATTTTTGTATTTCTTCATCAAACCATCTTCTAAAATGACACTGAAACAATTTACATTTACGCAGTTCTAACGATGTCCCTTTAAACCATTCAAGTAATACAATACAAACCAAAAATGACTGTCCCTTTAACATTGAATTTTAAGGCAAAGGCAAGACTTTCGCAATTTCGATGACGTTTCTTAGACCGGGTTGTTCTCCGAAAGAACAAAGCTCAAAATCTTGTTAAGGTAGAGCAGTCATTCAAAATCAATACCGATTTCGTTACTGTGGCCGACTTTTGAAGGTAATGCTTTCTTGCGACTAATTACACCGACTGGACCCCGTGAACTAATTAACTTGCTACTGTGAAATGGTAAGTGTCAGACAGTGCATGCTGATTGGCCTTCACAATAGCATGAGTCACGTGTGTACAAATCTCGTCCAATCCCTGGATGCTGTGATAGAGCATACTCGTCTGACCCCTGACCTTTGTCCTGGTCTACCCATAGTGCAACATGACTTACTTAGAGTTTAGAAAGTTTTTGTTGTCTTTACATACATAACAAAACTCATTTAAAGTATGAATAATGTCCAAAGAGAAAATAATTGTTTGTCCCACTATGAATGCTTAGGGCCCTAATATCCAAAGTGAAGTTCAAGAGTAGTTGTAAGTCTTAACGTTTGTCTATTTACCAAAGCTGTTGACCTTACTTCTGTTCGAATTGGACCAAATCAGTGGTTTCCGGCAATTTTGGAAAACAAATGCACAACAATCCATTTGATTTTTAAGCAAATATCAACTCTTTTCATATCAGAACGCATTTACCATGGTGCGGTAGCCAAAATTATGATATTTAGATCAGCGTCGCTGATTACACAACTAACGGTGATTGCAGTCAATCGGGCGTCTCAAATTCTGCCCAACAAACTCTTGATCTGCCTCTTTGGGGGGAGAATGCGTTTGGTCGGATCATTTTTCAGGACATTCTTATACGTCCTGACTAATGAGATGACAAAAATGAAACTTAATTTCCATCATATTTTAAAGATTTATAGTTATTATACTTAAACTTATTTTCCCTACAACAGCCAATCAATTTGGGGGACTTGACTGAAACTGAAAAGAAACAAAATCTCCGGGATTTAGTCTTAAAACAGACAAATGGGTAACGATTTTATATAGAATTAAGATTTTCTTAATGAATTTCAATTTGGAAAGTTGAATTTGTATTTAAGAGGACAGCTACAGAATAGAAAACGAATACGAAATGAAAGATGTACAAGCTAAAGTTGGCGAGCGAAAGGGATATGTTTCGTTTTCCTGTAAAGCTGGTACAATCAGACAAATATTGTAAGAAGATAGACATCATACCATGTATCATCGGTGATTTATTGAATAAGAATTTGATTACAACATCAAACCAACTCTCGATTACCAAGGGAATACCTTCCGATACATCTATACATATAACCAAGATATAAGAACGACTAAATCCGACTTATAGAGCATTCATCACACCAGGTATTTATCAAGTGTTCTCATTCGTAGAAATCAAAGTAAATATTGATAGTTTCTTAAACAGAACTAAACCAAAGGAATGGAGAATTAATCTACAAATCACAACCAGTGAGTTGATTTTCGGTAGTAGGAAGACAATGAAAGCAGATATTTCAGACATAATGACTTTGGAGTGTAAATAAATGTAATCGAGATTTCCCATGGCTCAAGCCAACGTGATAGAAAGATGGGACGATTCCCCCGTTGACTATTTGTTGTGTATCTGCCAGGCAGAGAAATACTTCATTATTCATCACAACGGACTATAGGAATGGTTCGTGGAACCAAAGGATTTTCTTTGAAAGTAGTTCACAATATCCTTTCGGTGGTGCCCCTGTGTAATGTCTCAACATCACAAGGGCTATAAACTCTTTCTCTTAATAATACTCGAGCTTTCTCTCGTACAGATTACTTTTTTAAAAACCCAGAATGAATGTTTACTCTCTTACAGATTTCTTTTTACAATCTAGAATGAATGTATATACTCTTACAGATAACCTTTAAAAATCTAAAATAAATGACCTTTTATATCACGGTCGTCTCAGTTGTAAGATAAACACATGTATCAATTTGAAATATTTCGTCTTGGTGTCATGATATCATTAAAAATGTATAAAATGAAACAAACACCTCGTGTGAGTTCAAGGACCTCTCTCAACGTATATATTGTGCAAGAGACATTAATAAAACACATCTGACATAAACTAATTCGCGTATTTTATTACCTTATTAGAGTCAAACTAAGGTGGATGCAAACATATCTTAGCACCATCAGTTTTCTTTCATAATATAACGACTAAGCTTTCTGATTGAATTCATTAATATCTACATAGAATATCCGAATAACGCTTGTCTATGCATCATGCGATCTCGAAAATGAAACATTTCTAAGCCTACAGGTTAACCAGCTCTTTACAAAGTTATTAAAAAGCGTCAACGTTACTAGATTGATGAGAACCTTTGCTCAGAATTGCAATGGTTTGGGACACCTGAGCAAGCATTGGATTCTAATGATTGTCATTTTGAGGTAAAAGCACTTGCTTGCTGACAATTGAGTCAAATGAGTTTGGTAAACGGACTTGGTTCCCCAGTCGGCAGTTTGCATCATTTGGCACTAAGCAACTAATCTAAAAGAATCGACACGACTAAACGAAATGGAATTGAACGTTCTGTCGACTGTTTTAACGATAGGTTGAAGCAGTGCAAATTAACGTCAACACAATGGTAATAGTCAGGGAACCAACACAATCAATTCGTTTGTGAAGTCACGACATTT
Source organism: Steromphala cineraria (assembly GCA_916613615.1). Lineage (NCBI taxonomy): Eukaryota > Metazoa > Mollusca > Gastropoda > Trochida > Trochidae > Steromphala > Steromphala cineraria. Next base: position 44,670,295 of record OU744733.1, read on the forward strand.
CAACACCTCATTTCAAGAAAATGCAAAACTGAAAGAAAAGTTTATGTAAAATAGGTAAAATGGGTACTAGTTTTTACTAGTTTAAGGACACACGATTCATTTATATATAGAAACCATAGCACTAGTTGTGGAATTAACATACACAACTCTTTCATGAAATTACAGAGGTTAAGAATCGTTTACTTTGAAATGAAGATTTGAAAATTGAAATTAAACCAATAAGACACTGGTATCTAAGGTAAAAAAGTAACGTCAACAGTTTTGTTTGTACACTTAGCCAAACTTTTAGGTTCGTCTTTCATCGGTATTTTATTAGTTGCCAACCACACCAATCTATACTACTGTAAAACGGAACTGAAGGATATCTACTTTTACTTTTGACGAATTTCATAGCAACGTTCACGAAACTACTCCAAAGAAGCGATGGGAATAAGGGGCCCTGTACACCTCTTTACACGGGAGTTTCTTATCAGAAGGCGTATTTGTTAGCAGCGTATATCAGTGAACATTGCCAGCGGGCCAGACATTTCAGACTTTTTTCTGACACAAGGAACGCGATGGGCCAACATAGAAGGAATAGTGTGAAATCACAGCTGCTTGGTTGTGTTATCAATTCAAGTTCCTGGTCATCAATCAAAGTGAATATACACGGCGGAAAGAGAAAGTTTTTGCTGAAGGTGAAAAACCATTTCTCTAGCTTGCCATACTAATGTAGCCTTCGTAGAATTGTTTTTTTTGTGTGTATGAATACGGACATGCAAATCATAAAGTTTTAAAAGGGATAATGATATTATATTAAAACATTATCCCAGACCTTATGTAGAGGCTAAAATATAAGAAACGTCTGAAAGGATCTGTTATATTGTATGAACAGAATTAATGTTTGATCAGATCGCAGTAAGTTTTGGAAAGAGTAAAGGTCAATATGACAAATAATTAATCAACATAGATACAAACTGAAAACATCTGGTAAAGCAATTTACATTATCGTGTTATTCATTATGACAGTCACTTATTAAAACCTTTATCTGTATTTAGACAACCATTACCATATCAATGCCAAATGTGTTAACGTTGATAGCTCATAAATGTCATCTGCTTGTATAAACGATAGCTGTCAAACCAATACTGAAAGATCTGTATTAAACCACAGGGTTAAGGGCAGTTGTAGAGGATACAGCTCACAGAACAAACAAAAAACCTGTATCTTCAACTCGTTTGCTTGGCCGTAAAACTTATCATGTACATCAAAAGGTCGAGTGGAAGGGGACTTACAGCAATTTCATATCACTGGCTGGTTGTCAAAGCTTTCAATAACAGCACTGTATATCTAATGGTAATACGTGCTTAACTAAGGTTATCACTGTCCAACTTCTGGTGTTTGCCAGAACTGTACTGTATATATCCTAGTCGTCGTGCCTTGTAACAGGTTTTGTCACGATTTACGTGTAGGTGTTATACAAGCATTGCGTTCTCCATCACAGGTTTGAAGTGCTTTACAGGCAGTATCTTATACTTCCGAAAAAAAGTGCTTCACAAATGTTGCTTTGACATCTCATTGAAGAAGGGCGTAAATATTGTCCTCGGCCCTTATTTATATATGCGAAAAAGCTGTTATTTGTTCATCAACGTAGTGAGGTTCCTAAAAGGCATGACAATTGGTACTGAAAGGCAAGTTGTTTTCATCTCACAGTCGAAAAATGCATAATGGTAGGTGACTAAAAGCATTCTTTGGTTGGCATTTGTTGAATGGCAAAGTTTCAAATTGATCATAATCATACAAATTTTGCCCTGAAATCTCAGAAAGGACAAAAAGATTGTCATAATGATTTGTCCTAAAACTGGTTGGAAGTTCTTCCGTAGTCTTGTGCGAAATCTGAAAAAGACATTTTGTTCACTTACCAATCGCAGTAATTGTTTTACAATGTTTCCTTTAACCCGTGGTTCTTCACACATCATTTACAAATTACTGAGAGTTATTAACCGTTCAAATAAGCAAAACCCACTACTGTTATGAGTATTTTACAAACAATTATCTGTCTACCTTACCATCAATAATGCAGAGGAATATATGGATGACAATATATTTTAACAAAGAAGTTGTCATCAATATATTCCTCTGCATAAATGTCATTAATGCCTCTCAAAGAAGTTACCTTACCATTAGTACCTTCCTACAAAACATTCCTAGATACAAGTACACCTTTTATAAGATAAACCTCACGTGTGCTGAAGTTAGTGCTGAAGTACATATCAATCCAACAACTGAAAGGAATATGAAAATACCATGCACATACAATTGAATTCTTGCTGTTATCACAGACATCACTATAAGGCATCTAAATGCCAAGATCGTTTGCTAGGTCGAGAAGTACCTCGTAAAGCTGATAATGTATAACAGCAGGTGAAGGAAAGAGGATCTGTGGTCTTCACTTCTAGCAGGAGAGCGTGGCTTTCACTGTTAACAGGTTTGTTGTACATGTGAAGCTCTTACAGTATCTCTGATGACAGCAGCTTCTTATCATGCTTGTCCTTGATGGACATTCATTTAACAATCACCTCATTTGTCTTACGCTGATGTCACTTATAGAACACCTTAATCAGACCATCTCTACATTACTATTTTATCATCACCACGCCATTAACATGCACTTACATAAACATTTATAATAAAGTAAGTTAACCTATAAATAAAAACTTGGATAACAGTTCAAATCATACCAGTACATAAAAACGCTTCGATAACAAGAGTACATCTGCATTAAAACTTCGATAACATCACTTTAGAAGCATCCCTCAAAAGTCGTACTCCACATCAACACTAAGGATCAAATTATCTTCATAAGCATTCCCGTTATCCAACTTTACAGGCAAACGTATACCTTAGCTCTAGGATGGACGACGCTACAATTACAAGTTCTTTCGATAATCATACACACATACACCATAACCACTATGATAGTGGAACTTAACAAGGATACTTCAACATAAACAGTTAGATAACATCACTTTCGAAGCCTTTTTATACTCTTTAGATAACATCACCGTAGAAGCACACCTCCACATAAGCAGACAGCATCACTTTAGAAGCTATCCCGACATACGCTCTTACAGCCATACCTCCACGTAAGCCCTCAGTATCACTTTAGAAGCAAACCTCCACAAAAGCACTCAGCATCACTTTTGAAGCATACCTTGACATAAGCACTCAGCATCTCTTTAGAAACATACCTCCACATAATCATTCAGACAGCATCACTTTAGAAACATACCTCCCCATACGCACTCAAGATCACTTTAGAAGCATACCTCCACATAATCACTCAGACAGCATCACGTTAGAAGCATAGCTCCAAAAAAGCACTAAGATAACATTAGTTTAGAACCATACCTTCACTTAAGCACTCGAATAGCAGCACTTTAGAAGCATGCCTCCACAAAACCACTCAGCATTACGTTAGAAGCAAAACTCTTCTAAATAATCACTCAGCATCACTTAAAAAGCATAGCTCAACATAAACACTCAGCATCAAAAAGAAGCATACCTCCACAAAAGCATTCAGCATCACTTTAGAAGCATACCTCCACAAAAGCACTAAAATAGCATCACTTTAGAAGCCATCCTCTTCTCAATAATCACTCGGCATCACCTTAAAAGCATAGCTAAACATAAGCACTCAGTATCACTTAAGAAGCATACCTACACTTAAGCACTTATATAGCATCACTTTAGAAGCAAACATCTTCTAAATAATCACTCGACATCACCTTAAAATCATAGCTCAACATCATCACTCAGGCATACCTACACTTAAGCACACAACATCACTTTTGAAGCATACCTCCACTTAAGCACTCAGCATCACTTTAGAATCATACCTCCACATAATCACTAATATAGCATCACTTTAGAAGCAAACCTCTTCTAAATACTCACTCGGCATCACCTTAAAAGCATAGCTCAACATAAGCACTCAGCAGCACTAAGAAGCATACCTCCACATAAGCACTTAGAAACGTGCCTGCATATATATAACCATATTGTTTGAGCATATCTCTAAATTAGCACTAAGACGGAATGTATCAGAGACCCACTTAGCAGGTACATTCCGATACAGCGAATTTACAGACACACGTCTAAATAAGCACTTAGAAGGAATGCGTTACTATCCAACTTGAGAGATATCACTTTAAAGGGCAAATTTACAATAGTATCTTTAACCTAGGCCTCTTTTAGATTATAATATTGCTTTAGAACCATAATTCGAAACAAGTATTTTAATGAAAGACGCTAACTCTTAATAAACAAAGAGCATTAATTCGACGCATACCTCAGCATAATTTACAAGAGTATCTTTAACCTAGGCCTCTCTAAGATTATAACATTGCTTTAGTCCCATAACACAAAATAAGTATTTTGATTAAAATAAGACTATCTCTTAATACGCAATCAGCATAGCATTCAAAGCATATCTCAACATAAGCAGTAAGATATAGTCACATCAGATTGATACCGGCACAGAAGCACAAAGTTAAATGTATTTAAGAAACGTTAAGTAAGCACTCGGCATCACATTCTCAGCATGCCACAGCACAAGCAATCTGATAATATAACTTTACAAGCATACCTCAACATAATCATTTAGAATAACCTTAGAATAATACTTCTTCCTCAGGATACTTTTGAAGTACTCAGGAAAACCTTTCAAGCAAACCTTTACATGAGCACTGCGATAATCCGAATGTACAACCTCTATAAGCACATCAAATACAGACAAACTTTCACATCAACATTGTACAAACGTACGGTTTGATTTAACATTAAAATGAAACCCCCATAAAACATTTCTCTACATCGTACTTCAAATCATGTCACTTACAAGCATTTTCTACATTTGAATTCAGAAAAGATTATTTTACACGCATCCTTCTACATCATGATAGTTAACTCAACTTTCCATGTATTGCCTCTACATAATTAAAAACTGAAACTTAACATCATCATAACATAACGATTTTCAATATTTCTTTATGGCCTAAATGGCGACAATTAAGAGAGTGGGTTGTTAATCGTTGTGGAAAGGAAAGTCCTTTGTTTGACAATTTAAAGAGAAGGTTATAGTTAGGGCATTAAATCAGTATTGAAAGAAGATGGTTATGATGGTTATTCCTTCATACTTTGCGTTGTGCCGTTTAAAGGGGCAGTAGCACGTTTTTAGAGGGTATATAGGGTGATGTCAGGAAAATTAAAATTAGTGGTTTCAATTGAAAGACAATGTATCTAAACTAAATGGAGCAGTAATAATTCAAATATTTAAAGTAAAGTTTAGCCATGCGATTCCTTTTTCTTACAGAAAATGAATTAAAGGTGTTCAAACAAAATGGCCGCCAATGGATTTTATGTGAATCTTCATACTTTGTCCTCTGACTCTGGATGATTGTCTTGTGTCATGAGATTTTTGACACTGTCACAATAATACATTTAGCATTTACTTACAATTATCAGTGAAACATTTTGAATATAAAATTTTCAAATACGTGCTACTGCCCCTTTAAGTGCAGATAACAGAAAATTGGGCATTACATTGTGGATATGAATATTTGTTATGGAATTACATGTATCATGTAATTCGCTTATGCAAGTTATATAAATACTAATTATACTAACAGAGAGTATAAATCAATAGAGTTTATAACAAGTGATGGTGTTGAATTCCTCCTCAACCTTTTTCAATTGACTGTTCAAATCAACAGTCAACACACCCTAACGAGTTCATGTAATAAAGGACCTTTAAGCAACACGACCAATTAGCAACACATATATCTTTTACTACAATTTTTTCAAATGTTCTTTATAGCATAAAACGTTTCCCTTCCTATTTCTAGTTAATTGTTTTCAAACTGATCACCTTCTTATTTTTGCTAACATTATCAAAGCATACTATTACCTCATATAATATCAAATTGCTCTTCAGAATTTAATAAGTTATAATCATTTTCAAAACATACTTATGGAGCCTGTTATTTAACAAAATCTATTGCATACAAGAAAAAAAATTATTATAATTCTTGAATAGGTTAAGATATTTTCGTCTCCATCTTTGTCTCTTTATATTTTCCTAAATTTGAATTTTATAGCAACTCAAAAGCCCTATTGATTTCAGAATATTGTAAAATGCGAATCCCAAAATAATTCCAACTTGTTTCCAGAACTCTTCTGTCAGGTTGTCAGATTAATTCAATTCCGTGGCATTAAGGACCACAACGTGTTGACAGAATCTACTGGCAAAACTTCATTCCGACCCTGATTAGATCCGACTCGTACTAAATAATAGACAAAGCTCTGTGATGATTAGACGAAGAAAAAGGACAGGTAGGCTCCAGCATATGTGACCTATATTTCACTGGAGAAGCACCTGAACTAATTTTAATTAATTATTTACACTGCTTTATCGATTTCTTCCTAAAATACAACCTAACCTACTGCTTGAGGAGAGTGCGAAAATATCTACTTCATATATCATGCTTAAAGGCTATTCCATTATTGATATTTCTGGTATAACGGTATCAGTTGAAATCATATTTTTTCATGAATTTGTGAGATTTTCATAAATGTTTTATACATCACTAAAGGTGATTTCTGCTAAATTCTAAAGGATAAAATATTTATGCAATCATTTTAAGGTAAAAAGGAAATGGTTTTAATCTGTGAAAGCAAATATTATCATATCAAATGCCGATAACCTTTATCGACAACATTCTAACGTATTTGATTTCTCTTTGCAAGGCGCTGTTTATTAGATTAATTTAACATGTCTTGATTGTTTTTCTTAAGTTTGATTAACCTATGTGAACACTGTATTATATCATTGTTTGCAAATGCTCTAGTGAATATGAGTTATATTTAACTTTAAACTGACAACCCTCAATTCATTATTACATTAAAATATTACAGTTACAGATAGAGCATTCTTTGATCATTAAATAACATATTTCTTCAATTAAATCTCATCATTGAGGAACAAACAATGTATTCTCCCATAAAATTACTGTATGTAAGGTAAACCCAAAATATATCCTCATATCATATAAATACTACACCCAAAATCAAAGACGACTGAATTGGAGAATTTTCTCAATGTTCAATTAGAATAAAGAGTTAAGCTAAAAGGATACCTTGTACACGAATTCCGTATCACTAAAGCAGAAGAATAAAACAAGAACTTACGAGTCTTGTTTGATAAAACTCACACCGCTAAGTGAACAAGGTCATAAAATACAAGGCAGGTTAAGTTGAGTCTTGGATTGGAGTGAACAGCGGCACTTTAATCTAACTAAGGCCTTGCGGGATGCAGTTAAGTATTCCTCCCTTGAGAGCAAGGTTTCCACGGATGGAGTCAAAGAACAACATCGCTCTCGTATGTGTTTATTGGCAAGCTTTCAGTGCTGTTACCTCAATCATCTATTTACTGTGTCCAAGCAATTACTTGGCCAAATAATGGAATCAAAGCTCTAGCAAGGCTAATAAGAACCAAATGGTTGCCTAAAACCTCGCAAGGCAATAGGTCCCCGCGGTCTTAACAGAGTAGAATGCCATTAAACAATACATGTTCCATTAGGAGCTCTGATGCAGAAAAGTCGACCAATCTTGATATAGAAACGAGTTGGGTCATCTTCTCCTGACACCGGCTTGAAACAGGCAGGTTCATTGCTTGATTTGTATTAGGAGGACGTTCACTATCCCAAAGGAGAAACATTATTTGTAGACGCCCATTAGAAAAGGATCGTTTCGCTTTCCCAGATAAAATTTTGAGATTACATTAAGGAATCTTTATTGGAAAGCGGATATGGCCTTTTGGGCACATAAGTCTTGGTTTTTCTGTATTTATTGGTCACGAAAGATTTTCAGCAAATTACATCTTCTATCAGACATTTATACACCATTCGGATGCATTTGCTTCCTTCCATTACGCTTTCCATTCGAAATCTTGACCTTGCAAAAAGGATCTTTAATTTATGGAATACTTTGCAAATATTGTAAAATATCAGAAAACTCTTGCTTGACATTGAAACACAAATGATATATCTGGTTATAAACAATTAGAGATTGAAAGCCATTGTTGTGGCGATTTTATCAGTGTTCTGCCTACAAAAACTCGATATATACAAGATCTCAAAATTGGAGAAATCCAATATCATCCTTTCCCGTGCTTTCATACACAAACTGTCACGCGATTAGGAAATATATAAGTTTATTTATAGACAATCGTTTTTATAGCCGTGACTAAGCTGAGAAGGAAATATTTCCCTTCCTGTGCATATGCTCGCTTTTATATTCTACCCATTACCGACATTAATATGAGATAAAAGCGACTGTGGGATAACCTCTATTGGTATGACAATATTGACTGTCAGGTTTACCGGCGGAAGTCTATTCTGCGTCATTGTTTCTTTACAAAGGGAATACCGTGACTACAATCGTGTCAGTCATAGCATCAATAGAAATCAATAGCGAAAATGTCCAAAGACATTAGATAGATGAATAATGAAGATAGGCCTGGCCGTGGGGCTGAAATATGAGTAGATTTAGCTACACTTTAATTCTTCACTCGGTGCGCCCTTGGAGTCTCACAGGCAGTGAATAAGTCAGCACGCATCCGACATTCCCCCGGGGAGGGACGTGGCGAGGTGGTGCATGGGGGGAAGAAGATGCCGTGTCCTCCGAATAATGAAAGTGTCGCGATATGACTGATAACAACCCACGCACGATGGCGTATCTGGGCCTAAAACAGAACAGATTACCAACCGGAAGTCCAAACCGGAAGTGGTCCGGGAGTGATGACGGGCTGAGATGTTTTCACTTTAATCTTTCGCGATATGGGTCCAGAAAATCGGCTCTACTCTTGCTAGAATCTCACAAAATTCAATAAAAGGATGCCTCTAGGCAAATAGTGGGTAAATATTAATCGAGGTGTTTTACCTTACCGATTCTGTCAGGCTATTTTGACAACGTCTGAATCAATTGAAAAAGAGGTATCGGGTTCATTGGATCCACACATAAAACCTTTGCTTCCCACTGATTCATTCGAGACAGAAATAAGAAATGCATTTATGTGTCAAATACGTTGAGCTCAGGGACGAGGCCGAGATGAAAATTGCAACTTTCAATTTAATCAACTTAATCACTTTATTGGAGAGGACACTTTGAATTGAACCAATCAAAAGATAATAAATGAGCATATCCTCCTAAGTCTTAGCATAAAAAGATTCTATTCAGCTGCACATTTGCTAAAAACATTACTTTACAAACATATAAATTCAACGAAACGATTCTTCACTTTCTTAGCAGTAAAACTATTTAAACACTCAAGTCAAAATCATTATTTCAAGTTCGATAATGCCAATTGTAAATATTTGGGTACATTTCTGTACAGCATGTAACCAAAATTTAATGTTCTTCATAACGCTTGACATTTATTAAACGTTGATCCAATAACTCATATCTTTATATCATTGATTCATAAGCACTTATATTCATACCGTTGATAATTCACATTTTCATACCACTGATTCATTATAATATACTTAAACATTAATTAAGTTATGTCTTTATGTAATACAATTGATACATTCAACATATCTTTTTACTACCAATTCATTTAAGCAATTGATCAATTAAAACATTAAATCATTCCATTGGTTCATTTACGAATTTATTGATACCTTTCATTATAAAAAGTACATTTCATTCCATTGATTCATTACACATAACGTCATACCATAAATTCATTAACACATATTTTCATACCATAGATTCATAACCACATAACGTCATACGATAAATTCATTAACAAATATCTTCAAACCATAGATTCATTACACATAACGTCATACCATAAATTCATTAACACATATTTTCTTATCATAGATTCATAACCACATAACGTCATTCCTTTATTCGTTAACACATATCTTAATGATAACTCTGTAAAACTAAAAGCACAGATCTGAGTTTCGAACTATATCAATTGCTACCCCAAAGTCACACAGAAAATTGGTTTATCCCATCTGTAAACGTTTCTGAGAAAACTAGTCCTCATCAACTCGGACAGACGGACGGAGAGAAGGAGCTCAAACCTATATCCCCCTTCCACTGACCACTGATAATATGGTGGAGTAATGAGATGAAGATGATACATTTTGCAAAACGTTATATTTATTAGGAGCAATTTGAAAAACACTTGTTAATGCAAATACAACCTTTTTTATAACTATCGTTATTGAAGTGCACATTAGCTTTGATTTGGGAAATTCGGATATGGTTGTGCTTATGATTTACTTGAAAGAAAATAAAGAACTTTCACCTAGAATTCCAATCAAGAATATCACTGAGCAAACTTTTGGGACGCAACACAGAGAACATAATCTAAGATCAGTCACTATTTCATATCTTCTTAAATACTTACAATCCAGAACATATCCATATCAATAAGAACTGACGGATATCGAGTAGTTGTCAATTTCAATTAATCACTTACAATCGTGCACACAATTGTAATCTTTGCCGCTAACTAGAAGCTTGTTCTCAGATGTCCGCTAAAGGTTAATAGACTTGTAGGATTCGGATATATATTACACTATCAACTTACAAATCCATTGTCTTACTAACCCATTTTCAAAACTGTGTATGTTGACAAATGGTGTTAAGATGGATGAGGACATGTCAAGTGCAAAAATCAGATATTGAAACAGGAAATAGCGGATATCATGAGATGACGGTTAGTTTTAGTGTAAATTATTAGTAAAATGTTACAACGTGGAATAGAAAGCTTGTCATATAATGCCGACCAAACCAATGTTATCATGTCAAGTGCAAAAATCAGATATTGAAACATGAAATAGCGAATATCATGAGATGACGGTTAGTTTAGTGTAGATTATTAGTAAGATGTTACAACGTGGACAAGAAGCTTGTCACATAATGCTGTTCTAACCAATGTTTGAATTAGCCAAATTTGCGGGCAAAAATGGTAGAAATCTCATTTAGTTGTGCAATCATCGAATCTTTTACAAAATAATGGTTTTGGCTACTGAATCATGACAAAGGTCTCAGTTACAACCAGAAAACAATGAAATCGTCTTATTCAAACAGAGGTTGGATCAACATTTAATGACTTAAAATTTAAGTTCATCAGCATGTACTGAAGAGGACTGCTTTAAAATCAGCGTTACCAAACAAAAATTCTATCTCCTCGTACAAGGCTGTACTGTATGGCTTCATGGACTGTTCATTTTAGGACACGTTTTCCTGATTAAATTTCCAAGGTATGATATAGTGGAGGGTCGCAGAACGTCGCAGACTCGGGGTAACCGTGGCTAGATTCATTTGAAAATATGGTAATAAAATGTTTAGAATGTTATACTTTATTCCTTATGTCAACGGAGCTTTGGTAATATGGGGCCATAAAGCTAATGGTCAAGAGTGACACCGGTCAGAGTTATCTTGCAGGTCAATCTAATCCCGGTCACATGGCTTAGTGTGCCTTTCTGTGCGTATTGGACAGGGGTTGGTCGACTAAATGTGAAGTTCACATGGTTTTAAATAGTTAAACTATACAGAGAGTGTTTGAAAGGAGTAAAATGTAAAAACGATCAATGTTGGATTTTCCTTATTTCATAATCATTCAAAAAATTCTCGTGACATGACATTCTTATCAATATTGAAACGAAGTTTTCCTTTTTGTACATTGATGCATATTTTGTCATGTTAAATAACATTCACGACTAACACTATATCTGCATTGAAGATCAAATTCCTATATATTTCGCCGTTTGCGCAAGACGTATCATAATTTAACGGTTCATTCGGGGGAGGAAGGGGAAGTAAGTGTGTTTAACCCCAACCCCGCCCCCCTGGGATATTGCAAACTTATCCCTTGAAATAGACCAAACCAACGCCTCTCGAGGGAGGATTAAGTGTGTTCAACCCCAACTTTGAACCCCTCGGTATTTTTTCTCTCAAATTTATACCTTGAAGTAGACCAAATTTCATTGATCAACCACTGTCTCCGCTTACTTTACCCATGTATTATCCAACAATGAACTCATGGACACCGATGTACTTAAGTCTCTCCCTATCACTTTGTCTCATCAGCACTCGCCGACCATCCATTTCAGTCATGTCACTATGTTCATTCTGTACGTATGGATAGATTGCTTAGTTGAAAGGAAAGGAAAGCTTATTGATTCATGAAATAAATAATCACTTGACTGGCATTTACAATCTCTTAATACTATTAGAAGCCTTCTTTCACTCAATCAATAGTTCATCTTGGAGATGCTGTACGTCATCTTTAACCCTTACGATGCGGCTATATATTTTTGCTCAACTAGCCCCCGTGGCGACATTGTTTTGTCCGGTGCCAGCCACCGTTATATCCTGATTGCACCGCCCACTGAATATGTTTATGTAGCGAGTCCCGGGTCTTTTACAACAATTGGTGTATCTATTTCGCGGATCCCGGATTTTTATTTAGAGCCTTGTAAAATGTTTATTTATGCACACAGAATAATTCTTTTTACATGGACTTCTAGATACACTGTGCCTCTTTATAAATATATAAAAAAACATTACGATGCGCCTCATATTTTTTTTCCCACACTCATCAAAAGAAAGTCTTTAATTCCGCTTGCCGCTTCTTTATTTTTGTGCGTGCATAGACATATGATACATGGAAAAAAAGACAATTCTTTTATCTACAAGTTGATATAAAAATTATAAAAATATCTCTAATGGTTCGTGAGATATGAGTGCCGCAAGATGCGCGAGTTAAATACAAGTTCAATTAGCGAACGCCGGCGCGCAAGTAGCGCGTGTGAACGATCACTTATCTTTCGCTTGCCGCTTCTTTATTCCTGTCCGCGCATAGACATATGATACATGGAAAAAAAGACAATTCTTTTCTCTACAAGTTGATATAAAAATTATAAAAATATCTCTAATGGTTCGTGAGATATGAGTGCCGCAAGGTGCGGGAGTTAAATACAAGTTTAATTAGCGAACGCCGGAGCGCAAGTAGAGCGCGCACCGCTTCTTCATTGCGCGCATAGACATATGATACATGGAAAAAAAGACAATTCTTTTCTCTACAAGTTGATATAAAAATTATAAAAATATCTCTAATGGTTCGTGAGATATGAGTGCCGCAAAGTGCGCGAGTTAACACAAGTTCAATTAGCGAACGCCGGAGCGCAAGTAGCGCGTGTGAACGATCACTTATCTTTCGCTTGCCGCTTCTTTATTTTTGTGCGCGCATAGACATATGATACATGGAAAAAAAGACAATTCTTTTCTCTACAAGTTGATATAAAAATTATAAAAATATCTCTAATGGTTCGTGAGATATGAGTGCCGCAAGGTGCGGGAGTTAAATACAAGTTCAATTAGCGAACGCCGGAGCGGAAGTAGCGCGTGTGAACGATCACTTATCTTTCGCTTGCCGCTTCTTTATTTTTGTGCGCGCATAGACATATGATACATGGAAAAAAAGACAATTCTTTTCTCTACAAGTTGATATAAAAATTATAAAAATATCTCTAATGGTTCGTGAGATATGAGTGCCGCAAGGTGCGGGAGTTAAATACAAGTTCAATTAGCGAACGCCGGAGCGCAAATAGAGCGCGCACCGCTTCTTCATTGCGCGCATAGACATATGATACATGGAAAAAAAGACAATTCTTTTCTCTACAAGTTGATATAAAAATTATAAAAATATCTCTAATGGTTCGTGAGATATGAGTGCCGCAAAGTGCGCGAGTTAACACAAGTTCAATTAGCGAACGCCGGAGCGCAAGTAGCGCGTGTGAACGATCACTTATCTTTCGCTTGCCGCTTCTTTATTTTTGTGCGCGCATAGACATATGATACATGGAAAAAAAGACAATTCTTTTCTCTACAAGTTGATATAAAAATTATAAAAATATCTCTAATGGTTCGTGAGATATGAGTGCCGCAAGGTGCGGGAGTTAAATACAAGTTCAATTAGCGAACGCCGGAGCGGAAGTAGCGCGTGTGAACGATCACTTATCTTTCGCTTGCCGCTTCTTTATTTTTGTGCGCGCATAGACATATGATACATGGAAAAAAAGACAATTCTTTTCTCTACAAGTTGATATAAAAATTATAAAAATATCTCTAATGGTTCGTGAGATATGAGTGCCGCAAGGTGCGGGAGTTAAATACAAGTTCAATTAGCGAACGCCGGAGCGGAAGTAGCGCGTGTGAACGATCACTTATCTTTCGCTTGCCGCTTCTTTATTTTTGTGCGCGCATAGACATATGATACATGGAAAAAAAGACAATTCTTTTCTCTACAAGTTGATATAAAAATTATAAAAATATCTCTAATGGTTCGTGAGATATGAGTGCCGCAAGGTGCGGGAGTTAAATACAAGTTCAATTAGCGAACGCCGGAGCGCAAGTAGAGCGCGCACCGCTTCTTCATTGCGCGCATAGACATATGATACATGGAAAAAAAGACAATTCTTTTCTCTACAAGTTGATATAAAAATTATAAAAATATCTCTAATGGTTCGTGAGATATGAGTGCCACAAGGTGCGGGAGTTAAATACAAGTTCAATTAGCGAACGCCGGAGCGGAAGTAGCGCGTGTGAACGATCACTTATCTTTCGCTTGCCGCTTCTTTATTTTTGTGCGCGCATAGACATATGATACATGGAAAAAAAGACAATTCTTTTCTCTACAAGTTGATATAAAAATTATAAAAATATCTCTAATGGTTCGTGAGATATGAGTGCCGCAAGGTGCGGGAGTTAAATACAAGTTCAATTAGCGAACGCCGGAGCGCAAGTAGAGCGCGCACCGCTTCTTCATTGCGCGCATAGACAAATGATACATGGAAAAAAAGACAATTCTTTTCTCTACAAGTTGATATAAAAATTATAAAAATATCTCTAATGGTTCGTGAGATATGAGTGCCGCAAGGTGCGCGAGTTAACACAAGTTCAATTAGCGAACGCCGGAGCGCAAGTAGCGCGTGTGAACGATCACTTGTCTTTCGCTTGCCGCTTCTTTATTCCTGTCCGCGCATAGACATATGATACATGGAAATGAAGACAATTCTTTTCTCTACAAGTTGATATAAAAATTATAAAAATATCTCTAATGGTTCGTGAGATATGAGTGCCACAAGGTGCGGGAGTTAAATACAAGTTCAATTAGCGAACGCCGGCGCGCAAGTAGCGCGGGTGGACGATGTCATTTATTCCGTGCATCGCTGCCGCTTCTTTATCATTGTGCGCGCATAGACAAATGATACATTGAAATGAAGACAATTTACTCCTCTACAAAATGGAGAAAAAAATTTGAAATTATCTCAAACGTTCCGTGAGATATGAATGCCGCAAGGTGGGTAACCCCAATCATTTCTGAGAAAAGGTTTGATATTTCCGACAGATAGCTTGCAGTTTCTTTAGTTTTTCGTGCGCATTTACAAATGACACATTGGACTGAAGCTCGTTCTTCGCTCTTTACAATCATGTAAATGATTTGATCCCCACCCCCTTCCAAAATTGTATATAGTGCCAAAGAAGGGGTGGGGGTTCATGATGCGGCTTCAGTTGAACTTCCACGGACAGCTCACATTGACTTTCTCTGTCTCTGTTACGAAATAAAAAAAGAAAAATTTATTTTTATAAATGCTTGTACAATATAATCAACAAATATATAAGTATAACAATAATCACCTTCAAAGGTGCGAATAACAGCTTTATAGAACCTAACAAGGTCTAGAGTTCAGTCCACACTTCTACTTCTTTTTTCTTTCTTCAATTATCTTCATCCCCATCTTCCTCTTCCCTCTCTATCATACTGATATAGGCTTTACAGAAATCTTGTGATGTGTGGTATAGGCGGAAACATGGTTCTACACACAAAGCAACATTGCAGTCTAGACACTCGAAACAAGACTCTCTTCCTACTCTTTTCTTCTTTCTTGCTGGCTGGTTGGCAGCTGCCGCTCCACGCCGCAAGAGTTCACGTCTGGCTTTAGAACATACAACACAGGTGCGTGACAAATTCTTCTTTCTTCCTACAGGCTCGATCTTTGAAGGAAAGTGACGGCCATGCAGGCGTACAATACTGTCGTCGGTCGTACATCGCCGACCCCGGGGACGTCTGCCGAGAGATGCAACCTTATCTCTGTCGGCAAATGTTATGATGTGTTGAACTATTTCTTTTCTAAATTCTCTGTTTGTCTTTAGTGTTTTATCTTTGGAGAGTTCTTTGTACAGAACGTAGGCATTCAAAAGAGCAACGTTGAGGATATGAAACCACACACGCTTCCACCACTTTAGAGTTTTCATCTTGAACGGTGTGTACGACAACATCTGACCGGCCCGGTCGACGCCACCCATGTACTTGTTGTATTCATGAACGATCCGAGGTTTTGTAATTGGTTCTCCAGTCACCCTGTTCTTCCTTCCCGACTCGACATCTTCCGTGTCCTCAACAGTGGACATAAGCAAGACTGACTTTCTGTCCTCATACCTGACGATCAGAAGTTCTTTGTTGTGTTGCTGCAACATAGAACCTTTCTCTGGTTTCTTCGTTTTTCTCTTCAGTTTGACTGGGATTCCGCTCCTATTTCCTCGCAAAGTCCCCGTCGCACCGAAACCACACTTCCACAGATTGATGTACAATGTCACAGATGAATAGAAATTGTCCATGTAAACATGATATCCCTTCCGAGAGTAATCTTTGACCAAATCCATGACCAAATCATACGTTTTCCCTCCAATAGAAACTTCGTTGGTTCTTCCAGTGTAGAGTTTGAATTTACAGACGTATCCATTGTGCGAGTCACACAACATGTAAGCCTTGATGCCATACTTCTTAGGTTTGTCAGGGTTGTAAACCTTGAAGCTGAGGTTGCCTTTCCAAGGCACCAATCCCTCATCAACTGAGATATGTTGATGCGGTATATAAACTCTTGAGAACCGATGT
Organism: Steromphala cineraria; assembly: GCA_916613615.1. Classification (NCBI taxonomy): domain Eukaryota; kingdom Metazoa; phylum Mollusca; class Gastropoda; order Trochida; family Trochidae; genus Steromphala; species Steromphala cineraria. The sequence continues at coordinate 44,687,319 of OU744733.1, forward strand.
ATGATGCGGTTATACAATATTCCAAGTTTATTGAGTGGGGAAAACTGTGGTGTGTTTCGTCCTGGCATTGTACTGTTATCAGATAAGTGAAGAAACGTGAGCAACAACCAAAACCTGTCTCTAGGCATACACTTTGGGAAGAAAGGCGTCGAGGTAACATCACTAGTCGACCAATACTCTGAAAAGTTCCTCTGTACAACTAAGGACATGGCGATAGTCATCGCTACGAATACTTTCATTTCCTCAGCATTCGTATCCTTCCACTGGCGCATTCTTGACTTGGGCGGGAGGACCTCGTCGTCGCATTCTTGGTGAAAGTATCTATTGGTTTCCGTTGCCATTAATCCGTAATCATCTTCTTGTAAGAACATTTCGAAATAGTCAATAGGTTTTGGTTGCTCAGGCAATTCTTTGAACTGTCCCAGCCCAGTCTGTCCCGTAAAAGGCAGATCAACACGTCCACGTGGCCTCGGCCCGTCCTTCCAGTTTGCCGCAAAATCCCCCTCCCCTGTATCAGAGGTGTCACTGTCTTGATCATCCAAGTCAACGAACTCGTCAGTGGAAGAACCAGCAGAAGCTGCGCTCGCCGTAGCAGCTAGTATACGTCTTGCAATGTTCCTTATGTCTGGATCACTGTCCATGTCCGATACCAATCCATCACTATCACTATTCACATCACTATCATCAGTAGTTTCCATATCAGAAGTTTCATCAGCATGGACTTCGGAAGAGAACTCGTCGTCTGAAGCATACGGCCCCCCATAGTTCCGAGTCCTCGGTCTCCTTCCTCTAAATCTTGGCATCTTCTATATCATCTGTAATAGATTGAAACAGATTTAGACATGTGCAAGTAAGAACAACTCAGGAGCATTTTACAGAGAAAATCAGTGTGAGCCTCATGGACATTCATTTGCCGTCATTCCAAAGTATTTGAAACAATCACACCATCGGCGCCGACGGCACCAAAGGCAATGGTAAAATTCACATATTTGGACGTTTCATGACTGTCCCGGCTAACCCCGGTTCTTTTATTCATACGACTCCCCAAAAGTCGAAAACCTGGGCTTTCTTCTGACTTCCTAGGCGACGAGTTGGCGAGTCGCGAACGAAACAACCATCTACGTCAGGGAAGCTCTGATTGTCAGTTGTGGATTACAAAAGTTTTGCAACTTTTGATAGGTTCCACGGACCTAACCGCCGCAGCGTCGCGGCGAAACCCAAACAAAATTGCCGATGTCAAAAAAAGGACATCAACACATTTTGCGGGGCTTCTTGCATCTTTATTTCTCTTTGCGCATATACATATGATATACCAAAATGATGGCACTTTTATTCTCTTTCCAACGATATATCGTGTGTTAGAGCGCGCCGCTTGGTTAGTGAAATATCAAGCGCGAAAGTACATACTTTTGCGGCCTTTATAGTATAATTATTTGCATGGGCGGACATACAAATGATATGCCAAAATGAAGGCAATTTCATCCTCTTTCTAACGATATCTCATGTGTTAGAGCGCGCCGCTTGGTTAGTGAAATATCAAGCGCGAAAGCAATCTCTCGGACTTTGTGTTCTGAAATCCGAGGCACTGGGCAACGTTGCCCATGAAATTGGTTGTTCTCGAATGGAAGGACCTCGCCCGACATATAAGGAAAATGTTTCAGACCTCGGAATAACACCGAAAATAGTTTTTGAATTTCACTAAACATGATATTGATTTTGAAAGTTTGGGTGCTAAGGGTCAATTTTTCCCATGGTTTGCGGCGAGGCCCGCACTAGAAATAGTGAAAATTCTCGAATGAATGTTCCGAGCACCCTCGATTTTTCATGGGAAAAATTCCCACAAACGTTCCGTCCCTCTCGGGAGAAAATTCTCGGTCTCCGAAAAAGTTGAATAAGTCAAAAACCGATTGCTTCGCGTCAACAACATTTATACCGCAGATAGAGCCCCGACTTTTCCACCTCTCCAATAAGTCACTTTTCACAAATAAATTTTTTTTATTTTGTTATTGACGAAAACGGTTTTATGTAAATATTTCAATAATTAGTAACTTCTCCTTTCTTCCAGGGACGTGAAAGGGTAGACATTGACACTCAAAGTTTGGACATGTGCAGTTTCAGCAAATGGCATCACAAACAAAAATGTTCACGCAGTTCTAAAAAACCCGAGTGCAGCCGAAATTTAGTGGGAAATTTTTCTCACAAAAACGACTACAGTCGGAAAAAGCGTCTCGATCATGACAATATTTCTGTTTCCGAGTTATAACTTTTTAGGCAGAACTGGAAGCAAACTTTCGCTTCGACAGTTTTTAGCTTTGGGGGCTAAGGGTAAATTTGTACCATGTCTCGTGGCGAGGCCCGCACTAAAAATATTGAAAATCCTCGAAAGAAAACTCCGAGTACGCTCGATTTTTCATGGGAAAAAAGTCCATACCTCACGGCGAAGCTCGGAAGTGGTCAAAATCTCCGGCCTTCGTCATAACCCGAGAGTGAAAGTGGCCCAAAAAAAGCCCATACCGCCGGGTGGTCTCGGAAAAGTAGAACAAAAGCACGATCGTGCTCAAAACCCGATAGTGTGAATGTGGTCATGGGACAACTTTCCCATTACATCATGGCGAGACCCGGGACAAAATTTCCGATGGCCGGAAGTGGTCAGAACACTCGGACGTCCCTTTCGTCATGGGAAAACGTTCCCATTACCTCATGCCGAGACCCGGAAAAAAATTTCGATGCCCGGAAGTGGTTCGGAACCTCTGACGTCATCGCAACCCGATCATGTAAGTTTGGTAATGGGACAAGTTTCCCATTACGTCATGACTAAAAACCGGAAAAAATGTTTTATGTCAAAAAGACCTACACACATTTTGCGGGGCTTCTTGCATCTTTATTTCTCTTTGCGCATATACATATCATATACCAAAATGATGGCACTTTTATTCTCTTTCCATCGATATATCTTGCTTTATAGCGCGCCACTTGGTTAGTAAAATATCAAGCGCAAAAGCTTTTTTTTTGCGGCCTTCATAGTACAATTATTTGCAACTGCGCATATACAAATTATACACCAAATTGAAGACAATTTTATTCTCTTTCCATCGATATATCATGTTTTATAGCGCGCCAATTTGTTATTGAAATATCATGCACGAAAGTCGAAAACTTTTAAATATTTTTAGTACAATTATTTGCAACTGCGCATATACAAATTATACACCAAATTGAAGACAATTTTATTCTCTTTCCATCGATATATCATGTGGTAGAGCGCGCCACTTGGTTAGTGAAATATCGAGCGCGAAAGAACACATTTTGTTTGCTTTTGCGGCTTTTTGCGGCCTTTATAGTGCAATTATTTGCAACTGCGCATATACAAATTATACACCAAATTGAAGACAATTTTATTCTCTTTCCATCGATATATCATGTGGTAGAGCGCGCCACTTGGTTAGTGAAATATCGAGCGTGAAACAACACATTTTGTCTGCTTTTGCGGCCTTTTGCGGCCTTTTGTGGCCTTTATAGTGCAATTATTTGAAACTGCGCATATGCAAATTATACACCAAATTGAAGACAATTTTATTCTCTTTCCATCGATATATCATGTGGTAGAGCGCGCCACTTGGTTAGTGAAATATCAAGCGCGAAAGAACACATTTTGTCTGCTTTTGCGGCCTTTTACGGCCTTTATAGTACAATTATTTGCAACTGCGCATATACAAATTATACACCAAATTGAAGACAATTTTATTCTCTTTCCATCGATATATCATGTGGTAGAGCGCGCCACTTGGTTAGTGAAATATCAAGCGCGAAAGAACACATTTTGGCTGTTTTTGCGGCCTTTTGCGGCATTTTGCGGCCTTTATAGTGCAATTATTTGAAACTGCGCATATGCAAATTATACACCAAATTGAAGACAATTTTATTCTCTTTCCATCGATATATCATGTGGTAGAGCGCGCCACTTGGTTAGTGAAATATCAAGCGCGAAAGAACACATTTTGAAATATTTTTTAGTACAATTATTTGAAAACTGCGCATATACAAATTATACACCAAATTGAAGACAATTTTATTCTCTTTCCATCGATATATCATGTGGTAGAGCGCGCCACTTGGTTAGTGAAATATCAAGCGCGAAAGAACACATTTTGTCTGCTTTTGCGGCCTTTTACGGCCTTTATAGTACAATTATTTGCAACTGCGCATATACAAATTATACACCAAATTGAAGACAATTTTATTCTCTTTCCATCGATATATCATGTGTTAGAGCGCGCCACTTGGTTAGTGAAATATCAAGCGCGAAAGAACACATTTTGTCTGCTTTTTGTCAACAATTCAACAGAGAAAATACATGTTTTCACGGGGCTCGCTGTCTGCGCCAGTTAAACCAATTTTCATAAAACAACGGCGTTTAGCGAGGCGCGGAAAATAATTACGAGCAATCCGGGAGCCGCCAAAACTGCTTGCAGTAAATTTTTGCCTTCTCGTGAAAGTTAGAGTCCGGACTCCGGATTTCGCCTAGAGGGCTTGCGCGCCAGTTTATATTTGGCACGGAAATATACCGCTCCCCGCATCGTAAGGGTTAAGCTTTTATGTTCGTTACCTCGAACATGACATGGAAAAGCATTACTCCATTGCATGGAAATGCATCCAGTAGGTTAGATCACCTACGTAACATTTTCTGTAAAAACTTATGTATTTTTTACCTTTGCTTACGTCAAATATTCATGTTACAATGTTATATTTGGGATCACACTATCTTGAATAGTACATATTCTTTTGGGATTCGAACCCACACCATCAGAGTCAGTCAACACAGCCAGCACTGACCATAACAACAGCTAACCAACTAGCCCGTTTCGCCATCCATGGTCAAATATTCATATTCTGGTTAAAAAGGTAAAGAATAATCACGTCATTACATTAGATTAGTTCATTAACGTACCATGTTCTTATTTTTCCACAGTATAATTCCCTAGGTTTATCATGATTTAACGAACAAACGTTTTTTATTCAAAACTCGGAATTGTTAATTGTCAAATGAAAATGCTGCATAAATTACATTTAGAGGGATGTTAATGGGTAAATGATAACTTACACTATTACTAATGAATGATATAGTTTATCACTTGCTGGGACATATGTCAACAACTCTGATTTCATCACAAAGGCGTAGACCTATAGAAGATTAATGATATCATAGTTCATGTAACAATGCCTTAGTGTGTCACTTGCTGAAGATTTGACAGAGTTAATGTCTTATAAGCATCTCACACATACGTTGATGTTCTCGTAAACTTCGAATTGGCTTGCAAACGATAGAAGAATGATCAGGAAATGAAAATGTTGATTATTTAAAAAAGAAATCATTCACTTATTCTAGCAGCTTCTTGGTGAATCTCAAATGATTTTACAAATAGGTAATTAATAACGTCAAATGACATACTATTATAGCCAACCCATTATGACAGAACTATTCGAGGCAATTGGAGATATCCGAAATGTGCTACTAATGTAAACATTTAATTTAGGTTTAGATTTTCATTATTTCGTTAAAGACTTAAATGGTATTTGTTTATCTTTTACACTTCTAACATCACAAACTAATCATATATAATAAATTCCATTTTATTGAAATGAAACATACCTAAATTAACCACAATTAGCCGTGTTAGTTCGTATTTCTTATATAACTCCAATCCAATTCCCCTACATTTAACTGTAGTCATTTTTCAATACAGGTCTAGTTCCGGTTCCGCAGACATTCCAAGTTATCATCAAAGCACCACAAAAGAACCATTTATTTGCATGCAAATCCTTTTCTGAACACCCTTGTCATAATACTCATGTCCTAAAACTCTTAGGACATCAAAGAGGTATTGGCTTGGAGAATGTGTCTAAACATCAAAGACAGTATGCCAGCACAGAATCATCATTATTGATGACAGATAGTTTGCAAGATAAAGGCAGACAACAACACATAAGCTCGTCATGTTAAGGCGAATAAACCCTGAAGCTACATTCGATGCGGCGTAGAGTTTTAGGCTCAGAATAGGGAAATGAGAAGGCAATTGGATGCATCATTATGTTGTTATTATCACTACGAATCAAGGACAAGGAACATTGCATGTCATTTTGATGCAAAGTGAGACAACAAAAAATCTGATATTGATGGGAATACACCATGAAAACACTTCATGTGCATAAGGGTTTGAGGGTCTTAACATTGAAATGGGTTATCAATGGGTTTCATCATTATGCTGGGATTATCTCCATGCATCAAGGGCTCGCATCTTATCCTTATGAACCAAATCGTGACGTTCAAGGTAATACACAATGAAAATACTTCTTACGTGCATTAGGTTTTGAAAGTCTGAACATAAATATGGGTTAACAATGGGACACATCATTGAGCTGTTATCATTACTACGAATCAAAGGCTAGCAACCCCGAGCTCGCATGCCATCCTTATGAACCAAACGGACTCATATATAGGGGAATAAACCCTGAATATACCTCCAATGCAGCGTTATAGGTTTGAGGCCTTGAAGAGAGAAGTTGTATATCAATGGGATGCATCATTATGCTGTAATTATCACTACGAGTGAAAGGCAAGCATCATTACATGCAAAACGTATAACGAATTGGGGCAACACAACGTAAGCTCGTGATGTTGGGGGAATAAATCCTTCCCATGTGCATTGGGTCTGAGGCCTGAAATGGAACATTCGCCGTCGATGTAATTTAATGCATCATTTTGCTGCTATTATCACTACGAATCAAGAAAAGGAACCTCCAGCTTGCATCTTATCATTATGAACCAAATCGGTCAAAAACAACAGATCCTCATATAAAGGGGTATAAACTGAAACTACTTGCTATGAAACGTAGGGTCTGAAAATGAAACTGGGTTAACAATGTGACACATCATCACCTTACATCAAGGACATGCAACGTAACATGCCATATGTATAAGCCAATTCAGACAACAATACATAGGTTCTTGATGTTGATGGGAATAAACCCTGAAGAAACCTACAATGCAGCTTTATAGGGTTTGAGCCCTTGGAAACAGGTTAACGATATGACACATCATTATGCAGTTATCATCACCACGAATCCAAGACAAACAACACTACATGCCATATGTATAAGCCAATTCAGACAACAATACATAGGTTCATCTTGATGTGGATGGGAATATACCCTGCAGGTACCTCCAATACAGCGTTTTAGGGTTTGATCTCTTGGAAATGGGATATCAATGGGAATCATCATTATGCTTTTTGTATCAGTACGACTCAAGGGCAAGCAATATCGCATGCTATTATTATGAACTTTCCAAGCCCTGCCTGGAGAGACACAGCAGGCAGCTTATTTTATTCGTCCACAAATAACCACATGAAGTGGTAAGCACTATGGTTATGTTGTTGAAAGCCATCCATTTGATTCCTATACAGCCACATTTCATGCCCTTGGACGTTAGTTTGCCTTCTATAAATGGGATCAAAAGAGAAAAAGTATCAATTTGATGTCATGACAAGTAGCAAACATCAATGTTTGCTGATGTTATTTTTGTTGTTGATATACCTCAGCACTCTTTGTTCTTTTATTTGCAAGGAGTTTTGAAAGTAAAGTAAATAACATTCCATTTTGAGTTATATTTTAGTTTTGTTAAAATATCAAATTTTTTAATTAAAAAAAATATGGCGTCAAATAAAGCATATTCTTCTAACACTACATTTCAAATATTCCATGTGAAACAGAAATATGATCCCGAATTGTTTTAATGATCCATTATGTCTATCTATTCATTACTTTGTTAAGTCCAATTTTCAATTATCTCTACAACCCTTGCCTCAATAATCTTTTCTGATCGAGTTGTAATTTCTGACATAAAAGCCCGATTGATGTACCACATTAAATCACCCTCTATTTTGGTAACAAAGTAGCTGGTAAAACAATCCAGCAACTGCTTATTTAAAGGCCGAAATAAAGATAAATGAGGTTTGTTGGACAAGCTAAGAAATGAGAAATGACCCTCTTCCCTAGTCAAGAATAGCAATTATCGTGCTATAAGCAAGTGAAGGCTCACTAACAGTAATTACTTTTCATAAAAGTCACCTGAGCACCCACAGCACTGTAGCTCATCATGAGGCTAGCACATAATGGAAACACAAACACGCATCACTCTGACGACACCTGCAGTGGCACGCACGTTGCTATTGATTCCGTCAGCAACAGGGGCCTCTGGAATAGCCTGTCAGAAGCACAATTACCTCAAACATAGGCCTGTTGTACATTTCTGCAAATGAAGTGGCTCAGATTGGATTGACAACATACGTTGTCTGTTTGTAAACATTGATACAACAGGACCTTGTTTCAACGTTATGAGGACCTGAGTATTTTTGCGGTTAAAGATTGGGAAAATGTAAAACTATTTTGAAAATAGGAATTCATTATATTATTCAACACCATTCAACGCTTGGGTTTATCTGCTTTTTTTTCGCAGATTGAGATTCACAACAAATGTAACTGTTTTTTAACATTGACATGGAAGATTTACTTTCGTTTAAAGTTTAAATGCTACCTTGTATTTCCATGTAGAGTCATTTATAGATTGACAACATATATCACCTGTTTAAAAGTAGTCAAATATGGAGGATAAGTCAGGATATTTATCAACACTGTACTACGCTAAGATAAATATGAAAATATCTTGTCACAGACTAAGATAGAGTTCAGGTAAAAGTTTGTAATCATTGACATAGAATATTTACTTATAAGCAAAGTAATCATATCAATTCCTGCAAAAGACTTTTCTCTTTTTCAAATTGAGATTGACAACATTGCTAACTGTTCTTAGGTATGCAAATATGTTGTCGCAGATTGAAATAGACAACAAATGTCAAAGTTTGTAATCATTGGCATAGAAGATTTAATCATTAGCAACGTAATCCTGTCAATTGCTGCAAAAGACTTTTCTGTGTTTCAAATTGTGATTGGCAACGTTGCTAACTGTTGTAATTAGTGTAACTGAATGCATTACATTAAGAAAATGTTATGTTCTCTCTAACATATAAATACTGTTTGCAAACATTCCTACAGAAAGCATCATAATTTCGATACAGAGGACTACACAAGTTGACTCTAAACATTGATAGAGAAATGCATTTTCCTATAGCTCAGTTTATATATTAACATGTATCTCTACGTCTAATCTTGCTAACGTTATGCCAGAACCACCATAACATCCAGAAAGGTCCTACCGTATGAAGCTGCAAATGATCTGGTTTCTATCAAGAATGACAATAATCGTTGACTGTAAACATTAATACAGAAAGATGTATTTGTTTGCGGACATGCAACTCTGTAGCGAATCTAACGCGCTATTTGCAGAACATTGTGGCCTGACTATATTGCAAATAAATATATAAACGTACAGGAAAATCGATACTGTATTTAGTAGTCTGTATAGGTATTATTCTCCAAGCTTAAACCTAACCAAGATTGTTATATTCATTTTGAGTTCTATATGAAATTTATTCAGACAAATTTAGATCCTTTATTACTTCAGCTATACAGTAAAAAAATAGTATCTATGTTCAAATTTGGACACTGTTTTTAAAACGATAATTGATTTTCATGAATAAAAAGTAATGCAGGAAAAACATAGAAATGTGCTCAATAGAAAAAGAGCTCGAAGTTCAATTCAATCAAAAATACTTTAAGTATTCTGTTCCAACTTTTCATCGTCAAATCCTAAAAGGAATATAAAATATGACAAAATCCATATGGCTTACAATAACGCATGGATGACACTTTAATAAAATGAATCTTTTATCTCTGAGGTCGACCCCCAGCCCTCTAATCACGAGAACAGTGTGAAATATATCAATACATGGGCGAAATAATAACCATTAAGCCTGGCTTTAACGGCCGTGTTATGATTCTGGTAGCTGAGGCCCCCTGGTTCGTGTAGTACCACAGGGACCACATTCCTTCAGTGATTGGTGGACTGGAACTGACGGCGGATAATCATAACTGGAATAAAGTGATAAATTAATCATAAAGCCTGCAGGAGTAACAGTGACTAAAGGAGCGAAGCAATCGAGAGGACGACGGAATCACACTCACTGCTGTTTGAAGGATGATATTGTTTGCATATTAAGACGTATCATTTTGACTTACTTGCTTGGTTGGTAGTTAGGCAGTTAAGAGTGTTGACTCGATTCATGATATCAATTTTAGATTGAATCGTAGACTTTGAGTATCACTGCCTCACTAGATCTGAACTAGTATTATAATAATTACAATTTAACGTCTAGTATCCAATTTACAACTGCTCAATGACGGTACAATATGTACATTATTTCCCTGACGGAGTAGTACTTTCGGAGCTGCCCCGGCGCTGCACGAAGCCATGTACACCCGTTTTTCAGGTCTCCATTCATACAGCTGGGTGGACTGAGTGCAATGTGGATGAAGTGCCTTGCCCAATGACACACCACAGGTCACAAATGTTTGGTGTCTCCACCTAGATCTGAACCCGGGCCGTCGGAGTGAGAAGCCAGCATGCTAACCACTACACCACCGCGCTCCACCTTAATCATGTTGGGATGAGGGTAGACTTACATTTAGTCTAAGAAGTTCTTTTTTCCAATATTGAAAATATTTTTAATGTATTAAAACAAAATGGAGCTAAGAAGATGCTTTCACTTCAGCCTAAAGCTGAGTGATCTAGACTTGCTAGTCTTGGTTGGTCGTCAGTTGAATATTTTTGCTTTAGGGTATGGATGACAGACTAGGCAGAGGGTGTGTTTTTTGACTGACAGTTGCTTTGCCGTATTGAAGAATAACCCAATGTAAGACAGTTTAGAGTGTTAGGTTTATACAGGGTATCAAAGTTTGATTGTAACGGATATATTGCTTATCAGGATAGCAATGCATAGAGTCCTCGAATGGTGATGTTATTGTACGTATAGTTTGACTAAGAGCCTTGTTTAAAACTATTCGAGAAAGATCTTAACATAGGAAAGTTAGGTGTGTTAGCATGATACATGACATCGAATTCGGATTGAATACTGAGACTATCTTAAGCAGGACCTAACGAAATAGGAATGCATAATACCATTTTGGGGAGATGGTATATTGCTTATATAGCTATGTCATTAACCTACAGGCTTGTTTGAAGCTTCATATCGAAGTTCATGATATCATTAGACTTATATACAGAGGCTTTGAGACGTGTCTCAACCCGAAATCATCAATAGGTTGATCATTGTCTAAATTCTAGAAACATTCAGTCTTATCAGCTAGCGTCATTAAAGCAAGCCTTACAGCCAAATTGAAGTACACACATTTCTACACATGATCGCTAGAGTATTGGGGTTGGCATCTAAGAAAGGCCTTAACTGACACAGCAAAACATTGGTATTAGTCTGAGTCTGAGTCCAGAGTTAATCAGTTGCTAACCTTACAATTGCTTTGTCTGATATGACCAACACAGCAACCCTACCTAACGTGGATAATGTATGATAACTGATGTATAGGAGGCGTGCAGAATTGGTAAAGGAAGAAACATAAGTCTTTAAAGGACATCTTGTAGTGGAAGACAAAAAAACACTATTTCTGGAAAGAAACTTCAATATTTGTGGCAATTTATCAAATAGGATCATCCAGTGTATTAGAAGTCACCTAAGTCTATGAAAAGTCGTTTATTAATTATAATAACGTTCTTATCCAAAACAAATTTTTGGTCTCTAAGACAACATCAGTTTGATCAGGTCAAAAAGCAGTTTGGGCAATTAAAGACTCTGAGGACTTTCTGTCACAATATCTCTATTTCCGGTTTCTCTGTATCTTTTCCTGCCGACCCTACCTTCAACCTCAACTCTCTTTTGGATGGCAATGTCCACTATTTTCATTCCCAAGTTAATGTTGATCGAGCCTATGTACTACTTACCCGACTTTGTGGGCTAGATTTGGAGATGCCTGATTAGAGGCAATCAAAGTTAGTTGTGCAATTAGCGACGCTGTTCTTAAATCATCATTCTGGGTACTGAATCGTGGCAAAGGCATTTTGATATGAACCATCTTTGCCATTCGAGAAGGGTTGTCATTTGCTTTGGAAAATCAAATGGATTGTGGTGCATTTTTCCCGCCTGGGGAAACTGCCGGTAACGGATTTGGTCTTATTAGAACAGAGGTGGGTATCAACATTTTATGAATTGATCTACCTCTGTTGGGAGAAAATGAATAACTGAATTATGTATTCGCTGACAGGAGGTTAAATCCTATGCACTCCCTCAATTGTGTTAGAACGGAGATATTCGTAAGGCATTAGGTTACGTACAGTCAAGTTTAAAGCACATACAAGTTTCTGATATAACCTTTCTTTAAAAATACAATCCGTGGGAGAAAAATATGCCCTACTGCAGAGGGTACATTTCCAACCTAATCGAGTCATAAATATTGTTTTAAATGGTTCGTTTGTCTTATAAATGGTTCATGTTGACGTGAAAGTTTAGCTATCATCGACTTTTATCATGGTTAAAGATTGATTAGGCAAGTAAGATTAGGATCGTGCTGAACTTACACTCGGCTACCTGAAGCCTACACGTTACCGATGTGAATGACCGTATCATTTTTAAGGGAGATGTACAACACGCTGTTATCGGACAAGTGCTAACAGAAAAGGTTTTTGGATACTGAACTGAAACCTGCTAAGAACGCTTGGACGTTATTTGCAGTGATAGTATTTTCCCTTATCCGAACAGAGATTCCGTTTGTTATCTCGATTTTGGAGCATGCGCGAAACTTAACTAGTAAAATTATCGCTTTTTTCGCATTCGAGTGACAAAAGAACCGTTTTTTGTGACTATTTCTGCGGATGTCACATTTTAAATTCATTATGCCTGTTGTTTGATGTTTCTTTTTTTACGTCAGTATGTCTGATTACATACAACAAGGGGTATTTCTTCCAACATTAATCATTAATAGTACATGTTTATGTCATACAACACTTCGCCTTTTGAATTTGAAAGTATGCACATGCCACTAAATAAAGCCACAAGCTACTGAAGCTCCCTGTTTATTTATGAATGTTATCTTTAAATGTCATGTGACTTGATATCGAGACACACTTCACGTTAAGTTTGACGCATATTTGATTTATTCTTGGTATTCTCTAACAAATATGTGTACGTTAAGATAATTAAAATGCATGGATATTCATCATAAAATCATCCCAAAATACTAAATTGTATACGTACAACCAAACATCTTCGTCAATAATTCTCTCCCGAAATGGCAACTTTGGTGCCTTCATTTCTAGTATACACAAATCACGGCAGACCTAGAATTGTGCAACAATTCTGTTGCAACCAATTAGACTTTATATAGAAAAATCAGTCTACAAGGATGTATAATTCAGATCAACGCAATGATTCGCCTCAGTTGAAATAAAATTTGAATTCAAAACACCAAAATGTTTATATATTTAACGTTGGCAATATTTTGATAGTAGTATATGCACGCACAAGTTTCTTGAAAGTGGATAATGTATGAACAATCTAGAAATATATCAATTGAAACTTTTCTAAGAATAAGACAATGTTTCGAAGCCTTTTCGTGTTAAAAAACTAAGTTTTGTATGATTTATGGGATATTGTCCACCTAGTATATCGATGCATTGGCTTTTGAAAGCGTGAGGATACCTGAATTATTCGATTGTCGCCCTAACATGAGAAGATGATTTTGTTAAGTGAAAACCTTCACAAAACGTCACATCTCAATTAAAAATAACAAGGAGTCGAACAAAATCGCAAACGTTTAAATCATATACGATATAATCGTCTTAGAATAGAGGTAAATGACATCAGAGAACGTGCTTATGACACAGACAGATCTACATTAATATTTGAACACTAACAGTGACGTCATTGTCATCTCGAACGTACAGAGACTCATTTGTAATATTGACTTATACGTCACTCGTCTTCCTTCTCAACTACGTCAAACATTAAAGAAAAAGTATCAAATATCCTGAAGATTTAGTTTTATGTCTTTGCACCAGTATTTATATCATAACGCTCGTCATGTAAATACACGTAAATGTTTTTTCTCGCAATTCCTGTTATCTTATTCTGACTGTGAGAAAATGCACTGTGTTGTAAACATATCACTTGCAACGTTTGTGTTGTTTACATAAGCAATTAATGCTTATCATCCCGGGTTGCAGTTACATGTGACCTTATGAATGCCGCATTTAATCTAAAAAATGTATAGATAACGTAGAATTTAAATTGAAATAATTTACCCAAATTGTTTTTCCCACATCATAAAACGCGTTGCCTTGAAACAGTAACAATATACTTTACGTTGGTTTGACGTTAGGATGAATCAAGTGACGTATTTAAAAAAAATATAACCCAAAAGAATACATTATCCGCATGAGTCCCTATGTTTATCACTCTCAAGTTCAAATGTTACGCATAACTTTTCTGTAAAATTTAAACAGGTCTGAAAGTCGATTCGACGTGGAGATTTAGTGTCATTGTGTGGTAATACCGATTGCTTACCTGAGAGAGTTTAGATTACTGTTTAGTTGTTCCAAACTATACAACCGATCGTAAGTATCAATTTCAGTGCAAAATGTTGCAGGTTATTTGCATAGATAAGCAATAAAGGTACATGCATCAGATATTACACCGTCAAATGTGATTAGAAACAATCAACTCGCATGATTTAAAAGGGAATATACTAATTATGATTTACGGTTAATTTTCCTCATTAATTGCACTAACATCAGCCGCAATCCAATTAAATCAGAATAATGAACAGTACAAATAACATGGAAAGGGTAATTTTCTGCATTAAATCAACTGACTTGAACCATCAGCTGCAATCAAAATATCTGATTAAACCACAAGAACGAACTACATAAATTATGTAAAGGTTTAGTTTATGCATTTTGTACACTAACTGTGGCAGTGAGACAATCCATTTAAAACATCTGTGGTAATTGAAAGGAATTTAAGGAATATTGTTGTTAGGGTCACTCCCTGCATCTTGTTGGCAAGGAGACCAAAGTGACAAGGAAGCATTGGATATATGGAATATCTCTTTGAGAATGGCAATCAGTTACTTTACCATTGGGTGCAAATATACGCAAGTTAACTTTTGATGTCATATCTAAAACAATGTAAAACAAATATTTGTCATAATGTGGTGGCAAGTGGTCATGTGCAATGCTCAGTCGACCAATATCAGTATAGTTCAGCAACAACGGGCTCGGCTAGCTGGATGAGTGGTTACCCGCATATACAACATATTTGAAGGGTTGTGTCACTGCCTCACATTGGGACACAAGTTGAGATACTTGTGGTGTCACCTTTTGCAGGAGACTTTATTCAAAATGAGCCTATGTTAACCCATCAGGAAATGGGTACCTGGTAAAGAGTTGTGTTGGTGGTGACCTTTTAGCAACCAAAACAGTCAGCTTGGGTTAGACCAAGGTAATAGTGTTAAGAGCGGCTCGAGCAAGCACAAGTGAATCGAAATGTGCGCCTAATAAATATCCAATATTATGATTAATTTTAATAGACATTTTTCGAAAAAAGTTTCCCTTTCAACGACGCATTGCGACATTGCACTCTTGACGTAAAGCTTTAACAAATGGCCTGCTGTGTCGCGATAAATAATAGTATACAACTCTTTACTTACATGACTTTGCAGTTAAACCATAATATGACATAAGAGAGCGTCAACCTCAAACATTTGTCAGAAGATAAGGTACATGTATATTTAGCGCTGTTCCGGTCCTTACTGTTTTTTTGTCTCAAATTCACACTAACCGTGTGCATTCTTTACAGTATGTTAATTTAATATTCTGGAATTCATGTGTCTTTCATGAAGACCTTGCTGACAAGTGGGTACGGTATACACCCAAAAAGCGTCCTCAAAATGTCTATCCAAGTTCAAGAATGCTTTCAATGGTTATTCAGCCCTTGGTACATATGTTAAAGGGTATCTCATCATTGTTTTACACATGCATATATACTAAGCTTTATAAAACCGTACCATATTGTACTCTACAATAAAAGCTCTGACAATAATCAAGGTTTTTCAGAAATAATGAACAGGTTATTATACAGGATAATTAGCGAATCGTAGAAAAAATATATTTAAAATTCAAATTATGTTATTTTGACAAAAGTATTGAAACTATAGGAGGGAATTGTAAATGTCACTGCATTTATGAGGACATTTCTATATATTATTTAAAGAGTTACCATTTGTGAACAGTTGATATAGATAGATATATATTTAGAAGCTTAATATAGCAGAAATTTGGATTCATTCCAATTGATACCGTCCAAATCAAATATTAAATTTAGACATTTTACTCAGTCAGATATTGCAAAATCTTTGAAAACACGAAAAGTAGTATGCCAAACTACATGTACAAATGTCCAAGCTTTGAAGATCCACCGCCCATTTAACACTATTCCAAGTACAGTCGCAGACGCCATAAGGTGAATAACCTCCTGCTGTGATGCCATGTCAAACTGTATTTTGCATATCGATCCTACCTTAAGACTTACTACCTATTAGCAACAACGTATCGCCAAACAAATTCTCCGTAATAGCCCCATATATCAAATTTTCAAGAAAGCCTTGGGACCCTGCGATCGCAAATGTGGATATATATTTTAACTGCAAAGTGACATGACTTTTGTATTGGAAATTCATGTACAATTACACAGTTGTAATTATGGCAATGAATTAATTTTCTACTGTTTATAATTAATACCAATACCTATCGGCACAAGTTTTCATCAATTTACTGAATGTGAAACAACGCTAAAAAGGTCATTATTTCTTTTCGTATAGTTGACATTTGAAATAATTGCCGTGCTAGAAATATAGCACATTTAAATATTTAAGTTAAAAGCTAGATATCATATACAGATTGTCCAAATAAAAGTGCATAACATTATCAGATCAATAAAATTCTTCAATATGTCACGAAAAAGCAGAACATGGCACAGAACTTCCCTTTCAAAAGTACCGTCACCATATTTCAAAAAATGGTGATCCATAATAACTACTTTCTCCACTTCACCAAATATAAATGTAATCATAAACGTTACGTAACGTTTGAGAGATCCATTACATTACAAGGCACCTGTTCCAATGATACAAATAAGAATTGGTAAAAAGGTCAAAGGTTAAAGGTCACTCACCTGATGAGGTCAAGAAAGGTGTCAACTGAATTGACTTTGGCCGCTGCTCCGTAACGTTTGAGTTGGTCTCGGTTTGCACCGCCTCCGGGTCTTATTGTAGTCGCCATAATGATACCCAAGATTACGGAAAGTACGGTAGTGGTGGCAAAGTATGCAATGGTACGAAGTCCCATTTTGCCGCATGTTTTGGCGTCCAATCCTGCAATTCCGGCAATCAAACTGGAGATGATAAGAGGCAAAATCAACATTCTCAACATTCGCATTAAAATTTCTCCGGGGAACATCAAATACATAATTTCCCTTTTGGAGAAGTCCGGGCGGACACGCCGAACTGCAAAGCCTATTCCAACTCCGAGAAGCACCGAAAATAATAGTAAAATTAAAAGTAAATTTTCTTTCGATCCTTTCAGGCATCTTAAACCACATCTTTTAGCAGTTCCTAAAAGTCCTGTGCGTTCATCCGCAGGGGGATTCAGGGAAACGTGTGTGTTGACTTTAGCGGAATCTTCGGGTGAATCCATAATGTCGTCTGGTCAGAGAAAGTTTCCAAGCAAACGACAACGTGAGAGCGTGCACAAGAGCAACAAAAGCAGACGACGACTGGACGAGCGTGTGGGGTAGCTCCACGTAAACGCAGGCAATATGACACCGAATCCCAACCTACGAGCGTGGAACCAAGCCCGAGCCACCAAGCAGATATTTCCCGCGCTCCGCTATTCCAGCGATGGGCCCTCCGTGGAAAAAGCATGTAGAAACTGATGAACGCGATGGAGTGACGTCAAAAAGGTCAAAGGTTATACAGAGTTGTAGTTTTCAAGCTTTGTAGCTGCTGTTGATATTATTTGCTGTCATGCAAGCTTTGTTCTCGGAAATGTGCTTTGAATATGATCAGTGAAATGTTAATGTTGTCGCTGGATAAATTGATCGATCGCAATGGATATTCAAGAATTATTTTCTTCCGCGACAACAACACACGTCTGGTTAATGGCTTCTTATTAATTGACTTTCATCAAATCATATACTTACGATGTAGCGTGTGTTGTGGAGTAAAAGGTACTAAAACAAACATGAGAGATTATGGTTTTGCCAATGCAGAAATTGATATCACAAATTGATTAAAATTTAACAAGGTTGAAACTGGTTTTGGTATTCGGTTCTGTTCTGGAAGGCAAACGAAATAGAAGACTCCCTGTTAATTCAGCCTCAGACAAGTTAATATAAAGGGCACATTGGAAATAAGAATTTACGGGCTGATCTTATCACCGTTATGAATGCGACAATATTGCTTTGAGGTTTATTGAAATGTGAGAGCACCTTGTGAAAGTGGGCTATTTTCTTGGGGGCCCGTTGGGCAAGTCAAGTAGAAATATGCCTTGTTACAAATGGAAAATGAAATCCAGCTCTGCCAATATTGAGGTGTCGAATCTACGATTCGTGAACAATAAGTCCTCAAATCACTTGGAGCCATCCCGCTCGGCTATCAGTGACGACAAAGCCAACAGTTTAGAATGCTTCTGAGGATGGGAATTCGTTCGATAAATTCTTTGTACAGCTCACGGCTTATCCTGGCGACTCCCTCTCTGCCTATTGTAGGCAGGACGGTTCTAACGGAATAGGAGTTGTTCCTAACAAATTCACTATTCCCGTCAAGCGCATGCTCAGCAAACGATTGAACAATGTGCAGAACAGTTGATGGCTTGGACTTAATGACTTGTGACAATGAAGAGAAACCAAACTCATAATTGTCCACGAATCTCGACCGTTCGTTCCATTTGAGATCACAATGTTCAAGTAGTTAATACTGCGCTTTTTTATCTGAAAGTGTGTCATTTTCTGTAAACCGTTTTCAGATGAAATATTTGTGCCATGTCGATTGAAAGTCATTTTTTAATTCAATAATACTACAAATATTAAAATTTTGAAAATTACTATACTAGACTTTGTACCACAGGTATTCTGTAAAAATATCCTTTTTCAAATTCCTCAAATTGATGTTATTGTTAAACTAAGATCATTTATTTTTTCCAAAAAAACAACTTCACATAAAGATAAAAATGGAAATTAGGAAATAGCATTAACACAGTCAAAGAGACCAAACAGTCGAGTTGGTAAGCAGTTGACACGATAATTGTTTTATTATTAAGAAAAATACGGGGTTCGAATCCAGTAATACCAAATTCAGAAATTAATCCCGACCATTTCAGAACGTGTTACATTGTTCACTTAGTAATTGACATATATTTCGAAACGGACAATATTTCCATCTTTAAGACGATTACTCCAACACGTGCAAGAGATTATCTAAAATCGTTGCATTTCGTTCAAAATTCCATTAATATTGATCCCTGAAATATGACACCGTATATTTCAACAGTGATATTCACATTTACCTTCTATATCTATCAATGACAGTGGAAAGTTTGATTGACACTCGTCTAGTATCCTGTCGCAGTTTGCAAATAAAACCACGATTAATCGATGATTTCTATAGCTGAGCGTCCATCCTGTTAATCTGAACAAGGATTCGATGTAGTATCATACTGTAAACATGCCCGGCCATTCATCGTATAACGATCGACATCGAAAGCACGCTCAGCTAAGCAAGGGGACAAAACACATTTATTTAATGCAGTCTCCACGTACTGTCACATGATATGTTCACTGAATCAAAACGGTTGCAGCCGAGTAGGTAGTTCAGTGCAAACAAATAGATCATATGAAGAGTTCATTTTCGATCTGAAGTTTGCGATTATCAGTTGGAATTTGATTTTTTAATCGATCTTTGATTTTAAGCTGAAATTTTACCTTGGCAAGAGCAGTTATATAACCAATGCCTCCTTTGGTCTGGTATATTAAAGGCATACATGAACACTTTCTTAAGTGAATTTAATCATTTGAACAATGTAAGAAAACATATTTATTATTATGCACAATGTTATTAATAATGAACATTGGTCACAGTACAACTTGTATAGGATGGAACGTACGTAATTCTATACCTTAAATTTCGTTTTACAAAACGTTTGTACCTTAATGTGTTGAACTGTACTTATCCCGTATCCTGGTATGGTACGTTTGTATTTGTAAAGTTTTATATACTTCTTTGAGGGGCAATTTAAAAGTTGGAATGATGAAAATGAAGAAACATGTATGGATGACAGCATGGCATGAATAAAGAAGTTGTCATCCATATGCTTCCTCATTGTTATATATATTGTTACTGTTAAATATATGCTTCCACGTTAAAGGGGCAGTACCACGTACTTAAGGTAAATAAATGGATGTCACGAATACGAAACTATAATTAACCAAAAGAGAGACAATGTTGTTTTAACAAAAGTAGTAGTACGAGGCTGCACCATTTTTAGATTGGTTACACGGTCTGTACTAGTTTGAAGCTGACATTACGACAACATGTTTTAATTGAAAGGTAAAAGAGGTTAAGGCATTTAGAAGTTTTTAAGATGATTGGAAAAAATTGTAAATCCATAGAACATGCTCTTTACCATTCTCTCCCAACAGGGGTAGATCGATATCAAGTCATGAACTGTAGATCTAGCCTCTGTTCCAATTTGCCGAGTTTGTGGGCTAGAATGGGAGATGCAATCAAAGATAGGTGCAATCAGTGACGCTGTCTTAAAATCACCATTTTAGCGACTTAATCATGGTAAGGTATTGTGATATGAACCATACTTTCCACGCGAGAAGTGTTTCCATTTGCTTTTAAATTTCAAATGGATCATGATGCAATTTCTTCCACCAGAGGAAACTGCCGGAAACCACGGATTTGGTCTAATTCGAACAGAGGTTGAATAAACATTTATGACTTATTCCACCTCTGTGGGGAAAGATGGCCCTCAAGGTAGGTATACATCCCAGATGTGTCTTTCGTTTTGAAGTGAGTGAGTGAGTTATTGTTTTACGCCGCTTGGGCATTCCCTTTTTGGATCTCAATATCCGCGTGTAACAGAGGTGAAATATCGCCGACAGTACGCTAAAACCTTCTCACTCCCACTCAGGTTAGATAACGTCCAAAATAACATGTACAACTTTAACTTCTAATGTAATAATCTACCAGAGTTAATAAATCATAAGTTTGCTTTGAGATACCTACATTATTAGATATTCTCGTCATATTTCATAGTGATAGATTTCCAAGACACATTTGATAATGGATCTGAAGTCTTATAAGTTAATCGATAAATTAACTGATACCTAAAAACTATTTAAACCTTATAATGCATTATTGAATATAATTGATTTTTCGAAACAGGAAGAAATACTTGAAATGTAAGACGCATTTAAGTTATCAAATCATCAAAGTTTACGAGATCATCATGGATTTAGCAAGAATGAATCGTTAATTTGCACGAGTTTATATAATGTGACACACATTCGATTGAAAAGATTCTAATAAAACCGTTTTGTTCAAAAGGTTAAAGTCAGCATAACTATTTAGCGAGAAGCAGTTTTATCTTTCACAGACTGTATATATATTAGGGTATCGTACGAAATCACAATTTGTTAAACTTTTATTTGCTTTAAATAGCATTTATCTTACAAATGACATAATTTTGTTTCTCTTGATGAATATGCTTTCGTTTCGTTTGACATGAACACTGGTTGTGATATTTAACTGAATGATAAATGGCGAGAAACATGTTTTGAGCAGTAATGTTACAGGAAAACGTTTATAATACAACAAAAACAATCTCAAACAAACTTAGAGGATATAGCATGTTGCCACTCAGATTAATTGCGACAGCCAGTCTGAAACGTAAAATACTGCACTTGGCACTCGGCTAATCAATAAAGCTCCCGGACCAAATGGACGGAGGGAACAAACTAGTACATCACCGAGACTCTGGATAATGGTTTCGTCATGGACCAGTACACGCCGGAAATATTCTTCCGCTCATGTTCGCAAAAATGACAATTCTATTCATCTACAGCTGACAGTGTCCGATTGATTTTCAGCTCATCAGGCCTGTAGGCTTATGGCAATGCATGGTGTCCGGCGTCCGTCCGTCCGTTCATTCGTCCGTCCCTTCGTAAACTTTCGTATCTTCGACTTCTTCTCCAGAAGCATAAGGCCTAGAAAGCTGAAACTATGTGGATAGACTCATTTATTTGTGAGGATTATTACTAAATTTTGTAGCTTTGGTGGCCATATGGGCCCTAATAAGGGCCACAGGAGCCACACCCTTAAAACCTATTTTCGTCTTCTTCTCCGTAAGCATACGGTCTAGAAAACTGAAACTTTGGGCTTTAAAGCTGAAACTATATGTACAGACTCCGTGACTAGTGGGGATTATAATTTGCAGCTTTTGTGGCCCTTTAAATCTATATTCATCTTCTCCAGAAGCATAAGGCCTGGAAAGCTGAAACTTTGTGTACAGACTCCTTGACAAGTGAGGATAATAATTTATTCTTCTGGCCCTTAATAAGCGCTACAGAGGCCACGCCCTAAAAACCTATTTCCATCTTCTTCTTCTCAAGGTCTAGAAAGCTAGAAAGGTCTGATGAGCTACAGAGCCAATGGCTATATGTTTTCAGCTATAGTGTTTTGTTCTGTGAAGACACGTCAATTCATTTAATATATGCAACCGTATATATGTCGTTTACAACAATAAAGAAAGACTCTTAAACCAAATCATTCACAAATTTAATGAAAATCCTATTGTATGAAAATAAGTTTAGTATTCTTTTTATTATCATTTTCGCACAGAGGCAGCTCAAGTCATCTTGATACAACCTCTGTTTTTATAAGCCCAGTTTATGGCTAGAAGGAGAAGCCCGATTGGATGCGACGCTGTTCAAAAAGATTATTTTAGCTAAACTGAATCAAGTCAGATGCGACCACCCTTTCCATGCCAGAAGTGTTTTCAAAAGCTGATTATCTTTTAGAAAATTGATTTTGGTACAATTTATGTAATTGATGACAATCATATTTGTGGTGTCTAATATCAGAGGTTCATGTAAGTTCTTAAATCACAGCAACCTCAATAGCAGAGCAGTTTGTGATATGAAGGGTGGTACATTCTCCGTTGAATCAGTCTACATCCTGTGACCCTTGAGCTGACACCAATAATTTCCTCCCTAGTCTGTTATCAAGGCCTTAAAGAAAGAAATTAAATAAACCTTCTTGAGTCTAGAAATGTTGGCAAGTCTAGATGCCTCAGCTTAAGAAACTTAAGCAATCTTCAGGTTTCATATATATTTTTTCTTTCAAAATAAATCAAAATAATCAAATAAGTCTTATTTCTATTTTTTTCAGGGACTATTTGTTTATCTATTTCCTCCCGAGTCAAATCTGTTAGAAGAATAGTCTTTTATTCCTTGAAATTAAGTTGTCACATCAGCGACGATATTTCCGATAGGTCAATACAATACACTTTTGAGAAGCGCGGATATTTTCACGAGTATACTAAACGGCGTCCTGTAACATAATGTCTTTATGTAACGAGTGAATGGTAAAGTGGTAAAGAAATTAACGGACATGACCATAGCGGCCTGCCCATCAACATTGTGACGTTATGATGAACAGTTATGACGTCATGTTAATCGGTCAGCACACGAAGATATTAAACAATGTGTGATAACTTTATAGATTTTCTAAACAGCGATATCTTCAACAATACAACACAATATATTTTATTCAAAATATAATGATATCCATGTCAAAAGCTAAAGAGGTTGTTTTTTTAAATGAGAAACATGGCACACATGTGACAGGTTAACGTGGACAAACTGACTTGTACAGTCTTATACAGGATGAGTCATCGACTGGGTTTTAGTGCCACATAAAGGAGTACAGGATGTTCGTGCTATTCTTAAATAATACAATTACCGAGTCTGAGCTCTGCGGTGATGAAGATTCTACAATTAGGTCAATGGTATTAACAATCAATCTTGCTTATATAAGAGTAATTAGGTGACTGTGCTAAAGGTTGTGGTATATGGGTGTCGATATTTTGGTTTACTGTGTAGATCATTCCAATGCTATTTAATGCTTCATGTTGTGGAAGCAAGTGATAACATCAAAATCATATTTTTTTCAAAAGGAATGAAAGAAATAAGCTGAGGATGAGTGTTTTGTTGTTCGAATTATCAATATGAGAATTAAAATCAAGAAATGTAGCCTGTCCTAAGAGTGTGAAAGGTCTTACTAATGTATGAGAAGGCATTTCAACAGATATCCTATCGTTATTGTCATTTCAATATTATTTTACATCGCTGACTGACTTCAGTCTGGTATGTATGTGCGCAACGCACAGTTTAATATCTCAACAGTAAAGGAACAATTCAAAGCTTGAATCAAAGGAGCTTATTTTAATAACTTGTTTCTAATGGCTAAGTTAAGAGTGTACTTTTTCAGCCAACGAAATGTCGCTATGTTATGAAATTGAAGCTAATATTTAAAACTCTTGGTTGGTTCTGTTGATATTGCTGGATATTGTCGGGTTTTATAGTCGGCGATATGAGGCTTTTGACCTGAAAACGATCAGGATATTAAAGAAACTCTGCTGATTCATATACGCTGAGCATGATATTACAGGATGGACAAGAATGAACTCAGTGACTCGAGGAAACTGTCGACTATGTAATTGTTCTGTTCTTCATGTACACAACATGGTTGTTTATTTTTAAATATTTGAAATGTGATAAATAAGATATAATATGCAAGATTTAATGATTTTGCTTGTCGCTTTTGGAAGAGAATGCTTTTAAAGGGGCAGTAGCACGTTTTTTGATAATTCTATATTTTAAATTTTTCACTGATAATTGTAAGTGAATGCTATATGTATTATTTTGACAGTGTCAAAAATCGGATTACACAAGCCAATCATCCATAGTCAGAGGACAAAGTATGAAGATTAACACAAAATCTATTGGCGGCCATTTTTTGTGAACACCTTTAATTCATTTTGTGTAAGAAAACGCAATCGCATGGCTAAACTTTACGTTATATATTTGAATTATTAGTGCTACAGTTATTTTAAATACATTGTCTTTCAATTAGAACCATTATTTTTCTTTTTCCTGACATTACCTTATACTCCCCCTAAAAACGTGCTACTGCCCCTTTAAGCTAACATTCTAGAATTAATTACATGTAGTGATATTTTCCGTTTAGTATTTACAGTCGTTTTGTATAAGTTATGCCCCTTTAAAGACATACTGTACACATATGGCATACAAATACCTGCTTTGTCTCTCTTTCTTACTTGTGTTCAGACGCACCGAACAAGGACGCTGTTCCCTTTCTGTCAAATAAACATCAAGTACTTTAAAAGCTTCTATATTTGTCTGAATTTTGGAGAAAATGCCAATCACAAGTAATTATTTGATAGTCTTTGACGTCATTGCCCGGTTTAGAGTAACCAGTTACATGTATGTCTGCAAACTGTCGCTCTTGTTTAGCTAAATACATTGCTCTAAAATACGCAGTTTCTATGTCAAGCTGGAACACGTCAAAGGGGTAATAAAGATCGCAAACACATTTTTTTAGGAGCGTTTTTTTTATATTTTTAAGGTTTTTACTGATAATTGTACATTAATGCTAAATTTAATATTTTGTTAGTGTAAAAAATCTCACAACACAAACCCGTCATCCATAGTCAAACAATTTTTGCCACTGTCCCTGTAAAGGCAATAGAAACTGCTACCTTCTAAAATAAAATCTTTCATAAGGCCTAGAAAGAAGGAATTTGTTTCTGATTTCCGCCCGCGTCAGTTTCAAACCACCGCAGCAAGCCTTTTTTTCAAGATGTTGACAAGGGAGAAATAAAAATGTTGTCGCGTGGCCCAGAAAACACATTGAAACGCAGGTTCTTGAAATGTTACTCGTTTCTGTTTATTCAAAGGTTAAATTTATTTATTTTCTTTTCATGTTCAATAATTACAAAAATTGGAAATAAAAACAATATCCGCGTCATCGCATCATTTTTGTCTGAATGTAAAAACCAGACACATTTTTTTGGGGGGGGCCTCATGGTTAAGTAAAATAATTCTTTAAATTTTAACTTCAACTGTAGGTTATCGCACTCCCATTTCCCTTCTGCAATCAGATATATTTTCCTCTTTACAACTATGTTATTTAAAATTATGTGTAAATTGTTGTAGATATAAAATCAAAATTGTCTTCAAAACTCAAGCGAAAATCCTTGGTGTTATACATTATGATATTTCATTGTAATTCTTCTCAAGGTTTTTTCCAACATAATAATTTTTTATACGTAAAATTCCTTCCATAATCAGTTCACTGTATAGTGTGTCGTTTACTCCCATCTTAGTACATGTAGTTGAATATGGTTGTATCTATTGTTTATGAAAACGTTAAATAGTTTGAAATTCTTGGTAAAAATAACATTTTAGCATAAGCGAGACTTAACGATAATAGATATTAATTATTGCCAAATGTATTGTCGCAAAGGGGTCAAACTTCTCAAAACTCAAAAAGTATTTTAATAACTGAACTGCTGGCTATCATTTTGGTGGGAACATCTTTGCGATAGTGAAATGGATTCTGTTTCAAAACCGAACACTCTACGTTTGTTTTTCAACTTCTACTTTGAATATAAAACATGTTTTTGCAATTTGCAACATCTGTTTTGGTTTCGTGAGCTACACGTACCCTCTGACGTCACTGATAAGTAAAATACTCAACTCTGTTAACCTTTCACAAAATTGTTAAAAACACCACTATCCAACTCGCTTTCGCTCGATATATACCACACAATTAACTTGTTTAATAAAAGTATTGAATCGAATTTTGTTAATCTCTGTATTCATCCACATTGCACTCAGTCCACCCAGCTGTTAAACTGGGTACCTGAAAACGGAATGTACTGACCTACTCGTGATTAGTACTTAAAAGCAGCTGTGAAAGTACACTTCTTTTGGGGTAATAATGTAGCGCTTTAAACATGTCTTAGGACGTGGAAAAGGCGCAATATAGGTATGCACATTACACTACCTTTAACAGATTTTCAAAGCATTCTGTACAAGACATGACATTACAATCTGAATTTCTATCTGCAGCATTGACGATTAACGATTCTGCAGTAGCGATAGAGGATGGTATGTTTGGACAGTCATACGTGGTTTGTAATTTTCAACTGTAAACAGGCTCGGCAGATCAATAAGCAGATTACCGGTGCATGAAATCTCCACATAAAAACCTACGTGTCCAATTGGTCCTGATTGCTCTTCGCAATGAATAATTAATGCGGATTGCTGTAAAATTTCAGTGCCAATTGTTGCGAGAGTATTTCTCTCGGTGAATGGCAAGTAAATCTCTGCAACAAACCAAAGCACGAATCAATACAACCAGGTATAAATGCAGAAGTAATCCCTGCTGAATTTAATCAAATGATTTTACGAAACCACAAAAATACACAACAGCGAACATTTGAATTAAATGACCAAATATAATGTAGTGCATATGATATATGAGTGGAATATATATATCAATCATCTTGTGTTTTTGACTCGGGGCAGTTTACATATTATTTACCATTTTGTTTTACTAAATTTGAAAAATAGTTGATTTCGATTTCATAACAGTAGCAATGAAATTGCCAGTGACGTTTTCACTTACCAGGAGCAGTATTTGACCGTATACATTTATGCTTATTTGGATAATTTGACATTGTATGAACCGTGAGTTCACCGAACTGTTACTAAGTTCACAATGTAATCGCGAGCTCAGAGGAAAAAGTTTGTGGTGTTCTGTCTGTAATGGTAACATTGCTTATGCCTACATGTTTCCCTTCTCCAAATTACATCTGCATGCCTGAACTAATGTCTATCATAACTTACATGCCTATTGTAACAGCATTTCTGTGGACCTCCGGATAACCATTCTCACTTTTACAATTCATATCAAATACACATGCTATGTCTGTATTCATTATCTTATCCTGAGATAACAGCTGCTTTTACCACGTCTCTTAATGGTTTTGTGACGATAACCATGTCGTACTGTCCGCACACTTTGTAGAATAATGCTTCCACTCTCACTTGTTCAGTACCTGTCAAACGCAGTCTTTCATTGCTTGTGCCTAGTCATATTCCCCTTAAAGGAGCAGTAGCACGTTTTTTCAAAGTTTATATTTTAAACTTTTCACTGATAATTGAACTTCAATGCTAAAGGGATTATTTGATAGTGTCAAAAATCTCATTACACAAACCATTTATCCATAGTCAGATTCACATGAAGTCCATTTGCGGCCCTTTTTTGTTTGAACACCTTTAATTCATTTTGTGTAAGAAAAAGGGAATCGCATTATATTATATATTTGATTTATTACTGCTTCATTGAGTTTAAATACATTGCCTTCAATTGAAACCATTTATTTTTATTTTTATGACACACCCTTATTTTCCCCCTAAAAACGTGCATTTGTCCCTTTAATGTCTTTACATATGGTACACAATGTTGCAATACGTTCTGAGTTCAAACACTATTCATTTATTCTTTGTATGCATGTTCCAGGACAAGTTTTCTCAGTTAACACGGTTTATTATTGTTTTCGAAGTAAAACGCTTTCTCTTGAACTGTTTCCTTTTCTCTGAGAACATGTTTAAATGGTCGTATGACTAGTTGAAGTAAATGTTTTCCTTGAGTTTTTTCTTTCACAGGATTATGATTTCTGAAAGTAAGTTCCTCCCTTCCTTGAGAATATGTTTTATTGGATATCTGATTCATTGAAGTAAATGCTTTCTCTTTGTTTCTCAAGAACATGTTTCACTGTTTGCATGTTTCTTAGACTCTAAGACTTTCTCTGACTCTTTGTTTCTATAGTACGTTTAACTGTTTCGATGTTTCACATAAACCTATGCGCTCCCTGAGACTATTCTGTCTCTGACTTCATTCTCTCCTAGTGAGTTCTTTCTCCGAGTTGATGCTTTCCTTGTCTGCATTCTTCGTAAAAGAAACTTCTTTTTCTGAGTGAAATCCTTCCCCGAGTAGATGTTTTCCTTGTCTGCATTCTTCGTATATGAAACTACTTTCTCTAAGTGAGTTCCTTCTCCGAGTAGATGCTTTCCTTGTCTGCATTCTTCGTATATGAAACTACTTTCTCTAAGTGAGTTCCTTCTCCGAGTAGATGCTTTCCTTGTCTGCATTCTTCGTAAAAGAAACTACTTTCTCTAAGTGAGTTCCTTCTCCTAGTAGATGCTTTCTTTGTCTGCATTCTTCGTAAAAGAAACTACTTTCTCTAAGTGAGTTCCTTCCCCGAGTAGATGCTTTCTTTGTCTGCATTCTTCGTATATGAAACTACTTTCTCTAAGTGAGTTCCTTCTCCGAGTAGATGCTTTCCTTGTCTGCATTCTTCGTAAAAGAAAATACTTTCTCTAAGTGAGTTCCTTCCCCGAGTAGATGCTTTCTTTGTCTGCATTCTTCGTATATGAAACTACTTTCTCTAAGTGAGTTCCTTCCCCGAGTAGATGCTTTCTTTGTCTGCATTCTTCGTATATGAAACTACTTTCTCTAAGTGAGTTCCTTCTCCGAGTAGATGCTTTCCTTGTCTGCATTCTTCGTAAAAGAAACTACTTTCTCTAAGTGAGTTCCTTCTCCGAGTAGATGCTATCCTTGTCTGCATTCTTCGTAAAAGAAACTACTTTCTCTAAGTGAGTTCCTTCCCCGAGTAGATGCTTTCCTTGTCTGCATTCTTCGTAAAAGAAACTTTTTTTTCTGAGTGAGTTCCTTCTCCGAGTAGATGCTTTCCTTGTCTGCATTCTTCGTAAAAGAAACTACTTTCTCTAAGTGAGTTCCTTCTCCGAGTAGATGCTATCCTTGTCTGCATTCTTCGTAAAAGAAACTACTTTCTCTAAGTGAGTTCCTTCCCCGAGTAGATGCTTTCCTTGTCTGCATTCTTCGTAAAAGAACCTTTTTTTTCTGAGTGAGTTCCTTCCCCGAGAAGATGCTTTCTTTGTCTGCATTCTTCGTATATGAAACTACTTTCTCTAAGTGAGTTCTTTCTCCGAGTTGATGCTTTCCTTGTCTGCATTCTTCGTAAAAGAAACTACTTTCTCTAAGTGAGTTCCCTCCCCGAGTAGATGTTTTCCTTGTCTGCATTCTTCGTATATGAAACTACTTTCTTTGAGTGAGTTCCATCTCCGAGTAGATGCTATCCTTGTCTGCATTCTTCGTTAAAGAAACTTCTTTCTCTAAGTGAGTTCCTTCCCCGAGTAGATGCTTTCCTTGTCTGCATTCTTCGTATATGAAACTACTTTCTCTAAGTGAGTTCTTTCTCCGAGTTGATGCTTTCCTTGTCTGCATTCTTCGTAAAAGAAACTACTTTCTCTAAGTGAGTTCCTTCCCCGAGTAGATGTTTTCCTTGTCTGCATTCTTCGTATATGAAACTACTTTCTCTAAGTGAGTTCTTTCTCCGAGTAGATGTTTTCCTTGTCTGCATTCTTCGTATATGAAACTACTTTCTCTAAGTGAGTTCCTTCCCCGAGTAGATGTTTTCCTTGTCTGCATTCTTCGTATATGAAACTACTTTCTTTGAGTGAGTTCCTTCTCCGAGTAGATGCTATCCTTGTCTGCATTCTTCGTAAAAGAAACTACTTTCTCTAAGTGAGTTCCTTCCCCGAGTAGATGCTTTCCTTGTCTGCATTCTTCGTATATGAAACTACTTTCTCTAAGTGAGTTCTTTCTCCGAGTTGATGCTTTCCTTGTCTGCATTCTTCGTAAAAGAAACTACTTTCTCTAAGTGAGTTCCTTCCCCGAGTAGATGTTTTCCTTGTCTGCATTCTTCGTATATGAAACTACTTTCTCTTAGTGAGTTCTTTCTCCGAGTAGATGCTTTCCTTGTCTGCATTCTTCGTAAAAGAAACTACTTTCTCTAAGTGAGTTCCTTCCCCGAGTAGATGTTTTCCTTGTCTGCATTCTTCGTATATGAAACTACTTTCTCTAAGTGAGTTCCTTCTCCGAGTAGATGCTATCCTTGTCTGCATTCTTCGTAAACGAAACTTGTTTTTCTGAGTAAGTTCCCTCCCAGAGTAGATGTTTTCCTTGTCTGCATTCTTCGTAAAAGAAACTACTTTCTCTAAGTGAGTTCCTTCCCCGAGTAGATGCTTTCCTTGTCTGCATTCTTCGTATATGAAACTACTTTCTCTAAGTGAGTTCTTTCTCCGAGTTGATGCTTTCCTTGTCTGCATTCTTCGTATATGAAACTTCTTTCTCTGAGTGAGTTCCTTCCCCGAGTAGATGCTTTCCTTGTCTGCATTCTTCGTATATGAAACTTCTTTCTCTAAGTGAGTTCTTTCTCCGAGTAGATGCTTTCCTTGTCTGCATTCTCCGTATATGAAACTTCTTTCTCTAAGTGAGTTCCTTCTCCGAGTAGATGCTTTCCTTGTCTGCATTCTTCGTATATGAAACTTCTTTCTCTGAGTGAGTTCCTTCCCCGAGTCGATGCTTTCCTTGTCTGCATTCTTCGTATATGAAACTTCTGTCTATAAGTGAGTTCCTTCTCCGAGTAGATGCTTTCCTTGTCTGCATTCTTCGTATATGAAACTACTTTCTCTAAGTGAGTTTCTTCCCCGAGTAGATGCTTTCCTTGTCTGCATTCTTCGTATATGAAACTTCTTTCTCTGAGTGAGTTCCTTTCCCGAGTAGATGCTATCCTTGTCTGCATTCTTCGTAAAAGAAACTACTTTTTCTGAGTGAGTTCCTTCCCCGAGTAGATGCTATCCTTGTCTGCATTCTTCGTAAAAGAAACTACTTTTTCTGAGTGAGTTCCTTCCCCGAGTAGATGCTATCCTTGTCTGCATTCTTCGTAAAAGAAACTACTTTTTCTGAGTGAGTTCCTTCCCCGAGTAGATGCTATCCTTGTCTGCATTCTTCGTAAAAGAAACTACTTTTTCTGAGTGAGTTCCTTCCCCGAGTAGATGCTATCCTTGTCTGCATTCTTCGTAAAAGAAACTACTTTTTCTGAGTGAGTTCCTTCCCCGAGTAGATGTTTTCCTTGTCTGCATTCTTCGTATATGAAACTACTTTCTCTAAGTGAGTTCTTTCTCCGAGTAGATGTTTTCCTTGTCTGCATTCTTCGTATATGAAACTACTTTCTCTAAGTGAGTTCCTTCCCCGAGTAGATGTTTTCCTTGTCTGCATTCTTCGTATATGAAACTACTTTCTTTGAGTGAGTTCCTTCTCCGAGTAGATGCTATCCTTGTCTGCATTCTTCGTAAAAGAAACTACTTTCTCTAAGTGAGTTCCTTCCCCGAGTAGATGCTTTCCTTGTCTGCATTCTTCGTATATGAAACTACTTTCTCTAAGTGAGTTCTTTCTCCGAGTTGATGCTTTCCTTGTCTGCATTCTTCGTAAAAGAAACTACTTTCTCTAAGTGAGTTCCTTCCCCGAGTAGATGTTTTCCTTGTCTGCATTCTTCGTATATGAAACTACTTTCTCTTAGTGAGTTCTTTCTCCGAGTAGATGCTTTCCTTGTCTGCATTCTTCGTAAAAGAAACTACTTTCTCTAAGTGAGTTCCTTCCCCGAGTAGATGTTTTCCTTGTCTGCATTCTTCGTATATGAAACTACTTTCTCTAAGTGAGTTCCTTCTCCGAGTAGATGCTATCCTTGTCTGCATTCTTCGTAAACGAAACTTGTTTTTCTGAGTAAGTTCCCTCCCAGAGTAGATGTTTTCCTTGTCTGCATTCTTCGTAAAAGAAACTACTTTCTCTAAGTGAGTTCCTTCCCCGAGTAGATGCTTTCCTTGTCTGCATTCTTCGTATATGAAACTACTTTCTCTCAGTGAGTTCTTTCTCCGAGTTGATGCTTTCCTTGTCTGCATTCTTCGTATATGAAACTTCTTTCTCTGAGTGAGTTCCTTCCCCGAGTAGATGCTTTCCTTGTCTGCATTCTTCGTATATGAAACTTCTTTCTCTAAGTGAGTTCTTTCTCCGAGTTGATGCTTTCCTTGTCTGCATTCTTTGTATATGAAACTTCTTTCTCTGAGTGAGTTCCTTCCCCGAGTAGATGCTTTCCTTGTCTGCATTCTTCGTATATGAAACTTCTTTCTCTAAGTGAGTTCCTTCTCCGAGTAGATGCTTTCCTTGTCTGCATTCTTCGTATATGAAACTTCTTTCTCTGAGTGAGTTCCTTCCCCGAGTTGATGTTTTCCTTGTCTGCATTCTTCGTATATGAAACTTCTGTCTATAAGTGAGTTCCTTCTCCGAGTAGATGCTTTCCTTGTCTGCATTCTTCGTATATGAAACTACTTTCTCTAAGTGAGTTTCTTCCCCGAGTAGATGCTTTCCTTGTCTGCATTCTTCGTATATGAAACTTCTTTCTCTGAGTGAGTTCCTTTCCCGAGTAGATGCTATCCTTGTCTGCATTCTTCGTAAAAGAAACTACTTTTTCTGAGTGAGTTCCTTCCCCGAGTAGATGCTATCCTTGTCTGCATTCTTCGTAAAAGAAACTACTTTTTCTGAGTGAGTTCCTTCCCCGAGTAGATGCTATCCTTGTCTGCATTCTTCGTAAAAGAAACTACTTTTTCTGAGTGAGTTCCTTCCCCGAGTAGATGCTATCCTTGTCTGCATTCTTCGTAAAAGAAACTACTTTTTCTGAGTGAGTTCCTTCCCCGAGTAGATGCTATCCTTGTCTGCATTCTTCGTAAAAGAAACTACTTTTTCTGAGTGAGTTCCTTCCCCGAGTAGATGCTATCCTTGTCTGCATTCTTCGTAAAAGAAACTACTTTTTCTGAGTGAGTTCCTTCCCCGAGCAGATGTTATCCTTGTCTGCATTCTATGTATATGAAACTACTTTTTCTGAGTGAGTTCCTTCCCCGAGTAGATGCTATCCTTGTCTGCATTCTTCGTAAAAGAAACTACTTTCTCTGAGTGAGTTCCTTCCCCGAGTAGATGCTATCCTTGTCTGCATTCTTCGTAAAAGAAACTACTTTCTCTAAGTGAGTTCCTTCCCCGAGTAGATGCTATCCTTGTCTGCATTCTTCGTAAAAGAAACTACTTTCTCTAAGTGAGTTCCTTCCCCGAGTAGATGCTATCCTTGTCTGCATTCTTCGTAAAAGAAACTACTTTCTCTAAGTGAGTTCCTTCCTCGAGTAGATGCTTTCCTTGTCTGCATTCTTCGTATATGAAACTACTTTCTCTAAGTGAGTTCCTTCCCCGAGTAGATGTTTTCCTTGTCTGCATTCTTCGTATATGAAACTACTTTCTTTGAGTGAGTTCCTTCTCCGAGTAGATGCTATCCTTGTCTGCATTCTTCGTAAAAGAAACTACTTTCTCTAAGTGAGTTCCTTCCCCGAGTAGATGCTTTCCTTGTCTGCATTCTTCGTATATGAAACTACTTTCTCTGAGTGAGTTCTTTCTCCGAGTTGATGCTTTCCTTGTCTGCATTCTTCGTAAAAGAAACTACTTTCTCTAAGTGAGTTCCTTCCCCGAGTAGATGTTTTCCTTGTCTGCATTCTTCGTATATGAAACTACTTTCTCTTAGTGAGTTCTTTCTCCGAGTAGATGCTTTCCTTGTCTGCATTCTTCGTAAAAGAAACTACTTTCTCTAAGTGAGTTCCTTCCCCGAGTAGATGTTTTCCTTGTCTGCATTCTTCGTATATGAAACTACTTTCTCTAAGTGAGTTCCTTCTCCGAGTAGATGCTATCCTTGTCTGCATTCTTCGTAAACGAAACTTGTTTTTCTGAGTAAGTTCCCTCCCAGAGTAGATGTTTTCCTTGTCTGCATTCTTCGTAAAAGAAACTACTTTCTCTAAGTGAGTTCCTTCCCCGAGTAGATGCTTTCCTTGTCTGCATTCTTCGTATATGAAACTACTTTCTCTCAGTGAGTTCTTTCTCCGAGTTGATGCTTTCCTTGTCTGCATTCTTCGTATATGAAACTTCTTTCTCTGAGTGAGTTCCTTCCCCGAGTAGATGCTTTCCTTGTCTGCATTCTTCGCATATGAAACTTCTTTCTCTAAGTGAGTTCTTTCTCCGAGTTGATGCTTTCCTTGTCTGCATTCTTCGTATATGAAACTTCTTTCTCTGAGTGAGTTCCTTCCCCGAGTAGATGCTTTCCTTGTCTGCATTCTTCGTATATGAAACTTCTTTCTCTAAGTGAGTTCCTTCTCCGAGTAGATGCTTTCCTTGTCTGCATTCTTCGTATATGAAACTTCTTTCTCTGAGTGAGTTCCTTCCCCGAGTTGATGTTTTCCTTGTCTGCATTCTTCGTATATGAAACTTCTGTCTATAAGTGAGTTCCTTTTCCGAGTAGATGCTTTCCTTGTCTGCATTCTTCGTATATGAAACTACTTTCTCTAAGTGAGTTTCTTCCCCGAGTAGATGCTTTCCTTGTCTGCATTCTTCGTATATGAAATTTCTTTCTCTGAGTGAGTTCCTTTCCCGAGTAGATGCTATCCTTGTCTGCATTCTTCGTAAAAGAAACTACTTTTTCTGAGTGAGTTCCTTCCCCGAGTAGATGCTATCCTTGTCTGCATTCTTCGTAAAAGAAACTACTTTTTCTGAGTGAGTTCCTTCCCCGAGTAGATGCTATCCTTGTCTGCATTCTTCGTAAAAGAAACTACTTTTTCTGAGTGAGTTCCTTCCCCGAGTAGATGCTATCCTTGTCTGCATTCTTCGTAAAAGAAACTACTTTTTCTGAGTGAGTTCCTTCCCCGAGTAGATGCTATCCTTGTCTGCATTCTTCGTAAAAGAAACTACTTTTTCTGAGTGAGTTCCTTCCCCGAGTAGATGCTATCCTTGTCTGCATTCTTCGTATATGAAACTACTTTTTCTGAGTGAGTTCCTTCCCCGAGTAGATGCTATCCTTGTCTGCATTCTTCGTAAAAGAAACTACTTTCTCTGAGTGAGTTCCTTCCCCGAGTAGATGCTATCCTTGTCTGCATTCTTCGTAAAAGAAACTACTTTCTCTAAGTGAGTTCCTTCCCCGAGTAGATGCTATCCTTGTCTGCATTCTTCGTAAAAGAAACTACTTTCTCTAAGTGAGTTCCTTCCCCGAGTAGATGCTATCCTTGTCTGCATTCTTCGTAAAAGAAACTACTTTCTCTGAGTGAGTTCCTTCCCCGAGTAGATGCTATCCTTGTCTGCATTCTTCGTAAAAGAAACTACTTTCTCTAAGTGAGTTCCTTCCCCGAGTAGATGCTATCCTTGTCTGCATTCTTCGTAAAAGAAACTACTTTCTCTAAGTGAGTTCCTTCCCCGAGTAGATGCTATCCTTGTCTGCATTCTTCGTAAAAGAAACTACTTTCTCTAAGTGAGTTCCTTCCTCGAGTAGATGCTTTCCTTGTCTGCATTCTTCGTATATGAAACTACTTTTTCTGAGTGAGTTCCTTCCCCGAGTAGATGCTATCCTTGTCTGCATTCTTCGTAAAAGAAACTACTTTCTCTGAGTGAGTTCCTTCCCCGAGTAGATGCTATCCTTGTCTGCATTCTTCGTAAAAGAAACTACTTTCTCTAAGTGAGTTCCTTCCCCGAGTAGATGCTATCCTTGTCTGCATTCTTCGTAAAAGAAACTACTTTTTCTGAGTGAGTTCCTTCCCCGAGTAGATGCTATCCTTGTCTGCATTCTTCGTAAAAGAAACTACTTTTTCTGAGTGAGTTCCTTCCCCGAGTAGATGCTATCCTTGTCTGCATTCTTCGTAAAAGAAACTACTTTCTCTGAGTGAGTTCCTTCCCCGAGTAGATGCTATCCTTGTCTGCATTCTTCGTAAAAGAAACTACTTTCTCTAAGTGAGTTCCTTCCCCGAGTAGATGCTATCCTTGTCTGCATTCTTCGTAAAAGAAACTACTTTTTCTGAGTGAGTTCCTTCCCCGAGTAGATGCTATCCTTGTCTGCATTCTTCGTAAAAGAAACTACTTTTTCTGAGTGAGTTCCTTCCCCGAGTAGATGCTATCCTTGTCTGCATTCTTCGTAAAAGAAACTACTTTTTCTGAGTGAGTTCCTTCCCCGAGTAGATGCTATCCTTGTCTGCATTCTTCGTAAAAGACACTACTTTTTCTGAGTGAGTTCCTTCCCCGAGTAGATGCTATCCTTGTCTGCATTCTTCGTAAAAGAAACTACTTTTTCTGAGTGAGTTCCTTCCCCGAGTAGATGCTATCCTTGTCTGCATTCTTCGTATATGAAACTACTTTTTCTGAGTGAGTTCCTTCCCCGAGTAGATGCTATCCTTGTCTGCATTCTTCGTAAAAGAAACTACTTTCTCTGAGTGAGTTCCTTCCCCGAGTAGATGCTATCCTTGTCTGCATTCTTCGTAAAAGAAACTACTTTCTCTAAGTGAGTTCCTTCCCCGAGTAGATGCTATCCTTGTCTGCATTCTTCGTAAAAGAAACTACTTTTTCTGAGTGAGTTCCTTCCCCGAGTAGATGCTATCCTTGTCTGCATTCTTCGTAAAAGAAACTACTTTTTCTGAGTGAGTTCCTTCCCCGAGTAGATGCTATCCTTGTCTGCATTCTTCGTAAAAGACACTACTTTTTCTGAGTGAGTTCCTTCCCCGAGTAGATGCTATCCTTGTCTGCATTCTTCGTATATGAAACTATTTTCTCTAAGTGAGTTCCTTCCCCGAGTAGATGCTATCCTTGTCTGCATTCTTCGTATATGAAACTATTTTCTCTAAGTGAGTTCCTTCCTCGAGTAGATGCTTTCCTTGTCTGCATTCTTCGTATATGAAACTATTTTCTCTAAGTGAGTTCCTTCCCCGAGTAGATGCTATCCTTGTCTGCATTCTTCGTATATGAAACTATTTTCTCTAAGTGAGTTCCTTCCCCGAGTAGATGCTATCCTTGTCTGCATTCTTCGTATATGAAACTACTTTCTCTAAGTGAGTTCCTTCCTCGAGTAGATGCTTTCCTTGTCTGCATTCTTCGTATATGAAACTATTTTCTCTGAGTGAGTTACTTCCCCGAGTAGATCATTTCCTTGTCTGCATTCTTCGTAAAAAAACCTTCTTTTTCTAAGTGAGTTCCTTCTCCGAGTACATGCTCTCCTAGTCTGCATTCTTCGTGGAAGAAACTACTTTCTCTAAGTGAGTTCCTTCCCCGAGTAGATGCTATCCTTGTCTGCATTCTTCGTAAAAGAAACTACTTTTTCTGAGTGAGTTCCTTCCCCGAGTAGATGCTATCCTTGTCTGCATTCTTCGTAAAAGAAACTACTTTTTCTGAGTGAGTTCCTTCCCCGAGTAGATGCTATCCTTGTCTGCATTCTTCGTAAAAGAAACTACTTTCTCTGAGTGAGTTCCTTCCCCGAGTAGATGCTATCCTTGTCTGCATTCTTCGTAAAAGAAACTACTTTCTCTAAGTGAGTTCCTTCCCCGAGTAGATGCTATCCTTGTCTGCATTCTTCGTAAAAGAAACTACTTTCTCTAAGTGAGTTCCTTCCCCGAGTAGATGCTATCCTTGTCTGCATTCTTCGTAAAAGAAACTACTTTCTCTAAGTGAGTTCCTTCCTCGAGTAGATGCTTTCCTTGTCTGCATTCTTCGTATATGAAACTACTTTCTCTGAGTGAGTTTCTTCCCCGAGTAGATGCTTTCCTTGTCTGCATTCTTCGTAAAAGAAACTACTTTCTCTGAGTGAGTTCCTTCCCCGAGTAGATGCTATCCTTGTCTGCATTCTTCGTAAAAGAAACTACTTTCTCTAAGTGAGTTCCTTCCCCGAGTAGATGCTATCCTTGTCTGCATTCTTCGTAAAAGAAACTACTTTCTCTAAGTGAGTTCCTTCCCCGAGTAGATGCTTTCCTTGTCTGCATTCTTCGTAAAAGAAACTTCTTTCTCTATGTGAGTTCCTTCCCCGAGTTGATGCTTTCCTTGTCTGCATTCTTCGTATATTAAACTACTTTCTCTGAGTGAGTTCCTTCCCCGAGTAGATGCTTTCCTTGTCTGCATTCTTCGTAAAAGAAACTTCTTTCTCTATGTGAGTTCCTTCTCCGAGTACATGCTATCCTAGTCTGCATTCTTCGTGGAAGGAACTACTTTCTCTAAGTGAGTTTCTTCCCCAAATAATTGCTTTCCTGTCTGCATTCTTTATAGAAGCACGTGTGATTTCTCTGAGAGATCGTTCTCTTTGAACATACTCTCCTTGTCACTTTGCTACCCTAGAAGTACCGTTTCATGCTTTCCTTCAGTGAATGCTGCGTTCAGCTTCGTATCAGGAAGTCCGTGGATTGAATCCCGGCAGGGGCTCGGCAACTTTGTCTCCAGTAGAGAACTGTTCTACACGCAGTCAGGTTTGGGTGCAACGCAACGCTGAATTTCAGCGCAGTACCACCCATGGTTAGCTAGTTCCAGCCGTTGCTCGCAAGTTTCACCGCAATTAAAAGTCATGATGGTGTTGCGGGCATTCTCCCTGCAATAATACTAGGAGCCGCGATATAAGTGAAATACTCTTGAAAGCGGCAATAAACCCCATATCACCCCACCTCACCTCACCTGAGTAAATACTTAAAGATTTTTACCTTATTTTCTATATCTGTTAACATGCCTTCTCGTCTTGTTCTGCTCACATAATTTGTCTGGCATTAAACTCCCACATGGTATTCTTTATTTAGGACAAGCCTTATTAGAACGATTCTTGAAATATACGCTTTCCTTAAATACATACGCATTATCTATTCATTCATATTCTGATAAAAATATAAATCATAAATATTCCGATACCCCAAACTGCTATGCTTATGGCTTTATCTGTGCAATCATGATTTTTCTAAAACGCTACTACTGTATAACGTCGATTGCAGATGTTTGACTTTCGATTAATAATACTACACATCATTTTTGAATACCTCGGATTACTTCAATTACGTCCCGCTTATTCTTAGCTTGAATTTGGTTCTCCTTAGTAGTATTGCGTCCATTAGCATGGTTACAAACTCAATATACGCATCCAAACAATTGTTTTATTTAAAATGGAGTCATTGTATGTCCCACGTTCAAAAACAACTGTCATTATCTGTTTGATGATGTTTCTTCACAATCGTATATTATAATAATCATAATAATGAACACATATATACACATCGAAACAAGTTAAGAGTCAAACCTATTTCAAGACATGTCTCTCACCATTTAAATCTCCATCTTTGAAGATGTTATTAAGTAATAAAAGTTTGACTCCTAACTTCTTTAGGGAAGTTAAGATATTCGTTCCTCAACAGACTTCTACGTCAATATGTAATGTCATTTACGTGCAACTTAAGTTTCATCTATAAGTATTAATAAACAAGATTTAAAGATTACTTTTGTACTGATGGTTAAATCTAATCTGTCCTGCTTTATGAAATCAAAAGAGTCCAACTTCTATATCTATTTCTCTCAGAATCAAATAATTTTGACGCGTTTTACATAGTGCTTGTTTTGAAGCATACCATATATCTTGATATATTTTCATTTCAATCTCTCAGAGGAATTCTGTAGTCGTAAAATGCCAGTGTTGATGAATACAACCCTCTACTAATGAGTCCTGACAGTCCCTCTCAATAACAGCCGCTGCGCATCAAACAGATGAGACCAGTTTGGGATTTGAAACACAATAGGTCTTCAGTTAATATGAAGGTGATCAGGTCGCTTTTGTGTGGAGGATAAAACACATGACAAGATAACGAGGAACAGCACAGAACGAGGTGACCAGCGCATTCATTTCACTATGACCTGGATGGTTTGTTCTTCGTTAACACGATTAACTTAGTTTTTAAGAATTTCTTATAACATTGTTTTTACACCTTTCATGTAATTCAAAAATATAACATTTTAAGAAAGTTTAAATTTCAGTACAAGTTTACTTTTCTTATTGTCCACTGAAATGACGTCATAATCGTTTGACGATGATATTAGCCTGACTACATGTATATGGTGTAAATCTGTAATGCAACTTGTTGAAAATACGTTTTGAATTTAAAGTTCTAAAGGATAGTTTTATCACTATCCTATACATGAGATAAAAAGTGTTTCGCCGTTTATAAGTTATGTTTTAGGGATAGCAAATAGCTTTCTCTTAAAGTCAAATAATCCATATAATTCATAAATTGAAATAATATTTTTTGGAGGTTATACTATTAAAATTTCAATGATATATGAATTTCTTTAGATCGATATTATCGCATCTTTATTTGACAACCTGATGTAATATTTGTTATTCAAAGTAACAATCCCCCTCCAAAGGAAGCATTAAAGGGGCAGTAGCACGTTTTAAGGAGGAATATAAGGTGATGTCAGGAAAATAAAAATAAATGGCTCCAGTTGAAAGACGATGTACTCAAACTTAATGAAGCAGTAATAAATCAAATGTATAACGTAAAGTTCAGCCATGCGATACATTTTTCTCATACCAAATGAATTAATGGTGTTCACACAAAAATGACCGATTGTGAATCTATATCATTTGTTCTCTGACTATGGATGGTTGGTGTGTTTAATGAGATTTTTGACAAAATCGAAATAATACATTTAGTATTAACGTACAGTTATCAGTGAAAAATTTTAATATAAAATTCTCACAAAACGTGCCACTTCCCCGTTAAAACTTGTTATTTTATTGAAACGTCATGGGATTCCATTGCATTATGTTTCAAAAAGTGCAAATTGTTACCCGATCATGGTCAGATGCTTTTAATATTTTCCAATATGTAATGGTTCCAATCTCATAAAAGATAGTCATAAAAATTGCTTTATATAAGTTCATTCAATGTATGTATAAATAACTTACTCTGTTTACCTCTTTATAATATTGTACATGTACACATATAACATTAGTACATTAGTACAGTAAGTTCTAAAACGAATTCCATGTGTATAAATACAGTGTATTTTCAAAGCTAAAATTAAGACAATATCTTCTTCCTAGGACAAACTATTTATTGCTCAACATCCACACAAGGTTTCCGGAAAATATTGTAAATGTCAAAATGTGGGTTCATACTTCTTTGAGAGCACACTCTTTGTTCCGTTCCCTTTCTTCTCACAAATAACACTCTCATATTAACACAGCACCACGACTTTCTAAAGCAAAAGGAAAATTAAGTTTTTGTCCTTCTCTTTTCGACGGATTACTTTTTCACGTATGTCTCACTGTACTCTGAAATATTAGAGAGGGCTAAGGTCAGTTCGATCGATAGAAATATCACCAGTGGTTCACCTGAACAGAAAAAACATTTCTGCTCAGTGGTCGTCTACGCTCTTCTGAATTAATTATTCATAGCAGAGCACACCGCGGTCCCAAGTGACCTATTGTGTTGTGGTTAGAAGCTTCTTGCAACCTACGGGACGTTGAGCGTTATGAATGAAGGTCACAGGAGAAATAAATTCAAAATAAACTTCAATAAAATTCTGGAGTGAAATTAAAAAGCAACATGAAGGAAATGAAATACATGACAGGGAGATTCCATTGATTTCATTTTCATCTTATACTCTGTTAATGTTTTATGTATTTCTCCAAAGCTATATTGATTTTTACTTGTTTTCAACAATAGGATTGGACAAGGACAGGGCATTGGTTGTGAAGTGTGATTGATGAGATTCATCCTGTGGAATACGTCTTGTCATAATGTGCAGTAGCATTGCAGCCATACATTGTCAGCACTGGATTATGTTTTGGTATATATGGCTTACGTGAAATGTTCTTTTAGGCATGTATGAACACGTTTGAATGTTATCTTAGATCGTTTTTAATGTAATCTTAGAGAGTTTTCTAAAATCCCGGTATAGTTTAAGGTTTCCATATATTGTTTTATCAATTTGAATGTTTCTTTCATAACATTTGTTCAATTAACACGATGTCACTCATTTATTGTTAAAAGTTTGCAAAAGGAGATCTTGAGGGGGCATTACTTTGATTTACTACTGACAGCCATATGTAGTACAAAGACGACTTTATAGTTAGGATGCATATATGTTCAAAGAGCAGCTCTTGCAAAGCGGTTTCACAGAAGAAAATCACACTTATCGTCCTCTGTTTCTTGGAAACGCGATATATCTTGGTTTCTCAAGCCGAAATTCAGGATCTTTAAATGTTCAATCAGTTTCCATGTCTCAATATTCATCCTCGTACTGACAAACAAACAATAATTCTCAATCTGTATATATTCATATTAAGAGGGCAATTGAAAATGCTAAATACATTAAGCTTGAAGGAAAACATCGTCTTCTTACGGTGTCTTTCCTTTTTTTTTACCTTTACAACATTATACTCTATTTGATTAAGATTTTGAGAGCAATTCAATGAAAGTTATGAAACATATCCGACCCAAGGACAATACATATTCTGTCAGCTTATAAAATATTTTAGTATTCATTTCAATGAAAACAATTATACGTCTGTATTGATTCAGATTAAGATTGACAAAAAGCTATTTTTCAATTCCTAAAGCATCCTAGTTTTCGAATATTAACATTAGGTCGGCATATCGAGAGTTCTATTATTTTAGAGTTATTGTTATATTCAACCTTAGGACCAAATTTATCTTAAAAAACGATCCCTCCCCGATCTCTTTGAACAAACAATGTTGTTTTTCAGATTAATGGTGCAATTCATTTAAAATTGTAAATACATTCAACTCTAGGACGAAATGTCCATTATGGCGCTTTCTATTTCCATCTCTTCTCAACAGACATTAATCATTTTTTATTCAGATTTCGAGTGCAATTCAGTTAAGGTCGGATTGTTGACTAAATGTCAAAGCAACTTAGAAGGTGTCCTTCACATAACGACATCACCTTCCAAACTTCCGTGTTCAAAGAGGAGTGATGCAGGATTTACAAGAAATAAACTGGGATAAAAAGAGCACATAACGTAGTGGCAGTTCACATAATCTTACCATGAACTGATTAGCACTGGCTTGTGTGCACCTGGGCACGGCTCCCCGAGGAGCTGCAGATCTATAATGGAACATGGTCATAATTAAACCTGAGACGGAGCATTACCTGGGCGGGCAGGAACACCTGCTCAATAACACTGACCTAAATTAATGCTCAAAACATAATTTTGAATTTGCGTGTTGATATTGTTTTAAGAGGAATGAGGAATGATCAATAATTAATCAGAGTGAGATGATTACATCTCACCTGTGTATGACTATTAGAAATGGGACTGAGGTGTAGATCTCATAATTAGAATAATCAGGTATGTTACCTCATTGCAGTGTACTGTGCAAAGTGCAATCAAGCAATGCACTGAGTATGGTTAAATGCAATCAACATATGATCAGCGTATTGGAAGTAGGCTTCGTTTTCAGAAATAGAAATGATAATTTAGGGCATTGCATGTCTTGAGATTTGAAAGATGACTAGGGTAAAGTCTCCGAATTAGAAGTATGGCTAGAGTGTAGGTTTCAGAATAGAAATAAGAATAGATTTTAGTGAGTGAGTTATTGTTTTACGCCACTTGGGCAATATTTAAGCCATTAGGAGCATCAACTAGATTTGAAGTTTCGGGTGTAAAATAAGTCAAGGGTGTTGCTTTTTGGAAAAGAATTGGCCTAGGATGTAGGTTTAGATAATTAGACATTGATGTAGGTCTAAGAATTATAATTACCACTAGGGTGAATGTGTGATGATTATAGGGA
The DNA here is from genome assembly GCA_916613615.1 of Steromphala cineraria. Taxonomy (NCBI): domain Eukaryota; kingdom Metazoa; phylum Mollusca; class Gastropoda; order Trochida; family Trochidae; genus Steromphala; species Steromphala cineraria. The sequence continues at coordinate 44,732,096 of OU744733.1, forward strand.
GATTTAGGGTGTAGGTATCCGAATAAGAAATAAGACTAGGATGCAGATTAAAGAATTTGAAATATGACAAGCATGCATGCCAAAACGTCGACGGATAGAAATAGTACTATGACACTGGTCTCAGAACCAGAAATAAGAAGAGGGCGCAGGTCTCAGAACTAGAAATAAGAAGAGGGCGCAGGTCTCAGAACTAGAAATAAGAAGAGGGCGCAGGTCTCAGAACTAGAAATAAGTAGAGGACGCAGGTCTCAGAACTAGAAATAAGTAGAGGACGCAGGTCTCAGAACTAGAAATAAGAAGAGGGCGCAGGTCTCAGAACCAGAAAAAAGACGAGGACGCAGGTCTCAGAACCAGAAATAAGAAGAGGGCGCAGGTCTCAGAACTAGAAATAAGAAGAGGGCGTAGATCTCAGAACTAGAAATAAGAAGAGGACGCAGGTCTCAGAACCAGGAATAAGAAGAGGACGCAGGTCTCAGAACCAGGAATAAGAAGAGGACGCAGGTCTCAGAACCAGAAATAAAAAGAGGACGCAGGTCTCAGAACTAGAAATAAGAAGAGGACGCAGGTCTCAGAACCAGAAATAAGAAGAGGACGCAGGTCTCAGAACCAGAAATAAAAAGAGGACGCAGGTCTCAGAACTAGAAATAAGAAGAGGACGCAGGTCTCAGAACCAGAAATAAGAAGAGGACGCTGGTCTCAGAACTATGAAATAAGAAGAGGGCGTAGATCTCAGAAAAGAAATAAGAAAGAAAGCTTAGTCACATTTCTCGGATAAAACATGATACTAGGATGTTGGATTCAGAAATAGAAATAAGACTAGGGTTTTGGTCTCAGAAATAAGACTAGGGTGTTGGTTTCAAAAATAGAAATATTACTAGGTTATAAGTCTCGAAAATAGAAATATGACTAGGGTGCAACTCTCCGAATTAGAAACAAGACTAGGGTGGTGGTCTCGAAAATAGGTCTCAAATTTCAATGCAATGCACTAGAAAAAGGGATATGGCACACAATGTGTGCATTTGTTTTTTTTAAATTGCCTTCCAAAACATTCCTTAAAACATTAAAATGAAACATATATCGTGCATAATGATAGGTGTAAAACTAAGAAACTCTTTTTATTTTTAGAGATATTACTAAAATAACATGTCAATGTTTATGATAGGCAAAAGCTGTGAATGAAACCAAGAATACAACACTTTTGAACACTCATATAACAACTAATACAAGTAATGAATGTCAAGATGTATGAAATAAAATTTAATTATATCCACATCAACAAAATCTTCATTTAAAAAAAAACATTTTGAAATAAGTGATTTGATGAAGGCAGTTTGTGAGAATGACCTAATTGTTTAAGTGGATACGTACTGATAAATATACCCATCATTGACCTACACATGTATGGTGACATTTGTCAAATGACCATTCTTTCTCTTTATGATTTATTAAGTATATAGATAAAATAATGTAAAAACAAAATGACCATTATCTTAATACATAAATATCGAGTTTCCGCTGTAATGGGCGTGTATGGGTATTAATCAATAAATGTGTTATAATGCTCTTGATAGTTCCATTATAGGTTCTGTTAGGTTCAAGCTGACAAATGTAAGCATTAATTTGGTCCTTTAATAATGTATCTGTCTTCGCGTTTACCACAATGAAAGCCTTAGAACAGGTTGTCCATACATTTACTTTGTTGATTCATAATTGAAATATGTCAGTCATTTAATTAACAGAGTAGTAACCTATTCAAAACCCTTTTAAGTGATTGTTTTTGCTTTGTGTATTTGATATATGACCACACTGTTATTGACGTTGAAAAAAACCCAACTTGATGAAGTACGACATACAGTGACTACTTTACGCCATGATGGTGTCGTAAACAGCACCAACCCGCACGATAAAGGCGTCATCATCTTGCAGGGTGGCACTTGTTTAGACTTTATCCCAGGGAATTAGCTTGGTAGTATAGGATACAACCTCGGGGTACAGGGGAGAGCATCTTGAAGACAGGAGTAGACAGACACACACACAAGGGGATGACGTCATAGAGATGATGGTTTATTTGGCTATGACGTCAGGGTAGTTGTTACAAGCACAAAGGGCCTTTAGTAAATACTATTAGCACAGGTTGTAAAGACACTCCCTTGTCACTCATTGTTACAATTGCATATTTCAATAGCCTAAACTTATTTACAAATAAAATATCGATAATTACTGAAAGATATAAAAGAATAGTCTTTTGGGTAGATGATTGTCACGGGCGACATCTAAGACAATACAACACCCTAAAAGATTGGAACAAAATTTGTGTTGTGATTAATTATAACTTGGATATATTGATACATTTATATATGAGAATATATGTTATTATGAATAGTACATATATTAGCACTGTGATTGTTACGAAATAATTAGCATACTTCGTAAATTATATTCTATGGTAAAGCACCACGCATATATATTCGAAGTTTCATCACACTTTTTTATTAGCACACACGTACCTAAGGTATATCATAACTTAAAATTACCAACATATGTAAACAGGGCAATAACAATCAATCAAACAAATCTTTTTTTGGAAATTGTGTTTATACCATTATAACATATTCAAGTGAATTGCAATGTTCATGAATTCATGTTCCAAAATTTAATTGATTATATTTTCCAGGATTTCTAACTTTAGGGTTCTCGCAAACATTTGGCATGGAATATAAAAAGGTGAATCAATTTTGGATTATATTTTATTGTCAAAATATAGATCCGACGCATTTTCTCCCCAAAGGAAGTAGCTCAGATCAAAATATGCTGATTCAACCTCTCTTTGAAGAAGACGAAGTCGCAGGCTAAAATGGGAGGAGCTTGATTTTAAGCAATCAGCAACGTTATTCAGAAGTCATACTTTTGACTACTGAATCATGACAAAGACCAAGGTGACACCGACAACTCGTTTCAAGTGAGAAGTGATTTCATTGGCTTGGCTTGTTTTTTTTAATACTCACTGTCGTGTAGCCGGTAAGGAGGGGACTTTTCAAAATGGTGGACGTGACAGGTCAACAGAGGTAGGTGTCTGCTTTCAGTGCTCCCTTCTCCTAATCGACGAGGTTTAGATGGTCACCTTTAACTGTGGTAATCAGGAATAGAATTTCGAATACATTCCTTACGAGTTTTGGTTCACAAACTGCAAGAAATTTGCGTATTTTAGATGTCAAGTTGATGTTTATCTCACTTTCATTTTCGAAGCGGAGAGGAGACTTTTAAATGCCTTTTTTCATGCCCTTAACGACCTTGAATATCATACATATTGTCGCGCATATCAGTGTTTGGTTATAACAAAGATTTCTGTGCAACTTGAACTGATTTGGTTCAGAAACTACGAAGTTATAGACAAAATAACAAATCAACATGGCAGCGGAGTGGACTCGCCGAATAATCGGCGGAGCGGACCCAGGAGGTCGGATAGGGAGAGGACATTTTTGGAAATGGAGGGGACATCATTTTCAAATTGTACTGTAGTTGAGACAATACCCATGGTAATACACAAACTCCTTTGTAAAGTTAGCCAAAAGAACCCCACAGAAGACGTAATCTAGTTTCATAAGCATTATCATCAACCTTTTCATTTACAAATGATTAAAATAGAGGTTCCTCTTTTCTTTTGCAGAACTTACCTGGAGAACGTTTCCGTTGCTGCCGTTGTCAAATCAATGCAAAACAGCCGAAACACATATTATATAGATGCAATAAAGGAATCTTGCAGCACAATCCATGTGAATTTTAATAGCAAATGAAAACGCATCTCGCATGGAAATGGTGGTTGCCATGAATCAGTAGCCAAATATGATTTAGAAGCCAAAATAATGATTTAGAAAAGCGTCGCTGATTGCACAACTTACTTGGATTGCCTCAATCAGGCATCTCTCATTCTACACCAAGAATTCGGCGATTTGGGAAGAGAGGCTCAATCAACATGACTTGATCTGAGGAGAGAATACTTCAACGTAACCAAGGTGAGAATCGTCTCGCGTAACCAGTTGAAGGGATGCATGTTCGATTCTTGATTCATTCTCCAAAGTATATCATCTGAAGTTTATATGAAAAGTTTAGATATCATAAGTCTTTAAGCATGCATTCAGATAAAAACGGTTTTATTTCTTAAAGCTATCTGCCCGTGACAGTGGATCTACAGTCATGCACTGTCAACCCATTGGAGCCGCGTCATCTAATTCAATTACAGAGCCACTCCGTGAGTTTCATCTTATATTACATTGCTCAATACGAACATAAATGACATTTTTCATTATATGATTAAAGAATAGCACACATTCATCAAGAATGGCAATTAATCGAAAAACATTTCAATTTTACGGTTGTCTGATTGACACTTATCATTGTCCGATGTTCGACCGTAATTGCGACTTTGAACCTTCCTATTGTCTCTTTATAACGTAGCTTATCTTTAAACTGATTCATTCAATACTTCTAGATAGAAGTACATCATTTATAAAGTTTGTCATATGTATCCCTCAACATCTCACGAGGTGGCTATCTTTCACAACTTTGGTATCCTTTGTATGTTGTTGCTGGCCCAGTTTAAGTAAACTTTGCCTCAATAATACTCGTTTCACTCCGATATTGAGTCTAGCGAGATGTAGTAGCGGGGCGCGTCAGCCGTCTGTTGCGGCTTGGTAAGACGATTCGTGATGGGTCAATTCGTTAGATCGGCTGACCCGCTACTACGCCTTGCTAGACTCGATATCGGAGTGAAACGGGTATTATTGAGGCTAGGTTTACTTAGACTCTTGCTAGCCACACCTTCAATCTTTGCGTATACTGGCGATATCAAACTTAATTGTATTTGTAATGGATCAATGTCACCATTATTATAGTACAAACGTTAAGTGCTTTTAACATGAGGTAATCGTCCTTTTAATAACTTTTAGAATAAGTGGTAATGATTCTATTTTCTCATTTCAATTTACTTAAAGAACGATGCATAAAACGTAACCGTGTCACATCTTTTATGACTCATTTTAAAATGTAATTAAACCTAACTATAGTTGTAACTGCTATATAACCAATAGTTACATCCAAACAGTATACAGCACATACATGTATACATCCAATACTCAGAATCCAGTCATCCGCTCAATTTCAGCTGTAAATAAATCGTTTAAATAAACTCCGTTGAACTGTTTGAAAGAGTTATGCTCACTTGTTTAAAAATCATCTTATCAAGTTTTCATGATTTGATATAAAGTAACGAAATATCAAACTTTACGGTTCATAACACCGTTATGTCATATCGATATAACCTTATAACACCTTTTGAAATAGCTATCAAGTTATTTATTTTCGTTTTGCATTTATGCATTTGTTAAGAATATTTCTTTCTATATATGTCAAGATGATATTCAAATTTCTGATGTTTATCTTTTTTCATGTTTATGTATCTTCTGTTAGTAGAATTAAAGTGATTCGGGCACCTTATCAAGAAGAACATTTAAGTGTCACTATCCATACACACGAAGTCTGATTGATTTAAATGCCAAGCGTGTTCCACAACATCATTGCAATCTTAATGGACATAATAAAAAGGACTTTGATATTTATTGACATTTCACGAAAGACAAGTATCAACTTGCAATTGATTGCTTTGTTTTTATGGTCAACAAATTGCGAATGATCAAAGACTTGAAAGTATACTTCGTGTTAGTTCTTATCATATCACAATCAATCATATCAAACTGAATACAAATGACCTACTTTCCATTAATGTCAGCAACCAAAGATCAATACCATAGTCTTGTCAAATTATTAATGAATGTAAAGCCATTCAATTGAAGAATTAGCGATCGACTGTTTACTACTAATATAATGTTTGCAAGCCATGTTCATGAATGAAGAAACGAAGTAACGAAGAAATGAACGAAATAGGAATGCAGATGAATTATCAAGGTATCAAAGTTTATATGATAACTGTCTATCATATATATTATGCGTAATGGGCCCTCCCCACCCCCCTCCCAAATAATAATTATCGAAAAACAAGAAGCAAAAAACTCTTACTTCAATCTTTCGATTATTTGGAATTTTCGAGATGGAAATAAGACTTTTATTGATTGTAAGTTAGTAAGTTATGTATGTTCATGAATAAAGAAACTGAGTAACGAAGAAATGAACGAAAGAGGAATGCAGATTAATTATCAAGGTATCAATGCGTATATGATAACTGTCTATCATATCTAGTATGTGTAATGCCCTTCCCCCTCCCTAACAATAATTATCGAAAAAGAACAACTCTGCTTCAATCTTTCGATTATTAGAAATTTTCGAGAATGAATTACGACTTCTATTGATTGCAAGTGTACATGAATGTTGGTTCCAAACAGAATTCGTAGTTTATGGGTGTTTAATGCGACCATAAACCATTAATGCAAGTAGAAGAAACTTGTGGTAGAGATAATACATACATACATCAAACTCTCTCAGATAAACTAGATTATACTCCAAACTATTACCGTGCTTGTACATGAAGCACTTTGTTATCTAAACCGATTCGTCACCTTCTAAATCCTAGTGACCTAAATCTTGACAAGATGGAACTGATGACCTTTGTATTCTAGCAGTGATGTTTGGAAGTGAAGAATTAAATGGTTTTCATATAATCTACAATGCCATTGATATCGCTGATTGCACAAAAGGGTCTTTTAGTCAGTCATGTTAACCATCGTGGAACGACAAAGGGTGGCGAAGGTAAACTTTAGTGTTACGATTGTTCTGTGCAACGACTCCCTGGATCAAACTTCCCAAAGCTCTCTAAACACGTGTAAACGAAAGGCAAAGCATTTTATAATGAATTCGTCATTGCTAAGAGAACTCCGAAAATCTCGACCTAGAAGTTTCTATTCATTGTATTTAGTCGCGTGTTGAGAATAAGTTCCCAAAAATTAGTTTTCACAGTCATATGAACTGTTTTATATACTTGAGACATTTAATAAACAGTACAACGACATTCTTTTATCTTTAAATGTATGTCAAAACGTGTCGTACCACATGCCACCACTTGACTCGTTACCTTATCGTGGTGTGGTGGTTTGTCAGCTGGAGCTTACATGCGCCTTGTAGGGTCTTCCAAGTTGGACAGGTCGTCGGGTAGAAGCCAGACCAAAGTTGAGTCTTTCAAAAACCTGCTTTCTGTCTCTCACTTTCCTTTCTTTCCGTCTTTTCCCTCATCCTTTCGATCCCTTTCTCCCTGATCAATCTACTCTCCTTCTGATTGCAACATCTTCGTGTTTAATAATTGAAATATAGTTAAAACACGTTAAACACCAATTCAATCACTCACTAGACATAAGATGATGTCTTCGATAAGACATACTGTACACGCTTATACAAGATGTTTGCTTTGTAAATCTACTAATTGTACCTCGAATTATTCATTGCTTTTGCTGTCACTTCTGAAGAACTCTTTCATCTTAACGTGTTTGTGCTAACGCCTGGTACCGTTGTAGTAACCCGTGTTTGCGTGTCGCAAATGCCAGTCGATGTTAGCCGATTTTCTATGTTACATCTTCAAGCACTTTCGCTCCCCATAGAGGTAACTATATACATAGCATTTCCTGTTAACCTTTGAAACGAGCATCTTATGGGCTTGCGATGGTGACGCCTGATTGGATGTTATGTCATTTAATTGTACAATCAGGGACACATTCAAATTAATTTCTCAAAAAGCGGTTCGGCGACGGTTTGGGAGAACTAGAATATTTATCTTCCTGAGTAGTTATTCACTTCACGTCTCTCTGACAGAAGGCGATTACGTAATATGCAAACTGAATAATGGCATAGGCAAAATATGTAAGAAGAAAGCAGGCCTTCACTCAACGATATGATTTCATCAACCTCAATAAATTATGACCTTTATTGTGTTACTACGTTAGCGTAGAAGAAGAAGAAGAAGAAGAAGAAGAAAATGATTTCATTACAAAGTGTCCCACTCTGGTATAGAGTCTCGCCTACATAGGCGTATATGAGACACATACCAAAACAGTGTTAAAAGTCATTAACATAATTTACACTTTATCCATTCCATTCACTTTAATAACACAACAAATACTACCCATTCCCCAAAATACATAAAACAAAGATTGATTAATATCATCCATCCGCCAATCGAGCCTGAGAGACCTGTGACGTCATTCCATCACGTAAATCAGCGAAATCGCCGTGTCAGCCAGCAACTAAAGCTTACGGGGTGAACGCACTTTTTGAATGGAATCATTGGAAGCATGTCGTCGTTCCATCTGGTATATCTTCACAGTGGTGAGTTTAACCATTCTCTCACCACAGAGGTAGCTCAAGTCAATATGGAGAAAATGGAGCTGCAACAATGGGTAGGGATAGACCTTTCAAGTGAATAAAATGCAAGTAAAAGTCTGAATAGTGTTTCAAACGTGAAACTATTTGCCTTCCGTGCAAGATATTTGCATAGCAAACTGAATTTATACCTTTATCAAGGACAAAGGTCAAGGACATCGAACCTGTTCAGACGGGTGGTTAAAACAGTATTATTTGTAAGCAAAACAATAGGGAATTCGTTATGTGAGAAACAATATATTGAACGAGATTAATTCACTGCTTTGCGATTAGAAATTTTCCTTATCATTTACAAGATTGAGAGTAAAAAACAGCCACGAAAAACCATAATTAACATGATATTCAATTATTTTGAAACAGTTTTGAAAAATCAATACAACTAAGAAACAATGAATAATGTTATCAACATAACTAAACAAAACTTCAGGATTCCTATAGTGTTCGTGTCTTGTTGGCATATTTAAGGATATTATCAAAACGAAAGAGGAGAAATATACAACAGCAGATACTCATCATTACTTTCTATCCTGCTCGGTACTGAATTACACCAAGTGCTCATCAATCTTCTGATTGGACGAGTCTGGTGCAGTGATTTGAATCAATAACCAATCAATGACCTCGTGTCTGTCAGTCTCATACACAGAAGACGTTGACCTCTCTGATATAACTATCTATGGAACTTCCGTGCATCATTGAAGTCGATCGGAACAGTCGCGGTAGAGAGTACGAGCCACTTTAAATCATTAAATGTCTCAAGCTAATGTAGACGTCAAATATGATGCTTTCAATTTTGTGACATATCTGATGGTGAATCTAAAATTAGAGAATGTCAACCATACGGACATATATATGCTAACATAGTAAAGAAATATAGGTCTCAATTTTTTTAGGTTGATGAAGTCATATCGTTGAGTGAAAGTCTGCTTGTTCTTATAGTTTTAGGAAAAAATGCTACCATGTACATTTCATATCATGAGTTCATGAACACCCTGTGTTATTGCTAATTTTCTTCTTTTTTTTTAAATAAGCATCTGGGGAAAAATGTTTGTTGTTATTTTCATTTTACAGATATAAATCCTAATACAATTGAATAAAATATATAGTTAGAGTTACATGTGTGCTTATCATTTGAAATTGTTAAAAAGTTCCTTTGTCGAAAGTATATCATTTTATTGTCAACATAATTTTTTCTGTATTCATTGTTCTTTTGAGATACCATTCGGCACATTCCGCAGAAGAGGTACATATTTTTCACTCTGAAGTTTACAACCGAACGTAAATTGGTCTAGGGCATGGTCAAGTTTCAAGGTTCATTTATCTTGAACATACAAAATAATCGTTTAAACTCATGTGAACATTTTCAAATCGTGTGAACATTCACCTGAACTAGTTAAATGTTCAGTTCGACATCAAATGAAATGTTATTCAATATTTGTTTAGTAATTGAACTTAAATCATATCTTAATTTCCAAAGTAATACATTGTGTGTGAAACATATTACTCGAGTTTCAATCTAGTTAAAACTAGGTCCTTGCTCGAGTTTAAATGTAGCTTTGACATCATACATTTTCAGCGCAAACACACTCTTAAATGGTGATATCACAGGAAAAATAAATGTTACTCTTCCTTGAAAACAATATGTTAATTATTCAAAAATAGTTTCTCTTTCTGAACGTGTTACCTATGCGAAGCCATTTCCCATTTCTCAAATAATAAAAAGTAATTCACACGAATGGCCGCCAACAGTTGTCGCTTGATAATTGGTTATTTCTTCTTCGACTTCGAATAATCAGGTTGAGTAATGAGATGTACGACCCTCTGAAGATGAACATTTTAAACATCATTGAACAAATAACATTTTTTATTATATGCTAAGCGTCGAGAGACTGAGATTTTCAGTTCTAGTAGTGTTCTCGTCACTGAGTGTGATATAGCTTTTTGAAGTCAGTGAAAATATCTCAGAGGGGATGACGTCATGTATTCAATGGTTTGACGTCACTTTTTCAATCAACGAGACGTCAACAATGGTATGACATCAGAAAAAACTCGAGTCAAGACCTTTTGGGCATAACATATATCATTTTCGATCACAGAGGCATATATTAAACAGAATATCTTTTGTTTTGATTGTGATATATCACTTATCTCTCATCTCGTATCAACCCTATAATAATGCGCCACTCGTGAAAATACTGGCTTTATTCCGTAACTCGATGAGAGATAAGTGATATCACACCCAAAACAAAAGATATCCTTTATCTACCTCACCTGGTAAGATAAAGAGAGTGATAAAGAAAGTTTATATTTTCACGAGCGGCGCAGCGACATGAGATAAACATGATATTTGTTAAGAACACACTGATATTCTATCAATTATATGATGAAATCCTTCTAATTATCAAAAAACTCCGGCAAAATTCATGCTCGATGGCCGCTTGGAAGAGCCCGTCGCCGCGGTAACAGTGTGACGTTACGTCAAAAAAAGAATTTGTTACGTCAGACCATAATTACATTACGTCAATTTCTTAAGCTTGACGTCACTCGAGTGGTGATAAAGGTTATTGCCACTCATTAGTAGCCATATAGAGTGTTTATTTCACTGCTCTTTTAAAATAATCATTTCATTCGTGGCTATACACATATTCCATAGTTAGCACTTCCACCAGGAAATACAGGATTTAATCACTGGAAATCAGTGATATTACAATAATGTATGATAAAATAACAATATATTGCTCTAGGTTAAGAGTAAATTTACTTGACATTTAGCTATAGTACATCTATAAATGATTACTTCGAAAAGAACCATCAATAATGTATTCACATGTAGAACATAGATTCATAAGCTTGATAGATGAAGTTTGATTAGGGAAATCCTTACATTCAGCATTTCTTTTCACTAATTCGGAGTCAATTATCAACGTTTGAAGAAATCAGTATTTCCAGATTCTCTCTCTCTTTTTTTGATTTTGTAAATGTGTAAATTTCACACTTCTCATCACGATTTTAGAGTCACTAGAAGAAAAATAATCTGTCATGGATTCTCTACGTTTGCAGTTTGATGCAGATTTGCATTCCGCCAATGTTAAACATGCTTGATGTAAAAAAGTCGTGATGTGGAATATAACCTTTATTCATCTATGTCGATGAATACTTTAAGGAAAGTCTACTAACAGGTGAATTTCGTATTTGAGGTGAATGTTTTGTTTATGATTTCATACTCTCATTCTCTTACAATAAAAGAGGTTGTTCAATGCGGATACAACTTCTGTTCCAATCAGACAACATCATTGCCGACAAAAATGGTACCAATAACCATATGATCAAATTTAAGCCAACGAAAACTCATCTCGCTAATGTTCTCAGCGTAGCTGATTGCACAACTAACTTTAATTGCCTCCAATCAGGCATCTCCCATTCTATTCCACAAAGTCTGCGTAGTAGAATACAGACTGTATCAACATTTCATGACGTGATCTGCCACTGTGGGGGAGAGAATGTTTCTCGCAAGAAAGGATGTTCCTCATCACAAGGCCTTCACAATGGTTCAGTTGCAAAAGTGAGGATTTTCATTGCTATTGCAAACTAACTGTATATACATCCAATCAGGCTTCTCCCTTTAAGCCCGCAAACCAAGCCTATTCGAACAGTGGTTGGATCAACTTGATCTACCTCTTGAGGGAGGGAATGATATCCAATGACAATGGCTGGAATGAGTCCTATTGCAATCCTTGCGGACAATTGTGTAGAAGAGACAGCCATTTAATCCAACATTAAATGGTCTTTTCCGGGGGACACAGATGACCGTAAACTGAAACCAGATAAAAAGGAAGTCTTTGTTTAACAGAGTTTATACATTTTTGAAAAATACCTGACATTTCTCGCCAAACATCTTGAATAAACAAAATAACAACACACATTGCCAAACTACAGACACACCGTTAGCAATATTTCAGAGAACATCTCTCATTATGCAGTCCTTCTACGGCACTTCAACTAACAGCCTTTCGTAACTCTTCATATTTGCTTTCTCTTGTGCACTGTTTTCGACAGACTACGTTGATGTTGAGTGAGTGAGTTGGTGTTTTTAACAATATTTCAGTTATTAAACACGTGGATGTTGCCATCCAAAAGAGAGTAGACATATCAGGGAGAAAGGGATCAAAAGCATGAGGGAAAAGACGGAAAGAAAGTCATAGTGAGAAATAGAAAGCTGGTTTAGAAGGACTGGTCTGGCTTCTACCCGTCGACCTGTACTCAGCTTGGGTGACTCTACCAGGAGCATGTAAGCTCCAGGTGGCATAGCTCTCGGGGTCGTCGAAGCACACAACCCACCACACCACGATAAGGTAATGAGTCCAGTGGTGGAACGTTGATGTTTTAAAAGCGTCTATGTAAAAGCATCCTCCTCAATTTACAAACATATGATTTCTTTTCACATCGAATATATTGATTTAACTTATATGATTTTACATGATACTCTTTTCCTTTTGCGTAGTTTTAAGCATCAAATCAAATGAAGATATGTCAGTTAGAGATTTAAGAGATATATAATACAGATAGTTTTAATTCTGTAACATATGATGTGATCGAAGTGTAATAACCTATATACAAATGGGTTATGACGCTCCACATATCAGAAATTCAAACATAACTATAATAAGGATATAAAATGAACGCCTGTCGATAACCATTCTCTATTCACAAAAGATCATGGTTTTACGGGAATACTTACACGAAATTATACAATATTCAATTTCATTAGATGATTTCATGTTACTATCTTTTAGATAGGTGAAACTGCAATAGTGGAATGACTTTTATACACATATGGCGCAGACAATGACATTTTGATGTCATAAGATATATACACTAAAATATATCAAGTATGCAGTAAAAGTTAGGTCGACTTAACAATAAATTCCATAGACAATGTAACGAGACAAACTATAAAGTGTTCAACATTCATCTCGTGAGTACATAAATGTTAAGTCCTTTAATATACTAATTATCATATCACAATCTGTGATAAAAGAAATAGGTCTCGTCAGTACATAAATGTTAAGTCCTTTACTATACCAATTATCATATCACAATCTGCAATGAAAGATATAGGTGTTTACATGTATCTAATATGCAGTTCTGAAGGGGTGCCAATTATCGTCATCTCATTGGCAAAACTGCTCCTCAAGACACGTCTCTACATTCTATCCCCAAAGATCTTCTCAAGAAATGTTGATACAGCCTCTGTTCCATTACGCCGAAATCCCCAGGCGGAAACCATTTGCACCACAATCCGTTTGCATTACTTTATCAAATGACAACGCTTCGTCGCATTTAGTAGCCAAAATTATTGATTTCAAATAGCTTATGACTTGGTTTGTCTGCGCCAAACTGGTCATAGGAACATGCGATAGAGGTGGATGCATTCAAACCGAGACGGAGAGCATGATCTGGCTGGTTCGAGCCCCGATAGAGACAATATTTTGTTTATCTTATTTTTGGAGTACGGTCGATAATCAGACTGCCCTCCGTTCGTGCGATATCGATCTTTGAATACGACACATACAATTCAAACTTACATTGGTAAAAGATATCGTTTGAAATATAAAAATGATAAGTGTTGGTGTCTTTTAAAATAAAATAAGTTAAATGAGATAAAAATCAATTCCCAAGAAGTCCTTCGTCACTTGACACAGTACACATGGCACCTACCCAGAGGACTTCTGTCCTTCTGACCCTCTGTCCGTGAACGTCTCTGGGCCCCCCTAAACGTATTAGCACCGGCATGGATCCACCTGGGAATACTAATAGTATCTGGCAGAAAAACGTCAGGAAAGGTTAGAAATGTTATTTCACCTGAATGACAGCAAATCTTATTATCTAACAAAGTGTCTTTATCGTCGTTTCAGTTTTGATTTATATAACGAGAAGTATAGTTTGGGGCCAGAATTGTTTATTTGATATATTTGACTGCTTATAATTGATAACATTATTGCACTCTTGAAACATGATTTGCCTCTGTTTAAAAAATCAATTTGAGATTGTCAAGAAAGACCAAAACCTGCTTTTACTGTAATGAAACGTGAAAATTTTAAGAAGAAATATTTATTTATTATTCTGCTTTTCTTCTACTTGCTGACTTATACGAATGGAAAGAAATTCTGATAGTCGGAAACGTTTCTCAGGGTAAAATAAAAACTGACAATACACACTATGAGTTTAGAGATATGAACAGTTCAGACACATTAATTGTTAGTCATAATTATTGTTACTGACATATATAATCCCACCCCTCCAATAACATGTATACCCCACTCAATACCATAATTTTCATACTTGATGAAATCGAGAACCCCACACGTAAGCATTTTTTAAAAGAATTATACACTTTTCTGAGAACACTCGTATGGTGTCCAGCAATACGACCTATGTGTGTGAAATATGTTTAAAACAAATATTTTTAGTATGGTCATGACAAGGACTTAAATGTCATCTGATCAGTAATGAATTATACATTCTCATTTATGTGTCCCAAGTCATTTACAAGACACGTCAATGTCTCGTTTATCTGCTCCTTATCTTTCAATCACAGTATAGTTCACCTGCACTTAGCTCCAAACAATAGATGAATAAATGAAACTTTGATAAATAGGTTTTTTTTCAAACAATGCAAAATTCACATCTGTCATTGTCAATTTAATAAATTTGGAACCGAGAAAGCACAGAACAACATCATTTTCTCTGATATAGATAATGCATGAGGTTGAGTTGATTCATTTAAACCAAAATTTTCGCAAAGTCAAATTTATATGATAAATAAATGCAAATTTCGATGGTCACATATCAAGCTATGGGTTCATCTATGTGAATTGCCATTCTTTCCCGACGACAATGTAATTGACAACTCATGTGGTGTGCATTGCTTCTGCTAAGCATGGTCTCCACGTGCATATGCCGCCTCGCCCGTAAAATGAATTGGTTTCATACGAACAAATATACTTCTACTTCTGTGTGACTTCCATAGCATGTTGAATCTAGAGAAACGTCCTTCCAAAAATTCATTTCGAATATGATAAGTTTTGTTCAATCAATCGTAAGCTGCCAGTCGTGATTGAAATTACATTGTATTCCGAGTTGCAATAAGTTACATCTATGTTAGTGACATTTGTTTTTGCTTTTTTGTGTGAACTTTTTGGTATCCTTAAAACGTTTTACTGCCCATTTAACCAAAACGACATAATGACTCACTGCATATGTACACAAATTGAGATTTTGACTGTGCAAAACTAATCTACAATCAGAAGTACTGACATTAGACCAATTTACTTTCTTAACATTGACACGGTGTCAAATAATAAGGTTAAATGTCTTTCAGGTGTGAAAACAATTCTCACCTATATGACCTTTATATACCAGACACTTACAATACTCCCATGTGCACTAATACAGGTGCTAATTAGTTGAAAGTGACACAGTTTCCCCGAAATGAATGTCAGTAGGTTAGTAGTTTCAAGGGTCAGCTGTCGCGTACTACGTAAACTGACGCCAATCCTCAAAGGCAAACATATTTTACCAATTTAAGTTTTTCTTGAAAATAATACCCACTTAAATATTTCAATTTGTAAAATGTGATGCATTAATACCAAAAGCGGTCAATGTGTTGTAAGATGCACTGTCTGGGAATAATGAATGTTTATGTCCGCCCCTGAAGGTTGTTACAATGTCCATGTAAAACCTGTGTTGAAACTTGTTCGTAAACTGCAGTGAGCGGTTCGAATCTTACATATTATTATGAACCTCTTTGAATTGTTCAATCCGTGACAAGTCTCGGGTTGTTTACAATCACAAACGTTAATTACCTAAGTTTAAAACTTCACACAAAACCGACATGTTAACCGCTTTATGCGTAAGCCATATATATAAATTAAGCAAGTCAGTATCTGTCAATAAAGTGTTGTATGTTTATAACGGTACGATGAAGTTGCTGCCGTTAACTATGGTCTAAGGCATGTAAACTCATGTCCAAAAGAAACGATACCATACAAATCCCAAAATAACTCAATCCACTGCAGATTAATAAGACTAAAACATAGTAATATCATTTCTTCAGTAGTCAACTTACGTCTATGCAAAATTTGGAAACATTATCTTTTCATGTTTCCGAGAAACATGCATTTGAAAAAATCATCGATCTGGAATCTCCTTAACTAGGCGAGATAGCAGAGAGAAATTGGACACTTTCGCTTGTTTTAAAACGTTCAAGTGCAGTGACGCGTCGACGAATTTATGTCAAATAAAGTGTATTATATCAACAACATTTTTTCTGACATAAATTCAATACTTTATCAATTTTAAAGTGAAATGACAAAAGTTCTGTTCATAAAACAATTTGAAATTTCGATTTATGCACTCCATGTACATTTGAAAAGACACAAAATGAAAAGTATATTTTCCTGAAGAATGAAAATGTGCATACTTATTTACAAGATATATGCCTGTTAGACACACTTAAATTCGACTCTGTCAGGTTATAGAATTTTGTTTCGGGCGACTTTGAAAACTTGGTATCGTTTCTTTTGGACATGAGTTTAGATATCAATCGTGCAGCAAAGAGGCCAACGCTTTTCTTATTTTGTGATTATCTAATTTTCGCTAAACAACGTCTGTATTGTGACCCCACCTTTTGTAGTCTATCTATCGAATTGAACAATCAGGGATCGTCTTACCAAGCCGCAATAGTAATATTCGCACAGAAAACGTTGTAGGGTCAATGGTCGGCGAAAGGTCGGCTGACGCGACCCGCTACTACATTTCGCTAGACTCAATATCGGAGTGAAACGGGTATTATTGAGTCTAGGTGTACTTAGACTGATGTTTATCATAACTCAAAGAAAGAATACATCTAAAATCAACTGATACCACTGATACCTCCCCCTCCCCTCCATCCCCCCGACTGCTTCGCTTAAGTGACATGCGATCAATTAAAACTTTAAGCCAACATATACTTATATGTTATACCGTTCGATAACCACTCAAGGAACCTGACAATACTTTGTAGTTATTTCTGCAAATCGAACGAAAGCCGATTTTCGCGCTCAAAGTATACATCCCAACACAAATGGCTGCCAGAAGGAGGGCCGTGATCGAATCAAGCGTCGTGATTGGTCGGAATCAGTTAAGTTAAACTTTCTTTTGGTCACAGCCCTCCTTCTGGCAGCCATTTGTGTCGAGATGGATAAGAGGTCTCGAGATGTCTCAAAAACTGCCCTTTTATTGTTTTGCATATAGAAGAGAGTTACTCAAAAAGATTGCACATATTGAGTAACACCATGGGAAAAACTGTATTTTACGAATGCTTCAGTAAGTAAACACACCTTACTGATTATTTGAATAGCAGAAAAGGAAAATATTTAATGCATTTATACTTATTTAAATTATTTTTGTCAGATAAAAACACTGCGCGTAGGATAGGTCAATTAAACTCCTGTTAATGGCACCTTTGTACTCATTTTATATCGCAATATTATTTTCTATTTGTAATCTTTACAAATAGTATAGACCGTCGAAGTCTCCAAGACCTGTCTTAAAACTCATTATTGGGTTTGCACAAAACGGGATATAACAGATTGTCGCAAATGGTTGAACTGGAAATGAGTGTAGCTTGATTATATGTACTTATCTCTAAACTGAGAATAAAAGAGCAAATATATCTCAGGAATATATGTACATGTAACTGATTTCTTTTAAACAGTAAAAGTAATGTTGTTACAAGTGTAAGCACAGATACGCTATGTTGTTTTCGGGCATTTCTCCTGGGTACCAGGATCGATTATGGGCTATAAATCCATTAAAAATTAAAAATAAGCCTTCTCCGTTCCTTTTGATTTATTTTGTAACCATTTAACAAAACGGGGACGTCATCAAGCATTGCGTAACACAAAAACTATATGACATCAAGACAAAACTAATTATTAGGGTTTCCTACTTACACTGCAGTTATCTACATAATATTCAATATATCTTTCCCAAATATACTATTATGTTAACGTAAATGACCAACAAATAGTTTTGTTGAAATGTAAATGTAAAATAAAAATTTAGAGTTCATTACTTATTCTGACTGGGGCAGATATTACAACAATCGTTGAAGCACTCATAAAATATACCAAATTAGCCTGGATACAACCCTCTTATATTACACATGAAACACAACGGATGCTTAATTTTTGCTTTTAAGGCTACATCGATAAAATTAATGAAGCACAACCTGAGACCAGGGTAAAAAAACTGTCAAACTAAAACTTATAGTTGTAAATGGACCTTTAAGGATTAAACACGCTGACTGTCTACATAAACAAGGAATTTGATTACATGTATGTATATCATATGCAATGTTCTGATTTTTGTGAAAATTGAAAAAAAGTCAAAATCATGTTCGCACGTGACTCAAAATTTATATAACTGGCCATAAGGACTCTTGGTTACCCGCTTAGTTAAAAAAACACCTTAAAGGCTAAGAGGCTAACGGCGTAGCAAAAATAAATCGTAAATCCCCTCTGAAGATTGATACAAATGAGCAACAAGTCTGCCCTTGTTACAAGAATCGACATTGTTCCTTCATTTCTAATGGTAACCTTATTTAACCTATTTAATAAAAATAAAGAACTGACTTATTCAACCGCGGCAGCTATATTTGATAGGAAAATATCACCGATACTTCTATATACGGCGCTGGAATATGGGGATTTAAATACAGATATGCAATCGAAAGAATCCAAACAACATATTTTTAAAAATTCCTAAAAGTCGGAAAATATGCATCTAACAAGGCCATCCTCGGTGAGCTTGGACGTCTTCCCCTGTATGTGCTTGCTCAGGCTAAAGTTATCAAGCTATGGTTTAGATTGATATATATGAATCCAAATCGCTACCCATTTCAATCCTATCAAATGCTAAAAACTTTCGACGATATTGGCAAGATAAACTGGGTCTCACGTGTTAGAACAATATTGTTTCAGAATGGTTTCTCACACGTGTGGTACAACCAAGGAGTTGACAATGTGAATTTATTCTTGTCCATCTTTCAGCAACGACTCAACGATATTGGACACCAAACCTGGCACAGTGACATTTCTACATCAAAATATCTAAAGCAATATTCAGAATTCAAATATGAATTACACTTGGAACCTTACATCACAGAACTAAAAAGCAAGACTCTTATACGCGCTCTCTGCAAATTCCGAATTGCCCATAACAATCTTAAAATAAACGTATTATGCAATAAGGAAGTGCCTATTGAAGACCTTTATTGTTCATCATGCCAACCTTTTCAAATAGAAGACGAAAACCACGTATTATCTTCTGCGAACAGTACAATTACTTTCGTGAAGCATACCTCACCAAACTTAAAAAGGTATACCGACTATCCCTCAACAACATTCTAAGCTCGAAGCATCCACATGTTATATTCATCACTGCTGTATTTATTCACAAACTATTCTCTTCCAGATACAAATCTAACTAATATGAATGACCACTGTCCATTTCTATCGTATATCATGTAACTGCATTATGGGCCATATAGCCTACATTACGGAATAAAATCTGTCGGTAACCTTATGCGGTAATACAGGAAGGTTATTAGCATCTATGATAACCTAGAAACATAAAAACAGTTGTTTCTTAACTACAGATATTTGTTAAGTTAGACCACCACATGGTGCCTCTAAGTGACGTCATGGAATGTACACTTCAAAGGTCGACATATTGTTATGTTCTCTTGCTCTAGGAGAGCATCGAAGGGTGTAGTCAGAGCTCTTCGGCTGTCAAACTGATAGTCATTGTTCACCCAAAATTGACACATGGCATTTTATCCGAATAAAAAAACATCGACTTGGACAAGCAAAAAAAATATTTATCTGCGATTGTTAAGCTCTCAAGACTTGTTACCGAATGCATGATTCAAAGACGGTTCAGTATATAATAATAAATAATAGCTTTCTCATACTGCGCATATATCTATGACAAAGCGCCATGAGTATTATTACCCTGGAGGGATAGTACTTTCGGTGCCGCCTATTATCAAGCGCTCAGCGCGACCGTATATGTCCATCCCTATCCCCGTTGTTCAGGAACCCATTTGTACAGCTGGGTGGACTGAGTGCAACGTGGATGAAGTGTCTTACCCAGGGACACAACACAGGATGAGCCCCTAGTCACAAATTTTTGGTGTCTCCACCGGGATTCGAACCCGGGTCTCTGGCAGATTTTTTAAGTTTGACCCCTGCTCACTTAAGATTTATTAGGTGAAAAGTGCATTAATCTCCCTTTAATTTTGATCGAATTGTTGTTCAAAGAAATGGTGGATTTAAAAGGAGTTTCTAACTTCTAATATTTCCTTTCTGTACTTTCCGTACAGACTGCCGTCGTCATTGCTTTTCCTATGTTCACATGTAGCAGCGTTAGATTGGGGTAGCGTAGTAAAGTAACCACAAAGCCGCTGGGGTGTGAATCGTACATGGACTTTATTCCCAATGTATGCATGGTAAGATAGAGAAGAGAAGAGACAGCCTGAAACACATTAAAATAACAATATAAATTTACAGTCAAAAGGTGAGATATATCACATCACATGTCATGATAAATTAGTTAAATAATACTTGCACATGTAATGAATATGCAATAAGTATATATATATATATATAAATATGATTTAATCCTGCCATTGCTACGATAATAATTAATGAGTATATGTATAAGGATACACATTGATATGCATACACATACAAAGAGGAAAGTGTATAAGTTGCCAACATATTACTTGACAGCAGTATAAAGATATGTACACATTTACATAATACACATCGGTAAATAATACATATGAATAATACACATGTATAAGCTCCATTACCTTAAATAAATGGAAATGATAATTACATAACACATGTAGTATTTAATGATATAGACATTATATAAATACATTAAGACAACATGACAACGCCGATAACAACATGTTACATACCAGGTTGGTATGACCTGAACTGTAGCGCATACAGTGCCATAGGGAATGGTGGTTGTCTACATCATCTGCAGGAATAATAAAATGTCTATGCAGATGATGTAGACAACCACCATTCCCTATGGCACTGTATGCGCTACAGTTCAGGTCATACCAACCTGGTATGTAACATGTTGTTATCGGCGTTGTCATGTTGTCTTAATGTATTTATATAATGTCTATATCATTAAATACTACATGTGTTATGTAATTATCATTTCCATTTATTTAAGGTAATGGAGCTTATACATGTGTATTATTCATATGTATTATTTACCGATGTGTATTATGTAAATGTGTACATATCTTTATACTGCTGTCAAGTAATATGTTGGCAACTTATACACTTTCCTCTTTGTATGTGTATGCATATCAATGTGTATCCTTATACATATACTCATTAATTATTATCGTAGCAATGGCAGGATTAAATCATATTTATATATATATATATATACTTATTGCATATTCATTACATGTGCAAGTATTATTTAACTAATTTATCATGACATGTGATGTGATATATCTCACCTTTTGACTGTAAATTTATATTGTTATTTTAATGTGTTTCAGGCTGTCTCTTCTCTTCTCTATCTTACCATGCATACATTGGGAATAAAGTCCATGTACGATTCACACCCCAGCGGCTTTGTGGTTACTTTACTACGCTACCCCAATCTAACGCTGCTACATTTTGGAGCCCCCAGTGAGGAAAGCATGCAGTGAAAGTTAGTAATGCTGACCTAAGATTAAATTGAAGTTTAAGAGAGCTATGGTGGTAATATAAAATGTTTAATATAAAATAATGATTAAAATAGTTTAGCTTAGTTTATCTAATGAGAATGTATTTCTCATCAATGCAAAACAAACTAATATATTCAATACACATGTTTATTTACAAAATATCATACAACTAAAAGTTGACTCTGCCACATACTTCCCCCTCCACACAAATGACGTCCTCGTCATTTACTTGGGTGGAGAAGGTTGACCACAAACTGTGACATAGCACCACCAAGTTGCTCGAAAACACCAGCTGAAGCTAAACGCTCGATGAGGTTAGATCTGTCATCCCAGTCGCTTGTGGTCGTCTGGCTCATGACGTAATCCCCTGAACGATACCATTCTGGTGGTTTCCTTTCCCGAATTGATCTCCTTGGTGGTGGTTTAGGTGTGGGTCTCGTGTTTACTGGAGGTGGGGCAGGAGCTCTAGCTTCTCCCTCGTGGTCCTCTGGACTTAACTCTCGCTCTCCCTCGAGCTCTGCTGTATCCTCACCCAGCACTTCTTCTTTAACAGTGGCATCCTCTGTGACAGGGTCCTCACTTGATCCTGATTGATGGCCGTCACCATCAGAAGATGCACTGTCCGTCCTCTCAATCTTCAGGTCGTCACCCTCCAACTGAGAGACGGAATCCTCACCCGCAGATCCGGCGCTGACAACTGTGGAATCATCAGGCTCTGTGGGAAGTTCCACTAAAAGGCTGGAGATGGACCTAACTTCCTCCTCTTCTGACACACTTGTCTCTGTAATTATGGTTTGAGTTGTCTTGCGTGCCTTGGGCTTGGGTGGTACAACCTGGATCTTCTGAGGATCGGCTGGCAAAGATCCGATGGGCAGGAGAAGGTTCCGATGGAGGGTCCGAGACCTCCCATCCCCGTGCTCTCTCTTCACAACAAACACCGGGATGTTGGTGTTTGGCTGAGAAATGACCACGTACGGATCCTCCTCCCACTTGTCTGCAAGTTTGTGCTTCCCATCAAAAGCAAGGATCTTCACCAGCACACGCTCTCCAGGCTGTACCGTAGCACCCCTGACCTTCACATCATAGTTGGCTTTCTGTTGCTCCTGGGAATCCTTAGAAGCTTGTGATGCAATCTTGTATGATTCCTCCAGTCTTGTCCTGAGGGCTTTAACATAAGAAGTTAGACTGTGTTGCTCCCTGTTCAGTTCTATCCCAAAGGCAAGATCTATAGGTAGTCTAGGCTCTCGTCCGAACATGAGATGGAAAGGGGAGTAGCCCGTGGACTCATGTCTTGTGGCATTATAGGCGTGGACGAGTGGTGGCACAAACGTCTTCCAGTCGTGCTTTTGCTCAGGCTTGAGGGTCCCCAACATGTTGAGCAAGGTTCTGTTGAAGCGTTCAGTCATGCCGTTCCCCATAGGGTGGTAGGGTGTTGTTCTTGACTGGGCAATTCCTAAAGTAGAACAGAGCTCCTTGACCATCTTGCTCATAAAGTTGGCTCCTTGGTCACTGTGGATCCTCATTGGCATACCGTAGTGCATCACAAAGTGTTTGTAAAATGCTTCAGCTGTGGTCTTGGCTGTTGTGTTCCGTGTGGGAATAGCTAAAGCATACCTCGTGAAGTGGTCTGTAATCA
The DNA here is from genome assembly GCA_916613615.1 of Steromphala cineraria. Lineage (NCBI taxonomy): Eukaryota > Metazoa > Mollusca > Gastropoda > Trochida > Trochidae > Steromphala > Steromphala cineraria. The sequence continues at coordinate 44,755,918 of OU744733.1, forward strand.
CTAGGATATGTTGGAATCCACCCTTTGAAGTTTCAAGTGTCAGAAAGTCCATGCAGACTAACTCCAAAGGCTGTGAGGTGGTGATGGAGACTAATGGAGCACGGATGTTAGTGGGCGTCTTCCTCCTCAAGCATCTGTTGCAGTTCCTGATCCAGTCATACTAAAAGTTGACTCTGCCACACACATTTTTAGATGTTTTATTTGTTTTAAAAAGTAATCCCTGAATGGTTAAATTTTGCAGCACAAGGATCAAGTACAGTTAAAATCTGTCAATGCTTTTTGATTCAATACGAAAAGCAAATAACATGGTCGAGCAATAACCCCCGCAAATGTCCCATTTTGTATAGATCTTACATATCTTATTAATTTAAGTTTTTTTCAGGATATGAAGGAAAATGTGATAATCAAAATTCAAAATAAAACATACATACATGTATGTGAGATCTGACAAGATAAAACCCAAACAAATGAAACCGCAAGGGCTAGTTTTCTTATAAAGTTATCATTTTTAATCAAATAATCCACGTCTCATTTTTCACGATTATCAATCGTGAAAAACCTTAATATGTTCATGTATTAATTTCAATGTTAAATTCGATCAAAATATAATGATCAGCGAGAAATTGTAAGCCAGATACTACTCACAAAACTTTTCTTTCAAATGTATTCTCTAAAAGTCCTAAATATTAAGAAGATAATCTCAAAACTGTCACTTATAACAATGTTTTAAATTAAATGGTTGATTACGAAGTTATGCGCTGGGCATAATGTATATCGGACGAACGGTGCCTATTTCAATACCCCCTGCAACTACGTTGTTGCGTAAGATATATTTGCTACGGGGAAGTGATCGAGTATAATAGATGTGTGACAGATCTAATATGTTGATCGGCCCCTTTCCAACAAAAGAAAGTATTGAAACATTTTACCGCCGCTTCATTTCTTAACCAGTTGTCCCAATTTTCAGAACTGATAAGTCGCCCCTTTTCTGTAGCATTTCGCCTTGACCATATTTTTGTCCTGAACTTTGATAAACGAGTATTACCGTCAATACCATACATTCTACTAGTTTGCTAACACAAGAGCGTGCCGCCAAAAAACTATGTAAAACTAGCTTGTCAAACTATCCCAGTTGTAAACTCTAAAGTTACACATTTCCAACATGTTATATCATCGTGTTGACAAGCAATTTACGTTCTTCAATTCTTGAACAAATTATTTGTCAGATGAGGATGATTAAAATAATTAAGATTTGAGCATTTATTGTAAAGGCATGGACGTCAATGTTGATGACGAAGTCAGCTTTTTATAGAAATCGTTTAATAGTAAAATCAGCCACTTTTTAATTGTATTATTAAAAGGATAAACTCGAATCAACAGAAAAATGCTTCAGTACATGAATTTCGAGAAAATACATGCAGTGGAGACACTCAGAACTATTTCATGACGGAGTATGCGGCCGTAAAATCCTTCTTTTGGGGTTATAGATGAAAAAGAGAAAACGTTGCCAACTTGAAATCTTTATGGATTCCGTAAAATGTATTTGGGAACATTTTCGGGGAAACGTGTTATTCGTTTCACTGTCAGCGACACAATTATTAAGACATTTTAGACTTTATTGTATGTCGGCGTTGTGTGTTAACTAATAAGCCTTTGTATATTCAACGACAAGGTCAATAACTGTTGAAGGGGACAGTCCTATCGGGCATGTTGTGTAGAAACGAATTTCATATTGCACATTGTAAACAGTTCATAAGCTATCCAATGTAAACACGACAGAAATGTATTTCTTAAGGTATGGGAAATAGTTAGATTCATTACATTCAGCGTGCATCTTCCAACGCAAATCCTAAAACGCCAGTTTCCGAACTGTCTGCTCTCAAGCTTACTATGAGAGAATACAATAGGCCAACCTGTAAGTAACTGGAGGTTGTTAACAATCGCCTGTAGGGGCGCTGATATCAGCACTGAAAACTTAAGGGTCTGCAGCAGGGCATGAAACTGACAGTTCGGAACCTTGCGTTTTAAGCTTTGCGTAGGAAGATGTTCAGAGTGAAGATCGGCAGCATCTGTTTAAAACTGTCCCATAACCAGAAGAAAGATTTTTTCATAAAACCAAATGTTTACGAGGAGAGTAATATTCGTGATCAAAGACAATTTAATGCAAAGACTTCATTAACACCAAATCCTCCTTTCCGTACTGTGAGATGTTTATCATTTGATTAATAGGGACCACAACACGAATAGGTCAATCGAGCCTTGGGGAAACAATCATACGGCTAATACATAGCTTATGGACTGAGCCAAATTAAAAGATGCTTGCAAGATTATTAGAGGCCCCATGCTCTCGCGAGATAGAATGTGTTAAGTTCAAAGAAAATTAGTCTCTGAAATTTGTTGACAAATCTTTTTTATCATGTGCCGGCGAGGTTGGAAGAATATTTGATAACTTCCCGCAAATGATAGCTTAAGTCTTCTTGTAATATGCTGGGATTCATCCAATAATATAATCAATACATAAGTCAACTTAACTCGCGGGTCACTGATGATCAAACAACACAGAAATCCCTTATCGTACTTATTCAAAACTTTCTGAATCTTCTTGACACTGGATTGGCATCGTTCTTATATCTGCAATATATTGCAATACAGAAAAGCGTATTGCAATATATTGGTACTTTACAAACTCAAGAATATACTTGCTTCTTGTCTAAATATGATAATCATCAGCCTTTTTGGATATTTATATATATTTATTTTGTATTCATATTTATTTCATATATATTTTTTGATATTTTACAATCACTTCATACGACCTGTATACATATTTGAGATATTTTCACAACACACATTTACACTTTTTTTAGAATTGTTCATAAATTTGGTTTTATTTGGTTATATTTTTGACAATTTTAGATGGAATTGTTCAATTTAAAACGTTCAATATATTGGATATTTTCAGAAATGTGTACCGATTCATATCATGTTAATCTATATGCAATGTATCGATATACCGATAATACCGTGCATCACTAAATACTTGACAATTTATTTTAAATTTTAATTTATATTTATTCTGTATCTATGAACACGGTGGTCATGGTGGTAATTATAACAAATCCTTCAATTTACTTTCATGTATATTAAACAAATAAAGTACGGGAAATACGGAATTCCTGAAAATGTGAATACTGTTTTGTAACTTTATTGACGACCTAATTAAAAATCAATCCGTCCGTCTTTATTTCTAAATCAAATTACTTACGTTCTCTGTCATTCACAGGCACAAGGCACAAACAGCATTTGAAAGAGCACGATGAAATATGAGGTATCTTTAGAGAAATCCACAACCTTATAATTGCATTCAAAATGAAAGTACTTCCGTTACCTGCAATACTAGATCACGTTGATCACGTCGACAAAGATTCCGAAATAGACAAATTTCATCTCCGCTGATACGTTGATAATTGAGGCCCCTTCAGTCACAGGTATGGGGTGAGAGCTGACTCACTGCACCCACAAGTCCCGTGACACGAGGGGGCCTTCGGCGATCGTCCCCCTCCACATAGCGCCCGGGGGCGGCTGCATGGTCGCTGTGGGGGACTCACGCCTCGGACCGAGGGGGTCAGGCAGGGGTCGAGACTACATCAGTAGCTCGACCAACTCCCAAAATACGGAGAATGCTATATTCTTTCTCTTCATGGTTGACGAAGTAGGCGATATTCTCTCTATGTTGAACGAAGTAGGCGATATTCGCAGCATCGCCCCGGGAAACTGGCAGCGGACGAGAGTCCCCTACCAGTCCCCCGGTTTGACGCGCTTGAGATCAGAAACATATTGACCTCTTATATACGTTATGTTGAACGGCCGTGTCAGCGATATTGTGTCCACTATATATATGTATTCATTCATGATTATGGTATAGAGGTTAACCTCTGGTCCGTTGCCAGCTCACTGGCCCATGTATTCTACTGGCAACGCCTGTCAACAGAGTCGAGAGGTTAACCGCTACCACCATTTAAAGGGGCAGTAGCACGTTTTAAGGGAAATTGAATGTGATCTCAGGAAAATGAAAATAAGTTGTTCCAATTCAAAGACAATGGAATTAAACTAAATGAAGCAGTAATTAATCAAATATATGATGTAAAATTCAGCCACGCGATTCTTTTTTCTTACGCTAAATAAATTAAAGGTGTTCACACAAAAAGGGCCCCCAATTGACTTTATGTGAATCTTTATTATTTGTTCTCATACTATGGCTGAATGGTTTGTGTAATGAGATTTTTAACACCTTTAAAAGAATACATTCAGCATTAACTTACAATTATCAGTGAAAAATTTGAAATATAACACTTTCAAAAAACATTCTACTGCCCCTTTAAATCGACGGACTGCTATTGTTTTGTGACGTTAAATTATTGCTCTTACGTTCTATTATTGTTCAATAATAGAGCGTAACAAATAACATCAAGCTGTTCGTTATGAACTTCCAAATTTTAAGGATAATTAAAATTGTCTCAAACTTTGAGTGTTATTTCGGGGAATATCCTCGAACCAATTCATTCCTTAAAAAAATGTCTCTAATCTCAATTATTTTCAAGGACTAAACTTATAAAATGCATAAAAACGACTACGATGTATTCGTATGTGCATTGTATGCCATGACAATGTGTTATCTCATTTATTTGACAGAAGTCCTAGTTATTATTATCAGCTGATCGATGTTGAAAAAACCCACTATAACGTGTTCGAATGTAAAAAATAGCGAAATTGTATTAATGACATTCTTTGATAGGACAACTGGCATGAATACAATGTAAGTAAATGTACGTAGGTATCAATGAACCTTTGACGATCGATTATCTATACATGGACGCACTAAATTATCAATAACTTGCATCGACTGACACCATTCCTCTGAAGCTTTAGAGTATCATGATATCCATTCTTCGATTTCTACATTTCAAATAAATGAGCTGTGTTTTTTGTGCATAGCAGTTATGTATCGAATATGACGTCAAATTATGAAGTCAAATCAGCATACAGTTAATACTGTATTCTCAACACTATCAAAAATTTAAAAAAATGATTGTGATTGAATGGAAACATTTTGAAAATTGTCATTTTATCGCTGTTTTTTATATTTTATTCTGCCAAAAACAGAGATTGCTTAGTAGTAGCTATGAACGTTACTTTATAATTTCATAATAGCCTAAATTAAGATTTTATTTATTTAGATATTAATAATCACTTAATATATTAGGACGTTTCAATAGCAAAAATCAACAAACATGTTTAGAACTTTTTCGAGGGACAGGACAATGCATATAATTTCTACATATATTCATATATCAAACGTTATAAATTAGTTAATCATCAAATGTAGTATGCATCGTATATTTCATATATTACCGATTTAACCCTTAGATGTAGGATGCATTAAACATTTTCATATTTTTGTTTAGTTCTGCATAATCATTTTCGAACGCAGGATGCGTGATACAATTCATAAAAATTATACATGTACATGTATTATCTACTAAATCCCCAAATGTAGTATGTTAAATACCTAATATTAACTTATTTTGACAGTTGAATTAATAACTGTAACTAAGAGAACGTTTGTGTTAATTTCACAACACGGGAATAACCGCTGTGGTGAAAATGCTGATACGGTCTTATTATTGCGCAATGTCTTGTCGGTTAACCGCTACACAGCCGAGGGCATGGCGACATGCTCTGTGTTGCGTGTAATACCGCTGACAGCGCTCTTCTCGTACCTGTATAAAAGAGCCAGGTGCGAGTTCGATCTCCAGATTTTCCACACCAAACTGAGCGACTGGTAGCGGACTTCCATCCGGTGCCAGAAACCTCGGGGAGATTCTCACAATGTCGCCTACTTCGTTGACTAAGAAAAGAAAGAGAAAAGCGCATACTTCGTATCTTGAGTGCTTTCAAGCAATCTAGACAACCTGGGAACTACTGATGTAGTCTCGACCCCTGCCTGACCCCCTCGGTCCGAGGCGTGAGTCCCCCACAGCGACCACGCAGCCGCCCCCGGGCGCTATGTGGAGGGGGATGATCGCCGAGGGCCCCCTCGTGTCACGGGACTTGTGGGTGCAGTGAGTCAACTCTCACCCCATACCTGTGACTGAAGGGGCCTCATATATCCACGTAACATCGGAGTTGTAATTATTTGTCTATTACGGAATTTGTGTCGAATCGTCGTGACTAAAGAGGCCTAATGTATCAACGTGCTCGTGTATTTCAGGAAACGTAAGTACTTTCATTTGAATGTTATCATAAGGTTACGGATCTTATTCAAATATGAGTCGGAGGTGCTCCGATCCGAGGGGTCGGATGAGACCAGAGAGTCGAGAATAAGTAAATGTTTAGTAATATTAAAGTAAGATTTTCTATCGGTATTTGCTTTCAAACCCCCATAGGAGCGCATATCCATCCCCTAGTGATCGCTCAAGGCGCTTGTTGTTTCCCCTGGTCAATGGCATTCTTCACCGTCCGATCATTTTTCCAATTCAACTCCCTGGGGAGTATTCAACCGGCATCCATTTGTGGCGCTCAGGTTAGGGACAATTCTATGCCTCACAGGGTACCCATTCACAGTTGGGTGAACTGAGACACATAGTCACAGCAGTTTGTCCAACACTACTGAACGCACGTGTTCATGTATCTATTTTACTTTTAAATTTAATGTCCCCTTTAAGCAAAAATACTGAATATGTCTATTTTATGAATGTGCAAGTCTCTCACAACTCTTTTAGAGTGGCATATATATATTTTATAGAGAAAATGTTTTATGTAAATTTACAGTTTATATGTGGTGAGTCTTTAATAAACTATCTGTCTGTCTGTCTGTCTGTATCCACCATTCAGCCACTGACATGAATTCATGGGATCTTTAAAGTGCGCAGTTACTCTATTTCTAGTCTTATGCACAGACCCTTGAGCATATAATTCACCCCATGGAAGCAAGTCTAGATCTGGACTGCTCTCCATTTGTCTGAGGCTCCTTTAAAAAATTTAATAAAATAAGATTTTTACTAAACAAATTTCAGAGACTAAATATAAGTCTACTCTATTTCTTGTTTCTGTCTACATCAGAAGTAGGCACTTTGCCTCGGACATCGGACATATATTAAAGGAGCAGTAGCACGTTTTTTTTAACATTTTATATTTTCCAGTTTTCACTGATAATTGTACGTTAATGCTAAATGTATTATTTTGATAATGTCAAAAATCTCATCACACAAACCAATCATCCATAGACAGAGAGCAAATTATTAAGATTTACATTAAATCCATTTGCGGCCATTTTTGTGTTAACAACTTTAATTTATTTTATGTATGTAAAAATGGAATCTCATGGCTAAACTTTACATTATTTATTTGTTTTATCACTGCTTCATTAAGTTTAAATATATTGTCTTTCAATTTGAAACAATTATTTTCATATTCCTGACATCACATCACCTTATGTTCCCCTAAAAGTGTACTACTGCCCCTTTAAGTAATTGTTAAACTGAAGATTTAATTATCTGGTAAGTATTGTGATATGGTGGAATTCAAACCTTTCATTTAAACTCTAACTGACCTGTAATAACAACTCGTTATATGGAGTTCTTTCTTCGATGTAACGACCAAATACTCCTTTCATTATGGGCGAGCAACAACAGGGCTTTTATATCGAACATTGAAGCCTCCTGTTTGAATAGTTTACAATGAACAACATTTATCGTTTCAGCCGCTGCCAATAAACAACATTGAGATTACAAATTTATCCAAATCAGGTTATTAAACTTGAATATAAGAAAGGAGCTTTAGATAATTTGTTCAATAATATCTAGACTTGCTTTTCAGGCAGTAATGTTTCAAACAGGAGTGAATGTAAAGTTAATATATATATTTCATCTACAGCTTGTGATTGCCTATTCACGAACGAATTGGTACTCTCTCTTGAAAATTGATTACTAGTTATTGGACGTTGTCCTTCATTTCATTTGGAAGAGAGTATATATCTATGCGCATTATGAATGATATGGGTTCTAAAGGAAATGATAACACTCCAAAGTGTAAATACGTTTACAATTCTTTTCGGAAAGAAACCATTGCAAAGATTCTCGCTGCTACTATGCAGATCAGTAAATTAAACCGTACGACACAGTCACTCGTTTAGTAGAGTTGACGCCTATTTCATTATGAAAGCGTGGAATTGAAAGCGTTCAGGTTTGCTATCAAGATATACCATGTCTGTAAATATTTTCTCTTCGTTTGTTACTCCTTAGTTATTTACATAACAGCGTTCAACTGCTACTGCACATTTGAATCTGTTCAAGCTTTTTTTTTTACATTAAACTATGAAATAAAACACAATACATCCAAGATAGTAATGATATGGATACACCTAAATGGATGGCAACTTCTTTATTCATGATATGCGACGTTTCAAGATAGTGTAGTTACAGCTCAATCTGAATATCATTGGAAACACTTTCGAACTTAAAGTACTAGTTTCACGACGGATGAATCACTAATTAGCTTGTTTTCAGCTTTGCACAGGACAGTAATTGAACAGCGACTTTGAAAACGGTCCGAACCAAGTGTTTACTCTGTCATTACAAGACGCAATCAAAAGCACTCGTCTCACTTCTTTACTTCAATTCAATACGAGAATCATGTGTGTCTGACATACAAGATACTCCTTAACGGATCATGAAGGCTTCTTTTGTTGAGATTTTGATTACATTTCAAGAAAACACTCACACTTTGACTGGAATTCTCTACGACCATCACGTAGTGCAAAAACATCATGAAACAAAACCCTATGCTAACTACGGAGTCTTTTGATCCATTGATTCTATTCTTTCACTGAAGAAAGTATGATCGATAATGCTACTGTGCTATTTTCTCTATCAATTGATACTACGCTATTGAATACATGTCGTTCTTTTGTTGAATGGATTTATAATATCTTCATTGTATTATTGGCCATGGCCTTGAATACTGAATAAATACTGTCTGTCTGTCAGAATATGTGTGTTCATTGTTCTTGTAATTTGCTATAACAATGTACACTCAGGGACAAAAGAAACGATACCAACTTTTCAAAAGAGTACAAAACAAATTCCTGTTGTAAATGAAATGCGACTACGAACCCTTGTGATAGGTGCATCAGTTGTGAAGACGTACTCGCAGTTTTAAACATCAAAGTTTGATACTTTTTATTGTATGACTGTTCAAATACATGAGGGCTCCCAAAACAGATTTTTCGATGTCATGTTTGGTTATGGTCTTTGGAATTGAAATAAAAATATGAAATTTATAAATTTGATGTAAAAAAGATGTTATCAAATAAAAAAAATTGAAATAATTACTGATGCATTTTGTCTGTAAGTTGGTTTAAAAGAAAGAAAAAGGGCCATTTTCAATATCCTTTCTTGTCTAGTTAAGGAGATCGGCGGCGTTTTTTTAAAAAGCGTTAACATATATAGCAAAAAATTACAAACTTAGTTCAGTTAGCTCTTGAAGACATGGAATTTCAGCCACAACTATCACTCGTAGCTTAACCTGTCATGCATTTTATATGGTATCGTTTCTTCTGAGTGTATAACTCACAATGCCAGACCAGAAAAATACACTTGTCAACCATAGCATTACTACTTTGAATTGCTTTGAGTTGCATATGATCTTTCATAGGTTAAGAAAATCATTTTTAAAACAAGTTGAGAAAATCCGTTAAAATACATTTATACAATATCTGTTTTAACACAAATTCAGAATATCTGTTTTAAAACAAATTCAGAAAATCTGATTAAAAATCTTTCAGAAAATCCGTCTTAAAAACAAGTTTAGAATAATATTCTTAAAACAAGCTTTGAATATTTGTTTTAAAACAAGCTTAGAATATTTGTTTTAGAACAAGCTTTGAATATTTGTTTAAAAAAAGCTTAGAATATTTGTTTTAAAACAGGTTTCAAATATCTGACTAGAAACAGATTCCACGCTGTTTGACTGCGACTACAATTGAAATGATAAAAAAAGAAATGCATTTCGTCAGGTTTCATTTTAATTTGTTTCATGATTATGCTTTGATCTTGAATAATTGGCCAATGCACATTGCATTATCTTTCAATGTTCGTGTTCAAAATGACTTGACATGGAAGTTAATTTTAACTGTATCTTCACCATGTGCATAAGAAAAGATAATTAACTTCCAACACCAGGAAAGTGTCCCTCCCACATGCCGCAATTACCATGGACAGTATTTAGCCTATATGATAATTGGATGTTGTTAGTTCCGTACGGCTCAGGAGTCTAATTTTCCGAGTGAACGACTTCACTACGGTGACTCTCCGAATAAGGAGCTTGTTATTACTGCTGAAATCGGTCAAGCTACGTTACTAGATAAATACTTACTAGAAGCACCATAATTGCTGCAAGCATTTATAATCTTGGAACATGTCCTACATAAAAGTGACCTAAATGAAGGGACAGTAGAACGTCTTAGGGGGAGTATAGGTAAAGACAGGAACATTAAAATAGATGGTTCCAATTGAAATCCAATGTATCTAAACTAATTGAAGCAGTAAATAAAACATATAATGTTAAGTTCAGCCATGCGATTCCTTTGTTTTACACAAAATGAATTAAAGGTGTTCACACATAAATGGCCGCCAATGGACTTTATGTGAATCTTGTTCTCTGACTATGGATGATTGGTTTGTGTAATGAGATTTTTGACACTATCGAACTATATATTTAGCATTAACGTACAATTTTCAGTGATGATGATGATTAAAAATGTTTTGATTTTTACTTGATAATTCCCTCTACGACTGCCAATTACGGTAAATAACGAGATGAGTAATGATATGAAATTCTGATTATGACATAAATTCACTTTAATTAGGGAAATAAAGAAATAAAACTCGTTTATGTAAAGCCCTTTAAAGAACAAAAGGCCTTTCTCATGTTTTGATTACAATTATAAATGCATAAATCATAAACCAACAGCGCACCGATTTGGCAAGAACAGAAGAAATATAAATATTAATATCAAATTATTTACTTTTTCATATCAAAAGCATATAAAGAGAACACGACATAATTCAAAATATTTAGGGTGCGCGATATTATCAATATATCTAGTATATATTGTAATACAGGAATGATCCGGTAAACACTTCTGAAATTTTCAATATATCAACGTTTTAAAATGAGCAATTTCATCACAATTGTCCCAAAACCACAAAATAAAACATGATTTTACAGAGAGTTCTTATCAAAGGTAGCAGTTGGGTTGTGAAAATATCTCAAATATGAACACAGGTCATCCACACTGATTGAAAAATATCCCTTTCCAAAACGGCTTATACCTGAGCAATTAATAACGCTTATATCTAGACAAGATAGCATGCATATTCTTGAATTTGAAAAGTGCCAATATATTGCAATGCATATTACAATACGCTCATCTGTATCGTAATATATTGCAATACAGAAATAAGGGACGATACCCATCTCTATTAAAATAATTGATGACTTAAAGGAGGAAAGTTTCTGAGATATGAAACGAGGAAAATAAAAAGAGTTTGGTTAATTTTATGTTATTGTAATGCTTAAAGAAACAGAACAAGTCAAACTTGTGGTTGTGATAAGTCCAAAGATTCTACTGTTGGTATCAAAGTGCAAAACTTTGTGTAATTTATGTCTGACCAGTTTTTTAAATTTTTGCGCATTCGCGCAGCAACCACTGCACTTTGGATCGTCATATTTGGTTCCACACTTACAGAATGATATGGTTTACTTTGACCTTTTTTGAAGGCCACTATGAATTTTTTCCAAAAGCAATTTCAACGAAGCGTGGTACTCAGTACAAACCCCATTCTCTCCCCACAGAGGCAGATCAAGTCATGAAGTATTGATGCAGCCTCTGTTCTATCTCCCCGAAATCCGTGGGTTCCGGCAGTTTCCCCTGACGGAGAAAAAATGCACCACAATCTATTTGAATTTCTTTATCAAATGACAACGCTTCTTATGTGGAAAGGAGGTTCATATCACAATGCTTTTTTAATGACTCAGTCGCCAAAATGATGATTTTAGAATAGCGTCGCTGATTGCACAACTAACTTTGATTGCCTCCAATCAGGCATCTCCCATTCTATCCACACCAATTCGGCGTAATAGAACAGAGGCTGTATCAACATTTCATGACTTGATCTGCCTCTGTTGGGAGAGAATGTACATACCCTGACGACATTTTACCTTATTTCTTGTTTGCTTTGAGAAAATGGTTATGTTTGTGATAAACACTTGTTTTTAAGAATGTATTCTGTTGTAGCTGGTGACTTTTGTTCAAAGTCGGACAGTTTTTAAATCTATGATCAGTTCAATTGAAAGAAATAAATTTCTCACAATACAGTGTATCATTTCTCAGTTACTGTATGACTTGTTTTTGGTTTCCAAAATGCCAGAAATGTATAAATGCAAATGTAGCAGGAAAGAAAATCCAATATTTTCATGTCCACGAAGGTTTCGAACCCGGGACCTACGGGTTGAGAGTCCTACGCTCTACCTGTTCGGCCAAAGAGAAATCCCTCCAGCCGAAACCAGTAGGAAGTAGTACACCTGACCCTGTCACACAAATATGAAAAATTTGGGAACGTTCCTGGATTCCGATTCCATTTTAAAATACAAATATTCTTATAAGCTTTGCTTTTGAATAAAAAACTTTTGTCGACATTTCGTATCTATCGCCTGTATTGGAGTTTATTATCCTACTCTATAATTCAAACGAGTTTAATTTGATTAACACATGCTTAATTTTCCTTCTCATAAATCTCAAACACATATCTATAAACATCCAACCCTTAACTCCACTGTATCGAAACCTTGACGTAGCCACTTGACCTGTCGCGTAACTATATTTATAACGCAATGCCTTTGGTAGGTTTAAGAAGGTTATTTAACAGCACGATTATATAAACGTTAACGTTAGTAGCTATAATTCAATTGTGTGAAGCAATAACAAAAAGAAAAGTTTGTGCATTCAGATTTGAAAATCTTAAATTTCATGTTCTTCTGTGATCTATTTGTTGGGCACAGAAATAAAAAAGAAGGCATTTCTGGTATGATCGAGACAGAAATAGAAGAAAGTTGAATTAGGGCGCTTTGTTCATATTTTTTACATAAGTCTGTGTCATCAATTTTATTCTAGTATCAATAAGTACATTCTCTCCCCACAGAGGCAGATCAAGTCGAGAAATGTTGATACAGCCTCTGTTATATTACGCCAAAATCAATGGGTTCCGGCAGTTTCTTTATCAAATGACATCGCTTCTCGCATGGAAAGGATGATTCATATCACAATGCCTTTGCCATCATTTAGTAGCCAAAATGATGATTTAAGAACAGCGTCGCTGATTGCACAATTAACTTTGATTGCCTCCAATCAGGCGTCTCCCATTCTATCCTACAAACTCGGCGTAGTATAACAGAGGCTGTATCAACATTTCATGACTTGATTTGCCTCTGTGGGGAGAGAACGCAATAAGTATTGTAGGGTCACAACGGTATAGTGGTAAGCATGTTGGCCTCTCACGCCAGAGACCTAGGTACGGATCACGATCGAGACATCAAAAAATTGTAGCATCGGCCTTTTCCTGTATTGTGTATGGACAATATACTTCATCAGCATTGCACTCAGTTTACCTGGCTACCTGGACACAGCATGTACATACATACATTGTAACGATTAGCGCTAAGTAGCTGTTCAATTCTTCCCTAATGATGAAGTTAGCGCTTTGAGCATGTCTTAGGACGTCGACAATGCGCCATATAAGTAACCACGTTGTTGTTCATCATTATTACATCGATATTTTGCTAGTTATACTGAGTATTCGCTGTGAAAAACAACAACTATATATTTGCTGACATAAATATTATTTGTTCAATTTGTCAATTGAGCATATCCGTAAAACAAAAGTCGACTGATGTGGCCCAACTGCCAATACATATCATCAACCATAATACTTATAATAATATTGTCAAACCATATTCATTGACATGGGTTATTTAATTCAATATCATAAACATTGCAAAATGTACTCAAAATAGTTATATCCTATGTTCAAGTACGCGTCGGCAATGGATAAAAGCGAGAATGATTGATCACCCTGTCTAATCCCATTGCACCGAGAGGATATTATCGTGTAGATTTAAAGGTGTTTCCTTATATACCATCATTGACATTGTAATAGAATAGATTTATATGACACAGGCGCGGATCAAGATAAACAACATGTATTCGATCTTACTTAAGAAAACGGACTCAGTGTCAACTTACACGTTCTGTTACCTGGTTAGAACATTGTTCCAATAACCATCATCACTATAATCAATAGGCTTGTATTTTTGTTTTTTACATGTGATGATAGTAAATGCACATTATGAAAGGAGCTGTTCAGTCGGCAAATAAACAGAATTATAGCAATACTATTCGGTTAAAAACCTTTGAAAATATTTTGAGAAGGGTCGTAGGGCCGATTTTTTGGCGCTTAATCTCTATGGTAAGCCAAAAGTCAATATATGATAATAACCATTTTTTACCGTCATGTTGTGGACGATTTGAAATTAAAAATCACTCTGAAATACAATAATGGTATCGAGATACAAAACATACATGCCTTTTATTCACTTTGAAACAATGCTACAGTATTGAGGTTTCAACATTTATCTACTTAAGGCAAATATGTTAAATTGTTAAAGATAGTCGAATTAAACAATATGAATCAATAGTGCGGCCTCTTAAGCCACACTACTGTTTTATATCAAATTACCACGCAAAATTATTGAAGGCTTCAAGTTGTATTATTCATACCAGCAATTTGGCCCGTGGTTCCCGTGGTTTAATCGGCCATGATGCATGATCATTTCTTACAAAGTTCATGATAATTTATCGTAGTTATCAAATACAATCCAGTAAGGAGAAACGGAAACGACTTCCGGTAAATATAACGTTTATCAATGCCAATTTATCATGTATCTAACGGAAGTGAAATTTTTAAAATTATGGCATATCAATTGTAGAATGACACCGTAAACGAAACTAATAGTAGACAAAACCTTTCATTCCTCAACTCTCATATACGGGGGAAATAAATTTCGATGATTCGGAATGAATAACGAGTCCTGGTACATGAGGACGTGCATTGTCTCAATCAAACCAAAGGGAATTTTAGTTCGTATGTGTTCTGCATGTGGAAGCGAAGGGTAACCCTTTTCATTCTAGAGATGCTACTGTTCACACCGTCCAAACCCTTGTCGTCTGCTAACGGTTAAACTTGTAACACGAAAAGGTACTGTGTTCTCATAAAGATATGTCAATTGCAATTACCCTCATAAATGTTGAAATAGACACACTCGAAGGTCATACAATGTGAAGCGGTATGCTACCCTTTATGTTACCCCTAGTCCTAATGCTCCGTCTAATTGGTCGAGTCACTCTGTTGCTATAAATCGATTTGTGTCAGAAGGATTCAGTAGTCGTCAGACCTCTCAGTCAACAGTCTAACACTATACAGCAGGCCGTGTTTACCGAAACATTTGTGAGGATTTCAACAACTTTCAAATTTTGGAAAAAGGTGAATAACAAGTGAAATCTCTATTGTTCAAGTGCCTCTCTCTGAACAAGTCAGCAAAAACCTTTTGTTCAAGTTCCACGGTCTCTGAACAGGGCAGTCAAAATTCTCTTGTTCAAGTGCTTGGTCTCTGAACAAGTCAGCAAAAAACCTTTTGTTCAAGCACCGTTGTCTCTGAACAGATCAGTTAATATATCTTGTTCAAGTGCCTCGGTTTCTGAACACTTTGGTTGGGTTACCTTACCATTTATGAGGAACTTCAAAATGTGAAAAAAAAGGAATCGAAGTCAATGATCCAGTGTCTGACACGTAACAGTAGACTGTGTCCATTCGTGATGTCATAAAGAAGTACTATAATCATCAAAGTTCATTGGTTAACTTACAAAGTGGGAAAAAGAGGAATCGAAGTACGGCCTATCTGACCTTCTTGTCATCAGTGTCTAAACGTTTTTACCTTTATTCGAGGTGTTTTAAAGAATAAAAAAAACCCTCAAATTGTTTCCTTAATCCACTGTTGAAGCTTTCAAGGATCAAGAACGGAGGGTGTGACAGGATAAAGTGGTCTTCATGACTTCAAAGTGTCCAAAGTTAGAATTAGTGGCATTGTGGAAATATCAACGTATACTTCATTGATTGATGTGTGTGGCTTTGAATCGAATGAATCCTGATCAACAGTCGCTAACAGTATCTACAACACATGTTAAGGTGTGAAATGGGGCGTGGATAAACTACACCGAAAAAGTGGTATCGAGTCTTGTGAAAGAAAAGCATTTTTAACTTCCAATTGTACATGTTTCATTGTTCATCCAGTACGATATATTCCATGTGTTTAAAATACTCGGCTTGGATGTGTGTTTGGCGTGTCGGCAAAAACACTCCTTAAGAATTTTGTTTAAAAAAATATTTCCAAGTCGTTCGTTTTCTAAATATACTTCTTCCATATATTATTATCAAGTTTGTGACAGTGTCACTGTAAATCGCCTTGATAACAAATCGTGTTGATAGCATCGGCAAACAAAGCAATTTAAAAGAATAAATAGAAAAACGCCTTGGTCTTGCTGCCCTATGGATTGAACTCATTGGTGGATTAACTTCACGGAACAGAGAAGTGATTGTGTTGACAGGATAGGTAGCACAGCGGGACGTCCGCTAACATGCGCTTTATCGGAGATATACTAACTTCTAGAAACATGGATGAGAAAACGACAGCAGTTCTTAGAGGAAGTTCTAAGAAGTCGCTATATCCTATAAAAGATAATGTAAAATGTTAAATAGACAAAGTAACTATTTTATATGTAACAGTTTCACAATCGGTTGATTGAATTTGTGCCATATATTTACCTATATTTACTTGAAACTCGACGTGTGTGAGGAAAACTAGGTGCATGTACGTCTATACCAGATGCGGTCTGCTTGATATGGTAAATAGTTTGCTTTGATTTTGATACGTAAAAGGAAATGTTTTCATTATGTTGATAAATTAGGGTGCTGTGATGATATGGTATGCAGGTGTGTATATTTATCAGTAAATTGATCAACATGTTCAGATTTCGAGATGTTTGAGAAGGAAATAGACAAACATCAGATTAATTGAAACAAACAACCTCAACAAACATTTGACAGCCTATCGATACGCGGTCGATTTAGTGTTAAGAAATATGACCCTTGAAGAATGATCGTATAAAATCCATAAATGCTTTACAAGCCAAGTGAAGGATTACTTCTACAGTATAAAGAAGTCGAAAACTACACTAAAAAGGTCAGTATATTTTGATAGGGTTGAAGAATCACCTTAGTTACAAGTTACCTTAACAGGATAGGTTTTGTTTTATCATTTCGTAGAATTCATCATTATTCAAACCCTTACATTGAAATCCGCTTTAGGAGTTACGCCAATGCAAATGCGCATCACGCGTTTAAGGTCAGCATTTAAGGTCAACGTTGTTAAAATGTCGTCGCTTAAAACCTAACCAATACCGTTTAGTTTAAGTAAAAACATGACTGTCAAGGTTGTTTGATTGTGTCAAGGTTACTTTTTGTCAGTTATTGTTTGTGTATATGTTACCTTGCAAAGTATAATTATCAGAAATAGGTAACATTCCATTTTTCAGAAATGCCATTTCTGGTGATTTTAAGGAAAATAGTATGGAACCTGGTACCAAAAGTATTATTAAAGGATATTATATGTAGATTTATACAGGAAACAAGTTTTGAAACGTAAATATATATCCGAATCAAGTATCAATAGCATTATAACATTATCGGAAACTGTGATGTGTCTAAATCATTCTGAAAAGCCACATTGTAACCATTTTGATGTGTCTTTACCATTGTAACTAGCCACATTGTGACGAGGAGATGGGCCTATACCATTGTAATCAACCACATTTCAACGATGGAGATGTGCCTATGCACTGTAACTAGCCACAGTACAACGAAGAGATGGGCCTCTACCATTGTAACTTACCAAATTTCAACGATGAAGATGTGTTTGTGTACCGTTGTAACTAACCCCATTGTAACGAGGAGGTGTGTCTATGCCATTGTAACTAGCCATTTGTAACGAGGAGATGTGTCTATACCATTGTTACTAGCCACATTGTAACAAGGAGGTGTGTCTTTACCATTGTTACTTGTCACATTACAGCGATGGCGATGTGTCTATAACATTGTAACTAGCCACATTGTAACGAGGAGATGTGTCTATACCATTGTTACTAGCCACATTGTAACAAGGAGGTGTGTCTATACCATTGTTACTTGCCACATTGTAACGATGGAGATGTGTCGAGATAGAGCCGGTCTCTTTCCGGCTGATATCTTCAGTCTATGGACCTGTTCCTTGTGCTATGCCTACCTCTTCAGAGGCAAAGAAGAACTTGAACCAAACTACAACCCGAGTCTCCCAAGACTTGTTTCTCCGAACATGACATCAGTCTATCTCCCTGATGTCCATAATAGAACTGCCTCTGGACTGGTCTGTGGGACTCTGTCTGACATCAATTGTAAGCGATGGACAGCGTGTTGTGAGGAAGCTATCTTGTGCTGTGAGAGACAGCAGACCCAGGAGATCAAGGACACAGAAGGAAGCCACTGTCCTCCTACCTGGGATGGGTTTGGGTGTTTTGATGCCACCTCGGCAGGTTCACAAGCTGTTATATCGTGTCCCTTCTACATCGACCAAGCTTCGCCAACGGGTAAGTTTTAAATTCATTCCCGAAAAGGCCAATATGATGAAGTCATTAAACAAACATCAATTTCATTTACCAAGATTCTTGTACCAAGCAGCATATCGAAAGCTAAAAATTACGATCGAATTTAACGTAAAACTTTGTTCTGCTTTACAGTGTTAATCTCTTCGCAGACAGACAAGTAGACCTTGAGATTTATATAAATGTTGTGAAACATTAAGACTAAACAAAACCCTAAATGAAATATTAAAATCATTTGCTTCATGTTAATAGTATGAACGTTATAGTTATAAGTTTTGTCTTCTATACAGAACTATATAGTCTACACTATAGGAAGCGTATATATTTCGTATAATAACATCTACACTTTGATTCTTTCTTCTACGATTCTTCAAGACATTCTTTTTCCATAATATAGATTATGGAGGTAAAGCTAGAGTGAATGTCTAGTTTCGTATCAATCAAGATAGGAAACACGAACATTAGTTTCGTACTTATGCTAGTAACTACTGTTACAACCCTCCAAAACTACGCCAAGGAGATTGCTAATGGTAATGCCATTTGAAGTTATATCACCATAGCTATATAGGAGACGACACATTTAATGTGTGGCTGTAAGTGCTTCTTGGCCTGCAATCATGATTACAATGTTTTTTATTGATCTTTTATCAATGATATTTATTGTTGTGTCAATGAAATAAAACCTACGTCAGTGAGATTTGCCATCTGTAATCTTAACAAGTTAGCCATAAAGTTGTGGAACAGGTGTTACATGTCCCAAATTTACAGTAGGTGGCTTACTAGGTCAATCTTATCGACTTCCCTGCAGTTACATGTTTCTATAATGGAACAAGATAAAATTCTTAGGAAGCATTTTGTGTGAATTACAAGACAAAAGATATGAATATGACTTCCTTTTGTTAGATCACCAGCTTCCTGGTCCTTAACGTATAAATAAGTTTCTGAAATAAATGACATGCATAGACTTTAGATGCGACTTTAAAAATATTAAAACATATAAAAGTCAATCGTTTCTACTATTTATTTTGAATATCCAGTAAACTATATTCTTTCCTTGACATGTCACCACAATTTTAACAGATCATATATATACAGCAAAAATGGCAAATCATGTCCACTTCACAATCCTATTTGGTCAATTCATAATAATGTTAATGTCGCACTGAATGTCAGTTACTGAGCAACGAGGTCAAGGGGAAAGTGTTGTCCCACATACAAGTTATAAACTTAGATATTTATTCATTCAAATATGTATTAATAATATACTATCATAATATCATATATTTTATTGTAAAAAGCTTAGCACTGTCAATTGATTTTGTTCCGGGTCTTTCGTTCAAAGATAGGTATAGTCCAATTATTTTAGAAACGTGTAACTGTTTTTATCTTTGAAATGGGCATATGTTCTTTGTCCTTTTTTAATAAACGCAAATGGGAAAAAGTATTGCTATACCAACTTTGTATTGATCTCTTTCAATCTTTGACAACCTATCTGGATATATGAGGGTTTCTAAGAGATATTCAGGAAGGAACTATCCGCTCCAAATCTTGTTAAGCATATGAGGGCTCATTTTGAAGTAGCCATTTGTGCTCATTATGGTCACACCAAATACTGAATTGTTATCTTGATCATATTCATCAATCAGCATTTCAGTCATCAGTCATAATAGTGAGTATCATAGTCGTCATCCCCTTCTGTTAAACGGACATTGCTGTCTCGGCAGTACATTTCGGCTATGAAATTTGTCTGCTTTACTTCGCTGACTGTTTCTGTAATGTGGAACATAATGACTACTAAATGAGTTGTTAGTATTTCTGTTTTCAGACATAAATTTACTTTGATAGCATGATTTATATCCTAATCAATGGAATTATATTGGTCTATTTTTGCTGTAAATGCAGGTGTCAACGTGTATATTAACATAGATTGGGCTCGAAAGATATGTATTACATGCTAAGGCCATGTACTTTAAAAACACTCTGACGCCATATAATATAAGTGGTATGTGTTATATATCAAATGTCTTGAGAGGTAATATTTTTATGACTTCTATATGGCATGTAACGTTTGCTTTTGCATATTACCTTCGTTTGCACCTGTTTTTGTAATTGAGATAGAAAATATACGTCGGGATATCTTATAGTAAATAATTATAAACAATATTGCTTGTTATGAATCACACTCTGAGAGTCATTCTCTATATCTTGAAAGCTTTTTTAAAAGTAGTTTACATTCAAGTTGAACCATGCCAATAATATCGATACAATCATAGATTTTACAAATTAGCATGAGAAGATGTTAAATGTCACTAAACCAACTTATCAAATGTTTGGAACATGATTTAAGAGTTTATCAGCTTAATGTCAAGCAGATATACAAGGTCAAAGATCGTGACCTTTCTCACGGGGCGGCAGAGGAATGTTAACTAGAGACAATTGATTTATCAGACAATTTTGCTATCCGATTAAACTCTTTTAATTTGCTCTCAAATGTCACAGATGTACCGAATCGGCGATATTGAAAATTGTTTCACAGAACGGTAAATTATGTTGTTGTTGTTCACGAGTTTTATTCTGAGATTTGTAGCATGAACAAATGGCAATCATCATCAAATATGACAACTATCGAAAGGGTTGTTGTTTTCATTGAGGGCCTTGCCATGATTTAAAAGCCAAATGATGAGTTTTGAACAGTGTCGATTTTTTCACAACTAACTTTGATTGCACATGTACAAAATGGGCATATCAGTACGAGATAACATTATGATGACCTACATGTAGGCTACCTTGGTGGGAGAGAATGACATTGATGTATACAACATGACACATCGTTTTTGATCTGTCAAATCATCAAATTCTCACTCCACAATAATCGTCCGTAATAAGCGTTTGCCATGGTGACGACCTATTCTTTTATCGAGAATATACACTATATAACCGCATTTGAATGAAAATATGTAAAAGATTTCTAAAAAGATATAAAGAATACAATTCTAATAAATTTTTACAGCAGATTATCAAACCGTCGAAACTGAAGACACTCAGTTTGTGTTCATTTTGGTATATAAACGTCTTATTCTGTTTTCATTTCTGCTCTTTCAACCGATTTCGACCTCTATCCTTATTGTCTTATGCAAATACGCTTAAGAACTATCAATCGAGATAACATGACACTATTTGTTAAGATAAAAGGAACCCGGATATTTATATTTCAGCGACCGCTTCTAAAGAATGTACAGCGGACGCCACCTGGTGGCGAGATAACGTCACAAATCAGGAGTGGACCGACTACACAACATGCGTTAAGTTAGAGGTATCGCAGTATCATTTTCTCCCCATAAAGAGACAGATAGAATAAAATAGAATGTTGATTGAGCCTCTGTTCTAATCATACCAAATCCTCGGGTTGCAGCAGTTATCCCTGGCGGAAAGAAATGCATCACCAATTCATTTAGATGTTTTAAGCAAATGATTACGCATGGAAAGTGAGAATCACCATGTTTTTGCCATGATTCAGTAGCCAAAATGATGATTTTAAAACAGCGAAGCTGATTGCACAACTAACTTTGATTGCTTCCAAACAGGCATCCCACTCAACATATCATGACTTGATCTGCCTCTGTTAGGAGAGAATGGCTATTACTATAAGCTTCCTGTCCCCACAGGGATAGCCAAAGTACTTTCCTTCAGTTATAACATCTCCTGTAGCTCGTTACCTTCTGAGGTTTCGGTTTCTTTGCAATCAAGTTAAACAACTGCAATGAGAACTTTGTTTTTAGTTCCTGACCCGTTGTATTGGTACTCTTATTGTTGTCAATGAAGCCTATGCAAGGATTTGATCGTCATTTCACTTGACCGTGTTATTGACACGTGTACATAGTGCAGACTCATATAAAGTTTGGTTTAACAAAACATCAATAAATGCCTTGGGAGTTTTGAAAAGGCGTCATTGCTAACCGAATTTTGATTGCGTCTGATCAAGGTACTCCATCTGCAGCCCCGAAAAAGTTTGATTACAAACAGAGGCTAGCTTAAGAACGTTTAACATCTGTGATGAGACAATTGTTTAAAAGAAGAATCACTGTCTTTAAATGCTTGTTGAGAATTACAATTTAAAATGAATATTACGTATTTATACTTTGATATTTATTCATTACAATACTTTGATATTTCTTTATTGCAATCATGTTTCTACAATATTGTTATAGAATAAACCATAAACATATTTTTATAGTGTCATTAATTACGTAAACTTCTTATATGTGAGAGGATTAAGACTAATAAAAAACTCTTTTAAGGTATATATACTATCAAGAGACAGTTTACATGAATTGTTTTGGAACTCTCTGAATTGAAATTTATTTCAGGACTTCAAAACACTTTACTATGTGGGCGTGTCCTGTAATATCCTGAGTTTAGCCTTGCTCATACCGGCCTGTGTCGTCTTTCTTCTGTACAGGTAACTGAGTGTATTTGATATAGAGGATATCTTTTGTTTTGAGTGTGATATCACTTATCTCTCATCGAGTGACGGAGTAGAGCCAGTATTTCCACCCCGTCCGAGATGGGATATAAGTGATATCACACTCAAAACAAAAGATATTCTGTTTATTATATGAATCTGTGGTCGAAAATGTGGTAATTTATGTCTAAAAGGCTTTGACTCGAGAGTTTTCTGGCAACGTCATACCATTGTTGATTGTAACTTAGCGACGGCGATGACGTCACGTTGATTGTAGAAGTGACGTCAAACCATTGTACACATGACGTCATCCCCTCTATGATATTTTCATTAACTTGAAAAAGTGATATCACACTCAGTGGCGAGAACACCTCTCTAGAACTGAGAAAACTCAGTCTCTCACCGCTAAGCATATAATAAAATCTGATGTCAGGAAAATGAAAATAAATGGTTTCAATTGAAAGACAATGCATTTAAAATATAAAGCAGTACATGGAATAAATCAAAAATATAATGGCAGCTATGCGATTCCCTTTTCTTACACAAAATGAACTAAAGGTGGTTCACAGAAAAATGGCCGCCAATGCACTATATGTGAATCGTTATAATTTGTTCTCTGACCATTTATGATTTGTTTGTGTAATGAGATTTTTGACACTATCAAAGTAATACATTAAGTATTTACGTACAATTAAGAGGGAAAAATTTAAAATTTAAAATTAAAAAAAACCGTGCTACTGCCCCTTTAAGACATATATTAATTTGCAAGTTCTCAGCGTGTTATGTCTATGTTATATAAACGATTTCAAAGTCCAAATTACACTATTCATACATGTTTTTTAAAAAAGATACAGGTGCATATTTCATATCAAAAACAAATTATTAAGTTCATTCTTAACTGACTTGAACATATATGATTGACGCGTACTTTATTCTGGATAGCATGTAAACTTTATCATAATATCATTATTTCAGACAACAGAGAAACAGAACCATTTATACATTCATACAGCTTTAATTAGGGGATTTAACCCTAAGGTCCTATTAAATGAAATCTGTGTTAACCCCTTATACAGTCTGATTAAAATCGACTGTGATTCGAGGAAAAAAAGTGCAAAAATATTATCTCTAGTGGGGTTCGAACTTCAACCAGCCCGGCTTTCCTCTCAGATCTGATACATATTTTACTTTTCTTCCTCGTAACACGGTCGATTTTAATCAGACTGACCCCTTATACACATAAAAGCCCCCTCCCCGTATTATTATTATTATATTTTATTATTATTATCATTATTATTATTCTAGACAACTAAGAAAGCAGCACCGTATCAAGATTCACCTCAACCTCTTCCTGTCCTTCATCCTGACCAACTTCGTCATGCTCCTGTGGGAACACATCGTCTACTACAACAGACTGCAGACCTCTGATGAGGAGACCTATCTGCGCAAAAATACCGTGAGATTACATTGATATCAGAAATATATATGATATCGACACCAGAAGATATGTAAATTCACTTCAGATGATGTGAAATATGGCATAAGAAATATGGACACGAAATGATGTGACATGAGAAATAAAAAGATAGGTAAGACACGATTCAACGTGAGCATTTAATACATGAACAACATGGATAATTTGTTGTATGATCACCCGAGTATGTCACAATATGACATATAATTTTTTAATTTCATGATGTGTTCATTTCGTAAAGGGGCCAAATATACATTGCATTGAGATGGGTAACTTGTTACAGATTAGCGCCATTTCATAACTGTATACTATATAAGTGTCACAATTTATCTTACATTTCAGATTCAGGAACTTTAAGACATGTTTCTTTAAGGCAGGAAATATATCCTTGGCAAGATTATTACATTGAATCCCGAATTAGATTATAAAACCTTTTAAACATATT
Organism: Steromphala cineraria; assembly: GCA_916613615.1. Taxonomy (NCBI): domain Eukaryota; kingdom Metazoa; phylum Mollusca; class Gastropoda; order Trochida; family Trochidae; genus Steromphala; species Steromphala cineraria. Next base: position 44,781,167 of record OU744733.1, read on the forward strand.
CAAAACCTATTTTTTCGATCTCTTGGTCATAATTGCAAATGCATCTGAAATTATTTTTATTACAAAAGTTGGTATATCATGTAAATTGAGCTGCCATTATTAACCTCACTCGTTCTCGATAAAAATATTGCATTTTGGTTTGAAAGGCTTTTTCTGACGACGATGAAAAGAGTAACGTAGAATATCAAATAACACGAAATTATGAAAGTGCATGAGTGCTGACGTATCTAATTTGTCCTGACATCCTCAAAAAAGCAGCAAACATTGCAGAATAATAACTAAAGCTTTTTGTCATCTTAATATCCAATTAAATTATGTTTCTTGTTCTAACATATTCATTGCTAGATTAAGTTTCTTTGTTATTTTTCATTATCATTGCACTTGTTTTCCTCCAATCAAATTGAGTTTTTATCAACATTGTCAATGATTAACTGATCGAGAGAAAACCATATACGTCCATTAGTCCTATCATGGTTGAATTGAAATACAAAGCAAATAAAATCATAGTTCGATACATAGAAGCACATTTTAATGTGGGGACTGCTGTGTAATAGAAGAATCTTAAGTTTAAATGGTAGCACTCACTCGCAAAAAAGGAAATACACTAATAGTTTGACAACTGTATTTCTCTATTCCAGATCGAGTGCAAGATTCTCTACACAGTAACCAGGTATTCTCTGACCACGAATTTTATCTGGATGTTCCTGGAGGGGTTTCATCTCCACAGACTCATTGTGAGGGCCTTCAAAGTTCCCCGCTCCATTGTGTGGTACTATCTTGTAGGCTGGGGTAAGGTTATGTTCTTTGAAGCTAAGGCGTAGATAAACATGTTTCTAGTTTCCAACTCAAAATTTAACCCTTATTTATGATGACATGTTAATAAGAATGAAACTTTATATCGGTCCAGAAAAACAGTGAAAGCTGGAGTTTAAGGATGCGAGTTGTTTGTGTTCATATAGGCCATTTAGGATAAAAAATATATGTTCATTTACAAAAAACAAGACATCAAACAATTGTTATTGAAAATCATACAAATGACAAAATCAATTGAGTTTAATTTCTTTTGAACCTCGGTTAAGTTTTATTACTGAAATAATGGAGTAAATTTAAACCAATGATAAGAACCAACATTACTGCTCTAACAAATTCTTAGACTAAATTCCACATTTTGCAATAGGTGTTGGTGTGATTCCTGTTGCCGTGTACGCAGCTGTCCGAGCCGCCAGAAAAGACTCTGGGTAAAAAAATTGTAAAATTTCTACAAAATTACCATTAGTTTTCACAAATACCTATCCTATCAGTTAACTTTTAAAGCAAATGTAACAAAACTGCACCTTGTCCGAACAAAATTCTCAAGAGATAAACTGTTTTCATATGCGCTAGGTAACCACTTTGCGCTTAACTTCGTGTATGCTTTTATGCAACTTTGTATTTCGAGGTTTATTTACAATATTTAAAACTTGCTTACAAAACAGCAAACAAAGAGTGACTAACGAAAGGCTTTCTTTTCATGGAACAATTGCTTTTCTATAGATGTTTTATTATTTGCGATAATTTAAGTTTTGGATAATGTTAATTTTCACATTCATTTATTCATATTTATAAGACATAACCATGTTGAATTATTTACTAACCATTGATATTAATGTTAGTTCATCCTGCACACTACTGTATTCTATTGATATGTCGGCAAATGGGCAATACATTTCCTTTCGGCAATTGACTAAACATTCGAACTTCTTATTTCACAACTTCGTCTGACACACTTTCCTTGTAGATGCTGGGTTCAAAATGCCGGAGGATTTGAATGGATAATTTACATACCGAACCTCCTCTGTATTTGTGTAAGTATAGATCGAAGCAAATAAACTTCAAACTCGACGACTGGACAGGTCATCTAATAGATAACGTAGCAAGCTTATGCAGTACATTCTGCCATATCGGTGTACAGAAATCCACTTAGCTTCTTCATATACCCTGATACATCAAGCCGTTTGCGTCGTTTTGACTTTCGCAGCCAATGAAATGTTGCTATTCAAGAAGCAATCATGACAAACCCCTTAGTTCATTCATCCGGGACTCGCCGCTATAGCTGGACGCGAATGACTTCATTGGCTGTTTTTTCAAAGGGCGCAGTGGCGTGTGGAAACAAATTTTCTGAGATGGACTCAATTATGTTTTTTTTAAGTTTATAGTTTTTTTATCCGCTTATATACTTATAAAGTAATAATTTCTACACTTTTAGTTTCCATTGTGACAAACTATTGTTAGCTCTATGTTCCAGGCGAATGTTTTCTTCCTAACAAGCATACTCAAGATACTGTTGACTCAACTGCAGACACATCCGAACGAGCCAAGTAGCTACAGGTAATCAGAAGAAATATAGAAATTCAATTGTTTTCCATTTATTTTATAAAAGTTTCCTGGATCAAGGTACGACATATGGGCAAGGGTCAGTTTTCAAAAGTGAGAAAATAGGAAAAAGCTTGCAGCAAGTTCAATGTACAGTTTTGAAGCTTTTTTCTGTGTGAATAACGTTAATTTTGATTGGACCCGACGTTAAAACAGTCGACCTGCCCTTTTCTAAGCAGGGGAAGAGTGCTTCCCTGTGTTTCCTATACAATATATCGAGAATAGTGATCCTAAAATCTTTATTTCTTGATCGAATACGTTCAAATTTGAAATGTAAGTTTATCTCATAATATAGAAACGATTTATAAGTGCAAAAGTCAAAGTGTTTCTTTAAATAATAAAGGTCCAAAATTGTTGTATTCCAGACGAGCCCTGAAGGCCACATTTGTATTGATCCCGCTGTTTGGTCTGCAGTTGTTCCTGATAATCTTCAGACCTTCAACTCAGAACAACTGGACCAAGATTTATGAAATGTTGGCTAAAGTTATCACCAATGGGCAGGTAAGAGCAACCATTCCTATCTGTCTACACTCTTTTGGATGACAACATCCACTAAACTAAAATGTTATTCAAAACACGTTAAACACCAACTCACTCACTATGACAAATATTTCGGAACACAGTTTGTTTTTTTGCCATGAGACATAAACCACGTGCACAATGCTCATAAGGTTTGTGATATTTTAACAAGCCTACTTTATATTGTACGGCAGCGTTTGTTTTCATATCATGTTCTTATACTTCTGTGCAAAATTATGTTCACCACATATGTGGATTGTTCGTTAAATATTGAAACATTGGATTCTCAATTTTGCTCAGTATTGTAGATTTCATATCAAATCGGGCATTTAATCTACCGTATGAATGAATGAATGATTTTTATTCCAAGGCGCTATCGTAATCATTACACTTCTGTAAGATTTGAATTCAATGCCTACGCAAAATGTTCCACTTTTCAAAAAGGTATATACTTTATTCTTCAAAGTAGGGTTTCATATCATAAATGATTATATTTCAGGGCGCCATCGTTGCTCTTCTCTTCTGTTTCTTTAACGGCGAGGTGAGTAAACGATGCAACACAGATCTGACAATGTAAGGTTTATTTCCGAATACCCGTTGTTGTGGTGTATTGATGTCCAAAGCAGATTTCAAAATATGAATAAATACGTTTAGTTTGCGCTTTTAGGATAAAATGTGCTGTGATTTGGTTGTGAGATGGAATGCTTGATATACAGTAGAACACAGATATAGCGAACTCGAATATAGCGAACAATCGGACATTATTATATGCGTATAGCGAACAGCGGATATAGCGAACTAAATTCTTTGGTTCCTTGGAGTTCGTTTTATCCGTGTTCTCCTGTACATTTTATGTTATAAGGTATTCGAAATTCGATAATGTAGCATTTTGCAATGATTTATTCGTTGATAGATGTAAAGGAAGTCAATTATCAATTTAAGTCCATTCTGCAAAGTGGTACGTACAAAATATGATTGGAAATATAGAATTCTGGCCCTTGCGCAGATAATTAAGCCCTTGTCTGGTCTGAACATATAGGTTAAGTGGACGGGAGGATTAAATTTGTATTGGAAGAGGAGTCTTGATCAGTAATTGCCTGTCAAATGCACTCCTATCGACCAGCTGCTATCGTCTCTTGTCTGAATACTAGTCAATGACAAATGCTTTCATCAACATGGCGTTTGGCATATCAATAAGTTAAACGATTCTGATTACCAATGCTTAAGAAACGATATTTTCAAACTTTTAAATGACTATTTAGGATTGTTATATTAAAAAGTACATCCAGACAAATCGAATAGTTGCTGTATAGATAAATTATTGTTCATATTGTTTTTTTTTTTTTTTTTTAATGATGGATCTTTTTGTTTATTACATTTTTCAGGATGGTAATAATAAAAACGACATACAGACAAATCGAAAAGTAGCTTTACAAGTTCACTCTTCTTCATATTGTATTCCATAAGTGTTTTATTTTATTGATGAAACTTCTTGTTTATTGCATATATTTTTATATTTCATTGTTTTCCATTAGTGTATATATATTGAAAACATATGTAGTGTTCTTGGATTCAAACTAAAGAACGAACAGAAATTCTACGCTCATTAATAACACAATGATAATAATTGCCTTCAAAAGAATCTATAGCTAAACAATTGGACAAAGATGGGTGTAGTTACTACGTTCTTGTTTAATCTATAAAGTTGGAGTGTTATTTTTTGCGTTACATTTTGGTTAAATTTTGATAATCATAAACCTGACAATGAATCTTATTATAATTAACTGAAAAACTGATCAAGTCAATCTAATCAGTTTTGTACTTATAGCTACATTTATTTGAGAGTGGTGTCATTATATCCATCCTGCTTCACCATCAAATTTGTTTCTGCGTAGCGGCAACTATGCTCTGATTTATTTTGACGGGGCAGTAGCACGTTTTTTGAAAATTTTATAGTTTCAAATTTTCACTGATAATGGTAGGTTAATGCAAAATGTATTAATTTGATAGCGTCACAAATTTCATTACACAAACACATCATCCATAGTCAGAGAACAAATTATAAAGATTCGCATAAAGTCCATTGTTTGGATCTTCGCCGAAATAAATAGTCCCATTCTTCCGGTATTGCCCGTCTTTCGTATCATTCTATATTGCAGGTCATGACCTATCTCAAAACATGCCTACCCAAACGCCTACTGAGGAGACAACGTTCTGGCATGGTACCAACCGGCTCGTCTACAACACAGTTCCTGGTTGATTCCACTAAAACCGGATCACGGCGGAAGGACACAGCTACCAAAATAGAAAAGAAGGACTATATTCTACTTACCACAATGAACCAGAAAGGGGCACAGTATCAATCAAATGGAAATGTTTGAAAAATAAACAGACAAAAATAATTGCCTATTGGTCTCGAATCTGAAACGGTGGTGCGAATGACTTTTTCAATTGTAATGGGCTTGAAACTGTCGCTGATTGGTGAAACTGTCGCATGGTGAAGTTTCTGATGTGAGATAATTTGTGTTTTCATTCATTCGAAAAGTTCGTTAGGTTATTGCTTTTATCATATCCGGCAACCGGAATTGTCCCAATAGTATATTGACCAAAATAAAGTTTGTACGATTATTTTGTTGTTGTTTATATTTGTAAGTGTTGGACACTTTACCCTTCTATTGAGTACGTCTCATCCGTATCTTACAACACAAATTAGCATTGCTTTTATTTAAAAAAATATGGGTAAAGTGGGTTAATGTTGAGGATGAAACAGGTCAAAACGTAGATTTACGTATATCTTTTTTACTTATGAGTTGATCCCTAGATTATTAACAGTTACTAACGTAATTGCTTAACATCTCAACCACCACCGCCATCATTTATTTATGAATATATTATGTAGTACTTTAAGTTTTGTCATCCTCGATAATCCAGCGCTTTAGTTCCGATTGATCTACACTACAAGCCCTGGAAAACTTTACGGGGGTTTATCTCAAACCCAATTACCTCCCTTTACGAACATGTTATCCAATCAGAAACGAAACGCAGACACCAAGTGCGTAAACAACTCAACCGTTCGCGACATCAAGTGAGTGAGTGAGTTGGGGTTTAACGTGTTGTCAGCAATTTTTCAGCTATTTAACACGTGGATAGTGCATTCCAAAATAGAGTAGACAGATCAGGGAGAAAAGGAACGAACAGAATGAGGGAAAAGACGGAAAGAAAGGCATAGTGAGAGATAGAAAACTGATTTTAGAAGTGATCCAATCGTTTGTTAAAAAACAAGCATTTAGCTGAGTCATTGCAAAGGGAGATAATTGGGTTTGAGGTAAAACCCCGTTAAGTTTTCCAGGGCTTGTAGTGTAGATTTATCGGAACGAAAGCGCTGGGTTATCGAGGATGAATGGGGGGATGTATTGCCAATAAATCAGACCTCAAGCTATTTACAATTGCAATGGCATGTGATCCAATCAGATCACCCTAGAGGCATTTGGTGCGGAGTAACGTTCACCCCAGAGGTTTTTGTGGTCGATTTGTGAATTTAAATAGATATAAGTTATTTGAAGGGAGACATGTGTTGGAAATAAGCCAAGTTTTGGGGGGAATGTATAACTGAGAGGTTCTTGTGTATGTGTATGAGATGTCACCAATTTGAAGCGATAATTTTGACGTAACTCGGAAGCTAGTCGAGATCGGCAAGATGGATGCGTTTATTCCTTTACTCAATTATATACAGGGGTGGGTCTTTCTTATCTACGTTTTACCTACATTTTATTTACGATATCGGATTCCTGTGGCGATATCTTACCATGTGAATGGTCAGTTCTAATGCCTGATTAACGGTTGCTGCACTGTCGCATGTAGATCTTTTCAACGGCACTCGTACAAATCTTCAGTCTTTTCCGCCAATACTTGACTCATTACCTATTCGTGGTGTGGTGGTCTTTGTGCTTCTGCCAACCCGCGAGCTGTGTCAGCAGGAGTTTATATGCCCCTGGTAGAGACACTAATTGGACAGCTCGCCAGAAGCCGGACTATATTTGAGTCGTTCCAAACCCTGCTTTCTGTCCCTCACTATGCCTTTCTTTCCGTCTTTTATCTCATACTTTCTCCCTGGTTTGTCTACTCTCATTTGGATGGCAGCATTCATGTGTCAGGTAGCTGATAAACTGCTGACAACACGGTAAGCCCCAACTCACTCACTCGCTCCCCGCCGCTTATGGCTGGAGACGCTCAACACTAACTTACACAGATACTCATGTCTCATTCTATTATATATATTTCAAATTACAATTTCTCCTGGAAGTGATTGTTTCTTTAAATATCACGGAAACACATCTCTTTACACATGATTCTTTAATAAAACATAAAACATAAAGTTTCTGCCATTGTCGATGTCAGGAGTTATGTGATTTTCATTTGTTTTTCTCTGTCAGATACTATGATGGCACTCTTGGTAGTTTTCTTTGTAATTTTGTACATGCGTTCGAGGACTCATTTATTTGTAAAGATATATTGTCTTTAATTTAGTAATTTTCGCATAATGAATTTATGACCTAAAGAAATGGAGTGACTGTTGCAAATGTTACATTTCAAGCGGAAATATGTAACGTTGCAATGTCATAAACTCGAGGGTTCTTGGATCAACAACAAGCATGGAATTAAAGTTGGTAATAAATGATTATAAAAATTTGAGTCCCTTTCATTGACCATTTAAGGAATGTACCTACCTAGATGGTTTAGTTTTTATACCACTACCGGTTGGGGACAAAAAACTAAAAATATTTGATCTAGCCTATAACATATAGTTGTTTGAATTTATAGGGCAAGGGGCCTGAGTATGGCCGTTTTACCACTGGACTCATTACCTTATCGTGGTGTTGTGGTGTGGTTGCATCTTCTTTGGGAAAATGGTGTTCATGGTAAGATATATAAGGTACTGGAAAGCATGTATTCTAATGTACTGTCCTGTATTCGATCAGGTCGATGCAGAACACAGTCTTTTAGCACTTCTTCTGGAGTAAGGCAGGGCTGTATGCTCAGTCCACTACTGTTTATTATTTTTATTAATCAGCTTTCAAAAGAATTGAATGAAAGTAAAAGTAATGGTATATTTATAAATGAATGTATTGAAGTGATAAGAATACTACTATTTGCAGATGACGTTGTTCTTGTTGCCGATTCGCCAATTGATTTACAAAGAAAACTTGATATATTAAACCGTTTCTTTATGATGTGGGGGTTTGAAGTTAATTTAGAGAAGTCAAATATTGTTGTTTTCAGAAATGGTGGTTACTTAAAAAGAACAGAAAGATGGTTTTTTGGTGAAAAAGAAATACGTGCTACGACTTATTATAAATATTTAGGTGTCATATTTTCATCTCGATTAATTTGGTCAAGGAATTGTGAAAAATTAGCCTTACAAGCACAACGTGCATCTTTTCCTATTTATCGTTTGTTACGTAAGTTCCCTAACATTGGATTTACAACTGTGATGAATATTTGTGATACAAAGATAGCCCCTATAGCATTGTATGGCAGTGAAATCTGGGGGTATTGCTTCAGAGATTCCATTGAAAAGGTTCAAAATAATTTTATTAAGAAATATTTATCAATCAGTAAGAAATCTTCTAATATAGCTGTTTTAGGAGAAACTGGCAGATACAATTTATGTGTTAGATACTATTGCAACTGTATTAGGTACTGGTGCCGGGTAGTACGATTACACCCTTCAAGGCATCCTGCAGCATGTTATCAAATGTTAAAGCAACAAGATGAAAATGGTAGCCGAAACTGGGTATCCCATGTCCGCACACTATTACACACAACAGGATTTTCATATGCGTGGGTAAATCAAGACTTTGGAGATGTTTCTCTATTCATGTCTGCATTTAAGCATCGCTGTATTGAAATTAATATTCAAGAATGGTATACTAGATTAGACAAGTCACATTATCTTTCTTTTTATAAGTCAATTAAGTCTGTATTTGAGGCAGAAGCATATATATGCACTGATGTTGTACCTAAAGATATTAAGAGGTTAATTGTTAAAATAAGATGTCAGTCTCATAATCTTCAAGTACAGAAGTTTAGACAATGTGATAATATTAACATACATGATTTAACTTGCACTCGCTGTTGTTTAAAAGGGATTCAAGATGAATATCATGTTATTCTCATATGTCCATATTATGAACATCTTAGAAAATTGTATGTACCTTCATATTATATCAACCATCCTACAAGAATGAATCTTTATAATTAAATATCTAGCAAGGATGTATCACTTTTGAAAAATGTTGCGCTCTTTTTGAAGAAAACTCAGATATTTAAATGATTTTATTTTTTTACACCACACCGTATCTGTTTTACGGCTCTTCTGATGTAATCTGGGCCATGAGGCCTTTAATTCTGAAATAAAGTCTGTCTGTCTGTCTGTCTGTGGTGGTTTGTGTGCTTCAGCGACCCCGAGAGCTATGCCAGCTGGAGTTTACATGCTCCTAGTAGGGTCACCCAAGCTGGACAGGTCGACGGATAGAAGCCAGACCAAATGTTAGTCCTTCTAAAACCTGCTTTCTATCTCTCACTATGCCTTTATTCCGTCTTTTTCCTCCATCTTTCTATCCCTTTCTCCCTTTTCTATCTACTCTCTTTTGAAGGGCAACATCCACGTGTTTAATAACTGAAATATTGTTCAAAACACGTTAAACACCAACTCACTCACTCACACTTATAATAATTCTTCATAAAAAATGGGACGGTCCTGGACCATTAGTAGCATGGCCGATCTGACCCAAACGTTTCAAGTGTTCAGTCCTAAGCAAGGGCAATCATCACAGTAAGTTTGGTTGCTAAAGCTTTAGCGGTATAGCTGTAACCTGAAACACAAGAAAAGTGCAAATAATGATATTGAAAGGAACGTTTCGGATAAAAACAATAGGCCGGTCTTGAAGACCTAATAATTCTGAAAAGTTAAATCAACATGTTCGTTCTTCTCACGACTCCCTATCTCAACAAAGCGACCACTAATACGGTTTGATATTTCACTAGTCTGAGAGTGAACGTCTGGTGTTGATAAATCCTCCACTAAGTACACGTCTCAAGGAAAAGAAAGGGCAAACTTCTGAAAATGATAGGTCAAGACTGGCGACTTAGGCTGTTATAAGAGCCCTTATATTTTCGCTCTGACACTTTAGCGAACACTTAATCAATATCATCTTGCTTGTGTCCATACGTTGCAGTGAATACTTATCAAATGAAGATAAATTATGACATAACAGCAAACCATTGTACCATTTGTCACATGATCAGAATATATAGCAAAGTTTTGTTGTTGTTGATTTTAAAGGGGCAGTAGTACGTTTTAAGGGGAATATGAGGTGATGTCAGGAAAATGAAAATAAATGGTTCGAATTGAAAGACCTTGTAATGAATCTAACAGAAGCAGTTATAAATCAAATATATAATATAAGTTTAGCCATGCGATTCTTTTTTTTTACGAAATCTAAATTAAAGGTGTTTACATAAAAATGGTCTTTTTGTGAAGCCTCATAATTTGTTATCTGACTGGATGATTGGTTTGTGTTATGAGATTTTTGACACAATAAAAATAATAATTATGCATTAACATACAATTATGAGTGAACAAATTTAAAACATAAAATTTTCAAAAAACGTGCTTCTGCCCCTTTAGGGAATCAAGAACAAAGTACATTACAAAAAATCACTATATGTCTACATCATCAGACATTAGATGTCAAGTATCCTAAATCTAAAACAAATAGAAACATATCAATCTAAAAACATATTTTTGACATTAAACATGTAAAATTGGCTTCCCTAAGTAATGATAAATAGAGATAGTTTAGCCATGCGATTCTTTTTTTTTACGAAATCTAAATTAAAGGTGTTTACATAAAAATGGTCTTTTTGTGAAGCCTCATAATTTGTTATCTGACTGGATGATTGGTTTGTGTTATGAGATTTTTGACACAATAAAAATAATAATTATGCATTAACATACAATTATGAGTGAACAAATTTAAAACATAAAATTTTCAAAAAACGTGCTACTGCCCCTTTAGGGAATCAAGAACAAAGTACATTACAAAAAATCACTATATGTCTACATCATCAGACATTAGATGTCAAGTATCCTAAATCTAAAACAAATAGAAACATATCAATCTAAAAACATATTTTTGACATTAAACATGTAAAATTGGCTTCCCTAAGTAATGATAAATAGAGATTACAAAACGAGTGAGTGTTGAATAATGAAAATATTTCAACGAGATATTTTCAAATTTTTGAAAATATTGAGTTGAAATATTTTCGATATTCAACAATCACGAGTTTTGTGATCTATTTATTACATACAAAAGGGAATTTCTGTTTATTCGCAACAACGATCGAACAATGCGCGACATAATTGCGTACTGATACACTGGTGTGGTACCTCTGTGTTCGCAAACGCAAAAACATAGTCTCGTTTTCCGTTAGCTTCATCTTCATCTCTAATTAAAATCCTACTTTTAAACAATCATTTGTGTACAGTTTATCGACAGAGTTATCCAAAACAAAAATATTAGCAAAAACTTTAACAATAAAAAACGACACTGTTGTCTATGGTGGCTGATTTCTGCCATTCGCACCTTCGCTAATTCGTGCTATTTGAGCCTAGGGCGAAATAGCGAAATAGCGATGCGAAATAGCGAAATAGCGATGCGAAATTGCGAAATAGCGATGCGAAGTTGCGAAATAGCGATGCGACATTGCGAAGGGGCGAAGCTATTTTGCTTCGCAATTTCGCATCGCTATTTCGCTACTTCGCATCGTCACTTCGTCACTTCGTTCCTTCACTACTTCGTTCCTTCGCTACTTCGCTACTTCGCTACTTCGTTACTTCGCTATTTCGTTAATTCGCTCCTTCGCTATTTCGCTCCTTCGCTATTTCGCTCCTTCGCTATTTCGCTCCTTCGCTATTTCGCTCCTTCGCTATTTCGCTCCTTCGCTATTTCGTTAATTCGCTACTTCGCTATTTCGTTCCTTCGTATCTTCGCTACTTCGTTACTTCGTATCTTCGCTATTTCGCTATTTCGCTATTTCGCTACTTCGCTATTTCGCTATTTCGCTCCTTCGCTCCTTCGCTACTTCGCTTCTTCGCTCCTTCGCTACTTCGCTACTTCGCTACTTCGCTCCTTCGCTTCTTCGTTAATTCGCTCCTTCGCTACTTCGCTATTTCGCTACTTCGTTCCTTCGCTCCTTCGCTCCTTCGCTCCTTCGCTCCTTCGCTCCTTCGCTACTTCGCTCCTTCGCTACTTCGCTATTTCGTATCTTCGCTACTTCGTATCTTCGCTATTTCGCTATTTCGCTATTTCGCTATTTCGACATTTAGTTATTTCGCTATTTCGCTATTTCGCTATTTCGCTATTTCGCTATTTCGCTATTTCGCTATTTCGCTATTTTGCTGTTTAGCATCTTCGCTATTTTGCTATTCCGTTATTTCGCTACTTCACGTCTTTACTATTTCGAATATTCGTGTCTTTTTTTTTCGGTACAATCCCCCAACGAAAATTGTATTTTTTTGCCTATAATCGAATACATGTATTTCTAAATTCTAAATTGAATATAATTGAAACAGTTGTTTGAATTAACTGACTTAACATTTTCTTGTAAGTTTAGATCACCTGAAATACGGGAATCTCTAAATTTTTTTCAAATGCACTCTATTAAGAACATATAGTTCTTAAATGTCTTGCATAAAAATGTATATGTTATTATGTCTTCCAAAAAGATGATTTTAAAAATCACAAATATCCCTTACTGTATTTTTCCAGTTTATGTTTATTTCATTGTGTAATTGGTAATGATATTAAATATTGGATGGATATGAAACCCTTAGATATCTTCTTTGATTGGCATTCTAGAAGTTGGTGTGATGAACAATAAGGACAATTCTTATGGATGAACAACTTCTTTATTCTGTGTAAGCGACGTTTCGACATAGACATCACTTGCTTGACAACGACATTAGAATCTATGTCGAAACGTCGCTTACACAGAATAAAGAAGTTGTTCATCCATAAGAATTGTCCTTATTGTGCTTAGGTATCTTATTGATAAAACACGCATGTTAGATTGTATTGAAGGTAAATCAAAGTCACATTTATATTGATTATCAATTAATTTCCACAAACGAAAATGTTGTCTGACATGTTTACCTTGAACAAAACATAAAAGTCAACTGTATGCCATGAAAATAAAATCAAATAGTTAGTGCCGTGTACTTGACAGTCGATATTAATATTAATAGATAATGGCTTATCACACAACGTTTTGATTTATCAAATGCGTAATGTTCTTGTCGAGACTTGCAGATAACAACATTCCTATTCATATTTCTTTCATTAATAAATTTTCAGAAGATTTGATATTCAATTCAGCTATATCTTGCATTGAAATCGGTTTGAATAGGACATAACCAATGTTTGTATATGTACCATATGTTGTACATAAGGATTTTAATATTTCAATAGAATCACAATTTCTTATTTTTGAGTTTTTTTCCCGAAAATCGCTCAAGGATCAATCATTGAATAAAAATATGAATATATACTAGATAATTATACTTTATGATAAGTTTAAAACTTCGTACGATGTTTTACATAGGGACAAGTTGTTTGTTAGACATTGGATGTGGAATTGGAGTAACGATAGAGGTAGCTAGGTTTAATTCATGAGTGAAGAAGGTTACGGGGAAAGAGAATAACAACCAAGGCTAGGGTAAATCTGAATTAAAGTTAAGAAAGGCGATAGTCATGGAAAACCGAGGGGTATGGGAATGTTTAAGTAAAAAGTTTGTAATGGAAACGACCGTTACATAGAGGCACAGGGTTAAAATTAGGTATATGGTTATGCGAGGGCTATTGAAACGAGGGTAACGTACAGTGATAGGGCAGGTATAAAGTAAAGTTTGGGTTATGAAACGAAGTCTAGGCAAAGGATACAGATATGTCTACGGGCAAGGGAGTGATAGGGAATTAGGGTTACGTAGAGGGTCTGAAAGGCGGGGGTTACAGTAATGTATACAGTAAAGAGAGTGTTCGGGAATTGAGGGTTACGTAGAGGGTTAGGGAACGCGAGGGTAAACATTATGTACATGTATACATTATAAGTTATCACATTGCATAGCGGGTTACATCGGTATTTATTATTCCCGCGAAAGGTTTTATGCAACGAGCGGAACGCGAGTTGCATAAAACCTTTCAAGGGAATAATAAATACCGATGTAACCCGCTATGCAATGTGATAACGAATTTATCTTACCGAATGTCTAAAACTATTGTTAAAAACACAATCAGAAGTGAACAAAACCTTTATTTCAAAACAACAACAAAGGTCCGAGTCACGGCATACTGGTTGACCTATGACCTTATCACGTGACTTTGAATGATTGACGTGGAAGCACGCTTTACTCGCGGGGTATAAGGGATTTATTCTCCCTCGGTGAAGGTGTATATGGGAATTTGTTAAGGGTCACGTGAACCAATCAGAGATCGAGATTCTTACATGAGGTAGGATAAGAACTGTTAAGCGAGTGTTCGGGAAACGAGGGTTAAGCAGAGGATTACTGTTACCCTCACCTTCCCTTACCCTCTACGTAACACAATATTAATATACAGTACTGTAACCCTCGCCTTCCCTAACCCTCTAAGTTACACAATATACATTACTGTAACCCTCGCCTCCCCTAACCCTCTGCTTAACCCTCGTTTCCCGAACACTCGCTTATAGTATACAAAACTGTAACCCTCACCTTCGCTAACCCTCTGCTTAACCCTCGTTTCCCGAACACTCGCTTATAGTATACAATACCGTAACCCTCACCTTCCCTAACCCTCTGCTTAACCCTCGTTTCCCGAACACTCGCTTATAGTATACAGTACTCCCTCACTTTCCCTTGCAGTGTGAAGTTGGTTACTTATTCCATATTCCTTATTCGATATTCAGTTTTTCCAGTTACTTATTCAGAAAAGACGAAGGTGCCAAGGAATACGTGCACCACCTTCTAATTATACTCAAATTAAAAGTAATTCAATTGCACATCCAGTGAGGTATCTTACGTCATTTTACATAGAGGCGGCCATACCGTAATGTCCCAAAAACCAACAATAAGTACCCCTATATTGTATTTGACTCAAACAACAACTTCTGAAGGTACCAAGGAATACGTGCACCACCTTCTAAGTATACTCAAATTAAAGGTAATTCAATCGCCCATCCAGTGAAGTATCTTATATCATATTACATAGAGGCGGTCATACCGTTATGTCCCAAAAACCAGCACTAAGTACCCCTATATTGTAGTTGTCTCAAACAACAACTTCTGAAGGTACCAATAAATACGTGCACCACCTTCTAAGTATACTCAAATTAAAGGTAATTCAATTGCTCATCCAGTGAGGTATCTTAAGTCATATTACATAGAGGCGGTCATACCGTAATGTCCCAAAAACCAACATTAAGTACCCCTATATTGTAATTATTCCTAACAACAACTTCTGAAGGTACCAAGGAATGCGTGCACCACCTTCTAAGTAAACTCAAATTAAAGGTAATTTAATGGCAAGTATCTGGGACTTGTTTTTTTGGATTTTATATAGAATCCATTAAGTTGACGTTTACGTTCATTTTGAAGTTTCCATAGCTGGTATGATGTGAACCAAACAAAAAAATATTTTGTAAAAAAAAGCAATAGTATTTTGTAAAAAAAGGACAGATACTTCTCAATAACATAAAATAATTCATAAAGTTCTACATATTTGTCACAAACACTGTAGAATGAAACAATTTAGCAAATTGTGATATGAAAATAGCCCATGTCTTAAAAAGCAAATTTTTCAAATCACAAGAAGTATTATTGTCATAACAAGCAATTTACAATATGCTATTGTTACGTTAAGTAAACAAAATTATTGGTAATGTAGTTGTGTAATGCGAGGGTTATGGACACGAGGGTTAAGTAAAGGGTTAGGGCAAAGTGACGGATTCAGCTAGGTATACGGTAAAGCGAGGGATATGGAACATGGTTTATGTAGAGGATTAGGGAAAAGTGATGTTTACCCAGAAAATAATAACCAGGTACCAAGGGATTAAGGCAAACCAACTGCGATGTAAGTGTATTGTCATAACCCGAGGCAATTGGTTGTTTTTCATTTGGCTTATACACTAGTGGATCACTCTTTCATTGATTTAAACTAAAAATATATAAAATCAATTAGGAACGTTTTAATGCTACCCTTTTTGGGTTTAACAAGTCCTGCCCAAACTAAACATACAGGTATACTTATATATTTTATAATTAAAAATTTGATTCCTTACCTAAACAACTATTTCAATTTAATATAGATATCTATGTTTGGGAGAAATAGAAATAAAGACATGACCAAACAATGTATGTGAATTAATGGATCCTCGGAGGCTTAAGCGGTAAAGGCGCTGCTTGACAGCACAGAGATGCCCGGTTGGAATCCCACTTTCGATGTTAAAAAATATTAAAGTCCTTGTTTGATAAAAAAATCTAACTTTTAGTCCAATTGTGTGGGTGTGTTAACCATTTCCTAACCAACCTTTTTGCTTCAAATAGACCAAAGGCAATAACTTCCTGGGGAGTGACGAGTGAACACCTGAAGGAAGGTAGTTAAGAGTTAAAACCTATTGAGAATGGAAGAGATATAACAACCCAAGGGGTGTAATGTTAGGCATACAATAAAAATGAGGGTTATGGAAACGAGTGTTACTTAGGGGTTTAGAACAAAGCAAAGGTCGCAGTTATGCATTCACAATGGAAGGGTTATGGACAAGAGGGTTATAGAGGGTAAGGTCAAAGTGAGGGTAACAGTTATGTATACGGAAGTGATAGTGCTATGAAAAGAGTAAAACATAGACAGATAAGGCAGAATGAGGGTAACAGTAAGGTAAATGGTGAAGCGAGGTTCCGCTCAACGAGGCTTACGTAGAGGGTTTGAGCGATGGTTACAGAAATATATTCACTGAGTGCGAGTTATAGAAACGGTAACGTAGGTGCTATTGCAAAGCAAGGTTATGAAAATAAGTGATGCGTAAAACGAGAGGGAAGAGTGAGGTTCACAGTAAAGTTGATGGTTAAACGAGGGTTACTGCAACATGGGAAACGTAGAAGATTAGAGTGGGATTTATATCAACAGTCAAGTGTGGGCCATAGAAACAAGGGTTATGCACGGAATTAGGGTACGACAAGAGTTACAGTTAGGTAGACGGTAATGTGAGAATAATGAAGACGAGGGTAACGTAGAGGGATAGGGCAATAAAAGGGTCACAGTAAGGTATACGGTAAAATGGGGGTTATGAAATCACGTAATACCAAGAGGGAAATGACAAGGCAAGGGTTAAAGTTTTAATACTAAATGAGGGTATTTTAAACTAGTTTATATAGAGGGTAAGGGAAAGTAAAGTTTACAGTTGGTTACACCCCTTGGGTGGTTATAACTCTTCTTTTTTCAATAAGTTTAAAGTCATACCTTGTGAAGTTATACCTTTGTTTAAATCGTTATCTCATAACCAGCGTTTGCCGGAATGTTCCTCGTGAGTGTAGGCCAACACATAACCTGATTGTCTCGGGTAATGGCAATAACGTAGCTCGGGTTACGCCTTCACGAGTCTATTTTCCATAACCCTTCTGTACCGTGTTATCATTAACTAGGTTTAGCATTAGGTGAGGCAAGGGAACCAAGAGTTAATTAGAGCTTTAGTTTGGAGATTAAAATTAAAAGTACGGTATTGAAACGAGGGTTAAGTAGAGGTAATGGCACTGAGAAAGTTATTTTGTACAAAACAGGCCGATGACGAGAAGCAAATATACACAAAAGGCATAGCCCGAATAGAGTTCGCATCCATAATTTCTAGGCGATCTTGGTATTTATTTGGGTAACACTCCAAGCGAAAATCCTGTTTACTAACAAAGTTACCTATAAACATTAATTCCTATGCATACTCTTTGCTCTGTTACTCTTTGCAGGTCTAATGTGTCTTGACTGAAGGGGAAAAAAATGTATATTACAAATCTGAGTTAGCTTTAAAAAGTATTAACTTGATTCCTTAAATAGTCATAGAATATTTAATTTTGCTGTAGATATATAATTAAATACAAATTAACTAGCAATACAGGCATGGCATAACCATATCACTTTGAATATATAGAGGTCCCGGGTTCGAATTCAACTCATGTTCTTACATGATAAAGTTACAATTTTACAAAGCCCTTTGTTTTAAGTTGGTAGACCATCTCAAAACTGACCAATGAACCTGAAACCTGAACTTGAAAATTGGTGCGCATACTGAATGTTTTTGAGATAATACGGTATGACCGCCTCTATGTTGTATAACGTAAAAAAACTTCCCTGGACGGGCAATTGAATTACCTTTAATTTGAGTATACTTAGAAGGTGGTGCACTTTGTACCTTCAGAAGTTCTTGTTTGAGACAACTACAATATAGGGGTACTTAGTGTTGGTTTTTGGGACATTACGGTATGGCCGCCTCTATGTAATATGACGTTAGATACCTCACAGGATGGGCAATTGAATTACCATTTATTTAAGTTTACTTAGAAGGTGGTGCACGTATTCCTTGGCACCTTCAGAAGTTGTTGTTTGAGTCAAATACAATATAGGGGTACTTAGTGTTGGTTTTTGGGACATTACGGTATGGCCGCCTCTATGTAATATGACGTTAGATACCTCACTGGATGGGCAATTGAATTACCATTAATTTAAGTTTACTTAGAAGGTGGTGCACGTATTCCTTGGCACCTTCAGAAGTTGTTGTTTGAGTCAAATACAATAAAGGGGTACTTAGTGTTGTTTTTGGGACATTACGGTTTGACCGCCTCCATGTAATATGACGTAAGATACCTCACTATATTGGCAATTGAATTACCTTTTAATTGAGTATACTTAGAAGGTGGTGCACGTATTCCTTGGCACCCTAGATCGTCTTTTCTGAATAAGTAACTGGAAAAAATGAATAACGAATAAGGAATAAGGAATAAGTAACCAACTTCACACTGCCAGGGACGGCGAGGGTTACAGTATTGTATACTATAAGCGAGTGTTCAGGAAACGAAGGTTAAGCAGAGGGTTTGGGAAGGTGAGGGTTACAGTTTTGAATACTATAAGCGAGTGTTCGGGAAACGAGGGTTAAGCAGAGGGTTAGGGAAGTTGAGGGTTACAGTATTGTATACTATAAGCGAGTGTTCGGGAAACGAAGGTTAAGCAGAGGGTTAGGGAAGGTGAGGGTTACAGTTTTGTATACTATAAGCGAGTGTTCGGGAAACGAGGGTTAAGCAGAGGGTTAGGGAAGGTGAGGGTTACAGTATTGTATAGTATAAGCGAGTGTTCGGGAAACGAGGGTTAAGCAGAGGGTTAGGGAAGGTGAGGGTTACGGTATTGTATAGTATAAGCGAGTGTTCGGGAAACGAGGGTTAAGCAGAGGGTTAGGGAAGGTGAGGGTTACGGTATTGTATACTATAAGCGAGTGTTCGGGAAACGAGGGTTAAGCAGAGGGTTAGGGAAGGCGAGGGCTACAGTATTGTGTACTTTTTAGCGAGTGTTCGGGAAACGAGGGTTAAGCAGAGTGTTAGGGAAGGCGAGGGTTACAGTAATGTACACTATGTAACGTAGGGCGTTCTAGCAAAGAATGGCTTTTGCCCTAGGGAAGACCCAAGGGCGCGTAGCTAGAACGCCCGAGGATGAGGGTGTTATCTATTACGTATATACCGAATAAACATATATTTAACTTTAAAGAGCAAAATTAATTTCATTATTTTTTTTAGGAGAGCAGAAAAGACGTCAATAGCCAATACCTTTTTACTCCCCAATCCCATGTGGGCTAGTGGTACAGTCTTGGACTACAGTTTGAAAGGTTTTTGTTCGAATCCCATACGTTCTTCTATTTAAAATTTACATTTAGATATTTTATTTGAACGCTAGAAGATGAGGTTGTTGCAAATTTCATATACCAAAAAAAAATCACATTTCTAAAATATAACGTGAACAGTAAAATTAACTTTTAAAGTTTGAGGAGAGCAGAATAGATATCAACTGTCAATTGCATTATACTAACCAATCCCCTGTGGTCCACTGGTACAATATTGGACTACAGTTTCAAAGGTTGAGGGTTCGAATCCTAAACTTTTCTACTTTTTAGAATATTACATTTATAAATTTTACTTGAACGCGGAAAATAAAATCCCATTTCTAACATTGAAGGTGAACAGTGAAAACGTTTAAAGTTTGAGGAGAGCAGAATAGATATCAACAGTCAACCCTTCACACATACCAATCCTTTGTGGTCTAGTGGTAGAATCTTGGACTACGAAGTGAGTGTCTTTGTGTTCGAATCCCCCATTTTCTTCCATGAAATGTTTTATCTTGGACATTTTGCCAGAACGCTATAGCATAAGGATATTAAGGGCATTATCAATTTTTGTTACCGAGATACACAACATCTCTGACGTATAAAGTGTACAGTAGAGCGCAGTTTAATATCATCAAGTTCTAGGAGAGCAGCAAAGACCTCACAAATAAATCCCTTCATATTCACCAATCCTTTGTGGTCTAATGGTAAAAATCTTGGGCTACAGAGCGAAGGGTTGTGGGTTCAAATCCCGCGGTTTCACTTCTGAAAATTTTCGAGATCGATTACCTTACCTGTCTTTGAAATTATGTAAATTATGTCAAGGGTAACAGCATTGGTTACAGTAAGGTATACGGTCTTATAGAGACTTTATGGTATGACCGCGTCATATTATAGTCATATATGTAATATGTCGTAACGTAGCTCGCGTAATGGGCAATTGAATTATCTTCTATTTCATACTCAGACGGTGGAAAAAACTACTGATTGGTACCTTGTTATTGGTTCTACTTTTTGACTCGATACGTATTTCATTACAAACTGAATTCAACGTTCTTGAAGACCAAGGCAATGTGCTTTTTTTTTGTTATGGTCCTTCTTTCTATATTTTGAATCTGTTCGAATGATATTCAAATAATAACAGTTTTTAGAGGTGCGTTTCTTAAATGTGTTTGCTTCTTCGAATTTTCAATTTATAGAAACAATGTGCATACATTTAAAGCGCTTGTGTCATTAGAAGAAATATGTAGGTTGGTTATCTCTTAACCACCTTGGTGGGTTATAAGATTGTAAACAATCGCAAACTTGGACTTGTAAAATTTGGATTTTTAATCAAAAAAGAAAGTTAAGATTTTGGAACAACGAAAGCGGGATTCGAACCAGGGACCTCTATGTTGTAAAGCAGCGCTCTTACCTGTTGAGCTACCGAGGATCCATGCCAATCGATGTAAATGTTTGTGTGTCATGTTTGGTTTTTTAATTTTCCCTTATAAATATATATTAATATTGCAATAAAATAGTTTTTAATATAAGGAATCAAGTTTTTAGTTCTAAAACCCTAAGCAGGGGATATTGTAAGCAGTCTAAAATTGTATTCTTATCAAGACATATCAAACCCGCAAAATAGATCACTAAAACGTTTTTTCAAATATGTGTTTGTAAACCAATTTAGTTGAAACACCGTAATAAAATGGCTTTTATTTTATTTTTTTCTAAAACCCCAATCTAAGTTTTTTTTTAAATATTTTTCTTATCAAGACATGATAAACCCACGAATGATATCAGTAAAACGTTTTTAAATTAATTGTATATAAACAAAGGTGAAACCACTGCAGTAGTCTTCCGCGGGAGTGTAAGTCAAATAATAACCCGTTTGCCTCGGGTTATGGAAATAACCTCTGCTTGGGCTACGCCCTCGCGAGGTTATTTTCCATAACCCCTCGGTACCGGGTTATTATTTACTACAATGTACATGGTCAACCATTATAGTTTCAGAGTTATCAATTGGTTTTAGAAGCAAATATAGTAAAATAGAATTGTTATATGTATGTTATATGTTATAGTGTTTATGTTTCATTTAAAACACATATATTTTCTTTGATTTTTTAATATTAGTTTGATATTCATCATATCTTTTGTTTTATCCCTAAACAATTAAGAATATAGGCCGTATGGGCAAGTCCGACAGACATTAAATGTTTGTAAAATATTAAATATGTTTTTCAAACCAATCAATTTCTTTTTTCTTTCATATATTTGCTGGTTTCTGATAATAAATGAGTTGAATTGTCAAGACTCCAATAGTTCCAATAAATTCGTATATAGTAATCATGCAAGTTTTTGGATAAGATCTTCGAAAATATAGGTCCATGTCAAATAAAAACATATTTTTCCTTCTTTGAATACTGAGCTTAGATTTTTATTATTTGTTCAGTTTTCATAAGGGTGCCTGTGAGCTGCTTGGAACTTTTAAAAAACGTTTTTGTATGGTATTGGCTTATTATAGGTGTTTGACATATCACAAATGTGTGTCATTTCGCATGGGCCACTTTGCCTCAATCTACGGGGCAAAGTGCACCGCCTTTGTCGAAATACATTTTCGTTAATATCTCTTTATGCAGGCATGGTAGATTAAAAAGCATTTGTCATACAATAGACATGCTGCAAGTTGCATTCTAAACATGTTAATATGCCCAGAAAACACGTTTATATGTTAGGGGCGCGCTTTGCCCTGGTCTCCCCTAATCATTACAAACATAACATCATTAAAGTCTAAACAACTCGAAAATGAACACAAACATTAACAAAAAAATAAGATAACTATATTGTCAATGAGTCTTGCCTCATTTAACATCGGACACAATTATTAAATGAGAAAATAACATTTGTAGGAATATATTAAACAAGTTTGTATTTATGTTCAAGCTGTTTTTACCATTTGAAAATCTGAAGTTTTCTAAAATATTTAATGTATTCATTGCATATTGTTTTCTTTCAGATATCAATAAGGCATATCAAAGTATTAATGGTCGGTTGTGCATTGCTTGAAAGGTATTGCTGAAAAACAGGAACGAGCGCGATTTTGAATGTACTTTCATCTAAAAACTTTAAACAAACGATAAAATGATTTTCATTAGGGTTTATCTGTAACTTCATAGTTTTCATAATACGGAATGGCTTTTACGTTAAGCAAAGCGGCCACCGATATGTTTTTGCTTTCAAGCTGTATCACAAATAAGAAAATCGTTGGTACTGCAGTTGATAAAGATGTTGCATTAAATTAAGTACCTGTACGCACGCACGCCCGCATTTGGAAACGTAAACAATGGATATTGAGCTTGAGTACCTCTCCTTTCTGGTGTCGTTAACTGTTATCAATCGTTTCACAATGCAACTTTCTTTGTTTTTTGATAACAGTGCTTAAATAAAGAAGTTGGAATAAAAAAACATCTAAACATTCTGAATGATCCATATGACCTTTTTAATGAGCTAGGTCCTACAGTTTTTTAGTATTGTTCTGGAAGTTACGTTTCCATAGAAACTGCCAAATATATTGTTTCAAAGAAGTTGAAACCCCCAAAAGGCACATCTACCATTATAAATGATCCATACACTACGTTTCGTTGCGCTAGGTCCTACGGGTATTGACTTTTGCTGCAGAAATGAAAATCTAAGTTACGTTTCCATCGAAATCACCATAAATAATAATCCCAAAAAATGGAAGCCCGAAAAGGCACATTTACATATAATGATTGATCCGTAAAGCAAGTTTCTTTGAGCTAGGTCTAACAGTTATTGAGTTATGCTCCAGAAACGAAAAAGGGACTGACGGATGGACGAACTGACGGAGCCCGTTTCGATATCCCCAAAAGAATTCTGTGGGTGGAGGATTATTTAAATTTAATCAGCATACGTCAATTTCATGCAAAGATTATGTTATTGTTTTTTATTAATTAATTATCATATATAAATATTATGGCTTTGAAAATTATTGAAAATGCATCTTGTTGGCTATTATTTATGTGCTTTTTTGTAGGATGCTTCTGAGAGTGTTTGCAATGTACAATGTACATACGGATTTTCGTGAAATAGAACAATTCTGAAATGAACATTAACGTTGGGTAATTAATCAATTACACACAAAAATAAAAATTTTGAAATACTTAATTTGGTGTCCTAATTCAAATAACGATGTTTAGTAAACCAAAGCCTTCTCTCCGTTAACAAAACATCAATGTATGCAATATGAAACCAACCTGGTTCCCTGGCCTCGTTCCGCGTGCGCTACAGTAAGCGAGGGAACCAGGTTGTATAAAACAACCTAATACCGAAACACAGTGATAACATGTACATCCTACAGGATATGTTTTAGTTACAAAGTTTTGGTTACTAATGAACAAAGTTTAATTTGGTTTTCAAAATGTATACTTTTACAATTTGTAAATTTTACATAAAACATCATTTCAATAGAAGGTACACCTTTACATAAATCATGACTAATGCACTGATCAAAAACGACGTTTCTTTTGCTGTTAAGTATATTATGTTGATCTTTTTCATGTCATCTCCTGATTTTCCCACAGCAATTAAGAAATAAAATCAGATAAGCATTAATGGAGAAGGGTATGCTATTATTTCTCTTAAAAGCTCAGTACCACT
Source organism: Steromphala cineraria (assembly GCA_916613615.1). Classification (NCBI taxonomy): domain Eukaryota; kingdom Metazoa; phylum Mollusca; class Gastropoda; order Trochida; family Trochidae; genus Steromphala; species Steromphala cineraria. The sequence continues at coordinate 44,805,710 of OU744733.1, forward strand.
TTATCTTTCGGAAATTAAAGGATCTCACGAAACGGAAAACAAGATTATAAATTACAAGACAATATATATAATTAATTTCAATAATCACTCTTGAATGAACTTAATTAGTTCGAACGAGCTATTTAAAACGATATCACTATATCGAATGATTTAGTGTATTCACACCAACGCAGGGACATGTAATTTTGGCATTATACGTGATAGGTATTTAAATGCTTATCCTCTGAAGAAGTTGCAAAATAACAAAATGACATATCATTATCCTTTTTTATTGAGTAGAATGTTTGTTTGGATATGTATAAACTTATTTTCGAAGACTCGGGGTCGTAGGGGTAGTGTTGTAGAAAGAAATATAGGTGGGTTCGTAGACAGGTTGATGGTGGGTTTGTAGACACTCAAAGAACTTTGTTAAGTTTAACACATACTAACAAGATCTCTCATCGGGACATAGATCTTAATTAGTGAGGGTCGATTTTAGCCGTTTTCACGTTGGTAGTTTATATTATTCTTATGTCATTGAAGATACATGATATCAAACTATTTTTCGCATAACATACGCAATTATTATCTTTCCAAGGATCGGCAATTATTTTTAACAGTTTCAAAACGTTTATAATTGTGATCTTTCGGAAAGGTACTTTGTTGATATCCATATTTTTTTATAGAGAGCTGTATATTCACTGTGATATAGAAAATAGGAAAACTCAAACCCTCAGTGAATATTGCGTACAACGAAGGCACGAATTAGCGAAACAGCGAAGTAACGAGATAGCGAAACAGCGAGATAGCGAAACAGCGAAGAAGCGAAATAACGAAATAACGAAATAGCGAAGTAGCGAAGTAGCGAAGTAGCGAAGTAGCGAAGTAGCGAAATAGCGAAATAACGAAATAACGAAGCAGCGAAGTAGCGAAATAGCGAAATAGCGAAATAGCGAAGTAGCGAAATAGCGAAATAGCGAAGTAGCGAAATAGCGAAATAGCGAAATACCGAAGTAGCGAAATACCGAAATACCGAAATACCGAAATACCGAAATACCGAAATACCGAAGAAGCGAAGTAGCGAAGTAGCGAAATAGCGAAGTAGCGAAATAGCAAAGTAGCGAAATAGCGAAATAGCGAAATAGCGAAGTAGCGAAATAGCGAAATAGCGAAATAGCGAGGTAGCGAAGTAGCGAAGTAGCGAAGTAGCGAAGTAGCGAAGTAGCGAAAGTGCGAAGCAGCGAAATAGCGAAATAGCGAAATAGCGAAGTAGCGAAATAGCGAAATAGCGAAATACCGAAGTAGCGAAGTAGCCAAGTAGCGAAGTAGCCAAGTAGCGAAATAGCGAAGTAGCGAAATAGCGAAGTAGCGATGCGAAATAGCGAAGTAGCGAAATAGCGAAAGAGCGATGCGAAATAGCGAAGTAGCGATGCGAAATAGCGAAAGGGCGATGCGAAATAGCGAAGCAAAAGTGCTTCGTGTCTTCGCTATTTCGCATCGCTATTTCGCTATTTCGCATCGCTACTTCGCATCGCCCTTTCGCTATTTCGCATCGCTACTTCGCTATTTCGCCTTAAAATTGAAAACACGAAATAGCGAAGGTGCGAATGGCAGAAATCAGCCACCATAGTTGTCGGTACTGAGTAGAGAGATCGCCAAGCTTGATGACAGTGACGTTGATTTTGAACGTTCATCCGTCCTTGCTAAACGTTTCTAGACGAGTTCGAATAATTCAGCTAGTTTTGCTTGATTATGTAAAGCGGTGTTGGTATTATGGATGCAACTGCAACTTATCACAACCGTTTCTAAACTATCGACTTTCACTCGAACTTTCAAAAGCGACAAAGCTCCGTGTTGACAAAACACGTCCGTTGACAAAAGGGAGATAACTCTTTCCAAACTAATTAAGGCAAGATATTTTTTTAATATAGTGATGAGATAGCCGAGATCGGAGCGCGAATATTGCTTTGATAATTTTGAACATATATTTTGGATGTGATGCAATTTTATTTTGAGGGGAAATACGAAAATGGAAAACAAATATACGAATTAAAAATTTGAAGCGTCGGGGGTTCGGTTGCACCCGATCAGCTGATTGCAAAAGTAGTACAGCATTATGACGTCACTATCGTTGAATAACTTTCAACTGGTTACACAACACTTGTTTCAAACTAGATTAGCGTTTGCGGGATACCGCAAAAGCAGAGCAGCCCCGGAACTTTGGGTTTCGCCTTACCCTGTTCCGCCTTTTACAGGCCTCACCAAATTGGGAATTTTCTCATGACCTTGACCTTTGACACTCAAGGTCACACAATCAATGAACACATTTCATTGAGTATAACATTAATGTAATGAAATAAAGTGTTAAAAATTAAATTAATCCATTTTCTCCATATATGTTGACCTTGCTAAGACCTTGACCTTCGACAGTTCGTACCCAAAACTTGTTGAAAATTTTGTACTTCTCAAGAGATAATATATAAACAAAATCTAAACTTCATAGGACAAAAACTTTTCAAGTTATTGTGTTTACAAGGAATTGCAATAACTCATATCTCATGACCTTGACCTTCAAGGTCACACAATAATTGAACACTATTTATTGAGTATAGCAATCATGTATTGATTAAAAGTGATCGTAGTTAAAATTAAGCATTTTCGCTAAACCATGCTTAAGTCATGACCTTGCTGTGACCTTGACCTTTGACGGATTGTAGCCAAAACCTTTTCAAAATATTTTACTTTTCCAAGGATGATATATACCAAGTTAGAGCTTCATAGCACAAAAACTTTTCAAGTTATCGCGTTTACAAGGAATTCTTAGAGTGAATGCATATCTCGTGACCTTGACCTTTGACCTTGAAAGTGAACGTGTCAAAATCGTTCCCCCAAGGTATGAGTAGTAAGGTATGAATAACAGTTCTGGAAAGCTTAGTGGAAAAAAGTTATAGCTAGTAGTACGAGTGCGGCGGCGGCGGCGGCGATGGAAACTTCACAAAAACTGATAGGGCTGCTAATAACCAAAATTATCTCAAGAAGATATTCAGAACACGTATGTAATAATTCATATGACACATTAAGTGTTTCCGTATTGATGCACTTCTAATCTTTAAATCTTTTATTCTAAAAAAGGATAAATAGAATATATACAAGGATATAGTTGTACTATCTGATGAACATCTTCGATAACCCAGCGCTTTCGTTCCGATAAATCTACACTACAAGCCCTGGAAAACTTAACGGGGTTTTACCTCAAACCCAATTACCTCCCTTTGCAATGACTCAGCTAAACGCTTGTTTTTTAACAAACAATTGGATCACTTCTAAAACCAGTTTTCTATCTCTCACTATGCCTTTCTTTCCGTCTTTTCCCTCATTCTATTCGTTCCTTTTCTCCCTGATCTGTCTACTCTATTTTGGAATGGACCATCCATGTGTTAAATAGCTGAAAAATTGCTGACAACACGTTAAACCCCAACTCACTCACTCACTTGATGTCGCGAACGGTTGAGTTGTTTACACACTTGATGTCTGCGTTTCGTTTTCCAGGGCTTTTAGTGTAGATCAATCGGAACTAAAGCGCTGGATTATCGAGGATGTCTGATGACAGGGGAAATGAATTTAACATATTTAGTGAATATACTCTTTAAGACTGAAACAGTCTACAGATATGGAGTATCCATGTATACCATACGGCATACATAACCTAGTCTAAAAATAATACATGTATGCAATCTACATTTACTATTTTAAGCATTTGAGTCAGAATCGCTTTGCAAACAAGTTTTCTTATAACAGTCACTGATTGTGGTTAAAATGTACAATGTTCAAGTAATTCATGGGGAAGTCTTGATTATTTTTACTCTCATGGTAAGGTCAACCAAAAATCAATATAAAGGCATCTCACACAGTTATATATGACATAAAGAAAAGTTATGTTTTACACATGTACAAGTGGGCTGCTTCATGCTGCGTTGGCTCAAAACAGACTCGAGTAACGTCGAGTGCGTGGATCTCACTAACCGTTGCTCTCGTAGCGAGGGCCAGAAGAAAAACTGTCTTGCAGGTTAGGTTGACAAAGGAAGTGTCCTCCAACGGTTCGGAAAATGCGCCACATAGATGTCTTAGCACGAGGTTCAGATCCCAAGCTGCGGCACGAAACTTCAGTTTCTGACCCTCCAACTTAAAGGACTTCAACAAGGCAATCAGTTCTGGCATTTTGGAATTGGGGGGAGACAAGTAAGTCGATATAGTTGTACTGGGATCTTGTTGACACCCTGTGTGCATTGCAAATTGTCTTGACAACCTGCGACGAATAACCCTTGGCTTTTAGGTCCTTCTTCTTATGACCCAGATGGAATGAGGAAACCGCTCTCGGTCGGGGTGAAGCAGACGACTGTGAGGATGCAGCAGAAGGTGAGGCCACAGAGGACGAGGTTCTGATGCGCTTGTAGCGAGACATCTTAGTTCCGGAAACCACGACCTCGCTGGCCAAAAGGTCGCAACCAAAAGCAGATTGATCTGCGCCTTTAATCGAATCTTTGCCTCTACCTTGGGAAGTAGAATGGGAGGAGAGAACGCGTAAGTGCCCAGACCCTCCCAGAATGTCGATTGAGCATCTACTGCTACTAAGATTGCTGGGTCCGGTAACAGGGACAGGTGAACGCCGTAACAGGCAAGCGTCTAAAAGACAAGCGCCGGACAAGTGAGTGCCATCTGGCAGGTGGAAAGTGCAGAGGTGGTGATTGGACCTCACGCTGGCCACAAGTTGGATAGAAATCATCCTCCAGGGGAGCACGCCAACGCCGAGGGTTAGTTATGCAAACACGCTTATCCCTAAGGAATTGTCTGTCATCCATAACAGTACTAGTGGGAGACAGGTAATTGTGGTCCGGAGGAGGAGGCGATGGAGGAGACACTGAGCGATCATGAGGGCGAGACACAGTTGCCGGCGCATTAGACTTACGACGGACCACAGGGGCCTGTAGCCGAAGGTCTGCAGACTACCGTGAAGACTGGTTGGGGGATGAGAGAGGGCACGAAGTTCACGAGACCACACAATCCTTGAGACAACAGTTTCAATAAGAACGATGTATGACGCTCCTGGGTTGACCCTGTTCATATTCCTCCCGGGACAACGACGGATGCTTAGGTTGAGGCACAGTAACAGGTGTAGGAACTGGAGAAGGCACAATAGGAGACACCGGGGTAGTAGTATCCCTGCCAGGAGGCATGGGAACGTCCTTGGTGGCCATAGGTGGAGCAATGGTGTTGGATCTTGCTCTACGTTGTGTGAACCTCTTCCTACCGGCGACCGAGAAAGCTTTAAAGTCCGCGGTAGATAAAGCACGATGGAAGAGACACCTGTCGTCAATAGTATAGTACCAAAACACACAATCAGGGCACAAAGGGTGGGCATCTTTGGAGGATTTCAAACTCTTGCGAGTCGAGCAAAAAACCCTCGTCATGAAACTCACCTTAAAGAGTAAGCAGAAACATTTCTTAACAAAGAATTAAAACAACCATCTTGAATGCAAACAGGCATGAAAGGTTAAAGGATGAGAAACAAATGCATCGTTATTGGAAAGTAACGACAAATCATTACAATTAACAAAGTTCTTGGCATAAAGCTTAAAGAAAGCGAGACACCATAAAGTTGTACAATTAAAGACAAAACACGATGAGAAAAGCAATAAAGTATATACAACATTCATAAAAGAAAATACTAACAAGTATTTTAAGAATGTAAACACACAAAACCAAGGAAAATAAACGCCCCGTTATATAATGTTAATAAAACAATAAAGGCTGCATAAAGCCTCAAACAAGTCTAGAAGCGGTAAGAACATAACCGCAAATAGTGAAAAAAATAGTGCCGAAAACAACACAAGGAGATAAACAATTTGCGAGTGAATTAAAGGGGAAAAAATTCGGAAATAGCAATGATGTTTGCTGAAAAGCAACAGCAATGCGAACGATTAAGCAAAATTTACAAAAAGGAAATCTTACGACGCACGTGCAAGGGCGTAGGAATACAGACGTGAGTCACACAAGGGAAAAAACGAAGAATGGCCGGTGTGAGTATTAGTGAATATTTGGATAAGTAATGGGGCTTTAGCTTGTTAAATTGATATTACCAAAGATAATAAGGTTATATTCGAAGAATTTGAGACCAGAAGTGCACCAAGGAATGAAAAAAAAGCGCGGAAGGTACTGCTTTATTCACAGCACACACAAAAGATGATAAAATGAACATACCGTAGATAAACGGGAAAACTAGAGAATACATTGAAATCAATCAAAAACCACGATTTTTGTCTCAAAACACGTCCACAATCGCGAAACGATAAGCATGGAATATGATTTTCTAACGTGGTCACCTGACGTATTCGACTGTCGCGTTGGTATCGTCATGTTCCATTGAGCACAATACGAAGTTAAATGACATATACCAACACGTTTCCAATCTTTATCGCAAGTATTGGTAATATGCATTATCAGAAGTGGGGTAAGTATTAAACATTTATTTGTCTCTAGTTTTTAGATGATGAACAATACCATTTTAAAAGAGTCGCATGGTTTATTTATTGATAATTTGCAATTTTAGGAATTTTGAAACCATATCACTTTTGATAATCTTCTCATCAGTAGCTTCTTACATTTCAGATAACCGCCCTGACAATATAGCTGAAGCATAGAGGATTGCATGAACGTTATTCAGACATTTATTAAATAAAGACCGTTCAAAATCGGGACAACAAATACGAAGGTCTATTTACAAGGGGCGATAACTTAAAAAGTTGGATTCAGAATAGTCTGGAATATTGTGGAACAAATGTGCATAGAAATCCAACAAAACATCGATCGCAATCTGTCATTTGCGCTTACAATAAATGGTGTAATTGGACACCAAACATCTAAGCTTACCTATAAAAATCAGATAAGTGCATAGAAAGTAATATATATAGTGTGAATATTTAGCATAATTAGCTTCTTTCCAGCCTTTTACACGTGGATTTCCTCCCAAGTAAATGTTCTATTTTATGTGATGTGTTTTTATTGTTGCAAACGTAATTTTCGCAATTTAGACTTATCTCTATTTTTGAACATCACAATAGTTCACTGAGAACCTACCCAAACTTGATTTGTTCCTATTATCAACAGAAAACGTATTTTTCACTAAGAATTACGCGAAAAACAAGCTTCAAATGTTAACATGCGCTCTTTAGTGACTGAATCAATTTCATTCAATATTTAAGCAAAAATTGGAAAACGGCTTTAAGTGTGATTATGAACATCATGAAAGTGATTGATGATTCATGACGTTATAACACAAGGTTTTAACTCTAAGCCTGCCTAACGTTTTGTTATTTTACTTAACTACTATAAGTGTCAATGTTCATTCTCCGTAACACCATTCATTTGGTGGTATAATTCCATTACATCAAATTAAGAACTTGAAAATACGTTTTCTTTCCGGTTTTAACAACCAAGATCGATTTGAAAATCTAATGACGTATGACGTTTGACATAAAAAGAATGCTCCATCAATGAACGCGAACGTTTCTTTCACTTAATTCTTAAAACTAATTAAAGACATATGTCTAAAAAAACTAAACATGTCTTCAAATGATCTAAAATGAAACAAATGAGATAAAAAATAATATGTGTCACATGCACGTGTATTTATTTGTTTTAGTACCTACTGATAAAGTACATTATTGTTTTAACGATATACATAATTCATAGCTATTCTTTTGTTAACACTGGAATGCGTAATTATGTCTTGAGAGTTATTTAGTATTTAGCCACCTTTACATTCATATTGTTTAAAAAAATTATAATATAAACAAATTAGACAAAAATGAAGATAATAATTTATATTCTATTCCTCCCACAGTTTACGAAAGTGTTCTGTAAACGTCATGTTGCGCGACCAAACTGTCATTTTAACGACATACCTACATTATTGTGACGTCATACGAGCAGCGGTATAACACTAATCGATTGTGTCGTATGAATACTACAAAACAGTATATGACACGGGAGGGTAAGGTATGTTGAGATATTTTAAGGCATCACTACTTCAACAGATTAGTAATCTTTAAGAAATCACGAATCGACATCTTCTCGGCACCATCGTACTGTTATCCAAAAGCTAATGAAATATGTATTTACAATGTCATAAATTTCACTTTTGTTATTCAAGTGTCATTGGCCATTGTTCATATGTGAAAGCGTTTAAATTTTTTAGAAGCTGATAGCCATATAAGCTATTATCAACCTATTGACAACTAATTATAAACATGTTTATGGGGACATGTAAACGTTGTAGTAGGTGATTAACCTCTAACTACGCCTAGCTAATATCAATCTCAAAGAAATATTTTGATTAGAATCCAATACTTAAGAGAGCGCGGAGACAACTTTGCTGCGTTACAACAGTTATTTTAGATACATGGAGACAGGGAGACAACATGTTTTACCAGCTCTTATTCAGTTTTATCGTGGCAGCTAGTCATGGTAATTTGAACGACTTCTACTACCACTGCAGGAACTGTAGATGCAAACCCTGTGTTTATGTCTATCACAACATAATTTTCCATCCAACCGATCTATCCGCCAAGCAAGACATATTTATGAATCATTGCTTGAACACTTTCACCTTAAGAGGGAAACAGCAGCAAAGAATGACAGTAGAAGGTGAGAATGTGTTTGTAATGAGAAAGTAAAAATGCTAATAAACTGTTAAGCCATGGAAGGTGAGAATGTGTTTGTAATGAGAAAGTAAAAATGCTAATAAACTGTTAAGCCATGGAAGGTGAGAATGTGTTTGTAATGAGAAAGTATAAATGTTTATAAACTGTTAAGCAATGGAAGGTGAGAATGTGTTTGTAATGAGAAAGTAAAAATGCTAATAAACTGTTAAGCCATGGAAGGTGAGAATGTGTTTGTAATGAGAAAGTAAAAATGCTAATAAACTGTTAAGCCATGGAAGGTGAGAATGTGTTTGTAATGAGAAAGTAAAAATGCTAATAAACTGTTAAGCCATGGAAGGTGAAAATGTGTTTGTAATGAGAAAGTATAAATGTTTATAAACTGTTAAGCCATGGAAGATGAGAATGTGTTTGTAATGAGAAAGTAAAAATGCTAATAAACTGTTAAGCCATGGAAGGTGAGAATGTGTTTGTAATGAGAAAGTATAAATGTTTATAAACTGTTAAGCCATGGAAGGTGAGAATGTGTTTGTAATGAGAAAGTAAAAATGCTAATAAACTGTTAAGCCATGGAAGGTGAGAATGTGTTTGTAATGAGAAAGTAAAAATGCTAATAAACTGTTAAGCCATGGAAGGTGAGAATGTGTTTGTAATGAGAAAGTAAAAATGTTAATAAACTGTTAAGCCATGGAAGGTGAGAATGTGTTTGTAATGAGAAAGTAAAAATGCTAATAAACTGTTAAGCCATGGAAGGTGAGAATGTGTTTGTAATGAGAAAGTATAAATGTTTATAAACTGTAAAGCCATGAAATTCCTGTTTACAATTGCACCATTTGAAAAATATCAATACCGAGTTTAATCTAATTACTTAACATTTCATTGAAATACAGTTTCCGATATATATGGATATATGATAATGATTACAATGAATAGCTTTTGAATAGCGCCACATGTCCACTATTTGGACTCAAAACGCTCTTATCTCTATTACCCTGGGCCGACATAAAGTCACTTAAGGGTCACCTTCAACAAATTATCTACCAGGTACCAATTTGCAACGCTTGTTGGACAAGGGTTTATTTTTTGTAAATTTCACTTACCCAGTGGAACACCACAAGTCTTTAAACTCCTGCCTCGTTGCGCGACAGGAAATCATCATTCAAACTGTCAGTTTATTAACCCTGCGGTCACCCATCCATCCATCAATCCACGCCTGCTGTTGCTGAAATCTTCTGATAGCTAACTAAGCTAAGCACAGGACTTCATGCCACAATGAATCCATAGGACCAGTGATCGTAATGGTGCTAGGTTTTGCCTGTTCTAGCCTTGAAATTACAACAATGGATCTCAAAGTTGTTTTCTCCTAAAATAAAGAGTTATGAATTGGCTACTAACTGTGTCATTAAAATCGTATATATGCCACGTCTCATTTAACCTTCTTTTCAAAATTAGTTTTTCTCTTCGGAATATAACTCATAGCTTAAAAGTTGTTGAGGCATTTTATTCCTGTCCTGGCAACACGTTTCTTGTGTTCTTGTGTTCTTTTGTTATTGATTCCATAGTTTGATTCATATAGCACATTAGTCATTTACAAATTGATGATATATTAAAACATTAGTATTATATAAATAGTAGGATAAGTTAACATGTGAAAGAGATCTGGCAAAGATATGGACAGACCTAAGGAGTCATTATGGATCAAATATTGGGTATAGAGGGAATAACAGGTTTTCTTCAGGTAACTTCTTAACAGGTTATATCCCGTCAGGCTTTGATTATAGGCCATGAGCTACGACAAAACAAATATTTTACGTCTTTGTCTCAGAAAAGCCTCAGGATTAAACCACAGTGCTATTTTGTCTTCTATTGAATTAATCAAAGCCATTCATAGTAAACCAATTCCTGATCCAACTTTGTATCAAGTGAAGCTGCTGCTCTAACCGTTTAAACTGATTAAAAAGATGATTATTGTTTATCAGAGCTAGCATTAGCAGTTGATTGAAGGGCTTCTGCAAATGTTGCCCTGACAGCGTTATCCTTATTATCATAATCCCAATTTCCTATATTTAAGATGTATTTTTTATTTACAGAAGAGAAGCATCTGGTCATAAGACTGGCTGGTGGTAAACACCTTGATTCTCTTTCAAGACATGGAATAAACGTGCCTTCGATTTACCATATGACCTTCACGGTAAAAGGGCAAGGCCAATTAAGAATTCGTCTACAATCTTCGGAGACAAAGACGGCTCTACTAGAGTTACAGTTTAAGTGCTTCACGTGTACAAATTCTACTTTAATCATAAAGGAATCGATTGATCAATCCGTGACAAACAGAATTATTAGTTACCAGAATGATGCCGAAGACAAATGGTTTGCATGGAATAAAAGAGGTCAATTTTCCTTCGGTGACGCGTCTGAAGCAAAGCCCATTTTCACCTATAAAGTGAGAGGATGGAATGAATCAACCCAATTTTCCGATATCATCTTTAAAAAAGGACCGAAGGCTAACATGACAATTTTTCTTTCCCCCTAAGATTTGCGCCAAATATATGGGTTCTATTCAAATGGAACCCACTTTGATCAATAAAATTAGGAACGGTAAAATGTGAATATTATATAGGTTATAACAAAACTGCCTGTAGAGCCACTCTAAAGCAGATGTTAAATACTCGTAAATGACATTGTAATGATATTTCTCAATAAACATCTTGATTTCATTGCTTTCACCTTTAACATATTTGTGCATTGCAGAATCGATAGTTATACAGTTTCTGATATATAATGTGATCGATATTCAATTAAGAAATTTAATTTTGTGTGTTCTCTTTGTTCACAAGCGTTTGAAAATAGCCTTGACATCGTTCAACTGACTTTTAATTATTATAAATTGACGCACCATTGGTCATAGTGCAAAGGAGTGATTTGAATTTTGTTTTACCCGATTAACAGGATACACTGCAACAAGAAATATTCTCTTTTAGAAGGAAATTGTACATTTTTTCAAAATGGTCCATAAACTGTATACTTAGCTTAAACAATACACTGAAGTAAAGCTGAATGAAGCGCTCGCTATAATGAAATCCTTTTGCGAAAGACTGTAGTTGAGAGTTATCTTCTTTATGCATTACGTCGTGTCACGTGCCGCCATTTGATGATAATTTCGACTACTTCTCCAGGAGCATAAGGTCTAGAATGCTAAAACTTTGTGTACAGACTCCTTGGCTAGATTATAAATGGTAAATGTTGTAACCTTGTGCTCCCTACTAACGGGGGAACAGCATTGACCACACCCTAAAGCAAAATCAAATGTAGAGCCTAATGAGCTACCGAACCGATTCTATATTTAATTACTTAAATGACTTCAACTGAAACAACCGAAATTGTAAACACTGTTTACTTCAGACTGATGAGATGCAGAATTGGATCCAAACTTCCATTTGGATTATTGAATTGTTTAAAGAGAAATGATTGATAAGAAGTACTTTATTAAAAATTCTTTCATTTCTTTCATATTCTCTGATATTTATACATTCTTGTCAAATAAAACGCATCAAAATATGAATTTGATGAATTCAATCTGACATTTAATCAATAAAATGAGCTGTTCATTATTGACTAAAATGTAAGATCATTCTAAAGCATGTTACGACTTAATCTACAGCAGACAGAAACTATAAGCGATGCTTTCTGTTACCGTTTGTATTCTTACATTAAATGCAAGTCCCTATTTCTTGGTAAGGTCAATCAAACATTTGTATTTTGATATCATATGTTCTGTTATATATTCAACACACCGATGAAATAATTATTAATTCAAAGAATAACTTTAACAGATAGCATAATATATCAACCTGTTTATCTCCTTTGGTTATTTAAAAAGTGTTGACTGTTACCTGCGAAATAGTATCTATGTCGAAAAGTCGCAAAACTGGAATAAAGAAGTTGTATATTCAAAATATTGCCTACATCTTCTTCATCATCGCAACTTGAATGCCCATCAAGGAATTCTCCATGTCATTGTCAAGCTAAGTATACTTACGACATAGTCTCCCTAAAGAATATTGCTTGAAAATGACTTTCATTAAGCCCGTAAATATTCGTATTGACCACTGAATACAAGACGATGATATCACCGTATCATTCCTCCTTCTGGCACTTACTTATTGTATGTCATTAATTGAAATACAAATATGGTATTTAATGATAATAAAAAGTTCAAACTGCATCCATGACTTTACTGAATTGTCTTTGCAGGAAGAGTAAAAAATATTAATCTTCAAATCCACTCCTTTCTAGAGGGTCGATTGCGTGTCTTATTGAACATTGTTAAAGTTAATCGATGACAGATACTTTGGTAACTAAAAACTACATGATTTATGTACATCCCTTGATCTTGAATATTCTACAGCGTTTGAAACATAAATTTCTTAATTCAAATTAATTATTAAGTCTAAACATGGTAAAACAAAGGAAATAAGTCAAAATCGATTTACCAAAACCTTAGGGTAATATCATATACATCGCAAGATTAATAAGTGGATAAGGAAGAGAACAGTCGTTATTACCATATAATTTTTGCCTGAATTAAAATATGTAATTGTATGAGTTGTATTATTTTAATGATATGTATGAATATAGTTTAATGAATGATTGAAAATACTCTTTGCCACAACGTGCTGCTTGTAATAGTTTTAAAAGATAAGATTATGTAATAAAAAAAGTTTTTCTAGGACAACTTAACAACTGGTATGTACATAAATTACTTAAATATACAGTACCATAGTATGAGAATTTGATATACTGTAAGAATCTTGAATTTCCTGTCATCGAACATTTCTAATAATTTTTACTATGCATTGTGTAAGAATACGATAAATCACAATTAAGAACAAAGTATAATGTTGAAAAGTACAGTCATTATGGAGAGTATTTCTTACATGATAATTTATCTATGATGACATTGTATCGTTAATGGTAGAATCTGACACTTTATTGCAGCCAAGCAGGATCCATTATTGACATTGTATATTCAACTTCATCAGTTTCTATCGAAACAACTGAATTAAAAGCTACAAATGTCATATTGAATAGCTTAGTTACTGTTCTCACGAAAGGAAAAGTTTTACATATAGTTTTTATTATTACTAATAGGCGGAATAATGATGTGTATCGTTTTCACCAGCGCATTCTTTCAACACTGAAGGTATTTCATTTCATCATTTCAGGACTGACGACCATTTGAAGGATGATTCATGTGTTAAGAATTAAACATATTCTAGTCTAATCAAAGTTGTCCTTTATAAAGATTATCAAACAGTTGACAGATTTTGACATGTTTGAATTTAACTTTTACAAGTTTTTACTTATTTAAGATTTGCACTAATTCAGGGTTGGATTAAATACGTTCACCTTTACTCGTGACTTGCAAGTACGTAGAAATATACATGGTTATCAATGAATTCATAGTGACTGCACTGAATCCTAAGAGCAAACATTCTGAACCAACCTAAATGCCATCTTGAAGCAATGAATGGACGTTTATTACCTCTTGCAAAATCCAAGATTCGATTCAAGCCATGTCAGATTAGTTTATTGATCGTGCTTGCATAGATGATGTGAGTGGATCACATTAGCACTCCACTGTATATGATAATATTCCATGCAGTATTACTTTTGTGAAAAGGTTTATAGACTGTGTGGCCGAATATGACCATTTAATACAAGTTTGTAGTACAGTAGAAAAGCAAGAAACATGTAAAAGCATGTTCATAGAGATTGGCAAATACACTCAAAGATAATTATGTTTGAGAAGAATAAATCATAATTCAATGGCATCTAGATGTAAAGTAAATGTTAATTTGAAATGGTTTCAGTTCAAATGTTATATAATATCCTGGCAACAAGAAGTTACTTGTATAAGATTTTGTATTCTGAATACCTTTTATGCTGAGGTTGTGAAATTGAAACTGAGAATATGTACATACAATTTTCTTTGTGAATATATCTGAATATATTATTTTGCAGAATGGCGTTGTACAGTTGCAGATTGAGATTCACATTCACAAATATAGCATTTGTGTTTTAAGATAAGCAAACAATAATCCTTTAAATGGTGTTGTCCTGGTATCTAAGCAGTACAAATCAAGTAAGGCTATCCGTCAATTTCATTTTAAGGCCTTTAAGAGGAAATCACCAAATATTAACAGACAAGTAAGACCATAGCATTTTCAAACTGTGACGATGCCAAATTCTACACGTTCTTGTCAACATTTCTCAACGTTTTTAACAAATAAATGTGTATATATCTGATCGAAATATGATATCCCTTTTATTATATATACACAACTTTTAACATGACTGTCCTGTGATGTAAGCATATTGTATATACGTTACAGTTACAATAAGATGGGTTTAATTTCACTGATGTGACATATGTTGATCAATCAGACCTTTATTTGTGTAAGATAAAAAATTTAAAATTTAATATTTAAATCGTATTCGACCTAATTCTGTAACACCAATTCACTTCTCTTACTCAGGAGAATCAAAACTATAAAATCTATGAAGCATTTGTTTGGCAAAAACAATGTGAATACAGTTAACAATATTAAAAATAAGGTTTAATGGTCTTATTTTAAACAAGTTAAATTCGTAAGTTTTTTAAACGTGATCAGTACCGTGGTTGAATAAATAAAGTGTGGAAACATGCATTTTTTGTCACCAACGGATTGATCAAAATCATTCGCCATAGAGGTATCCCAATAGAACAGAAATGTATATATATATATATCCATACAGACATAAAAGTACACAACAAAGATTATAGTATCACTGCCATCGCGAGTCTAATCCTACAACAAATCACTAAATAAGCACTGGGCTAATAACAGTTGGTTGGTTAAGACATGGCATATCTTGTAGCATTAACCCCATTCAAACAGATTTCTGTACTACGATAGCAATGGCAGACACTTTGTATAGTGGCCAACTGTAAGTGATTATATCAACATGAGAAACCAACATAAAAATACTTTACAGAACCAGCCTGGCCATTAACACTTTAAAATTGTCAGTACGTTTGGTCGTCAAATCGTAATTTAAATCATGATCAAAGATGATGAGTTATGCGCATCTACATAAGTGAGTAGAATTTATTTACGATCCTAAAAGTATTAGGGTACTTTAGATGCTTATGTAACCTTTACTGAACGTACGTTTGAAGGTATCAGAACACATGACTCGCTTCTTAGTGAGCGATATAGTTATCAGTATTCACATGGCTCACTTCTTAGTGAGCGAGATAAGAATCATTATACCCCACTTCCGGTCTCGTTACCATGGTTTTCTTTGTTAAAAGCGTAGGTGTATTAGCCGATACACAAGTACAGTGTAGGTGTATCAGTAATACACCTACACTTTTCCTCTGAGGTGTAACAATAAAAAAAGGAACAAAAAACGAGAAATGAATTTTATTTCCTTAAAATCACATTGAGATTTCAATTCTTTCTCCATTTTCATTCGAATACTTTATTGTCAGCCTTTTCTTGGAGGGAGATAACTTGCATTCACGTATGATTTCTGGGTTTGGAGTTGCTTCAACTTTGGAGATTTTCATGGGAGTAGCGGAATCTGAATCCTTCTGTGGCATGGGTGGTTGCAGTATATCAGAAATTTCCTGCTGCAGTGCTGACGACCCCGCTTGTATGCGCGTACAGCGCTAGATCGGTGTCCCGTCCTCTCCATAACCAATTGCTCATCCACCTTCTCGTTGAACAGTCTAGTAGCTGTGGTCACCAAAAAAAATGATGTACATATGAATACAAAATTAAAATCAAATTTTTTGACGATTTTAAGGGGCTGCAGCATGTTTTTTCGTTAAAATAAGTCAAAGTCATGAAACCATTTTTGTGCTTGACGGCCATTTTATGGTATTCACATTAAAATGGCCGCGAGTAGTTTTCAATAACGGATAAATGGTAATTAGCAGTTTAACCCTCTAAAGTCTTTTGAATTGAATAAACTTTTATAATGAATGGAAAATTTAAAAAAATAGAGCCATTGGCTCTGTAGCTCATCAGGCTTCATTATCAATTATGCTTTATATATATTAGGGGTCACAGGACCACCAAAGCTACAATTCATAATCCTCATCAGTCAAGGAGTCTGTACACAAAGTTTCAGCTTTCTAGGCCTCATGGTTCTGGAGAAGAAGATGAAAATAGGTTTTTAGGGCGTGGCCCCTGTGACCCTTATTAGGGGTCACAGGACCACCAAAGCTACAATTTATAATCCTCACTAGTCAAGGAGTCTGTACACACAATTTCAGCTTTCTAGGCCTCATGGTTCTGGAGAAGAAGATGAAAATAGGCTTTTATGGCGTGGCCCCTATGGCCCTTATTAGGGGTCACAGGGCCACTAAAGCTACAATTTATAATCCTCACTAGTCAATGAGATTGTACACAAAGTTTCAGCTTTCTAGGCCTCATGGTTCTGGGGACGAAGATCAAAATAAGTTTTTAGGGATTGGCCCCTGTGGCCCTTATTAGGGGTCACAGGGCCACCAAAGCTACAATTTATAATCCTTACTAGTCAAGGAGTCTGTTCACAAAGTTTCAGCTTTCTAGGCCTCATGGTTCTAGGGAAGAAGATCAAAATAAGTTTTTAGGGCGTGGCCCCTGTGGCCCTTATTAGGGGTCACAGGGCCACCAAAGCTACACTTTATAATCCTCACTAGTCAAGGAGTCTGTTCACAAAGTTTTAGATTTCTAGGCCTCATGGTTCTGGAGAAGAAGATGAAAATAGGTTTTTAGGGCGTGGCCCCTGTAGTCCTTATTAGGGGTCACAGGGCCACCAAAGCTACAGTTTATAATCCTCACTAGTCAAGGAGTCTGTACACAAAGTTTCAGCTTTCTAGGCCTCATGGTTCTGGTGAAGAAGATGAAAAAGGTTTTTAGGACGTGGCCCCTGTGGCCCTTATTAAGGGTCACAGGGCCACCAAAGCTACAATTCATAATCCTCATCAGTCAAGGAGTCTCTACACACAATTTCAGCTTTCTAGGCCTCATGGTTCTGGAGAAGAAGATGAAAATAGGCTTTTAGGGCGTGGCCCCTATGGCCCTTATTAGGGGTCACAGGGCCACTAAAGCTACAATTTATAATCCTCACTAGTCAATGAGATTGTATACAAAGTTTCAGCTTTCTAGGCCTCATGGTTCTGGGGACGAAAATCAAAATAAGTTTTTAGGGAGTGGCCCCTGTGGCCCTTATTAGGGGTCACAGGGCCACCAAAGCTACAATTTATAATCCTTACTAGTCAAGGAGTCTGTTCACAAAGTTTCAGCTTTCTAGGCCTCATGGTTCTAGGGAAGAAGATCAAAATAAGTTTTTAGGGCGTGGCCCCTGTGGCCCTTATTAGGGGTCACAGGGCCACCAAAGCTACACTTTATAATCCTCACTAGTCAAGGAGTCTGTTCACAAAGTTTTAGATTTCTAGGCCTCATGGTTCTGGAGAAGAAGATGAAAATAGGTTTTTAGGGCGTGGCCCCTGTAGTCCTTATTAGGGGTCACAGGGCCACCAAAGCTACAGTTTATAATCCTCACTAGTCAAGGAGTCTGTACACAAAGTTTCAGCTTTCTAGGCCTCATGGTTCTGGTGAAGAAGATGAAAAAGGTTTTTAGGACGTGGCCCCTGTGGCCCTTATTAAGGGTCACAGGGCCACCAAAGCTACAATTCATAATCCTCATCAGTCAAGGAGTCTCTACACACAATTTCAGCTTTCTAGGCCTCATGGTTCTGGAGAAGAAGATGAAAATAGGCTTTTAGGGCGTGGCCCCTATGGCCCTTATTAGGGGTCACAGGGCCACTAAAGCTACAATTTATAATCCTCACTAGTCAATGAGATTGTATACAAAGTTTCAGCTTTCTAGGCCTCATGGTTCTGGGGACGAAAATCAAAATAAGTTTTTAGGGAGTGGCCCCTGTGGCCCTTATTAGGGGTCACAGGGCCACCAAAGCTACAATTTATAATCCTTACTAGTCAAGGAGTCTGTTCACAAAGTTTCAGCTTTCTAGGCCTCATGGTTCTAGGGAAGAAGATCAAAATAAGTTTTTAGGGCGTGGCCCCTGTGGCCCTTATTAGGGGTCACAGGGCCACCAAAGCTACAATTTATAATCCTCACTAGTCAAGGAGTCTGTTCACAAAGTTTTAGATTTCTAGGCCTCATGGTTCTGGAGAAGAAGATGAAAATAGGTTTTTAGGGCGTGGCCCCTGTAGTCCTTATTAGGGGTCACAGGGCCACCAAAGCTACAGTTTATAATCCTCACTAGTCAAGGAGTCTGTACACAAAGTTTCAGCTTTCTAGGCCTCATGGTTCTGGTGAAGAAGATGAAAAAGGTTTTTAGGACGTGGCCCCTGTGGCCCTTATTAAGGGTCACAGGGCCACCAAAGCTACAATTCATAATCCTCATCAGTCAAGGAGTCTGTACACAAAGTTTCAGCTTTCTAGGCCTCATGGTTCTGGAGAAGAAGATGAAAATAGGCTTTTAGGGCATGGCCCCTGTGGCCCTTATTAGGGGTCACAGGGCCACTAAAGCTACAATTTATAATCCTCACTAGTCAATGAGATTGTACACAAAGTTTCAGCTTTCTAGGCCTCATGGTTCTGGGGACGAAGATCAAAATAAGTTTTTAGGGAGTGGCCCCTGTGGCCCTTATTAGGGGTCACAGGGCCACCAAAGCTACAATTTATAATCCTCACTAGTCAAGGAGTCTGTACACAAAGTTTTAGATTTCTAGGCCTCATGGTTCTGGAGAAGAAGATGAAAATAGGTTTTTAGGGCGTGGCCCCTGTGGCCCTTATTAGGGGTCACAGGGCCACCAAAGCTACAGTTTATAATCCTCACTAGTCAAGGAGTCTGTACACAAAGTTTCAGCTTTCTAGGCCTCATTGTTCTGGTGAAGAAGATGAAAAAGGTTTTTAGGACGTGGCCCCTGTGGCCCTTATTAAGGGTCACAGGGCCACCAAAGCTACAATTTATAATCCTCACTAGTCAAGGGGTCTGTACACACAATTTCAGCTTTCTAGGCCTCATGGTTCTGGAGAAGAAGATGAAATTAGGTTTTTAG
This sequence comes from Steromphala cineraria, assembly GCA_916613615.1. Lineage (NCBI taxonomy): Eukaryota > Metazoa > Mollusca > Gastropoda > Trochida > Trochidae > Steromphala > Steromphala cineraria. The sequence continues at coordinate 44,825,532 of OU744733.1, forward strand.
GGCGTGGCCCCTGTGGCCCTTATTAGGGGTCACAGGGCCACCAAAAGCTACAATTTATAATCCTTACTAGTCAAGGAGTATGTACACAAAGTTTCAGCTTTCTAGGCCTCATGGTTCTAGGGAAGAAGATCAAAATAGGTTTTTTGGGCGTGGCCCCTGTGGCCCTTATTAGGGGTCACAGGGCCACCAAAGCTACAATTCATAATCCTCATCAGTCAAGGAGTCTGTACACAAAGTTTTAGATTTCTAGGCCTTATGGTTCTGGAGAAGAAGTCGAAATTCCACAAAGTTTACGGACGGATGGACGGATGGACGGACGGACGGACGGACGCCGGACACCATGCCATGCCATAAGCCCATCGGGCCTTACAGGCCAGATGAGCTAAAAATAAAATTAGTAAAAAATGTGCTACAGCCCCTTTTAGGTTTAATGGATTCAAAGTTCACAAATAAACGGACAGTTCATTATTAAAAACAACAAGGACACACGGGAAGAAACTTACTGCACTTAACGAAAACATGTTTTACTTGTTACAGTCTTCACTTCGTTTCCTCGTTATCCGGAAATTTCGCTTTCTGGAGGTTGTAAATTGCAAGTTTTTAAAATCCAAATGTTTAAAAGTGTTATTCCGATAGAAGGATGCCTTGTTATCCGGACAATTTAAGTGTGTAAGATAAACGTCCGGATGAACGACATTTCACTGGAATTTCGATATCAATTTTGCTAACCATTTCAAAACAAATACTTCAACAGTACTAATTGCTTACCTTTCCCGAATGACCGTTATGTCTCCCCTCCAAACCAGCTGACAGGCATATGTTCTTGAACAACTTCTCAAAAGTGTGTACACCAACTTTCTGTTGTGAGTAGCGAATCTTCTGATCCCCTTTTGCTACGAGTGGGCGTCGGTAGAAGCTCCCTTCTTTGTGAATACACTCAAGGTAATGGCGCAGAAGTTTCAGGTAGCATCTGCTGTTTGTTGGTTGTTCATACTGCTTAAAGATGCTGTATTTTTAATGTATACATTGTATTTTTAGAAACATTTAGCGACCAACCTTGAGAAAATCGGACCAAAATTCATTAAATAGGAGATAATTTACAGAAAAATACTGAAACGGCAGTCGACATAAGGGCGAATCAAGTGTGGCCATCTCACAACTTCCGGTTTCTAAATGTTCGCTTGAAAACAGTCTTTGTCGCGCTCAACTAGATTTTATTTTCTTGTTCTCCGAATTAGGTATTCGTTGCTGTCAAAGTTGATACCAATCGAACGCAATTACGGTAGTTGAGACACGGTGTAAATCCTACAAGCATAATGATTACGTCACCGAAAGCGGGTTCGTTAAATGCTATGCCCTTTCTCATGTTTCTACAAGGGGGTACTGTGCTTTGAGCGTCGAAATACGTTTGTTATTGTTGATTAATCAATCTAAATATGATATCAAAATTTCGACGAAAGATTTATCTACAAAGTGATGTATTTCTTTTCTCAATAGCTAAATTTCATCCTGAACCGCTTGCAAGTATGATACAGCATCTTTAAACTGGCTGTAAAGACATTGTTTAAAGGTCTTATTAAAACACAAACAGCAATCTGTGATTTGTTATTCAAAACACTAGTGGTAATATATGCTACTAGGACCGTACATAAACAGGTATGCATGTATTCTGTAATTTTGCAATTGAATAAACATTTTAGACATATATTAATTATGATAAAAGAGTTCAATTAAAGCAACATTTTGCCTAATAAAAAGATGTATGCTTCTAGCGCTACATTACAAAGAAAAGAATGGCAGTATGTGTGATATCTGAGTAATAAATTTATAAGACTTACCGAAATGAAACCTTGCCACCTTGTTTCAATCCCCCTTGATTGTTTTTGCATGTTCCGCCCATGAACTCAACATAATATCCTTGTTCATCAGATCCGAAATGAAAATTTCCAATTTTTAGATTGCAGTGTTCATCTGCGGCACGTAATCCAAATATCTTGCAGTTGAAGAAATAAACTGCGTTAAACAGTGATTGTGAATCCTCCACCCCAAAGACTCCGCTATCCCAAAGTTTAGCTTCCTCCGCCGACGACACTGGCTGTGCCTGTTTCTTCACTGTGCCAATTCCATCCGAATAAAGATGTTTCATTTTTGCATCAAGAGTGGATCTGAAGTCAGCAAAGCAAGCAAATTTCTGGTCAATGAGGTTAAGGTCGTATCTTTTGTATTCATCCCGAAGATACCGCCAAATGCCAATACAAATGTTCTTCAGAGACATCGCTGGATATTGTGAGCCGTCTTGCCGGCGCACTTCCCACACGAAGCGACACATCCGGAAGTCCAATACTTCACTGCTGATATCAACTGAAAGTGGTGGAACGAAGACAAACTTTTCACTTGCCTTCGCGCCATGTTTTTCAACATGGGTATTCCTCGCCTTTGCCCAATTGTCAAACAGGTTTACACACCAACGTGTATTTTTACTGTGTTTTTCGGGATTCGTGTCAGTTGAAATTTTCTTAATTCATTTGCGTCAACTAGTTCGCCAAAACGACTGTTTTCTTGCTCAACTGTTAATTTAAAATCTTCTTTATCGTCAAAGTCAATGTTGACGTTAAAGAACTTTCTATTTGTGACAGAAAGTCTTTAGTCCACTCTTCAATTTCCATGTCGATCGAACGTGTGAGACGCGTCTGAACTGTTCGGTTTCACCAAATGTGACAACGCATGCGCCTTAGTCTGCTCCCTCTATCATTTTGTGCCGATTTGGGGCCAGTTTATGCCCGAAATAGTGTTTGAATAGTGTTTGAATAACTATCAAAGAGGTCAATATATCAGTTATGCAATATGTCTCCCCCAAATAGACAGTAGACAGATCAGAATATGAGATAAAGAGGTCGGAAGGATATGGTAAAAAGTGGAAAGAAAGGCAAAGTGAAATTTAAAGATAAATTGGGTTTAACAATATCTAATACTGTCATATTCATTTGGTTTACTCCATGAGGTTGAATCTTGGTAGTATCAAAGTCGTATTATAAATATAGATATATCATATATGAACGTAGTTCCTGATTTGGTATTAATCATCCTTCAGATATAGGTACAATAAAAATAACTGACTCAGTATGGTTTCAGACGGACTGTTTTACTAAAGTTAAGATTCAAGTCTCCAAAATAAGAGGAGTAAATATTTAAAGTTCTAAAAGCATGGTTATTTGAGACATGAATCAAGATCATGAAACGCTAATTGCAGTATTTCATAATGATACGGTAATATCATTTAATAAATCTCGGTTTTATCCACGTCCATTTGCGATATAATCTCCCCTATCTAAGCAATTCAACTGCAATTTATGCCTATTATTTAGGACATCTCTTGTCAGCATGGCAACCATTGTTACAACTATGTAACCTATATATACATGTATGTCAACGCAATTCCGGGAGAAGCAATTTTAAAATTTTAATCAAATAAAATCGTGGTCCCAAAATTCATGTACATAAGAATTAAGATACGTACAGTTAAGAACACACAAAGAAATAGCTATAACAATACCTTGTCAGTGGTTGTATGCTGTATATGAAATACTGATCAAAACGGTACTTAAACGACATCTTAGGAGTGTTATTTGCAATGTTGTTCAAGCATATCAAATTATTTGGAGTGAGTCTCTACTGAAGTATCAAATATGACGAAGGCTTCTGATCCATCAGAGGCAAGGTATTGCTCATGAAAAGGTCAAAGTGATTTAGTGATTTTCCCGTGAATGTTTAACACACTAATCCCATTCTTGTTCCCGATTCTCAAAAGATACATCATTGGCTGAAAATATATGACCTCAACAGTTGTACGAGCGCTGTAGATTATCTGCCCTTAAAATCGAATTTGGCCATATTAAAACAAATAAACCTATTTTTGATTTTGATTTAAACATATTTTATTCAATAAAGAAAGGTATTAGGAACAAGTTATCCAACTTAGGTAACTTTCTCCAAAGTATTTACAAAATGATAGATATATAGTGACATACATGAAAACATGGAAAATAGTATAATACAGAATGGTAGAAAGATATTTACAAAATAAACCCATTACAAGGGATTAATAGCCGCAAACTTATACAACATTTTGTGTAAAATAGAAACTTACATATTTCGATTTTCTTTTGGTGTCGATTATATTGAAATAATACCCAGTCCAAAAACATCAAATTTATAAAGACTGCTCCCGTTAAATACGATTATTTTATTGTTATTCAAATATAAAAAGAAGGGTACATGTTAAAAACAAAGACAAATATAAAAACAAAAACAAAGTATCGTTTTTAGCAACTCGTTTTTTTTGTGCCAAATTGTTATACTTATAGGACACGAATCTCCTGTAATGCTACGCAACTTCAGTCAAACAGCAACGGGAAATATGAGTAAAGGTTATCATAGTCCTTTCTCAACAAAGAAGACTCACACTCTCCAAAAACATTTCGTAGTCGGAAAAGCGGATGGAATATTGAGTGCTTAACCTCACCAAATACCGACAAAGGAACTGAAACATCAAAGACGGAGAAAGATATAACATTCAAACTCGGATAGAACATAATGCAAGCTTCTAAAGAAGAGGAAGACATGCATTGTACCTGCATTTTTGTTGTTTTGATAATCATGCAGATCATTGTATCATGTATCAAAATGTTGAGTTGAAGTGTTAAAGCCAGTCGTAATATTGCTGGACTAATCAATGCTGGAATCTGACAGCTTTCATAAATAAAATGGATAACACATGCTTGTCTATTAGTTATATATTCACCTTATGTCCAATCAAATATATATATATATATACAAAAAACGATCAACTGTTAAAACAATACTATTAGCCGAGTGTGTTGGCTAGAATTAGAGCTGCCTGATTTGATGCAATTAAAGTTACTTGTGCAAACAGCGACGCTGGCCTGAGACTACCGGAAATCATGGAGTACAAATGTAAGTCTAATTCGAACAAAGTTAGGATCAACGTTTGATTTAACTCTGTGGAATGAGAATGCAATTTCAACTGATTCATTCTTTTTTTTAAAAGTCACGTACGTGTGACGTTTATTCGGTTGTAATATACCACACTTACTGATTTAATTGATATCATCTCACTCATGCTTTTTCTTACCCAAAGACATTGAGTTAAACTTTAGACACGGTCTGTCAAATGTATTAAAAATACAGGTCAAAGTTCGCAAGTCAGATGACCATTTTGTGTGAACACCTTTAATTCATTGTGTGTAAGAAAAAGGAATCGCATGGCTAAGCTTTACGTTATATATTTGAATTATTACTGCTCCATTTAGTTTAAATACATTGTCTTTCAATTAGAACCATTAATTTCAATTGAAAATGTGTTGACATTATTATATCCCAACAGCTTATACATTTATATGTTTTAACATCATTATTGCTGTTATTATAACGTATGAAAAAAAATATATTTGTAGACCCGAGGATATCATATTAGAGAAGGCAATATTCGTATTATGGTGTGTGAAGGTGATTGCATTCGAAAAACTAAATATAAAACTAAGTGAGTTAACTCAATTTTAAATTATTTGATTTGCAATCAGCTTTTGTATGACGGTTGACATCACACTTTTAATTCTACTGTAATTAATGATTGATCTGAAGACTGATTATACCTTTCTTCATCTTTACTTCCTGTTAATTGTTAGATAACGAGATAATGAATCATATGGTGTGATCGATTCTTTGAGTTTTCTCTTTATTTATGAGACATTCACAAAATAAAATGTGTCTTAATGCTTTGCAGAGTAATTGGAAAGTGCCGATTGCAGTTCTCTATTATTTGTGTGGCATTCATTTAATGAAAACGTCACAAGCCACTGATGATAATTATTGTGTTTCCGCAACAACAATTGACTGCATTTGCTGTTTAACGTTACCTTAATTCTAACATAATTCCTATGACTTCATGATTGTTTCATATGTGTGACACATGCAAGTATATATGCATATTTTATTACAAATACCATTCTATAAACAATATAATATATCTGGCGTTAGATATCCATTTTTATATATTTTATATCGACTAACCGTGCCTTTGTCTAGAATCAAGTCTTTCGCTAATTTCAACTGAAAAGAATATAACGTTGATATGCCAGTAACATATTTCCATTGTTTGAAATCCATTTGATGCATGTTGCCATTCAGCAATAGACACTATTTCTTTTCTATCTGATTGTAAGTCTTATAATAAGAATTCGTAAAAATATCCTATTTAAGACGTCATAAGGTTCAATGTTTGTATTTTTGGATGATATGTTATCATGAAATAAGTTCAACTAATTAAAGTAATTTAGGGATGAAATACATGATATTGTCTTCGCAAAGTTATTCTTGTAATATTCAGATAAGATACATAGACATTTCACTAATGAGATTTTTATTATCCAGCACAATAATTTGTTGAATAAAATGTTGTTGAAAGTTTCGAAAGAGTTAAAAAATATATAAATATATTTATAAAACAAGGAAAAAACCAATTGTGTTCGACAGCTTTGTTCCCAAATGTCAACTGGAGTCACAGACATTACCTGATTCGAATATGACAATGTTAAAAGTCAGAACATGTTGGCTTTAAAGGGGCAGTAGCAAGGCTTTTGATAATTTTATTCTCTCAATATTTCACTGATAATTCTACTGATAAAATGCTAAATGTACTATTTTGATAGTGTCAATCCAATCATCCTTAGTCATAGAACAAATTATAAGAATTCACATAAGTTCCATTGGCGGCCATTTGTCTGTGAACACCTTTAATTCATTTTGTGTAAAACAAGGAATCGCAAGGCTGAACTTTACACTATTTATTTGATTTATCGATTCCTCATTTAGTTTGAATACATTGTCTTTCAATTGAAACCATTTATTTTCATTGTCCTGACATCACCTCATATTCCCCCTAAATACGTGTTACTGTCCCTTTAATTGATTTGCACTGCTTAATCGAAGACAGCAGGAGTCCATTCTAGGATATTCTCCAATCCGTTACGACCTAGGGTTCCGTCTGACAGATGTGCGGTTCTTCCTGTCCTATTCACAGATGACTTGTCTGTTTCCTTGTATTTAGATAGGCTGTCCAAAAAAATTGATGGTGAGTTTGAACATGAACAATGATATATAATCAATCAAAACAGAATTTTCAATATTAAATGGGACTTAATTGATTTCTGTTTTTGAATTTATGTATTCGAAATATAATGGGTAAATTTAATATTCATAAGAACATTGTGTTCTTATTAGGGATATTGGTAACCGTTTGGCTGTAGGTTTTGCGAAATAAATTTTATTTAGGGGATTGAATTTTTCTATTGTCAAGAAGATCACATAAGTTACAGATTACACTGTCAATAATTTATTTGCAACGGCTCTTTTTTGGGTCTTTTTGTTAATTTATGCATCGAATTGAATACCACAGGTTTTACAGCACTTAGTTTCCCTTCGCAAATATTGAAAATTACCATACCAAATTCTATGAAATGACTTCCAATTCATTTTTTTTTTTTTGGAAGACATGGATTTGTCATGTTTTGTTCATAGCGTATGAAAAAGACTTAAGATTTAAAAAAAAGTGCATTGTTATTCTCTTAGAGTTAAAGGTTTTCACTATTTATTTAACAATTGTTATTCATGGATTTTCCAATAAAGTTTGATTACAATTTTCTATCATTTTCTCTTTTAACACATACTGAAAAGATGTTGAACAAACAATGAATTATATTGAGGTGGTATCACATGACATAACGGGTTTCACTATTGATTTCACTATTGTTAGTAATAGATTTTTTACTTAAGTTTCATTTTTTGTGGAAAGTTTTACTTTAAACATATGCTGAAAGGATATTGAATAAACTTTGAATTATATTGAAGTTCATGTAGTAACACAAAATATTTCGCCTCAATATAGAAACAAGACAAATACGAAAAGCAAATACGTTTAAGGCAAGAACACTTACAATTTATAATATAAGACTTACCTGATAACGCTGGCTTTATGTAATTCACAAAATGGATTTATCAAGAGAGCATCAACTAGATAAAACTCACTTGGTCGAGGCATTTTATTAGTGCAAAAAGTTCTTCACCACGCAAATTTACTTATTTCTTTGGATAACAAAACCATTCGTTATTTTTTCAGGTTTCACACAGTAGTGTGTATCAACATGGATAAAGTAGGACAACCTATGTTTTTTAAATTTAGTAATTTTTAAATGCCTTAAAAGTGTCTCGCATCAAATATCATATTACCTTCAAAATTCTGTATTTAATGCTGTGTAACACAGACTGTAGATTATATGTAGTCTAGGTAAGAAAAACATATATGGCAATTTGACGATGTACATATGTAAAGATGAATCTTTTTATTTTCTGAGGGCATGATTCATTCCTTTGAAAAATATGTTCCCCAAAAATTACATATTGGTACACAAAACAGAAGCACAGTGAACTGTGTGACCAGATTTATTATATCCCTTAAAGTAGTGCAACCAAATTGAACACATGACTAGAAAATCAATTAGACCTAGCGTAATCTCTCTTCCCCGCAAATTGGTTTAGAAAAGAGATCGTAAAGAGCTTTCAGGTGATGCAACGTGTTTCTTGGATTAATGAGGTAGCTACATTGTTAGAAGCCTGTTATGTCTTGGCTGGGAAAAAATTCACTTTCAAAAATGCATATTTGTCTTTTTTCTGTGCTTACCAGCATGTATAGATAAGAGGCAAATAAAAGTAAAATATTTTTAAAATCTTAAAAGTCAATTCATGTTATGAAATGTGTAGATGGAAATTGAAATTAATGAATATCCCCCTTTCTTTGCATTTGTGTGTTTTTCATTTTTCTATTATATGTTTAAGCTTGTGATATTTTTCTCATGAAGGTATTTTTAAGTTCAAACTTTTGGTTATCATAAAGTTTTTGTTACGTTTTTTGAACAATACGTCCTTGTCTGAATATAGATTGACAAAAAGTATGCTAACTTTTGGAATGAATACGTCCATCTAGCCTACAGTTGCTGCAAATGAATTCCCTTTGATCATGTTTTTTGTAGTTGCTTGTCATTTGAAAACTTTAAAACTTTCAAAGCAAATAGGAAGCAAATGTCATCTGCATGTTATATCTTCTTTCAATTTCAAATGACTAAGGGATAGGGACGAGGATTTGACAGTGACCTTTCAACGTATAAAAGTTTTCTGGAATTAATTCAAAATGCCTTAACATACATGTACACAACTACTTTCATCCTTGTAGATAACAGAAAATACATACTGAAAACATCTGAAGATAATTTAAAAAGTGTTCAACTATTCCTTTTTATGTTACACTTTCGATGTAAAGGAAGTATACAATGTGTTCTTAACGACCTGAATTTTCAAATTGCGCAAATTATTTCATAAAATAATAATGGAACATTTTTATGAACAAGTTCATTTATATCTAGGAAAATCTGCTAAAATTTGTATTCATTTGAACAAATTATTTCATTACTTACTCTTCTACACCATGACCAGCACTGTGATGACTCCAATAGAGATACAACGTCGCATATTCCTGTCTCAATTACTTCGACTTCTATTCTAAAAATGGAAATGCCCTATTCAATCATGAACAAAATAGTTATCACTATAATACACAAATATTTCAAGGAGGTTGGATACATTATATCTATGTATTTGGTTGTTTTCGTCTTGAATCTGAGTGAGTGAGTTATTGTTTTACGTCGCTTGGGCAATATTTCAGCCATTAACGGCGTGTGTCTTGAATCTGATATTGTGTCATCAGCCATTGAATACTGAACAAAATTCATTGATCAAAATATGTTTAAAGTTTAATTCTAAATATAATTACTCAGTATATGTTTATTCAATTAAGAGATTGCAGTTTTGAAATCTAATAATGCAGAGACAAGGGATCAATATAAAGTAAAATAAAAAAATTGCCTGTAAGAAAATATGGCTTATGTATATACTTATGCTTTTATGGACAAAGAAACACATTTTTCGTATTGAAATTTTGATGAAAATGAAATATTTCATCGTTATTACACAGTTGAATATGATTAAAAAAACAAAACATTACAGGTCACTAAAGGATATTCATGTTAGCTTTATCAAACAAATATAACACCCAAAAGGTTTAATTCTGCATTGGAAACATCGTTTTTTAGTTACTGTCAGTTTTAAAAGTTAATCAAAGAAATAAATCTATCATAAAATAAATACTAATTTTCTCAGTTATAATAAAGTCATTATCAATCATTATATCATTATCAATTTTTTTGAAATTTTAGTCCTTACATTGTAAGTGAAAAAAAACAACATCAGAAGTATAAACTTTTCCAAATCACATCATGAGTGTTAAAGTCGTTTAAGACCAAAGGTATCTGACCTCCTGAAGGTCATATTAGAAACAAAAACGTTATCACATACAAGTTAAATATTATTGTTAACTCAAAGATCACAATCAACTGAATTTAATTATGATTGTCAAAGGAAATGTTGAATTTCTAATTCTGACACATAACCTCATGACATTGTTGTTGCTGTCTCTTAAAAAACTGTGGTCCATAACAAGCATCATTTAAGGTGGAAGTTGCCCGGTTTTTTTTTAATTTTATATTTTAAATTTTTTACTGATAATTGTACACAATTGTATTATTATGTAGTATTAACAACCTCATCTCGGAAAGCAATCATCCATAGTCAGAAAACAAATTATAAACATTCATATAAAGTCCATTGGCGGCTATTTTTGTGTGAACTTCTTTAATTCATTTTATGTAAAAAACATGAATCGCATGGCTGAACTTTACATTATGTATTTGATTTAATACTTTTTCATCTGGTTTAAAAAAACATTGTCTTTCGATTTGAACCTATAAGTTTAATTTTCCTGACATCACCTTCTATTCCCCCTAACAACGTGCTACTGCCCCTTTAACATGTTTATTTTCTTTTTCTGGTGTTGATCATCTGCATATCATGTCGACTTTGATGCAGCTTAAATCGTTGGTAGTCCAAAAAATGTTGGAAATAAAACATAAGCCTTGTTATATTGAGATGTAGTTTCGTATTAAACAACAGAATTAACTTTTAAGATAAATAAGTATTTCTTTACCTTTTAAACTGATCTGCATTTGCTTTGATGAAAGCAAAACATGTATATGGTAGTTCTTTCTTTCTTAATCGGCGAGTTCAACATCTTGGATGATTGGTCCTTGAATAATGCATTTGTTGACAAGTTACAAAAGCTCTTTCTTAATTGGTACTTGAGTATCTGGTGTGACGCACTTAAAGGTTTGTGGTTTTGTAAAATTCTACTCTAGTATCACTATAAACTATTTCAAAAATCCGTTAGAAAGTTTAATGACAGTTTCAACAAAGAAGTCCACTGCTAACAGAACACTTGTGATGTGCCTAATTACTGCTATCTCTCCTGTTTTATGTTGTGGTTAAATTTTTACTTTTCAAAACCATCGAGGTAAAACTACTTCACTGAGAATAGGTGCTTAAGCTTAACTGGAAGAGGAGTAGGAACACCTAATGTTTTGCAAGCTTTGTCAGATAGTAGTAGTTTGTGATGAACTTATTTCTGTACAAGGATGTCGAAACTATAATGAGTTAAAAAGGACGTTTGTGAAAAATTTACCACTACACTGTAAATATATTGTAATTTACAAATAATTTTAAAACGTTTTTGATATTTTGAATGTCTATTTCGTTTACGTTTTATAGGTGCAAGTCTGTTTGGTGTAGTTTCTACAGATATGATTATCCTAAACAAGTACAGTTTGACAATGCTGAACAACTTAATTGAGGTTTTTGGTTCTTCACAAACAGTGTTTCTAAGCAAAAATTATAGTGATTAGAAATTATGTTTCAGTCCAAGTGACCCTGGTATTTATGAAAGCAACAGATATATAGTTAAAATGACAATCAGTTAAAACGGAGGTGGTTAAATAGATTTATGATACAAAAGTGGAAATGTTGGCCTGAATTCTCATCTGGGGATGCACATAGATATATCCGTGTTCATTTTGACAAATATCAAAAATGTTTTAAAAGTTTCCTAAATAAATATCGGTTATTCCCTTTTTGAAAAAACTTGAAAAAAACATTGACAAATATATTTGCAAATTTATTGACAACAGCTACTTTTTTCTACAATAATTGCAATTGTTCCTTCTATCTATTTGTAATTCGCTGTGGCAAATGACAACCCAGAAATACTCTAAACTACATGACGTCCGGTATTGGTTACGTTTAGGTATTGGTTACGTTTAAGTGACGTCGTGGATACTAAACAACATTGGTTGGCATGGTGTTATGTTCTTGTGCACTCTTAGGGGTTTGACGGGTGTAAACACAGCACATTGACTGCCCCGTTGATAATCATTAGTCACTTAACGTTGACATATGTTCATTTGTTAGACGAACATCGGGCTTACCACACAATGATAAGATTTCACAGCAAGTGTTAAGCTCTCAAGGCTGGTCACCGATTAAACGACTCAAAGAGGGTCAAAATGCTGAGTTGGGCACTATCCAATCGTTTCAATCTTAAATGCAGACTTATCAAAATACTTAACTGAGATTTTCCTGTACATCTTTCAATGATTCATCAATGGTTTATTTGTTCTGTATGTATGTAACACCGTAGAAAAGTCCAAATCTTGATTTTTTTACTGATGATAATATAAAGAAAATATAAGACTAGTGACACTGAGAATAAATTTATGACAAAAGATTAAAAAAATTATGTGATGACGTCATGTTGTACACGACGACGTTGCCTGGCGACGTTTATCTTTTATATGTATATGGCTTGAAGATGCTCATAAATTACTGAAGGTAATTGTCGGTAAAATTTCTTCTTCTGACTTCATATCTTTTCAATATATAAATATATATACATATAAATGAACGAAAGATTTTGTCTCCTGACGACTAAGGTTTATTAAGGATTATTTGGTATACTAAGATGTAAAAGCATACCTATTAGTTACATAAAAAAACACTAATTGAAAAATTCCAACAAAATTGGTATATCTCATGATAAAACTTCGACACAACAATGATTAAATAATAATGTTATGTCAAACAAACGTGAACCAAAATTGGCATCTCGTATCCGATGTCCTCATAAAACCGAAAGGAACGGCTTAGTAATGGTTAATAAAACTTTCATTAACATACATATGTCAATATGACTCTCAACTTCTAAAAACTAAAGTTTCATTAGTTTCTCATTACATTGGTAATCCTTTTTCAAAGTATTAAATAACCTAGGTTACATGTTTGTATTGCAAAGACAGATTAGCTTTAAACATTTCATTAATGTCATCATCTTGTATTTATACCTGGACCTTGAGAGTACCACAGTTCTATATATCTTACTACAAAATCGAAGAAATGTTTATGAGATCCATGAAGAGAGAAAAGTTCTCAATTAAGTGAAAAGAAAATCAACCAAAATCGCGCCTAATTCCAAGCTAATATTTTCTTCAATATTATGTTTTCCACTTGCACAACATAAGAAAGAACAAAGGATGCTTGAGGAAATTATTTTTGGAAGGTTTAAAGTGTTACTAGTGAAAACATCCCTGCTCAAAATCTGAACTATTCTGCCCTAAAATAGGTCATTAGTAAATCTGGTAAGTTTTAACATCGCTTCGAAGAAAAGACATTATTCTGACTGATATCACTAAGTTCTTCCTTATACTTATGATAATCCCTTAATCCATGTTTATTGAATGGCAACTTTTATTTTATCATCACGCAGGATGATAACTGTTATGGCGTGTAAAGATCAAATGGATAAAACTTTCTCATTTATGAGTTGTGTAATCTATCACATAAGTTGTGCTTCAGCTCAAGAATTATTATTATAGTCACTTAAATATCAATACGAATAAGGATTCTACACTGAAATTGGTAACAAATCATCACTCATTAATTATCTTACCTTTAACGAAATATTGATGATTTTTTTTGTTAAAGCAAAGGAATATAAAAGAAACCTAGTATATTTGTTTTCCGAAAAAAAAAATGAATAATGTTGGCAACTGTCTATGTATTCGTTGTTTTTTAAAAGTGATTGAAAGTAAAGTTAACATCTGATACGTCAAGGTCATGTAGCGTCAATTTGCCCTAAAACAATGATGCAATCAAAGTAAAACACATCTTCTAGAGAAGCAAATGAAATTTTATGTGTCCGTAACTACTTTTTCTACAGTAATATAGACCTGAAAATGTTTTCATCAAAACTCTTTGCACCTATCAATGTGACTATTACCAAGTCTGCGCTGGGTTCAAGATCGATTCCGTAGTAACTACAACCTTTAACTTACATTCCTGACATCATTCACACACATACCAGGGCACAAGTAGGAACCCTATTGGTTCGATTATTTAACAAACATAGTTCCCTACTTGTGTTATTCTTTGAGAAGAGACATTATAGCTAGGGAGCGAAATGTTAATCTTCTGCTTACTCATTAATCTAAGAAACCTAAACCATACCAAATACTTTGGGATAAAACCGTTTAAAGAGCCATTCAGTGATTTTTTTGCTGCATCTCCCATTCTAGCCCACAAACTTGGCGTAATAGAACAAAGGCTGTATCAACATTTCCTGACTTGATCTGCCTCTGTTGGGAATGTTGTCTGGTTTTCCCTTCCTCTGCTCACAATATGAACCGTGCAATCTGGGAATGATCCCAATCTGCAGATTGTTCGCTCACAATCTCAAGATTGTTTGAACAATCTGGAAATATTTTTCATTCCTAGACTTCTGCAGATTGTGAGGCCTTAACACTCTGGGAATGATCACAATCTAAGAAATTATTTGTGTACAACTGACAAAATATTATTGTCTCTTCTAACAATGTACATTGTGATGAGCTATGAGCTTTTAGCTATATTCAATTTAGTCGATTATCTCAAACAGATGGAGTATAGAGATTGTGATTGTGAATTGTCTCCAAACATCATTTCAAGTTCCGGTGATGCTACAAAAACAGACAAGTCATCTTTGTATAGGACAAGAAGAAACGCACTTCAGACAGACGCCTGATACTGATTGAATAATATATATCACAGGAACCCTGGAGTGTGCACTAAGCCCATACACATTAGATAAGTCCAGAAGTCAGTAACTCTTTAGACAAAAGTACAATTCCAAGTTTTTAACTCTTAATTTTAACTCTTGCTTTCAAAATTAGATTTAAGACTTTATGAAGAGTTAAATGATTGAGAGACTTCTCCTCGTCCCATTTCAAGTCTGATGATGCTAGGAAACAGACAGAACCCTTGGTTGTAACTGATTGGATAATATCTGTAACAGGAATCTTGAAGTTCGTGCTGTTATGGATGATGTTTTACGTCTACTTCCACGAAGTGAGTTTTGTGAACCATGTCTATTCTGAGAAGTCTATCTGCCGAATAAGATTTCATTATGGTTTTTTTTTTGGTATGAATATTGTAAGTATGGGCAATCTAAGATATCCCCACAAATTGTAAATTATAGTAGAACATACAGGAATAACAAAGGGAGATAAAATTTATCAAAATGTACCAGTGAGTGATAAGATATTATGGTGTGAAAAGAAATCAATTTAAAATTTACCAGTATGAAATAAGAAGCTATCATACAGGACAAAACATAAGCTGAAGCCCAACTGAAAATTTACTTCATTTTGTATTCATAAATTAAAGAAAAAGTATGGCTGACTCCTTGAAAATTATTTCAATATTTCAGTTTTTGCCATGGACAAATTCATTTTGGACAGAAGTCAATATCAAACAGTATTGGTGGAAGAGATATATTAATTGAAAAATATATCATGATATGACATGGTGTTTGTTACTTAAGACATCCTTGCCTTCATAATGTAGGGATAATTTTCACTTTACAACTTCCAGCAGGTGATTATTTGGAAAGTGGTATATATATAGTATAATCTCAGAAGTAAACAGAGGGGTCACGCGTTTTTCAATTAATGCATTTTCCATAATATGTTTAGTTAATATGTATATGTATATAGTCAGAGTAAAATCATATACTAGTAATACAAAACTTACAGACAAAAGAGAGAACGAATAAAATAATTATTATAGATAAAAGGCACAACGTTATAATTGTGTTACTTGATTATATACATGAACATGGTTTTATTCTAAAAGATAATAGATCTTGATTGCAAATAAGAACTAAACTTATGTCTAAGGACACATATTCTGGCGCTGGGTCTAATGTCTCTTAAAAATGACGTTTGAATAGATGCTATGTATCAAATTGTTAAATTGTCTAAAATATCGATTTGTTAGATTTTTGTATTCTTTAAAGGCGAGTTGAAAATTATTAAAAAGATTATAGTTCTTATCATTCCCAATACAGATCATTAAACATTTCAAATTAAACTTCTTCTTCTTCTCAGTCACTAAATTGGAATAGGAATCGCTAGCTAACAAGCCCCTTCAGTTTTGTCTAAAGAAATTCATATTTGTTTTTCACCCAAGTCATTTAAAAGAATAAAGAATAAGAGAGGCGTGTTGAATTTTGACGTCTTCGTGATTGCCTTTAACAGAAAGCTGTTATTGTGTAACAGAGTTTGAATTTATTTTCTTCCGTCTCCTTTGATGTTTGGAACTAGTGTTCTTGGCTCGCTCATTTGAGAGTTTAAGCACTACCAGTACATCCGTAGGCCTATTGAGTTACGGAAACGCTTTTCGAAGAAGTGAAAGTTTGTCTTGAAATAGAAAAGTATATTGTTTGAGGAACAACAACATGTATCTTGATACCTCTCCATTGACTGAATGATTGACATTTCTGCGGGAGAGAAGATTACTGATTGACTATTTTGGTTGATGTTGGAACGTTGTGTATTAACTTTTGTTATCGTCAATAAATTTTCTCTGATATATCTCTAAAAGAACAACATTGGAATTGATCTATAGAGTGAAAGAGGAATGAAGGATCTCATTTCTTTCATAAGAAGCTTGTTTATGTCTTTAATTTCAAACACTTAGTTACAGTGTTAGGAAATATCACTAATGAAATGTTGGTTTACTCATAAATATCCCTGACAAATATGATATACAGTAGAACACGGATATAACGAACCCCAAGGGACCAACGAATTTAGTTCGCTATATCCGGTGTTGCTATACACATATATTTTAAATGATTTTAAATAGGGAGCGGACTTGAAAATTGGTTCGCACATTAAGTTCTAAATGCATATACACGCATTTAAATATTCTCATATTCTACAATCCAAGCAATGCAATAGGACATAAACAAATATATGTTTCTAAAGCATACGTATTGAAACATTCAGTGCAATAATTTTGTTAAAATAGTTACAGAGTGGTTTCGTTATCACTTCTAGTATCTTTAAACAAAGCACCCTTTACACACCCTTTTAGCTATCATTGACGCCAATAACAATTCATGCCGACCCGAAGAAATATTTTTTTGCATATTTGCACCTCAGACGACAGAAGTTATATCACTTTCTGGGTTAACTGACGTCATTAGTACGGGAATGATTAAAACAGGAAATCAAATCTAATCAACTTTACCATTAACTGTCACATTGCCTTTGTTGAGCTTGGCACACTTTTAAATGAGTCACTCGTAAATTTCAACATAACTCATCATGGCTTATTGTGTTACAAAACACCTTTTAAGGTGTATTGTTGATTAGTGTGAGATGTTCGAATTGTCAGTTTAGCAAAAATGATTCATCTTGCCCAGGCGTTTTTTTTTAAGGGACAGAATTGTGATTAAAAAATCTAGGGGAACCGAGAGTAAGTGAAGCTCGTTGTATATATTATATTTCTTATCTTTCTTTTAACATGCCATTGAGACACATGGGTTGGAAAACAAGAAATTGAATGAATGGACAAACTAGCAAGAAAACGACTTATTTACTTAAACTTTTATTGAGTTCTTAGGCTTTTCAGTAAGGTTTAAACAAGTAAAAACTAATTTCTGATATTTACACACTGAATTAAGGTAATGCAACGACGTGGTTATTTACTTAGTTACAACATATGAACACATATGCATATTACAAACTTTCAACATAAACCTAAACAAAATTAAAATTCATAGTACTTTACCGCTGCAAAAAACATCTTTGAAGGTCTACGCTTTGAATTTGGAAAGTCTATGTTTCAAAACTGCATGGGAGAAATAGCCTTTATATTTTGTCATTTCTGTAACTTGAATCAAAACTTGATACGTGGGTTAGAAACTGGTGAGGGCGGGAAGTAATTTTCCTTTGCCCAAATATCTTCGGGTGTCAACATATTCCTAATCTCACCGCCTTGTATTTTGTTATGTGAAAATGTCTGCCCTATCTGTAAATAAATTCCAGAGGATATCCAATGTTTAACCTCCGTACACGGGTTAATATGGGTTAATGACACCATACATGCCGTGTCTAAATCATTCAATTGCAGTATTGTGCCCTTAGTGTTCCTAAGCCCAGTGCTTATTTAGTGATTTCTCCCAGGATCAGACGGGCGATGGCAGTGATACAATAATCTATGTTGTGTGCGCATCTGTCTGTGGTTAAATGAAAATTTGCTCCATATTCTTAACTAAACTGTTGTCTCTATGTTAAAAGCGATACTGAGGGCGAGATGGATGTTTTGAAAAAATAATGATTATTGTTTGTTTATGTAGATATAAAATCGCAATTTCATTAAGATGATACATATTTGCACAAATTATATTTTGAAGCAAAATCATAGTTCGTTTATCATATTTATGTTATCTCTCATGAAATAACAGTTTCATTGATGCAAATGCATCAATGTAGACATACTAACATCATTATGCAGTTTGATTCTACTTATACTATGGCTAACCGAAATTGCATTCCCAAATCATTGATTCCAAAAATTGATATGCAATGAGCTTCTGCATTTTCAGACCTAGGCACTCACGTATAAGATTAATATAATCAATAGTTTTCTCTGATCATTATGATGATATCCCAGAAGAACTATTTGTTTTCAGTGTATTAAGACATATACTTAGGTGTTATACCTTTTGATCACCACTCACGTAACCGACCAATATTTAGTTAAAACAGTTATTTCTGCAAATCGAACGAAAGCCGATAAAGCTATAAAACTACTGTGAAGGTTTAAATCGAGGGGACGTTCATGCTGAATTTTGTCTCAAAGCTAATGACCAGTTTTATTTAAAGGGGCAGTAGCACGTTCTTAAGGGGGAGGGGGACACAAGGTGAAGTCAGGAAAATGAAAATAAATGCTTCCAATTGTACGACAAGGTATTAAAACTAAATGAAGCAGTAATAACTCAAATATATAATGTAAAGTGCAGCCATGCGATTCCTTTTTCTTACCCAAAATGAATTGAAGATGTTCGCACAAAAATGGTCGCCAATGGACTTTAAGTCAATACTTTATAATTTGTTCTCTGACTATGGATGATTGGTTTGTGCAATTAAATTTTAGACATTATCCAAATAATGCATTTAGCATTAACACACAGATATCAGTCAAAAATTGAAATATAGATTTTATATAAATAAAGGTTTGCGTTTTCAAGAAAGTTTTATTCTTTGACTGTTATGAAATGACATGAAGCACGAAGAATGAATCTTGAAAACTTTTTTTGAAAACAATTCACAGGTAAAACATGTATTTCAAATGGGTTTGTTTCTGCAAGGCTGTATCTTATTGTGCAAAAGATGAATCATAGATAACTCAACATTTTTTTAAATTACTATGATTACAAACAATCTACATATATTCATATATAAGTTGGGTATATACGTAAACATGTATGTACACAATTTCACAAGATTGCAACCGAATATAAAAGGCTTGACACAGAGAGGTGTCTTCAACATCAGCTAACTGTATTTTAGAGTATTTTAGAAACTATTAAGATCTCCAATTTCAAATTCATCAAATCATTTTCCAAATTTCATTACTGCCTAGTGAACATTCAATTTCAAACTCTTTTGAACAGCGATAATTCACACTAAGCTCTAAATCGTATTGATACTAAGCTCTAAATCGTATTGATAGGGTCAATAAGCACTGGTCTGCTGTTGTAAGATAATATAAGCAGCCTAGAATAGATCTTAAAGAGAGGACAAGATAAGCATACATCATACCTGCTAGAATTTGCCATCCAAAGAAAAGCAGATCAGTAGAGGAAAAAAGAAAGAAAAGTTGGAAATGATGGTAGTGACATTCAGCTTTACCCCACAACGCTGGTTTTATGTAAGTCATAAAAAAGATTTTTCGAAGAAGAAAAGATTCAACTAGATAAAAATTACTTGACCAAGGCATTGTATTAGTGCAAATAGTTTTTAACCACTCAAATTTACTCATTTCTTTGGATACATAAAAGCAGTCGTTATTTTTTCAGATTTCATTCAGTGATGTGTAATAACATTGGTAAAGTATGACAACCTATGTTCAAATACAAGAATACAACTTTCTTAGAACTAGATTTTTTTAAATGCATGAAAAGCAATTCGCATCAAAAATCAACTTACCTTCCAAATTTCTTTTTATAATGCTGTACAAACAGATTAATTATGTATTTTGTGGTAGGAACAAAATAAAAGCTATATTGTTTAGGCCGGCAATTTGATAATGTACATATGGAATGATGAATCGTTTGTATTTAAGGACGGCATGATAAAAAAAATTCATTTGAAATGTATGTTCCCTAAATTACATATTGGTACACAAAACAGAAGCACAGTGAACTGTGTAAACAGATTGATTACATCCCTTAAAGTAGTGCAACCAAATTGAACACATGACTAGAAAATAAATTTGACCTAGCTTAATTTCTCTTCCCTGCAAATTGGTATAGAAAAGAGATCATAAAGAGCTTTCAGGTGATGAGACGTGTTTCTTTGATTAATGAGGTAGCAACAATGTTAAAAGCCTGTTATGGCTTGTCTGGGTAAGTTTTAAATTTTCAAAAATGCATATGTCTTTTTCTCTATACTTTCCAGCATGTATAGATAAGAAATATGATAAGTAAAATATTTTTTAAATCTTAAAAGTCAATACATGTTATAAAATGGATTGAAATTTAATAATATACCCCCCTCCCCCTTGCTTATGTTTTTTTATGGTTTTTATTATCTGTTTAATATGTTGATATTTTTCTCATGAAGGTATTGTTAAGTTCAAACTTTTGGTTATCATAAAGTTTTTGTTACGTTTTTGGAACAATACTTCCTTGTCTGAATATAGATTGACAAAAAGTATGATAACTTTTGGAATGAATACATCAATCTAGCCTACAGTTGCTGCAAATGAATTCCCTTTGATCATGTTTTTTGTAGTTGCTTGTCATTTGAAAACTTTCAAACTGAAATTGGGCACTATTGAAAATGGAACACAAAGCAACTAGCAAGCAAATGTCATCTGCATGTTATAACTTCTTTCAATTTCAAATGACTCAGGGATAGGAACGAGGATTTGACAGTGACCTTTCAACGTATAAAAGTTTTCTGGAATTAATTCAAAATGCCTTAACATACATGTACACAACTACTTTCATCCTTGTAGATAACAGAAAACACATAATGAAAACATCTGAAGATAATTTAGAAAATGTTCAACTATTCCTTTTTATGTTACACTTTCGATGTTAAGGAAGTATACAATGTGTTCTTAACGACCTGAATTTTCAAATTGTGCAAATTATTTCATAATATAATAATGGAACATTTTTATGAACAAGTTCATTTATATTTATCTATGAAAATCTGCTAAAATTTGTTTTCATTTGAACAAATTATTTCATTACTTACTCTTCTACACCATGACCAGCACTGTGATGACTCCAATAGAGATACAACGTCGCATATTCCTGTCTCAATTACTTCGACTTCTACTCTAAAAATGGAAATGCCCAATTCAATCATGAACAAAATAGTTATCACTATACACAAATATTTCAAGGAGGTTGGATACATTATATCTATGTATTTGGTTGTTTTCGTCTTGAATCTGAGTGAGTGAGTGAGTTATTGTTTTACGTCGCTTGGGCAATATTTCAGCCATTAACGACGTGTGTCTTGAATCTGATATTGTGTCACAAAAATAACAAATCGCCACAGTTTTTTTTCAAAAATCAGCCATTGAATACTGAACAAAATTCATTGATCAAAATATGTTTAAAGTTTAATTCTAAATATAAATACTCAGTATATGTTTATCCCATTAAGAGATTGCAGTTTTGAAATCAAATAATGCAGAGATAAGGAATCAATATAAAGTAAAATAAAAAAATTGCCTGTAAGAAAATATGTCGATTTGTGTTTATGGACAAAGAAACAAATTTTTCGTATTGAAATTTTGATGAAAATGAAATATTTCATCGTTATTACACAGTTGAATAAGATTGAAAAAAAAAAAACATTACAGGTCACTAAAGGATATTCATGTTAGCTTTATCGATCAAATATAACACCCAAAAGGTTTAATTCTGAATTGGAAACATCGTTTTTTAGTTACTGTCAGTTTTAAAAGTTAATCAGAGAAATAAATTTATCATAAAATAAATACTAATTTTCTCAGTTATAATAAAGTCATTATCTATCATTATATCATTATCTATTTCTTTGAAATTTTAGTCCTTACATTGTAAGTGAAAAAAAACAACATCAAAAGTATAAACTTTTCCAAATCATATCATGAGTGTTAAAGTCGTTTAAGACCAAAGGTATCTGACCTCCTGATGTCATATTAGAAACAAAAACGTTATCACATACAAGTTAAATATTATTGTTAACGGCTCAAAGATCACAATCAA
Source organism: Steromphala cineraria (assembly GCA_916613615.1). Taxonomy (NCBI): domain Eukaryota; kingdom Metazoa; phylum Mollusca; class Gastropoda; order Trochida; family Trochidae; genus Steromphala; species Steromphala cineraria. Next base: position 44,848,417 of record OU744733.1, read on the forward strand.
CTGAATTTAATTAAGATTGTCAAAGGAAATGTTGAATTTCTAATTCTGACACATAACCTCATGACATTGTTGTTGCTGTCTCTTATAAAACTGTGGTCCAAAACAAGCATCATTTAAGGTGGAAGTTGCCCGGGTTTTTTTAAATTTTATACTTTACAATTTTTACTGATAATTGTACGCAATTGTATTTTTATGTAGTATTAAAAACCTCATCTCAGAAAGCAATCATCCATAGTCAGAAAACAAATTATAAACATTCATATAAAGTCCATTCGCGGCTATTTTTGTGTGAACTTCTTTAATTCATTTTATGTAAGAAACATGAATCGCATGGCTGAACTTTACATTATGTATTTGATTTAATACTTTTTCATCTGGTTTAAAAACATTGTCTTTCGACTTGAACCAATTAGTTTAATTTTCCTGACATCACCTTATATTCCCCCTAACAACGTGCTACTGCCCCTTTAACATGTTTATTTTCTTTTTCTGGTGTTGATCATCTGCATATCATGTCGACTTTGATGCAGCTTAAATCATTGGTAGTCCAAAAATGTGGGAAATAAAACATAAGCCTTGTTATATTGAGATGTAATTTCGTATTGAACAAAAGAATTAACTTTTAAGATAAATAAGTATTTCTTTACCTTTTTAACTGATCTGCATTTGCTTTGATGAAAGCAACATGTATATGGTAGTTCTTTCCTTCTTAATCGGAGGTTTCGACACCTTGAATAATTGGCCCTTGAATAATGCATTTGTTGACAAGTAACAAAAGCTCTTTCTTAATTGGTACTTGAGTATCTGGTGTGACGCACTTAAAGGTTTGTGGTTTTGTAAAATTCTACTCTAGTATCACTATAAACTATTAATAAATGCTTTAGAAAGTTTAATGAGAGTTTCAACAAAGACGTCCACTGGTAATAGAACACTCATGATGTGCCTAATTACTGCTATCTCTCCTGTTTTATGTTGTGGTTAAATCTTTACTTTTTAAAACCAACGACGTAAAATTACTTCACTGAGAATAGGTGCTTAACTACGCAAAAGTACCGAAGGAGAAGGAACACCTAATGTGTTGCAAGCTTTATCATAAGGATTTTGTACGAGGATGTCGAAATTATAATGAATTAAAAAGTGAGAAATTGACCTTAACCATGTAAATATATGTAATTTATAAATAGTTTTAAAATGTCCCAAGCTATAACGTTTTTAATATTTTGAATGTCTGATAAGTTTACGCCTTATAGTTGCAATTTCTTTTGGTTTAGTTTCTACAGATATGATTTTCCTAAACAAGTACGGTTTGATAATGCTGAAAAACTTAATTGTGGTTTCTTGTTTTCGATTTCTTCACAAACAGTGAATAAAGAAAATATGAGACTAGTTACATAGACTGTCACTGAGAATAAATCTTAAAACGTTATGGTTCTTGACATTTTCAGATACACATTACACACAAAGAAAATGTCTCCTGAGGACTAAGATGTAAAACACATATTCATTACTTACATAAAAAGGACACTAATTGAAAAATTCTGACAAAATTGGTATATCTCATGATACGACTTCGACACAACAATAATTAAATAATTATGTTATGTCAAACAAACGTGAACCAAAATTGGCTTCTCGTATCCGATGTCCTCATAAAACTGAAAGGAACGGCTCAGTAATAGTTAATAAAACTTCAATTTAACTGACATATGTCAATATGACTCTTCAACTTGAAAAATCACGTTCTATTAGTTTCTCATTACAAAGGTAATCCTTTTTAATGTATAAATCAACCTAGATTACATGTATGTATTGTAAAGACAGATAAGCTTTAAAGATTTCATTAATGTTATCTTGTATTTATACCAGGACCACAGTTCTATATATCTTACTTCAAAATCGAAAAAATAATTTATTTGATCCATGAAGAGAGAAAAGTTCTCAATAAGTGAAAAGACAATCAACCAAAATCGTGCCTAATTTCAAGCTAATGTTTTCTTCAATATTATGTCTTCCAGTTTCACAACATAAGAAGAAACATGGGATGCTGGAGGAAATCATTTTTGGAAGGTTTTAAAGGGGCAGAAGCACGTTTTAGGGGGATTATAAGGTGATGTCTGATAATGAAAATAAATGGTTCCAATAGAAAGACAATGTATTTAAACTAAATTGAGCAGTAAGAATTCAAATATATAATGTAAAGTTTTACCATGCGACTCCCTATTCTTACAAAAACTGACTTACAGGTGTTCACACAAAATGGCCGCCAATGGATTTTATGTCAATCTTTATACTTTGTCCTCTTACTGTGGATGATTGATTTATGTTATGAGATTTTTGATACTATCAAATTAATACATTTAGCATTAACGTACAATTATCAGTGCAAAATTTGAAATATGAAATACTCAAAAAACCACTGCCCCTTTAAGTGTTACAAGTGAAAACATCTCTGCTCAAAATAGGTACTGTTCTGCTATAAAAATAGGTTATTAGTAGATCTGGTACGTTTTAACGTAATGTTCGCGCCGAAGCAAAGACCTTATTCTGATTGATAACACTAACTTCTTTCTTAAACTTGTGATAAAGGCATTATGTTTTGTGTATCAGACGGTAACTTGTACTTTATCATCACACAGGATAATAAATGTTATGGCGTTTAAAGATCACATGGATAAAAACTGTAATCTATTACATAAGTTGTGCTTCAGCTCAAGAATTATTTTCAGTTTATCATTATTTTATTATTTTAGCTACTGTCAGTGAAATGTCAAAACGAATAAGGATTCTACACTGAATTGGTAACAAATCATCACTCATTAATTATCTTACCTTTAACGAAATATTGATAAATTTGTTTTGTTAAAGCAAAGGAATATAAAAGAAACCTAGTTTACTTGTTTTCCTAAAGATTTGTTGAATAATGTTGGCAACTGTCTATGTATTTGTTGTTTTTCAAAATTTCCTGAAAACAATAGTGCAATTAAAGTAAAACACATCTTCTACAGAAGAAATGAAATTTCGTGTGTCAGTAACTACTTCTTCTGCAGTAATAAAGACGTGAAAATGTTTTCATCAAAACTCTTTGCACCTTTTAATGTGACTATTACCAAGTCTGTGCTGGGTTCAAGAGCGATTCAGTAGCAACTACAACCTTTGTCTTACATTCCTGGCATCATTCACACACATATCAGGACACAAGTAGGAACCCTATTGGTTCATTATTTAACAAACATAGTTCCTCTCTTGAGTTTCTCTTTGAGAAGAGACATAATAGCTAGAGAGCGCCATGTTAATATTCTGCTTTCTCATTGATCCAAGAAGCCTAAACCATACCATATACTTTGGGATAAAACTGTTTAAAGAGCCATTCAGAGATTTAAATAACTTTTTTTTGCTTTGATATCAACGTAAGTTTAGTGATAATCTATCCAACATTATTATGATTCAGTAACCAAAATGATGATTTAAGAACAGCGTCCCTGATTGCACAACTAACTTTGATTGCCTCCAATCAGGTATCTCCCATTCTAGCCCACAAACTCGGCGTAATAGAACAAAGGCTGTATCAACATTTCATGACTTGATCTGCCTCTGTGGGGAGAGAATGTTGTCTGGTTTTCCCCTTCCTCTGCTCACAATAGAACGTGGATAAGCTTCAAAATGATTATTTCCTGCAACAGTCGATAAGATTGCACTAGTGTTTAATTTTGGCACATGTGGCTAAAAACAACTCACGGAGTGGCTTTTTTAACAAGTCACGTCAAATCACCTTCAATCTTCTTGTGGTCTCCCTTGCAATGAAATTATAGGAATCAGATTGAAGAAGGTTCAATTAGTTTCCTCGTTTGATCAACTACACTTCAATTATTTATAAGGAGAGACAAAGATGGGAAACAGCATAGTCCAAATCTTTGCTGTCAATTTATTTATGTATAACTGCGAGTATGAATTAATCTTAACTGAATTGATTATCTTAGTAATATGTTTTTGAATACCATTATTTTTATTACTTTCAATATCCAATTGTAATGATTCTAACAAATGATTTCCTAAAACCATATCACTTGAACACTTTCATTAATGATATTTGAACTCAATGAAGAGATTTTGAATTTTCAAATATATATGTGTTCATTCTTTAATTCAAATTCGTAAATTTTAATTTTTTTTTACAAAAGTACTATGATTTCCAGATATGTGAACTGAAAAATAATTTACATGAAGTCAATGTTATCCAAAATGCTATATCTTTTGTTTTGTTTACTAAAAATAGTAAAGACTTACATCCTTACACAAATAACACGTTCATTTGTTGTAGTGAATTAAGATAAATACATTATAGAAGCAGCCTTGATTTGTGTAATGATAAGATATGTAATAGAATTAAATGAATTTGTACATATGAGTTACAGTGTTAGCATCAAGTAACATAAATACAATTCTCTTTAAAAACATATAGTGCTTACGAGTAAAATTGACAACGACTCCCCCAAAGTATTATCACAGTATAAAGTATTTAATCCAAATAAATCTGGAAAAAGAAAAAAGGATTTGGATCAGACACCCCGGTTTAAAAAAAAAAAAAGTACACTACTTAGCCCATTGTTATTTCCAAAGTTTATATCATCACAGAGCCATCAGCACGCTGATAGATTTGTTGGACATATCTTGGTGCGAAACGGGTGTTAGCTTATCGCCAAACACGAAATCGACCATCAACAATATTCAATAGCATCCTACACTCATTAGACCAATTGATCCGGGGCCATGATGCCAAATTTAAACCCACCCTCGCTCTACACCACCTTAAACGTTCATTCATGTGCCGTTGTGTTAATTTTACACGTTTACACCTGTCGGTAATCTAGTGATCCCTAAGTCCTGGTGCACTAGTGAAGGGGAGGTGTCTAACGTTCGGAACTAGAGCTCTGTCTTAAGGTACAAAGGTTACTGTCGGGCCTCCAGATCTCACACGGCTTTCACGTCATTGGTTCTGACGTGTTTTTGGACCAAACGTATGGTAATACTGTTAGTGATGACCCAACTGTGTAGCAATAGCTCTGCAGGAGACTCCGCTATGTCGCATACCATTAATTCGCTATCTCTCCCCCAGTGATAACCTATGCCTTGCCATAATTGAATCTCAAAGTCATATGGAATCTTTTGTTCGATATAACAAACGATAAAAAGTTGATTTCTCCAAATACATGAGCTCATGCTGAAACTAGTTCCACGAGGAAAGTCGGAGTTTCACGAGCATTTGTGATTGTCTGCATCAATGTATGGGGAGTTGTTAATGCCATAAAACATCTTCGATATCATTTTCGACAACTTGTTGAAAGGATATACTAAATTGATATAAGTGGTGGTTAACTTTTTGTTCTGAGTATATATAAATTTAATGGTGATTGTGCTCAAAGGGGATGTTACACAGTAATATAATTTGAAAATGAAATTTGACATGAAATGTGAATCTCACAAATGTTTCAACCGCAAAACTAACGAACTAACATTCGTTAGTGCGCTTGACAGGCTTGCACGCATGTTTTTTGCTCTCTCTTTATGTATGATTTTCATGCATTTGCGACTTTGTCATAGATTTCAAACTTGGTATACAGTTCTATGAACATATGAACTTTCCAATGGAAGAAAAACATTATTTGAATTGTGTCATTGAAATATTGACTTTATTCTGTATATTTGTCAATTCTTCTACAAATCTACAGAGCAGGTTTGCTTTCAACAACAATAGACTTGTCACTGTCCATTGTTCTACGATCAACACCCCAAGCTTCAGCATGGGTCCACCTGGGATGATTACCTACACCAGAGACGAACTGCTTGGCTTAAGACAAAAGGCCAGTCCACTCAAGACAAGCCCTGATATCTCTATGCATGACTCTCTCTACTGTACTCATTACCCAGGAAAGCCCTCTCGTCGAGGGAAGAGAAAAGGCAGGAGGAAAGTGAGATCAATCAAAGTTGTTTACAATCAATCTGAAACGGAGTTGAATGGACCCTTGTGTAACTAACAGTCAGGGGTGACTAACGGTAACCGCATCTATGCGACTTCAACCACCAAGTCACAGACGAGAAACAACAAACAACTAACTCTTTGTCTACTTAATGCACGCTCTGTTCGTAACAAAGCATCAGAACTAAATGAGTATATTTGTGATCATGATATTGATATATTCATTGTTACTGAGACCTGGTTGAAAGAATTTGACACAATTGTGATAAATGAACTTGTTCCCGACGGGTATGCCATCGTTGGGGACCACCGCCAGAATTGGACTGGCGGAGGAATTGCTGTTATCCACAAACTTTCAGTCAGAGTCGAAAACAGAAACAACAACCAACGATCATACTCATTCTTACAGAGTTTGGATCTAAACGTGACAATCAACAATCTCCGACTCAGATTATTAACTGTATATCGTCCCCCCAACTCCGGCTGCGACAGCATCATCATTGACGAATTAACACAGCTTTTTGAATCTGTATCAATAGGAAACGAAGAACTGCTTTTTGCTGGTGACTTCAATATTCATATCGAAGATGAAACAAATTCCTTAGCTACCAAGTTCAAGCAGTAATGTACTCCCTGGATCTCCAACAGCTAGTCACTGAATCTACCCACAAAAGTGGACACATCATCGACTTACTCATAACCAGATCTTCAAGCAGCATCACTGACAACGTCACTGTTATCGACCCGGGCATATCAGACCATGCAAGCATCTTTTGCTCTATAGCAACTACAAAACCCAAGCCTACACGTAAACGTCTAACATACCGAAAAACAAGAACTGTAAACCCAACTGACTTTCAGGCAGATATCATGGACAAGCTTCAGCTTAGCAGAATGGACGACACCACAAGTTGCATTGATGCTGCTCTCCAAACATACCACACAGTTATGACTGAGATTCTTGACAGTCATGCCCCTTTGCGGACTCAGAATATTGTTATCCGCAGGAATAGCGAGTGGATCAACGATGAAATCATGTCGGCTAAACATGAAAGAAGATCTGCAGAGAAGAGGTGGCGTCACAGTAAATTGGAAATACACAAACAGCTATTTCATGCAGCAAGAAACAGAGTCAACATTCTTGTCAGAAAAGCAAAGCTGACTCATGTGCACAAAAAAATTGTGGACAGTGAACGCAATCAAAACTTTTTTTCTCAATCACTAAACGACTCACTGAGACTACCTCTACAGCCCCAGTGCAACCCTCATCAGAAAAGGAAGACAAGGCAAAGGCAGATGAATATGCTAATTTCTTTGTCTCTAAAGTGGATAACATTAGAACTAACATTCTTTCAGAACTTGACAACCAAGACTCAAAAGAATTCCTATCCTCTGACACTACATACACTGACGCACCAATGGTGGAATTTGGACCTTCCAACTCAGAGGAGATCACAAGAGTCATCAAAGCGGCTCCTTGTAAGTCATGTCCTCTAGATCCAACCCCAACATGGATAGTAAAGGCATGCTCAGATTCACTATCAACCATCTTTGCTGACATTTTCAACTCCTCCCTCAGACTAGGCTATGTCCCTCCTTGTTTCAAACAAGCTTTGATCACTCCTATTCTCAAGAAACCCTCTTTGTACGTGACTGCCCTAAAGAACTTTCGACCAATCTCAAACTTGCCATTTCTTTCCAAGGTACTGGAAAAGATCGTCCTATCACGACTCAAAGAACATCTTGCAGACCACCAATTATTCGAAGTATTCCAGTCCGCCTACAAGACCAGACACAGCACGGAGACAGCACTGCTAAAAGTCCATAACGATATCCTGAGATGCATCGACAGACAAGAAGTCATTTCGCTTGTGCTCTTGGACCTCTCAGCGGCCTTTGATACGGTGGATCACAACATCCTTCTCACAAGCCTCGAGCACACTTTGGGAATAAGTGGCATTCCATTGAGTTGGTTAAGCTCTTATCTTAGTAACCGAGACATGACTGTTACTGTATCTGATTCAAAGTCCGATCATCGTCTCCTGACTTGTGGCGTACCACAGGGTTCGGTACTGGGTCCCGTGCTTTTTCTGATGTACATCACTCCGCTGGGAAACATCATCCGTCATCATGGGCTGGACTTTCACGGATATGCTGACGACAACCAGCTGTATGTCAGCACAAAACCTGCCAACATCACCAACAAGAGGGAAATAATGCAGAACTGCATAGCTGACATCGGGCAGTGGATGTCACAGAACTTCCTCAAGCTCAACGACGAGAAAACAGAGTACATCATCATTGGCACAAGGCAGCAACTTGGGAAAGTTCGAGACTCTCCAATACTGATTGGTTCTTCCCACATACCTCCAGTTGACAAAGTCAAAAACCTAGGGGCTGTATTTTAAAAATCACTGTCACCCGAAAGTCATGCCCTCGCCGTAGTGAAGAACGCCTATGTCCACCTCAGGAACATCGGGAGGATTCGGGACTACCTGGACATTGAAAGCACAAAAGTCCTGGCACAGAGTTACATAATGTCCTGTCTCGACTATTGCAACTTCCTCCTCAGCGGATCAGCAGCCACAAGCAGAGTACAGCGAGCCCAGAACACAGCCGCACGAATCATCACAAGGAAGAAGAGGACGGATCACATCACTCCTGTCCTAAAGGATCTACATTGGCTCCCAATCAAACAACGAGTCCAATTCAAGATCCTCACGATGACTTTTAACTCTCTCAAAGACGAGCATTTTCCACTCTACCTCCAAGATCTTCTCTCGACCTACAAACCCTCCCGGCATCTGAGATCCTCTGACTCATTTCTTCTCTCTGTACCAGACACTAGGACCAAACTTGCAGACAGAGCCTTCTCTGTCCTTGCACCAAAGTTGTGGAACTCTCTTCCAACTGATCTAAAGAAATCCCCAAGCATAGACTCTTTCCGCAAAAGACTAAAAACCTTCCTTTTCAAGGAAGCCTACAACCACTAAATTTCCTCTTGTCACAGCGGCGGTGAGCAGCTCCAAAGTTGGATACCTAGGCGCTTTAAAAATCCATTATCATTATTATTATTATGTAAAGAAACCCGACTTAAGAATTACTAAGTGACTTGACTAAAGAACATAACACCGAATTCACTAGAACGCTCAGACATTAGGTCGAGCATTTACCAAAGATTTTTAATGTTTATTGCATCTTATCAATGACATGTGCCGCGCCTCAAGATCATCGTTTACGCATATTAGAGACCAATATGCAAAGATGCATTAAAATCATGTTTACTGTTTTATCATAATAGATTTAAAAATTTCAGATAATGTATGCTTCAATGTGTGCTATTATTTATGATTAAGGTAAATAGAGGGTAATAGTAACACTCATGTTTATAGATGAGCTTTAATCATGCAATATTGATATCATACATTATGTATTGAATAACCTGAACATTTGTTCTAATTACCAAAGTGAATAACTCGATATTCAAATTTCAAACTGGGTAATGTTGTGCACCTTTACATTTAAGAAGTGATATTTATCCACGTTAAGATTTCCTAAGATGCTCGAAGATGTCAGAAAACAGCAATCCTGTCCAGAAGAGTTCTGATATAAACGCCAATTGAGATGGTGTCAAGGACACTTGTACAGCTCATCAGGACGTTCACATGAGCCGCATCTTAATAAGATTCAGTCTTCTTCCTAACATTACCCACATGATAAGGACGTGTGCAGAATCAGATCTAGTTAGTATCTCAGTTCAGTATTGATAATTATTGAACACAGTGGAGTTTCTATATGTTGACATAGTGTTGAATCTTTTGAATAGATAAATCCATTTTTTTTCGAATATTTATTAATTGACAACAATAACTCTGACTTTGAGAACCTTAAACACTGGTAAATGTTAAATCAGTGTCATTAGAAATGAAATATGACATGTTTTTCCATACATATATTTGTGTTTAATGTCTGTTAAGTCTACGTCCTATAGGTGCAATTCCTTTTGGTTTAGTTTCTACAGATATAATTATCCTGGACAAGTACGGTTTGACAATGCTGAAAAAGTTAATTGTGGTTTCTTGTTCTTCACAAACAGTGAATAAAGGAAATATAAAACTAGTTACATAGCCTGTCACTGAGAATAAATTTTAAAATGTTATGGTTTTTGACATTTTCAGATACATATTACACACAACGAAAATGTCTCCTGACAACTAAGGTTTACTTAGGATTATTTAATAGGATTATAAGATGTAAAACACATATCCATTACTTACATAAAAAGGACACTAATTGAAAACTTCTGACAAAGTTGGTATATCCCATAATACGACTCGACAACACAATACTTGATTAATAATGTTATGTCAAACAAACGTGATACAAAATTGGCTTCCAATAAGTCGCGTATCTGGTGTCCTCATAAAACTGAAAGTAACAGCTCAGTAATGGTTAATAAAACTTTAATTTAACTAACATATGTCAATATGACTCTTCAACTTCTAAAAACTCACGTTCTATTAGTTTCTCATTACATAGGTAATCCTTTTTAATGTATTAATCAACCTACATTACATGTATGTATTGTAAAGACAGATTAGCTTTAAAGATTTCATTAATGTTATCATCTTGTATTTATACCAGGACTACAGTTCTATATATCTTACTACAAAATCGAAAAAATAATTTATTTGATCCATGAGGAGAGAAAAGTTCTCAAATAAGTGAAAAGACAATCAACAAAAATCGTGCCTAATATTATGTTTTCCAGTTGCACAATAAAATAAAAAACGAAGGAGGAAATAAGTTTTTGAAAGATTTTAAGAGTTACTTATGAAAACATCTCTTCTCAAAATCTGAACTACTCTGCCCTAAACTAGGTCATTAGTAAATCTGGTAAGTTTTAACATTGCTTCGAAAAAAAGACATTACTCTCACTGATAAAACTAACTTATTTCTTAAACTTATGATAAAGGCATTATGTTTATTGGATGGCAACTTTTACTCATCACGCAAGATAACATTTGTTATGGTGTGTAACCTGGACAAAATCTTTGTCATTTATGATATCTGTAATCTTAAGGCTATCACATAGTTTTTAGTTCAGCTCAAGAATTATACTCAGGTCATCAGGTCATTAATAATAATAATATTGCGGATATCTATATGGCGCCTTATCCAGATACTAATAACCTGTTCATAGCGCAAACTACTTCATTAACTTGAGGTACTTTAAAAGCAGCATACATGTGCTAAGCGCGGCCATGTAGGTCCGTACATCCTGCTTTCAGGTGACCATTTTAACAGCTAGGTGGATTGAGTGCAATGTGGATGAAGTGTCTTGCCCAGGGACCCAGGTCAAGACCCAGGTCATCACCTGGATCGTGAGAAGCAAGCATGCTAGTCATAGTTTCTTATGTATCACGGGGGCGGGATAGCGGAGTGGTTAGCGCGTTCGGCTTCGGATAAGGAGGTCCGTGGTTCGAATCCCGCCAGGGGCTCGGCAACTTTGTCTGCAGTAGAGAACTGTTCTACACGCAATCAGATTTGGGTGCAATGCTACACTGAATTTCAGTGCAGTACCACCCATGGTTGCTAGTTCCAGCCGATGCTCGCAGGTTTCACCGCAATGCATAGCCACAATAGTGTTTCGGGCTTTCTCCCTGCAATTATACTAGCAGCTGCGATATAAGTAAAATACTCTTTAAAGCGGCGATAAACCCCATATCACCTCACCTAACCTTATGTATCAACACGAATAAGGATTCTACACTGAAATTCGTTACAAACCATTACCCATTAATTAGCTTACATTTTACACATGATTAAGTTTTTTGTTAAAGCAAATGAAATTAAAAGAAACTAATTATAACAGCTTTCACCAAAAATTGTTTGATAATGTTGGCAACTTTTTTGTTTCAAATACTGTCTATGTATTCCTCATTTTTCAAAAGTGATTGAAAGTAAAATTAATATCTGATACTTCAAGGTGATGTGGCGTCAAATTGCCTGAAAACAATAGTGCAATTAAAGTAAAACACATCTTCTATAAAAGGAATGAAATTTCGTGTGTCAGTAACTACTTCTTCTACAGTAATAAAGACGTGAAAATGTTTTCATCAAAACTCATTGCACCTTTTAATGTGACTATTACCAAGTCTGCGCTGGGTTCAAGAGCGATTCAGTAGCAACTACAACCTTTAACTTACATTACGGCATCATTCACACACATACAGGGCACAAGTATTGGTTCGATTATTTAACAAACATAGTTCCTCACTTGCGTTACTCTTTGAAAAGACATTATAGCTAGAGTGCAATGTTAATCTTCTGCTTACTTTGGGATAAAACTGTTTAAAGAGCCATTCAGTGTTTTAATCACATTTTTTTTGCTGCATCTCCCATTCTAGCCCACAAACTCGGCGTAATAGAACAAAGGCTGTATCAACATTTCCTGACTTGATCTGCCTCTGTTGCTCTGCTCACAATAGCACGTCGATAAGCTTCAAAATGATAATTTCCTGCAACAGTCGCAACAGTCAATTTTGGCACATCTGGCTTAAAACAACCCAAGGAGTGGCTTTTTTAACAAGTCACATCAAATCAACTGCAATCTCCTTGTCATCTTCCTTGAAATTAAATTATAGGAATCAGATTGAAGAAGGTTCAATGAGTTTCCTCGTTTGATCAACAACATTTCAATTATTTGCTAGGAGAGAAAAAAAAACGTGAATCAGCAAAGTCCAAATCTTTGTTGACAATTTATTTATGTATAACTGCGAGTATGAATTAATCTTAACTGATCTTAGTAATATGCTTTTGAATACCATTCATTTTATTAGTTTCAATATCCAATTGTAATGATTCTAACAAACGATTTCCTAAAACCATATCACTTGAACACTTTCATTAATGATATTTGAACTCAATGAAGAGATTTTGAATTTTCAAATATATATGTGTTCATTCTTTAATTCAAATTCATAAATTTTAATTTTTTTTACAAAAGTACTATGATTTCCAGATATGTAAACTGAAAAATAATTTACATGTAGTCAATGTTATCCAAAATGCTTTATCTGTTGTTTTGTTTACTAAAAAGATATATTCAATTAAAGACTTACACCCTTACACAAATAACACGTTCATTTGTTGTAGTGAATTAAGATAAATACATTATAGAAGCAGCCTTGATTTGTGTAATGATTAGATATATATCTAATAGAATTAAATGAATTTGTACATATGCGTTACAGTGTTTTCATCAAGTAACAGAAATACAATTCTCTTTAAAAACATATAGTGCTTACGGGTAAAATTGACAGCGACTCCCTCAAAGTATTATCACAGTATAAAGTATTTGATCCAAATATATCTGGAAAAAGAAAATAGCATTTGGATCAGACACCCCGTTTTTTTTCAAGAAAAGGACAGTACTTGGCCCATTGTTATTTCCAAAGATTATATCATCACAGAGCCATCACCACACTGATAGATTTGTTGGACATATCTTGGTGCGAAAAGGGTGTTAGCTCATCGCCAAACACGAAATCGGCCATCCACAATATGCAATAGCATCCTACACTCATTAGATCAACTGATCCGGCGTCAAGATGCCAAATTCAAACCCACCCTCGCTCTACACCACCGTTGTGTTTTGTTTTGAAAATGTTCACTTACGCTTTCTTAAATATTTAACATCACTGAGGAAAAGTACACCTAACTATATGGTCTATGGAGAATTTGGCAGATCCCCCCTTGTAAATGTTGTTAAAAGCAGAATGATTTGTTTTTGGGCTAAACTAATGATTGGAAAATCCTCAAAATTGTCTCTTTTGATTTATAAATTGATATTCAACGATTCTATTTTTGGATAATATACACACAAATGGATAAGCTATCTTGAGAAAACTTTCGACGATATAGGATTAAGTTTTATTTGGAAATCTCAAAATTTCAAAAGTATTTCATGGCTGAAAATTATCACTAAAAATAAATTGAAAGATATTTCCCAGCAAATTTGGTTGTCATCAATTGAAAATTCTTCCAAATCAACTATTTATACCATTTTTAAAAATCCATCTCTCCATTTTGAAAATTATCTAAATTATCAGCATTACAATAACTTGTTGAAATTCCGAACTTCAAATCATTTTCTCCCAATCGAGACAGGTAGATGGCGACGAACTCCATTGACAGATAGAAAATGTACTCTATGTAATTTAAATGATATTGGTGACGAATTCCATTACTTATTTATATGCCCCATGTTAAAATCAGAAAGAGTCAAATATATGCATAGATATTACTATAACAGACCAAATATGTACAAAATGAATATATTATTCAATTCAAATAGATTAGGAACTTTAAGAAAATTATCCATCTTTTGTAAAATTATCATGTCTTTATTTAAGAAATAAGTTTTATAACTCATTTGTAATTGATAAATGTATATTGAATGTTGTATAAATGTAAATATGTATTGTACCTCTTATGCTGCAGTTTGCAGCCTGAGTGTAAATAAAGTTCAGTTCAGTTCAGTTAATTTTACACGTTTGAACCCTCCTGTTGGTAATCTAGTGATCCCTAAGTATTGGGGCATTATTAAGGGGAGGTGTCTAACGTTCCGAAATAGTGCTCTGTCTTAAGGTACAAAGGTTACTGTCGGGCGTCCAGATCTCATACGGCCTTTTACGTCATTTGTTATGACCTGTTTTTGGACCAAACGTATGATAATACTGTTAGTGATAACCCAACTGTGTAGAAATAGCTCTGCAGGAGATTCCGCTATGTCGCATACCATTAATTCGCCATCCCTCCCCCACTGATAACCTATGCCTTGCCATAATTGAATCTCAAACTCATATGCAATCTTTTCTTTGAGATTACAGACGATAAAAAGTTGATTTCTCCAAATACATGACCTCATGCTTTAAACTAGTCGCACGAGGAAAGTCGAAGTCGGAGTTTCACGAGCATTTGTGATTGTCTGCACCATGTATGGATGTTTCTACCGCAAAATCACTAACATGTCAAGAAAAGTTCATGCACAAAAAAGTTACCCGAAGTAACAACTACTTAGTGACTTGACTTGAACGACATAACACAGACCTATGATCGAGCATCTACCAAAGATTATTGTTGTTTATTGTTGCGCCTAGAGATGATCCTATACTTGCCATTGGCATATTTGTAGGCAAGATGCAAAGATGTATTAGAATAACTTTTCATTTTTAATCATAATAGATTTAATGAATTTCAGATAATGTATACTTCAATGCGTGATATTATTCATAAGGTAAGTAAAGGGTTCATGATACTAGTCATGATATCATAACCCATGGTTCGCTAGGTTCAGTCGATGCTCGCAAGTTTCACGGGAATGCATAGCCACAATTGTGTTGCGGGCTTTCTCCCTGCAATAATACTAGCAGATAGGATATAAGCGGCGATAAACCCTCAACTCAACTCACCTTGATATCATACAATATGCATTATTGTATTTCTAAAAATGTGTTCTAATTTTCAATGTGAATAACTTGGTATTCAAATGTCAAATTGGTTCATGTTGTGCACCTTTACATTTAAGAAGTGATATTTATCCACGTTAAGATTTCCTAAAATGCTCGAAGATGTCAGAAAACAGCAATCATGTACAGAAGCATTTGAGATGGTGTCAAGGACACTTTTACAGCTCATCAGGACCTTCACATGAGCTGCATCCTAATAAGATTCAGTCTTGTTCCTGACATGACGCACATGATAAGGACGTGTGCAGAATCAGATCTAGTTAGTATCCCAGTTCAGTATTGATAATTATTGAACACAGTCGAGTTTCTATATGTTGACATAGTGTTGAATCTTAATTATAGATAAATCCATCTCTTTCGAATATATCTTTTTTTCCTTTTTTTTCGAATATTTCTTACTTGACAACAATAACTATAGCTTTGCGAACCTTGATACACTAGTTATTGTTATATCATTTGTCATTAAGAATTAAATATGACATGTTATCTCCATACATGATCATAACGATTTTGAGACAACATTAGTTAATTAATGATAGTGGTTTGAACATTGCATTTACTTTATATTTTCTTTAACGATTGCAAGACGTTTTTTGAAAAAGTATATATTAACAGTCATTATTCAATTTTATCAACATCCAGATGATATATTTGCATGTATATTAATTGTATCAGTTCTCTTTATTGAGGCTCTTTTTATAAACAAAATAACCCCTACAATAACAATCACGAGATCTTGTCAGGATTTATTTCCCTAAATCATAATCTAATAAAGCACAAAGGAAAGTTGTCAACAACTTCAGCTTTGTAAGAAGCAAGTGTTCTTTAGCGTTTTCCTCTTTTGAATCAACTCCTTAACTTACAGTCATTCGATAAAAAATTTCTGCAAAGGATGTTTCCCCTAGTGGTTTTCAATGAACAAAAGGTTAATCAGTGCAACTTTCAAATACTTGAATAGGTTATACAGTGTCCAAAAAGTATTTCGCTAATATCACGACTGGGAGAGACTGGGAGAGAAAACCCGCAACACTATTGTGGTTATCCATAAAATCTTTTCTTTATTACCTTACTACTTCTCGAATGCCATTTACAGTTTATCTGTTATCTACCCTACTTCCTGGTACTCCTTATCTCACTAAATACATTATTGGAAATGACATTGTCAACTACATTTTACTTTCATAGGTGCAGGATAACGCTGGATCATAATCTTATTACCATGAAACAGGTTTAACCAACAGGTAAATGAGGTTGGTTGTTTGTCTTTGTGTTTGTATGGTGGATTCAATCAGCTCTATCAGGAAAATTGATAATTGTAGAAAATTTTAATCTGATCACTGTTCAAAATCAGTTTTGGGAAAATCTTTTTTGGTTAAAAACTTCTAGTTCCGTCACTGGAACCCAGATGTAAGTTCCAAAGCAAGATGCGAACGAGATTCGTTCCTGTGTTAGAATTGTGCATGCATAAAGTGAATTTTTCAATTAAAAACACATATTAAAAGGCATAAATAATGGTTTTTTTATTGCTATTTGCACTCTATTGCTTTTTGCACTTGTAATACCAGCTGGGGATGAAGTTCAGTTTCGATGGTTTAAATGTTATATTGCATAACGGAGACTGACAAGTTATTTACGATTTAATTAAATTCCTTTTATTATGCCTATTCTTAAACGCTGTACACAAACCTCTTTTCAAAATGGGAGAACTTTTTTGCCTTAACTCTGGAACTCATTACCCTTTAGACAGAAACGAAACTACAAATCATCTGTAATACTCTCGATAACTCTTTATTTAATCAATTTGCAGGAGGCACAGATGAAGGGATTTAAATTGGTTTTCAAGCCGTGTGTATAATCTGGTTAAATAACATTGGGGAAAGACAACATTTGTTCAATAGGTTTACTGATGACTTGCCGCTCGAGGGTACGTAAATGTGAGATTGAATATAGCATATCCGTTGGATAAGGACTTATTATTTGTAGACACCTATGTACACTGTCTTTCATGTATCTTGCTGTGAGGACTTTACAAATGTGTACTTCATCGACTGAATGTCACCACTTGACATCACTTATGATGATGTGTTCAAGTCAAGTCATCTGTAGACATAGAATCAAAATCCCACCTATGTGGAATGAAATGCCTTTGCGTGGTTATTTAGAAAATTGGCACTCTTTAGACAAAGGTAAAAATTCTTAAACAACTCTTGCTTACAAAATTAGATTAAAGAATTTATCAAAAGTTAAATGAGAGAGTTCGACTCGTATCAGTTCAAGTCCAGTGATGCTAAGAAACAGACAAGTCATATGTTAGGGGCAAGAAGACAGGCACCTCACAGACAGACCCCTTGGTCGGACTCGCAAAACTGATAGTATCTTTTAACAAGAATCCTTGAGTTCGCGCTCAGCCAGTACAAATGAGTTAAGTCTTTTAATTAGTAATGTTAGATATGTATCATTCAATAGTTTATCATTTGTAAAATAGTCGACTTTGGCCCATGTACATAATCACCATGAAGTTGGTTTTATAGTTACAAATCAATGAATGATATTATTATATTTGACATACAAAAATCATTAAAAAGTAAACAAATTAGGTAAACATTAGATTTAGAAAACGTTCCTTTTTACACAAGTCCCTACATTATACGTGAAGGAATGAATGTTTGAAAAATAAATGTCTCAAGAAAGTTTCAAACATAACTATAAAACCACCCAACTAGCCTGAGCTTGATTACAGAACTTAGTAATATATGCCCATGTTTTCGCTCATGAAAAGACCATACCCAAATAGATGCTGTTATGGATGATGTTTTACGCCTACGAAGTGAGTTTTGTGAACCATGTTTATTCTGAGAAGTCTATCCCCCAAATAGGATTCATTATGGTTTTTTTTTGGTTTGGATATTATAAGTATGAGCAATCTAAGATATCCCTAAAAAAATTAATAATAGTAGAACATACAGGAATAACAAAGGGAGATAAGATTTATCAAAATGTACCAGTGAGTGATAAGATATTATAGTGTAGAAAGAAATCAATTTAAAATTTACCAATATTAAATAAGAAGCTATGATACAGGAAACAACATAAGCTTAAGCCCAACAGAAAATTTAATTCATTTTGTATTCATAAGCTAAAGAAAAAGTATGGCTGACTCCTTGAAATTTATTTCAATATTTCAGTTTTTGCCATGGACAAATTCATTTTGGACATGAGTCAATATCAAACAGTATTGGTGGAAGAGATATATTAATGGAAAAATATATAGAGAATACTACACGAGGTATCATTAGATACGAATTATACGAAACGAGTGTCCTTCCGGGGGTAATCTCATTTTCGCGTATGGCATCAAGGAAACAATTACGAAAACCCGAAACCGGTTTCAATAACCGAATGCATAATAATCAACGTTCGTGATGTGACCAGTCTATTTGCGCAGTCGCTCATTTAAACCTTCGTAGGAAGATAATAGTTTGAGTTTCGATTACATCAACCAAAATTAGAATGTCAAAAAAAGGCTAATTCATCGATAATGAGTTTTGATTAACGATTAATTAATGATTGATACAGAAAGCGTAGAATGTAAACATTCAGAGTCAGAGTTGAATCTGTCAACACTCTTCTCTCGGTCGGCTCGCAATGTTCAAGCGTCAAAGGCTGACATGTGTCGTTGTGGCTGGACTAGCGGTTACATTGGCTCTGTTGAAAACGGATTACTTACCAACGGGTAATGTAACGGAAGATCTTTAATTTGAAACAAACACCATTTCGAACTTTTCTAGGTTCTTCAAATGGAACGAAAGAATCGATATGGATGATAATGAAAACAACGACGTGCTCGGAGAGTGACTGGGACCCGACATGTCAACGGGAAGGGCAAGGTCATCGCCTTGTGTAACTAAAGCGTGTTTGGGGGTTCCCAATTTCCCTCTGATGTGTACCTGACTCAGTGACTGCATTTTAAAGTTGTTTATTCTCATTGCTTGTCACATTTGATAGCCTTTTGGCTTGATCTACCCACATGTTATCACTGACAAACCGTGCATGATATATGCGATGTCCGTGTGTTGAATTTACGGTTGACGTTGTAATGTAAGTAAAAATATTAATGCATTCGCTGATCTGTTAATTTTTCATGAAATCGATTTTGCACACTGATGAAATCGTATGTTTTCTAAGTATCTGTCTATGTATCGACTCTTTTTAAGTATATAAAGCCGTAAAATTGAAGAAATGACATGTTTGTTATTAATTTGAAAAATGTTCCGTTTTAGTTGACCCTAAATGAGAGGTCATTGGTTAACCAATCAAATCTGTGGAATGCGAGGTCATGTTGATACGACACAGGTCAACGCAATACGACACACGTGTGTATGCCATCACTTGTACGTTACCTACGTGTGTAATAAATCATGATATGACATGGTGTTTGTTACTTAAGACATCCTTGCCTTCATAATGTGGAGATCATTTTCACTTTACAACTTCCAGCAGATGATTATTTGGAAAGTGGTATATAATTATGATTTTGATTGAAACATGTATACTGTATTCTCAGAAGTAAAACAGAGTGGTCACGTGTTTTTCAATTAATGCATTTTCCATAATATGTTTAGTTAACATGTATATGTATATAGTCAGAGTAAAATCATATACTAGTAATACAAAACTTACAGACAAAAGAGAGAACGAATAAAATAATTATAGATAAAAGGCACAACGTAATAATTGTGTTACTTGATTATATACATGAACATGGTTTTCTTCTAAAAGATAATAGATCTGGATTGCAAATAAGAACTCAACTTATGTCCAAGGATGTATATTCTGACGCTGGGTCTAATGTCTCCTAAAAATAACGTTTGAATAGGTGCTATGTATCAAATTGTTAAATTGTCTAAAATATCGATTTGTTAGTTTTTTGTATTCTTTAAAGGCGAGTTGAAAATATTCCGAATTTCTAAGATTATAGTTCTTATCATTCCAAATACAGATCATTAAACATTTCAAATTAAACTTCTTCTTCTTCTCAGTCACTTAATTGGAAATAGGAATCGCTAGCTAACAAGCCCCTTCAGTTTTGTCTAAAGAAATTCATATTTGATTTTCACCCAAGTCATTTAAAAGAATAAAGAATAAGAGAGGCGTGTTGAATTTTGAGGTCTTCGTGATTGCCTTTAACAGAAAGCTGTTATTGTGTAACAGAGTTTGAATTTATTTTCTTCCGTCTCCTTTGATGTTTGGAAGAAGTGTTCTTGGCTCTCTCATTTGAGAGTTTAAGCACTACCAGTACATCCGTAGGCCTATTGAGTTACGGAAACACTTTTCGAAGATGTAAAAGTTTGTCTTGAAATAGAAAAATATATTGTTTGAGGAACAATAACATGTATCTTGATACCTCTTCCTCGACATTTCTGCGGGAGATATGATTGCTGATGGACCATTTTGTCTGATGTTGCAACACTGTGTATTAACTTTGGTTATCGTCAATAAATTTTCTCTGATATATCTCTAAAAGAACAACATTGGAATTGATCTATAGAGTGAAAGAGGAATGAAGGATCTCATTTCTTTCATAAAAAGCTTGTTTATGTCTTCAATTTCAAACACTTAGTTACAGTGTTAGGAAATATCACTAATGAAATGTTGGTTTACTCATAAATATCCCTGACAAATATGATATACAGTAGAACATGGATATAACGAACCCCAAGGGACCAACGAATTTAGTTCGCTATATCCGGTGTTGCTATACACATATAATTTAAATGTTTTTAAATAGGGAGCGAACTTGAAAATTGGTTCGCTATATCCGAGTTCGCTATGTCCGTGTTCTTCTGTATTTGGTTTCTAAAAGCAAAGCTAAAGATCTCTCAACACAAAAATAGCACAAACAATACAATCATGTTACCATTGATGACAAGTTTCATAAGATTTGGAGAGTTCTAAGATGTTAACCCATGCTTTCCATTATTATTAAATTGTTCAATACCGCAATTATTTATGTTGATAATGTAAGAAATCAAAATCTCTGTCAATTAAGACTATTGAACTAATTTGAGTTAACACAACAGAAAAGCTCTAAATATATCTAAATGTTGAAAATGAAGAAACCTCACCACAAAAACACAACCAAATATTGTTTAATTATTCAAAATAATATAGTTCAGTTGACTTCTCATGATTTGATTGTAAGTCTGTTTCAGTGGTATGTACTTGTTGTTCATTAACATCTCGAATTTTTGGTGACATTGTTTTTGTCATTAAATGTATCTATATAAATGATCGGCTAGAGCAGTTTAAAGGCACATAATCATCAGTTTAATTCTTACAGGTGACCAAGCACATCAAATTCTAAATGCATATACACGCATTTGAATATTCTCATATTCTACAATCCAAGCAATGCAATAGGACATAAACAAATATGTTTCTAAAGCATACGTATTGAAACATTCAGTGCACTAATTTTGTTAACATAGTTACAGAGTGGTTTCGTTGTCACTTCTAGTATCTTTAAACCAAGCACCCTTTACACACCCTTTTAGCTATCATTGACGCCAATAACAATTCATGCCGACCCGAAGAAATATTTTTTTTGATATTTGTACCTCAGACGACAGAAGTTATATCACTTTCACGGTTAACTGACGTCATTAGTACGGGAATGATTAAAACATGTACAGGAAATCAAATCTAATCAACTTGACATTTTCATTCACATGCTAGGTTTCATATAGTTTACTTTATTGTCTAACACCGCTGATAGGTCAAACGTTTTTGTCACATATTCTTTGACTGTATTAGCTGAATTTACTACAATTAGTTAGGTTAAACGTATTAATAATGAAACTGAGTTATCGTAAAACTTGAATATGCTGATTTGTATATTTATGATTTTGATGCTTTCATGTACGCTTGTTATTAATAAGTTCTCAGTTTTGACAAAGAATGTAACAAATTGAAAATATTTTGAAAAGAGTTTCACACAACAAAGAGTCACACTCAAGAAGCAACAATCATTATCCATATGTTAAGATAACC
This sequence comes from Steromphala cineraria, assembly GCA_916613615.1. Classification (NCBI taxonomy): domain Eukaryota; kingdom Metazoa; phylum Mollusca; class Gastropoda; order Trochida; family Trochidae; genus Steromphala; species Steromphala cineraria. The sequence goes on from OU744733.1 coordinate 44,870,974, forward strand.
ATTGCTCTTTTTTTTAGTCTAGAACTTGTTGGGTTATGAAGCCCCTTTACCATTATCTGTCACATTGTCTTTGTTGAGCTTGCCACACTTTTAAATGAGTCACTCGTAAATTTCAACATAACTCATCATGGCTTATTGTGTTACAAAACACCTTTTAAGGTGTATTGTTGATTGGTGTGAGATGTTCGAATTGTCAGTTTAGCAAAAATGTTTCATCTTGCCCAGGCGTTATTTTTTTTAATGGACAGAATCGTGATTAAAAAATCTAGGGGAACCGAGAGTAAGTGAAGCTCGTTGTATATATTATATTTTTTATCTTTCTTTTATCATGCCATTGAGACACATAGGTTGGAAAACAAGAAATTGAATGAATGGACAAGCTAGCAAGAAAACGACTTCTTTATTTAAACTTTTATTGATTCTTAGGCTTTTCAGTAAGGTTTAAAAAAGTAAAAACTAATTTCTGATATTTACACACTGAATTAAGATAATGCTACGACGTGGTTATTTACTTAGTTACAACATATGAACAAATATGAATATTACAAACTTTCAACATAAACCTAAACAAAATTAAAATTCATAGTACTTTACCGCTGCAAAGACATCTTTGAAGGTCTAAGCTTTGCATTTGGAAAGTCCATGTTTCAAAACTGCATGGGAGAAATAGCCTTTATATTTTGTCATTTCTCCAACTTGAATCAAAGCTTGATACGTGGGTTAGAAACTGGTGAAGGCGGGAAACAGATGCAAAGTAATTTTCCTTTGCCCAAAATATCTTCGAGTGTCAACATATTCCTAATCTCACCGCCTTGTATTTTGTTATGTGAAAATGTCTGCCTTATCTGTAAATAAATTCCGGAGGATATCCAATGTTTAATTTCCGTACACGGGTTAATATGGGTTAATGACACCATACATGCCGTGTCTAAATCAATCAATTGCAGTATTGTGCCCTTAGTGTTCCTAAGCCCAGTGCTTATTTAGTGATTTATCCCAGGATCAGACGGGCGATGGCAGTGATACAATAATCTACGTTGTGTGCGCATCTGTCTGTGGTTAAATGAAAATTTGCTCCATATTCTTAACTAAACTGTTGTCTCTATGTTAAAAGCCATACTGAGGGCGAGATGGATGTTTTAAAAAAATAATGATTATTGTTTGTTTATGTAGATATAAAATCGCAATTTCATTAAGATGACACATGTACATATTTGCACAAATTATATTTTGAGGCAAAATCATAGTTCGTTTATCATATTTATGTTATCTCTCATGAAATAACAGTTTCATTGATGCAAATGCAAATCGAACGATAGTCGATAAAGCTATAAAACTACTATGAAGGTTTAAATCGAGGGGACGTTCATGCTGAATTTTGTCTCAAAGCTAATGACCAGTTTTATTTGAAGGGGCAGTAGCACGTTCTGAAGGGGGAGGGGGATAAAAGGTGATGTCAGGAAAATGAAAATAAATGCTTCCAATTGTACGACAAGGTATTAAAACTAAATGAAGCAGTAATAACTCAAATATATAATGTAAAGTTCAGCCGTGCGATTCCTTTTTCTTACACAAAATGAATAAAAGATCTTCACACAAAAATGATCGCCAATGGACTTTAAGTGAATCTTTATAATTTGTTCTCTGACTATGGATGATTGGTTTGTGCAATTAAATTTTAGACATTATCCAAATAATGCATTTAGCACTAACACACAATTATCAGTCTAAAATTGAAAATATAGATTTTTATATAAAAATAGGTTTCAAGAAAGTTTTATTGTTCGACTGTTATGAAATGACATGAAGCACGAAGAATGAATCTTGAAAACCTTTCATGAAAACAATTCACAGGTAAAACATGGAATTCCAATGGGTTTTTTTTCTGCAAGGCTGCATCTTATTTTCAGTGCAGAAGATGAATCCTTGATAACTAAAAAAAAATTTAATTACTATGATAACAAACGATCTACATATATTCATATATAAGTTGGGTATATACGTAAAAATGTATGTACACAATTTCTCAAGATTGCAACCGAATATAAAAGGCTTGACACAGAGAGGTGTCTTCAACATCAGCTAACTGTATTTTAGAGTATTTTAGAAACTATTAAGATTTTCCAGACGTTATCAGGGGAAACAAATTTCAGAGGCACGTGGTGAATAAATATATCAAACTAATATCTATCTCCAATTTCTAATTCATCAAATCGATTTTCCATATTTCATTACTGCCTAGTGAACATTCAATTTCAAACTCTTTTGAACGGCGATAATTCATACTAAGCTCTAAATCGAATTGATAGGGTCAATAAGCACTAGTCTGCTGTTGGAAGATACTATAAGCAGTCTAGAATAGATCTTAAAGAAAGGACAAGATAAGCGAACTCCATACCTGCTAGAATTTGCTACACATTACAAACAAATTATATATTTTTTAAATTTCGTTTAATAGAAAACAAACAGATAACAAACAAAAAGGACACTTAATCGTTTTCTTAATCTTTTTGTATTTATTGATAAGTGAATGTAAGGAAAGTTTTCCAAAAATGTACAATTGTGCATTTGATAACTTTTGCTTTATTGATTAATTTTTGTACAAACAATCTTGGCATATATGAAGGTGATTTTAAATACCATAAATTGGGGCAATTAACAAAACACTGTAAATATACTGAAGACGATATTAATCTGTTTTATTCCTTTATGATATAGTTATTTTGAGACAAGTAACCATTTGGGTTAAAAATAAGGTTCATATTTTTCTCATGTTTGTTGTAGCCGTAGGTGCTAAATGCATGCCGATTTTGGCAGAAAAGGGGTGTCATTTGCTTATAGTCATCATCGAAATTTAGATCAGTTTAATCAATATATCATTCTCTTCCCACAGAGGCAGCTCCGTCATACCCAAGAAAGCCTCTAAGCTAAAGGCAAAATAAATGGAATAGAAAGGTAGAAATCTGATTGGAGGCATTCAAGTTAGTTGTGCAGTCAGCGACGCCGTTCCAAAAGTGGTCATTCGCAAAGCCTCGGTCATTTCCGTATGCTTCGGCAAACCTTTCATTGAAATTTTACACCCAGGGGAGATAACTCTATTTACAAAGCATCTCTTTTTACCTTCTAATTAGTTTATTTTGGTTATTTGTGAAACAAATAATAATTTACACAATTGTAAAACAGTTTTTATCACATGAAAAAACAATATACCATATCTAATTTTTCAAATATTTCCCTCTCACACTCTTAATGAAATATAAACATTAAGGCATGATATTTTCCATGTCACTATACGACTGTTAAGAATTCTCCAAGTGATGGATATCCAAAAGGTGTTCTACCGGAACCCTGGGATCTTAGTTTCTTAGAACACAGGCTTGCTCGACCGTGCACTGAGCTGTGGGGAGAGAATGTCGATATATTGAAACTGAATCCGAATACAGTGGAAATATTATAGCCATTAGGCATTTCACCTTCCTAGGGATTCCCCCAATCTTTTTACTAATAGCTGCTTAAGGATAACTCACGGAGTGTCTCTTTAAGGATGCCCGAATGGTAAAAAAATAACTGGAAGTGACCTCACTGACCAATAATAAAGTTATCTACAAATCCAATGTCTCATACAGTCAGATTTTAAGTTAAATTACTTACAAAATAATGTCATCACCATTCGTTTACCGATTCCAATTACCCCAAGTCAAATAACACAATTTATCTATCAGCACTGTCACAATCAATCATCCTTCCTCATCGTAACATCAGGTCAAGTGCAGGAAAAGGATGATAAATGGATTGAAAGTACCTAATTGAACTAATGCAATGAGAAGAATAAACTGCATTTGTCCAGATGTTACAGTGAAATGCCGTTTATGTACAGGTCAAGATCAGATAAGGACTGAGCGCTATTTAGTGGTATGTCTGTAATTCAATCACAATAAACAGCGCTTAGTTTCTGTAGCAATTGATGCCGAGATTGATTGATTATCCAGTGTCGTGCAGTAGATATTCAGAGAAGAAGCGTATTTGTACAAATGTGTGATTTCAAGGTCAATTATCATACCTAGAATGAAGCCTATTAAATGCTTTGTGTTTTTTCATCTAAAAGGTTGCAGATAAAAATCCATTTAATATCAAACACAGACAGAGGTGATTTTCAGGCTAGCTAGCCGTGAATTACCCTTAGATGTAAGATTATCTATTTGGATCTTTGTGTCATCCAGTTATCTGAATCATTCATAAAGAAATGCAAAAAGAGGAATTGAAACAAAATTACGAGTCTACAGACACATGAGAACAAGAGAAATTGATATCCTTAAACTTGACAGGTTTATGATGGTCGGGGTGTGACTGTACTTGAACACATTTGCGTTCAAACAAAGTATATTATATTCTACATATTTAAAAAAAATAAAATAAAGTTATGGAATTGGGAACATACATCATTCACAAATGCTAACTAGCGCTTTAAGCCATGTTGGCTTCTTCAGGTTAGTGTTGAATTGATCTTTGTGTCATCAGGTTATCTTAATGATTCCTATAAATATACATAATGAGCAATTGAAACAATTTTTTTACATGTATGTGTGTAATACAGAATCATTGACGCCTGTGAAACCACAATTATGTTTAACATTGCAATTTTTCATAATTATCCAATATTCTTATGTGGACTCCCATAAAGCCATTTGAAAAGACAGTACAGAGCTGACTGTGTGGCCATGTAAATAATCTGGTAAGTGACGTCCGAACAGTTATATTAATAGAAGCAGAACTGACCAGCACTTCCTGTTGGATGGAGGACATTACAAGGGGACCGGAAGTACGGTGGCAAAGTATGGAGACCCTGATTGATGTTGATTGATTCGACAGACGTGTAGTGTAATATATCAGATAAGTAGTATTTACTTTGATGTAAGATGTAGATGTATACCTTAAGTTTGTTCACTAAAGATTTTTATCTTAAAATTATTAAAAATAACAAATTGATGATATGCATTTGTACATAAATGTTTGATTTAAGCATTTTCATGATTATCACATGATAAATTACCTGCAGGTTCATGTTGTTATAGATACGTTTTCTTAGATATACTATTAACTTTTACCTATTAATTTTATTAGGTATAAAATATAACATGAAATCGGGAGGAATTCAGGATGGCAGCAAACAGCAGGCGGCTGCTTTATAGAGGTGGCGGCTGTTTTCTCCATTAGGATCAGGACTCGCTTAAACTGCTTCCTAAGAACCATTGGTATGTCAGTTTCATGCTTCAGCCCGTTAAATCATTGATGATGCAGTGCACATAAACACTTCATGAACAGTTAGGTTAATTACCTATTACAGGATTTCCTTAACGGGAAGACCACTTTCCTCTGCAGACAAGACACCTGTGTTCTCTGCCTCTCACGATGTCCTTCCCTCCTATCACTTCCAGCTCAGTTGATGCTGCCAGGAAACAGACGGGCCGTCCTTCACAAGAAGTCCTTGATTAAAGAAAGTGCACACCTGGCAGACCAATGAATTGGAAGGTTAACCTCGTGAACCGCAACAAATCCCAAATATCACTTCATCATAATTAAGTAAGGATTAAAGTATGAAAATAGAGCCATTGGCTCTGTAGTTCACCATGCTTATTTACTTTTGCTTAAGCTGGCGGCCAATGTAGTTCCCCCTATTTACAGGGTCAACAAATGTACCATTTCGTCAGAACTCCCATAACCGTAGGATTTTTTACACAACATTTCATCATTCCATGCCTTGAGCATCTGGAGACATAAATGAAAAAGGTTTTAGTAGGAGCTACTTGGTTCCCAAGCTAACAAAAGTTATACTTTTAATCCTCACTTGTCAAGGAGTCTGTACCAATTATTTTAGCTTTCCCTGCTTTTGGTTCTGGAGAAGAAGACAAACATAGGTTTTTAGGGCGTAGCCCCTAGGGTCACAAAATCAACCAAAGTAACGAATTATATTCATCACTTATCAAGAAGTGTGTACACAAGATTTCAGAAGTTGCTATTAGTTGTCTACATATCATATTCAACAATAGTAAATATACTATACTACGAAAAAAAACTAAGGGCATTTGTAAAAGTTTTTTTATTGAGCACATTGTTATAGTTATGTATCATGTTATACAATCACTATCTTACTGACATATTGGAATCAATCACTGAAAGCCATGCAGTTTCTGTATTGAGTTTGATGTGAGAAAACTAGCAGGGGTCAAAATTGAAAATTTAAAAATGACGACAGATGGTTTCAGTGTAAAATGATGCAGGATTATTTTGCTATAAAGGTTTCCGATAGTAAAATGTCTGATCGTAAATAATGTGTTGAGAAAGTTCTTAAGTTAAAGATAAATCATTTCTTTGGAAATCTTGAAAGTTAAGAATTTAGAACTCCGATGTCAAGTATGACATATATATGAATATGAACAAAACGTACAACAAAGAGTTGATTTCTTTTGAATAGGATACATTGTAGAAATATAACCATATTATATACATAATAAAAAAAAAATATGAAAAACTGAAATATACAAAAGCAATATATTTTTTAAGCATAAACACGTTTGCACTGGGAATCATTTCCATTTCTGCAAATTGTTGAAATCTATTTGAACAAACTAGGGATAATTGAATCGTTCTGAAACCTTCTTTCTGTAATTAGCTGACTAAGGAGATGTTGAGGAGACTACAGCTGATGTGGTGTGATCTCCATGGAGAGACTTCTTCTAGAATTAATGAGGAAGTCACATAGTTACAGGCTGCCCACAAGCAAGTAATTTAAGACTTGAATGTATGAACAAATGTGTTACATATAATGAAAACAAAATGAAAGAAATAAGCTTGAAATAATCTAACCACACACCTAGTAGTAAAAGAAACGAACGATACTAACCTTTAAAACGAGTTCAAAACAAAATCCTCTTGTGAATGAAATGCAACTACGAACCCATGTGATAGAGACATCAGTTGTGAATAAGTACTCACAATTTCAAACATCAAAGCATGATTCTTATAATTATTCAAATACACTAGGGGTCAAAAAAAGGCTTTCTATCTTATTTTGGATCATAATCTTTGGAATTGGAATTTGAAAATTATGAAATTTAAATTTTTTATACATAATAGATGTTATCATTAACAAACATACATGTACATAAAATGGTTTTTAAAATATGACAAACATTTATCAATGTAAAGTTTTCAATTTTGCTGAGTATAATTCCGTTAAGTTACTAATCATTTATTTTGAGGGATCATTCAGGTGGACACTGACCGTATTTAGTTATTATAATTTATTTTAATTCAGTTTGTGAGTTGGGATTTTTTCAGAATTTGCGACATTGAAGATTAAGTGTTGTTTAACTAGTGACTTTTGACTAAAAGGTCGGTACTGAAGTTTTATCTCCTGGCTTGAAAGAATGGAATTACAAACTACATATTACCACATTCATTTTTCAGGATAATGTAAATGGTGTCTTGGTTTTAACATATCTCAATTTTATTAATGTGAGTATCAAAAAGGTTGGAAACGTTATCTGAAAGATATTTTTATCCCCTAAACTGCTAAATTATGGTTTATACATATCATTCTACTACCACATTGTTGTCTTTCTTATCAGATAACTTTTGCTGAAGAAAAAAGTTGTGGGGTGATTTTTATTTTCTTCTCTTTCTTAGTTCCTACTAAGCGACAGTAGGCAGTTGCATTTATATTTCCTGTAGGACAAGGACCTCATTATCATTAACTCAAGACAAATCAGGGATGTCTAACGTTAGCACATGGTAAATGGTTTAAACAATATTTATTCCATTGAATGCATGGTTGGATTGGTAAACAGGCATACTGCCTATCTGAATACCTCTCCAATACAAAAATTACATGTAGAACAAAAATTGACTCATCAATACAATACAATACATCAATACATTAACAATATACAATATAGTTCATTATATCTTGAAAATTAGCTAGTAAAACGTTTAGTTTGGGTAAAATATGAATGAACTGAAGTGACTATGTTTTGATTTATTTCGTCAGACAGCGACTTATTTCCATATAAGACAGTATATAAGTCAAACCCTTTTGTATAATAAAAACATCTCGATCGAACTTCGGCAAAATTTGGACACATGAAAAGATAGTGAATGGTATCTTCATAAAAATAGCCGCAATCACACTTGGAATTGTTTTGAATAAACCGGTCAAACTTGTGGCCATTAAGATCACTGCAGCCCAGTCTTATCTTACAATGAATAATTTGATTGTGTCTAGTACCAGTGTGTTTAAATATATTGTGCACGTTGCAAGGCAAAGTTCGATCGATATGTTTTTTAAACGAATTAAGTGAATCAATATTTCTTACATTGTCATCTAGCAGATTCCACTCGCCCACACATGATGGAAGGAACGATTTCTTATAGGCTTCAGTGCGGCAGAGTGGAGTTTGAAGAATGTTCGATGATCGAGATTCATATGTGGATACAGAGGATGAGTTCAGTGGAATTAATTCTGATAAATATTTCGGGGTTTTTTCGTGGAACATTTTGTAAAATACACTCATTTTGTGAAGATTTCGTCTGTCAGATAATGATGAAAACCCAGTTTCTAAATAAAGTTTAGAATGACTTACTCCTCTAACCGATCCACATATTGTTCTCAAGGCATCTAAGTGTAATTTTTCTAATAACATTTCTTGTGACTTTGTGCAATTATTCCAAATGTAATCACAGTAATCAAAGATTGGAAGAACAAATGAAGTGTAAAGTGTTTGAAGGCTTTTTCTTTGAAGGCGGTATTTCAGGCTTCTTAAGCAATTTATCATAGGACTAACTTTGGCAATAATATTATCAATATGTTTATTCCATTGGCCGTCACTTTGCAAAGTCAATCCTAGATGTTTATGCGAGTCAACAGATGTAATAATTGTATCATTCATTACAAGATCTGGGATTATTGTCACTGTTTTCTTTCTAGAAAAGACTATAGTTTCCGTTTTAGATGGATTAAAATCTACCTTCCATGTTTTAGCCCATTCAGCTATTAATTTTAAGTCATCATTTAACAAATTGGATGAGAAGATAGGGTCATCAATAATCACATATAAAGATGTGTCATCAGCAAATAATTTAATATTACACTGAATATCTTGAACAATATCATTTATATATATAAGAAAAAGTAATGGTCCTAAAACTGATCCCTGAGGAACGCCCGCTTCAATTGATTTGACATTGGATTTATACCCATTGATTACTGTAAATTGTTTCCGATTTGTCAGATAACTTTCAAACCACGATAAAAGGGGACCGCGTATGCCATTAGCCCACAGCTTGTACAAAAGACCTTTGTGCCATACCCTGTCAAAGGCTTTACTGATATCACAAAACACAGCTCTTACTTCCTTACCACTATCCATGGCCTTAGCGATATAATCATATAGGTGGGTAAGCTGGTATGATGTTGAGTCACCGCTCATAAAACCTGATTGCAATGATGTGATAGTTCCGTTATCTAAAAAGAAATTTGATACATGCTTAAAAACGCACTTCTCAAATACTTTTGACAAACAGCTAGTAAGTGACACAGGTCTATAGTTAGCACATTGGTGTACATCATTTTTCTTATGTATTGGTGCAACAGATGCGTATTTCCATATTTCTGGAAAACATGAAGTTGATAACGAATTATTAAATGAATCACAGAGTGGAAATGATAACTGTTCAGCCAAAAGTTTTAAGACACGATTGCTAAGATGATCTGGGCCAGTTGCTTTGGTGACATTAAGCGACAGTAAAATATCTCGTATTTCATCATTATGTAAACTGATATCAGTGAGACAAGGGTGGGCTTGATCACGTGAACAATCAAATATTACGTCATCACGTGGGTTGTTAACGGTGGCCATGCTGGCAAAATAGTCATTGAAGATGGTAGCTTTGTCAATATCATCTTCATATACAACATCATTGTGCTCAATGTGAGGAAATGTACTAGATTTGTCAGTCTTCTTTAAATAATTCTTAACAATTCGCCACCACGATTTACTACCATGTTCTGTATTTACAACATTGTCAAGTTTGTCAATATACAAAGACTTACATTTCCGTATCTCCGTTATAAGATTGTTACGACATTTTCTAAAATTTTCCCAGTCTTTAGTCAAATTACTTCGTTTTGCTTTCCTGTGAATTCTATTCTTCTTACGCATAAGTTTTCGAATAAAGCCGTTCATCCATGGGGCGTCATTTGGGCGAATTAGAACAGTTTTATTGGGAATGTTTGACCTACAAAGATTTGATAGAATATCCACGAATTTTGGAGTACTTGTATTGATATCATCAAACCTGATAAAAGTCCAATCAATATCCCGTACATTTTGCCGAAAAGTATTTGTATCAATATTTTCATAACTGTAGATCAATCTTGAATATGCTTTCTGTGTTTGTTTGGGGGACTTAAGGGACACACTAACAGAACAGTGGTCACTACAAAATGGAGGGGATACACCCGAAGATGTGACAATTTCAGGACATGATACAAATATAAGATCAATTAGTGTTGTCGAATGTTGGGTAATACGTGTTGCCTCGTTTATTAATTGGGTCAGGCAATATATCGACTTAATATGTTCAATATTTGGGTCAATTCTATTTAAAAGGTTAGCATTGAAATCCCCTAGAACTATAGTCTTAATGTTAGTGTCTATAGCTAAGCCAATTGATTCTTCGATAAGATCCCAATAGTGAGAACTAGTATTTGCCCTGTAGAAAGTACCAACAAGATAACTCTTATTCTTACAGGTAATTTGTGCCCATACTGCTTCTAACCCAGGAAGCTGTAAATCAGACCTTGGCTTACAGTATATTGAATCCTTAACATAAATAGCGACCCCACCCCCCCTTGTCTGCCTGTCATTACGAAGTGGTGGGTGAAATCCGGGAAAGCTAACATCAGCATTAGAAATACCATCGTGTAACCAAGTTTCACTTATACATATGACGTCATATTCATGCAATTCTGCATACACTAAGTCTTCTTTGTCCTTAAGACTACGAACATTAGTATGTACTATACTTATATCTGCTGGCACAGGTCCCGGATGAGGGTGGATATCTCCACAGCAGAGCAGTAATATTAGTGCTACCCGAATACCCCTTATCCCAAGTGTGCAGACTAACATCACCAGATAGAAAGTAGATATATCTATTTTACCCTTTATCTTCAGTGATTTACAGTTAAATACCCCAATTCTCTGTCGATATTGTACAATGTCAACCCCCATCTAGTAATCTCACAAGTATATATAAGACTGAGAAAAGGGGTAGAAAAAACTGAAGTATACATTTGAAACTTATTTGAGTACACAAGTTTTCTACGAAGACATGTTTTTCCGTGTATTCAGTATTGATGAGTGGCATGTTGTAGGAGTGAGAATTCTTTGTCATTTTGAAACGAAAAAGGAAACATGAGTTAAGTTCTTTTTTTGAACATATGAAAAGAAAAACTAAAACAAGATAGACATGTTCTATCAGAGTAATAATAATAAAAAGAAAACGAGGAAAAAATACCTGGGAGAACCCGACCCAAAAGAGAGTTCGTAATTTACATCTACCGTGTAGTCAAGTGAATGTGTAATTGTATATGATGCAACTTGGTAGTAGCACCATATTCATCAATGAAAATAACAACCTTCCAAAGTCAGTGTTGATACATGTCTACAATCTTCTGATATGAAAACTATTCAAAATTATAAATCACACAATCGATTTTTCGACTAAAGGACATCTAATTTCGAGTCCTAATTTGTGATAAGATAAAGATAAACAAAACAACAGTAGTCAATCTCAGTCACCGTTGAGCAGCGATGATTTCATGCTGCACGGTTTTTGCATGTAACCACGCGTCAACACAGTTTAGCGAGACACATTGTTTTCATTGGCTGCTACTGTTTATGAGTCATAGCTGCCTATCGGTTAAACCAATGGTTGATAAGCACAATGTTTACAAATGCAGTGTTTACTAATCACTCCACGTGGTCGTAGTACACATCAGAATCTACACATATTTCAACATTTACACTGATTTCACTGACGTCTCATCATCATCATCCTCCTGATCAGTATACTCGCGCGGTTGACGCGAGTCGTAGGGCAGACGGAACTTCAATCTGAGTCGCAACGACTCAATGAGCTCTTCAAACTGGGAGCGTTTGGTGATCAACGTAACACTGTCGTCCAACTTCTTGACGAAAATTATCCCATCCCTGACCCAAGTTCCAGCCAGTCGCTTCTTCGTCACGGGTGTACGAGCTTCATATGCGAGTCGTGATCGTTCCTTAGTTAGGTCGTCGTTCACGAAGATCTTCGGTTTTCTATGTTTAAGCTTTGGAATAGCTCTCATCAGCTCACGTTTCTTTCGGTTTGACATGAACTTTACGATGATAGGACGACTCCTATCACCTGTAAACTTGTTCGGATCGCCGGTTCTGTGACTGCGCTCTATATCGTCAATACCCAACTCCACCCCCATCTCTTTAGCCAGCATGCAGACGATCTCATCGGTGTTTTCATCCGGCACCTCGCTGTAGCCAAAGATCCTTACGTTGTTTCGCCTGCTATACTGGTATAGCTCGTCGATTTGCATGCTCTTGTGGCGAAGTTTCTCATCAAGCTCATCGACTTTACTCTCAAGCACTCTAACTTTCACTGCATTATAATCCAGAGTTTTAATAAGAGAGTCTAGTTTTTCATCAAGTTCATCAAGTTTTGCATTTATTTTCGGTAAGATATCCTTCGCCAATGCCTGACCAACAGTGTTCATAATCTCGGGTGATTTAAATGCTTGAATTATCTGGGCGACAATATTGTCTTGACATTTAGGACTGGAAGTGGAAGTCATATCTAAAGCGTCACTTGGAAGGAAAACAGAGCTATCCGATAAAGACCTTGTTCGTTTGAAGAATGATATGGGGGAGTCTGTCACAGGAGAGTCAGGAGAACTTCGGCGACGTTTAGACTGATAGTAAGATAGTTCAGACATCGGACATAGTGTGAAAATATTTCAAATTCAATTTTCACGTTTTATTATTAGAGTATTCGTTGTTCATTCACAGAGTAAACACTTATGTTCAATATACAATTACTTACTCGTATTGAGAAGTCCAACACAATGTTGCCCGGGTACACATAAAAAGCAAATCCGAGAAGTGAATATGGCGTTCTCACAGTGTTGTCACTCACATATTAAATCCGTCTCAGAAGTCCAAAATGAACAGTCATCCGGCGGTGAATATTGTTGATCCGTATTTTATATAGATGTAATATTCAGTTAAATAAGTTTAGATATTCTTCACATTGTATTTATAACATTATTTCATGAAAATTTCATCACTGAGTCGGGAGCTCCCGGGACACGTCCTCTCTCTACCCAGCATGCATGATTAGTGATGGTAAATGCATGTTATTAGGCTGGCATAATTATGGCAAGGACAGCAAACTTTCAACAAATGACATCAAAACGCAAAATGTTCCTTAGAAGTACGCTACCAATTCCCGAATCACTATCAATATGACCACCACGAGCATCAAACAGAATTGACATCTTTGCCTCTTTGTGAAAAAACGTTTCATTAGAATTTCATGTTATAATTGACAAAGTCACATTGGTTGATTGAACGTGAAATTGATGCAAGGATAATGGTGCTATCGATTAACAACGTTTCTCTTGTCATTGTCAAAATGTTACAAATGAATTCAATTTTGTAGTTCAACTAGTAAAACCCCTCCAGTAAAGTACCAGATAACAGGGCCACTGAACTGAGGTATGTGAGTGCTACTGTGAAAGAAGAAAGCAAGGTCTAGTCACTTAGGCAGACAAAGAGATGAAAATTCCTTAACCCCTAAATATTATTTTTAAACGTCACGATTAGGACACTGAAGTATTATTTTTCCTTAATCGAAATATAAGTAAAATATCTTTGTCACTCTTCCATACCAGAAATATCACTTCCAGAGCAAACCAATATAGTAATAATAGCCGAAAATAAGACCTCACTTTTTAAGCCTGAAATCTGACATAAGGTGATTTTTTAATAAACCCTGCTTTGTTTTTATATTGCTTTCAGTATATGCTTCCAATATGTCACCTAAACTGTATGGTATTTTAATACAGACACTTTATATATGTCTCTCGGATTTCTTTAGTAGAACATATTAACAGAGAACAATACCAAAATAATTTTAGGAGTAACTCATGTGACATATTATTACCCTGAAGGTATTTTCTTGTATATGTTGGCGTGTCAAACAAATCAACAAACATAAATATTCTTCAAACTTAAGTGATAATTTGTTATTGTATTTTGAAAACTGTTTGGAGCAAAGACCAGCTTTGCGAAATCAAAACATAAACCTAATGTAAAAGCAAAACGTTGGTTAGTGCACATTTGATTCAATATTTATATAGATACAACAAAGTTAACAAAAGGAAATACAGTAATGGGTTATACATTTTTTCAAGGTATATCTATCGGAACTCAATTTCAAACTGATTCATATAGTAACTGCATCTTAAAATGTTTGATTATTGAGTTTGAAGAACTTATAAGAAACAACCACATATTTTGGATTCCTAATCAATGAGAATGAAAGAAGAGCACTAGCTTAAGGGATAGTGAAAGTAGATTTAAGGATAATATTATCGATGCATTTAAATGTACAGGTTTACATTGATACATATTTCTGTCTCTTATGTCCTGTTAGTTGATAAATTTAGATGGATGTAATATATGACTTCTTTGAGAGGCATTTTAGAAATTGGAAATTCAATAAGGAAGAGGATTATATGGATGACAGCTTCTTTATTCATGTGTCGACAAAGCTCCTTGTGTCGTTGTCAAGCAATGTAGATTTAAAGTCAGTTGCATATATATGGTAATACACAAAAGGATTAACAAAACCACTTAACAATGCAAACAATATGTGATTGAGGCGCAATAAACAAAGAATGATAAAAGGATTAAGGCTAGAAGCAAGGAATGTCCATAGCAGATAATTAGGGAGAAGCCAGGGATGTACCATGCATGGATATACAGTTAATTAGTTTGTTGGATAAGCTGATCATAGGCTGATGGGATGTGAGAGCCTTGATCCCTGTTCAGAGAGGGATTTTGCCGCTTAATCCACATGCCTTTATTGTATTTTCTTAAGGTAAAGTTTGATTGATGTTTGGCCAATAATGTGAATAATGTCCAATTAATTTGATGATTGGGGTGTTCTTTGATGTGGTCTGATATTGCAGATTTTCCATCAGATTTGCTGGTTGAGGCCTGATGCTCTTTGATCCTGATGTTGATGGGTCTAGAACGACACAAGGAGCTGTGTCGAAACGTCACCTAACATGAATGAAGAAGTTGTCATCCATATAATCCTCTTCCTTATTGTAATATTTGACGGTTTACAATCTACATTATTTATACCCCCTCACCTGCGTTTAATCATGATAGCAATGGACATCAGAACTTTAATCGTTAATGATAATAAGGATACTCTTTCTAAAACAACAAAATCAGATAGTCAGTGGAGGCTAAAAATAATTCCATATGATAATAATTGTATGTTTGCCTTTTCAGAGTCAAGTTGGCTAAACCTATGTTATATATTATAAGTATTACTGGTTCATTTAGTTAAGATACAATGTCTTTCAATTGGAACCATGTATTTTCATTTCCCTGACATCACCTTATATTCCCCCTAAAAACGTGCTACTGCCCCTTTACGCCATTACTATCCAAAATAAAGTTATTGACACAGCTATCTATCCAGTTTCTAGTATAAAAAAGTCCCCGGTATCCACAAGCCGTTGTTTTTGTTCACATGTGTTATTAGTTGATCATGTTCAGTACTGTTTAATCAAAATGAATGTAAGTGATCATTGGTAAGATAAGGACATGCTTATGATATGTATTTCTGTAACCTTGGACTTGTGCCATGTCAAGGTGCTAGGTAAAACGCCAAACCTATTCGCTTTTAAGCTTCAGAGCTCACTGCTAGCTTCTGGGTCTAGCTCTCACTTCCGGGTTCAAATTACTTGAGAAATAATACAGTCATCACAACTCACAAGAACAGTGTTGTTAAGGGAGTGATCAGATAACAAGGATTGAAAGCAAGTAGATCCAAAAGGCAATTTGAGTTGCAGCACGACTTTATAACACATAACATTTAATTGTTTGGCATAACAAAATGTTAAAAAAAAAGAGTCAAATGTCAGTATTTATAAATTCAGTTGAAAATTGACAATTTTGACAATATATTGTTATCAAAAGAAAACACAAGAAATGATGAACCTTCTGCTCACCAAAATTATGAAATAGCTGCGATTTTAGTTTGGTTTAAACATATTTTATTCACTTGGAAAAGGATTGGGAACAAGTTATCCAACTTAAAATACCCTCTCCTTAGAATGTACATAATCAATTTACAATTATATATACAGCAAAATGACAGATGGACAAGAACAAAGGTATGAAGCGATAGAAAAAGGAGTATACATTAATATGCTAATTAAATCGCTTAGTTTCGCTTATAAAAGATTGTACTAACAAAAAAATAGTTTTATTTTGAGATAGTGGAAGGTCTGCACTTCCTTCAAGCAGAAGTTTAAGATCAATTGAAATACCAGCCGGCATTGCAATATGCTGTAATGATGACATTAATTTTTCTCTCTGTCTGTTATACAATGTACATTGAAACATATAATGATAAGCGTTCTCAACATGAAAACCACAATCACATTTAGTATTTGTTTTAATCCCAACCTTATACAAATCGTAATTTAGGGAGCTGACAGAATATCTTAATTTAGTATGAATAATATTAAATTTTCGTTTACCGCATGAAAAGTAGCTTGGTGCGTAGTCATACTGCTTGGCTAAACATGATTTAAAATTTGAAAGTGATTTAACTTGTCGGTACTTTGCTGGTAAATCATTCCAAGAACTTATTGTTGATGGAAAGAAAGAATCGCGTGAATGTTTAAGTCTCGATATAGGAACAGATATGTTTACAGAGTTACGTAAATTGTAATTAGATTTCGAGCAAACATTCTGGGGAAGTAGATCTAAAAGGTACTGCGGTGCCAATCCATTTTGAATTTTATACATCAAATTTAACTTTCTAGATTTTAATTTATATAATAGTATTTTGTCTGACAATTCCAGTTGCCGATTTCACACTGAACAGGGTGCAAATACCATCTCCCTATCACACTATTTGAAATATTTTCCACTTTGGATAGCAAAGACTTTACGTTAAGACATTATAAAAAGGTGAACTACATACTACATAAAATCAAAATGTTTTGATAACCTAATACATGTCCCTTGAGATTTATCTCATCCCTCTCAAAAGTTATTATTCAGAGAAAATAAACAATAGATTCAAAATCCAAAATAGTTTTACTGAAAGGTTTTAAAATGGATTTGAGCATACATACCAATACCATATAGACTATTCATGTTTGTCAATTGTAAATCTGCTCAATAGTCTTACAGAATAAAGAAATAATAATCAATTGATTTGTTTAGAATAAGATATAACACGTCATAGATCTTTGTAACTTTACGTCAACGAGTATACCAATGACAAATGTTTGTTTTTTAAATTGACAATCATTCTTTTACTATGTACTTTTAGTCAGCTTAGTTAAATTATTTCTGTTATGATTTTGATGAAACAAATGTAAACAAAATCGCCTTCCCTGCAAGTAGTGAAAAACGAAAGGATTAAAACAATTTACTTTCTGCTTTGTACTCTACTTCAAGTCATTTAGAATATGTATAAGATCGAGCCCTTGCTATTCATCATTTTATAGTTTAGTACCAAAAAAACATGCCATTCACGAATTTCCGAATTTGATAATTCTCTCCCATATCTGAATGTATCTAACCCTAAGAATTCTGTCTCGCAACTGTTGCATGAAGATCGGATATATACCACAGGTGTTTTACCTGCATTAGAGACTTTCGTAGATGTACAATCTGTTTAAACTAAGTGCCAACGGAGGGTTCTGTCTGGCAATGCGTGATTCTTTCCTAAATATTCAACGACGACCAGTCTGTTTCCTGATAGAATGTTGTAGCCTAGAAGTGACATGGGAAGCGGATATTGGACAAGGCAGTCAACACAGATGTTATACTAGGTAATGGAGTTCAAACTGTATTAGTTTGGTCAGAAGGAGATTCGAAACAACAAATGTAAAGTCCTCACCTAATTGAATGGTCAGTTGTGTCTAAAACAAATAACCGTCAGTTATATTTGAAATTAATTTGATGTGAAATAAAATATAAATATGACAAATAAGAGCATCTATGTTTAGAAAATATTATGTCATTCACCTCAATGAAATGCGTAATATGTCATTTATTTTTAATCATAATCCATCGATTCCTTGATACATTTCAAAATGTTAATCCACTATTTCTTTCATTCAGGCCCATTGTTGTAGTTGAAAATACTTATCAGTGTGAAAAGAACCTAAACACAAATTTATCTAAATATACACAATGCATAAAGTTTTAACGTTAAAATCCGTAATTTATGGGATGTCATACATTTGAATTTGAACCTGGTATGGAGGTTTGTGTGTCCATTTTACTATTAAAGGGGCAGTAGCACGTTTTTAGGGGGAATATAAGGTGATGTCAGGAAAATGAAAATAATTGGTTCCAATTGAAAAACAATTTAGTTAAACTAAATGAAGCAGTAATAAATCAAATATATAATGCAAAGTTCAGCAATGCAATCTTCTTTCTTACACAAAATGAATTAAAGGCCGCCAATGGACTTTATGTGAATCTTTATAATTAGTTTTCAGAATATGGATGATTTGTTTGTGTAATCAGATTATTGACCCTGTCATTATCATACATTTCACATTAACTTACAATTATCAGTGAAAAAATACAAAACTATTGTTTAACAACTTGCTACTGCCCCTTCAAGAGCAGGATCTATAAAGTTGAACAGATCAAAGAGTGATCGAAACGTTTGTTGTTCGAGATTCAGTTGTATCTTTTTCGGTGTGTTTTCATTCACGTTTACAATAGCAAAACATTGCTAAAGACACTGCGCTAACAATGAACACGAAAAATAAGGGTTTTTTTGCTATCTGAAAACAAAGAAACCATATCAAATGGAAGTATAGACATAAAACATTTAGATATATCACCTTTCATTTTATTACTTTAAATAATTTAAACTGTTGATGTTGAAATGAAATACAGTGTTGCAAGTATTCAATGTTGCGTTACACTGCAGTACACTTGCTAGATTCTACAGAGAGAAGATTTTCAAAACATCATTCTAATCCGGACTGCAAATACTGACTTCAGTATTAAACATTTTATTCTTCAGTAGATGTCAATTTGACTGTATTCAGTTCACGAAAGCAAGTGTGTCCTTTCCCAATCAATAGATGGCGCCAGATGAGTAAAATTGTAGCAACAAGAGAAGTGACACATCATCATAAAACTGGCAGGACTTCTTTAAAGTCGTTTCATCCCAGCAGTATAAAATATATGGAATTTATGAGATATATTCATCGCCCAGTCTGTGAGTCCGTTCTCCTGTTCGTCCGTAATAATTTTTGTTCCAGGGCACAACTCGATAGTAAACATGATAAATGTAGGAAATGTCTTTGAGACATTTAAGATATTTAGCAATAGAAAGGCAATTGTAAGAGACGTTATACATATTTGATCTTGTGAAAGTCGTTGTGACTTTTCAGAACAAAAATGACCATTACGACTTCACCAAACAAACTTCTTTTGTCATTTGATAGTATATGGTACCTTATTATACTATGTATTCGGTGTCAGTAACGTATGCAAACGTATGTCATGAAGCTCCCTTGCTGATTGAAATCAGTGTTTTCAGCCTGTTAATAATATATGAAAAAACATTTTTTAATGAAAACATAAATTGGTCACCATATGTTTTGGAATTCGCTTAGGAAGTGGTGGAACTAGTTAGTCTATGACTTATGGTTATATCTGTTCCATGAAGGTTACAAGTCAAGGTCACATGTTACCCCGTTTCAACCAAGATTTTTTTTTACTCTCAATAAGATGTGACCTCAGAGCACTATTGTGTAATTATTACTCAGGGAGTACTTTTTTCTTCAGACATGATTCAATTTATCTGCAATTATTGATGAAATGAATTAGTAAAATCACATTTCGTTGCCAAACAAATCTTAAAATATTAAGTAATTAAAATTTTATCTAACAAAAATTCAAAATGCTATTTCAATTAGGAATATATCACACGAGGATACAGAGGATACAAAAATATTTCAAGCAATTTTACTAATGCGACTGTTTTGGCTAAAAGGAATTTATTAACTTCAACATTAAATGTTTCATCATAAAAAAGGCTGGACATTCACTGGCAAACTACTCTATATGACAACAAATTTGACACTGCATTAGCTTTTAATGTAAAAATTGCACGTAACTCCCCTTTAATGACAGGATGTCCCTTAGAAAGAACCCTATTAACCATCTTGCTTAATCAACCTTTTATTAAGTGATTGTACATGACAAGTTTATACTGTGGATGACAATTTTCGACATTTCCCGTGTACACAGACTATCGAATAGACTAGCCATATTGATTTCGAGATCAAAAAGTTTCCTTTGTTTGGCAAAATGACAAGACTTTAAAGATGCTGTATCATACTTGCAAGCGGTTCAGGATCAAATTTAGCTATTGAGAAAAGAAATACATCTCTTTGTAGAAAAATCTTTCGTCGAAATTTTGATATCATATTTATATTGTTTAATCAACAATAACATACTTATTTCGACGCTCAAAGCACAGTGCCCCTTGTAGAAATATGAAGAAAGGGCATAGCATTTAACGAACCCGCTTTCGGTGACGTAATCATTATGCCTGTAGGATTTACATCGTGTCTAAACTACCGTAATTGCGTTCGATGGGTATCAACTTTGACAGCAACGAATATCTAATTCGGAGAAAAATAAAATAAAATCTAGTTGACCGCGACAAAGACGGTTTTCAAGCGTACATTTAGAAACCGGAAGTTGTGAAATGGCCACACTTGATTCGCCCTTATGTCGACTGCTGTTTCGGTATTTTTTGGTAAATTATCTCCTTTATAATGAATTTTGGTCCGATTTTCTCAAGGTTGGTCGCTAAATTTTTCTAAAAATACAACGAATACATTAAAAATACTTTTAAAAATATTGCAAGTATGATACAGCATCTTTAACACAGCAGGTACACGGAAATCATGACGATTGAATTTCACAAAGAGTGATTTTGATATTGGTGATGCATGGTCGGTTTATACAGTATTCCGAGAAGTAGAATTTGTTTAAGAAACATTAAATGCCATTGTTCTCATAACTTATTTATCGATAACATTGTCATTTTTTAAAACATTTTGAAATATTAAGAATCTTGGGATGATAGTTGAATCAGAAATGCGCAATTATTTCAGGATTTAAAAAAATAATCAGGAACGATTTAAACAAGGTAAACTGTCTCAATATATCAGTTGATTGGTCTAGATACTTTTTTCTTCTGGGATAATAGGGAAAGGTAAACGTATTGAAAACTGTATCCTGCAATACCCATAATTTGTAAACTTGGCGTCAAGGTTACGTTAATGTTATGCCTTAATTCGCCTTATACAATGCAGGTTAAATATCTATGTCCACTTAAGGCTGAACGCATACCAAGGAAACAGCAGATTCGTATATTTTTACCAGAGACTCCCGACTTTCAAGATAAGTAGATACCCAACCCTGCAATGTCGTTGTGCAATCGTGAATATACTTAATAAAGAGTAGCCCGTTTCATTACAAGGTATTCCAAATAGTCTCCCTTCTTCACGAGTCTTCATATCCTGAAGGTCGTCTATCCCAAAGCAATGCATTTTCATCGGACGTTAATGTTATTTTGGGATCTGAAAACATAATTAGAGGCAATCAAAACCAGACAAGCCAACTGTAAACGCCCACAAGATATCCGTTGATTGATCTGCATTCTGACTTCATCTAGAGATAATAAGGCATTTTTAACTTATCCTAAAATACCCGTAGTTTTGTTAGGTGGGATGCATTTCATAACAGCGAAATCATCAAAATAGTTTAGAATCTCATCCTCTTGCAAATACTTTCATATGCATTTAACTATATATCAAAAATTGTTTTCTCATATCATCATGAAATGGATTCCATTTACAGGTACAATTTACTGGTTGTTATTACAGCTAGGAAAATGAAAATACACACTTAAGTTAGAATCATCATATGTGAAATTTTCAATTACAAATATTTCCAATTTTTATGTCGTGTCCTCAAATTGACAAGAATAAAAGTTAAAATTATCATTTTTTAATTGTTTTAAAATAGCTTTCTAAAACTGCGATTTTATGAAAATAAATTGTTTCAAAATCAATTTTGATATAACAAAAGTGTTCAACAACAAGAAAAAGACATCTGCTATGTGTTCTAAACATGTACATTTGTAGAGATTATGATAGTGTAAATGCTATTTCTTACTCCTGCATACACAAAACAAAGATATTTTAACAAACATGAACCAGACACAAATTGTTTTAAACATCTGCATGTTTGTAACCGTAAATGAACCATAACTGTGTGTATCAGATATAAAGTAAATTTAAACAAAACGTGGTGTGTAATTTATTTTGCCTGGCGGTTAAACATATGACTGACTCACATATGTTTATCAGAAGGTTAGTTGTATCCTGTGGTGCGGCAGAAACTAGCAATCCAGTTTACCAGAATCCATAAATTTCAGACATCTTCTCCATAGTTAATTGTCCTAGTCAGTATGCCATAGTGACATCTATGATTGCATTGTACATGTACTACCTTTGTTCAGTTTGTGTAAAGGGACAAAAGCAGTATTTTTGAAAAGTTTCCAATGTTTTACTGATAATTAATTAATGGTGATGCTAAATGATTTTTTTGGTTAATATTAAAAATATCATTACACAAACCAATCATCAGTAGTCAGTTTACAATGATTAAGACTAGATTCACAAAAAGTCCATTGGCGTAAATTTTTGTGTGAACACTTTTAATTCTTTTATGTAAGGAAAATCGCATGGCTTAACTTTGAATTATATATTTGATTTATTACTGCTCCATTAAGTTCAAATACATTGTCTTTCAATTGAAACCATTAATTTTCATTTTCCCGACATCACCTTATACACCCCCTTAAAAATGCTACTGTCCCTTTCACCTACTTACACATTTATGTACTTCTACTTATTTCCGTGGTAGCTGTTCAAATTATTTGACAATGGTTTAAATACTCAGTTGGAATAGAAATGTTCAAATACTGGTATGTTAATGAGTACATTAATAACGAAGGACGTTGGCGTCATGAGGTTTGTAAAAGTATGACTGAATTTAATTACGTTGACATTTTCATTGGAATCTTTATTGTAAACAACGTAGTTTATATATCAGCACAGATCATAATATTTAGTTGATCAATACCTTGTTGAAATATGTCTTAGAAAGCATAGATGATCTAGGAACAAATATTATTACATATTTCATATTTATCACGGATAGACGAGAGGTAAAAGATAATACTTTATGTACCCCGTTGTACTGATCAGTTTCTTAAATGCAGATTTATTGTTGATAGTCCTTCAATTAAAATAAAAGATCGTTTAAAATGTAAATGCAATTTTGGTCGATATTTACCATTATCATATGAATTTGATCAAATCTGTCTTTCTGATTGGCCAACTTGGTCACATGACGCCATTGACGTCAAGCAATGTCAACCCGTGTGAGATAACAATCCAAGCGCAACTGGTGGCTAAAATAGATCTGAGAATTACCTCACGAACTCCACATATCACATGAAACGCTGTCATTCAAGTAATAGGCATCGCTTTATGACTGTGCTGAATTAGAGTTACGTCCCTTATAGTTTTAGGCATATTAGAGTGATGTCCCTTATTTGCCCAGTAGAAACTTGAATCAAGAACATTTTTCATAGAATAAAACAATTAAAGACTTAAGACTTGGTTGATCCAATGATTTGAAGTCACTAATTGTTTAATTAGTAGTAGCTTGTGGAAATTAATGAAATTTGCAATTTGCTACAAAACAAATATAATAATGATAGTCCACGTATATACATGTTATGCGCATTTATCAATCTGCTTGTGGAGTTGCTCAAAGCTTTACATATTATTACCCTGGCTCAGAGAATGTACGTATCCATTATTTTGGGTAACCATTTATACAGGTGGGTGGACTTGACTAGGGACACAGAATGAGACCCGGTGTCTCCATCGGGATTCGAACCCGGGTCTGTGACGTGAGAGGTCAGCACGCTAACTTCTACTGTTATTCAAAACATTGGACGGTCGGATCATAATTTAACAAAACGGACTTATCTAAGTAGCAACGATATGGTCCATGGTGGAACTAACTGTATAGAAAGCATGATTTGTAAATCATAAAGCATTCCCCGTGCTTTTAGCTACTTCGGTAATGTTTTTTCCGGAATATAAGTTTCAAGATTTATATTGTTATGGTGAAGCTAACTTATGGAGATTTGGGATAGAAAAGGTTTCAAGAAATACTACCGAAGGAAGAATATGGTGCTATAATGAACAATCCGATGGTGAGAAAATACAGACTGCAAATATCTTTTCGAAATCATAACCACAAGCTTTTCTAATTACTCAATAGGAGTCTGATTTGCAGGTATTCTTGGCTACGGTCTATAAATGCTTCGTAAACAACTGAAATTCTGAAAACTGCTTCTTTTTTTTTATTTAAAGCAATTTCAAATGATTATGACCCTGCAAATAGTGAAATTACACATTATTTGTTTATAATGCTTTTGCAAAATTTTGCTTTTCTTCTGCTTTGAAAAGTGCATTAAAGGAAGAATTTACAAGAGCTACCTTGCCGCCAAAAGAAGATGACCTTTTAAATAAATTTGGTGGTCCTAGAATTTTGATGTTTATTTAAGGTGTTTAAATGTCAATTTTCAACTTAATTGTTTTTTAATTGAGAATGATGTTGAATTATTTATAAACATTTCAGCTGTAAATTGATTGTACACTTGATCTTTTTCATACAGTATTAGCTCTACAATCTTAAATGATAACGAAAATTGACACGTTAAAGGGGCAATATGGGGAATATATGTTTTATGGGGAATACAATGTGATGTCAGGAAAATTAAATAAAAGGTTCCAATTGAAAGACAATGTGTTTAAACTTAATGAAGCAGCAATAATCCAAATATATAAGGTAAAGCTTATCCATGCGATTCCTTTTTCTTACACAAAATGAATTAAAGATGTTCACTCAAAATGGCCGCCAGTTGATTTCAGATGAATCTTCATACTTTGTCCTCTGACTAACTCGTTTGTGTTTTGATATTTTTGACAATATCAACATAACACATTATGCATTAACGTTACATCAATGAAACATTTTAAATATATAATTATCAAAAAACGTGCTACTGCTCCTTTAAAAAGACTTTAGAATACATGCAGCTGAGTGTAATGTTTAGCATTAAGAATTATGTCTATATAGTTTCATAAAGATTAAACTGAAAGTCATGGAATGATATGAAAATGCTTTGATAAATTTAATGCAATGGAAGATCAATTTATTTTTCCAAGATATACTTCTTCTGCCATGTAATTTGCAATGATTGGCTATGACATCACATCCTTACAGACTCTTTATTTAGGCGGTAAGAAGCCTGTTACTTTGTATTCACCAAAACGATCGAAGGAGACATGAAATTTGTATTTGGATCTATGCGTAATTAAAACAAACCTAAATGTAGAAAAGATTATCCTTAAACTATTTAATATACTATCACCTTGTGAAATCACAAACAACAAAATTATGTTCAATTTATCCTGGCTCAACTTTCGAGACATTAATGCAAATGGTAGTTAGATATATTATCAGTGTTGTAAAATTACATTGAAAATAAGTGGTATAAATATTCTAAAACAAGTATATATTCTCTTAAAAATTGATTTTAGTTATATTTTCTACTTACAAGAATTTAGGGCCACTTTTGTCATGGTTGTTGTATTTATCAATTACAAGACTGTACATGTTTGCAGCACAAAGAGAAATTTTAATTAGAAGTTTTGTTAAAACCAACAAGAGTACGTGAAAGCTAAATCATTGTGTACGTAGTCTTGACTAGTGGGGATTATAAATTGTAGCTTTAGTGGCCCTGTGGCCGCTAATAAAGGCCAAAGGGGCCACATCCTAAAAAACTTATTTTCATCTTCTTCTCTAGAACCATAAGGCCTAGAAGCTGAAACTTTGTGTACAGACTCCTTGACTAGTTGGGATTATAAATTGTAGCTTTGGTGGCCCTGTGGCCCCTAATAAAGGCCAAAGGGGTCACACCCTAAAAACTTATTTTCATCTTCTTCTCTAGAACCATAAGGCCTAGAAAGCTGAAACGTTGTGTACAGACTCCTTGACTAGTGAGGATTGAAAAAAGAATCTTTGAAGGCCCTGTGGTCCCTTATAAGAGCCACAGGGGCCACGCCCTAAAAACCTATTTCCATCTTCTTCTCCAGGAGCAATTGGCTCAGTAAGCTGAAACCTCCTCAATATACTCGTTGACTAGTGATGATTATGCTTTATAGCTTTTGTTGTCCCTAATAAGGGCCTCAGGGCCCAAACCCTTTAGCCTAATTTATATTTTTCTCAATAAGCATCAGGCCTTTATAACTGAAACTTTGAATGCAAACTTCTAAGTTAGATACGTAGGAACTCAAATTGTACATTTTGTGACTATGTGATCCACAGTAAGGGAGGAACCTTATTTGCCACACCATAAAGAAAAATTGATATGAAGCTTGATGAGTTACAGAGCCACTGGTTCTATTTTTTTCTAAATAAAATCACAACTAGACTGATCTTATCAGTTGTTTCATCTGGCCTATGAAAGTTGTATGCAATTCTATTCGTTTGAGTAACGCCCTGAAAATCTTGTTTCCTAGGTAATACCTTTTGTTCGAATAATGTTAATCAAATCATTTCTTTTACGGAGAAAAGTACTGGTTAGAGTAACCTCCCTTTTTGAATGTATTGCATGATCTTTGAATGCTGCAGTGGCCGACTGTCAACACGGCTGAACTCATGTAATCCCAAGAACTCACTGAAATAAACCGGTGAAACTGAGCCGAGTCTTTATTCAGGTGTTATGAATTGCTTCGACCTTCAAGTTCTCTCACGAACAAGAGTAGTTGGATATCATCTCCCCTCCAACTAGAGAAACGGTAATACTGATTATTATTGATGATCTGCCTGAGGTTGCACTTCACCGATAGAAGCATATTAAAAGTAGTAGAATATAAGTGTCAATCTTGAAGGAGGTAGTATTAGGAGAAAAGTAAAATTTAATGGATTAACATTTATCTATTGTTCTCAGTTGTAACGTTTCGGTTGTTTATCGATAGAATTACTTCTTTGTTTACACTGATATAGGCTCATGACAGTGCAGACTTTGACATCATCTGGACCAGCCATCTTAATTCTCCATTGTTTTTCTCTAAATTGCCAAAGTAAATATACATCAACATGATCTTAGTGTGCATTTTATTAGTAAGTAAACAAGAAGATTTAACTAGATAGCATTTTTTTATAAACTTTGCTAAAGACAGAAATATCTGAAAACCGCTAAGGAATATACAACTATCTGTCAAAGTTATCTAACCATTAATATAGTAAATATTTTTTAATAGAGAGGACATCATCAATCTCGCTTTACATTTTAGAAATCATTGGTACTATTGCTTTACTACCTATTCACATCATCTATTTCATTTAGTGTTGAATGTGTTAAAATGAGTCAATTTTGAAGGGTATATGTACGTTTTGATCTGGTTTTGGTTAACTCACAGCCCAAACAACAATCTATTCTTTTCCCTCAACAGTCGAAAGGTTTGACATGCAACTGATGGTAACACAAAGGAAAAAATCCACTATCAATATTTTGTTACTTAGCAATCCATGCTAGAAGTTTACCCAAAGAGTAAATATCGAACACTTTTTGTGTTTTGAACACAGTGTTCCTTATGATGGCTTCATGTGAGGTGGTACACTGCTTAAAAGTTTTGAGCAGCGTCCCAGCAGTTCTTGCATCCCACATGCTGGTGAATGGTTTACAACACATCAGAATCGTCTGAGATGAAGGTGCTAGGTAACAGGTGAAGATAGTGCGGAGTTGTTTCAGGCGGATAGATCTCCTTTCATGGTAGATGACCTTATGATTACTTTGTCATAGGTTGCAAGGATGAACTTTTAGCCAATGAAGAGCTGCTGGAGCGATGAGTCTGTGTGACGTTCACATGACCAGTCTGTAGGCCGATTCTCGGAGTCCTTGTAGAAGTCAGCCACAACCAGGGCGCTGAGTGGCTGATGGTAACTGATGAAATATTTCAGGCAGAAAGAACGGTCTTCATTACAGATGATGTTGTTAGTTTCTTTGGAATTTTAGATGAGATGGAATGAAGAGATGACCGTTTGGATAACGTGTGGAGTTTGGTTAACGTGCTGGTCTGTCACGTCTAAGACACGATTTCAAATCCAAGTGGAGACACTGAAGATTTGTGACCTGGACTTTACACTGTGTTATGTCCTTGGGTAAGGCACTTTATCCACATTGCACTCTGTCCACCCAGCTGTAGAATTTGGTACATGACTACAGGTAGTATGGACCTACATGTATGTGGTCGCGCGGAGCACTTAGTAGCGGCTCTGAAATTACAATTCCTTCAAGGTAATCATGTACAGTTTAAAAGCGGTTTTGCACTGGATGTTAGGCTCAAAACTTTTCATTATTATCATTATTATTATGAGGCATCAGCTTTTTATGTATATCATGAAAAGATAAGAGTTGTACGCTGATCCATACTTCTAGGTTATCATTATCAATCACAGCTTCTTTGTAGATTTGTTCAATATTCATTACACATAAAGTCCTAATATTGATAAATATGGATGCAACTTTCAGTTGAATGTCACAATCTCCATCAATTTTCCTGAAGTAGAAGGGCAGTGAGCTGAAAATATCTTTCTCAAAACGCTGCCATTTTGATTCATCTCCCAAACTTCAACTATTGTGTTATATATCATCAGAAGACCTGGGATAATTTTCATCCTCATGAGTGTTTTAATTTTTCTGACTGCTTGAGGTTTTCCGAATAGCCCAGCAATTATTTGCACCACTTTGATGTGATATTCACTTGCTTCATAGTGCTCAAGATATACAAGCACACCAGTGTTAGATTGTTCAAGGAGGGTTATTTTAGCATTCCCATTAAGCTGTCGAGTATAGATGTTCTCTTTAGTGGACATATCAATACACTTGATTGAAAATGAGGCTACATTGCGCTGTACCCAACATGCAGTATTTCCATCAATTGTGAAAGTGTCCAGTTGAAATGTATCAACAGAAAGCCATATCTCAACACTATTCATGATTTTTGGATCATGGATACAAATGTCGACTCCTGCCTTCCATTTGCGAACAGGAAAATACAGCTTTTCCTTGTAAATTGACAAATTTACTTTTTTTTTATTTGAAGTTTTGTTCCTTCCAGATTGAGATTCCAGTACTTGTTTAAATATTCCACTTCGTAGTGACCAGTAAATCATGTTTGATCTTCGATGATAAACACAAGAAACGATGGTGTTGGTCATGGTTATTCCGGTCTTCTCTGTTGTATTTGCCTTTATTGACACCTTATAAACGTCTCTTGAACGTTTTCCATATGACGCCACCATTAGAAACATCTCATCATTATTTGATACAGCGCCTTCGTCGAACTTGTTCCTTCGAGACTCAACATAATTGTATATCACTTGAGTCTTGATGCTTTGTGCCTCAGGCTCCTTGTACAAGTTTCCAGAGTCTAGATCTGCAATGGCACATCCAGAGATGGACAAACATGCTGCGGCACATTGTATAGGTGTTTTACACTTGGTACTTGTCAGATACAGTTGATGGGAAATTTTGCGAGGTTCTTCTTTCTTGTATTTGAATATTGATGTTCTGTTGAAATCTCTCTGTGCATATACGATCACCAGGAAAGCTATGTTGAAAGCTATACAACAATGTGGAGCCATCCTTCACAAAAGAGTGTTTGCTTCTGTCAGCAACTGTGAACAAGCTTTGAATAGGCCTCAAATCCGATGGATGTGTCTTTAGCTTCATTGATGTTTTGCTGTAAAACTTGTTTATGATTCATTTTATTGTCCAACTCATAACATATGTAAATAAACCTCAACCATTTAAATTAAATATTTCTCAGATAAGTTTCAAAACCATTTGTGCATAGAAGAGTTTGGTCATTAATTTGACATTTATTAAAATGCATCCGAAATATTGTTCACTTTCATATTATCGTTTGATCATTGATCAGAATAACGTCAGACTAAATTCAACACTTAAAAATTTTTCTTAGATTGAACTTGTCCAAAATATTATTTATAATAAATGATCTTTAATAATATTCAATAAAATGATTCATATCGAAATTCATACAGGACTCTAAGTCTAAGAAAGAATACTTTAAGAATATACCACATCTTTTTCAAGGGACATAATGGGATAAAATGAAAATGTTGCAACTTTTTTATTAATTGCTAGGTAATCCTTTTTATCATCACATATTTAAAAAAAAAGATAACATTACGTTTGATTTCCAAAATGCCTGGATCAAGCGAATCGAAGTATTCATACTTGACTACTTGAAGATTTTGCTTGATATATACAGAAGTAAGCAGACAGTTCTTAGGGATGCGTTTGTATTTCCAGTTTATGAAAACCATTGCCAGCAACTAACTGTGGTGAAAATGTTATGAACATTGGAATGTAAGGACTTAACTTAATGTTTGCTATAACATTCATCGTTAACAGTAACACAAAACCTAGAGGAATAAATTTGATATTTAAGATATCATCACTCAGTTCAAAAATGTAAAATAGCTTCGTTTCTCATAATTGTAATTTGTATGAGTATCATATTTCGTACCACGTCTTCTTCACTTTCGTCTATAAAAGAACCATTAAGTGTTAAAGCTCATCTGGCTATTTGTAATTCATATAAATTGTTTCCCCTGAAGGATTTTCAAAGTCCAAAACCTTAGTGAATCTGTGCACAAGCTTTCAGCTTTCTACGAATGTTTCTTGTTGCTTCTCGTAGAAAAAATATTAGGGTGTGACCATTATAAGTAGCATCCTCGATAATCCAGCGCTTTCGTTCCGATAAATCTACACTACAAGCCCTGGAAAACTTTACAAGGTTTTACCTCAAACTAAAGACCACCCTTTGCATCCAAGTTTATCCAATCAGAAACGAAACGCAGACACTACTTGCGTAAACAACTCGACTAATCAAGTGAGCGTTTTGCTGAGCCATTGCAAAGGAAGAAAATTTGGTTCGAGGTAAAACCTCATAGTTTTCCAGGGCTTGTAGTGTAGATTTATCTGAACGAAAGCGCTGGATAATCGAGGATGTATAAGTAGTCACAGAGTCACCAAATCTATTCGTAACATTTCTAATGTTTCAATACATCTGGAACGTGTTCAAATCTGTTGTTTTGCCAAATTTTCCAAAGAACTCCTAGTTGCTTGAAAATGGCAAGAAGGCCAGACCTCGCAATTCCCGTTTTGTCAAAGGACATGTTCAAATGAACGTGATTACAACTCTGCCATGACCAACTATGAGTTCTGATCTTAATCCAGTGGACCTGTCTGGCTTGGGTGACCCTTCCAGGAGCATCTAAGCTCCAACTGGCATAACTCTCAGGGTCGCCAAAGCACTCAAACTACCACACCATATTACGGTATTGAGTAAAGTGCTTTATCAGGAAGGCATCAATTGAGACAGGAGCAAGGTGTGTTGGAAGGAGTAGAAGGATGGTTGAGGCACTTCTCCAGTAACGCAGCGGAAATACAAAACAATTTGCGTTTATTCATTTATTTAGAATCTCTAAAATTTCAAGTGACAGATTGTTCAAATGAGATATATGTATATATTCAATGCCATATATCATTCAAAAACAATATGAAAGGTTATTTATGGAATTTGCATTCTCACACTTAAATTGATTAGTGATCTCATGATATCAAAAGACTTGTGGGTTTTACAATGTTTTATGCGTAAGCATAAAACATTTTAAATATGATGTTTTATCAAAGAAATTATCATAATTACTAAAATATAAATTTCGCCTAATCAAAATTTCTTAAACACTTTATATATATAGATATACAGTCAAATGTATGTTTGCTATCAAGGATTTTATTTATTAGATGCATCAGAAATATGGCAAAGACACTATTCTTTAAAGGATTGTACATGTATCAATTTTAACATGAAAAATATCTAATTTTGCTGTGGGCAATGTGAGTTCCCCCTTTGTATGGGCCACAAGGTCTCAAATTCTAGATTTAAGTATATATATGATGTGATTTAGAAACCTGTAATAACAACAGAAATGGAAATAGCTCAAATATTCAATTGATAATTTAAGGCATAGGATCCAAAGCTTCACCGAACCATTTTTAGGGGCCATAGCGTCACCAAGACAAGAAGGAGTCTTTACATAAAATTTCAGCTTTCTAGGCATTTTGGTTCTTGCGAAGCAAAAGAAAATGGGTTTTAAGTGCGTGGCCTTTAAAGTCAACACTAGACAAGAAGTATGTTCACAAAGTTTCAGCTTTCTAGGCCTTGTGCTTCTGGAGAAGATGATAAAATATGTTTCTGAGTTCAGAGAACGTTGTAGCGACGTCTTCCGGTGTCCCGTCACCGTATGCACGGATTTAGTGACCAAAATCGAATGTACATGACTGGACAGCGTGTTTGCATGAAATGTCTACAAGCACAAAGTGTAGAACATGCGGCCGGGAGGGAATGCATATTTCTAGACCACATCTATACCACTGATGCTGTCACAGTTCAAGAGATCTGCCAGAAGTCAACATACTACTCTGATCATGACTTTCCTACCGTTTCCTTTCAATGAAATCATAGCAAAGAAGAGACCATATTCAAGTGGATGTGTTACTGTGTTAACCTGTATGAACAGTTCTGAACAGTCATTGAGATCACATTTAGAACTGAACTCGGGTAAGTAATACAATTACTCTTAACATACACTATTAAAACAAAAGCAAATCTCTCACTCTTTATTATTCAATTCCTCCTTCATTACTAGGATAGGTGGATTGAGAAGTAAGAATACGGTCGCGCTCAATTTTTTGCTTGTTTCTTCTGTTAAACAATAGATTATTATATACTTCGATAACAAATGCACACTTCAGCAGGATAAAGGTGTAGGAAGATTCACATGTGTCAGAACATTCAGAACGATTATTTGTTAAGTTGTTGCTGGAAAATATCATGGGATTTGAAATTTATGGTTGTTCTATTTTATGCTTGGTCTTCATGAGATTATATTATTACACAGTTTTATTTACACAGTTTTGGCGGAGTACAGGATACATACGATGACTTCCACATGGTCGTAAATACAATGTTTCTAAATGTAGCCTGTCATTGTAATTATTACAAAGTATTCAGCCCTTTTTAAATATTTGGTTTTCTGTCATCAGCTAAAACTAAGAAATAAGAAACTTATAAAATCGATTCAGAATTTATTTGGTTGGTGGTTTGGGTTGTTTTTTTAGAAGTATTTTCTTTATTAGGGAATATTTGTATTGACCATTAATCTGAATACTGTACTTATAACATAGTGCCAAACTAGAAGTGACTTCTTTCTGTCCACTGATCCCAAGAAATCTTTTAGAAATAACTAAATAAGATATTTGTAAAATCGATTCAGAATTTATTTAGTTGCTGTTTGAAGTTGGTTTTTAAAAAATATTTTTCAAATTAGGGAGTACTTGAATTGAATGTTTATCTCGATACTGTACTTATTACACGCCTGTGTAAGATACCGCAGTGTAATAATATTTATACGGCAATATTAAACTAGTGTAATATCACAATGCAAGTATGATGTCACATAAGTGAGCTGTTGTGACGTCACAATGTAAGCGCCTTGTCACAATGGGTGACGAGTCGCGGAACTGTTAGTTTCAGCACATTTTCGGCAAGTTTGCGTGATTTTTAGGGCAAATAATAAACAGAATACTAAACTTCCTTCCATTTAATACTATTTTTATTAAACTCGTGAATGATTTCGTATCAAACTCGCTTTCGCTCGTTATATAAAAAAACATTAACTCGTTTAATAAAAATAGTATTAAATGGAAGGTCGTTTAGTATCCTCTATTTATTACATTGCACCAAACTATAAGTGTGACTTCTTTCTCTCGACTAATTCTTGAAATCTTATAAAAATAACTATATTATCTGTCATGAATCCGCATTTTACAAGAGGCTAACTATATAGATTAAAATTAATAGAAAAGTTATGATTATTGGTTGTGTAATGATTAAAGTATTCAACCCATCCTTTGATCGTTAATAATATCAAAAGACTGGGTCTTGTTGTGCGTTATTAAAATCCCTCCTCAACACATGATAATGATGAATTGATATCCCTTCTATGCTAGTTGACAACAGTGTCACATGATCACTTTGATCTCTTGATTCATGGCTTGCTTTATTGATAAAACATTAATCTATCATATTTAATGAAACATTATTACTACATTTTTTACTGTGGTAATAAACACAGTATTGATTTTTTTCCCTTTATTACTAAAAAAAGAGAATGGTTTATTAAAATGTTCTGGATATCAGGTTTGATCTATGTCAGAGGATAGGTATATCTGAAACTGTGGGTAAAAGGTAAATGATACAAATTAATGAAGTCAATTCTTACCTTACCTCGTTTACCACTGACTTGAAAAAGATTTGTTTGGTATGTTTCATGTTCGACAAGCAATTAAACAATATGTCATATTGTACATGGTAACTATAAATACCTCTGACTTTTAATGAGATTATGATGTATGTGAATTGAAAATGATAAACCCTTTCTATTCAAAATGTTAAAGTTCAGATATTGTTTGTGGCATGATTTTTGTTAATCCAATGCATTGGACATTGTATTTGGTCACTGTATTTTAGTCATCAAATGACATTTTATCATGGATGCTTCAAATTTGTTTTTGTACTTTGTCTCAAACTGCCATTTTAATGTTTCGTTCAAACGACTTCATGATGTATTTTTGATGATAATCAGATCTACATGTATGTCAGTTAAGCTGTATGATCATATTTGTACAGACACTAAATATATGTCTCTCGGATTTCTTTAGTAGAACATATTAACAGAGAACAATACTAAAACAATTTTAGGAGTAACTCATGTGATATCTTATTACCCTGAAGGTATTTTCTTGTATATGTTGGCGTGTCAAACAAATCAACAAACATAAATATTCTTCAAACTTAAGTGATAATTTGTTTTTGTACTTTGAATACTTTTTGAAGCAAAGACCAGCTTAGTCAAATCAAAGCATAAACCTAATATAAAAGCAAAACACTGGTTAGCAAACATTTGAGTCAAGTCAACAAAAGGAAATACAGTTAGAAGTTTGTTCAAGAAATATTTATCAGAGCTCAATGTCAAACTGATTCATATACTAATTGCACCTTAAAATGTAGGATTATTGTGTCTGAAGACCTTAAAAGAAACCAAGACATATTTTCGATTCCTAATCAATGAGAAGGAAGAGCACTAGCTTAAGGGATAGTGAAAGTAGATTTAAGGATAATGTTATCGATACATTTAAATGTACACGTTTACATTGATACATATTTCTGTCTCTTGTGTCCTGTTAGTTGATAAATCTAGATGGATGTAATATTTGACGGTTTACAATCCACATTATTTATACCCCCTCCCCTGAGTTTAATCATGATAACAATGAACATCAACTTTAATCATTAATGATATTAAGGGTATTCGTTCTAAAACATCAAAATCAGAAAGTCAGTGGAGGCTAAAAATTATTCCATATGATAATAATTAGCAGCCCCGTCTAAGGACGGGGCTGCTATCAGTTTTTGTGAAGTTTCCATCGCCGCCGCCGCCGCCGCCGCCGCCGCCGCACTCGTACTACTAGCTATAACTTTTTTCCACTATGCTTTCCAGAATTCTTATTCATAGCTTACTACTCATACCTTTGGGGAACGATTTTGACACGTTCACTTTCAAGGTCAAAGGTCAAGGTCACGAGCTATGTATTCACTCTAAGAATTCCTTGTAAACGCGATAACTTGAAAAGTTGTTGTGCTATGAAGCTCTTACTTGGTATATATCATCCTTGGAAAAGTAAAAAAATTTGAAAAGGTTTTGGCTACAATCCGTCAAAGGTCAAGGTCACAGCAAGGTCATGACGTAAGCATGTTTTAGCAAAAATGCTTTATTTTAACTATGAACACTTTTAATCAATACATGATTGTTATACTCAATAAAAAGTGTTCAATGATTGTGTGACCTTGAAGGTCAAAGGTCAAGGTCATGAGATATGAGTTATTACAAAATGCACTAAATTGGGGTATAACTTGATCCCATTTAGCTTTTCAGAACTCATGAACATGTCTAAATGTTAATACTTGCAGGGAATCATTATGACATGTTCACTTTCAAGTTCAAAGGTCAAGGTCACGAGTTATAAAATCACCACAAAATTCTTTGTAAACACGGTAACTTGAAAAGTTTTTGTGCTATGAAGCTCTTACTTGGTATATATCATCCTTGGAAAAGTAAAAAAATTTGAAAAGGTTTCGGCTACAATCTGTCAAAGGTCAAGGTCACAGCAAGGTCATGACTTAAGCATGGTTTAGCGAAAATGCTTTATTTTAACTCTGATCACTTTTAATCAATACATGATTGTTATACTCAATAAAAAGTGTTCAATTATTGTGTGACCTTGAAGGTCAAAGGTCAAGGTCATGAGATATGAGTTATTGCAATTCCTTGTAAACACAATAACTTGAAAAGTTTTTGTGCTATGAAGTTTAGATTTTGTATATATTATCTCTTGAGAAGTACAACATTTTCAAAAAGTTTTGGGTACTAACTGTCGAAGGTCAAGGTCACAGCAAGGTCAACATATATGGAGAAAATGGATTAATTTAATTTTTAACACTTTATTTCATTACAATAATGTTTTACTCAATGAAATGTGTTCATTGATTGTGTGACCTTGAGTGTCAAAGGTCAAGGTCACGAGAAAATTCCCAATTTGGTGAGGCCTGTAAAAGGCATTTCATTGAGTATAACATCATTGTAATGAAATAAAGTGTTAAAAATTAAATTAATCCATTTTCTCCATATATGTTGACCTTGCTGTGACCTTGACCTTCGACAGTTAGACAATCACACAATAATTGAACACTTTTTATTGAGTATAACAATCATGTATTGATTAAAAGTGATCATAGTTAAAATTAAGCATTTTCGCTAAACCATGCTTACGTAATGACCTTGCTGTGACCTTGACCTTTGACAGATTGTAGCTGAAACCTTTTCAATTTTTTTTTACTTTTCCAAGGATGATATATACCAAGTTAGAGCTTCATAGCACAAAAAATTTTCAAGTTACCGTGTTTACAAATAATTTTGTGGTGATTTTATAACTCGTGACCTTGACCTTTGAACTTGAAAGTGAACATGTCATAATGATTCCCTGCAAGTATTAACATTTAGACATGTTCATGAGTTCTGAAAAGCTAAATGGGATCAAGTTATACCCCAATTTAGTGCATTTTGTAATACCTCATATCTCATGACCTTGACCTTTGACCTTCAAGGTCACATAATCATTGAACACTTTTTATTGAGTATAACAATCATGTATTGATTAAAAGTGTTCATAGATAAAATAAAGCATTTTCGCTAAAACATGCTTACGTCATGACCTTGCTGTGACCTTGACCTTTGACGGATTGTAGCCAAAACCTTTTCAATTTTTTTACTTTTCCAAGGATGATATATACCAAGTTAGAGCTTCATAGCACAAAAACTTTTCAAGTTATCGCGTTTACAAGGAATTCTTAGAGTGAATACATATCTCGTGACCTTGACCTTTGACCTTGAAAGTTAACGTGTCAAAATCGTTCCCCCGAGGTATGAGTAGTAAGGTATGAATAAGAGTTCTGGAAAGCTTAGTGGAAAAAAGTTATAGCTAGTAGTACGAGTGCGGCGGCGGCGGCGATGGAAACTTCACAAAAACTGATAGCAGCCCCGTCCTTAGACGGGGCTGCTAATTAAGTTATTGACACAGCCATCTATCCAGTTTCTAGTGACAAAAAAGTAACCGGTATCCACCATCCGTTTTTTTCTGTTCAAATGTGACTGGGTATTAGTTGATCATAGTCAGTACTGTTATGTCAAAATGAATGTAAGTGATCAGTGATAAGATAAGGACATGCTTATGATATGTATTTCTGTAACCTTGGACTTGTGCCATGTCAAGGTGCTAGGTAAAACGCCAAACCTATTCGCTTTTAAGCTTCAGAGCTCACCGCTAGCTTCTGAGTGTAGGTCTCACTTCCAGGTTCAAATTACTTGAGAAATAATACAGTCATCACAACTCACAAGAACAGTGTTGTTAAGAGAGTGATCAGATAACAAGGATTGAAAGCAAGTAGGTCCAAAAGGCAATTTGAGTTGCAGCACGACTTTAAAACTCATAACATTTAATTGTTTGGCATAATAAAATGTTAAAAAAAAAGAAGTCAAATGTCAGTATTTATATTTCAGTTGAAAATTGACAATTTTTGACAATATATTGTTATCCAAAGAAAACACAAGAAATGATGAACCTTCTGCTCACCGAAATTATGAAATAGCTGCGATTTTAGTTTAAATAATAGTATTTTGTCTGACAATTCCAGTTGCCGATTTCACACTGAACAGGGTGCAAATACCATCTCCCTTTCACACTATTTGAAATATTTTCCACTTTGGATAGCAATGACTTTACGTTAAGACATTATAAAAAGGTGATCTACATAATACATAAAATCAAAAGGTTTTGATAACCTAATACATGTCCCTTGAAATTTATCTCATCCCTCTCAAAAGTTATTATTCAGAGAAAATAAACAATAGATTCAAAATCAAAAATTGTTTTACTGAAAGGTTTTAAAATGGATTTGAGCATACATACCAATACCATTTAGACTATCCATGTTTGTCAATTGTCAATCTGCTCAATAGTCTTACAGAATAAAGAAATAATAATCAATTGATTTGTTTAGAATAAGATATAACACGTCATAGTTCTTATAATTTTCAGGAGAAAGAATTTGTAAAACGTTTGTAACTTTACGTCAACGAGTATACCAATGACAAATGGGTTTTATTTTTAAATTGACAAAAATTCTTTTACTATGTACTTTTAGTCAGCTTAGTTAAATTATTTCTGTTATGATTTTGATGAAACAAATGTAAACAAAATCGCCTTCCCTGCAAGTAGTGAAAAACGAAAGGATTAAAACAATTTTCTTTCTGCTTTGTACTCTACTTCAAGTCATTTAGAATATGTATAAGATCGAGCCCTTGCTATTCATCATTTTATAGTTTAGTACAAAAAAAACATGCCATTCACGAATTTCCGAATTTGATAATTCTCTCCCATATCTGAATGTATCTAACCCTAAGGATTCTGTCTCGCAACTGTTGCACGAAGATCGGATATACACCACAGGTGTTTTATCTGCATTAGAGACTTTCGTAGATGTACAATCTGTTTAAAGTAAGTGCCAACGGAGGGTTCTGTCTGGCAATGCGTGATTCTTTCCTAAATATTCAACGACGACCAGTCTGTTTCCTGATAGAATGTTGTAGCCTAGAAGTGACATGGGAAGCGGACATTCGACAAGGCAGTCAACACAGATGTTATACTAGGTAATGGAGTTCAAACTGTGTTAGTTTGGTCAGGAGGATATTCTAAGGAATATACAACTATCTGTCAAAGTTATCTAACCATTAATATAGTAAATATTTTTTAATAGAGAGGACATCATCAATCTCGCTTTACATTTTAGAAATCATTGGTACTATTGCTTTACTACCTATTCACATCATCTATTTCATTTAGTGTTGAATGTGTTAAAATGAGTCAATTTTGAAGGGTATATGTACGTTTTGATCTGGTTTTGGTTAACTCACAGCCCAAACAACAATCTATTCTTTTCCCTCAACAGTCGAAAGGTTTGACATGCAACTGATGGTAACACAAAGGAAAAAATCCACTATCAATATTTTGTTACTTAGCAATCCATGCTAGAAGTTTACCCTAAGTGTAAATATCAGACACTTTTTGTGTTTTGAACACAGTGTTCCTTGTGATGGCTTCATGTGAGGTGGTACACTGCTTAAAAGTTTTGAGCAGCGTCCCAGCAGTTCTTGCATCCCACATGCTGGTGAATGGTTTACAACACATCAGAATCGTCTGAGATGAAGGTGCTAGGTAACAGGTGTAGATAGTGCGGAGTTGTTTCAGGCGGATAGATCTCCTTTCATGGTAGATGACCTTATGATTACTTTGTCATAGGTTGCAAGGATGAACTTTTAACCAATGAAGAGCTGCTGGAGCAATGAGTCTGTGTGAAGTTCACATGACCAGTCTGTAGGCCGATTCTCGGAGTCCTTGTAGAAGTCAGCCACAACCAGGGCGCTGAGTGGCTGATGGAAACTGATGAAATATTTCAGGCAGAAAGAACGGTCTTCATTACAGATGATGTTGTTAGTTTCTTTGGAGTTTTAGATGAGATGGAATGAAGAGATGACCGTTTGTATAACGTGTGGAGTTTGGTTAGCGTGCTGGTCTGTCACGTCTAAGACCCGATTTCAAATCCAAGTGGAGACACTGAAGATTTGTGACCTGGACTGTGTTATGTCCTTGGGTAAGGCACTTTATCCACATTGCACTCTGTCCACCCAGCTGTAGAATTGGGTACATGACTACAGGTAGTATGGACTTATGTGGTCGCACGGAGCACTTAGTAGCGGCTCTGAAATTACAATTCCTTCAAGGTAATCATGTACAGTCAATTAGCGGTTTTGCACTTTTTATTATTATCATTATTATTATGAGGCATCAGCTTTTTATGTATATCATGAAAAGATAAGAGTTGTACGCTGATCCATACTTCTATGTTATCGTTATCAATCACAGCTTCTTTGTAGATTTGTTCAATATTCATTACACATAAAGTCCTAATATTGATAAATATGGATGCAACTTTCAGTTGAATGTCACAATCTCCATCAATTTTCCTGAAGTAGAAGGGCAGTGAGCTGAAAATATCTTTCTCAAAACGCTGCCATTTTGATTCATCTCCCAAACTTCAACTATTGTGTTATATATCATCAGAAGACCTGGGATAATTTTCATCCTCATGAGTGTTTTAATTTTTCTGACTGCTTTAGGTTTACCGAATAGCCCAGCAATTATTTGCACCACTTTGATGTGATATTCACTTGTTTCATAGTGCTCAAGATATACAAGCACACCAGTGTTAGATTGTTCAAGGAGGGTTATTTTAGCATTCCCATTAAGCTGTCGAGTATAGATGTTCTTTTTAGTGGACATATCAATACACTTGATTGAAAATGAGGCTACATTGCGCTGTACCCAACATGCAGTATTTCCGTCAATTGTGAAAGTGTCCAGTTGTAATCTATCAACAGAAAGCCATATCTCAACACTATTCATGATTTTTGGATCATGGATACAAATGTTGACCCCTTTCAGCCATTTTTTATCAGGAAAATACAGCTTTTCCTTGTAAATTGACAAATTCACTCTTTTTTTATTTGAAGTTTTGTTCCTTTTAGATTGAGGTTCCAGTACTTGTTTAAATATTCCACTTCGCAGAGACCAGTAAATAATATTTGATCTTCGATGATAAACACAAGAAACGATGGTGTTTGTCATGGTTATTCCGGTCTTCTCTGTTGTATTTGCTTTTATTGACACCTTATAAACGTCTCTTGAACGTTTTCCATTTGAAGCCACCATTATAAACGTCTCATCATTATTTGATACAGCGCCTTCGTCGAACTTGTTCCTTCGAGATTCAACATAATTGTATATCACTTGAGTCTTGATGTTTTGTGCCTCAGGCTCCTTGTACAAGTTTCCAGAGTCTAGATCTGCAATGGCACATCCAGAGATGGACAAACATGCTGCGGCACATTGTATAGGTGTTTTACACTTGGTACTTGTCAGATACAGTTGACAGGAAATTTTGCGAGGTTCTTCTTTCTTGTATTTGAATATTGATGTTCTGTTGAAATCTGTCTGTGCATATACGATCACCAGGAAAGCTATGTTGAAAGCTATACAACAATGTGGAGCCATCCTTCACAAAAGAGTGTTTGCTTCTGTCAGCAACTGTGAACAATCTTTGAATAGGCCTCAAATCCGATGGATGTGTCTATAGCTTCATTGATGTTTTGCTGTAAAACTTGTTTATGATTCATTTTATTGTCCAACTCATAACATATGTAAATAAACCTCAACCATTTAAATTAAATATTTCTCAGATGAGTTTCAAAACCATTTGTGCAAAGAAGAGTTTGGTCATTAATTCGACATTTCTTAAAATGCATCCGAAATATTGTTCACTTTCATATTATCGTATGATCATTGATCAGAATAACTTCAGACTAAATTCAACACTTTAGAATTTTTTTAGATTGAACTTGTCCAAAATATTACTTATATCAAATGATCTTTAATAATATTCATTAAAATGATTCATATCGAAATTCATAGAGGACTCTAAGTCTAAGAAAGAATACTTTAAGAATATACCACATCTTTTTCAAGGGACATAATGGGATAAAATGAAAATGTTGCAAATTTGTTATTAATTGCTAGGTAATCCTTTTTATCATCACATATTTTTACAAAAATGATAACATTACGTTTGATTTCCAAAATGCCTGGATCAAGCGAAGAAGTATTCACACTTGACTACTTGAAGATTTTGCTTGATATATACAGAAGTAAGCAGACAGTTCTCAGGGATGCGTTTGTATTTCCAGTTTATGAAAACCATTGCCAGCAACTAACTGTGGTGAAAATGTTATGAACATTGGAATGTAAGGACTTAACTTAATGTTTGCTATAACATTCATCGTTAACAGCAACATAAAACCTAGAGGAATAAATTTGATATTTAAGATATCATATCACTGAGTTCAAAAATGTAAAATAGCTTCGTTTCTCATAATTTTATTTGTATGAGTATCATATTTCGTACGTTTTTTTCACTTTCGCCTACAAAAGAACTATAAACTATTGAAGCTCATTGGGAGTATCTAAGTCTAACCTCTTAGTGAATCTGTGCACAAGCTTTCAGCTTTTTACGAATGTTGATTGTTGCTTATCGTTGAAATAGGATTAGGGTGTGGCCATTTTAAGCAGTCACAGAGTCACCAAATCTATTCGTAACATTTAAATGTTTCAATACATCTGGAACGTGTTCACATCTGTTGTTTGCAAAATTTTCCAAAGAACTCCTAGTTGCCTGAAAATGGCAAGAAGGCCAGACCTCGCAATTCCCGTTTTGTCAAAGGACACGTTCAAATGAACATGATTACAACTCTGCCATGAGCAACTATGAGTCCTGATCTTAATCCAGTGGACCTGTCTGGCTTGGGTGACCCTTCCAGGAGCATCTAAGCTCCAACTGGCATAACTATCAGGGTCGCCAAAGCACTCAAACTACCACACCTCAATAAGGTATTGAGTAAAGTGGTGAAGCTTTATCAGGAAGGCATCAATTGAGACAGGAGCAAGGTGTGTTGGAAGGAGAAGAAGGATGGTTGAGGCACTTCTCCAGTAACGCAGCGGAAATACAAAACAATTTGCGTTTATTCATGAATTTAGAATCTCTAAAATTTCAGGTGACAGATTGTTCAAATGAGATATATGTATATATTCAATGCCATATATCATTCAAAAACAATATCAAAGGTTATTTATGGAATTTGCATTCTCACACTTAAATTGATTAGTGATCTCATGATATAAAAAGACTTGTGGGTTTTACAATGTTTTATGCGTAAGCATAAAACATTTTAAATATGATGTTTTATCAAAG
Organism: Steromphala cineraria; assembly: GCA_916613615.1. Classification (NCBI taxonomy): domain Eukaryota; kingdom Metazoa; phylum Mollusca; class Gastropoda; order Trochida; family Trochidae; genus Steromphala; species Steromphala cineraria. The sequence goes on from OU744733.1 coordinate 44,915,177, forward strand.
AAATTATCATACTTACTAAAAAATAAATTACGCATAATCAAAATTTCTTAAACACTTTATATATATAGATATACAGTCAAATGTATGTTTGCTATCAAGGATTTTATTTATTAGATGCATCAGAAATATGGCAAAGACACTATTCTTTAAAGGATTGTATCAATTTTAACATGACAAATATCTAATTGTTTTGCTAAAAAAATAATAATACTTTATTTTAAATGATTGCTGGTCATCTTGCCAGTGAGGGGGTGTTAATTCAAAGAGAAAGGATTCAGGCTGCTGTCAGGCGTGTAGACGCAGAGGGTATAAGAAGATCTCGAAACACAATCAAAAGACGGTCATACAAAATTTCGACGCGGAATTCAGTATGGAATATTGATGCACATATAAAACACGTTAGGTAACTATAATCTTAATATAAGAATTTTTTTTTTTTTAAACAAATAAAATTGGTAATATTTTTCCATTTAAATCTGATTATAATAAATACATTGAACCAGATCATTAAATTAACTAAGGTATCTCTCTTTCATTTCTAGGAATGGTTTTGTGACTCATGGATGCATTGATGGCTACAGTCGATTGATCCCTTATGGGCGCTGTGCCACAATTTGGCAGAAACAACATGGCCAAGACAGTTTTAGACTGTTTTGTTCACGCATCAGTAAAGTATGGTCTCCCGTCAAAAGTCAGGTCTGATGAAGGCGGGGAAAATGTGATGGTGGCACTGTTTATGAACTTGATGAGAGGATCAGAAACAAATTATAGTCACATTACAGGTACAGTAGTATAGGTGTAGATCTTAACTGCAACTATCAGCTTATCAAACGGAATGTAGCTGTTTTAATCATCACCATCAGATCAGAATGTTGCACAGTTGATATATCACTTAAAAGTCTAAACACAACTTGGAATGGCGCTCAAAAAATAACCAAACATTTCATCAAAACTACAGTTTATTTTAAATTTGTAAAACACTTTTGCATGTTATATTTAGCCGTGCGTAGACAAGCGCGTACATGTAAAACAATAAAATCATAAGGAGAAAATTTTCCTCTAAAGGATCTATAATTTATCTTATAATAACATTTTGGGTTATTAATCATTTAAGAATTCCAAGAATTACTCAAGAACTTTCTGCGAATTTTCAATGTGAAAAATGCCTCTTTCGTGATAATTCGTGGCAATTTCTCTCGTAGTGAAATAGGGGCATTAAGCGATATGTCTTGTGAATCTTTGCGAAGTTAAAATGAGTCCTCTAGCAATATAGCACCATGTAAAAAACCTTGCATTTCGGAACTCACAGCTGACAATTTTATGAGTCATTTCTATTTTTTGCGAGTATTTGAAGCAGGACTTGGGGGACGGGGGGGGGGGGGGTAAATATATCAGTGTAGAATGAACTTACATTTACATTTAAATGTACTATAGAAGTCATACATAAATCATAAAATGAAGTCCAAACACTTTTATGTTGCTATTGTACACTGCCTCATTGCTCAACAGGAAGAAGCGTGCACAAAAGCAGGATCGAGAGGTTGTGGCGTGATGTATTCGTGCAGGTCATAAGCCGGTACACTCGCTTTTCTCCTCATTCGAAGAAGACGAGGACATTCACATGGACCCGGACGATGCTATTCAAGGAACAGCTCGATGCTATTCAAGGAACAGCTCTGCACTTTCTTTACTATGATGACATCAAAACCGCTCTGGAAAGTTCAGGAAGGCCTGGAATGACCACAAAGTCAGCACTGAATCCAACAGTAATTATGTGAATTTTTAGAATGGAGGAAGATACATTTTGACCAGGAGTGTTTTTTATTTCACTGCCTTCAATGAGAGTGTGAAATTGTGTCTGGAGGAAGGGAGAGGAGGAAGGGCAGACCTCCGTCACATCTGTTCTCGTACCAGGACCAAATACAATGGCCAACCAAACCAAATTACGTCCCTTTAACACTAGCCGCCAGATGGCGGCAGCGACAAGGGTCCTGAAGCGCATAGCGCGCCATGTTGTTTACAATGGAAACGGATAAAAATGCCTAGCACTTGTTGCTGTGTTCCGGGTTGTTGTAATCGTGGGGGGTTTAGATTTCCAAGCGAAGTTAAACTAAGAAAAGACTGGATCGTTGCTATTAAGCGTTGTCACAATGACGACCCGGGAAAGCTGTGGGAACCGTCCGATCACAGTGTGGTTTGTCGAGCACATTTCTCCGAATCAGACTTCATCTCAATCACAAATTTTCGTCAACGTTATAAATACTGACTGGTATTTTTTGTCAAATTAAGTAATATTGACAGAATAATTTATGTGAATGTAATGTATGAACACGGGTTCACATCTTGTTTATGTTGTGGGTTTATGACATGTTGAAGTGTATTTTTTTAAAGAAATAATTCTTATAATTGTTTCGTAATCAAAATTTTCGCCATTTTCAAATGTTACTGAAAACATCTTGCGAAAATATAAAACGAATAATACTTGTATATGTAATATTGAACACAGATAAACTTGAGAATTTTAGTGTTGTGTTTTGCCATATTCAAATGTTTTTGGTAATGAATTTATACTAACATGTTTTTATTAAATTTTAATTTTTCACATTTTATTTTTCAGATTATGCTTACATCATGTTATCTCCTTCTGTTTGTTTGATGACTACTCCACCTTTCATGGCTTTTCATGGTTTGAACTTGTTCTTTTTTTCCAAAGTTATCTTATTTAAAGAGACACAGAGTATGTTGATAGGATCACATATGTCAAATTTTAAAATCGATGTTACTACATCCGGAACCATTAACTGTTACTGAAAATAACCAGTTAAAGGTCAATCAGAACATTAGAGCGAAAATATGGCCATTCAATGTCAGGATTTTTGTCTGACAATAAAATTTTAAGAAAGATACTCTGTGTCACTTTAAAATGCATGTTGTTATTTTGTCAAATGAATTTGTGTGATTTATTTTTTCTTATTTGATAATTAATATTATGTATTAACAATAATGAAGATTGACTTCACTGTTACTTGTTGGTAACCTTTTGGTTCCTTTTACTTGTCTTAATTAAATATTTGTAACCTTTTTCTAGCTGTATGTTACACTGTCAGGGCAGTATGATGTTTCATAAAGTTGATATTGTCGTGTGGATCACAATTTGATTTGCTGCTCTATTGTCATTCCAGGTTCACAACCTCTACGTCGACAAAGAAAGAGTGATGCCGTCCCATCAATCTTCCCATGGTCGAAGTCAGAAAAACAAGAGTCCTCACAAAGATTATCACGTCTCAGGTCAAGAAATCATCGTAAGAGGAAGTTTTGTCACTCTACAACTGTACCGGTATATGATAACTCTGTGTGTGAAAAAGATTATGATATTCCTTTTGAAACTGAAGTAACCATAGAAAATGAAACTGAAGATCCTAACAACAATAATATTGTGATTATACCTGAAGAAAAGATTCTTAAAGACAGTTGCTGTCAAACGCAGGACACAGGAGCTCCAACATTTTCAATTGACAACATTATGCACAATGATGCTGCAGTTTTGTTTTATACAGGTTTGGCATGTTACCAGGATTTTAAGTTTGTGCTCTATTCCCTGGGTGAAGCTGCAAATCATCTTGTTTACTGGTACAAACCAGTATCAAATATATCAATTGAAAATCAGTTGTTGTTGACTTTGACAAAACTTAGGCAACACAAGACTAACTTTGAACTGGCTCTTATGTTTGGCATATCTGAGACAACTGTGACAAACATATGGGTGACATGGATTAATTTCATGCATTTACAGTGGAGTGAAATTGAGTGTTGGCCAGATCGTGATCTTGTGAGATTTTTTTCCCCTGCAGATTTCAGGCTTAAATTTCCATCAACGCGTGTTGTCATTGATGGTACCGAATGTCCTATTAAAAAACCTCACACACCTATTGCCCAGCAAGCAACATACTCAACTTACAAGAACAGAAATACCCTGAAAGTTCTTGTTGGATCAACACCTGGAGGCTTGGTCTCATACCTGTCTCCAGCATATGGGGGTTCAGCGAGTGATCGTCAGCTTGTAGAGCGAGGAGCTCTCACAGTTCTTTGTGATCCAGGAGATTCCATTATGGCAGATAAAGGATTCAACGTTCAGGATCTGTTCGCTACTAAAGACGTTACTATAAACATGCCAACCTTCTTCTCCCAAAGAAACCGAATGTCAAATAAGACTGTCATGAGAGACCGCAAAATTTCAAGCAAGCGTGTTCACATTGAAAGAATCATTGGCTTGGCAAAAACATTCAAGATATTGACATCTCCCCTAAATAGTAGTGAAACAAAACTTGCCACAGAAATCATAAGTGTGTGTTTCAAGTTGTGCATGTTTAAAAAATGTATTATTCCAAAAACCTGCTAACTTGTAATGTAAATTATGTTGTGTGTTTCCCCCTTTGAAACCTGTATAACATTGTGTATGCTTGACTAATGAGCGTCGTGGTTTCCTGAAAATCTAGATGGAAAATCTTACTTTCATAACCTACAATATATTGAATATTATCAGAGGTGTATACCCATTGGTAAGATGTTCCTATATCGCAATATAACGATATACCATGTATCCTTATTATTTCAGGATATTTTCTATGATGCTTGACTAACTGCAGATAATACATTAATTTGGTAATTAAATATTTATATAATCATTGTGGAAAATGTAAAGAAAATAAATTTATTAAAAAATTGCTACTGCCCCTTCAACCTTCTCTATATGTAACAAATGGTTTATATATATCTGTAAAATGAACACTGTTTTTGTATTGCTGTGTCAAGAATGATGGGTGCTCTTATTTAAGTGTAAACGCTAACAATATTTTCACAACTAATTATTTTTGGCTCATTAAGACTGTTAAGCCAGATGGGCTAATGTTCAGCATCCTTCGCCTGTTAACAATTTCTACTCTAGATGTCGTTAACATATTAAAGTTTGTTAATTTCTCTGAATTTATAAATTTGGTTTTGACCTTAAATATGATTATTGCTGTGTCGGAGTCTCTTTACTTGACCTGGAAACATGTTATGAAGCTTCCATTTTCTGAAAAACCTTTTTGTACATCAAAACTGATATATGAAGTTGGTCGTTGTTAGAAACAGCAAATATCATTTTTCACCCCTGAGGAAGATTTTGACTGTTCAAACTGTCAAGCTATGTATATTGGTAACTGGACAAAGAAAGTTGTAAGATGTAAGTTTTGATATAATGATAGGTTTGATTTTTATAGCACGTGAAGAAAAATGCTTGTATACTGGACCAGTATACGTCAGTAAACCACCCTAATATACTGAGGTATACTAATTAGGAAACCACCCTAATTTACTGACGTATACTGGTCAATATACTCTGAATTTCCATAGCTCAGTATATCTCAGTATATCTCAGTATATCTCAGTATATCTCAGTTTACGTCAGGAAGTGCTCATTTAAACAAATTCAAGATACATTTGATTTTTGTGTTATTTATAATGTAGTATTTATATATTGTTTGGTTTATTCCAGCTGCAATTCTTCTAATCGAACTTTTAGTTAGATAAATAGATAAATGTGATAGATAACGTACGACACCATAAACCCAAATGACCTACTCGTTTTTAAATGAGTTGTGTAGTACTGTGTACACAATTGAATTTATCGGCGGGTCAAAGTGAGTAATAACATTAATAGGATAGAGTAAAAACCATTAACAGTGAATTAGATTTGAAGGTCATAAACTAAATGATTTTGTAACAATGTTTCAGATTCTGTAATATCGTATGGAAACAGGTCTGAAGTATCGCTAGGGGAGAATGAACAGTTATGAAATAACACTTTTACTGATTTATTCATGACTTAAATTAGCCTTACATAGATATCATCATAATAGAAATTTAAATACCGATGGATATCTATATCAATGCGGCTTAACAAACGTTGTTCTTTAAAGGGGCAGTAGCACGTTTTTTTGAGAATTTTATATTTAAAAATTTTCACTGATAATTGTATGTTAACGCTAAATGTATTACTTTGATAGTGTCAAAAATCTCATTACACAAGCCAATCATTCATAGTCAGAGAACAAAGTATGAAGATTTACCTAAAATCCATTGGCGGCCATTTTTTTGTGAACACCTTTAATTCATTTTGTGTAAGAAAAAGAATCACATGGCTAAACTTTACATTATATATTTGAATTATTACTGCTCCATTTGGTTTGAATACATTGCCTTTCAATTGGAACCATTTATTTTCATATTCCTGACATCACCTTATATTCCCTCTAAAAACGTGCTACTGCCCCTTTAAGCGTAATATTGTGGACTATTCAATATAAAGTGAAATTCATCTTCAACATCGTCTTGGCAATAAACGTGTTGATCTGGATAACTGGCTAAAATCAAGAATCCTTTTTTTCAAATAACTCCCAATAAAAAGTCTCTAATAATCTAAACATTGCAGGATATTGTGAAATATTAATATCAATGGTTGGTGGAATGCTTTTTCATATCATTTTAATAGGTATCCATTGGTTAGAAATCCATTTCCTCTTATGAGGGATTGAAATGTAGAATTATATAACTATGCAATGTATAATGGGCCGGTGGCCTAGTTACTGAATAAACTCTCTCTCTATGAGGGATTAAGAATCAGAATGAATTAGTTTACAATCTTAAAAATTTAGTTTTTGAAATACATGGCAACCATATATCATTTATACATATTATGTGACATCGGCATTACAAAGTATGCCAAAAGATCGGCTGCATAAACAACATGTGAAATTAACCTTATCGAAAATGAAATCCTCTATATTAAAGCACATAAATCCATCAATGAATAGTGATAACACTATGTTGCAGCACCTTGCAGTCTCTGCCTTACTTTAACAAAAGTTAGGTACAAATGAATAGGCAGAAATATAGGGAAAGAAACTTTGCATTGGGTCTTGGTTAACCTCTAACATCTGATTGGATAACTAGATAAGAGAGACCAGTGACAAACAATGCCTCGAGTATTACTCACCTGTCAGCGTGGATTGTCAATACACGTGTCAATCTGTCTAATTGACGCCATAAGCTAATGAGGAAATGGTATCGTCTAATTGACACCAATAGTTAATGAGGGCTGAATGCTACAAAAACAGAGTCCAATATACGGCTTACATTGATGAGCTTGTCTTTGAAAAGAGAAATACATTACTGAATATATAGATACAGATATACAGCAACAGATATATAAGTGAAATATATTTCATTACACCAAAAGTGCCAAAACCTGCTATCATTGTGTTCATATTCAGTTAAAATTTTGTTTGCGGTTTTAAAGAAAGAACACATAAAAATAACCTTAAATATAATTAATATTTCCCTTTTGTTTATAGTTTTGTACAAAAAGACATGACAACCTCAAATGAGTTAAAGATAATGCTCTATTTTGATGCCTGTATGCATCCTTGAAATAATTATTTCCACTAGATTATTATCAAACAAGTTTTAGTTAAAAAAGTTAAATGTATTATTTCGAATTAACTGATTAAAAAATTAAAAAGGCAGAATGCATGTCAGTGCTAAGGGATGTATTGTTTGTCTCTTGTGCCAATTTTGTTGAAGATGAAACATAAAGAAACAAATTCCCTCTCTCTGTTTGATTTTTAAAGGAATTATAGGAAAAGTTTAATGAAATTTAAGACAAAATTACTTTTGTGACTTTGATATTGTTGAAATTGATGAAATTTGGAATTTAATTTTTAACTTTGATGCCAATAATACTTTAAGGAAGAATTTTTTTTATAAAGATTAATGTAACACCGACAATTCTCAAAAGATGTATACTTTTATCATATTAAAATAAATGAAATTGTTATCCCATTCATACATTTAAATTGATTATGTCATACCCCTTAATGACCAGTTGTAATGCTCCTAATCAGTAATGACTGCCCTCAACTAGAAGTGCTTAATCAATGAACTATGGCAAAGATTGACAAATATGCATGTGGTTTAAACACAAAAGAAGGAACCGGATTGGTAAACAACCAAATGTTTATATTTATACCGCGCGGAAATATGCATGTTCTAGTTCGCCTCTATAATGTAATAAAAAACATGTTATTGTGTGTATCTATGAATAAAAAATTGAAACTTGATTACCAAGGCCAGGGTCGAAAATTAAAGTTACAGGACGTCAGATTGCTCATGCTCAAAACATTGAGGTCTTGTCTTGGGTTATTTTAGTGCTTTGAATGTGATATCCCCTGTAGTGAAATCCCCTGAAGAAATGTGATTGAAAATACAGAAATTAAAAAACTAATCAAATTTCCACAAATCCGTTTAAAAATCAGTAGCCCAACGTCAGGAATGCATGTGGGTATGAATTAACAGAGACTATATTAAAATCTCGAGTGTTCCTTTGAGTAGTATATTACAATTGCATATCACACTTTAAGTTCTTAAGAAAATAGACTTGATCTACGTACTCTGATTATAGGGCAGTAAATTTTTTTATCTTTTTTTTGTATGAAAATGTTGGAATGTGTTATTACAACACATTAACTGACATATCAGGTTATATGAATTTACAAATGTATTAACTAAGACATTTCAATATTGACGAATTAAATATAATCCAACAATTACCAATACAAGTGCCTGTACCTGAAAACGAAGTACCTGTAGGCAATACACATGTAAAGGGCAGACCCGCGCGGGGACATATTTACTAACGAGACTTTTATTACAGGGCCATAAAAAGTTCAAAGATACAGAGATAATGACTTGTTGGGTTGAGGTGTTTTCTTGACATATGCTGGAATATTCCAGCATGGTTAAAAATCTTTTCATATCTATTATCGTAATGTGTCTATATCCTTTCCTATTACAATTTATAAACATGAAATAATTGTGGTATTTTCTTTTTGTCACTTGTTCTTTTTGTCACTTGTAACTTGTTTATGAAGAATGTTCACGTACCACAAAAAGGAATAAAAAAGAAAAAAAAGAAATGTTCACGTTATATAATCTTAAACGGTTCAGACATAAATCTATATTTATAATTAGAATATGTGATAAAAGAGATGTAAATTCAGGAACAAATAACTGACATTCTCAGTAAAACGCATTAAAATGTAATAACTTTACAAGATAATAATTACAAATAAAGATTCATATATTTGTTGGTCTTTTTTTAATCTTATAAAAAAGAAAATATACAATCATAGAAAAACAAAACATCATTCACATTCTATTTGTTTTAAAAAGGCATGATTCTGTCTTAGAGATATTTGAAATATTTTGAAAGATAGTTTAAATAAATATTTCTGGAGTCAGCGTTTGCCTTGATATGTAAATTCATGTGTTAACGTAAGTTAATCACAGGGAACCATACCTATAACTATATATATAACTATTAAGACCGTTTATAAAAAAACATTTTTAGCAACAAACCTTATAGATATAGAGATTACGATATGAGGAAGAAAAAATCAATTTGTATTACATCAAAAGAAAAAAAATAAGTTTTTTTTCTGCCAAAATATATGTTAAAATACACACAAGTATACACTAGTGAAGAAAGTCTAGATAACATTTGCTTCAGTGGGTTTATCTTCACTTCTTTATTATCAAAGAGATTTCAGTAAAACAAACATCAAAGACAATCATTTATCATAGTTATTTGATAGTCACTTATTATGTGAATTGCATATCACCCTTGCTTTTTGAGAAATTATTGTTTACCTACTTCATAAATCGACAAATCAAGTTTTGAATTTGCAAGAAAAAAAATCATAATTTTGACATATAAATCGAATTCAGCAACTAAGTATCTGCATTTGCAAACGAGTTACATGTAGGCAATACACAAATACTTTGCTGAACCAGGCGGGACACCTCGAGATTTTTATTACAGGGTGATAAAAAGATCAAAGACAGTGAAATTGTCTTTGTGGCGTTTCTGAGAAGTTTCTTAAATTATCTTTGAATAACTCAAAACAATGATTTATATTGATATATATAATGATATGATATTTAATATAATGTAAAAATAAATGAATTTCCTTATATAAATAATAGATACATGAATTTCGTTGTATAGATAAATTGATAAATAATATTCACTTATTCCATCTTGAAGTTGCGTGAGATCAATAAATCTTTATTTCAGTACTTATAAGGCCTCATGCCTGTAGAAGTTATTTGCTTTAAAGACATTTGTTCTAAATAAAGTTACATAATATATATACATGTAATAACTGAGTATTGCTTTTTGTTAATAATAAGATATTTTCCCGTAGATTATACTTGGAAGATGCATCGTCAAGTTAAGAATTAACAACATCCTTCATTATTCTCAGTTTTAAGAATAATAATTCAAACATACAAATCAGTTAAAAACACTATTGTACATAATAAATGTTTAAATGTATTTTTTTCCTCTCCGATGAGATTTATCTATTGCTGTAAATACATAGTCAGAGGGAAACAAAATGACATTCACAGTTCATTTGTTTTAAAAGGGTTCATTCTGCATTGTAAACGTAAGTCTTTGTTACTAAAGTTGAAAAAATAAAAAGTAAAAAAGTAGACGACGCATTCAAGGGTCTAGGTACATGACATCAAATTCGAAAGTAACATACCTTTTACAGAGAATGAAAATAATTAATGCAGAAACCTTTCAAACTGTATGTAACTACGGGACAACACAACTTGGCACATGAGAGAAGAGGAGTTTGACACTGAGTCATTAATGACAGCAAGCAATCAGTCATGAATGGGCACCAACTGGACCCCTGTCAACACACTATGACTAAAACAACATAATAAACGCTCTTGGAAGTCTCTTATTACTATAAAAACAGGTTAACATCAAAGATATTGTAAAAAAACATAATTAGTTCGTAATTAAGATATCTATAATAATGTTGTGATATCTAAATATGGATTAATTAAGAATTAAGGAAATGTGAGTTTGTCTCCATCTATTGAATCAACTGTGGTATTAGACACAGATTAATCAAGAGTATTCATTCATGAGGTGTGAGTCTCAAAGAGTGCAAAAACTCATGATGTTAGGTCAGGGAGAATGTGTAAACAGTGTTTAGAGATTATATTATCAAATAATTTCATTGGTGTATATGAAAAAAGTGTAAAACAAGTAGTTGTTGGCTATCAGCCAAAGAGATCTCAAAGATTCAATTCCAGTGAATATGTAATCATTGCTAAGAAACAATGAAATTTTTTATATATCTATGATTTTTATTAATGAAAATGGATCAGCACAATAAGCTTTCAGCATATTTAAGTGCTGTTCCTTTAGATCTCACAAAAAAACAACATCAAAATTCACAAAGTAATTAGATAAGTATTTACACGATGATAAAATATTGGACAGCAATAAACGGTAAACAATCAACAATGATAAATTGAATTTAGGAGTTTAATAATTATTTGAAATGTTGTGAATCGTGCATAAATGTTTGGACAGATTCAAGGAAATTCTGATTAAATAATATGCTTGAATATTAGTTAACATATAGAATGGTATACAAATGCCGTCTATAGACAAATTTATTAGAACTTATCAAAGTATGGGCAATAAATAAATATTCATATATGTATTGTATCATGTTATTAAATTATTGCATCTAAATAAAGTGAATAACAACCAAATGTTTTTTCGTAATATATGTAAATATAAAGTAATATAAAGTCATTTATAGGACTTTTTTTCCAGGGGACTCTTTTTTCTTGTCAAATTTAGGACTTTTCTTCTGGTAACTTTCTTCCAAACACAGATTTTTGGCCAACGGTCGCTGTATATAGAATACAATAGGAAATAAAGGAAATAGTCTTCATGATTACGACAACAAGAACAAGCTGTTCATGGAGATATAACCGTCCATTCAACTAAAAGACGACAGTGCATTTACAGATGATAAACGCCACCTTGTTTTGCATGAATCCAAAACTAAATTAAAAAAAAAATGCTGCTTGCACATATTGCTTATTTCATACGACAAAAGTGTTTATATATGGACACTGGATAACAATAAACACACATATTGAAAAATGTTGGATTAACTATACATGTAAATTGCACACAAAAGTTTATTTATAACTATGCATAAAATAGGGTAATTTCACATGGGCATTTAATAGGTCACTGAATATATAATTCGGTTCGCTGATCTTTTAAGCTTGGATTCTGCATTTATCCTTTTTCATTTTGTATAAGTAAATCCTTTTTAATTGCATTCTTCATTGAGAATAAGTCACTTGAGATCAAGCTGGAAGTGAATCTCAGGCAGCAAATACTTGCTTGTTTTCGTGTCCTAATTCATGTATCATTAACATGAATAATATGTTTAAACCAACTTAATGTTTACCAAATCTGCCAGTTTGTTAGATGTAGCAATGAATGGATTCTAAAAGTTTAGAATTTTCTTGGATGGTTGCTGTAATATTTCCAAACATGATAGATTTAATGTGTTAGGCATGATATATTTGATATGATAAACGTAAAGAAATACATAAGAATTAACTCAGATAAATATTTTGCAAATGAATTACTTCACAGATATTGTCTTTTTCACAAGGATACAAATGGCCATCAGATGAATGTGTTAAGCTACAGTAATAGTACGTTCTTACTAAATGCAAGTTTATCCAACAAAGTTAGCTGTAAATTTAAACATATATTATTTCAAATTATGTACTGTAGGCTTCGTTTAGGCTCTAGTGATCTAGATTTTAATAAATTTGAAAGGCATATTTCAGATGATCCCACCTGTTCATGAGGCGCTAATCTCATTATTTACTGGTTTTCCCAAACTTTTCTCACTTAAGAAATGGTGCATTATACTACCAAAAAGGTACAGCTTAAAACAATCTTATATGGAAACCATGATATATCTGATCTTGGCAACTTCACCATTTTAAAATCTGTTAACCTCTTCATCACCACTTCTAATAGATGATTTTGATTTAAACATATCTTATTCAGAAGAATAGGATTGGGAACAAGTTGTCCAATTTAGAACACCCTCTCCATATAATCTAATAGATTCGAAAAAAGAGTTTAAGATGTTTACTTCCAAGCCATTGAAAGGAAATTTCTATTTTTATTGTTGATTGTATTATTGCATTTCATGTCATCAGAATGTCCTTTGCTTGAAACATCACATTTGTATCGGAACGGTATTAATATAAGCCCCTGGCTTGTTTGTCAGTCCGTTTCATATTTCCACGAATAATAAAATATGTTGAAACCATTTCAAATAATGATATTGTTCAATGTTTTAATTCACAGTGGTAGTCATTGAGGATTATTTGCACCAATAACATAATACAAGATAAATAATTAACTGAAAATAAACACAATGATACAATATCAATTAGTCCAGATTCATTTTTTGTGTTATGAGGTATATTTTACTTGCATTTCAGGGTTTTATTTTATCTGTATAAAAATGTAATTTGTCTTGGTTTTTTTTTTTGGTTTCTGAAAAGTTTAAAGCTTTATTGGTTGTTTTCCTGGATGCTTTTGACAATTAATTTTCTTCAATTTTGCATATGTCAGAGTGTTCAACATCAAGCCTATCTATGTTAGCCGTTAATTGGGAACTGTTATTGTAACAATCAGCCCTCGTTAGCCCCTGCTGTCAAGTTGACAATATATCACAGATTGGCACCTGCTGTGTATACAGACTTACAGGTGGGCATACTCAAGCCATTGCTTGTCACGTGTCTCTCTTATAACAATATGATGCAGTATCTGATTATTGAAATCCTAGTGGTTAAGAAAGAACCAATGAGATGATTTTAGCTAAATGTCTGCATTGACCTATGTACTCGACCTGATCATTGTTGAAATGACCTATGAAGACAGAGGCCAAAATGTGTTGCTTAATCTGATCAAATCAGTGATGGATTAATGTGCATTTGATGGAATATTGATACTCATATTCGGAAAAGGTAAGTTTCACATGCTTTTGCAGCCTATCTTTTGGCAAACTTGGTCATTTGATATGTAGTTTGTATATATGGTTGCCATGTATTTCAATTGTTTGATATCGAACTTTGTAAGATTGTTACTATGTCAAATACGTTAGATTACTTGTCCCTTTGTAACAAAAAGTTAAGGAAGAACAATGTTTGTTTCAATTGGATATTCCATTGAAAAAAGCTGCCAAATGCATTCAATAGTAATATTTTACAACAAATTGTATATAATCAATATAACTTTATCATTGTAATATATAATGTGATTGAATTGTAAATATTTTGTTTTGTACATATACCGGTACATTAAATGATGTAATAGCATAATGTTGTTGTGTTTTATATGTTATTTAAAGAGGCTGTCTCATGGGCATCTTTTTTGCTAGTAGGAATATTGATGATTATTTTTCTCTAACTGGTATGTTTGTCGCATTATGCAGTGTTAGGGGCATGGACCATATTACGATAGTTTCCATACTATCACTGTTATTTATTTCAAATCATGCGAGAATTAGGAACATTCTACAGGATAACACACTTTTCAAGACTTATCATCAAGGAGATAGTATTTCTCTTTTGCATCCCTGTTGCGTTGGAAAACCATACATATTATTATTATTGTATTGTTGGTTAACTGTTATTTTGGTTCGCCAAGTATTCATCAGATTGGACGAAGCATGCATAAAACAGTGATATTCTTTTGAAATAATTATCATATCTTGCGAGAATTAAGAACATTCTACAATATATCAGACTTTACAAGACTTAATCAGTCATTCGCATTCATAAAACACAGTGTTATTCTTTTGAAATAATTATCAAAATGACACCTAAAAAATAAACATTTTTTAAATCTTGCGAGAATTAAGAACATTCTACAAGATATCAGACTTTATAAGACTAATTCAGTCATCAGAGATAGCAGTTGTCTCCTGCATGCCTGTAGCGTCGAAAAACCATCAATAGGTGATATTCTTTTCTTTTGATACATTTAAATGTTGAGACAACACAAAACTTACATACATATACACAAATATACAATAGTAAACAAAATATACAATAGTAAACAACAATATACAAGAGTAAACAACAATATACAAGAGCATATAAAAATATACAATAGTATACAAAAATATACAAGAATATACAAAAATATACAAGAGTATACTGGTTTTGGAAATTCGGAGTATACTGACCAGGAAATTTTTGGAAATCCTAAGTATACTGAGGTATACTATTTTGTATATTCGGGGTATACTGATCAGTATACCTCATTAAATTAGGGTATTTTGTCCAGTGTAGATAATGATCCCTTACCTAGTTTGTCCAGTTTATTATTATGATACAGGTTATTAACCTGTTGTACATATGAAACAAGCAAAATAAAATGTCAAGAATAACTGCTTATTATTTATATTTCTGAATAAACATGGACATTTCAATACATTCTTGCCTCATCATTCATTTATTAAAGAGAGATATATAATATATACCAGAGTAAACTGCATGAACATGTATTTTCTTTATATTCTCATGATCAAGTGCTTGCCAATATTGATGTTCAATATGTTAATGAATTTTGAAAGGAATATCTTGAATAATCCTTGAAATAAAATTTATCAAGTACACAATCCTTGAAGTAATTGACATGAAAGTACTTCAGTTTAGATACCATTCTTTCAATAAAAATTTCATTTCTCGGCACACAAATCCAATGAATATCCAAAAGAGTGTAAACAATAAAAATACACTTTGTTCTGCCTGTACAAAGTAATTGTCCTTGAATTTGATAGTAGTAGTCTTTATTTTCATCAAGTTTCAATTTTCCATCTACAAGTTTCAAATAGGGCACTGAAACCTCTGATATCATCCTGTTTCGGGCTGAATATGGACACTTCACCTCGATGACATGATCCTCACCTAGCAATGCATCAGGAGTAGCAGCGAGATATGGCAAGTCTTTACAGACAAACATTCCACATTTAATAGTTTTCGTCTCGGCCAGGTTTTCAAATTTCTTAATGGCATAGCTTTCATATTTTCTCCCATGTTTAAGAGATGGAGCAGGTATTTCTTGTACAGGATTGGTGAGGGATCTTGCTAGACTGTGCAGATCTGTCCTGTCTGTTGCACAACATATCCTCTTGAAATTAGATGATGTTAGTCTCATGGCATGTTGTTCTCTCCACATGTTGGATCTTGCCTGGCCT
The DNA here is from genome assembly GCA_916613615.1 of Steromphala cineraria. Classification (NCBI taxonomy): domain Eukaryota; kingdom Metazoa; phylum Mollusca; class Gastropoda; order Trochida; family Trochidae; genus Steromphala; species Steromphala cineraria. The sequence continues at coordinate 44,931,397 of OU744733.1, forward strand.
TGTGTTGCACGTTCTATGACTGATATGTCCTCGTTAGAAACATTACTCAACTTGTTCATTTCAAGCCACTGATCTGCCAAAGGTTTATTGTCATAATCATGATCAGAATTTACAGCATATGTGTTTCCCGGTTTAAATAACTGTGCAACAGGGTAACTTTCAACCTGTGGGTGGTTCAACCAAACTGAACGAAAATGATCTCTGTAACCTTCCGTCTTCCTGTATTTGGCAGGGCGGGGATCAAAACTCATCCCATTATCCAAACCATCTCGTGAATGTAAGTCACATGCTTTGACAGGGCTTCCATTGTAGGGTTTGCTTTGATGAAAAGTCTGGAGTCGCTGTGTGCATGTCTGCTCGGTCAGTATATCTCCACAAGTGGTGAATCTATGGATGGCATATAGTGCTGTACGTATGTGCTTACAGTGGGCTTCAGGTCCCTGACCAGATGCACATTCACACTGACATTCAACAATTGCACCATCAATATCAATACACACATCAATCCGATATGAACAGCGCCTTTTCATTTCAGCTTTACATTCAGACTTAAAGTAAATTAAATCATTGTATCTAGAAATTCTTAGATATTTCAAAAATCTTGAGTTGTACAGGTGCTTTGCTTTAGTACATACTTTGGTTTTCAACTGCTCTAGATAGAAATTAATAGCTTGATATGACACAGCTGGTATCTTGTTATCTGTGTTGATGTCTTTATAAAGCTCAAGGGGAGGTAGGACCATGATGTACTCCTCTTCAAGGACTTGTTCCCTTCCAAAATTGGCATTTCTGTCGTATGATTCAAGTCTGAAATATAAATGATATTCTCATATATTCAAGAAGACACTCTCACGTTATTTAACTTAAACACAGGGTTCGTATTAAGGTTCTTTAATAGGTTTGGAAAATGGGCATAGGCCTATTCTTATTTTTTGCCAACATCGGACCAAGCACTGGTGCAACTTCTAAATGATGAAATCGACCCCTGTAATTAATTTTCTTTAATTAATATTAGTTATTTGTCAGCATTATTAAAAACGTTTGTGGAATTCAAATTGTGTCCACACTCCAAAATAATTGGATTTATCATCAAATATTCGCGCCGACGAACCACTCAGCCACTGCATGGTTCCCATTTTATTTTCCTAACTTTGTGAACTGTCACGTGTTCAAACGATTTCAGAGCATACTTGATGTAGAATTATAGTTTCTATAATATTATACGTATCATTCACATATTAAATTATCATACAATTATGTCACAACAAGAACGGGAAAAATATATCGGTATTATTAACAGAGCTACTAGATACACAAGAACCCAGTACACACTTGTAACTAATAATAACATAATAGGTAACATAATGTAATATAATGTTAGGGTGATAAAAAGAATAGAGCCAGTGGCTCTTTAGCTCATGAAAACGAATGAATCCAGGGGCAAGAACTTCATGTAAGACGACACGAAATTTTCAAGGATCGTGTACATATGTTTATTGAAATAAAACCTACAAAGGTTAATTATGTATGTACAGTGTATGCATTTGCTATTTACTAAAATAAACATCATATACACTTTAAATATATCGTTACATTCCCACATATATTCCAAAATGTACATTGACTATGAAAATGGAATTTTATATATAAAGTTATTTGTTGGTGTAGTCTGGGCAAGTGACCGACAGCCGACAGCCGACGATACCATTCTTTATATAGAAATATATTTGTTTTGTATAGTCTGAGCATGTGGCCGACAGCCGACAGCCGACGATACAATTCTATATATAGAAATATATTTGTTGTGTATAGTCTGAGCAAGTGGCCGACAGCCGACAGCCGACGACCCGATACAGCTCTATATATGACAATACATTTGTTGTGTATAGTCTTTTCGTACAGCCGACAGCGGAAAGCCGACAATACAGTTCCAAATATAACAAAACATTCATTTATATATAGTCTATGCAATTTTAGATATTAATAAAAACTGTGTTTTTTAAATGACAATTTCAGTTTTGACATTTGGAGTTATCTGCCCTTGACCGCGGGCAACGTCACGCTTACGTCAATTGAATATTAGTGCAATAACTTACGTTCTGGTGAATAGTGATACTACAGTTGAAAGAAAGTAAAGAAAGATAAACAATAATATTAAATAAATATGAATTAAATTATGCCATGAAGAAAATAGGTCATTTTGATAGTTAATATACCACATCAATAAGCCAGCGTACGGAATGTGCAGAGGTCTGAAGGCAGTTATTAAACAGTGGCTCTTAACCATAAAAAAAAATTAGATAGATCAGGGAGAAAGGAAATCTGTCTGTTCAGAATAAAAACAAACTCTCAAAAATTGTTAAAACAGCTTCAAAAATTATTGGACTTCCAATTGAAAGTATCGGCGATTTTTATGAGCAGCAAATTTCCAAGAAAACAAATAAAATTTTAAGTGACCAATCACATATTCTTTTTTCGGAATATTCTTGGCTACCTTCAGGACGCAGACTGCGCATGCCGACTGGGAGAACAAACAGGTTTCGCTACTCTTTTATTCCAAACAGTGTTCGTTCCTACAATGAGCATTGATTAATGTCATATTTCTGTTTTAGTCAAGTGAATGTGAGTGTGACTAAATCGGATGTGTTCATGTTTATTTAGACAAATCTTATGCATAATAATATTATCATGTACATTTAGTTTGCTTTGTTTGTAACTGGATAACTGTATATATGATGTAAAACAAATTTCCCTTGGGACAATAAAGACATTATCTTATCTTATCTTATCTTATCTTAAAGGAATCGAAAGGATGAGGGAAAAACGGATATATCGATGTACATTTTAACAACTGGTAACCTCGACTCTATCACTTCTCGATTTCCATTCAAACATTTGTCAAGAAAATAAGAACTGGTCTTGATTTTGTCCATTAAACACCTTAAATATGCTTATTATTAAAACAGCGTAATTATCAGCTGTGAAAGGGGTACCTGAGATAGCGGCCTTAAAACTCGAGCGGGTGTGGCGTAATAAACATACTGTGGCGCATCATTATTTCAACGGAAATACCGCCTTAAATAATTGTTTAATTGCCATTGACGTGGATATCATTTTACACCAAACGCTTATAACAGTGTTACATCGTAAAATGATATATCTAACTGAGTGGAAAACATTCCTGAAAATCGTTTCTTTTTGGGTTTTTCTTATGTCCCCGAATCGGAGATTCCGGGGGTATATTGTTTTTCACCTGTCCGTCCGTCCATCCGTCTGTCCGTTTGTCCACAAAAACTTTAACCTTGGTCATAACTTTTGATTGGTCAGAGCTATAGGTCTTTGATACTTGAATATGGATCCCTTGTGATGAGACCTTTCAGATGACACCATGACATTTGACCTTGTGACCTTGACCTTGACACAGCGAGATGCATCCGGGGGAATTCGTGTTTCACAAACACATCTTGTTTCTTATTGTTACGATAGATGTATAAATCACAGGGCAATGATTATGTTTATGACGTCACAAAATTGGCGTGTGACCGGTCATGCATTCACCGGATTTTGCAAGATAAATCTAAGCGGCCCATCAAAAGTGGCATTCAAAAACGGCTTTCATTACCAAACTAATATTACAGTAGCGACCTTTGACGCACTATACACTATTGTAAAGAGACATTCATATATTCCAAAGAAAATAGTGAAATATTATGCCTGTGGTTATGTAAACTTAAAAACTTACGGTGTACCAGCGGAGTATATTGTATTATTAATTTGTAAGCAGAGCTGATAAGTAGGATTTTGAGGTGATCGCAGACCCATTAAAATTTTTATAAATCTAGAATCTTAAACTGTAAATATACGTTTGTTCGATATTTGTATCAATTATACAAAATATCGACTTATCTAATTTGGCTTATAAATCATATTGTGGACTTCATGATTTTTTCGCGAATATCTCGGTCTATGCGTCATTTTTTGTTCAAAGATATGTATTACTAGAAATTAATGACAGGCTTTCGACACATCGACACGGTTTTTAAAAACTTTCCAAGCAAACGTTACTTTCTCGCGTCCAGTATTCGATCAACCGTTATTTTGTCGCTTAGCTGACACTATTACCCTTTTTGTACTTTGGTATATTATCTGAAGTTTCAGGCGTGAAAGCCAGTTGAGGAAGTAATGAAATGATAAGATAGATATAAGAGAATCTCTGATGTAATGTCGCTCTTCAGTTTTGTTAATTTCATTTAAGTTAGCAGCTTTGATTAACTTTCAAAAATCATTTAGTCTGAAGTTATGCTATTTTTCTTTATTGACTTGCGAAAGTACAGTTACACAGAAAATGGGCGGAGAGGAGAAAGCTTTATGAGACGAATTTTGGTCGGGACTTTTAGTTTATCCTCACAAAGGTTTCAATAACGTTCTGATTGCAAGTGTATCCCATGTCAATTAATATCGTCAGTGATTTTGTTTAGCTTTAAAAATATCGACAGTATTCTAGTTTTGCAGATAAGCTATAGGTATCTATTTAATCGCGGGCTTCTAATTTGTATCAATCAAAATTTAAAATTTATTTCCGTCTCACATGTGTAGATACATATATATGTTACAGCATCATATATGAAATAATTTGAAATGTACCAAACTACTCGTTAAATCAAAGCAACCGGCTTTTCTTTTCAGAAGTTATGCGAAAGTGCTTTTATTCGAAGCAGGCGTTTTATCAAGGATTTACGATAGGCTAAAAACTCGGCACCGATTTGGATAAAGTAACATCAATGTTTATTCTGGCTAATGATCAAAGTGAGGGAGTAATTCTTTTCCATGTTCTCGTTACAAAATAAACAGTCGCCTATCTTTTGTTATTTGCTGGGTAAAGGTAAAGCATTTGACCGTCAATTTCACCGTACATGTATAACACCATATACATATTTTGTAATTGTGTAAGTTGATGAGAACTTATGTACAAGACCTTATATTTTAGGTATATATTCTTATATATTGATAACTCATGAATATTGTTAATCCCAAATTAAGCGCCTGAATTAAATATATATAATAATATAAATAGACGCATTGTTTAAATATCTCATTGAGAAAAATAAACGCCTGGCGACCCAATTTTAATATTTACAATCGCTTGTGTGTTCCTTTCAATATCACAATTCATACAAAATAATAAGAATAAAAAAATAGGTAATAGTACAGATTCTACGCCTGCCTTGAAATCAAGTCTGCCTCAAATTTGAAAACAAGAAATACCCTGTAAAAAAGAATATTTCATGATCTGTTCTTGAGAGTTGAGATTCATTTACTCAAAATTTCTACTCACATATACAAAGTTCAACACAATGGTGTTGCGGGCTTTCGGGAGTTTTTTTCAATTTTGTTCACATGATATCCCTATTTTTGATATTCCTCAGTGACTTCGGTCATTGAAACCTTTTATACATGTAATTGACCGAGATAGATAATTGTAAAAGCAATATGACATCTCAGGTTTGTTATTTTTTTAATGATTCATTATTCAAAGCGTTAAAAAAGTCGCTATTGCGATTATAAAGAAAGATTATTGGATTTTTCAAGTGGTGAAATAAACCCAAGGTACAGTTATGGGCAAATCTCTAACTTGGTCCACTGTATAGTGGCGTTAAAATGACTTACGATTTACCGCCAATTTCAAACTACATTATCATAATGTTGAAACAAAAAACAAAACAATGTCGATAAGTAATATATTGATTTCGATAAACACACACCATAACTCATATTGTCTGTGGAATGTTTGTACCGAGGTGTTTATAATGAACATCCGGTATTGTCGTGAAAACCCAGTATGATGCGATGATATTTTGAATTCCGAAATTTGTTTAAGTTCTCACAAATCGACCGTGTTTCGAAGGAAACAAAATAAAAAAATATGTATCAGGGATTTCCTCTCAACAACGGTCTGAAAGCAACCAAGCGAAGTGCTGGTTCACCACCAGTTTAGCTCTGATATCAAAAGCTTTTGCCACCGGCCTTGAAATTGGTTAATCGGGGTGTCTTTAGACTGTAAAGATGAGGAGGTTCGGGTGAGGTTCGAACCCGACTAGAGATAATAGTTTTACACTCCTCGAAGTTCTTTTCCTCGAAGCACAGTCGATTTTAATCAGCCTGGCTTTGCATCTGTAACATTGGTACCAACCTGTAATCTGTTGGTTTCAAGGTAAGTGAGCGAACCAACAGACAACGGAGGCGAGTTATGTTATCCATAACCTTATGAATAAAGTTTTTTGTACCGAGTGGAAACATTACTCGCATTAAACTTATCATATTAGTCATTGATCATCATCATCAAAAAATAATTGGTACCAAATGTATATTGTGTTATCTGTAATATATGGTCACACCAACAATGGTCATGAAATCTAGACTATGTATGTATGTATGTATTGTGATCTAGCTTGTACGACCCCGCTTGTAAACTTCAGCGGGATACACGTACAGCAAGAGCAGCTAAGGCCAATGTCGGATACCCGAAATATTCCTTGTTTCTCAAATTTGAGTCAACGTTTAACAAATTCAACATTAACTGAGGCACCAAGTCCATAGAAAGTGCACACCTTAGTTGTTTTTATCATACGTGTATGATATTTCACTTTCGAATATTTCATTTGTTCACATCGTATTTTAAAACTGACAAGTGCAGGAGATAGGTGAGGTGAGGCTATCTTGGTGTTGTCGCCGCAATCAAGAGTATTTCACTTATATTGCAGCTGTTAGTATTATTGCAGTGAGAAAGCCCGTAACACCATTGTGGCTATGTATTGCAGCGAAACCTGCGAGAATCGGCTGGAACTAGCGAACCATGAGTGATACTGCGCTGAAATTCAGTGTAGCGTTGCACCCAAACCTGACTGCGTGTAGAACAGTTTTCTACTACAGACAAAGTTTCCGAGCCAATGGATGATTTCGAAACAAGGACCTCCTGATCCGAAGCCGAACACGTGAACCGCTATCCCGCCCCATGCCGGAGATAGATAATTTTTCAACGTATTTGTCGCCCCAAGTTAGTTCTACTGCGGTCTACCCCGTCTTAAAATAACCACAAAACGGCCTCCAACGGGTAAAAAAGAGAAACATTTGCTTAAACTTTATCAAACTACGCCGCCATAACGTTTATCCACAGTTCTGAGTCAGTTTGGAGTACGTTTAGATCGGTTTAATCTAGTCCAGGGACACATTCGTTTTGACAATCCTGTTCTTCAATTTAAACTCGAAAAACTTGTTTTCAGAGAGTTATCCACATTTTCATTACGTTCTCATTCGGCGAGTATAGTGCGTGCTATTTGTACAATTATCACGTCATAGTACAGTACGTTCTCGCCCATTTTCAATCCCGTTCTCACTGTCAAAGTAAAACATTTATAATTTCAGGTTAATGTTAATTCCTTGTCCAAAAAGTATTGTTCTTTCATTTTATTCTTTCTTGCCTTCACATAAACATCGATATATTACCATATTTTCAACAAAAATGCAGTAAAACCGATATTTATTGTAAGTCAACACCATATGTTTATATCAAAAGAGTCGTGAAAATAGTTATTTTTATCAAACTACAAATATAGGTTGCGCAGGAATAAATACTCATATTGTTTTCACAAATTTAACCGACATTCCTTCTTTTCCAGTTGCAAAATATTCAGTATTACTGTACAAACTCCCATGAGTGAACCATACGCATGAACTCATATTCGCCCTTTCATTTTGCATTGCCAACGCAGTTAGACCTACATGTATGTGGGAATAGACCTGTGCAAGAAAAAATAACTGCCTATTGACGTTCTATGCTCGGGTTTCCGACTGAATTACGTTTTGTACGAAGTGCGGCAATTCTGTTCGAGTTACGGTAATCCCGTTTAAAGTACGTCGGTCCAACGTCCAATTTTAAAACGGGGAGGACGTATGACATGTCCAATGTCCTGGAACATCTTCCGTACGTCCGAATCCTTCTAAAAAGTTTGTAAACAGTAGCCACAAGGTCCGATCCGTTCTCCAACAATTCGAACCCATTTTCGTTGAACGTAGTAAGGGCGGGTTTTGTGTGATGGGGGTTTAGCTGATTTAAGATTCTTTTTTCAAAAACCAAATTTTGATTAAAAGTATTTTTAAAAAATATTACTTTGATAAAACGTAACTGTTTATCGACATAAACATTAATTGATGTGTTCAATTCAATAATTAAACCCTATTTTTCACACGTTTTCATTGAACAAAGATATTTTAATATACAATGTCAAGTAACCAAACATCAATTTTATCTATGAAACTACTGCAGGTATATGTAACTATAACTGTAAGGTAACCAAATGCGTCACACTTCTTTTAGATATTGAATTAATCTACCTTGGGTGGGTGCTTCTTTCGTATTTCCATTTATATAAGAACAGTGTTGATATGTAGAATAAAAAGAAATTTTACGTATGTTGAAAGTAAAAATTTCAATTTTGATGTATATGGTGTTGAGCTATAGTGTCTGAAGGAGTTAACTACCTGCAGGTTCAAATGAGATGAACCCTCGCGATAACTTGAACATCTCCGTCTCAGTTGGAAACCCGACAGGGGCTCAGCAACTTTGTCTGCATTAGAGAACTGTTCTACACGCAGTCAGGTTTGGGTGCAATGCTACACTGAATTTCAGCGCAGTACAACCCTTGGTTCGCTAGTTCCAGTCGATGCTCGCAGGTTTCACCGCAATGCATAGCCTAAATGGTGTTGCGGGCTTTCTCCCTGCAATAATACTAGCAGTCGCGATATAAGTGAAATACTCTTGAAAGCGGCGTTAAACCCCAGGTCACCTCACCTCAGTTGGAAACTATTCCTTATTATCTTATGAAGACATTGACTATCCTTTTATAAAGACAAGAGTATCCTTTGCAGTCAGGTTAATGTGTCACAGAAAGCATCGAAGGTATGTATAGCTCTTGAAATCCTTAACTTTAACTGGTAAAAGTGTTCACTTTTGAAAAAAATAGGGCATCGAGTTCTGTTGATAAACTTTATCGATATCAAAACCAGACAGATCCAAATTCATTCACTAATAACTACCTTTTTTATATAAGTATGGCAGTGAACGAATTTTGGATCAAGGTCGGCAATGGAAGTCCCTTTGAATAACAATTTTAACAGCGCAAAACAGATAATGCTAGCCTAAATCCTCTTTCACATGGACACAATTTACTTATAAAAGCAATTTACTTACTAGAGTAAATATATTCAAATAAGTAAAGGTTAATTTACATCATGTTCACATGTTTACGCCAGGTAAAGTTAATTTAAAACTGTGATTAGAATAATTAAATGTTCGTAACAGCACGCAATGATCTCTTATGATGTCATAACTATGTTTGAAATACTCATCTAACCAAACAAGAAATTATGTTCACATGACCACAAGTTATCTTTTAAATTACTGCCGTCGACAAATCGGCAAATTACGCTACATCTTACCATTGTCACGTACTTTCATAAAACCGCACTTTTCGCGAAAAGACATACATTTCAAATACATACAAGTGGTTGTAGCGAGTATATATTTTGACAAATAGTGTCAATGTTAACGGAAATCAAAAGAAATTAAGACTTTTTGAATGAAACACGGCATTTTTTATCATCGTCTTCGCGTACATATGTATATATGCAATATGAATTGTTAGTGTATTGTAAAGTGTATTTAATGTATTGCTTAAAAGAATTATGATGTGCTCAGTCGAATACAAAATCAAATTCATGAATAATATACCGAGGTAACCAAATGGTTTTTGACACTATAACGTCATTTTAACAATATACCCTCACAAGAGTTTTTATCTTAAACACGATTAAATCTTTGACTGCCTACCATATAATTATAAACAAGAACACTGCGAAACTAAGACAGCAGATTACAAAGTAATCTAAATTTACAACACAAATATGAATATGGTACATGTATTAATATGCTGTTTGAATAGCTAAAAAATTGTATGTACTTGTTAATGTAGGAGTCGGTGTCGCCATACGACGTATGTCGTAAAATGACCATTACAATTTTGTAACCTTAAGTTGAAGAGTTTGACTTGCGTATAAACCTTAACCGCAGTTACTGTAATGTATATACTTTCGTTTTTTTAAATAGCAAAATGTTGTCGCAAAATCTTGCTGTAACTCAAAAGAAATACTGAATACTGAAAAAACTAAATATTGAGAACAAAATGCTAGCATACCTTAGGTTGCTTTTTGTACAACATTGTTGCAACGCCATTTTATAACATGGGCAGTAATGGAAAAGATAACAATGTTGTCAATAAATGATCCCCCCCATATCAAAAGATTGCAAGCAAGACGGATGACCCAGATAATAAAGTAAATATGCCGATAAAAATGCATAAAAAATATGTGATAACTTGCATTTTAAATTTCGACAAAGTAGATCGGCTATATCTGATAAATATTTACAATGACGGAGTGCCCATTTTTATACGCTCGTAAAACGTTGACATCTTCATTAATTGCATTGAGGAAAATAAATAGAATAGACAAACATAAGCTGAAAAAAAGTAAATTGTTTAACGCTAATTGTTTAAATGCTTGGCATATAAGACCCATCTATTTCATGGACTCAATGGAAATGAATTGTCGGCTGTCGGCCACTCTTACTGACAATTCACAAGCATGTTACTATAAATAGATAAGCATCGTCGGCTGTCGGCTGTCGGCCACTCTTCCAGAGTATACAGGAATGAATTGTCGGCTGTCGGTCACTGCCTCTGACTATACACTAAACATTTCCATGCATATTAACATAAAGCTGGATTGTCGGCTGTCGGCCACTTCACGGACAAGCATCATACAAACATACATGTATACATTGACAGTATTATAAACATATTGCTGCGATCATCATTTACATGTATAAAGATGGACCTTTATATATAATTATACATACATATCCTTTGTAGGTTTGGTGTTATAAATATATGTACACGGACCTTGAAATTTCGTGCGTCTTACATGAAGTTCTTGCCAATCCAGGCCCCCAACTGTCTCCAGTTGGACGCGAAATGTGAGAGACGACCTCCCACTGACCCGTCCTGGGAAGGGACCAACTGCGACACTTATTGTTTATTGGGGGTACCATCGTACCTCGCGTCCCTTGGAAGGCTGGTTCAAGGGATTTGTCATTTGTCATGTATCTGTCTTCAAAGAAAAATCGACCTATAACTTGGATCTGTTGCCTGGATTTTGGCTTAGGCTGGTGACGGTAATCACAAACTTGATTTAGAATTTATAATCTATAATTCATTTTTAGCTCATCTGGCCTGTAAGGCCACGCCATAAAAATATTTTTTCATCTTCTTCTCCAGAACCATAAGGCTTAGAAAGCTGAACCATAAGGCTTAGAAAGCTGTACCTTTGTGTACATACTCCTTAATAAGGTCAACAGGTGCCACGCCCTTAAATCCTATTTTCATCTTCTTCTACAGAAGCGTAAGGTCCGTCCGTCCGTGATCACATTGTTTCCGGAGCAGAACCTTACAGCTGGCTCAATGAAACTTGGTCTATTGACTCATCATCGCATGTACGCAGCAAATATTTTTTCGTTCCCGGATCGCGGAAATTTTGCAGAAATGTTACGGAAATTCGACTTTACAACCAATTTCCGTGGTATTTCCGCATATTTCTTGTTCATTTCCGCATATCCGGATTGCAAAAATGACACCATATCCGGACAGTTTCCACCAGGTTTCAGTTACCCACTTTCGGCAAGATTTCCGCAAACAGAAATGCAATGTTGAAAATCCAGACGATTTTCACTGCATTTCCGGAACGATAAAATCCTGAACATTTCCACTGCATTTCCGCATTTAGGAAAACCTACACAGTTCCTTTGAAATTGCATATCCGCAATAACATATCTTTAAGATTTCCTTTGCATTTCCGCAAAAATAAATAAATCCTATATATTTCCACTGCATTTCCGCAAATACAATATCCAATTTATTTCCACTGCATTTCCGCAATTATGAAAACCTACACATTTCCATGGCATTTTCAGAAACTTTAATATATCCTGAAAATTTCCTTTGCATTTCCGCAAATTTTGATATCTTTGATTTCATCACAAAGGCTCGGGCTGTAGCCGTCGACAGCTGGGCCGCGTCGAGGGATCTTTTATAGTCCCTCAACTTGTCATATTCCCAGCAAAAAGGGATGTTATTTAGGAGGTTGTGATCCTCCTTGTCACTTTCTGCTGGGGATGTGCAGCCCAGGTTCAAAACGGCTGCAACCCGAGCCTTTCTCCTTTCTGGCCAATCGATGTTTTCCAGTTGCTTTTCCAAACGATGTAATTTCTGAAACAATATAATATACATTCCGTTAGTGTGAATCAGCATTGCATACATCTGGCGTGTTATCTGAGCTGTATGAAGAAGGAGGTAACTCTTAGCAGAACTGCGTTACTAAGTTATAAGTACATACAAGTTAATCGGAACAAGCGTGACCTGTGTTTAACACAGATAAATATATACAGGACAGTGATTCGTGATTACACCGAGCACATGGTAGTTGAAGGAACATGTAAAACAGTGTCATTCGTATGTGACAAATCAGGAACAGTAACTGTAAGGGCTTGTGATGTTGAGAGAATTGTATATTTCAAGTATCAAAGACCTAGCTCTTAACAAGCAATAGTTATAGCCACGGTTAACGTTTTTGTTGACAGACAGACTGACGGATGGGCAGATGGAGAGATGAACAGATGAAAAACAATATACTATCGGAATCTCCGACTCAGCGGCGATAAAAACAACTTGTGTTAGTAAATTTAGATAAAAACCAGTTAAATAACATGTTTATTAAATCAAGTCTACCGTACTTCCTAAATTAAGCGCCTGCCTTGTATATACGCCATCATCTCGACTTACAAGGCCATTGTCGGCTAGCGATTGATCCAAAACTGGTCACGTGCCGTAGGTATATATTTTACTACCGTATTTCCTTAATAACACGCCGGGCGTCTATTATTTTCAAACGGTCTACATCATTGGCGTCTATTTGAGGCAGGCTTCTATTCAAGGCAGGTGTCTATTTCGTAAAAAGCCGAACCGTTAAGACTATTTTGTAAAAAATCAGATAATTTAACAAAAATGAAGCGTTTTTATATATTAAAGTTGGTTTACACGGCGTTTAATTAAGGCAGGCGTTTATTATTTTCAGAAAGTCTTATGCAAGGGCGTCTATTCAAGGCAGGCGTGTAATTAAGGAAATATGGTATGTTAAATTGTGTCACGCGCGTCCTAAGTAACAACGTACTGTCAAGAGTTACCTCCCTTGTCTCATTGTTCGGTAAACAAAGGCTGCCCTCCGCTACACTGATTTGCGGTACTTTGAGACTGGCATGTAAGTGAACTATTGTACCATGAAAAAGCACATACAATATATAACATAATATATCAAATAGACACCCTCGTACACAGGTCTTTCTTAAATAAAAGGCGGGTAAATGTTATTTTGATGTAACAATTACTGGTTTTTTTTTACATTTCAAATTAATTCTAAAAAACTCAATGAGTGAAAGATACGCACAACTCTCACAGAATATGAGTAGGATTTTGTTCACATGCGTGAACATTATTGTCAAAATAGTGGTTCAGTCCTTAATGTCCGATCTTTGTCTCTAAAAGCAGCGTAGACTGTTACGACCAATACTTATTGCAATAATGTTGTACTCAACTATATTTTTACATTTCTTTAATTTTACTCCTCACTTTTTGTTTTGATGAGTTAAATACGCATTCATTTTTTTAATTTCGTAACATTGCTACTCAGTTTTTATTTAGATGATTGAATTAATAATTGGTCAAAATAACTATCCGGAGCCCTGCAGTATTCGCCTGTAACTAATTATCTTTATTACAAAATGAAAGCCTTTCTCGACCAGACGCATATGTGTTGACAGTTTGTGAAAATTAGAAGACCGGCGTCTCTTTAGGAAATACGATTTTCTAATTTGTGTGGAGTTTTTCACCTACATTTCAGTGTGAAATCAGAATATATGCGAGTCAAAAATATCTTAAAATTATTTTATTAAAGTTTTAATTACGAAATCGGGTACCTGTATGATATATCGATTGGCTCAATAGATATGACTAAGATATAAACAATTTAAAGAAAGTGATAAAAAAATGAAGCATACAGCTTTCTTTCTTCTCAGTGTTTTAGCCGAGGATCGGTGGCTGGCTTTGGTCCCGTTGGCATATCTTTTCCTGTCGTCCTTTTGGTTGCGCCACACCCGCCAGAATGCTTCTATAAAACAGATACAGTATTTTTTATGAAACCTCACGCAAATACATAAGAAACGAAGAGTTAACATATGAAAAGAATGTCATTCGAAGAAAATAATGTAACAAATTGTAGTTTTCCTAACCTACAGGTAACTTACAGGGCCTCCTTTCACAAAACAACCTTATCTCTAAGGTTAACCTTATCTCTAAGATTTCAACCTTATCTCTAAGATTTCAACCTTAGACCTTTACTAAGGTTGACGTCGTCTTTCACAAAACAACCTTAGCTAAGGTTAACCTTACGTAAGGTCAAAACACTAAGGTTGGTATGACCCAGGCTTATCTCTCTAAGGTTGAAAATATATCATAATTAAAATGGCGGCCTTTGTCATACTCATGGATTATGAAGAGGAGAATATCCGAAAAAATTGTGTATTTCGCGATAGAACTATGCAGTTGGACAGTTTGAGCGACTCGGATCTCATAGCGAGATACCGCATGCCCCGACTTGCGATTCTTTCTCTTGTCGAGCTAGTGAGACCTGCGTTGGAGAGGGCGTTCGCGTTCGCATCCTTTGTCTCCGGAGGCGCAGGTACTCGTTACCCTATGGTACCTCGGCAAGGGAGGATTTCTCTCCGAGATCAGTGATTTGCACGGAGTGAGTGAAGCGAGTGTCTCTCACTCTTTCGACGCAACAATTCAAGCACTCTGTGCTAACCTGGACAATATCAGATTTCCTTGGGGTCGGGAAAGCCAGTCGAGATTTAAACAAGGATTTTATGAATTGGCAGCATTTCCTAATGTGATAGGATGCATCGACGGGACACAGGTCCCAATCAAGAGACCAAGCGAAGACCATGAAGTGGCTTACGTCAACCGTAAAGGCTTCCACTCTGTCAATGTTCAGGCAGTGTGCGACTCAGATTTAAGGTAAGCATAAACTGCAAAATCACTTACTCAATCTTGATTTAATGTGTTAATGTGAGAGTCATGCAAACAGTCTTGCAAACAGTCCTCAGACCAAAGTGAACGACAAACTGTTTTCATTCATAACGTCCTTGACATTTCCCTAGAGACTATTTTCCTTCCGACAATTAATCGTCAATATTTGGTTTCAAAAATCGATCCTTAATCAGTATGGTGTGTGTTCCAAAAAATCGTAGCAAATCATTTTGTGTTATTTGATTGATGTAACATTTAAAATCATTTTTAGAAAATTTGTGTTTGTACCACAATTCAATGTACTGTTAAAATTATTTCAGTAGTAGTATTAACCAGTATTAAATTGAGTACTGCAGGTCTATCAAACAATGATATACACTTTTTTATCATTTTGTAATTCATCTATTTAAAATAATCTCCAATTATAGTTTTTAATATATTTTCCAGATTCCTAAAAGTTGTCGCAAAGTGGCCTGGCTCCACCCACGATGGGCTCATTTTACAGAGCAGTGGATTGGGCAGGAGGCTGGAGCAACAGAAACCTGATGGCTGGCTGCTTGGTGATTCAGGGTTAGTATGTTTTAGACAATCAATTCTAAATCAATTTGTAACACATTGGTGTAGTGGTCAATTGTGCCAGGTATTGAATGACTGAATTGTTCATTTAACACAAGACTACATGATTATTATATAAGTTTTGGGTTCATTACATTCAATAAGTATTCTGCTAACAGATATGCTTGGTTCATAAAACAAGTTTTAAACAATTATAAAAATATTATGCATTTCAGTTTTTTATTTTGTAATGTATGGTTACAGGTATGGCTGCAAACCATGGTTGCTGACCCCGGTGTTGGACCCCACAAAAAGAGCTGAAGAGAGGTAGAACAGTTCGCACTGTAGGACTCGCAACACAGTGGAGAGGGCATTTGGAGTGCTAAAGTCACGCTTTCGGTAAATAAGACAAGCTTTGTGTTTGGGAATAAAATCTCAATCTCAAAATAAATTGAGATTGATAAAAAGCAAGTAAATAAGTTTTTCATCAATAAAAGACTATGTAAAAATGTATAGTGGAAATAAACAAATGTACCTGTGTAGTCATTTGAATTAAATCATATCACAGGTATTAAGTGTGTAATGAATATGTTAAGATATGATTGTTGACAAAGGATTTATGTAAATCTGTGGCCATCTTTATACAGGTGTCCGCATTAGTCTACTGGTTGCCTATGGTTTACACCAGAGAAGAGTGCAGCTATCATCATGGCAGCCTTCAAACTCCACAACTACTGCCTGGATAACCATGTCCCCAACCCTCCCACACTACTAGATCAGGAACAGGAGACAGACATAGCCGATGATAGAGCCGCAGCCTGCCAAGACGGATAGACAGTACACAGGAAACTAATCAGCGAAAGGTTCTCCACATGATATGCCACTCCTCCACAGGTAAATGTTATTACCTTCAATAAAGGATACGATATACTTGTACATGCACAAAAAGAACATAAGAATATATATCCAAGTTACTTCCTTTAATTGTAATAACAAATTGCAATTCATTAACCTTAAAATTGTTATTTAAGAAATTATCACATATAATAAAGTTATTTATAGGGTTTTCATTAAGTTATCTTCACTATATTAGCTACAGAAATGAAACTATAACTAGTACTACCTAAACATGCAAAATTTGAAACCGTTCACATAGAAATTACATTTTCCTCTTTATTTTCTTGGTAGAATACCGTTCTTTTAAACACTTGATTTTCTGTAAAACAAATATTAATATATTTCTTAAAAACTTGAAATAATTAATGAATAATTAATACATTCATATCCATGGAGCTCGTGTTGTGAATATATACAAGTGTATTTAAATATATCAATTCTTTCATAAGATAACAATGTCATTATGTATACAATTAATTAATTTAAAAAATACCATTGAGCTCAGCTTCTTAGTATACAATTGTTCAATAAAAAGGTAACAATTTTTTCATAAAGATAACAATTTGTTAAATAAACACAAAAACAACAAAGATTGCAGACTTTCATCACATTTATATAAATCTCACTTTACTTTAATATCACTAGTATTGGCTTTGAAAATTAATCTTTATGTACAACTGTATATCATCTTCCTTAATATTATTCTAGTGATTATTTTCAAGCCAATAACAAAAATGCCAAAGAAGACTGAAATATTACACAATGTAAAAGTGGAAAGAACAAAGTATTTATGATCAATTTAAGTCTTATTACAGGTTTCTTTCAAATTCATCAACATCTTCATGTTTTCATTAATCTCATTAAGGCCAGAAAATACTTAAACAAGTAAGTTGTTACAAATGAAAAAAAAAAACAATTTTATTAGTAGTATACATTTTTCCAATTTTAAATTATGATTTATTACTTGATATTTCAGCATTCTATTCAAAGTTTAATGATAGGGGATAAGGAAAGGGGATTTGAGGAATATGTATGTTTCTTTATTTGCCATTTTTCTTTTTCCAGGTCTAAACGCTCTCTTTTGAGAGCCACCTCCTCTCGTCGAAGAAGCGGCATCTCCTGCTGGATGTTGAGGATATCTTTCAACATCCCGCGCTTCTCCATATCGATGTCCAGAAGTGAAGACATATGGGAAGAGGAAAATTTTGCCTTGTCAGTTGGTGCTAAAAGTAGACAATTAGTACCTAATATATATCACTGACAAATTTACACTTTGGTAATAGTATTTAGTATTTCAAAAAAAATAATCTAAAAATTGTCTAAGAATTAATGTTAGTTCCGGTTTATGATGCATGATAATTTATATTATTCAACAAAACATAATGTAAACAATTTTCTCCAATTACATCTTCTTTTTTGCTTTGTGGCAGCCTTAACTTCGCTGAAGTCAGATCCATTGGTGATTATAGTTGATGAACTTGGTTCTGAAATGTACAAATGTTTATATCACACTTTTGTAATCATAAATCAAACTAATTTACTGAATAAGTGTCCCTGGGTGTGTTTGTAATATATATAGGAGGCTGGATATACTTTTTTTTTACAATTAATGAATGTATAAGAACTGTGAAAATAAATATTGGTTTGTGACAAAATTTATGTTCCCTATTAAATTAATGAAAAGATCTAAAACATGTAATATTGAAAATGAAGAGTTATCTCCCCTGGATGTTAAATTTCATTGATAAGGCTAACTTGACTGTGTTACTTCTCTGTTAATGATCCTACATAATTGTATTACAGTTTGTACCATTCTATGTACAGATACACTGATAATATTGTTCATTCTTAGTTTTTATGTTAAACTTAGCATTTCCTCAAATCACTTAACTTGTGTAATGTAATAACTATAGAATGACACCAAACTTTCTCACCTGAAATCAACTCGCTTTGTAAGTCAGTGATGCTTGCTTCGGGGAGACAACTGATCGAGGCTTCGGAGACGTCAATCAGCTGGGTAGTTTCCACAATTTATGTCTCTATCATTGATGTTTCTGAGGAAAATCAATCAATCTATTTATTTAAAATTGTCATGAATATTTTATGTCATCTATTCCATATCCCATTTAATTCAGATTCCTTCAAAATTAATGCATGTTGAAACTTAACACTTTAAGATAATGGAATTTTGTACCAATTTTTTGTTCATGTTTAATACATGTATTATTATAATAAATACATATCAATATGCATCCTTTACAATCAAATATATTGATTATTGAATGATGACAAAAAAAGTCCACATCAAAATAGTCATATAATATGTATAAAGTTATGACTATTAATATAGTTATGTTAATTTTGAACATTTTGAATACTTCATCCATTTATAATTACTTGCCATGTAATTCATCTGTTTCAAATCCGCCACTTATCCCTTCAATCTGATGGGAAGGAATTAAGGACACCACCTGCAAATATATTGAAGATGTTGTAATATATGACCAATTATTATAAGTTTTATGCCAATAGCAAATTTATTATTATGTTTTTGGTTGGTTGAGTTAACAAATAAATGTCTCACTTTATTCAAATTGTTTTATAATAGAATTTATCATTGACATATTTTATTTTTTATATGTGATTTTTTTAGTCATGCTAATGATTCCATTACAATTCCAATTCAGCTTGGATGTTATTTATTTCATGAATAGCATGATGTAGATAGTTGACAATGATTGTTACCTTGTTCTCAAGATCAGAAAGAAGCTCGGGTGCTGCCCCTCCACCAGTCTTGCTTCTCTCTCTCCTCACATCTATTGCCTTTCTTTTTACTAGTGACCTGCAATTGATAACATGAGATGTCAAATTTAATTTTTAAAGAATATCATTTTTATATGAGAAGAAACACATGTTTTTTTTATATACATGTAAGAATATACATTAATTGAATTGTGTAATATATTTCTGAAATTGTGATTCTGAATAAATTATTGTTACACTTACTTGTAATCGTTCCACTTTTTTTCTGATTTGTGAACCACTCCTTTGATATGAGGAACAAGCACTTAATCTGTAAAGAATTGCCTTGAATTGTTACAGAAATTTATATTATTATTGCAAAATGATGATATAATTTATAATGGGAATTTAATTTTTTCCTTTTCTAATTAAATAATAGATGATAACCAGTTCATTATTCATATGGTAATTAATTACGTAAGCAAAATAATTGGTGTGTCTTAAATTTTGTGACAATTAAATTCTCTAGCAGCCACGCCCATTTAAGTTTTGCCGATCATTTCTTTTTGTCAAAGACTTTAAAGTTTTAGCCATTAATTCCTGCACAAATTGGATCTTTTGGGAAATGACAATGTCATTGAAAAGTATTTGTTTTATCATTCAAGTTTACCAAAATAGATCGTGTTATGATATTTTATCGTTTGTACTCACCTTGTCGCAATGTCATCCCAAATCTTATTCTTCGCTTGGTTTGTGATGGTGCTCGAAAACGAACCAAACAATGTCTTCGAATGCTTACTTACTTTGTCTGCTAATAAACCTAGTTCAGCTGAGCTGAAATTACTTTGCCAAGACCGTTTGGAGCTAGTAGACGCTTGTGACATGATAATTAGTGTCAATGAAAAAAGTCGTATGGCGGATAGCTCGCGTGACAAAGGGAGGTAACTCTCTTCCGTAACCAATGTAAATAACTATCTCCCGCACTGAAGAGTTCAACCTTAACTAAGGTTGGTGGTCGCGAGATAAGGTTGGGATAAGGTTGTTTTGTGAAAGGGGCGTAACTTTTTTTAAGGTTGGCCTTAACTTTTAACCTTAGAGATAAGGTTGACCTTAGTAAAGGTTCTTTTGTGAAAGGAGGCCCAGAACTTTCCCAGCTGTGAACACTTTAAATTTTTTAAATAAATTAATTTGTCTTTAATAATTATATGGGAATGCTTGTGTATATTTTATTTTAAGAAATTATTTACACATGGCATGTATACGCTAGATGAGACGTTAATAAATAAATCTGTTTGTCTGACTAATCAAGTAGACTCACATAATATATTAGGCTCAACCTAGAATCTTCAAACTTTGTACTGGTATTCATCTGGGGAATATGCAGACCTGAAAAGTTTTTGGTGACCTTGACCTAATTTTCAAGGTCACGGCGAGACTTTGACCAGTTTTGAAAATGTTGTTAGCGCCATATCTCATGAACCCTTTAACCTTGAGTCTTCAAACTTGGTACCAGTTTTCATCTGGATAATACGCAAACACCAATCGATTTGGGCGACCTTGACATCATTTTGACCGTTTTTTTAAATGTTGTTGGCGCGATATCTCGTGAACCATTGCATTACGTATCTTCAAATTGGTACCAATCATTTGGAGAATACACATGCACCAATCTGTTCTAATCTTTATTTCGGAATATGCAAACGACAATCAATTTGGGTGACCTTTCATGTCAAAGATGCTGAATACCAATGACATTCTCATAAGAATAATAACAATTGAATGAAATATTCTTAATTGCGGCGGGGGACATGGTCACGTTTGTGACAATTACTTGTTTTAATAGGGAAATTGCAACGGTATCAGACAGTCCTGTGTGTGACACGGGAGCGTGAATACCGGCGTCTTGACCCATAATGGTCACAGGATAGCTTAACCTTAGAAATGTATTATAACTTGTCTTGTTTGCACTTTAGGTGAGGGTGACAGGTGCAATGCAAGTGAAAATGGCTGTGACTTATAGTGATTTGAAATTAGCTAACCCTAATCAACTGGTGTGATCATAACAGTGACACCACTGACAGAAAAATAGAATAACATGATTAATACCCTATGAAGCTATAATGGACTGATCCAATCCAATCAGATACCTGAACTGAGCCATTAAAATACTATTAAAGTACAACTGTTCATTGCCAAAACAATAGTAACACATGTATATACACCTGGATAAAAATAACAGAACACTTGGTATTGAAATAAATGCTTTTATTTCACCATATTACAGAAGGAAAATTTGGGGGAACACAGGTTGCTTAAAAATATCATTAATCGGTGCACAAGGTTGTTGGCTGTGGTACCAAACTCTCAAAAATAGGTTCAGTTACATGCTGTTATTGTAAATCAATTATTACGTCAGTGTTTCAAGTGTAGTAAGTGTATTAAATAATGAATTTCTTATACACCGACTTAAGATAATTTCGGACCTTCTTCGACTTGAATCCGTCTACGAATTCCAATCCTAACTGGTTGTCCGGCCTCGTTCCGTGTGCGCAGTCACGTGACCTGTCATGTGATTTCTTAGCGCCAGAAGTCGGCTTGGATCTACCGAACAGGTAATTTATTGTGTTTATTCATTGTTTTGCAAATCATTAAGTGACCAATTATTCAAGAACAGACAAGAATGTTGTAAAAATAAGTAATTTATTTTAATAATTATTATTAATATCGATGCCATTCGATATTTTTCTGTCTTTTCAAATCGCTCCTATCGTGACTGACAAACTGACACCAGTAAAATACATGTTTACGTTTAATTATTGACAATTTTGAATCAATCCAATAGTATGCTAATTAATCCCAAGGAAGTGATATTATTTCTCTGAAATATTGCCGTTTGTGACTGCTTTCATAAAACTTTTGATTTATTGAAGTAAAGGTAACATATGTACCCTCGTGTTACTTATTTCAGCGGTGTTTAGAAATCATCTTCTATGAACTTGGGTGCTTATAGTTTTAATGTGAAAATTCATGAACATCATACAATAATAGGTTGTGTAATTATAAAACATTATTCGTAACAACCACTTATTTTCATGTCTTGCTGTAGCTCATCAGATTTTTGATTAAAATATGTTTTGACCCCTGTGACGCCGGACGCCATGCCATGTCATAAGCCCATCGGGTCTGCTAGACCTGATGAGCTAAAAAGCTGCCATTTTTTTTAATTAGTATGTGCCAAGATTGGGTGTCACGTAGTTGTGCCTTTTGGGGTTTTCAACTTTCTGGAAATTTTTAATTTTGCGGTTTCCATGAAAATGAAACTTAGAAATGTGTGTCCGGAGCAGAACTCGAAAACAGTTTGGCCTAGCTTAACGAAACTTGGTATATTGACTAATCATCACACGTAGTTGTGCCTTTTGGGGTTTTCAACTTTCTGGATTTTTTTTATTTTTGCGGTTTCCATGGAAACGCAACTCAGAAATGTGTTTCCGAAGCAGAACTCGAAAACAGTTTGGCCTAGCTTAATGAAACTCAGTATGTTGACTAATTATCACATGTTGTTGTGCCTTTTGGGGTTTTCAACTTTCTGGAATTTTTATTTCTGCGGTTTCTATGGAAACGTAACTCAGAAATGTGTTTCCGAAGCAGAACTCGAAAACAGTTTGGCCTAGCTTAATGAAACTTGGTATGTTGACTAATCATCACATGTAGTTGTGACTTTTGGGGTTTTCAACTTTCTGGAATTTTTTATTTTTGCGGATTCCATGGAAACGAAACTTAGAAATGTGTCTCCGGAGCAGAACTCAAAAACAGTTTGGCCTAGCTTAATGAAACTTAGAATGTTGACTAAACATCACATGTAGTTGTGCATTTTGGGGTTTTCAACTTTCTGGAATTTTTATTTCTGCGGTTTCTATGGAAACGCAACTTAGAAATGTGTCTCTGAAGCAGAACTTGAAAACAGTTAGGCCTAGCTTAATGAGACTTAGTATTTTGATTGATTATCGCATGAAGTTGTGCCTTTTGGGATTTTCAACTTTATGGATTTTTTGATTTTTCCAGTTTCCATGAAAACGCTACTCAGAATGGCGTTTCAAGAGCAGAATTTGAAAACAATCAGGGCTAATTCAATGAAACTGTTTACAATTGTGCCTTTTGGTGTTTTCACATTGCAGGGAGTTTAAACTCAATGGCATTCTTCATTCCAACATTACCAAGACTTTATAAACTGTGTCTTGCGAAGGAATGAAGACGTTTTCATCAAAAAGCATATTCAATCGTACAGGATAGTTGTTTCTCTTTTCACATTAACATGAGGAAATTGACGATAGCATAACATAAGCATTTACTTATTAAAAAGACCTAGCGGTGGTTTATCATTGTCTTATGTTTGTTATTAAAAGTCAAACAAATCTAGCTGCATGTATTCACACAATCAGTATATCAAAATAAATGCTTAAACTGATCATTCAACTTCAGTGGGGCCTAAGCTATCTCTTCTGATGGAT
Organism: Steromphala cineraria; assembly: GCA_916613615.1. Classification (NCBI taxonomy): domain Eukaryota; kingdom Metazoa; phylum Mollusca; class Gastropoda; order Trochida; family Trochidae; genus Steromphala; species Steromphala cineraria. The sequence continues at coordinate 44,955,350 of OU744733.1, forward strand.
CTGTCTCTAGAAGCAGAAGGCCTAAAATAGCTAATACCTTGTGTACATATTCCTTGACTAGTGAGGAATATAATTTGTAGCTTTCATGGCCTTGTGACCCCTAGTAAGGGCCACAGGGTCCACACCCTTAAAACCTATTTTCATATTTTTCTCCAGAAGCCTAAGGCCTAGAAAGCTGAAACCCTGTGTACATACTACTTGACTAATGAGGAATATAATTAATAACTTTGGTGACCCTTTGGCCCCTGATAATGGTCACAGCCTTAAAACCTATTTTCATCTTTTTTTTCAAGAAGCATAGGTCTAAGATAGCTGAAAGTTTGTGTACAGACTCCTAATTTACAAGTAGGATTTACCATTTGACATTTGGTGACCCTGTGACTCCTACTAAGGAGGGAACCACATTTTCCACACCCTTCACCAATATTGATATGAAGCCTGATGAGCTACAGAGCCAATGGCTCTATTTGTAATGGCCACAATGGTAGTGCCCCTGCAATAGTACTAGCAGTCGTGATGTAAATGATACTCATTAAAGCAGCTCACCTTACCTCAAACAAGATAAACTAATCGTTGTTTCAGTTCAGGATTTACATTCTTACTTGAGATACTTTCTAAATGTAAAGAAGCTTTTGCGAATATTATCATTAACAACTCAGATCACTTTATATTTTATGAAAAGTAGCATTTTCTACTATTTTCCCTATTCTAGTTTGTTGCAGTCACATCAAAAGCATCCTTCTCCTTCGTCTCTCTGTAATTTAGTGAGTGTAAATTGCCATGATAGTAAGGAGCCACAACGGAAGTGGTCGTCCAAGCAATCAGTCCAAATTACAGGCTAGAATGCGTAAATCTGGGACACCTATTAAGATCTCCCAGCTAGCTTGAATTGACTATGCGCCTAATAAATGTTTTTCATGACAGGAGTAATACCACTTTACAGTTTACTTAGTCTCTTCCTGTAGCTTATATACTGCAAGTTGGTTTAATGTATTTTAGATTTGCAGCGAGATAAGTTTTGACCGTGGATCTAATTTTTACCATCCTGAGAAAATCCTTAACATACAATACAATTGCAAGTTCTTCCCAAGAATAATAGATTGTTTAACATGCCACTCTCATCAATAGGAGCCTGATTAATAGATACATATATACAAATTGGCAATGGCAGTTAAAGTACTATCTAATCATTATCTGAAATGAAATTTAAGTAGCCCCTGGCTATTAGAACACTTAAGTACTGCGGTCAATTTATCTGCATCTTGATTTTATTGATCTTCTCATGTGGACGTAGAGGTGAGTATCATTTATTAACAGTATCGTGGAGAAGTCTCTCATTTTAGGAATAAGCTTCTTAGTCAATTGAAAGAATTTCCATTTTGCAGTAGTTCTCAAAATTATTATTCATCTTCCAAATACAATGTACTTCGTTCACATGAATTCAAAGAATGAACTGTTATATCTTGTTTTTAACAATAGATTATTATATACTTCGATCAAAAATGCACACTTAAGGTGTAGGAGGATTCAAATGTGTCAGAACATTCGGAACAGTTATTTGTTAAATTGTTACTGGAAAATATCACAGGAGTTGAAATGTATTGTTGTTGTTCTATTTAATGCGTGGTCTTCATGAGTTAATATTATTACACAGTTATGTTTTGGCCGGGTACAGGAAACGTAAGATAAGTTCCACATGGTCGTGATTGCAATGTTTAATGTAGCCTGCCATTGTAATTAGCACAAAGAAATCAGCCCTTTTTAAAACATTTTGTGTTTTGTCATCAGCTAAAACACTAACAAAAATTAAATAAGATACGTATATAATCGATTCAGGATTTATTTGGTTGTTTGTTGGTGTTGAAAATTAAGAAGTATTTTCTTAAGTTAGGGAATATGTGTATTGACCATTACTCTTAATACTATACATTGTGCCAAACTATAAGCGACTTCTTTCTTTCCTCTGATTCCTAAAAATCTTCAAAAAATAACTTAATAAGATTTGTATAAAATCGATTCAGAATATATTTGGTTGTTTGTTGTGGTTTATTATTAAAATTATTTTTCGAATTAGGGAGTATTTGTATTGAATGTTTATCTCGATACTGTACTTATTACATTACACCAAACCAAGTGTGACTTCTTTCTCTCGACTAATTCTTGAAATCTTATAAAAATAACTATATTATCTGTCATGAATCCGCATTTTACAAGAGGCTGACTATATAGATTAAAATTAATAGAAAAGTTATGATTATTGGTTGTGTATTGATTAAAGTATTCAGCACATCCTTTGATGTTAATAATATCACAAGACTAAGGACTCAAACAAGATTGTTTTGTGTTATTGGAACTCCTCCTCTGTACATGATAATGATGAATTGATATCCCTTCTATGTTAGTTGACAACAGTGTCACATGATCACTTTGATCGCTTGATTCATGGCTTGCTTTATTGATAAAATATTAATATATCATATTTTATGAAAAATTACTAATATAATTTTTACTGTGGTAATAAACACAGAATTGATTTTTTCCCTTTTATGACTAAAAAAACCGGTTTATTAAAATGTTCTGGATATCAGGGTTGAACTTTGTCAGAGGATAGGTATATCGGAAACTGTGTCATTACTTACCTTCCCTTGTTTACCACTGACTTGAAAAAGACCTGTTTAGTTTCTATCACGTTTTCTCAAGCAATAAAACACTTTGTCATATTTACATGGTAACTCAAATGCCTCTGACTTCTAATGAGATTATGATGCAATGATCTATGTGCATTGATAATATTAAACCCTTTCTATTCAAAATGTTAAACTTCAGATATTATTGTTAAACCAATGAATTTACATATTTTAGTTATCAAATGACATTATATCATGATTGCTTTAAATTTATTATTGTGCTTATTTGTCTCGAACTGTCATCTTAAGCTTTCGTTCAAACGACTTTTTGGATGATAATCAGATCTATCTCTTGTATCTCTCAGATATAAATCAACTCTTTGATTAAATTACAAATATTCTCACTAGTGTGTGACATCTTGTGTACCACTAATGATCAAATGTCACACAAAAACGTGTTAATTGCTTTTTGATTACTTTATAATGACTTTGTAACTAGGAAGTGTTCCATTCTTTCTTGAGAAAAATTGATTTAACAGAACTGACAAATGAAAATGCTATGAAATATAGTTCAAAAATGTAATCAGTGCTTGACGAATTTAGACGAACATTCTTATTTGACTAATGTAGGTTTGATCAATCTTTAAACATTAAAAGTCAGATCTGCGTCATCTTCTTAAGGACAGTTGAAAATTAAACAAGCTATAACTTCCGTTTCCTGTCTTGCATTCAAGGCATAAAGAATCTTTAAAACGAAACGGCGACACACATCATGATCCTTTATTACGCAACTTGTAAGATCATTCCATAAGATCCAGCAAAATTGCCGTTTACATTCTGAACATATTTACAAGAGTAACAGAAACCACACTTGATATGTTGATATGTTTTATTTATTTTATTTTCGGAGCGGCCTTGATATAAGCTCCTCGGAGTTTGTTGGCCAACCCATTCATGTATATATACATATCATGAATAAAATATGTTTACATCATATGTTTTATTTCGAAAAATGGCCACAGGCCAATAATACATATATTGTACAATAGACTCATGTATTGCAGAGAGCAATAAAATAGCAAAATGATGTGATAAATATTTCAATACAGGCAAAAATTATGTTAAGGGGACGACTCTGGAGAAAGGCTGTCTTTTTTGGGGGGTAACAAAAGGAATATCTACATTTTTAGTAATATAGCTTTCTAATATATATATGACAATAATCCTCATTTTAAACGTCAAACATGTCCGATCAAACACATTTTACAATGATTTTGTTTTTAAATTATAATTTCTATTCAAGAGATTATTCCACTATCAGGTCGACGAACGCATATTTAGGGAAGTTATTATCTTTACACAAGGAATCATTAAGGACATCCTTCACTATCACTGGATAGAAATATTGTTCTGAATGTATTTTGTTTTTAAATTGGAGGTCATCATCATGTGAACTGGTTTATACTTTGAAATGCTATTTCAAAATTGAGTGATAATGTGTCACTGCACGGTAATGGAATAGCAGAAAATCATATTACAAGCTCCCTTTTTGTTCTTTTCGACCTATGTTGATCTGCTAGCACAGCAAATTTGGCCCATGATACCATGAAGCGGAGAGTTTTGGAAATGATTCGTTTCGACCATGACGTACAGGTTAATGTCCGAATAACCGACTTGTATTTCACAACACAAGCACAACTTTAAATATGAAAAAATTGAAATTTCAAGTAAAATACTTGTTGTAAAAGAAAACGTTCCAATACTGAACAATAATGGAGTGGGAGAACAATAGGCTGACGTCACAACTGTAATTTAAAATGTTAAGATTTATCTGCATTGGAATGCAACAGTAATCACAGGTTATATTTATTTCCGTAAATAAAACACATGAACGTTCTTTTAAAACTAATTAAATTATTTACAATCAAATACGGGTCATAAGAATTTTCACATCATGTCTACACCAGCAACATGGATAATTTATAATAGCGCCAAGGATTACATAATAACGCAAGTAAAGTAAAAGCATGAGTTGATTTAGCCTCTGTTCTATTACGCCGAAATCCGTGGGTTCCGGCAGTTTCCCCTGGCGGAAAAAAACCCGCATCACAATCCATTTAAATTTCTTTATCAAATAACAACACTTCTCGCATGGAAAGGATTGTTCATATCACAATGCTTTTGCCTTGATTCAGTAGCCAAAACGATGATTTATGAACAGCGTCGCTGATTGCACAACGAACTTTGATTGCCTCCAATCAGGCATCTCCTATTCTATCCCACAAGGTCGGTGTAGTATAACATAGGCTAAATCAACATGACTTGATCTGCCTCTGCGGGGAGAGAATGATTGAATTGTAGAAAATTTTCTTTTTAAGGAAGCTTTTGAAGCAACGCTGCTACGTTCAAGCAAACACGTACGACACACAAGAAGTCGAATTCACTGCCATGCCATATATATTTGTGAATCGGAAAAAAACTACACGATCAAGTTATTTGGTTGGGATAGTTACATCTTTTATTATTAGGGATATTGGCACGGAAGACATTCACGAATGGTTTGGACATAGAAAGTAACAATGGAAATGTGCAAGCTGGATCTTGTAACTTTAGGTTTAAATCACACTTTATCTTGGGCCTAGAGCGATAGGATTAGACAGAAGAGTACTTATACATCTTCCTCCTCTCTGTAATTATGATCTGAATCACCTAGTGCCATGTAAGTTAAGAGCTCCTTCAGATATGGCTTTAAAAAATCAGTTCAAATTACACGCCGGATGCACTACATCCAAGATACGTAAATGGATCCATAAGTGTTTATAACATCATCATTTCATTGTCATGATTCTATAACTTTTCAGATCCACCAACGTCTTCTCATACTCTTATGCGAGTAGATTATATTTGTAATGACACAGTTAAGTGTTTATAATAAAACAACTAGGGTTCGTAAAATATCATGTCATAAACATATTCACAATAGTCACCACAAAGTCCATCAAAGGTGATGAACTCAATTCAATACTTAATAACAAAGTTAGAAATTAGGATTCTCTGATCAGGAAACGTGAAAGGTTAACAATATGATTTTGCCATTGTGTTACACAATGAAATTGTAGACATTTAAATGAAATAGTAGGATAAAGGACATTTCAAGAACTCATCAGTTTTAAATTGTATCTTGTGAAGTCGTTTAGTTTTTGTTAATGCTACTTATCCGTTTCCAAATTATCTGGTTCTTGAGATCAGTTAATCAGTTAAATAGCCTCAGGCCCATTATGAGTCACTAATGTACTCGAAGTATAGTACTTCTATACCAAAGGGCAAGTAAAATGAACAACAGAAATACGTTGATATTAGAAAATTGTTGAGTTGTCATCTAACTAACTGTCACAGATAGCCCAACTTCCAACACCCTCATTGCCATGCTTGTCATACTGTATTCAGGGTAAAACTGCCATAGAAGGCCGGGTCAATATAAAAACAGGCATGTTGCAAAATAAGGATTCATATGCATAAAGGGATGCGGAATCGGATTTGAATTTAATTACAACGTAAGTGCATCATGGGCTGTAATATGCTGCATAAGACTGCATTGTTCACATAGATTTAGATAATGTACAATTTTAGATGTATACTTTGCTTAAGCAAATATATGAGACTATACCAAGTTGACTAATAACTTATTTTCACTGTCATTTAGTTAAATATTTCTGTTGATTGTCCATTTTAGATAAATGCTAATCTTAACAAACATTAATAAAATGAGCCAGAGAACATGCTGGTTAAATAACATGTCTTAATCTCATTGTTCAATAGTTTGTTGTTTCTATTTAATAAAGGATAAGGGACTTTGATCTTGTTTAAAATACTGCTGGATTGTATTCTAAATGACGTGTCACAACACTCATAGGAATACTTCTGATAACATTGTGTCTGCTTAATCTTGATTTTATGCAAACAGGGTTGGGAACAATTGTGGACAATTACAATGAAATGTTTTATTGGAATTTAGGTACCATTAAGGTTTTTTCATTCCAAATATAAGGACATCTTATTTAGAAACGATTTGTACGATAAACAACTGACCAAATTATTCTTAAATTTGTATGGAGACACTTTTTGGAGACTTTTTCAATCTTCTGTGTCTACTTTGATTAAACTATTTTGTTTGCTGCTTTGTTTAAAATGAACATTGAAAAGTGTTTCTTATACTAAAATAGCACTTAACCCATTTATGCATGACCTCTCAGATTTTAATTTAATTGTGACAATTTATAGTTCATAACTTGCAATGAAGGGAATCAGTTGTTATTTTTCCCTCAAGTAATTTTTTCCGTGTTATTTTGATGATTGAATTAGCGTCCCATATATGGGACGACATGCACAGGAGGGTACAGGTTTTTTATATGCACATGATGAAACCAAATTTTTTGACAGATAATAAATTGAAGTTTGACAACATCTTGGGTACTTCCTCTTTCAGAAATGCAAACAATTTCAGAATTTCCGATTTCAGGTGTACTTCAGCAGAGCAATCAATCAAATTTTGCGTGAAAAACTTAGTATATGTAGTATTCAAGCATTAACAATTTCTCCAGAGAGCGGGAAAAGGAACATTGACCACCACGTTTGGTTCTTCATAAGGTACTTCTAGCACATGAACTGCTCTGATTTACTCATTTCATTCTTAAAACCATCCTCATCTTCAATATAATCTGTGGCAGCAGAAAATTCGGATATGTCCATATAATTATATATCAGCAAAGGGTTAATCAGTCACTTATAATTTTTTTCTAATTTTATTACCTTTCAGGTTATCCTTTCCAATAAATATCAAGACAAGAAATTATATTTCTTCACAAGAATAATTTCCGAGAATGACCAAAAAACCTGTACCCTCTTGTGCATGACGTCCCATAAGTGGGACGCTAATTTGACAGAAGTTTGAGCATGGAAAAAAATTTAGTTGACTTTCAATCATATTTTTAGTTAAACTATTTAACATTGAAAAACATTAAAAACAAGTCAATTTAGTTCAAATGGAAAATTCAATTATTCAGTGGTACCTCAAACTTTGGCAATTTGCTAAATAAGTATCTTCTCTGTTTCAGGTTTTCAGATTTCACCATATTTAAATCTACAACTATTTAACTTTGTTGACATATAAATACAACATCTTCCCTTTAAAAAACAGCTTACAGCAAATATTTATCTTGTATATGAACAGAGAACCAGACCATTGAATTAGCGTCCCATTTATGGGACGTCATGCACAAATGGGTTAATTTGTCTCAAGGAAATGAACAAATTCTTTTTAAAATAAACATTGAAAATTGTTTCTCGGTATACTAAAATAGCACTTAATTTGTCTGAAGGAAATGAACAAATTCTTTGTAGGAATGAATTTAATTGCATCCTTAATTGACAAACATGTTATCAAGTTCCTATTTCCGATACACAATTGAACACATTTCAATGTAAATATTGATTAAAAGATGCAGATATTTTCAAGAATTGAAGTACTGTAAGAAAACTTAATTTTAAGTTGTAAATAAATCTAAATCCTTTTCATTTTAACAGATGAGAAAAATATATAAATACAGCAAATGTAATTAAGAAATCAGAAAAAACTTCTAAGAATACTTTGCGAGTAAAGAACATGTATCGAGAACGAACTAAATTCGCATCATCTCCAAAGCATGTCCGTTTCTTTATAATTCAGAATCTTGTAAGGAATAAATTTAATTTACACACAATTAAGGTCTTTCCTATGCCTAAAGTTTTATCAATGGTTTTAATTTTTGTTGATAATAAGGAAATTAAGCTTGATGAACAAGAGATAAATTACAATTAAGATTTTGTCAATACCATCTGCTATGAAAAACACAGATAGGTCAAGTTAATTCTTTTTTCTTTGCAAAAGGATAAACGTCAATGATATTTGCATAACCTCCGATCACAGTAACCTTTTCATATGTCTCATGGTCTATCAGATACTAATCTAAATTTCAATTCACAATAGCACAAATATCACCACTGACTGTGCAGACACCATCTTTTCTAAATTACATGTCATGAAGACATTTACAGATGGTGTTTGGAAAATTTTAGAATGAGAAACGACAGCACATGATTCAACTTTCTTAAACTTTTCATCAGGAAAAATGAATGGACAATTATATACTGGATTATGTTATGTGAACTGTAACTAATGCAAACAATGTTTACTTAGCGTGTGATGACCTCAAACTCATTAAGAAGTTTGCACAGCATGTGTCAGTATCAACAATGTTGTGAAAGAATCACTCATTATCCTAAACGGAGGTTAAGAACTCAAAATGCGCGTTTTGTTATGTATAAAGGCTTACCTTGTACATTATATAACTTAGAACGTTTTTATCGAGAGGAAATCTCAGGATGAGCTTGAAAGACTGATGAAGCACCAGACAGGAAACCAACAGTGATGGAAGGAAATAGACACCTGTGACAGACCCTGTTATAGCTGGCATTGAGAGTAGAACAATTTGAATCTTTGTTGTGAACAGGAAAACTCCATGCAGATTCGTCCATTAACTAGGTTGTTCCCTGCAGTTTTGACACCTGGCTAGGAGATTAATTCGAATACATTTAAACATCTGATGATACCACCACGGAACTAGACACGTCGCCATTTAGTACGAAATCGCTATCTTTTCACCCAGAAGCTATTTAATTGGATGTGTTTAGATTAAAACGAAGAACATTTATATATATTTCTTTAACCCATACCATATCATGTTGTCATAAATCTCTTAATAATGACCATATCGACACATTAGCTATATTTGAATTGAAAGATCTTTTTTTCCATTTAATGTAAAACACAACGTAGAGTGAAGTGAATAACTCAAAAGGTTATGATACCTTATTCTGAAATTTAAGTATGACTTAAGAAAATACTCACATGAAATAAATATTGATGAGACACATTACAAGTTTGCTGCCCTTGTCTGTGTGTACATTTGTCTGCAACATATAATGCGATTTATATACACAAGAAATAGGTAAAAACTGTAAACGAGACAAAACTAGGTTCAAATATATTATATGTTTAAGAGGTAATAGATTATGAATATCATTGCGCTTTTGGCTTCATGAATTTGTGGACATTAAAAATGTCACTAAAGGGAAAATCGAGCAAACTCTTAAACAATATGCAACTAGACATTATCATAAAAATTGGTCTTATTTTCATGTCTCCTGATTATAGAAAACATATTAATTTTAAGCATAGTTAATTTTTTTAAGAATGTTAGTGCTTCTAAAACGTTCTTATTCAGTCATCTTATGGTTCATAAGCCTTTTGGAGAAAAACAGTTCAGTATTACAGCTTAGGATAAAATAGATTTAAAAATTTGATACCTCGACCTACCCTAATTCTTGAAAAAGGTGAACATGGTAATAGGGAATTCTTAACGTTAAAGCTGACCTATTGAGCTTGTTGACCGATGCTTATCTACATAAAAGCAGTGCCGATGAATGCTTTCTGTTCATTCCCAGCATTAAAGAAAAACTGGCGGAAGTACAAGAACACGTTGCAGAGACTTGACTGCCAAAGTATGGTAAAACTTTACGACATCTTGACCTGTCCTGACATAGTACGACGACAGAAGTATCAACTAGCGTTAACCTCAGAAATCAGATCAGTAGCACCTGACATTCATATTCATAGGTCAGTGCTAACCATTACCTCCTGACGGACATTCGTACGAGAATAGAACCCGGAAGTTAGATGATCCGGAAATAAAATGGCATCTTGAGGCACTCTCGGACATTGATTGAAAAGGTAGACAGCTATCTTTATACATATGAGCTATTAACGAACCCAGGCCCCTTTCTGTACTTGATATATATATATGTATATGATGAAGAAATCACAGAACTATTACCCCTCCGAATGTTTGATGCAAAATCAAGAACAGGAATTTCAAATACGAAATAAATAACATAATGCAGGTTTCAATAAAAGGACATTTATAATTTAAAATAGCATTACAAAAACTCCTCAAAACTTCTACATCATAACTACCTTGCATATGGTAGTGCAATGTTGCTCTTTCTCATAAAATATACGGTTCGTCTATGCACATGAATTGTAATTTTTGCACGTGAAGTGCTATGTTTGAAGTTCTATAACAATTAAGCACCTATTCATATGATGATTATTCAACAATCAAAGTTTCTATGAGAACGATGAAAAATAGGACAAATTTCCTGAGAAGTTGATAAACTAATGGGCACCACTTATGATGATTGTTTTAAACGCTAAGTTTCAATGTTTCTAGTTTTTTAATATTTCCATAATCTTGTTCTTCTTGACAAGTACAAATGCAAAGTAAAAATTGTACACGATTATCCCTCTTTATTTGTGCATGAGTTATGAGTAATCATAACTTTTATTACTTTATTGGATTTTTTTCATCTCGGGAACCATACTGTCTAAGTTATCGATAGGTAGTGGATATAAAAGACATCTTAGACGACCTGAAAATGATAGCATTGTGTATGTACAATATTCAGGTTGTAACTTAAGAAAGTAATGATCAAAGCAACATGATTTAATGGACCTTCTTCTGAGTGACATCCCGTCTTTAACGCCGGCTCAAATACAAATGTGATAAAAGTGTGCGGAAGGCGATTGTGCCATTAAGTCAAACTTTCATCAACATAGTAGTACAACTGGGTTTGAATTACAAGTGTTCGAGAACATACTTCCATCTTGTTCTGACGTTCCGACTTTTAGAATATTCCTTTTTGACGTCAGTTATATAACATAAATTAGTAAATTTTAAAAGATTTTGTTATTCACTAAACGTGCATGACTTGTCAACCTTTTATAAGTGTTAAAATGAATAAGCATAAAGAATAAAAAAGATTGGCATAAAAAAAGTATGAATAATCGCTTAAAATTTGAAATACCAACTTAGTTTCCTTAATGCGGGTTAACAAAAGAGAAATACCTTTTTGGAGGTTATTCTGCAGTTAAAGTAACCATAGATTCTTTATTGAATGAAATTTGAGCATTAAAGTGTTTAATAAATTTACCAGCAAGTAATTTTATAAATAGTTTGTTACCATAAAGTATATAAAATTAGTTACAAGACATACCAACACGAGGAAGCTTTGATTGTACTTTCTGTACTTATATTGCTGTACAATCATAGCCTACATATATGACATGCTATCAAGACATGGTAACATGTCTCATCTTTATATCAACTAAATATGCTTCTGATGCGAAATTAAGGACATCATTATTAAAAGCAATGTGGATTTGTTGAACAGAGATAAACCTCATCCATTTTAACATCAGTTTAAAGTCAGTATTTGCAGGTCTGCATGCTGTAATAATTTAATAATGTTCTCTTTGAGCATTTGACAAGTCTACATTGGTGTTAAGGTACTTTATACATGTTTAACTGCCTTGAGGGTGTTTTACAAATGTCTTGTTTAACTTGCGAAACATTTTAAAAGCTCTTGAATAATCGATGACAGATCAAAGGTCATTTACTCCAACTTCACTTTGCACTTTTACTATTTTTTTGTCTTCAGTAAATGTGTTAACACCTCCTGCAAGATCCAGAGTGAGGCATATGATTCTAGTCTTGGGGAACTAAAACAAGCCATGTTTTTATTAAAAATTGCTTAACATAAGTATACCATGTTCTTCTCCTAGGGTATACTGCATGAATCAATGACCATTTGTATACAAAACACTTTCAAAGAATGAAGTTCATATTGTGAACATAAAGAAATTACTTAAAGTTCTGTAATGATTTTACACATTTTCGCATTATACATCAGACCTGAGGTCGCAATAGTTAATGAAAATCGACAATAACTTAATCTTTTTTCAAAGGCCAAATTACTTTTCATTCGCACGTTCATCATTTCAACCTTACTTCTACTTCATGATCATTGGGTATCTACAAAATCGATTTTACATACTATACATGACAGAAAACAGTTTTTACGGTAAAAGTACCATACAGCAAACTAAATGATGAAATTTGAAAGTGTGTAGATGTTGACGAGTAAAAACGAAGATAAATATCAGATAAATATAATAATTAACATAACTTTATTTTTGGATCACACTGTCTGTAGTTATAAAATGTCTTGAACTATTTTAGTTTGAGTCCCATGAAGGATCATTCTCTCCCCACAGAAGCAGATCAAGTCATGTTGATTTAGCCTCTGTTCTATTACGCCGATGGGTTCCGGCAGTTTCCCCTGGCGGAAAAACCTTTCATCAATACATTTGAATTTCCGTATCAAATGACAAGGCTTCTCGCATGTCAAGGGTGGTTCATATCACAAAGCTTTTGCCTTGTTTCAATAACCGAAATGATGATTTGAGAACAGCGTCGCTGATTGCACAACTAATTTTGATTGCCCCCAATCAGGCATCTCCCATTCTATCCCACAAACTCGTCGCAATAGAACAGAGGCTAAATCAACACGACTTGATCTGCCTCTGTGGGGAGAGAATGATGAAGGATATAAACCCATAGTCTCAAGCAGTGACCATTTGTAGTAAATAACCCGGTATCGAGGGGTGAAGGAAAATTGTCATAACTCGAGGCATTTGGGTTTCTTTTTGGCTTACAACACTCTTGCAATGGTTTCAACTTAATGTGTATAGGAGTCATTCTCAAAAGTTGCAGCTTTTTCACGTACCGGAATAGAAATCGGTAAAATATTGACAGAACTTTGTCAGAATTCATTTCTCGTTAACTTCTAACTTACAATCTAACTGGCAGGTAGTTAAATTGTAACCTAAATGACCAAATAATTTTTTTTCGGTTATTTTTGTAACCAAAAATATGCTTTTTGGCTTGTATCTAGGTGCAAAACCAGGAATCGGATGTCTTTGTTTTTCTTATCCTATTTTAATATATTTTTTTCTTCAGGTATTCTAAAATGTAGTGCTTTTCCTCATTCCTGATAGATTTTTACAACTTTTATGTGAACATTTTATGTGAAAATTTGAATTACTATCTTGTATACGAGAAAAATGTCTTTCCTGTAACAGGTATATAAAATTCAGAAAAGAAAATGATCCATTATCTTTTGAAACAAAACACTTCTGTCATGCTGATCATCAACCATAGGTTTAGAGTATTGAAGATGCCTTGTTGACTCCAAAACAACTTGCTTGCTGAAAATGTTGATAGAAAAGTGAAAAATGTTGGGTATTTTTTATTGGCGTCTTTCAGATAACGCAAATTATCAAAACAAGTGAAGAAGCGAGCAAAGCTCACATACCCCCGCTCCCCACTTTGTTCAAAGAATTTCAAATAGTAAAACTGATTAATATTGGTTAAAGTATGATAGTTGAGTATACAGTAAGTCATTGTGTAAGTCTTCTTTCAACTGAAACCCAAATACCGAATTCATTAATAGGTTTTACAATTAAAAGGGTGCATCTAGAGATAATGGTTGATCTTTGTTTCAAATTTGAGGTAGTTATCATGAATATTCTACGAGATGCACAGAGGACAAAATTATTTTTGTTGAGTCACTTTGTAAGTTATGTTTTCCAAAGAAACCACAGAGAAGAAAATCCATATATATCGTTTAACTCTCACAAGGCATATCCAGCAATCACGATTGACATATGTAGCAAATATGGTGAAGCTGAGATGTATATGTCATAAAATATGTTCAGGACAAAGTAATTTATCATAGAATCACTGTTTTAGTCATGTTTCCAAAAAATAAAAAAATGTGATTGTCTAATCCTCAAATCGCACATCTAAGGATCATGGTTGATAAGTGTATGAAGTTTGGTGAAGCTAGCATGAATAGTTTGGGAGATATGCTCCGGACAAAAGACTTGGTCGAAGAGTCACTGTTTTAGTCATGTTTCCATTGAAACCGCAAAAAATAAAAATAATGTGTTGGTCTAACCCTTAAAAGGCACAACTAGGGATCATGATTGATAAGTGTATGAAGTTTGGTGAAGCTAGCATGAATAGTTTGGGAGATATGCTCCGCACAAAGAACTTGGTCATAGAGTCACTGTTTTAGTCATGTTTCCATGGAAACCGCCAAAAATTAAAAGAATGTGATGGTCTAACCCTCAAAAGGCACAACTAGGGATCATGGTTGACATGTGTATGAAGTTTGATGAAGTTAGCATGAATAGTTTGGGAGATATGCTCCGCACAAAACGACTTCCTCAAAGAGTCACTTTTTAGTCACGTTTCCATGGAAACCACAAAAATGAAAATTCAGAAATAGTTCTAACCCTCAAAAGGCACAACTAGGGATCATGGTTGACATCTGTATGAAGTTTGGTGAGGCTAGCATGCATAGTTTTGGAGATCTGCTCCGCACAAAGTTTTGGGACGGACGGACAGACGGACAGACGGACGGACGGAAAAAATGAACGCTATATACCCCCGCTTACGCTGTAAGGCGGGGGTATAAAAATAACCATATTTCAAGAGATGCCTCTTTCTCTATGCATGCTGCACCAAAAGCACTACACAATGATGTTGTATGAAATGGGACAAGGACTGTTCATTACTTTTCAATTGATGAACAAATGGAATTTGTCTTTCATATAACAGTCTTTTCTGTAACAGATGTGTTTGTTATTGGAAGAACCATTATTGTTACTGCAAAGACATATGAATTGATATTTGGATCTTACTTGTTTGTTTCAACAAGAATTTGATTGACAGTTACAATGTAGGATGTCCCATTAGCTTCTTTACCAGAGGGGATGAAAGCATCCTTTTCTGCAGTCAATCAGACAAGTTCTTGTCAAGGGTTGTTATTTAAAAGACATTATCGTTACTGTAAAGACAATTGAATATTTACTTGAAAATAAACATTATACTTGGTTGTTTCTTCCATCTAAATTTGTACTGAACTCATGACTTGTCTTTGAGAATCATATTTTGTAAAACATTTTCATTTTTTTTGCAACAATATGTATATTTTAAGTCTATGGTATATAGATGTTACATGAAAGACATACTGTGTTACTGTAAAAGACATCCAAGAAACTAATACTTAAATTGGGAATTTATTTGTCTGTGCATTAAAATTGTCATTAAATGTATGGAATAACTATGCCTTTTGCTCTACTAAGAGGTCTGTGTTTTAGCCACATATCATCAAATTTATTTCTTAAGACTGTTATTTGAAAGACGGCATTCGTGAAGAATGCTGAAATGTGGCATATAGCCAGATAATTTTATTTATTTTAAATATTGCAATATAAGCAATGGTATTTATTTGAACATCATTTATGTGGCATGACTATGGAAGGAAAAAAAAACGAAAACATAAGATTTCGATGAAACTTTTCAAAATTGGCAAGATTTCTTTACTCCAACAAGTGATAATATTTTGTCTTGCCTGTAACAGTCAATGTCTTTAACATAACAAGCAGAAAATTTCTAGGTTCTGTTTTAGCAAAGTATTAGATAAATAATAAGTAAAATTTTCTGAGGATCTGATGTGAGAAACATAAACCCAACCTGCCTTGTGCAAAGAGGTCACATATTCATGTTTCATTAAACAAACTTTCTTACTTATTTGAAGCATTTTCTTCCCAATAAGCCATTTCATTGCTGACGTCACGTTTCCTGTGCACAAGTACGTCACGTGATACGCAACATTTTAGCGAGGGACAAACAACATCGTTTCGCGGGAACATTCAACGACAGCTGTCATCACATTTTCCATCCCGCACATCCATCTTTTGACACAATGGTTTCGACCACTCCTATCTACGAGATCGTATTACAGCCCAGTGATGTCCCCGGTGCTATTTTTGACTACTCTGATGTCCAGCAACATTCGGTTATCCAGCTGAAGCGGTGGTTGGAATGCAGAGGTCTGCCCGTCTCTGGCAGTAAAATTGAACTTGTTGACAGGTAACCTTTTTCGTCCGATGTGTTAAATTGATTGATTTATGAAAAGATAAATGCAAATAATCGTTATTTCATTTTAGATATTCTAGCAGGAAGAGACTATTCTGTCTCATTTTTTATGCTGACAATATAATCATAATATCCTAAAATTACAACCCGTGGTGGTGGAAATGAAACCTCTAGACTGCTATGTAATCATGGCTACCCATGATTCTATGTACATTCAAAAAACGAACATATTTAACATATGATAATGTTAATACTCGGGATATGTTTATTTTAGATTTACCAATTATCAATGTTAACTGTGTCTGCAATAATGCTATGGAGTAGCCATTTAACGGGTCACCTATTTTCGTGGTTCTGCTTAATTGTTGATTGTAATCTTACTGCATCAAGCGGTGAAACAACTAAGCATTAAAACCTGATATATAAATTGACGAAAATAAATTTCATTACATGGTTGCATATCTATTACTCATCTTTATATTTGGCTCTTCGTCTTGAAAATGTCAGCAAGAATCATAAATTATTTGTGTTTTGCAGATTGCAACCAGTGTATATCCAATGGAAGTGATGGTAGTATCACAATCTCTGTTGACAATGGGAAGTGGTATGAGAAGAAGGTCCAGGGTGTTCTGGCTTCACTGCAGAGGTAACTATTTCATTATATAATCTTAATATATGTATAATCTTTTAGTCTGTCTGTTGAAGAAGAAATGTTTAATTTTCAAAATTTTGTAAATTATATCTTTAATGATTTACAAAATTACAAAGTCCAAGGTTCATAATGTTTTCCTAGAATCTGAATCTATGTATGTTAAACTAGCAACAAGCTGGCAGGAGTAGATATTGTTAATCCTGCTTTCCATGGTCTCACCATATTCATTTAAATATTGAGACTGTCACTAAACATAATTATTATTACCTCAAATCAGATTGTTTACCATCATATAAGCAAAATATTGTGTATCATGTTCATGCTACTTTAGATAATTTTGGATCTGTTCAAGATGCTTCATGTGATTGTGTTGGATCAGCAACAGGTAGATGTAGTCATATTGCAGCCCTGTTATTTGCTCTGGAAGATTATGTTATCACATTTGGTTGTCAGCCCCCCTCCTGTACTTCACGTTTATGTGCATGGAACAAACCTAGAAATAAGAAGAGAAATCCCCAAGCAGCTCATGAGTTGCAGTACAGCAAAAAAAGAGCACCTAATCGTGTCATTGTTCATGATCCATGTCCAGTTTTAGACCAATCTACAGTAACTAAAGACAGCTTTGCTACTTCATTCATATCTTCAGCACTAAATCTTCAAGATAATACATGTTGGCATTCCATTCTGGAAGTTCCCTATCAAGATTATGATTTAACCAATGAACTTAAATTGTATCTTCTCAGTAAATATGACATGTTTATGAGCAGTACACTTGAGAACATTTCAGAACATGGTTCTGGTCCTTATCAATGTCCAGGTACTTTAGATCAAGCTAGTAGTGATGAGTGGCACAGCTGCAGGTGGTCTAGAATAACAGCCTCATTTTTTAAGAAGGCAAGTATTGTGCAAACAAGTAGAGGGAAATATAATTTGCTTGCAAATCATTTCTGGGGTTTAAATAAAGTTAACACTTGTGATATGCAGTATGGCTGTAGAAATGAAAATAAGGCCTTTGAGGAATATCAATTAATGTATGCAGATAGGTGTACTTGTGTGAAGAGTGGATTCTGGGTTAATTCCAGATACCCTGAGTTGGGATGTAGTCCTGATGGTCTGATTTCTTCTCTAAACAATGAAGGTGATGGTGTTTTGGAAATTAAATGTCCTGCTTTGTTAGAGGGCTTTCATCCACTGGAAGTGAAAAAAAAACTCACAAAAAGACAATATCAATCATTTTGTTCTACTGAGGAAAACGGAAAACTTAAGTTGAAGCAAAATCATGAATATTACTTTCAATGTCAGATGCAAATGGCTGTTTGTGTGAACGAAATTATTGTGACTTTGTGATATGGTCTCCAAAAGGCATGTGTATTGAAAGACTTCATTACAACAAGTTATTCTTTGAAAAAAACTATGCTGTTCTTCAAAAGTTGTATAAGTATGTGATTGTACCAGAACTGTTTGAAATGAGAGTACCAAGAAATTTGCTTCCATTTGATCTCTCAGACTGAAATGTATTCAGTAATCAATATCATGTTTGAAATACATAATAAATGGCAAAGTAAAACAAGACATAAATGTGATTTTCATCTCATTAGATATTTATTCACAGCTGTTTGTAAATAAGGATTATTTACAATAATACATGTTACACAATAAATCTATATTAGATTCATATTAATAGATCACAATGATGATATCAACAATTTTTCAGGACAATGGCTCTCTTCCCTAGATATCTCAAATATGTCAATGTGATAAGTATTTATTATTAAAATTCTTCAAGTTTATCAGTACAACATTGAAGATTGTTTACATTGTTTGGATCATATATTTTGGGAGTTCATTGAACACTTTCATTCAGTGCATGCATGAATAGTTAACTCTACTAACTCATATATATGTATTCAATCATGATTGTACTTTTTTTCCACCAAGTTTTATTAGGGTCTTATCGGCTCTATAGAAATAAACAACATTCTCCTTCAACTGTCTGTTCTGTCTTTCTTAAGGCAATGATGACATATGAATGTACTTAACTAGCACACCGCATCATCATGGTAAATAAAATCTTACCACTAACCAAAACTTATTAACTCTCAACAAGTCCCTTCCTTCAAGACACAATTAGAAGTCAACATGTCAACATACAAGCGGAGGTTGATAGTTAGAAAGCATGCCTACAACAAAGACAATTTGTGACACAAGGTGCTTCATAGACAATGGGATAACTCCATTTAAGATGCGATACTCTCTCAGCCTCCCCACTGAGCGCTCAACATGAATCCTAGTTCTAGCAATAGATCTAGTGAGAATATCTTCCTGCTTAGTAAACTTGTCCCTTCTTCCTAGAAATGGAGGAATATTAAGGTGAGCTTTACGATTCATGACAAGATCTTTAATAGTAAACCCCCTGTCTGCAAGAACTAAATCACCTGGATTCAGCTTATCTAGAAATCCTGACTTTGAAATTATATCCCTATCTGATATACTACCTTCAAAAGCATCAGAAAGAAACACAACAGCACCAGTGGGTGACACACCTAGCAGAAGTTTGAGAGTGTTGTGAGTCTTGTAGTTTGAATACATGTTACCCTGCTCACCATAATCACTTGGCCTTTCAGTAAACACCTCAAAACAGTCAACAATAACTCTGATATTCTTGAAATTTCTGAAAACAGGTGGCAAAGACTTTTTCATAACTTGACGGCAAGGAAAGATATACTCCTTCAAGGAAAGAAACTTCATATACATAAATTGTATCCAAGTTGTGACAATACATGACACAGTACCAACACTAATGTTATACCGGTAAGACAAATCTGTAGTTGGGAAATTTCTCCGGATTCTGATAATTGTCAACAGAAGCTGATCTTTTTTGGATAAAACCTTACAATCACTTGTTTTACTTGAATCTCCACGCCAGTAAGAAATATGATTGACACTATCACCAAAAGATGCAAAAAGATGATTGAAATGAATTAAATCTAAACCAGTGTAATACTTGAACTTTTTCTTATGAATTGAGAGGTTATCAAACAATAGGTCACATTTTGGTTTGTCAACTGACTCTGTGAATGAAAATGAAAGATTTGAGGACATCCTTTGATACACTTTGGCTGCCATGAGGCCAGAACATACAAACTGGGTCTGGTTGCCCGCTTCCTTGACACTGACAGAGGGAGTGGACTCGTCTGCATCCTTCACAGGTGAAGTCTGGGTGGCAGTGGTAGAGGCCTCTTGATCCACAGCAAGCTCCGGTCCACTCGGGTCATCAAGTAACTGCGACTGAGGAAGGAAAGAAATATGTTAGTGTTTACAATTGAAAGTAATAAAATGAAATTTTTTTATTACTTGACCATGGTGAAAACATTAATGATATAACAATAAGTTGGTTACACACATGTGTAATACCGCCTCATGCAACCAATATTTCCTATTGCATCTTATGATATGTCAATGAAAATCAAAGCCATTATTCTTATTTGCCATGAAAATACAACTCTGAAATGTTTAAATTTCAATATAGAAGTATATAATTAGTAAAAGTATTCAGTATAAGTATGACTAATTTTGCATTGTAAACTGTTTTACGATGATAAGTGATTAGGTATGAAGTTAACTTGTACAGTACCTCTATAGTGACTGCACTGTAACTGTGGTCCTGCTGTTCGACACCCACTGATGGCTGATCTGTTTGCAAGGGTCGTTTGCATGGGGGACTGGACCTAGATCTTGGCATTGCCCTCTTCCTTGAAAACTTGACTGTCTGAAAAATTATTCATAAAATATTTTATTTTGTCTTCTTACAACATGAACAATATGTGAAATTATATATATTCATATCTGCAACCACTTTACTGTGTGCAAAATATTTAAAAAAATATTTTATTTTGTGTTCTTACAACATGGAACCATAATTTGGAATTATATATTCATATACTACTCTACCTATTTACTGTCTGAAAATTTATTTATAAACTTCTTTGTTTTCTCATAAAAAATTAAATTCAATGGTATACTATAACTACTTTACTCTCAAAAAAATGTTTTTGTGACTTTTAATACTTTGTATAATAGTTAAATTATGTAAAAATATATTATTCATAGGCCTATACTAAACACTATAGTAGATTAGAATTTAGAATACTTTTCAAAGTTGTTTGTGAATAATAATCATTAATGAGCAAGTTTACTAGTGAAATATATATTGCAAAATAAAAATCACTGATATTCCCAGTATACCCAGTGACCCTGCTACATGTAACCTATTAATCAAAACCCAGGCCCCTACCAGAGTCACTACTGTCAAAATGGCCATCCTGGCTAAGGCGGGAAATACGAGTCAGAGTGTAATAGCCTACAGATAGTCGACAGTTGTTCAATGTCCAGTGTTAAGACATAATGCTAGCGATTTTGTATAGTTGAATTTTATTTATTACAAATATTTTTACCTGTTGAATGGTAAAATTCGCTGGAATCGGGTCTGGGTGCTGAGCAGTTGGTCCATGACCGCCGACGAAATGCTTGCTGTACTTGGTCACCCGATCTACTGAAAATTCTTCCCTTGAACAGGCCCTCACCCACCTCCTACACTTCTCAGGCTCTCTATGGGGCTTCGGGAACGGTAGAAAATATACGTTTTCCATGTCTGAACGATCTGTATAGCGGTTATCGCTGCAACAGGTCCCGTAAGCGCAGTGCTTTGCCGGCATTTTGACAGCTGTCAAACGGGGGACAAATGCAATGTTTGTCCCCCGTTTTTCGCGCATGCGCGAACTGAAATAGTCCCGGAAGTAGGCATTTTTCTATTTTTAGTACAACGACAGTTTGCTGAAATGGCTTATAACAATTTGTGTCTTTGGAATAACAGAACTGTCTTTCATGTAACATGACCAAAACGTAATTGATTTATTACCGTAAAGGTAAAAATGCTTGTCATAAAATGTCAAAAAAACTTAAAACGTGATCACATGATCTCTTATTATTATAATAACTGTACAGATTACCATTTCTGGGATAATAAGAAATATATATTTAGAAATATAATCATTAATTAATAAGAGACATATTTCCCCAAACTTTGATGTTAATTTAACGATTATTCTATACTATAATTGATTTTTATTGACGTTGAGGAAACAGCTGCTAATTTTGTTATTTTTATTGATACCTGTTTTCCTGGTATTTATATAAGGTCAAATTATGACAAAACAACACAAGCCACAAGGTTAGGTAATATTGTTTTTAAATTCAAACTTAAGATGGGTAATGTTTAGATAATTTACGTACCAATTTGATTATTTCACTGTAAATAAATATTGAACAAAATAAGTCCTAACTTTTGAGTCTTTTGTAAATACCAAGAAAACATTATTCGACGGTACTGTAGGTAAACTTGAGTCAATTGAGTACAAACGAATTAAACATATATTGATGCATTAAATTTAAATGAAATATAAAAACAAATAACATAAGGTAATCATTCCTTGAAATACTTACCAAATCTATTCACAAAGTGAAAGTCCGATGGATTGAAGTGTGCATGACAAACGATACTGTGTGGCGATGGCTCCCTTAGTTTGGACTTGTTAATGTCATCGACGCGTCGAACAGCCAATGTCCATTTCTTTCGGAGAGTTTCGTCCGTTGGAAAACTCAATCCACCTCGGCTTGAACAACCAGGGACACAACAACAGCTGGAAGGCATACTAGTATTGCTTCGTATTACTTCTTTTCGCGATCTAAAACGTTGACATGCGATCGTGTAATGGTGTTTCCAATGACGCCGGAAGTCAGCTTGGTCCCTAGTGTGTGCCGCCATCTGGCGAAATCTAGCCAGGGGAGATAATCTACTTTGGTCTCCCATTCAGTAAATGTTGAAATTACCTATGTTCTAATAAGATTGGGTTCCGGTAGTTTTCCTTGCGGAAAAAATTGCACCACAATCCATTTGAATTTCCATAGCAAATGACAACTCTTCTTGCATGGCAAGGGTGGTTCATATCAAATTGCCTTAGCCATGATTCAGTAGCCAAGTTGATGATTTTAAATTAGACTCGATGCTCGTTGGTAGCCCAAATAACTTTGAATGCCTCCAAACAGGCAGCACCTACTTTAGCCCCTAGTCAGTCAAATAAAACAAAGGCTCGATCAACGATAAGTTGATCTGCCGCTGTTGGGGAGAGAACGAGGTTTCTCTGGCAAAAGGCATTGCACCTCTTTGGAAGTTGGACAATGGCATATCGTCTGTAGCATTTAGGTTTATTGCCTGGGCGAGGTAAATTTTATTTCGATAAAATCTCAACTAATGCTAGAAATTGTTATATTGAGTTTATTTTAATGTCACTCAAATAGAAACAATATTTTGTAGATCTATCTACTTAAACCATTACCGGGGTTTTCCGAAAGCAAGCCCAGGGCTTCTATACGGAAAATAGGGTTTGTGACAAGTGAACTTTGGGGCTAAATTTTAGTAGCGATAACCAGACAGGGGAGATAACCAGGACAACTTTCTCGCAGGCCTAAAAAGTTGGTTAGAAATCGGGGTCAAAACAGGGGGGTGCTTTTACGTATTTTCGTACCGTTGCCTCTTATTGCACAAAAAATCGAAATACTACGAAAGAAAATAGGATAACAAATCCAGAGACACTTATTTTTAGATTTTCATTTATGTGACGTCAAATGTTGACTTTGTAAGGAGAAAAACTTCAGAAATGTAAAAAATGTATTTTCGCAAAGCGCTCATGTCTACTAAAAATTCATGATGTAGAATAATTATTCAGCTACAATTTGCACTATCTATCGGATTTTTATCACAACGTACTCATATCAAATTAAATAAAAGAACAACCATACCGTCTCAATCGGAATATCTCCCACATGCAATCGCCCGCTTTCATTGGCTGTCACGATAAAAGCGTGAGCTAAGATTGTGTTTGTAATCATCGTTTTTACGACTAAATATATGGTAAGGAACACCTCGCTCGAATCTAATGTGCTGTTTCTTGAACTTAAAATAAAGCTTTAATAGTTTTAACTTATAATTTACAACTACTCAGATATAATAAAGGATCATTAAAGATTTATATAACCAACATATGTCACAATAACAAATTGTTTTTGAACTTTTTTCCCCAACAGTATTTGTTTTTGTAAGTGTACAAATGCGAATTTTAACTTGCTCTGTTTCATAAATCACATACATGAAATTAAGTTAATTAAATTCTTTTAAAAAATCGATTTTCTAGACATTTTATATGTCTGAAATTTAAGATTTCAATATTTTATCACATATATATGTATGTTTAGAGTTTTAAACAGGTATTTCGATAACTAATACTTAAATTTGGCAATACATGATACTCCTGTTTTGTTAAAGCTTATCAAATTTGAGGTATCGCTCGATATGTACATTTATCTTGAGACCTTTAAACTGCAAAGTTAAGTCTCATCTTAAATCGGTTGTAAAATATGCTGTGTTAACTTTAATTTCACATTTTTGGGCTAGACAGACTCGGATGACAATGACAGTGACCATGACAACATAGTTTGTGGAACATTTAAATAATTATTAACAATATTCAAGATAAAAATAAGACATGTTAAAAAAACGTGATGAGGGTACTCCTCTTGGAGGGTCAACATTTTATACCAAATGTGGCATCTAATTTTTTTGAATAGTCATAATTGATAGACAAGAGAAAAACGAAGACATTGAACACTCAACGGTATTTTTAGGATGAGTAGAAATATTTTTATAAGACCCTAACCAAAAAAAATCGATGAAAAATAAATTTATTTTATTTTTTTCGAGAGTGGGTGTCTTTGAAATCAAATATCTTTTTAACGAAAATTATTATTTTGAAAATTGAAAGTGCATGTTATTATTGAAACTTTGTTCTACCCATACACTAAGTGTGGTTAATTTTGGTTGGTTATTAAAAAATGACTGATTATGCCTAGCTAAATAGAAGCCCGGGCTTATATATTCGGAAACATGGGCTTGTATTCGGAATATTTTAGATTCAAGATTGACAATCATACTGATGAATAAAACTCACAAAATCATGGCATGGCATCACTATGATATATTTAACAGAAATACGACTATTGCAATGAGTTAAGAAAAGGTAGCGCATGGGAACTTTTAATTTTCGCAAAACACTTTACCGATTAAGAATTGAATGAATGAACTCGTCCCATAAGAACCACGTTGTTTTTTACTTTAAAAAGTTATGTTTCGAGGTACAGGGGTTCGAAAGTTCATATGTTGTATAAGTTTATAACATCATTTGTTTTTTAAACATATTTGGCATTCATGTATAAAAATGGTTCGATCAAGTATGAACATAAAACGTAAAAACTTATATCTTGTCTAAAAACTCAGTATTTAAAATAGTACTAAATAGACTTTGGACAATGTTTTCCCAAAAATGAGATCGAGATTTCAAGTGTAATAAAGATTTTATACACATGGTATTTCTGAACATTGTAATGTTGTTCTAGTGTTGATTAAGTATCCTGCGTATAAAGATGTATATGGAAATTGAAGCTGTTTATTGTTATTAAATTCTTAGTTTCACGCATTTCTGTGGCCATGTCACATGATCATATGGACTCAAATGATTGGGAAAGACAAATGGAACAATTTGCAACTAAAACGTTTTATGAAAATGTTGGAGATAGAATCCATAAAATAAAAAGAAATACACTTTCTAAGCTTTATTATGCCTTGAATTTTCTTCTTTGAACCTCTGAAATATTGAGAACACTCTGACTCAATCTTTATCAAAATGGAGTTGAACCACCTGGTTCTCATTGGACGAACTATCTGTTCTCTGTACTTGAAAACCGCTGATAACTCTTCCCACAGAGCAAACAGATACATTTTGTAATGTCATAGTACATATCTTTTATAACATTTGGCAAACTTTACCAGCGATGAGTAGGCCTATCCTATCATAATGGAAATATTTTCCAAATAGTAGCCCATGGGCTTCTAAACGAGAGGGCTTGCCTTGCTTTCCGAAAACCCCGGTACTACCTGTTTAGAAACTTTTATTTGTTTTTGTAGATTATTATCTTTTAGAGAGAAAAAATTGGACAAACAGCTACCAGAGTCTAACAACAGACATCCAATAAATCTTTAGACTACGACTATTTAAGTATAAACTACAAAGACAAAAGTTTACACTGAATTTGTTATCTAACTGTCGGTTTAGCAAAGATTATGTAGAATGTATTATGTATAAAATGTATTATCTTCACTCGACATGTAGTAGATGTACACAAACAACATCCTTGTTCCCGGGTCTCGTTCTGTGTGCTCTAAAGAAATTACCCTTCATTATTGAACATTGAGAAAATCAAATTAAAAATATATAGATCATTGAGTTGAAAGTTCTGTTGATATTCAAAACTAAAGGATGTCGTGCTGAATTTCATTGTCTTAAACTTGAAAGCTTGGTCTCATGTGTTCACTTTCATAGACTTAGTTCCTTTAATGAAAGTTGGCTACATTCCTTCGCACCAACTCTCTTCTAAGCATGTATAAGAGAATCCTCCTTAGCTTTCATCCTGATGTTGTCGGCTGTCATTATATGGGCAAGACTTCCTTTGTCATTAATCCTGATTGTACAGTCCCAGTCATATTCAACAAAAACAATCAAATGTTCAGCTTGTTATAGGCACATGGCATAGTAATGACTTTTTAGGCTTTTCAGAAGCAGTTTGACATTGCCAGAAACATCAAACCTGTCCATTTTTGTTCTTCTTGCCAGAATCATTTCCACTTCTTGTTTCTCTCGGCTCATTCTGTTGTGCTTGTCATTTCCGCAGCTTGGTGAACTTTGAAAGTTTCATCTTGCATCAAATATTTAGTATGTATGTTCACTTCTGTGTATTCATTGGTGCAGAGCGACCTTTCAACAAAATAGGCAAGCATTTCTATTGTCATATATCCTCATCCTCCGTCATATATTGTTCTTTGAACCTCTCTTGTAACATATTCTTTAATTAAGAGACAAGGAATATTATTGTCCCTCAGCTTAATGATATCTGAAGTCTCCCCATCATTCTCACTCCAACTTCCATCTGAGAGCTGGTTGTCATCAATAGCAAGAATGTGTTTGTTGTAATCCATAGCTTGAGAGTATTGAGTGTCATTATTTGTTAGAGAGTGTTGGTTGTCATTCATAGCATTAGAGTGTTGGTTGTCATTCATAGCTTGAGAGAGTTGGTTGTCATTCATAGCTTGAGAGAGTTGGTTGTCATTCATAGCTTGAGAGTGTTGGTTGTCATTCATAGCTTGAGATAGTTGGTTGTCATCCATAGCTTGAGTGTTGGTTGTCATCCATAGCTTGAGAGTATTGAGTGTCATTATTTGTTAGAGAGCGTTGAGGGTGTTGTCATCCATAGCTTGAGAGAGTTGGTTGTCATCCATAGCTTGAGAGAGTTGGTTGTCATTCATAGCTTGAGAGTTGGTTGTCATCCATAGCTTGAGAGTATTGAGTGTCATTATTTGTTAGAGAGTGTTGAGGGTGTTGTAATCTATAGCTTGAGAGTGTTGGTTGTCATCCATAGCTTGAGTGTTGGTTGTAATCCATAGCTTGAGAGAGTTGGTTGTCATTCATAGCTTGAGTGTTGGTTGTCATCCATAGCTTGAGAGTATTGAGTGTCATTATTTGATAGAGAGCGTTGAGGGTGTTGTAATCCATAGCTTGAGAGAGTTGGTTGTCATTCATAGCTTGAGTGTTGGTTGTCATCCATAGCTTGAGAGTGTTGGTTGTCATTATTTGTTAGAGAGCGTTGAGGGTGTTGTCATCCATAGCTTGAGAGAGTTGGTTGTCATTCATAGCTTGAGAGTGTTGGTTGTCATCCATAGCTTGAGAGAGTTGGTTGTCATCCATAGCTTGAGAGTATTGAGTGTCATTATTTGTTAGAGAGCGTTGAGGGTGTTGTCATCCATAGCTTGAGAGTGTTGGTTGTCATTCATAGCTTGAGAGAGTTGGTTGTCATTCATAGCTTGAGTGTTGGTTGTCATCCATAGCTTGAGAGTATTGAGTGTCATTATTTGATAGAGAGCGTTGAGGGTGTTGTAATCCATAGCTTGAGAGAGTTGGTTGTCATTCATAGCTTGAGTGTTGGTTGTCATCCATAGCTTGAGAGTGTTGGTTGTCATTATTTGTTAGAGAGCGTTGAGGGTGTTGTCATCCATAGCTTGAGAGAGTTGGTTGTCATTCATAGCTTGAGAGTGTTGGTTGTCATCCATAGCTTGAGAGAGTTGGTTGTCATCCATAGCTTGAGAGTATTGAGTGTCATTATTTGTTAGAGAGCGTTGAGGGTGTTGTCATCCATAGCTTGAGAGTGTTGGTTGTCATTCATAGCTTGAGTGTTGGTTGTCATTCATAGCTTGAGTGTTGGTTGTCATCCATAGCTTGAGAGTATTGAGTGTCATTATTTGTTAGAGAGCGTTGAGGGTGTTGTAATCAATAGCTTGAGAGAGTTGGTTGTCATCCATAGCTTGAGAGTGTTGGTTGTCATTATTTGTTAGAGAGCGTTGAGGGTGTTGTCATCCATAGCTTGAGAGAGTTGGTTGTCATCCATAGCTTGAGAGTGTTGGTTGTCATCCATAGCTTGAGAGAGTTGGTTGTCATCCATAGCTTGAGTGTTGGTTGTCATCCATAGCTTGAGAGTATTGAGTGTCATTATTTGTTAGAGAGCGTTGAGGGTGTTGTAATCCATAGCTTGAGTGTTTGTTGTCATCCATAGCTTGAGTGTTGGTTGTCATCCATAGCTTGAGAGTATTGAGTGTCATTATTTGTTAGAGAGCGTTGAGGGTGTTGTCATCCATAGCTTGAGAGAGTTGGTTGTCATCCATAGCTTGAGAGAGTTGGTTGTCATTCATAGCTTGAGTGTTGGTTGTCATCCATAGCTTGAGAATATTGAGTGTCATTATTTGTTAGAGAGCGTTGAGGGTGTTGTAATCCATAGCTTGAGAGTGTTGGTTGTCATCCATAGCTTGAGTGTTGGTTGTCATCCATAGCTTGAGAGTATTGAGTGTCATTATTTGTTAGAGAGCGTTGAGGGTGTTGTAATCCATAGCTTGAGAGAGTTGGTTGTCATTCATAGCTTGAGTGTTGGTTGTCATCCATAGCTTGAGAGTATTGAGTGTCATTATTTGTTAGAGAGCGTTGAGGGTGTTGTCATCCATAGCTTGAGAGTGTTGGTTGTCATTCATAGCTTGAGAGTGTTGGTTGTCATTCATAGCTTGAGAGAGATGGTTGTCATCGATACCTTGAGATAGTTGGTTGTCATTCATAGCATTAGAGTGTTGGTTGTCATCCATAGCTTGAGAGTTGGTTTTCATCCATAGCTTGAAAGTGTTGGTTGTCATTCATCGTTTGAGAGTGTTGGTTGTCATTCATAGCTTGAGAGAGTTGGTTGTCATTCATAGCTTGAGAGAGTTGGTTGTCATTCATAGCTTGAGAGAGTTGGTTGTCATTCATAGCTTGAGTGTTGGTTGTCATTCATAGCTTGAGAGTGTTGGTTGTCATTCATAGCTTGAGAGAGTTGGTTGTCATTTATAGCTTGAGTGTTGGTTGTCATTCATAGCTTGAGAGAGTTGGTTGTCATTCATAGCTTGAGTGTTAGTTGCCATTCATAGCTTGAGAGAGTTGGTTGTCATTCATAGTTTGAGTGTTGGTTGTCATTCATAGCTTGAGAGTGTTGGTTGTCATTCATAGCTTGAGAGAGTTGGTTGTCATTCATAGCTTGAGAGTGCCATCCATAGCTTGAGAGTGTTGGTTGTCATTCATAGCTTGAGAGAGTTGGGGTGCTGGCTGTTGGTTGTTGTCCATATCTTGCGTGTATGTGGTTTTGTTTGTCATCGATATTTCGAGAGAGTTAAGGGTGTTGGTTGTCATCGATAGTGTTAGCGAGTTGGTGTCTTTGGTTGTCACCCATAGCAAGAGGACGTTGGTCATCATTTATAGTCTGAGACCGTTTAGAGTGTTCGTTTTCGTCTATTGCTTGAGCGAGTTAAATGTATTGGTGTTCGCAACCTCATCCATAGCTTGAGATTGTCGAAGGTGCTGGTTGTCATTTATGGCTTTAAAATGTTGAGATTGACGGACAGATGAACAGGGTGATGATTATATCCCACGGTATTACAAAATCTGTGGAATAAAAAAAAGAAACAGAAAAGAAGTACAACGCTAGTATCTTCCATGATTTTGGAAAATTTAATTGCAACATCAAAGTGTCACTGAAATATTTATACATATTCATATATATATATATATATATATATATATATATTGAACAGAAGAAGATAAAGTTGAATAAAGTTTGGCAAACGTTTTCAGCAGGTACATCCTGTACCTGCTTCATCGGGCCGTTTAATGCAGTAACTGACACTCAGTACATCGTATTTTGACGTCACACAGGAACCTATGACGTCACAATAAGCTTGACAACAAGTGATCATAATGTAAACAATATCATACTTCATTACACGCCCGTGTAAGATACCGCAGTGTATCGCTTTCGCTCGTTTTATACAAAGTCATTAACTCGTTTAATAAAAATAGTATTAAATGGAAGGTCGTTAAGTATCCTCTATGTATCAATATGTACTGCCATAGAGTTTGAACATTCTTTGTGATATTTCTATATATATATATATATATACGACGAGGATACCCACCCTCTCTTGTCGAGGATGGAATCAATAAATCTTTATCCATCGATAGAAGAGAACTCTTAAAAGTACGGAAGAAAGAAAAACATCAAAATGTGGATATTGCTTATGTCTCAACTCATAACCCCCTCAATCCAGATTTGTTCCAGAGTATAAAGCAAAATGTACCTATTCTAATGTGTGATGAAAAAATGTGCCGAATTATTGATAATGTAAATTTTATCAAGAGTAAACGCCAAAGTAAAAGTTTAAAACAATGTTTAACTATGTAGAATGTAGAGTTACTAAATGTAACAGAGGTAACTGTGGAACATGTCCATATATACTTGAGAATTCAAGTATAAAATTCATTAACAGAAGTGAGAGATTTTATGTGCGCTTTGATATTGACTGTGCCGCTAAATACATCATTTATGTTATTATATGCCAAGGATGTTGTGCTGAATATATAGGACAGACTGAGTGCCTGAGAGACAGGGTCCGTGTTCATAAACAGCAAATAAAATGTCCTGAGACACGCTGTATACCACTGAGTGCTCACTTGGATACATGTGCAAAAGACAAGGACATTAAATTCAAGATCTTTCCATTTTACAAAATGGACACAAATAATAGAATAATGCGACAATTAAAAGAAGACTATTTCATTAAAATGTTAAAACCACAACTTAATGCTTAATAGTAGCATCTTTTATTCTATCAAATTCTTATTGTGTCCATCTTACCGCTTGCCTGATTGTGACGTCATACCATTGTTATGTCAAATTCATTGTGACATCATAACGTCATAACTGTATTTTGTCAGACTCCCTGATGATACCATTGAAACATGTTGGAGTTTTGATTGGCTTCGTGTCATTTTTTATCTTTTCATTATATATATATATACGAAAAATCCACAAGCACAACTCTCAGGCGTATATAGATGAAATATAATAAAATTATGGAATTGGGAACATAAATACATTCATTTTAGCTAACTAGCGCTTTCAGCCATGTTGGCTTCTTCAGGTTAGTTTTGAATGTCAGTTGTAACGCTGATTATGACGCAACGCTCCTTATGACGTCATAGTGGTAGGGACGTCATAAGACAAGTTCAAGGAAATCTACATTTTAGCATTAAGTAATGGTTTAAATTGTTTGATAAATCCATTCTCCATCAGTTCCAACAGCCGCGGATTATCGTATTTCACTTATAAAAGGGAAACACTTTATATTTTCCACCAGAACACTTTTCTAAGTGACTGCTTAAAGGGATAGTCCTATTTTCGGGCCGGTTGATTTGTGAACGATGAAGATTCATTCTTTCACTTAATCGCCTTTCTGTCTTGCCGATGTACAATTTTTTGCATCCTTCACACATTATAACATAGACGTCATTTTTTTAATGGCAGTTCATGTTTTCTTTTACAAAGAAGCGTTTATCTTTAACACTGAACTCGGCACCCTCTATGATATTTCTGCAGGTAAAGCATCGTCCGTCTCCACATTTTGAAACTCTAGATTCACCCTGGTCTGACATGTTAAATCTTGACTTTGTGAGAATATGCCTTAAATTTGGTGGTTGCTTACGGCTGTTTATGAATCTTGTCTTCTTTAAAATTGACTTCATTAAACACATCATTGCTTGCAAACATTTAAGTAAGTGTTAGACCTTAATTTATCCTTAAAACCTGGAATAAAATAATTCAAATACTGACCTCAAATTATGTTGGAATTCCTGAAACAATTAATATTAATCGTTTTAAATTGTTTCAGTTTCCAAAACTAAAATATTTTCGAACAATTTTCCAGATAGATATCGAATGTAATAGTTACATGTTGGCCTTATGGTTGTAACAAAATATGAAAAACAAAACTTCAAATTCGTCATTGTAGCCTTCCTTTTCATGGGTTCTTAGAACAGACTTTTACTTCATCATTGTGGTACTGAGTTCTTTGTGTAAACTTCGTGATTGTATTTTGTAAAGTTCTTCAATACTTGAATGGCACCAGTGTTTACAATGGCATCTCCCAGCCTAGTGCACAGTACAGCTTTTGTTTAGGAAGTTTTGAAATTAACACAATACGCAGCTCTGCAAAAAAATTTAAATCAGACGCATTGTCAGATCTAACACGAATGTCGCAAATTTTCATTTGCTTTTTTGGGGTAATTCTTTTGTTGTGTTTTCTTTTCTGATGTAGTCTTTCCTTATCTGAGATCATGACATTTTGATGTATCAGACAAGGATATGCCAAGGACACTGGTTGGTTCAGTAATTATATCAAAGAACGTTTTCTGAAGATCTGCATTTTCAAAAATTGCTTTCTGAACAAATCTCGGAAACTGAACGACGTTGATAGTTTCATCAGAAACAAGTTCAACTTGAAAATAGGGTCTGAGATATTAAGCAAACTTCTCTGAATATGCTGTTTCTGTGGTGTCTCAATCTTCATCAGAGGATTTTGCCAATAATTTTGCCTCAGTAGCTTCCATCTCTGATGACATCAAGATGTTTTCTGCATTTATTAACACACTGCCTTATAAAAACTTAGTACAGGTGTTTCTTGATTTTCCTTTGTTACCTTAACTTTCTGTCAACATAAACGAGACTGCATTAAAACTGCGAATTCGTAGTCTTAAACAACGTTAAGAAACACTTTCCTTAATATTTAAGGATATATTGTTTTTGCCCCTCCCTTCCGTCTGTCAGTCTTGTTTGTAAAATAAAACTTTAACCTTGCTCATAACTTTTGATTGCTTGGATAGAAACAGACCTTTGATATTTCACATGTGCATCTATCACGATAACACCTTTCAGGTGAGGTAATTACATTTGTCCCCGTGACCTTGACCTTAGGCGTAGCAAGCATTTTTCGAAAGCTTTAACCCTTGCCTTATCTTGTGATACGATAGAGATAGACCTTTAATATTTCACATGTGCATCGGTCGTGATATGCGACCTGTCAAATGAGATAATATCTTGAATACTTATTGAACAATAACAAGCTTGAGAAAACTGTATAACGTGATATTGCCACTTAGTACAAAAGTAAGGATATACACGTTTGTTAGGCAGCTGTAGGTTTGATATTTTTTTCATTGTTTTTTTTGCTGAGATAAACTGACCACTGTATAGCTGCCGAGGCTAAAGGACACCTGTGATGACTAAGTAACGATATACATGTTTTTAGGTAGCTGTAGGTTTGATATTTGTTTCATTGATTTTTGCTGAGATAAACTGACCACTGTATAGCTGCCGAGGCTAATGTGACACTTGTGTTGACTGCCTTGCTTAATGTCCGTTTCTCTTGTCACTTCCAGGGAAATCGATCCAACCAGGAAACAGATCTAAAGTTAAAGGAATTGCACAGCAGTCAGACAGAACCCTGGGGTAGGCACTTTCTCGAAAACAATTCGAACATCTTATGGTTTTGTATAATTCATATCGAGGAAATCACTTTCGGCGAGTAGCCACCTGCGTTTAGAGTCAAGCCCTTGTGGCACACAAAGAATCAGACAGGTCGTCCAATTTAAGAAGAATGAACCTCTCAAAGACAAAAAACCTTGAAGAACGTGATTTCTGGATCAGACTCTATTGTTAGTGTCTTTCAACTGTCTGTCTGCTGTCTCACTCAGGGGGGGCTAGAATAAAAGTAATTCGTTTCTGGTTTCTGCCCGCGTCAGTTTTTAACCCCCCGCATCAAGCCTTTTTCAAGATTTCGACAAGTGAAAAAGGGAAAATTTAGTCCCATGGCCTTGAAAAACACATTGAACGCCCCCTCGTAAAATGTTTAATGTTCTGTTCTAATTACCTTAAAAGACGCAGTGATAAAGTGATTCAAAGGTCTTATTTATTTCTTTTTTCTTCATATTCAATAAAAAAAATTTTAAGTTCATAAAAAAATCCGCATTTTCACATAATTTTTGCCTTTATGACCAGGCAACATTTTAGTTTTTTGGGGCCCTACAGTTTCGAGTCTCAATACAGGACCTCTAAACTGACAAAAAGGTTTGTTTTTGTTTTAACTTGGTCACTGTAGGATTGAAAATGCATTTAGAAAGAACTAGATCAGACCTCGTTGATTATGTTCAATGTAGATCTTGCCGGAAATTCCATTTTAATATCTTTTATGTAGATCTTGCCGGAAATTCTATTTTTATGTCTGATGTGACTTTCTGAGATTTGCATTAAATATAGTAAACATTTACTGAATCTACGTAAAGAATGACCGAAATGAAAAAACGATTTGTTTCTTTCATAATAGCCTTTTTAGTGGGTTTTCATTATACAATGTATCATTGAAATTACATTCATGACAAATGACAAATAGAGAATACCAAACTCATTCCCGAGTTAGATACGTTTACAAGCCACGAGTTAAAATAAATACGGTATCCATAGGGAATGAGTTTGGTAACACACGAATTAACGACCGTAATTTATTGACATAACAACGAAATATTCTTCACATTGTGTTGAGGCGCGTATGAATAGAGCTTGATTTTGCGTCAGTGACGTCACAATGTGTAACTGTAAAGGATGTAATACCGCAGGGAAATAGTCTGTGACTTTAGCGCTTAGATTTTAGGTTAAATGGCTGATAACTGATTTTTAACAACTTTACTAATACTCAAACCTGAATATTCATGAGTAACAATGTCCGTCAGAGTAGAGCACAACAGCGTGCACGCTTGCCGTCAAATTCAGTTCAGCTTATACTTAACAGTCGTCATTATCCGTGAGACGAGGTCACTTTGCATCTGAACCATAGAAGTTCACATTAATGATTCCCCGGTATAATGGAGTCGAGAAAATGGCGGTCCGAGATTGACTCGACATATAACGTTGACGGTGGAAGGAAGGTCACTCGCACTCGCTGTTGCTGTGTGTGACGGAAGTATACGTACCAGGCTGGTCGTTGTTGCTGCTGACGATCCATGGAAATATTGCTGTAACTGTTGATGCTTTGCACGTTACGATGTCCTGATACCTGCATGATTTCAGGTGGAAGAATGGCCAGTGAGCTTATGCACAAAGTATTTGCGTGCTGAATGGTTCGTGAATCGTCGATTGTCCAAACCAGCTGATTTGACCATTCGTTTCGACGAGCAGACGAATTACCACCACAAATGTATATATTATATGTTTAAATGACTTTCAGTGGTGTCTGTAGTAAAAAAGGTCGTATGTTTGTCTATTTTAAAGGCTACATTCTACCTGCTCGTGAAAGTTGCAACTTATGAATGACAAAATAAGTTTAGTTGCAACTTATGAATAACAAAAGTAGTTCGGTCATCGTGACCTTGGGTCTTCACCATTGATTGACCAATCAGAGGCGGCGCTCGCAGTATCTGACAAATGTTAGATACCACAAATATCTCGAAGTGTTCTCTCTCACATGTGTGTAATGATTGGAGTTAAAGACATTTATGGTTTCTACATGATGCTCAGTAGTTATTTATGTTTAAGGGTATCTCACCTTTATTAAGTATTGATATTATATCTGTTCACAATACCAATACCATGTTTATCTCATCGAGTGAGGTAGAAAGGTTATATTTTCATGAGTGGCGCAGCCACGAGTTAAAATATTTAACTTTTCTACCTCACGAGATGAGATAAACGTGGTATTTGTCAAGAATTGACAGATATTCTATTTATTTTATAATGAAATCCTTCTAATTACGTCAAAAAAGGCCAATTTTATGTTGAGCGGCCGCTTGGAATAGCCTGTCACCGCGGTAACAGTGTGACGTCATAGGAGAATTCATGACGTCAGACCATTGTTACATGACGTTTTTATATATATTTTACTGATAGAACAGAGTATCTCACCTTCAATCATACAATAAAACCAGCAATTAAAGTTTTGCGCATCTAGGAGGTAGTTGCGGTTCCCGTAAAATAACACGTAAAACATTTCATTGGTTGAGACCAAGCAAATGTCTCTTATAGTCATGATAAACCTGTTAATGAAACAAAGTTTTTAGCTTGATAAGCTGCTAACGAAACAAGGTATTTAGTTTGCTTGATGTCAGAATATTTAAAGGAGTTAAATAGATTTGTATGCTGATGTAGCAGGATAAATCCTGTGTTTCTTGACATAATTTTGGTTTAGTTGATTAACATGTAATAGAAACAAATGCAAGTTGATATAAGGCGGTGACCTTGTCAGGTGTATGAACACTTTGCTGGCAAACTCATGAATACAAATATGATTTCCTTTTAATAAAATCAAATATGAGATCAAATCTCAGACATACATATGCCATAACCTTAACATCCCATGACGTCAGTGGCCTTTGTTTATGATTGAATCATTGACTTACCAGCGTTTTTTAATTGATTGATTTTTGATTGAAAGTACAGATCGATTGTTTGGCAACTGTCGATCTTCTTTCTCTAGGAGCTGTCTACTAGCTGATGAATAGCTAGAATGCTGCTGATAGAGAGATATGCCTGCATGGCAGAGGACCTTGTTAGTACTTTGTCATGTGATGCATTATGAACTTGTAAGCAATGAAGAACTTTCAGAGCTGGAGTGATGAGGTCTGTGTGACGTTCACATGACCAGTCTGTAGAACATGAACATAAATGGTTCAATTGAAAAACAATGTATTTAATCTAAATGAAGCAGTGATAAATCAAATATACAATGTGAACATAAGTCACGTGAATCCTTGTTCTTTCAATAAATGAATAAAAGGTGTTCACACAAAAATGGCCGACATTATGATATGGGACATAAAATGTGAAAACATACATCCAAATATGAAATTAGAATTTACTACAATTTAGATATCATCTATCATCAGTTATTACTGCTACATTTAGTTTAAATACATTGTCTTTCAATTGGAAACATTTTTTTCCCTGACATCACCTTATTCTCCCCCTAAAAACGTGCTAACATTCATGTTATTCACCAGGACAATGCGAGGCTTTGAAATATTCAACATATGAACCTGGATGTGAAGCTGTCGCTCGACGGGTAGAAGCCAGACCAAATTTGAGTCCTTCTAAACCTGCTTTCTATCTCTTACTATGCCTTTCTTTCCGTCTTTTCCCTCATCCTTTCGATCCCTTTCTCTATGATCTGTCTACTCTCTTTTGGATGGCAACATCCACGTGTTTAATAACTGAAATATTGTTCAAAACACATTAAACACCATTTCACTCACTCACTCACTGTTCACTTTGAGTATTTTAGATAATTTTAAATTTTAACCACCACATCAAAACATTTCTATATGAAATGCCGAAGATATTTCACTATTTAAACTATCAACCACCAATTAATTTAAGGTTAATGATATATTTGATTGATTATGTGTTCAATGACATAGACTTACTAAAATTAACATTACATGTAATTCAGAAATTGAAGCTGCTCAAACATTTATAGAAAATTCCAAAAGATGT
The DNA here is from genome assembly GCA_916613615.1 of Steromphala cineraria. NCBI lineage: Eukaryota > Metazoa > Mollusca > Gastropoda > Trochida > Trochidae > Steromphala > Steromphala cineraria. The sequence goes on from OU744733.1 coordinate 44,993,680, forward strand.
AACGAAGGGGTTTTCTAGGCCATTTGCCTCTGAAGAAGAAGATAAAACTAAATTTTAAGTGTATAGATCCTCTTATTTGGGAACACCGGTAAATTGTAATTGTTTTACTTTGTACACATGATTTAAATTGAATAGAGACAGTGGTTCTGGAGAACAAGTAAAAAACGAAAGTTTATGGACTGACGAATGGAATTTGTCAGAAGTGTGTGATTTCTTTAACTTTGTTTAATATGTAATTATTTCAATAGAATCGATATGATAGATCAACAACTTATATTACAACACTGATATTATATCTAACTACCATTTCCATTAATGTCTCGAAAGTGGGGCCAGGATTGATTGAAAGTAATTTTGTTGCTCGTGATATCAAAAGATGATAGTATATTTAATCTTTTTGGAATAATATTTTCTACATTTAGGTTTGTTTTAATTACGCACATATCCAAATACAAATTACAAGTCTCCTCCTATCGTCTTGGTAATTACAATGTAAAAGGCTTCTTACCGCCTAAATAAAGAGTCTATAAGGATCTGATATCCTAGGCAATCATTGCAAATTACATGGCAGAAGAAGTGTATCTTGGAAACATAAATGGATCTTCCGGTGAATTAAATTAATTAAAGGATTTTCATGTCATTTCATGAAGTTTAGTCTTATCTTTATGAAACTATATACACAGAATTATTTATGCTAAACACTGCACTCAACTTCATGTATTCTAAAGTCTATATAACGTGTAATGTAAATTTTCGTTATCATTTAAACTTGTAGAGATACATACACATTGTTTGAGGAAGATCAATTGTACAAACAATTAACATCAAGTTGAAATGGTTATCATCAAACATCACTGTAATCAAAAAGACAATGAAGTTGAAACTTTACATTTAAATAACAAATATCAAGAGTTTTCACAGTTTTTCGTGCCACTGAAAAAACCTTCAGAATTTTAGGACTCAAAATTCAAAAATCAAAAGGTCATCTTATTTTAGTGGCAAGTTAGCTCCTGTAACATCTTCCTTGTATGCACTTTTAAAACAAAAATGCAAAATTAATTTTGAGATGTTGGCTTGTGTTTTTACTATTTGTAACGTCATAATCATTTGATAGTGCACTGATTCAACATAAAAAACGTAGCAGTTTTCAGAATTTCAATTGTTTAAGAAGCATGTATAGACTTTTTCGCAAAACCGTCACTCAGAAAACATGCATATGAAACTCCTATTGAGCAAATAGAAAAGCGTGTGGTTAGGATTGCGCAAATATATTTGCAGTCTGCATTTTCTCACCATTGGAATGTTGAGTACAGCACAATATTCTTCCTTCGGTAGCATTTTTAGCTCATCTGGCCTGTAAGGCCCGATGGGCTTATGGCATGGCATGTTGTCCGGCGTGCGTCCGTGCGTCCATCCGTCCGTCAACTTTGTGGAATTTCGACTTCTTCTCAAGAAGCATAAGGCCTGGAAAGCTGAAACTTTGTGTACAGACTCCTTGACTAGTGAGGATTATTAATTGTAGCTTTGGTGGCCCTGTGACCCCTAATAAGGGCCACAGGGGCCAAGCCCTAAAAACCTATTTTCATCTTCTTCTCCAGAAGCATTAGGCCTAGAAAGCTGAAACTTTGTGTACAGACTCCTTGACTAGTGGGGATTATAAATTGTAGCTTTGGTGGCCCTGTGACCCCTGATAAGGGCCACAGGGGCCAAGCCCTAAAAACCTATTTTCATCTTCTTTTCCAGAAGCATAAGGCCTAGAAAGCTGAAAATTTGTGTACAGACTCCTTGACTAGTAAGTATCATAAATTGTAGCTTTGGTGGCCCTCTGACCCCTGATAAGGGCCACAGGGGCCAAGCCCTAAAAACCTATTATCATCTTCTTCTCCAGAAGTATAAGGGCTAGAAAGCTGAAACTTTGTGTACAGACTCCTTGACTAGTAGTGGGGATTATAAATTGTAGCTTTGGTGGCCCTGTGACCCCTGATAAGGGCCACAGGGGCCAAGCCCTAAAAACCTATTTTCATCTTCTTCTCCAGAAGCATAAGGCCTAGCAAGCTGAAACTTTGTGAACAAACTCCTTGACTAGTGAGTATTATAAATTGTAGCTTTGGTGGCCCTGTGACCCCTAATAAGGGCCACAGGGTCCACGCCCTAAAAACCTATTTTCATCTTTTTCTCCAGAAGCATAAGGCCTAGAAAGCTGAAACTTTGTGAACAGACTCCTTAACTAGTGAGTATTACATTTTTTAGCTTTGGTGGCCCTGTGACCCCAGATAAGGGCCACAGGGGCCACGCCCTAAAAACCTATTTTCATCTTCTTCTCCAGAAGCATAAGGCCTAGAAAGCTGAAACTTTGTGTACAGACTCCTTGACTAGTGGGGATTATAAATTGTAGCTTTGGTAGCCCTGTGACCCCTAATAAGGGCCACAGGGGCCACGCCCTAAAAACCTATTGTCATATGCATCTTCTTCTCCAGAAGCATTAGGCCTAGAAAGCTGAAACTTTGTGTACAGACTCCTTGACTAGTGAGGATTATAAATTGTAGCTTTGGTGGCCCTGTGACCTCTTATAAGGGCCACAGGGGCCACGCCCTAAAAACCTATTTTCATCTTCTTCTCCAGAAGCATTAGGCCTAGAAAGCTGAAAGTTTGTGTACAGACTCCTTGATTAGTGAGTATTATAAATTTTAGCTTTGTTGGCCCTGTGACCCCTAATAAGGGCCTAAGGGGGCACGCCCTAAAAACCTATTTTCATCTTCTTCTCCAGAAGCATTAGGCCTAGAAAGCTGAAACTTTGTGTACAGACTCCTTGACTAGTGAGGATTATTAATTGTAGCTTTGGTGGCCCTGTGACCCCTAATAAGGGCCACAGGGGCCAAGCCCTAAAAACCTATTTTCATCTTCTTCTCCAGAAGTATAAGGCTTAGAAAGCTGAAACTTTGTGTACAGACTCCTTGACTAGTGAGTATTATAAATTGTAGCTTTGGTAGCCCTGTGACCCCTAATAAGGGCCACAGGGGCCACGCCCTAAAAACCTATTGTCATATGCATCTTCTTCTCCAGAAGCATAAGGCCTAGAAAGCTGAAACTTTGTGTACAGACTCCTTGACTAGTGAGGATTATAAATTGTAGCTTTGGTGGCCCTGTGACCTCTTATAAGGGCCACAGGGGCCACGCCCTAAAAACTTATTTTCATCTTCTTCTCCAGAAGCATAAGGCCTAGAAAGCTGAATCTTTGTGTACAGACTCCTTGACTAGTGGGGATTATAAATTGTAGCTTTGGTGGCCCTGTGACCCCTGATAAGGGCCACAGGGGCCAGGCCCTAAAAACCTATTTTCATCTTCTTCTCCAGAAGCATAAGGCCTAGAAAGCTGAAACTTTGTGTACAGACTCCTTGACTAGTGGGGATTATAAATTGTAGCTTTGGTGGCCCTGTGACCCCTGATAAGGGCCACAGGGGCCACGCCCTAAAAACCTATTTTCATCTTCTTCTCCAGAAGCATAAGGCCTAGAAAGCTGAAACTTTGTGTACAGACTCCTTGACTAGTGGGGATTATAAACTGTAGCTTTGGTGGCCCTGTGACCCCTGATAAGGGCCACAGGGGCCAAGCCCTAAAAACCTATTTTCATCTTCTTCTCCAGAAGCATAAGGCCTAGAAAGCTGAAACTTTTTGAACAAACTCCTTGACTAGTGAGTATTATAAATTGTAGCTTTGGTGGCCCTGTGACCCCTAATAAGGGCCACAGGGGCCAAGCCCTAAAAACCTATTTTCGTGTTCTTCTCCAGAAGCATTAGGCCTAGAAAGCTGAAACTTTGTGTACAGACTCCTTAGCAGTGAGTATTATAAATTGTAGCTTTGGTGGCCATGTGACCCCTAATAAGGGCCACAGGGGCCAAACCCTAAAAACCTATTTTCATCTTCTTCTCCAGAAGTATAAGGCCTAGAAAGCTGAAACTTTGTGTACAGACTCCTTGACTAGTGAGTATTATAAATTGTAGCTTTGGTGGCCCTGTGACCCCTAATAAGGGCCACAGGGGCCAAGCCCTAAAAACCTATTTTCATCTTCTTCACCAGAAGCATAAGGCCTAGAAAGCTGAAACTTTGTGTACAGACTCCTTGACTAGTGAGTATTATAAATTGTAGCTTTGGTGGCCCTGTGACCCCTAATAAGGGCCACAGGGGGCACGCCCTAAAAACCTATTTTCATCTTCTATTTTCAAGAATAAGTCCTAGGAAGCTGAAATTTTTTGAACAGACTCCTTGACAAGTTAGGAATTTGAATTGTAGATTTGTTGACCCTGTTGCCCCTAATAAAGGCAACAGGAACGTCCTTAAAATCTATTTTCATCTTCTCCTCCTGAAGTATAAGCTCTAGAAAACTGAAACTTGTCGCCTATATACTTAAGTTTATGATTGGTGACCCTGTGGCCCCTACAATCAGGGTATCACATTGGCCACACTCTACAGCATAATTGATGATGAAGCCTGATGAGCTACAGAGCCAATGGCTCTATTTTTTTAAAACTTTTCTCAATATTCTTCCTTTCGGTGGTGTTTCTTGAAAACTTTTCTATCCCAAATCTCCCTAATTTAGCTCCATCATAACGATGTAAATATTGAAACTTAAAAGCCGGTAAAAAGCATTACCGAAGTAGCTAAAAGCATGAGGGATTCTTTATGATTTAGCAAATGTTTTAGAAACATTGCTTTCTATATAGTAAATTCCACCGTTGACTATATCGTTGCTACTTAGATACAGTCCGGTTCATACTGTAATAATATTTGTTCCTAAAATATTTAAGCTTTCAAAGACAACAAGGTATTGATCAACTAGATAGTATGATCTGTAGTGAATTATAAACTACGTTGTTTTCCATAAAGATTCCAATGACAATGTCAACGTAATTAAATTAAGTTCAGACATACTTTAACAAACCTCATGACGCCAAGGTCCTTCGTTATAAATGTACTCATTAACATACCAGTGGTTGAAAATTTCTATTCGAACTGAGTATTATACCGTGATCAAATAATTTGAACAGCGGTTGAAATTGAAAGACAATGTATTTATACCAAATGAAGCAGTATTAAATCAAATGTATAATGTCAAGTTCAGCCATGCGATTCCTTTTCCTAACACAAAAGAATTAAAGGTGTTCACACAAAAATGGACTTTTTGTGAAATTAGTCTTACAATTTTTCTCTTACTACTGATGATTGGTTTGTGTTATGAGATTTTTGACACTAACAAAATAATACATTTAGCATTAACGTACAACAATTATCAGTGAAAAAATTAAGCTATAAACTTTAACAAAATAGTACTTCTGCCCCTGTTTATTGCACAAACTGAAAAAAGGTAGTATATATGAAATGCAATCATAGATGTCACTATGCACATGACATACTGACGACACTCAACTATGGAGAAGATGCTGAAATGTTTTGATACTGATAAACTTGATTGGGTACACCTAACCTTATGATATACATATGTGAGTCAGTCACATGTTTAACCGCCTGGCAAAAGAAAGTACACACCACGTTTTGTTTAAATTAACTCTATATCTGAAAGACACGTGATACACACAATTATTGTTCATTTACAGTAACATATAGTTGCAGTTGTTTAAATAGAATATTTCTTGTTTGGTTCATGTTTGTAAAGATATCTTTGTTTTGTGTATGCAGGGTTAAGAAATAGCATTTACACTATCATAATCCATACCATATTTAACGCTGTGAAAACATTGACAGGTTTATTGATTGTCACAGAGCATATGTCTTTTTCCTTGTTTTTGAACATTTTTGTTATAACAAAATTGCTTTTGAAACAATTTATTTACATAAAATTGCAGTTATAGAAAAATAATGTGAAAACACTTAAAATAACGATAATTTTAACTTTTATTCTTATCCATTTGAGAATATGACATCAAAAACTGGAAATATTTGTAATTAAAAATCTTACATATGATGAATTAAATTGGAACTCCAACGCATTGCGAATGCTGAAAAATAGTAGTTACATTATTATATGTGAGCACTAAGAGCCAATAATTGGAATCCATTTCATGCTGAAATGAGGAAAGAAAACATTTTGGATATATATTTGAATGCATATGCAAAAGCGTCAGATTCTAAACTATTTTGATGTCTTGACTGTTACAAAATGCGTCCACCTTACCAAACTACGGGTACTTTAGGATACGTTTACATTGCCTTATCATCTCCAGATGAAGTCAGTATTTAGACCAATCAAATGATATCTTGAAGGCGTTTACCTATGGCTAGTCTGGTTTTGATTGCCTCTAATTATGTTTTCAGATCCCGAAATAACAATAATATCCGATCAAAATGCATTGCCTTGGGAAGAAGAGACCACCTTCAGGATATGAAGACTACCGAAGAAGGGGGAGTATTTTGAATACCTTGTTATGAAACGGTCTACTCTGTAACTTAGTGTATTCAAGATTAAATTGCACTATATATTGCCTGGTTGGCTTTTCTACTTACAGTCGAATCTGCTGTGGAAAACATACGAGTATGCTGTTTCCTTGGTATGCGTTCAGCTTTATGGGGACATAGATATTTAACCTGCATTGTATAACTTGAACTCCCCTATTAAGTCTGAAAACAAATGTTAAACTGCAAAAAGTAATGTTATCTACTATCATATTAAACGCAATATATGTACTTAAATTGCCGATATGTCAAAAATAAACCAAGAAAAAAAACAAATAATTAATTGTAGCAAAGATTAGATGACACTTTTTGAGGTTTTTGTCATGTTGTAAGCTTGGAACATTAGCAAATGATATCCTTCGATCACAGCACGAATTTGTGAAGAAATAAATTATGGTTAATCGCCTGCTAAAGAAACTAGGCTTTTTACTTGATAGATACCAGGGTATTAGAAGGAGCTGACCGGAATTATATACATGTTCGCAGAATAGAATAACATTTTTTTCAAGACCAACTTATCAATCTCTTTTAAAAGTTACATCTCCTTTACAAATTTAACTGCAAGAATAATGCCACTCTGGATTACAGGGGTAGATATAAAGTGTGATGATTCAACATAAAAACGAATACATACAAATGTTAAACGCCTTGTAACAACCAGGTGTAAATGACGAATTAATAATGGAATTTGTACATTATGCATTAGGATTTTTATACAATCTGACTGCCTATACGGAGATTTCTATATTTACTAACATAATGATTAAAAAACTTCGTCCTTATATTCTGTCAGTTGATTTTTCAATCAAATTCTTATTTTTACCACTAAATATAGAACATTTTGAAAAAAGGATGATCTAGGGGAATGATTAAGGAAAAGGAAACACATACTAATTATTAAAGAAACATAATCTTGACTCCAAGTTTACAAGATATGGGTATTTCAGGATAGAATTTTCGATACGTTTACCCGGCCCTATAATCCCCTGAAGAAATCGGTATTTAGACCAATCAAATGATATCTTCAGGGCGTTTACCAATGTCTAGTCTTGTTTGATCGCTCCTAATTATGTTTTAAGATCCTGAAATAATTGAACATTTGTGATTCAACTATCGAACAAGATTCTTAATATTTCAAACAAATCCGAAAAGACAATGATGTCGATAAATACGTTATGAGAACAACATCATTTAATGTATATTTAGAAAGTTTTACTTCTAGGGAGACGTTATAAACCGACAATCGACCGCCAATATCAAAATCAATCTGAATTAATTTCAACCATAACATGAATTTCTTGTAGCTGCTGCGTTAGAAGTCTTATCATTTTGTGAGACGACAAAGGCTTTTTGATCTCGAAATCAATATGGCTAGTCTATTCGATAGTCTGTGTAGACGGGAAATGTCGGAAATTGTCATCCACAGTATAGACTTGTCATGTACAATCATCTAAAAGAAGGTTGATTAAGCAAGATGGTTAATAGGGTTCTTTCTAAGCGACATCCTGTCATTAAAGGGGAATTAAGTGCAATTTTTACATTAAAAGTTGCTGCAGTGTCAGGTGTGTTGTCTTCATGTAGAGTGGTTTACTCGTGGTTAACTTATTAAACAAAGTAAGTGAATGTCCAGCCCTTTTTGTAATGTTAAAGTGAATAAATTCATTATAGCCAACAGTCACATTAGTAAAATTGCTTGAAATATTTGTCTCTCCTAAAGTGATATGTTCCTAATTGAAACAACCTGTTCAATTTCTGTTAAATTAGAATTACTTTTTATGTTTAGATTTGTGAAATGAGATTTTTACTCAATCAGTTTAACAATAAATGCAGATAAATAGAATGTTGTTTGATAAGTAAGTACTCCCTGATTACTAATCACACAGTAGTGCCCCAGTTAACACATCTTATTCGGAGTTAAATGGTTTTCTTTGTTGAACATGGGACAGTGACATGTAACCTTCATGGAACAGATACAACTGGAATTTTATAAATAACTAGTTCCACCACTAAGTATGTGAAATTCCAAAACAAAATATGGTTTCCTACAACGGTCATTTAGAAAAAAATCATAAGAACTGCTCCTTGATATGCAAGTCATGTTCCAAGTTAAAGAAATGCACACCCTTAGGATGCCTATAAGCCATGTGTGCAATTTAAATTAAATCCATTGAATGGTTTTTGAGGAGAAGTGGATAAACAACACCCCCTATCACACTACCATGAGCTTTCACTTGCACAAAAATTCACCTAAGTTCAACATGTCAGAAATTTGAAAAAAATTCAAAAATTGAAAAACAAAATATGAGATGCACACCCTTAGGATGTCTATAAGCCATGTGTGCAATTTATATTAAATCCATTGAATGGTTTTTGAGGAGAAGTGGATAAACAACACCCCCTATCACACTACCATGAGCTTTCACTTGCAAAAAAATTCACCTAAGTTCAACATGTCAGACATTTTTTTAAAAAACTAACAAATTTAAAAACAAAATATGAGATGCACACCGTTAGGATGCCTATAGGCCATGTGTGCAATTTAAATTAAATCCATTTAACCGTGTTTGAGGAGAAGTGGATAAGCAATATGCCATATATGGCGTGGGCATAAAAAGGTATAAACCAGAAATATCCACGTCACCCTGGTGCCCAAAGATTCTTGTATTGCAGTTGTAAGGCATCCTTTATTCAGGATCTAGCTGATCTAATGGAATTTTTTTTTACAGTTTTACTACTGCAGTACAAATTATAGATTGAGCAGAACGTATGTGTAAAAAGAACATTTCATTGATTAATGTCGTTGTTGTAAAATAGAAATCAATATAAATCGAAATTAATGTAGTCATCAGAACATATAATCCTTTTCTGTCAGATATCGGCAAAATGCAAAGTTTTGATTAAAAGGATTGTCACGCTGTTGAAGGGGCAGTTGTACATGTACGTGTTTGGAAATTTTTATATTTTCAACTTTTCACTGATAAATGTATTTCAATGCTAAATGTATTGTTTTGATAGTGTCAATTTTTTTTTTCAAAAAACAATTATCCATAGTCAGAGAATAAATTATAAAGATTCACATTACGTCCATTGGCTGCCATTTTTGCATGAACACCTTTAATTCAATTAGATAAAGAAAAGTAACCGCAGGGCTTAACATAATATCATATATTTGATTTATTTCTGCTTCCATTAGTAAATTACATTGTCTTTCAATTGGAGCCATTTATTTTCAATTATCTATCATCACCTTATATCCCCCCTAAAAACGTGCTACTGCCCCTTTTAAACAAAGAAATAACCCCAAATAACGGGTTTTAATGTAAAAAGTTCATGCATTTGCATTTGTTTCTTTTCACACTGATATGTTTTACAACTACAATGAGGCGCCTGAATGAACGAAAAAGTGGATTGACATTTTGAAATGAATTCAAGCTGTTTGAATCGATTGCAATGATTCAAAATAAATGACGTTCTAGTGTCTGAATGTTTTCTAAAAATTGATGCAATTATTTGTTATCTTCATATGTTGTTTAACATTAAATTAATTGCAAATATAACTGACAGTTATTTTTTGTTTAGACACAATTGATCATTTAATTAGAGAAGCACTTTCCATTTGGTGTTTCGAGTCTCCTACTGACTAAACTTGCACAGTTTGAACTCCATTACCTAGTTTAACACCTGTTTTAACTGCCCTGTCGAATGTCCGCTTCTCATGTCACTTTTAGGCTTCTGATGCTCTCAGGAAACAGACTGGCCGTCATTGAATATTTAGGAAAGAATCACGCACTGCCAGACAGAACCCATCGTTGTCACTTAGTTTTAAACAGATTGTACATCTAAGACAGTCTCAGATGCAGATTGAACACCTGTGGTGTAAATCCTATCTTCCTGCAACAGTTACAAGACAGAATCGTTAGGTTTAGATACATTAAGATATGGGAGAGAATTATCAAATTCTGGTTTGATCACGCAATATTTTTTCTTTCTTATAACTTTCGCGAATGGCATTTCAAAGTAAACGACAACTAATGTTTTCATGTATCTGAATTAAGGAAGCACTTTCCATTTGTGGTTGTCTCTCAGTACTGACTTAACTGACAAAGTTTGAATTCTATTACCTAGTATAACACCTGAGTTTCTGAATGTCAGCTTACCATGTCAGGAAACAGACTGGTTGTCATTGAATATTTAGGAAAGATTCACGCATTACCAGACAGAATCCATCGTTGGCACTTAGTTTTAAACAGATTGTACATCTAAGACAGTCCCTTATGCAGATTAAACACCCGTGTTGTATATCCGGTTTTGTATATCCGATCTTCGTGCTGCCTTTGCTAGAAAGCAAGGAATCTTTCAGGTGTATTGAGTTATGAGAAGGACATATCAAAATCTGGTTTGATGACGCAGTATTTTTCATTCCTAAACCTTTAGCGAATGTTTTTGGCATGTTTTGGTACTAAATTATAAAATTATGAATCACTAGGGGCAGATCTTGTACAGATTCTAAATTACTTCAAGTAGAGTACAGAGCAGAAAGTTAATTCTCTTAATGCTTTCGTTTAATCATGGCATTTATTTCAGGAAGGAGATTTTGTTTAAATTTGTTTCATCATAATTACAACAAAATCTAGAGGATGTGCAAAGAAGGTAAGTATGAATTTGATTGCTCCTTATTATTTGCCCCAAATATAAGCGGCAACTTGACTCTGTAAAGGCTAACATACAATTATGATCAAATGGAATAATTTTTAGCCTCTACTGACTATCTGATTTTTATGTTTTAGAAAGAATATCCTTATAATCATAACCGATTAAAGTTGATTTTCATTGCTATCATGGTTAAACTCAGGTGAGGCGGTATAAATAATGTGGATTGTAAACAGTCAAATATTACAATCATCTAAATTTATCAACTAACAGGACACAAGACACAGAAAGATGTATCAATGTAAACCTGTACATTTAAATGTATTGATAACATTATCCTTAAATCTACTTTCACCATCCCTTAAAGGGGCAGTAGCACGTTTTTAGGGGGAATAAAAGGTGATGTCAGGAAATTGAAAATTAATGATTCCAATTGAAAGACAATGTATTTAAACTAAATGAAGCAGTGATAATTCAAATATGTAACGTAAAGTTTAGCCATGCGATTCCTTTTTCATACACAAAATAAATTAAAGGTGTTCACACAAAATGGCCGCTAATGGATTTTATGTGAATCTTCATACTTTGTCTTCTGATTGTGGATGATTGACTTGTGTTTTGAGAATTTTTACACTGTCAAAATAATACATTTAGCATTAACATACAATTATGTGTGAAATATTTAAAATCTAAATTATCTAGAAACGTGTTACTGCCTCTTTTAGCTAGTGCTCTTCTTTCCTTCTCATTGACTACGAATCGAAAAATATTTCTTGAACAAATTTCTAACCCATTACTGTATTTCCTTTTGTTGACTTTGTTGTATCTATATAAATACTGTATTAAATGTTTTCTAACCAATGTTTTGCTTTTACATTAGGTCTATGTTTTGATTTGACTAAGTATTTGCTTCATACAGTATTCAATGTACAAAACAAATAATCACTTAAGTTTGAAGAATATTTATGTTTGTAGATTTGTTTGACACGCCAACATATACAAGAAAATACCTTCAGGGTAATAAGATATCACATTAGTAACTCCTAAAATTGTTTAGTAGTGTTCTCTGTTTATATGTTCTACTAAAGAAATCCGAGAGACATATATGAAAAGTCTGTATTATAATGACAGTTTAACTGACATATTGGGAGCAAATACTGACAGCAATATAAACATAAAGCAGGGTTTATATCAAAATCACCTTATGCCAGATTTCAGGCTTAAAAAGTGAACTCTTATTTTCGGCTATCATTATTATATTGGTATGCTCTGGAAGTGATATGGAAGATTGGATGAAGGAAAAATAATATAAGAGCGTATTTGAATACTTTTGATTAGTGTCCCATTTAACATATTATATGCAATTTAATTGTGACGTTTAAAAAAATATTTAGGAGTTAAGGGATTTTCGTCTATGTGTCTGCCTAAGTGACTAGACCTTGCTTTCTTCTTTCACAGTAGCACTCACATACCTCAGTTCAGTGGCCCTGTTATCTATCACTTTACTGGAGGGGTTTTACTAGTTGAACTACAAAATTGAATTCATTTGTAACATTTTGACAATGACAAGAGAAACGGTGTTAATCGATAGCACCATTACCCTTGCATCCATTTCACGCTCAATCAACCAATGTTATGTTGTCAAGTATAACATGAAATTCTAATAAAACGTATTTTACAAAGAGGCAAAGATGTCAATTCTGTTTGATGCTCGCGTTGGTCATATCAATAGTGATTCGTGAATTGGTAACTTACATCTAAGCAACGTTTTGCGTTTTGATGTCATTTGTTGAAAGTTTGCTGTTCTTGCAATTGGCAGAATACTTAACGGCATTTACAACGTATTAACTTTAGACAACCCTGATTTGTCTTGAGTTAATGTTACAGTTGGACATTTGAATGCAACTGCCTACTGTCGTTTAGTAAGAACAAAGAGAGAGAAGAAAATAATATCCCCCCCCCCCCCCCCCCCCCCCCACAACTTTTTCCTGCAGCACAAGTTTTCTGATAAGAAAGACGACATTGTGGTAATAGAATGATACGTGTGATATTCTAAAACCATAATTTAGCAGTTTAAGGGATATTTCAGATAACGTTTTGCACCTTTTTGATATTCTTATTAATAAAATTGAGATATTTTTATGCCAAGAAAACATTTACATTATTCTGAAAAATGAATGTGGTAATACGTAGTTGCAATATTTCTAATTCCATTCTTTCAAGCCAGCTGATCAAACTTCAGTACCGACCTTTTAGTCAAAAGTCACTAGTTAAACAACACTTAATCTTCAAAACCAAATAAACTCAATTAAAATAGGCAAATAACTTAATCTGGTCAGTGTCAACGGTACTGACCCCTCGAAATCGATGAGTAGTAACTTATTGGATTGAAACTTCACAGAATAATCTCAACAAGATAATTTTTATGTAAAATACATGTAGGTATTTGTCAGGATAATCTTTGTACCTTATGTGGTAAAGAAGTAGAAACTCTTGAGCATTTATTTTATTCATGTAAGAAAACCAAACATGTTATAACACAATTAAGAATCTGGAACATTGATATTACGAAATTTCTGCTCGGGGACCCAAAGGCAAATCTATTGATCAACCACATTTTTATTATAACAAAAGAATTTATAAACAAAGCAAGGTTTAACACTAACGATTTGAATTTCAATGAACTAATCAACTGCATAAATTTTCATCTTAAGTTAGAACATTTTTTTCGGAGGATAACCCCAATTTCTTAAGAAAATGGTCGTGTTTGTACCAAAAAGAAAATGTACTGTGAGTCCCTTCCTCCGCTTCTATCTATCCTATCTACCTTTTTTCTTCTTATTAATTTGGTGATATTATTGTACCATCTCTTTTCTGTAATAAAAAAAATTAATTAAAAAAATAATAAAATAAAAATATTTGTCAATAACTGTGACCAGTGACTTCCTTATCTTACAAAGTAAACATGGTTTGATGTGTTTATTCAAGTAACAATCAACCAATTAAAAAAGAACTGGCTCAACCCCTAGTATCGAACAATCAAATTTAAACTAATTTACTTTTATGTCCCATTAGTCCTACAATGATTTATTGACATTTATATTTACATTTTGTGTAAAATGTTAATCAAGACATTGTCTCATACCATAACAGATTTTCACACGCCATATAAAAAAACGGATTACATACGTTTTCTGAATATCCTCATGAGATAATTTTGGTTATTTGAAACAAGTGTTGTGAAACCAGTTGAAAGTTATTCAACGAGTGTTGTGTAACCAAAGCAAGTTATTCAACGATAGTGACGTCATAATGCCGTACTACTTTTGCAATCAGCTGATTTTTTTCCATTTTCGTATTTTCCCTCAAAAATAGAATTGCATAATATCAAAGATATATGTGCAAAATTATCAAACCAATATTCGCGTTCCGATCTCGGCTATTTTATCACTAAATTAAAAAAATATCTTGCCCTAATTTAGTTTGGAAAGAGTTATCTCCCTTCTGCATTCAACGGACGTGTTCTGTCAACACAGAGCTTTGTCGCTTTTGAAAGTTTGATAGTTTAGAAACGGCTGTGGTAAGTTGCGCAGTTTTATTTATAATACCAACAGCGCTTTACATGATCAATGCAAAACACTGAATAATCATCATTTGTCTAGAAACGTTTAGCAAGGATATGAACCGTTCAAATCCACGTCCCTGTCGTCAAGTTTTGCGATCTCTCTACTCGGTTCGACAACAGCGTAGTTTTTTATTGTTAAAGTATTTGCTAGTGCCTTTTTTTTTTTTTTTTTTTTATTTGCATATTTTTCAAGTTTTACATATATTCGGTTTGTTTGTACATATTCACAGTTGAGCGTGTATAAAGAACGTTATACATTTAAACCAAAAGGACATAAATACATAGGCTACAGTGACCTTTGCTAGTGTCTTGGTTTTGGATATTTCTGTCGATAAACTGTACACACATTATTGTTTAAAATTAGGATTTTAAATAGAGGTGAAAATGATGCTAACGGAAAACGGGACTATGTTTTTGCTATTGCGAAAAAAGAGGTACCTCACCAGTGTATCATTACGCAATTATGTCTCGCATTGTTTGATCGTTGTTTCAAAGAAATAGAAATTCCCCTTTGTAATAATAATAATAATGTCCATTTATATGGCGCTAAACTCCACTGAGGCGTGCTCATAGCGCATACAAAAGTTCAGGAAAACAGAGTCAGGGTTTAAAGGGGCAGTAGCACGTTTTTTGATAATTTTATATTTTAAAATTTTCAGTGTTATTTGTAAGTTAATGTTAAATGTATTATTTTGACAGTGTCAAAAATGTCATTACACAAGTCAATCATCCATAGTCGGAGGACAAAGTATGAAGATTCACATAAAATACATAGGCCGCCATTTTTGTGTGAACACCTTTAATTCATTTTCTGTAAGAAAAAGGAATCGCATGGCTAAACTTTATGTTAAATATTTGAATTATTACTGCATCATTTAGTTTAAATACATTGTCTTTCAATTGGAACCATTAATTTTCATTATCCTGACATCATCTCATATTCCCCCTAAAAACGTGCTACTGCCCCTTTAAAAACACAGGTTAAAAAGATAGGTTTTCAAAAGAGACTTGAAATGTTCCAGTGAGTGAGCTTCCTTCAGAGTGTCTGGTAGTGAGTTCCATTTAGTGGAAGCTGCCACACTAAAGGACTTGTAACCAAAGGTTCTCTTCTTCCATGGAGGTACCACGAGCCTGTTTTGGTTTTCAGACCTGAGAGAACGTGCTGGAATGTACATGCACACAAGGTCACAAAGGTATTTTGGTGCAAGGCCATTGACACACTGGTATGCTAGGGTGAGGATTTTGAAGTCCACCCTTGCGGCCACTGGGAGCCAGTGTAACATCTTGAGCACCGGTGTGATGTGCATCCTGGGAGGTGATCTGGTGACAATCCTGGCCGCTTGATTCTGCACTTTTTGAAGCTTACTCAGGAGGATTGTTGGTACATTGGCAAGCAGACTATTACAATAGTCTATGCGAGATAAAATCAAGCATCTGGCGAGTGTGGCAGCCGAATCCTGAGTTATGAGATGACGGATTTTCCCAAGACTTCTAAGTTGAAAGTTGAAGTTGAAACAGTTTTTGCAGATGTTGTTTACTTGCTGCTCCATTGACAATCCAGCATCAATTTGGACACCTAGGTTCCTTACGACAGGGGACATATCGATGTTCGTCTGATTGATATTCAGTCCGCCTTGAGTCAACTTGGACAGCTTGTTCTTAGGTCCAATGACGACTGCCTCTGTCTTCTCCTCATTGAGCTGAAGCATATTCAGAGTCATCCATGCCTTGACATCACAGATAGTATGTTCCATCTTCCTCCGTGCTTCTAGCTCTTCATTCTGCTCAATTTGAAACGAGTCGTACATTTGGGTATCGTCGGCGTAGAGGTGATTGTTCATGTTCTCTTCTGTAAGGAGCTGGCCTAGTTGCTTCGTGTAAAGAGTGAACAGAATAGGCCCTAGGACAGAACCCTGAGGTACGCCACAGGAGAAAGGCACTTTCTGTGAGTGAACGGCCTTATTGACAACTGACTGGTGCCTGTCTGACAGGTAGGAGTCAAACCAAGCTAGAGCTGTGCTATCCACTCCAAAGTCAGCCTTCAACCTCTACAACCTGCTTTGTATGTAATAAATAGATCACAAAACTCGTGAGTGTTACATATCGAAATATTTCAACTCAATATTTTCAAAGTTTTGATTTATTCACTCGCTTAAGCACGTGAATAAATCAAAACATTTGAAAATATCTCGTTTAAATATTTTCGATGTTCAACACTCACTCGTTTTGTAATCTCTATATACACATACTAGGGATTAGGATTTTCATATACTTTTACATTGTGATCACCTAAATCCTAAACAAAATGCTTTATGATAGATCTTCTTGAGGTTGATGGTTATGTTGCTTTTGAACTACAAGATGAAATTGATACGCTTGCCTTTTTGTTTGGTGGTGTTTAATAAATATATTGATCTAAGTACTTGGGAATGTATTATTCTACAATTCTCATTATAATTATATGTACACGACTTCATTTCCTACAATGATACTTTCAATAACTATATGTACGTATCTATTGGCACTGTATAACTCAAGACTGTATTTGATATAAACTCTTTCCATTAACACTGTTAATATCTCTCTCTCTCTCTCTCTCTCTCTCTCTCTCTCTCTCTCTCTCTCTCTCTCTCTCTCTCTCAAAAACATACACGTATAGCAAATGGTATCTTGTATGGTTTGATTATTTAAAGCTTATTTCTTTTCATTATAGGAACACATTTTCTATTATGCATTCAAGGCTTGAATTACACGAGAGAACATTTGTAATTTACTCGGCCATGCATGTAGAGAGCCCTTAACTATGTGACTTCCTCATTAATTCCAGAAGAAGTCTCTCAGTGGAGAACACACCACATCAGCTGTAGTCTCCTCAACATCTCCTTAGTCAGCTAATTGCAGGAAGAAGATTGCAGAACGGTTCAATTAGTATCCCTTGTTCAAATAGATTTCAACAATTTGCAGACATGGAAATTATTTCCAGTGCAAACGTGTTTATGCATTAAAAATAAATTGCTTTTGCTTGTTTCAGTGTTTCATATTTGAATTTCATTTTGAATATGTTGATATGGTTTTATTTCAAGAGTCATTACTATACAAAATGTTTTTTGTCTTCCGCTCCAGAATCAAAAGGCGTGGAAAGCTATATCATTTGTTCAGACACATTGAGAAGTTGGGATTAAAATAATATACATGATCCTTAAAGATGTATTTTAGACGTACACTGTAAATAAGTCGCTCCTACTAAAGTATTTTTCTCCATATGCACAAGACATAGAATGATGTAATGTTGTGTAAAGAATCCTAGGTAATTGGAAACCATAAATGAAATGTTTCACTTGGTGACCCTGTGGTCCCTAGGTAGAGGGGAACCACATTGGCCACCACCTTAAGCAAAAGAAAATAAGCATGAGACAATGACTCTATTTTAATACTAACTTATTTTCTATGATGAAGTGATATTTGGGATTTGCTGTTGTTCACAAGATAAACATTCCAATTCTCTAGTCTGCAAGGTGTGCACTTTCATTAATCAAGGACTTCTTGTGAAGGACGACCCGTCTGTTTCCTGGCAGCATCAGCTGAGCTGGAAGTGATAGGAGGGAAGGACATCGAGAGAGGCAGAGAACACAGGTGTCTTGTCTGCAGAGGAAAGTGGTCTTCTCGTTAAGGAAATCCTGTAATAGGTAATTAACCTAATTGTTCATGAAGTGTTTATGTGCACAGCATCATCAATGATTTAACGGGCTGAAGCATGAACCTGACAGACAACTGGTTTTTAGGAAGCTGTTAAAGCGACTCCTTATCTTAAATGAGAAAGCTGCACATGGGATACAAAAGGAGGCGAATTGGTTTAACCGCAACCTCTATGAAGCAGCCGTCTGCGGTTTGCGTCCATCCAGTATTCCTCCCAATTTATATCATATTTATTATAAATGGTGACCCCACAGGAAATTGAAATAATCAGTAATTAAATATGTACAGTCAAAATCAATATTAATCTTCGATTACCGAATCAAAGCTTTACTTAAGTTTTGTTTAATAAACAATTTGATTAAAGATCTAATCATTTTATTGAAACAATGATTATTGAATTAATATGTGTGAAAAGGGTTACATAGTAACATGATTAATGATTTACGTGCGCGAGGGTTTATTTAACTTGAACACCTCGCCTCAGTCGGTGACTATTACATAACCCCCTGAAACAGAAGTATTCTCATACTCAATTATAGGTTAATAGTAAATAGTTAATAATATATCAAAGATAGCGTTTCTATGACAACATGAACCTGTAAGTAACTTATAGTGTGATGATAATTTTTTTTAATAACTATATTCATTTTTCTTCATGTTTATAATAAATACGAATTTAACAATGCATGATAACATAATATTCATTACACAGTAACAAAGCATCGGAAACTTTGTACAAGAAATTGTAGAATGGACAGGATATGTTTTCTAAAATAAGAAGAGAGGTTCTAAAACAACATAATAATCTTGAACATGATAGATTTCATAAATGAACGTTTACATTTCTTTTTTGGTACAGATCTCTTAGAACAAATTGTGACATGACCAGAATTTCATGAATTTGGAATAATTACATGCAGTATAAGCAGAACATTTGTCTATGTTATAGATATTGTGGATGTCGTTTTTACTGTAAAGCATGTTTGGTAAATTACTTTGTTGTTTTGCCTTAAATAAATTGTATTTAAAGGGGCAGTAGCACGTTTTTAGGGGGAATATGAGGTGATGTCAGGAAAATGAAAATAAATGGTTCCAATTGAAAGACAATGTATTTAAACTAAATGAAGCAGTTATTAATTTAATATATAACTTAAAGTTCAGCCATGCGATTCATTTTTCTTACAAAAATGAATTAAAGGTGTTCACAAACAAATGGCCGCCAATGGATTTTATGTGAATCCTCATACTTTGTCCTCTGACTATGGGTGATTGGCTTGTGTAATGAGATTGTTGACACTGTCAATATAATACATTTAACATTTACTTACAATTATAAGTGAAAGATTTGAAATATAAAATTATCAAAAAACGTGCTACTGCCCCTTTAATGATAATCAATATCAAATTAAGAACATCGTTTCTGCTTTCCGGGTAACCAAAGATCACAGTTTGATCAGTTAAGATTTAATTTATTTTTTGTTTTAGATTCAATCCAATCAGTTGTTTTTAACCAAATATGTTTTGATATTAAGCAATCATAGAACAAGTTAATTAGAGTTTTTGCGGTTTCTCCACAGAAATCACATTTATCAATACTTTATAGCCCGTCTTTGTCAAGTAGGATCCTATGAATCAAACGATATTGAACCATAAATGGTTATTTGCTGCATGGCATTTGTGGGGGGATTGGTGCATGCTTTTCCATTTATCTTCTCAATGATTATAAACCTAATCTGCTTCCCATTTTATTGTTATTATCTTTCGTGTTACTTATGATTGAAAATTGCAGGATATCAAAAAATTCTCTACATCCAGTTATATCACATATTTATATTTTTTCAAGAAAATATGGTAGTATGGAATTCTGTTGCCTTTATCGTATTACAATATTTTAATTTTTATGCAATATTTTACTGCTGAAATAATACCCGCATATTCATGAAAAAAAATTTCTTTACGTTAAATGTTTTTGTCAATGTTTGTACATCAAGGAACTTTCGCTGTTAGTCAATAATGTCATTTACATATTTTACACCACCTTTTTCTAGACCTTTGATATGGAGTGGTTTTTCGTTTATTGTTATGTTGGCGTTATGCAACAGCGGTTGTGTTAGTATGCTATTTGCAGTTTTTATATTATTACAGTTAAAACTTGCCCCATGCCTTTAAAGGGGCAGTAGCACGTTTTTTGAGAATTTTATATTTCAAATTTTTCACTGATATTTGTACGTTGAGGCTAAATGTATTATTTTGAAAGTGTCAAAGATCTCATTACACAAGCCAACCTTCCATAGTCAGGGAACAAAGTATGAAGATTCATCTAAAATTCATTGGCGGTAATTTTTTTGTGAACACCTTTAATTCATTTTGTGTACATTTTGTGTACTACTGGTTCTTTTAGTTTAAATGCATTGTCTTTCAATTGGAACCATTTATTTTCATTTTCCTGACATCACCTTATATTCCCCCTAAAAACGTGCCCCTTTAATAGATCTTTCCATTTGTTCTCACTTTTATAACCTTTTTATATTCGCATTTTTGTGTCACATTCGGAAGGTTGGTTAAGATATTTGTTTGGGACAAGTGTGATTTGCAGTCATTCGTTGAATTATGAAGATGTATTACCCATGACAGTTTTTGTGACATAATGATGTTCGGTGCTCTTAATACCTCCATTTTCAAGTGTGTTAGTTAGGATATTGCGCTTTATCTTATATTTTTTATTTCTACATATATTTGTAGCAAATCTATCTAAGTCATATATTGTTTCTTCGCTTGGGTTATGTAGTGACGAAAAGAGATGGTTAATTTTGGTAGCAATAGGCTCTTTAACACTGTGTTTCTACCTTAAGGTGTTATGTGACGCGCAAGCCAGATGTTCATTTCAATTCATTTTAACTTTATCTTTGTAGTTTCTTTCAACCATTTCTGCCAAGTTGTGAGTTAATGTTATTCCTAAGATTTTGAATGAAGTTTGCGACCAGTCTAAGTTCCAGTTATTACAGAGGGTACGTTTTACGTATCTTTTAGAACCTATCCACATCAATTGTGTTTTAGAGGGATTTATTCTAAGACCTGAACACTTTGAATAACATTTAATAGTTTGGAAAGCGTTGTGTAGACTTTTTTCTGTTCCGTCAAGTATTAAAGAAGTGCTATCGGCAGACTGCGATGTAATATATTCAACGTCACCTATTCGTATGCCTTTTATGTTTGGATTGTTTCTGAGCATACTGCCAAGTATTTCTGCACATAGAATGAAAATATAAGGCGAAATGCGATCACCTTGACGGCACCTCCTTGATAATTCGAAGAAGTTTGAGCCAAAATCATTAACCAAAACACTTGATTTTATATCATTATAAAATGTCCTTTTCCAATTTTGAATTGATGTTCTGAAATTTAAAAAAATCCAAGATCTTTTTAATTAAAACCCTATCTACTGAATCGAAAGCATTTTCAAAGTGTATAAATACCAATAAACTGTTATTTCCATGCATTCGGAATAG
The DNA here is from genome assembly GCA_916613615.1 of Steromphala cineraria. Classification (NCBI taxonomy): domain Eukaryota; kingdom Metazoa; phylum Mollusca; class Gastropoda; order Trochida; family Trochidae; genus Steromphala; species Steromphala cineraria. The sequence continues at coordinate 45,015,628 of OU744733.1, forward strand.
TCAATGATCAGTCTCGGAAATCAGTCTCGTACATTTACAATATTTCTTTTTTGAATAAATCCTTTTTGATCTTCAATGATCGTAAGAGATACCTATTTTAATCACGCCAAAACTTGTAAAACTCCTGATGGGCCTGGACTTTTTGCTTTGTATATAGATTTTCATAAAATAATTTGGTCTTAAGAAGGATATCTTAAGTTTTCGTTATTATTGTTCCATCCTTTTTTCCAATTGTTATTGCTTTACTAAGAAAATTTCTGTTTTCAAAAGATAAAACATTATTTTATTGTTTTCTCACCTTTTTCCTTCACGTTAGATTTTGCTCAAAGTATACTATCCCTTCAGTTTTAATATTGTTTATTTTTTCCAGTTTTTCATTGGTTATTTTTAGCTTTTCAGATCATTCTTCTTTTGCCTGGATATTTTCTGTTGTTCCGAAATTAGTGTTTAGTTCTTCAATCTCATCTCGGAGCAATATTTCTTCTGTTTCTCTAGATTCCTTCTTTTCCGAAGAGTATTTAATAGTAAAACCCCTGATCATTAATAGCAAAGTTTCCCCAAAAAGTTGATCATTTATACTTAGTGTTATAGTCCCATCTTCAAGTTGACCAATAATATACTGATCGATTGTTGATCTTATGATATCTTTTACATTTTTGACATAAATTTCATCATGTGATAAGGAATAATTGAATTTCCAAAGCCTTTTCCTCTTTCGATTTCAATTTTTTAATGCTAGTCACGTTGCTGAATGATCTGAACAATATGCTTGGTCTATACCTGTATTTACAATGGAATTTTCTACATCTCTTAATACAAGAAAGAAGTCACGTCTAGCCTGTTTAATTGGTTTTGATTTCCTCCATGTACAACGTTTAATATGTTGGTTAAATTCTTTCCATGGGCCAATGAGATTTTTCTCCTGTTTGAATTCAAGTACTTTGTCGAATTATGTTATGGTACGTATTATTTTTTAATAATTTTTTTTGCGAGTCTTCGTTTAGTCCATATACTGTCACTAAGGTAATGTTTTCCCGCTACTTATCCCGATCTTGAGAATATTCCCTTTTCCGTGTCCTCTTTAATAATTAAAGATTTAAATTGAAAATTATGTTTATACAATCTTGCTACACCTCTACATCAAACAATGGTCAGTTCCCAATTCCCTTTTTATTGAACTTTCTAAATTATGGGTGAAATGAGTGTCTTGAAGACCATAAACATTAGCATATTTCGACTTCAGGTTGTGAAAAACATCTATTCTTTTTTTTCTTTATGTTCAGGCCTTGACAATTAGAAGAATATAATTAAGATTATCATCCGTTTTCAATTTGTTTGCATTTTGCTGTTGATGTTTTCTGTCTGAATTAGCAACATGCTTGAATTGAGTATCTACATGAAATTATATGAAGAGTAAGAGTTAAAAATAAATAAGTGCGAACAAAAAAGATGAATAAATATGTACAAGATAATAGTCACAGTTAATAAGGGGACTCGACTAATTACATTTGTGTGAAAATCATGATAATGCATGTGATGTCGCTTTCAAACGTTTTCACTAATATTTCAAAATCAAACTTAGTAAACATGAAATTGCACTTAAATCAAGCATTTACGTCAACTTATATTACAAATTTGTTCATACGTGTAATCTAAATAACATGAAATTTTCTCTAAGCTACAAAACTTATGTGAAAAAACTTGAGGTATACATCTACATCTTACATCAAAGTTATTACTACTTGTCTGATATATCACACTACACGTCTGTCGAATCACTCAACATCAATCAGGGTCTCCATACTTTGCCACCGTTCTTCCGGTCCCCTTGTAATGTCCTCCATCCAACAGGAAGTCCTGGCCAGTTCTGCTTCTATTAATATAACTGTTCGGACGTCACTTACCAGATTATTTACATGGCCACACCGTCAGCTCTGTACTGCCTTTTCAAATGGCTTTATGAGAGTCTACATAAGAATAGTAAGTAATTATGAAATAATACAATGTTGAACATAATTGTCGATCACAGGCGTCATTGATTCTTTATTTACACACACATATCATAATCTTGTATCAATTCAGATACCCAGATGACACAAAGATCAATTCAACACTATCCTGAAGAAGCCAACATGCCTTAAAGCGCTAGTAAGCAAATGTGAATCTTCTAATGTTAACAATTCAATAACTTTATTTTATTTTGTATAAATACATGTATGTAGAAATATAATATACTCTGTGTGTATGCAAACTTGTTTATGTACAGTCCGACCCCGACCATCATTTTTAAGGATATTAGTTATAAGTTTCGTTCGTTCTCATGATTCTGAAGCTTCGAAATTTTGTCTCAGTTCCACATTATGCATTTGTATTGGAATTATTCAGATAAGCGAATGACACAAAGACCCACATACATCTAAGGGTAATTCACGGCTAGCTAGCCTGAAATTCACCTCTGTCTTTGTTTAATATTTAATGGACTTTGACTTGGAACTTGAAACGTTTAAGAAAAAAATAAAGAAAAAAGGATTGAATCAGCTCCACTCTTGGTATGTTAATTGACCTTGGAATCACGCATTTGCACAGATAGGCTTCTTATCTGAACATCTACTGCACGACACATGATAATCAATCAACCTCGGCGTCAATTGCTACAGGAACTCACTGCTGTTTATCGTGATTGAATTACAGACAGACCACTAAATAGCGCTCAGTCCTTATCTGGTCTTGACCTGTACATAAACTGCATTTCACTACAACATCTAGGCGAATTCAGTTTATTCTTCTCATTGCCTTAGTTCAATTTAGTACTTACAATCCAGTTCTCATCCTATTCCTGCACTTGACCTGTTGTTACGATGAGGAAGGATGATTGATTGTGACAGTGCTGATAGATAAATTGTGTTATTTACTCGGGGTAATGGAAATTGTTAAACGAATTGTGATGACGTTATTTTGCAAGTAATTAAACTTTAAGTGATCTGACTGTATGAGTCACTGGATAAGTAGATAACTTTATTATTGGTCAATGAGGTGACTTCCAGTTGTTCTTTGACCATTCGGGCATCCTTAAGTACCTATTAGCAAAAAATGGTGAAAACCCATAGAAAACTAAAAAGAACTAGTGGCTATATTATTTCCACTGCATTCGGACTCAGTTTCAATATATCAATATTCTCTCAGAACCGAGGCCGCTCAGTGCGACCTCGAGGAAGTCTGTGTTCTACGAAACCAAGATCCCGGGTTACGGCAGATTGCAGAGCACCTTTTGGATATCCATGACTTGGAGAGATCTTGATGGTCGTGGAAAATATCATATCATGATTATTTATTAACAGTGTGAGTGGGAAGTATTTGATAACTCAGATATTGTATATTGGTTTCTCATGTGATAGAAACCGTTTTATACTTGTTTAAATTATCATTTGTTTTACTAATTAACCAACATAAACTATTGAGAAGATAAAAAGAGATGTTTTGTAAACGGAAGAGCTATCTCCCCTGGATGTTAGATTTCAATGAAAGCTGATGCGAATGAACACTTTATGGGCACTTTTTAACGGCGTCGCTGACTGCACAACTAACTTTGATGCCTCCAATCAGATTTCTACCTTTCATATATTTGGTCTATTAGATCAGATGCTTACTTGGGTATGACTGAGCTGCCTCTGTGGGGAGAGAATGATATATCGATTTAGCACGATTTATTAAACTAATCTAAGTTGTGATGATGATTAAAAGCAAATGACATCCCTTTTCTGCCAAGATCGACATGCATTAAGCACCTTTGGTAACAACAAACAGTAAACAAACATGAACCTTATTTTAAACCCGGCTGGTTACTTGTTTCGAAATAGCTACAAAAGAAATAAAACAGTTTTATGTTGTCTTCAGTATATTGACAGTGTTTTGTTGCCTCAATTTATGGTATTTGAAATCACTTTCATCTATAACAAGATTTTTTAAAACAAAAATTCACCATTAAAGCACAAATTATCAAATGAACAAATGTAGATTTTGGAAAAACTTTGCTTACATTCACTTATCAATAAATACTTGTTGCAATGGTGTTAACCAACAATATTCAACAATATTTAGAAAACGATTTAGGGTTCATTTTGCTAACATTTGGTTTTTATTACTAAATTGTATAAACTTAATTTTTAAAATATATGATTGGTTTGTAATTTTCCCGTATAGTGAACCTAGCAAATTTTAGCAGGCGTCTGATTAACTTGTCCTCTCTTTAAGATCTATTTTAGACTGTTTATATTATCTTACAAAAGCAGACCAGTAACTATTGACCCTATCAATACGATTTATCAATAATTTGTCTTTTGCTTTAAAAATATGAAAGGGACTTGCAGAAAAAAACATTGGAATTGCATGTTTTTCCGTGAATTGCATTAAGATTTCATGATTCATTTTTCAGTTTCTTCGCATTTCTTGTCTCTTCTCGTTTCAAAATCGTAGAACAATAAAAATATTCTTGAAAATGCAAACCTGCCTTTATGATCATCTTCATCAGCCTTAAAGGGACAGCAGCACATTTTGTTCATTTACATTTTTAATTTTTGACTGATAATTGTTCGTTATTGTTAATTGTATTATTTTGATAGTGTCAGAAATCTCATTGTACAAACAAATCAGCAATAGTCAGAAAACAAATTAGAAAGAATGACATAAAGTCCATTGGTGGTCATGTTTGTGTGAACACCTTTAATTCATATTTTGTAATAAAACGGAATCGCGTGGCTGAACTTTGCATCATATACATGTATTTGATTCATATTGTAACCATTTATTTGTCTGATTATGGTAATTAAAGAAACGATGATTTTGAATATATGTTTTTTAAATGCAATTTCCATTAAAGATCTCATTAAATTCTTAACAGGCCTGTAACTTCAAAATATTTAAGAAGTGACATCATGGCCTTCAAACATCGATTTATGTTATTATTTTTATATTATTCAAACAAGATCATTGCTGTATGTGATATTCAGAGCTTTGGGTAACAACCTTTTTTGATAAGATCATGGAATGAGATGTTTGAATGTACGACCCATGTCACAGATTTTTTTTTTAAATTTAGATCATTCTCATCTGTTTGTTTGAAAGCACATTTTACAAAACCAGATACTTCCGATAAGATAGCAAACGCACAAATCATTTTTAGATTTTAATTAATAAACATTTGTCACAGCAATATAAACTGGAAGTTAAATCCTTGTGTGTGACAGAAGATTACGGGGTGTCACTGTTAAATCTAATAGATAGCGAGTGTCGTTAATAAACCGACAAATTAGATTCAATTTTCTCAAGTAAGCATTAGCGTGACTGTAATTACTTGACTTTGACCAAATTCTTGTTTGACTGCCTATAATGAAAAAAATAAGTTGCAGGTAATTATTATCCTTTACATTCCTTTAACCCTTAAAACCTACATTAATCATGTAATCAGTAAAATAAAAGCTCGTTAAAAGTAATAGTTTAATTTCAATATAATTTGCCAAAACTACTCAAAATTGATCAGTCTGGCACGTTACTATTTTGTTTCATCAACAAAATGTATATAGACCAATGTTTAATAAATTTTGACCTGATCATAACGTTTGTTGCAACAAATTTATATTCCTTTGGTACTGTTCTATATGGTAAATATTCTCAAAAGGTAACTATAAACCAATAGTTAAAAACCACCAAAGAATGTTCAAGGTATATTAATACATAGCATTCAACTTAAATAAACACTTAAAACAATAACAATTGAAAGAGAACAGACTTGCAACTATCTACAGTTTCAAACCAAACATAAACTTAGCAATCTCACAAATAGTAGAAGAACGTCTACCTTCAAGCATGCATGCAGATACACAAATACCCTTTCCATCCACCATGTCTTGCCTTCTTACGAAACCTTCCTTTATAAAACAGTAATTACTGAGAAGCTTCATGTTCGTCTTTCCTTCAAGGTCGAGTTCAACAAACAAAACATAAACTCATCTAGTAACAGTAGAAGTACATCAGCGTGTTCATGCCTGCTGATAAACACATACCCTTCCATCCACCATGTCTTGTCAAATTGCGAAACCTTCCTTCATGATACAATAATTATATACATACAGTAATTGATAATAAGGTGTCATGTTCGTCTTTCCATCAAAGTCGAGTTTAACAAACAAATCTTAAATTCTAGTCATCTCATAACAGTAGAAGAACGCCTACCTTTCCAGCCTGCTGATACACAAATACCCTTCCATCCACCGTATCTTACCTTTTTACGAAACCTCCCTTCATGATGCATAATGATATACATACAGTAATTGATAATAAGGTTTAGTATTTGTCTTTTAATTATAGTCCAATTTATTTAAGTTACTTTGTATAAAAAATCTTAAAGGTTACCAGTTACTTGTTCCATCAAAATCAGCACTCAAATAGATTAAATTTGCTCTTGGCGCTTACAAGTAAGCACTGAACGTGTTTTGTTCTAAATTAGTTTCTTTTGAAATGTCATGATGACAACACTTGTCACATGCCTTGTTTATAAAAATGTTATTGTCATAGATGAACTACGAATATTTCCAATATCTGATGATAGGATTTGCATTGAAGTAAATAGTTTGAATGTATGAATAATACATTTAAGCTATTGAGCACCTGATTCGCAATATGTTGATATTCATAATGTCCATATTTGAATTGAATATTGAACAAAAGAAAACAATGGTCTTGATACACTTAAAACAAATATTTTTTCTGGGATATCATCGTTATAAATATTCAGAGAATAGTATTGATTATGTTAATCTTATACGTGCCTTGGTCTTAAAATACAGAGGGTCATTGAATATATATTTCTTGATGCAATCATTTGGGAAATGCATTTTGGTAAGTCATAGTATAATCAAACTACATAATTATGTTAACATGTCTACACTGATACATTTGCATCAAATTAAACTGTAGTTTCATATGATATTACATAAATATGACAAACGAATTATCATTTTGCTTCAAAATAACCTTTGTGCAAATATGGATGATCTCAATGATATATATATCTTTATATTTTGAAAACATCAATCTCGCCATCAGTATCCCTTTTAACATAGACAACTCGTTGGTTAAGAATATAGGGAAAATTTTCATTTAACCACAGACAGATACGCACACAACATAGATTATAGTATCACTGCCATCGCCCGTCTGATCCTGGGATAAATCACTAAATAAGCACTGGGCTTAGGAACACTAAGGGCACAATACTGCAATTGATTGATTTAGACACGGCATGTATGGTGTCATTAACCCATATTAACCCGTGTATGGAGGTTAAACATTGGATATCTTCTGGAATTTATTTACAGATAAGACAACCATTTTCACATAACAAACTACAAGGTGATGAGATTAGGAAAACGTTGACACTTGAAGATATTTTGGGCCAAGGAAACAATCACTTTGTATCTGGTTTTTGTCCACGTAAGTTTCAAACCCACGCAGCAAACCTGCTTAACAAAGTTGTAATAGTTTTTCAAATGGATAACACAACCTCTTGGTGAAAAATAAATATTAATTAAATATAATTATAATAATAAAAGTCATTGAAATTTAGTACTTCAAACTGAAATTAATTGAATTGAACTTGCATATTTGAACAAAGATCCAACCAGAATTCACCTGATAAAAATATTTATGCTTCACTAAATTAACATTGATCTATGGGAAAAACGTAAAGTGATGGATATTTTTGTGGCATGGGTTCTTTAGTTCTCACGTACAATATATGTAATGCCGTCAGTAGTAGTCGCTTCGCGGGAATCGTAGTTTTTTCACACTAACAGAAACTACGCTTCAGTTTTATTTGCGAGTAGTGTACAAAATACAAACATATTCACACTTGATGCTACTTCTATTTAACTAGTAAATACTTTATTTATATTACTCGCTCATTATTTGTTAAGCATTATTTGTAAGGACATCGGGTAGAGCAAATTCTTAAAAATTCAATTTAGGTGTTAAAATGCACACAAAAGGCTGAAACGTCTTGCACAGAAAGATTAGTGTCAGCGATGAAGTGCTTGTGGTGCATTATTGCTTGCTTTGCTGAGTGTCAACAATTACTAACTGTTTCTGGCCCACCTTAACTATGATGAAATATATTTTGAAACAATCAAAAAACACTTTGAAAGGTGTTTTGTGACTTCGAGATGATTTGTTATGTTGAAATTTGCAAGTTACTCAATTAAAAGTGTGCCAAGCTAAACAAAGGCAATGTGACAGTTTTTGGTAACCAGACTTCACAAACCAAGTTCTAGACTCAAAACAAAAAAAGGAGCGACGGTACGGTAATCTTTACACACATGGATATGTTTGTTGCTTCTTGAGTTTGAGGCTTTCTTGTGTGAAACTCAATATTAATATTTTCATTTTGTTACATTCTATAAAACTGAGAACTTATTAAAACCAGGCGTACATGAAAGCATCGAAATCATTATTATACAAATCAGCATATGCAAGTTTTATGATTTTTCCGAATCATTAACAAAAAGTTTAACCTAACTATTTGGACTTAATTCAGCTAATGCAGTCAAGAAACATGTTAAACAAAAACCCGTCTAACCTATCATATGTGTTAGACCACAACGTAAACTATCAGACACCTGGCATGTGAATGAACATGTCATGTTGGTTACATTCGAGTACATGTTCCCGTACAAACGACGTCAGTTAACCCAGTTAATTTCTTTCGTCTGAGGTACGAATAAGTCCAAACACATTCTTCGGGTCGGCATGTATTGTTATACGCGTCAATGATAGCTAAAAGGATGTATTAAGGTCGCTTGGTTTGAAGATACTGTTTGCAGAAGTGACACCGAAACCAGTCTGTAATTTTGTTGACAAAATAAGTGCATTGAATGTTTCAATATGTATGCTTTAAAAACATATGATATTTATTTATGTCCTATTGCATTGTTTGGATTGTAGAATATGAATATTATTATGTGCATGGTCAATGATAAGAATTAAATTGATGATTATGTGCTATTATATTGTTTTAGTCCACCATTTATATAGATAAATGTAGTTACAAAAACAATGTCACCACAAATACAAGATGTTAATCAACAACTAATACATGTCACTGAAACAGACTTAAAATAATATCATGAGAAGTCAACCGAACTATATTTTGAATATTTAAACAATATCTGTTTGTGTTTATTGTGATGAGGTTTCTTCATTTTCAACATTTAAACATATTTCGAGTTTTTCTGTTGTGTTTATTTAAATTAGTTCAAAAGTATTAATCGACAGAGATCGTAGGACACTTAAATTATCCATTTTATAAAAAAATATTTCCCTTTTATGTATTTGAAAATAAATCATTGCGATATTGAAAAAAATTATGTTAATGTCAAGCATAGATTAACATCTTCTTTCCAAATTTTATTAAACTTGTCATCAATAGGAACATTATTGTAATGTTTGTGTTATGTTTGTGTTTGAAGATCTATAGTTTTGGTTTCAGGAACCCAATCTTTCATATCTTGAAGGGATATTTATGAGTAAACCAACATTTCAAAAGTGAGATTCCCTGATATTGTAACTAAGTGATTGAAATTGAAGACATAAACATGCATTTTATAAAAAAAAATATCATGCATTCCTCTTTCGCTTCTATAAATCAATGCCAATGTTATTTTTTAGAGATATATCTGAGAAAATGGATTGATGATAACAAAAGGTAACACACAGCCTTCCAACATACGACAAAATGGTCCATCAGTAATCACCTCTACAGCAGAACCGCACTCATTTCACGTCAAGGAAGAGGTATCAAGATACATGTTATTATTCCTCTAACAATATATTTTTCTATGTCAAGACCAACTCTCACATCTTCGAAAAGCCTTTCCGTAACTCAATAGGGCTACGGATGTAACGTTTAGTGCTTAAACTCTCAAATGAGCGAGTCAAGAGCACTTCTTCCAAACATCAAAGGAGACGAATGGAAAGAAATTCAACCTCTGTTACACAATAACAGCTTTCTGTTCAAGATATCACGAAGACGTCAAAATTCAACACTTCATTTATTCTTCATTCTTTAAAATGAATTGAGTGAAATGATGATGGTGAACAAAATATGAATTTCTTTAGACAAAACTGAAGGGGCTTGTTAGCAAGCTATTCCTATTTCCAATTTAGTGACTGGTAAGAAGAAGTTTCAATTCAAATGTTGAATGATCTATATTTCGAATGATTAGAATTATAACCATAGAAGTTTTGTAAATTTTCAACTCGCCTTTTAAAGAATACAGGCATCTAGCAAATCGATATTTTAGACAACTTTACAATTTGATACAATCCATCTATTTAAACGTTATTTTAGGAGACATTAGACCCAGCGCCAGAATATATGTCCTAAGACATTAGTTTAGTTATTATTTGCAATGCAGAGCTATTATCTTTTAGAATAAAAGCATGTACATTTGTATAATCAAGTAACGCAATGATAACGTTATCTTCAAATCTTTTATTCGTTCTCTCTTTTGTCTTTAAGTTTTGTATTACTAGTATGTTCTGTAATTATTCTCAAAACAGTTGGGAGGTCTTGTGATTATGTTGAAACTATTTATAGACATTTATGTTTTCTAACATTCATTCCTTTACGTATAAGGTAAGGACTTGTATCAAAAGGGAACGTTTTCTAAATCTTAACGTTTACCTTATTTGTTTACTTTTTAAAGATGTGTGCATGTCATACCTATCATTGATATGTCACTATATAACGCATTTCATGGTGATTTTGTACAGAGGCCAAAGGCGATTTTACCAATGATACATTATTGAATGATACATGTCAAACATTACTATTTAAAAGACTTTACTCATTTGTACTGGCTGAGCGCAAACTCCAGGATTCCTGTTTTAATTATTATCAAATCAGTTACGACCACGGGTTCCGTCTGACAGATGTGTATTTCTTCCTGTCCTTTACACTTGTCTGTTTCCCTAATTTCTCATTCCTTGAATTCTTAAATCTAACAAAACGACTAAGCAATTTATAGTTTACATTTTAATTATTCTGATGCACCATCGAGCAGATACATTAGGTCTGATAAAAATGTCAATTGTTTGGATCAAACAGTTAAATCTAGAGATGTTTATACATTTATGATTTGATGCATATCAGTGTATTAGTTTAAAGGATTGACAATTAAGGTCGATATTTTCTTATTAAAAAATTCATATTTTTAGGGTATTAGGGAATGTTTTTTGCTAATGAATCTAACAATTACATACGCTGGAACTGCATATCATCAGTAAACCTAGTGAACAAATGTTTTCTTTCCCTGATGTAATTTAACCAGATTATTCTCACGGCTTGAAAACCAATTTAAATCCCTTCATCTGTGCCTCCTGCAAATTGATTAAATAAAGAGTTATTGAGGGGATTACAGATGATTTGTAGGTTCGTTTCTGTCTATATGGTAATGAGGTAGTCCAAGAGAGAGAAGGGCAAAAAGTCAGTTCCCCCATTTTGAACAGGGATTTTCGTAGCAGCTTTGAAGAATAGGCATACTAAAAAAGGACTTTAATTAAATCGTAAAAAACTTGTCAGTCTCCGTTATGCAATATAACATTTAAACCATCGAAATTGAACTTCATCCCCAGCTGGTATTACAAGTGCACAAGCAATAGAAGAGCGAGAGCGAGAGCGCGAGAGCAAGAGCGAGAGCGAGAGAGAGAGAGAGAGAGAGATTCTTTATTTCCTCCAGTTTCAACCGAAGATCATAACATTTATACAATACAATTATTTACACAAAAACAAAAACAATGATACAATGATACAATGATATATACAATTACACCAATTAGGAAGTGATATAAGAATATAAAAACAGTTTCAATGCAGAGAATTTAGTTTTTGTAGGAAATGATGTTTCAGGTCATGTACATATAATGAAAATTGTAGAATGATAATTTCCCAGGTACTTTGGTCAATATATTTATTAAACTCAGTTTCACCATCAAACAAAAAGGCAAGCATATCAATTTCATCTTGTAGTTCAAAAGCAACATAAACATCAACCTCAAGAAGATCTATCATAAAGACAAAAAATGCATTTCGTTTAGGATTTAGGTGTTCACGATGTAAGAGTATATGAAAGTCATAATCGTTAGTATGGTATTTGCATAAATTGCATTCCTTAGATATTTTTCCTCGTGATGAGACTTTAATGCATAATTGTATAGCAGATTTATAGTTTGGATGTAAATAAGCTAGATGCCAAAGAATATGTGAATTAAGTTTGGTGTGGATGCGTCCATAAAGACTCAAGTTTGCGTTAAAAGAAGTTTTCATTTTCCATAGGTGTTCTTCATAATGATGTACAGTTGTATTTACATTTTTTCGCCATTGAAGCTTCGAAGGAAGTACGCCTTCAGATATATACTTTTCGATGTGTTCATTTAGATTATATTTAGAGAGAGTTGATAACAGATCATTGCAGATTGAGGACGAGTTTGAATATGGTGTTATTGAAAAGTTATGACAAGAGAGTTTGCATAGACGTCCACAAAATATGAGTTTACATTTATCAATGTATCCACCAAGCGTCCATAGACCTAAATTTGCAATAGTAGAGTTTGTTGATGATCTGTTATCTTATCCCTGTACAATACGAGCAAAATATCTTTGAGTAAGTTCAAGTGCATCGATTTGCTGACCTCTTACATTTGGTAAGATTTCACAACCATAAAGACTTGTTGTAAGAATCATTCTCAACCAGATCTTGACACATGTAAATGGATGAAGTTGTGAGGCATTTAATCCAACAGATCTGAGGGAGTTTACATTTTGTCTTGCTTTCTGACAGAACCTGTCGATTCGCGCTTTTGTTGATAAATTTTCAGTTAGAAGGACCACTCCATATATAGTTGATTCAGATAGGGGGATTGGAATATCACCAAGGAGATATTGAAATTTGCAATGAGTGGATTTTCTTTTACCAAAAATAACTATTGCACTTTTAGTAGCTATATAGGGTTATAGGTCAAGCGCTATTTACAGGCATATGATGAGACTATGTCTAATGATAGTTGTAAGCCTTTTGGTGATGCGCTAACAAGAGTGGTATCGTCAGCAAGCAAGACTGCAGGAACGCGCATGCCATATACACAAATGCCACAACTGGCTTCTCTAAGAGAGGTTATGAGGTCATTGATAAAGAGAAGAAAGAACCAGGATGAGATAACTCTTCCTTGACCCACACCTTGCATGACATGATATAAGTCTGATCTTTCACCCTGATACAGAACAAAACATTCGCTATTAGTATAGCAATGATGTAAGAGGTTCCAAGTTTTCCCTCTTATACCAATTTCATATAATTTATAAAATAGTCCATCATGCCAAATTCTGTCAAAAGCTTTTTCATTGTCAAGGAAAGAGGCAAAAACAGGTGAATCTCTATGCATGTAATATTGAATACTTTCCATTAATGTGAAGACAGACATTATTGCTCCATGTTCACGGCGAAATCCGAATTGTAACATATCTGGAAAATCTGGTCTTGTTTTGAATAGTTTGTTTTCAATTCTTTTAAGTACGGACCTCCTGATCCGAAGCCGAACGTGCTAACCACTGCGCTAGCCCGCCCGAGCTTGTGAAGGAAGGTACATGTATGATAAACCAGAGATACGAGAGCTTACATCTCGGTTCCAGTGACGAAACTATAAGTTTTTATTCAAAAAAGTTTTTTACAAAAACTGATTTACAACAGTGATTACAGTACACTTGTCTACACTTATACACTAACACTTCAATGTTCCTAGTACAGGTGATTTAATACTCCAAACAATACAATAACAAACAACAAACCTCATTGACCTGTTGGTTAAAACTGTTTCATTACACACATTTCATCGTAACAGAACAAGAACATTTTTTGTATTATTTTATTTCTTTTTGAGGTACATGTACATTTACTACATTTAACACATTAACATTACATAAACTTTAAAGAAAGGCGAATTTTGCAAACATACAAATATGCACAGGTTATATCAAGTGATTAGTGTATGAATAGTAAATGGCAGGGTCACCAAAATTTCATATATTTTGAGTAGTTGCAATTCTAATAACAGTTATATTTGTCAATGTTATATATTTTCTTTAGATCATTTTGAATGTATGTGAAGTTTGGTTTCAGACCAAATTGTTTTGCTTTGAAAATGGTGTATCTCACAGTTATGATTATCATGTTAGGCATGGTAACAGTAATATGACCCAGCTTTTTCATGCACCAAGTAGTTGACGATGTCGTATAATAATAATGTATTTAGTGAGATAAGGAGTACAAGGAAGGAAAGTGGAAAACAGATAAAGATAGTTGAATTTTATGGATAACCACAATAGTTTTGCAGGCTTTCTCCCTGCAATATTACAAGCAGCCATGATATCAGCGAAATAATTTTGAAAGCGACGTTTAACCAAAAATCTTCTCACATCAATCCGACTATAAGACACTGTATTACCTACTTAGGTATTTGAAAAGCAAAGTTAATCGACTCCTACGAAACTAGTTTCACTGATTAACCTAATTGTCATTGAAAGCCACTTGGGAAACGTCTATTGCAGAAAAACTTTATTAAATGCCCTTAAGTTATGGAATTGATTCAAAAAAAGGAAAACGCTAAATAACATTTGCTTCTTACAAAGTTGAAGTTGTTGACACATTTCCTTTTTTCTTTACTGGATTAGGGATTTAGGGAATTCAAACCTGGCCTGATCTCGTGATTGATATTGTAGGTTTGTTTTATAAATAGAGCCTCAATAAACAAAATCATAAGAGAATTAATAAAAATAATATACATGCAATATTACCATCCGAATGTCGGTAAAATTGACAAATGACTGTAGATATTCATTTGTTTTTCAAATAATGTCTTGCAAGCGTTTAACAAAATGTATGATAAATGCATAGTTCAATTCACTGACATTAATTATCTATTGTTGTCTAAAACACGTTATGATCATGTGTGGAGATAAGATGTCATATTTTATTTCTAATGACAAATAATATAATTACTACTAGTGATTTAAAGGAGAAGTAGCACGTTTTATAGGGAATATAAGGTGATATCAGGAAAATGAAAATAAATGGTTCCAATTGAAAGACAATGTATCTAAACTAAATGGAGCAGTAATAATTCAAATATATTATGTAAAGTTTAGCCATGCGATTCCTTTTTCTTTCACAAAATGAGTTAAAGGTGTTCACAAAAAAATGGCTGCCAATGGATTTTATGTGAATCTTCATACTTTGTCTTTTGACTATGGCTGATTGGCTTGTGTAGTGAGATTTATGACACTATCAACATAATACATTTAGCATTAAATTACAATAATCAGTGAAAGTTTTGAAATAAAAAATTATCAAAAAACGTGCTACTGCCCCTTTAGGTTCTCAAAGTTATATTTGTTCTTGTCAAGTAAGAAATATGAAAAAAAATAACTATGAAAAAATAAAGAAATAGGAGATACAATTTGAAAAAAATTATTAAGCTATATAATTAAGATTCAACACTATGCCAACATATAGAAACTCCACTATGTTCAATTATTATCAATTCAATACTGAACTGAGATATGAACTAGATCTGATTCTGCACACGTCCTTTTCATGTGGGTCATGTCAGGACAAGACTTATTAGGATGCGGCTCATGTGAAGGTCCTGATGAGCTGTACAAGTGTCCTTGACACCATCTCTATAGGCGTTTATATCAGAATTCTTCTGTACAGGATTGCTGATTTTTGACATCTTCGAGCATTTTAGGAAATCTTAACGTGGATAAATTTCACTTCTTATAATTAATGGTGCACAAAATAAAGTTTGAAATTGGAATATGGAGTAAAATTAAAATCTCTAGAACATATTCAATACATAATTTATGATATAAATATTGACTGATTAAAGCTCAACTTTAATCATGAGTATCATTATGAACCCTTTACTTACCTTTACCATGAATAATATCACACTTTGAAGGATATACGAAGTCGTCTAAGAACATAATTCAAATGATTCAATATAAGTGTCATTAGTCATTCTTTCATGAAAACTTCCGGTTGTTCAGGGATGTGTTGTACTACTAGAAGTAGTGACAAACATCAGCCATTTGGCGTAGATGTACATGAGGATGAATAGTGTAAGAAGTTGTCTTCAGATACAAATGAAAGCTTGATTTGTGATGGAGTGTATTGTACTATTCACATCTTCTTCAACAATCTTTTACATTAACATATATGACGTAGCCAATTGTTTATCAATATGAAGTAAGATGTTCACAAGATTCATGTTAAAATGAATATCAAAGTATTCATGTAAAAGCGCTTTGAGCATGATATTTATCCTGGAAAGGCGCTATATAAGTGGACTATTACTATTACTATTACTATTACTAAATATGATATATGATTGGCGAGTTCTAATGATAGATTTATTGGCTACTTTTAATATTCATACATCTAGAACATTTAGACTTCTTAAACGAATCTAACACGATTGGATAAACTATGCGCATCCAGTTCTCTATCTCAAATGATTTAAAGATATACAGACTTAAATCGCCGCCAGCAGTTTTCACTTTATTTTTCTACTATGCGTTGAGTTATTTGATTTTAGTCTCACATATTTGGCAGAAACTTATATTTACTGGGAAATACGTAAATGGGTTAAGTACTGTCCTTTTGTTTAAAAAAATGATGTCTTATCCAAATCCTATTACCCCTTTCCTGATTTATTTGGATCAATTACTTTATACTGTGTTAATACTTTAGTGGAGTTAGGGTCATTTTTACCAGTAATCACTTTTTGTTTTAAAGAAAATTATATTTATGTTACTTGATACAAACATTGTTACTCATATGTACAAATTCATTTAATCCTACTAGAAATCTAATCATTACATTAATGAAGGCTGCTTCTGTAATGTATTTATCTTAATTCACTACAACAAATGAACGTGTTTTTTGTGTAAGGGTGTAAGTCTTTGATTGAATATATCTTTTTGAAAAACAAACAACAAATATTACTTTTTGGATAACATTGACTGGGTACGGAACCACAACCCATATATTTTTCAGTTCATATATCCGGTAATCAAAGCAATTTGGTAAAACTTAAAACAATTTCAAATTTGAAATTTAAGAATGGACACATGTAAAGTTGAATATTCAAAATATTTTCATTGAGCTCAACTATCATTAATAATAGTGTTTTAGTGATATGATTTCAGGAAATCAATTGTTAACATCATTACAATTGGATATTGAAAACAAATAAAATATCGGTATTAAATAAACATATTACAAAGATAATCAACTCAGTTAAGTTCACTTCACACTCGCAGTTATGAATAACTAAATTGACGGCGAAGATTTTGATTATACCGTTCAACATTTCTTTCTCTCCTTGCAAATAATTGAAATGAATTTGATCAAACAAGGAAACTAATTGAACATATTTCAATCTAAATACAGTAGAACTCGGATATAACGAACTCCAAGGGACCAAAGAATTTAGTTCGCTATATTCGGTGTTCGCTATACGCGTATAATTTTAATGATATTATATAGGGACGGGACTTGAATTTTTTTTCGCTATATCCGAGTGTCCGTTATATCCGTGTTCGCTATATCCGTGTTCTACTGTACTATAATTTAATGGCAAAGGAGATTGCAGGTGATTTGACGTTAGTGTAATCTGATCGAGAAATATCGACTATTGCGGAAAAGGCCGGAAACGTTATTTTTGAAACTTATTTGAAGCAGTCAAAAAGACAGTTACAGAATGATAATGTTTAAACGGTTATATAACTATGATCCATGTAGATTTGACGTGTGAATCTGGCTTAGGCAAATACATATAAGACTTTTTTTTTAATTTTCTTTGAAAACAAGTATTTTCCATAAAAAAATTGGAAATAATATGAGAGGTATTTTGCATTTACTTGAGGAATCATTCCATTTACGTTGGCATCAAAGCAAAACAATATGTGATGAAGCAGTTTTATCCCAAAGGATTGAGGCTTCGTGGATTAAAGAGTAAGCCGAAGATTTGCATGGCGCTATTTAGCTATTTTGTCTCTTCTCAAAGATTAACGCAAGTACGGAACAATATCCTTTAAATAATCGAACCAATAGAGTTGCTACTTATGGGCTGATATGTGTGTGAATGATGCAAGGAATGTAAGTTGAAGGTTGTAGTTGCTGCAGAATTGTATTTGAACCCAGTGCAGACTTGGTAATAGTCACATTGAAAGGTACTAAGAGTTTTAATGAAAACATTTTCACGTCTATATTACCGTAGAAGAAGTAGCTACTGACATACGAAATTTCATTTGTTTCTCTAGAAGATGTGTTTTACTTGAATGCGTCATTGCGTTCAGGAAATGTGACGCCATATGACCTTCAAAGGGCCAGTAGCACGTTTTTAGGGGGAATATAAGGTGATGTCATGAAAAACCATTAATGGTTCCAATTGAAATACAATGTATCTAAACTAAATGGAGCGGTAATAATTAATATACTAGAAATATGTGCATGTGATGCACTGTGATGTCCCCCGCTAACATTTATTCCGAAAGTGACCCTACCCCCATTATGTACAATTTTCAAATTGTTTTCATGGAAACCAGCAAAATAACAATTCAGAATAACCAAAGTAGCAAAAGGCACCACTCCCCAAGTAGTTCTAACCACATATCAAGTCTAGTAAAAATATTTTGAATAGTTTTTAAGCTCAAGTATGGAAACAGACCCTACCCCCCATATACACCTAGTTCAACTTGTTTCTATAGAAACCAGAAAAATAATTCAGAATAACTAAAATAGAAAAAGGCACCACTCCACCACTAGGTCTAAGCACATACCAAGTTTCGTTAAAAAATATTGAACGGTTTTTGAGATATGGCCCGGAAAAGAAAGCATTTCGGAATAACGGAATAACGGAATAACGGAATAACGGAATAACGGAATCACGGACGGAGGTGAAAACATTATGTCTCCCGAAAAATTTCGGGGGACATAATAACGTAACGATTAGCCATGCAATTCCTTTTTCTTACTCAAAATGAATTAAAGGTGTTCACATACAATTGCCGCCAATGGATTTTATGTGAATCTTCATACTTTGTCCTCTGACTATGGATGATTGGCCTGTGTAATGATATTTTGGACACTGTAAAAATAATACATTTAGCATTAACTTACAATTATCAGTGAAAATTTTAAAATATGAACTTATCAAAAAACGTGCTACTTTAAAGGGACAGTAGCACGTTTTTTTGGGGGGATATGAGGTGATGTCAGGAAAATGAAAATTAATGGTTCCAATTGAAAGACAATGTATTTAAACTAAATGGAGCAGTAATAATTCAAATATATAACGTAAAGTTCAGCCATGCGATTCATTTCTCTTACAAAAATGAATTAAAGGTGTTCACACAAAAATGGCCGCCAATGGATTTATGTGAAGCCTCATTCTTTGTCCTCTGACTATGGGTGATTGGATTGTGTAATGAGATTGTTGACACTGTCAATATGTTACATTTAGCATTTACTAACAATTATAAGTGAAATATTTAAAATGTAAATTTATCAAAAAAAACGTGCTACTGCCCCTTTAAGTATCAGATATTAACTTTACTTTCAATCACTTTTGCAGAATGACGAATACATAGACAACATTTGAAACAAAAAATACATGTAGTTGTCAAGATTATTGAAATTACTTGACGATGAACTGTGTATATTATTCCTGAGCTGAACTACGAAATATGTGATAGACGTAAAGTTACATATATCATAATTGACAGAGGTCTTATCCAGGTGATCTTTACACAACATAATATTTTTTCTTGCATAATGATAAAGTAAAACTTGCCGCTCAACAAACATGCTAAAACGGGTTTTATCATAAGTTCTCGGAAGAAAGTAGTGTTATCCGTCAACATTACATATTGACGTCTTCCCTTCAGAGCTAAGATTACTTTAAAACGTACCAGATCTACTAATAACTTATTTAAGGGCAGAACAGTAAATGAATAATTCAGATTGTTAGCAGACAGATATGTTGAATAGTAAAACTTAAAATTTTCCAAAAATGATTTCCTTTTTTCTGACCCAAAATAAATTAAAGGTGTTTACACTAAAATGGTCGCCATTGAACTTTATGTGAATCTTTATAATTTGTTCTCTGACTGTTGATGTTGTGTTTGTTAATAAGATTTTTGAAACTATGAAAATAATACATTAAGCATAAACATACAATAATCAGTGAAATATTAAAAATGATAAATTTTCAAAAAACGTACTACTTCCCCTTTAAAGCTAATCTGTCTATACCATACATACATGTAACTTAGGTTAATATATACTTTTAACTACGATTACATTTGTAATAAGAAACTAATAGGACATGACGTTTATGTCCGTTATATGGATATGACTTGAAGATGCTCCTACATTGAGCTGAAAGTACTAGCTAGTAAAATGGATTCATTCTACTTCTGACTTCATATCTTTTGAGAGTTGAACAACAATCAAAAGATATGCACATATATATATGATATTTTGGAAAGTCTACTAGTATACAGTTTTACATAATCACAAGATAAAAATTAAAACTCCAACATGTTTCAATGGTATCATCAGGGAGTCTAAATATATATATTATTACAATAACAAGTGTTTGCCTCCCCTTTTGATTATTAAGATATTTGAAAGGAGTTATAGTGATATGGTGACCTTAGAAATATTGTGATAGTCATTTTATTGAACTATACAGTTATGTGGAGGCCCCGATATTTGGTGTGACCACATTCAAAGACAGTGATTTTTAATGTTCATGGTGTAAACAACAGTTTAAAAAGTGGTCAAAGTGCCGTGGTGAAACATTTGGGTGATCTCAGGTGACTGGTGTCTGCATAATTTGCCAATGAGTGTTGTGATTGCATTTGAAGACATTGGGTGCAACAGTTCATGAGATAACATGTAAACAAGTTTTGGCATTTAAAGGGGCAGTAGCACGTTTTAGGGGGAATAATAAGATGATGTCAGGAAAATTAAAATGAATGGTTCAAAGGGAAAGACAGTGTATCTAAACAAAATTGAGCAGTAATAATTCAAACATATAATGTTAAGTTTAGCCATGTGATTCCTTTTTCTTACACAAAATGAATTAAAGTTGTTCACACAAAATGGCCGTCAATGGATTCTAGGTGAATCTTCATACGTGTCCTCTTGACTATGGATGATTGACTTGTTTAATGAGATCATTGACACTGTCAAAAAAATACATTTAGCATTAACTTGCAATTATCGATTAAAAATTTAAAATATAAAATTATCAAAAAACGTGCTACTCCCCCTTTAAGAGATAATGATGAAAACAACATTTCCTAAAGCTTTTTTACTCTCTGAAAACAAATGACCTATCTTTTAGTATAACCTTTATGTCTCTATGTGCATTCTTAATTTCCATCCCATATAAGGAAAACCCTTTATAGCGAGTGATGTTATGCTATTTATCATAGAAAGACTGATTGTGTTGAACTCTCATACAATTCATGAATTCCGTCTATCTTGTTTCGAGTTATCTGCCCTTGAAAATTGATTTGTCTAAATCAATTTAATTTCATCTTAATTATGGTACACAAAAAGTATTTTGAATAATTACATGGGCGCAAGATGGCAAATGTAAAGGGGAAAAATGCTTGGAGAAAAAATCTAAAGTCTACACCAGAGTTTGTTTAAATTTACTTTATGTCTAATAGACATGTTATATATAAAATAATGGCATGTTTAAAATCACACATATTTGCAGTAGTCTGAATATATAATTGTTGTCTGGTTAATGTTCTGTTAAATGTTTTGTTTAATGAGGAGAAGAGTAAGAAACATAAGTTAAACAATCATAACCCCTACATGTATCATGTGAAAATGTTGTCAAACTGTGAAAACAAATCACATAGAAAATGTCTTCATTGTTGAACCTTTGTGTTATATCAGAATTCATTTTGAAGCATTAAATTTCATTTTTGAAAAAGAATTAAAAACACTTGAGAGTATTCGTGATCATTTAACTCTTGTGCTTATCAGTGTGAGAATACGAGATCAAAACTTTGAAATATTTGTTGAAAATATGATGAATGATGTGTATACTTTCTTTTGCCTGGCAGTTTGTCTCGCTGCTTTTGCATTAAAGATGCATGGCAGATAATGATGTATTATTTAGAGAAACCTCATTTAACATGCATATTTTGAAAGATATCTGGGTAAATCTGTACATTTATTCATAAGTTTCCATTGAATATTGAAATAAACGTTAACGTTTGATTACTTTTTAGTCAATATTCAAGAGCTAATGTATCTGCAAGCATAAGTAGTTTTAAATGTGAAATCACAATTTATTGGTAGAAGTAGCACGCCTTATAGATAGTGAAAGAAGATATCCTACTCTTTATTTAGGTAATATATTAGATAAATGTTCCCTACTACGGCAAGAATTGTGTCCATCTCTGCCATTTTGTTTTATTGCTGCGGTTATTATTTTGTTCCTAGGAAGAAGTTGTCACTTTGATAATGTTCTTTAAATAATTCAACAAAGCTCTCTTTGCAAAATTGGGATCAGACTGATAAGATTAACTATCAAAACCGTACAGTGCGTAATTCAAATACAAAAGATTTGTATAATGGCACTATAAAGTAGTGAAATAGAGAATATTTTTTCATATAATTAGTCAACTTGAGTAAATTTAAATATCTTTAAAAGTTATTGTTAAATGTTTTCAAAAGTTTGCCTTTTCTTAAAAGACCCTCTATATACCACTCAGCACAACCATTAGCAAAACTATCTTTATATATATTGCATGACGTCTTACATCAATGATGCATGAAAAGATATAGCTGAAAATTTCAGAACCCTCTGTGTGTTAGAGGAACTCTATAGATGCTGGTGAGTGTTATAATATTGTTCTTAACGAAACATGCTGCTAACTGTATTTTATTTTGGCCCTATCCGTCAAAACATCAGACTCACAAGTGTAGATAAAATCATTTACTTTTTAGCTCATCTGGCCTGTAAGGCCCGATGGGCTTATGGCATGGCATGGTGTCCGGCGTCCGTCCGTCCGTCCATCCGTCCGTCCGTCCGTCCGTCCATCCGTCCGTAAACTTTGTGGAATTTCGACTTCTTCTCCAGAACCATAAGGCCTGGAAAGCTGAAACTTTGTGTACAGACTCCTTGGCTAGTAAGGATTATAAATTGTAGCTTTAGTGGACCCGTGGCCCCTGATAAGGGCCACAGGGGCCACACCCTAAAAACCTATTTTCATCATCTTCTCCAGAACCAGTTGGCCTAGAAAGCTGAAACTTTGTGTACAGACGCCTTGACTAGTGAGGAGTATAAATTGAAGCTTTGGTAGCCCTGTTACCCCTAATAAGGGCCACAGGGGCCACACCCTAAAAACCTATTTTCATCTTCTTCATCAGAAGCATAAGGCCTAGAAAGCTGAAACTTTGTGTACAGACTCCTTGGCTAGTGAGGATTATGAATTGTATCTTTGGTGGCCCTGTGACCCCTAATAAGGGCCACAGGGGCCACGCCCTAAAAACCTATTTTCATCTTCTTCTCCAGAACCATAAGGCCTAGAAAGCTGAAACTTTGTGTACAGACTCCTTGACTAGTGAGGAGTATAAATTGTAGCTTTGGTGGCCCTGTGACCCCTTATTAGGGCCACAGGGACCACGCCCTAAAAACCTATTTTCATCTTCTTCTCCAGAACCATGAGGCCTAGAAAGCTGAAACTTTGTGTACAGATTCCTTGACTAGTGATGATTATGAAATGTAGCTTTGATGGTCCTGTGATCCCTAATAAGGGCCACAGGGGTCACACCCTAAAAACCTATTTTCATCGTCTTCTCCAGAACCATTTGGCCTAGAAAGCTGAAACTTTGTGTACAGACGCCTTGACTAGTGAGGAGTATAAATTGTAGCTTTGGTGGCCCTGTGACCCCTAATAAGGGTCACAGGGGCCACGACCTAAACACTTATTTTCATCTTCTTCTCCAGACCCATGAGGCCTAGAAAGCTGAAACTTTGTGTACAGACTCCTTGACTAGTGAGGAATATAAATTGTAGCTTTGGTGGCCCTGTGACCCCTAATAAGGGCCACAGGGACCACGCCCTAAAAACCTATTTTCATCTTCTTCTCCAGAACCATGAGGCCTAGAAAGCTGAAACTTTGTGTACAGATTCCTTGACTAGTGATGATTATGAAATGTAGCTTTGATGGTCCTGTGATCCCTAATAAGGGCCACAGGGGCCACGCCCTAAAAACCTATTTTCATCTTCTTCTCCAGAACCATGAGGCCTCGAAAGCTGAAACTTTGTGTACAGATTCCTTGACTAGTGATGATTATGAAATGTAGCTTTGATGGCCCTGTGACTCCAAATAAGGGCCACAGGGGCAACACCCTAAAAACGTATTTTCATCTGGTTCTCCAGAACCATGAGGCCTAGGAAACTGAAACTTTGTGTACAGATTCCTTGACTAGTGATGATTATGAAATGTAGCTTTGATGGCCCTGTGACCCCAAATAAGGGCCACAGGGGCCACACCCTAAAAACCTATTTTCATCTTCTTCTCCAGAAGTATAAGGCCTAGAAAACTGAAACTTGTTGCCTTTATAAGGGGGAATCACATTGGCCACACTCTACAGCATAATTAATTATGTAGCTTGATGAGCTACAAAGCCAATGGCTCTATTTTTAACGCTTGCTTCAAAAGGAAAACCGTGAAGAAGTAACTATATACGTTATATGGATCGATTGCTTATCGAGTTAGGCAATGGTACATTGCTGCTTTAAAACATGCATTATCGTCATTGTAGATAGCTTCGTTTCGGTGCCAAGGTGCCATGTATTTTTATAATTTAATGAATTAAAAACTGTAGTATTTTCAACGTTATCGATTTGGTTTTATGGGTCATCAATTCATTGTGCATATAAATAACAGGTTCTCGCAATGTGAGCTTGAGAAGCTCCCACATCTCTCATTCCAATAGCTCGATCTCTCTATATTTAAGTTAACTTCGGCATTTCATATGTGCTTTCACTATCTGTGATCGAACAGCGTAAATCAACCCGATTTATATCCCTCTGTGGCACGCGCAATTAATAAAATTTGAAAAAAGTCCTGTTTTACCATTCTCTTTTGCTATTGACCACGCGACTTCATGCAGTGAAATTACTTGCATGTAATAGTTATTAGCATAGTCATCAATTTGTATCGGGGTGTGCAGGACAGCCTGTATGTGAGGCCTGTCCGAGGGTGTTAGCCCGTGGAGGACCGAGTGAGTGAGTGAGTTATTGTTTAACGTGTTTTGAACAATATTTCAGTTATTAAACACGTGGATGTTGCCATCCAAAAGAGAGAAGATAGATCAGGGAGAAAGGGATCGAAAGGATGAGAGAAAAGACGGAAAGAAAGGCATAGTGAGAGATAGAAAGCAGATTTTAGAAGGACTCACATTTGGTCCGAGTTCTACCCGTCGAGGACCGAACAAACAGAGTGTTCGTGCATTCCCCTATACAAATTGATAACTATACTAATAACTGACATACATTACACTTGGACCGAGTGAAATCGAATGCCAAAATTGAATGTAAGAACATGTATATTTTCACAACCCTTCTTGGACTCCTTTTAACATTTATGAATGAAGTTTGTAGTACTCGAATAAGCCACCTGATCGTTTGAAGCATGGAAAAATCGGGTGTTAAGCACGGGACTCGAAATGAATGTTCTGAACACGTGCACGTTGTGCAGTGCGTGGACATACGGGTACTTTGCAACAAGTTTTCGGAAGTCGTCCATTTCGTCCTTGGTTTTTGACTGAATCGGACGTCTTTTTTGTGTTCTGTTATGATAGTAAAATTACTATGGTGGCCTCTCAAAACAGTATAATCGTTCGGATTTCAACATTTAGGTAACCATAACATTCTTGGTATTTGTTTAAACTTACTTGTTAAGATATTTGATTGAAATTTATAAACTTGCATAATGTTCAACTAACTGTTACTATTAATTGTTTGCGATAATTTGTATCAACAGGCCATCTATGTTTATTTGATGGTTCCCTTGCAATTCTAAGTGCTATTTTCTAATTTCTGATTGAAATATGCGTTTGCCGAAAGCATCGATGAATTCAATTAAGTTAAATCAATGTTTAATTAATAATGAGCACAGTCGATTACATGAACATGATTTAGTCATCTTGACAAAAGCTTATGTATTTTTCTTTGATATATTTTATTTCGTGTAGTTTAAAAGACAATTTCATAAGATTCCTTGCATTCAATATCAGGATTGTTCTGACGAAAACATTCCTGATACCAATAATGAACAAGATCTTTAATGAATGGTTGCCACGGACAACGAGGTCAAAGTGGTATGTAATTTGTAGTATTCCAACAAGACACACAGTGTTTGTTTCCGTTATTCCAGTGAAATATAGATTTCAAAACGTTATACTAACTTTTGCCCGTCAGTTTATAATTATAATTATACATAGAGGCACCGGGTTCGAATCTCGCTCGAAACGCTACATACTCATTTGTTTACATTCAACAATTTACAAATCCATTTGTTGTTTTATAATATCTACATGTTATGAGTGTTGTATAAAATGTAAAATAAAAAAAGTAAAGATATAAAGCAGAAATTCTATAGAATCTCCCAGGGATAAGCAATGGGATATTGCAGTAAGTTTACCCAAGAAAAGAGTAACCTCCAAAATGATTATATATCTGTTTATTAAATCATGATTTATAAAAAATTTGGCACGTGGGTTTAAATATCTGACTCAGGAAGAACATGGTTTGGTAAAAAATCATATTATTGTCTAACAATTAGTATTTATGTTTGACCTAGACTTTGAACAATGTCTCCAAAAATTGAATCCAAATTGTTGTAAATGTTTTATTTATACCCATGGAATTGTAACTTTAATAACATTTTAATATATTTTGTCTGTACAGATCTCAGATCTAATGTTTTTTAAGTATCTTACATACTAAGATGTAAATGAAATAGAAGCTGTTTGGTTTAATCAACTCCTTAGTTCCACACTGTTCTGTGTCCTTTTCACATGATCAAATGGATTTCCAAGCGATTGGGGGAAAATACAAATAGAAAACTTTGAAACATTGTCATGAACTGTTGGAGATAGAACCTATAAGGTATCAAGAGAAAAAGTGTTAATGCTATATTATGCCTTTTGTCTGAGTAGAATAGACCCTATGAAATATTGTGAACAGGCTAACTCAATCCTGACCAAAATTTGAGTTCTCATGGGACCAGCTGTTTAAGTGTTCTATGTACTTGGAAACCGAGGATAACACGTCTAACATCGCAAAGCTATAACGTGTGAATTGTAATGTCACATATGGAAAAAATACCTGCGGTAACTAGTATCTGTGTTGTAGAAAGGAAAAGCCACTTACATTTGACATACTTCGGAATAAAATAGAAGCCCATTGGCTTCAAAATGGAAATGTTTTCCGAATAGTAGCCTATGTAATTTCTAAACAAGAGGGCTTGCTTACGGAAAACCCCGATTTTTAAATGGTTTAAGGAGAGGAAAGGACATAATTTCGAATTAAATTGTTAAAACTGACATAGAGAAAACTGGAAATATGTCATGCACTATGATGTCCCCCGTACCAACTTTTAATCAGAAAATGACCCTAACCCAATATGTAGTAAGTTAAAATTGTTTCCATGAAACCCTCCCCCCCACCCCCCCAGAAGCCCGAAACATTCAGAATAACCAAAGTAGCAAAAGGCATCACTCCTCTTCTAGATCCTACTACATGCCAAATTAAGTAAAACAATATTTAACATTTTTTTAGCTATAGTTTGGAAATTGACCTTCTCTCAAAATGCACTAATTTCAAATTATTGCCATGAAAACCATCAAAACGTCAGATATTCACAATGTCCAAAATAGCAAAATGCACAAAATAACAGGCACCACACAACCATTAGGTCTTACCACATACCAAGTTTTGTACAAAAAAATATTGAAAGGTTTTGAAGATATGGCCCGGAAACAGACTACCCTCCATATGCACTAAGTTCAAACTGTTTCCATGGAAACCATAACAATTAAAAAAATTAATATAATAAATAAAAAAAAAATAAAAATAGCAAAAGACAACAGTCCACCACTAGATCTAACCACATATTAAATTCGTAAACAAAATATTAAACAGTTTTTGAGATATGGCCCGGAAAAGGACCCTACTCTCTATACGCACTAATTTCAAACTGCTTTCATGGAAACCAGAAGAAAAAAAATTCAGAATAACCAAAATAGCAAAAGGCACCAGCCCACCACTAGATCTAAGCACATACCAATTTTTGTATAAAACATATTGAGCGGTTATTGAGATATGATACGGAACCACGGAACCACTGAACCACGGACGAAACTGAAAACATTATGTCTCCCGCAAAGATTTGAATATCGATATTAATTGTTGCTTTTATCATAATGATTTATCATGATCTTTTTGTTAGTTTTACAGGTTATATCAATTGATACATTGTTCACAATATTCATTCATATATGAGCTTAATTTGTCCTGATATTGAAGTTTTACATTGTTTTGAAAATATTGTGGCATTGCAAAATCGTTCAAATATTTGCTTCAGATTATCGTACATTTAATCCTATCATACTGCTGAAAGCAAACGTTTCTTTTTTGAGTTGGAAATCTGAAAAGTGAAGTATTCACAACATAAACCGCGGTTCGCCGGTATGGCATTCTTAGCCCTTTGCTTTTTATTCTTCTATCAATAACTTAATTGATGAATTCAAGATTAAGAGGTATGTTTGTGAGAGACGGATGTGATGATATCCAATTGATAACTTTTTCCTCAAGACTTGTTTGGTGAAAGAGGCAAATCAAGTCAAGAAATGTTGATACAGCCTCTGTTTTATTACACCGAAATCAGTGGGTTCCGGCAGTTTCCCCTAGCGGAAAAATTGCACCACAATCAATTTTAATTTCTTTATCAAATGACAACGTTTCTCGCATGGAAAGGGTGGTTCATATCACAAGGCCTTTGCCATCATTTAGAAGCCAAAATGATGATTTAGGAACAGCGTCGCTGATTGCACAACTAATGTTGATTGCCTCCAATCAGGCGTCTCCCATTCTATCCCACAAACTCGGCGTAACATAACAGAGGCTGTATCAACATTTCTTGACTTGATCTGCCTCTGTGGGGAGAGAATGGTGAAACTCCTGCTATTCAAGCTAGAAAGGCCTGTTTTCGCATTATTCAGCTTATTAACAAGTATCCTCAAACCCTAATGAGTGTTAAAACCCTAATATTTGGCCAAAATATCGCCATTTCACTTTTACGGTTCTGAAATATGGGGATATTCTGAGAGAGATATTATCGAACAAGTGCAAAATTCTTTTTTCAAGAAATATCAATGCGTCAGTTATTTGTATCAAACTTAGCTATTTTTGGAGAAGTTGGTAGGTCATGTAGTTCCTATTTGTGTTAAATGTGTCTAGACGAGATAGAATAGCGAAAGGTTTTTGTTTTCTTGTTTTGAAGGTAATATGCATAAACAAATTAATTTCAAGGAAGGTTATTTGTATTGATTACATTTTATTATTATAGAATTTCTACATTTCATAACTTTTTGAAGTCCAATTCCATACATGCTGAGCAAAAAGCCTATTGAAATATTAAAATACCCCAAGTGTATTTGAAACAGTCACAATGATAAAAGTATCATACTCTGGTGAATAAACCTGTGAGTACTTCTTCAAACTCATTTGCCTATGGAAAGGGTTCGTTGTTGCATTTCACTTGTCACAGGATTTTGTAATCTACGCTCTTGAATAGTTGTATCGTTTCTTTTGCCCCTGAGTGTATTTAACTTACACTTGTGACGTTAGCCTATTGTTCTCT
Source organism: Steromphala cineraria (assembly GCA_916613615.1). Taxonomy (NCBI): domain Eukaryota; kingdom Metazoa; phylum Mollusca; class Gastropoda; order Trochida; family Trochidae; genus Steromphala; species Steromphala cineraria. The sequence goes on from OU744733.1 coordinate 45,045,704, forward strand.
TGCTCCATAAATTTCAGGAATGGAGCGTTGTATTTTCACATGAAATGTTAAATTTTTCAATATTTTGAATTATGTTTTTGAATAGGCATTGAGTTGAGTGTAATTGAAGTCAGTAAATTTCCTCGTAACTCTCCATTCTTAAAAAAATAATGAGCCTCGGGCCCTGGGGCCATTATTTTCTAGGAATGGAAAGTTACCCGAACATTAACCTATACGAAGTTAGTAGAACTTTGCTTTTACATAGCCATTTTCATACCAAGTCCGGCAATTTCATTTGCTTACATGTATGTCTAAAATATAATGCTAAAAATTGTATACCTGAAGGAGGTTGGATACCTTTGTTACTGCACATCCGCAACAGTCAGCTTGTGCTAATTTAAAGTTTATGCTGTTTTGTTTATTTTTCACTGAAAGTGTGAGATAAAAAAATTAAAGAATGATTTAGCTTGATAAAAAACAAGGACTATGTTATATTTGTGATCATAAGTATTTGTTTTATGATAAAATTTATTTCACTAATTAACCTTAAGTACTAATGAAAATTTCTTAAAAGGGTAATGTTGACAATGAAAAGTTATCTCTCCTGGATGTTAATTTTCATTGATGTGGCTAAATTGAATGTGAATATCTCTGTTATCCCCTGGTGACATATTGTTTTTTCTTTTAATCTTATTCTAGTGTGTATTAACTATAAAATATATAATTTTCACAAAAATCTTAATACGAGAAATCGTTTTTTTTATAAAAGAATAATGTTTTACAAAAAAAATCATACAAAAAAAAAAGTTATTTGTATGAATTTACTTCATATTATTTTCAAGTTCCTTTTTTCTGACTTAGTTTATTTCAATACTGCAATGCCTTAATAGAAAAACATTTAAATAACAATTATATTTAAAAGTTATCTTGAAAAGGAGTTTTTGAATTATTGTATTTTCATCATTGGGTGCCCTAACAGATGGGCCCTTTTTCGAACAAAAACTGTGGTGACATGGTATTTTTATGACACAATTTGATTCAAGACATATTTTCCTTCAAAATAAGACTAAATTTAGCTATTTCTTAATACCTAGATATTTTGTATCCAACCTCCTTAATAATCTTGCAATTTTCCTGAAACGTCATCTAACTATGTAATATACATTCTCGATGTCCATATCCTTTGTATTCATGTGCATACGATTTTGTACTCTGGCCATGAGGCCTTGAATACGAATAAACTTTCACATAATAAAAATATAAAAATGTTTATATTTGTAGTTCAGCTATAAAAACTATGCATATATTAGTAATAACGATCGATTGAAATGGATGGCACTTTCAGCTTGAAGCGCTTCTTAAGAAAAAAGAAAACACGTTCCAAACAACCTTTTTCAGTAGAAACCACCTTTTCAATTAGATTGATATCCTATACAATATACTAAGGTGCCAACTTTGTGCAAATATGTTGTGAATCTGTAGAAGAAAAACATGTTTTACCTTTCACAGTAAGTATTATTTTATACTTTGAATCAGTTTATGAAATGACTGGCACTGAGGCAATGTGGCTGATTCATACATTAACCGTGTACGGGTTCCTTCACTTGTCCGGAGGTGGATGTGTCGACCTGGACTCAGTGGGACAGGAGGGGAAGAGGATGATCTCCAGCGTGTTCAAGATAGTGGACAGTGTCTCTCTCCACGAGTGCGTGTCTCAATGTCTGACTGTCTCCACGTGTATGTCCGTGTCCTACCAGATGGAGACTAGCACCTGTCACCTCGCCTCTCAGGACAGTGCAGGAGACCCCGGGGATGTTCACACAGACCAAGGGTTCTTCCTCACTGACATCTCTCTGTGGCCCCGGGTGAGTGTTGAGTATTGTCTGTGTACATATATAATGAAGTGTAACTGAAAAAAGATTATCTTTGTACATACTGTAAATCCTCAATACGATGCTGGATGTCTTTATTGTCAGCCGATCTGCAGAAAGGTGTTCATTCGATTCTATTCCAGCAGGCATCAAACAGGTAATCGAGTCCACCAAACACACTGTTTTGTATAAATAGATGTTTCAATGGCCAAAGCATTCTCTCCCGACGAAGACAATTCAAGTCATGAAATGTTGATCGGGCCTCTGTTCTTATCAGACCAAATGTGTGGATTCAAGCAGTTACACCTGGCGGGGAAAAAAATCGCACCACGATCCATTTGATTCGGTTTAGCAAATGACAACGTTTCTTATATAGAAAGGGGTTGTTCATTTCACAATGCCTTTGCCATAAAATCAGTAGCTAAAATGATGATTTTAGAACAGCCTACAATCAGCATCTCCCGTTCTTTCCCACAAACTCGGCGAATAAGTACAGAGGCTCGATCAACAATTCATTTCATTTTGTGTTGAAATTTTGGCGATCTATCAAAAGAGAAAAACAACAGTAATGCTATGTTATTCCTAAGCTTATTGCTATATATATCAACATCGATTTAAAATTTATTAAAATGCTTTGCCATTCAAAGGAAACATTGTACACAAGCTGTGATGTATATACGAGGCATTTAGTCTAGCAGTTTAGCCAAAACATAATGCTGTTAAACGACCCTATTCACATTCTTTTCAAACATAAAAAATAAAACTTTGTTTTACATGTAATTTGGTATTCTTGACATTTCTGACATTCATTATTGCATGATATATTAATCAAACATATCAGTAAAGGTCCATTCCAATGAGAAGTAACTTATTCAAATATCCTAAAAATTGTTGCCTTAAGAAACAAGGAAAAGGTGAGCGCAGCTCACACAGCCCCGCTATAATTTCACCGCCATTATATTAAAAAATCAGTCATGTAAATGAATGACAACTGTCAAAGGTTGAGGTTAAACAAAAAATAACTGAAGTCTATAAGTAATAGCTTTAATAATTTGAAGAAGTCGGGACTTTTGGTACCTTGGATTTTAAACCCTAAAAGGCACATTTGCACTCCATAGGTAACATCCATACCAAATTTGAAATTTCTTAGTCAACTAGTTTTCTACGTCGTAGCGGGAGTATAACTAGATTAGCGTTTGCGGGATACCGCAAAAGCAGAGCAGCCCCGGAACTTGGGGTTTCGACTTACCCTGTTCCGCCTTTTAAAGGCCTCACCAAATTGGGAATTTTCTCGTGACCTTGACCTTTGACACTCAAGGTCACACAATCAATGAACACATTTCATTGAGTATAACATTATTGTAGTGAAATAAAGTGTTAAAAATTAAATTAATCCATTTTCTCCATATATGTTGACCTTGCTGTGACCTTGACCTTCGAAAGTTCGTACCCAAAACTTTTTGAAAATGTTGTACTTCTCAAGAGATAATATATACAAAACCTAAACTTCATAGAACAAAAACTTTTTAAGTTATTGTGTTTACAAGGAATTGCAATAACTCATATCTCATGACCTTGACCTTTGACCTTCAAAGTCACACAATAATTGAACACTTTTTGTTGAGTATAACAATCATGTATTGATTAAAAGTGATCATAGTTAAAATTAAGCATTTTCGTTAAACCATGCTTAAGTCATGACCTTGCTGTGACCTTGACCTTTGAAGGATTGTAGCCGAAATCTTTTCAATTTGTTTTACTTTTCCAAGGATGATATATACCAAGTTAGAGCTTCATAGCACAAAAACTTTTCAAGTTATCGCGTTTACTAAGAATTTTGCGGTGATTTTATAACTCGTGACCTTGACCTTTGAACTTGAAAGTGAACATGTCATAATGATTCCCTGGAAGTATAAACATTTAGACATGTTTATGAGTTCTGAAAAGCTAAATGGGATAAAGTTATACCCAAATTTAGTGCATTTTGTAATAACTCATATCTCATGACCTTGACCTTTGACCTTCAAGGTCACACAATCATTGAACACTTTTTATTGAGTATCAGAATCATGTATTGATTAAAAGTGTTCATAGTTAAAATAAAGCATTTTCCTTACGTCATGACCTTGCTGTGACCTTGACCTTTGACGGATTGTAGCCAAAACCTTTTCAAATTTTTTACTTTTCCAAGGATGATATATACCAAGTTAGAGCTTCATAGCACAAAAACTTTTCAAGTTATCGCGTTTACAAGGAATTCTTAGAGTGAATACAGATCTCGTGCCCTTGACCTTTGACCTTGAAAGTGAACATGTCAAAATCGCTCCCCCGAGGCAGATGTGTTGTCGACAGATTCAACAATCCTAGATGTGTTGCAGGTATATTGCACTTCACCAATGTGTCTGTAATATCTATTCACAACACAAATCCCTAACTTTAACAATAATCTTTTTCCATCAACCTTTATAACACATATATCTAACTTTCTCAAAACCAACCCCTCACCTGTACCACGAGTCAAAGCCATCCACTATCCTGCTACATCAGTGTATACATGTCAATCTTTGCGTTAGGCTCAAACTTTCAGCCCGACATCCATCGGTTTGATATTTATAGCAATGAAATCAAATGAAATCAAATGATGCCCTTTCAGCGATAGCGGCAAAATTTATATTAACCAATGAGAGTGTTATAAGTAAAGGATATTAACCTGTCCCTGGGGTTTGGTTGAAAAGGTAAACATGAGGGGAGAGAGGAAACCCGCGGGCCGTAGGCCCCAGGGTTTCCCCGACCCCGAATGTTTACATTTTCAATCAAACCCCAGGGACAGGTTATATCTGTCATATAAAGGAAAGGAAAGGACGAAAAACTCGGTAAAAATATTGAAATATATAATAACACTGAAAGTATCGCACAAACGCAGCCAATCCTTGCAAGCTGTCTGTTTAACAGCAGCTCTTTGCGAAAGACTTTAAATATACACTTTGCATACACATTTATAATCAAATTTAATATATATTTACATTATGTATATAAAAATTACAGTGTCAGTGATGACACAACAAAATGAACATTTGCTGACAACAACCTCGGTAGCTCAGGCGGTAAGAGCGCTGTTTAACAACATAGAGGTTCCGGCTTCAAATCCCGCTTGAAACGTTAAATCAGAATTTGTTAAAAATTCAAACTTTACAAATCCATTTGTTTCGTAATGTTTACAAGTTATGAATCTTGTATAAAAGGTAAAATATATAAAAAAGTAAAGTAAAACAAAAAATTATTCTAGAATGTCCCTGGGATATTCTAGAATGTTCCTAGGATATTCTAGAATGTCCCGGTGAGAAGCGATGTGACATTGAAAGGTTTACCCGAGAAAAGAATTACCTCCAAAATGACACGATTATGATACCTGAGATTTACAAGAACATTTATTGTATGATCAGCGATGAATAAACTGTCTATCAGGCAACAGTGACGATATATGATATTTTCACTGTGAACTACTTTCAGCCATGTGAACCAATAGGGGTAACTTTCCAGTTTAAAAGTCATTTTATTTACATATTTCATTAAAATATCATATAATAAATAGAATACTTAATGTTGTTTTCCAAATAACAGGTTTATTTCATCTCGTGACATGGGTAAAGTTGCGCCACTCGTGAAGTATATCAACTTTACCCATAACACACGATGAAATAAACCTGGTATTTGGAAAACTACATAAGTATCCTCTATTTATCTTATGTCCCGCTGCATGCTTCTGCTGAGAACGTATGCAGCATTCTTTTGGCTTATCATGATCGTTAGATAACAGTGTATGAAATCAAAATAGTTTGGCTGAAAACAGACAGATTATTAATAGCATTGAGTAACCAACGAAGACATATACGCTGATGTAGCAGGATGGCTATACATGCAGTAGATCTAACCTAATCTGGTTTTATACTAAACAATAACCTGTCCGTAAGGCTTGAATTACTTGAGTCTCTCAATCATCCTTTCACAACCGCATCATACTCCTGTAAAACAACCAAACAAATTATTTATAGCTTTAAAGAAGAAGTCTTTATTACATGTATACCTGTATTCATCGATTATAGTATTGCTTGCTTAATATATCTTATTGCATGCTTCATTGCCCCCTGCTCTCATGGACTCGGGTTCTGTTATCAACAATAATTGTAAATTTGATCCTGCACAAATAAGACAGTGTGTAAGAAATGCAATCTATTTCCATTAAGAAGACCAGACACCATGTGGTTCTCCTCCTGACCTGGCCAATGCTAACAAGTCTTCTACTGGACAATACCAGGGCGCTGTCACTCAATACACATGTCTGCATGATTTCCTCTTCTGTGGAACAAGCTCAACTCACACGTGCTCCTTGCTTGGAACCTGAGAGGGACTCAGTGGAGCTTGTAACATAGCAGTCTGGTACAATCCTGTAAGTGTCCACAAACAAAGTAACTTGTGAAAACAATCAAATGCAAGATTATTTGAATGTACAAAGTTAACATCCACAAATTCAAAAACTAGACTTTTGTCTCATTTGGAGTTGTTTTCTTTAATTCAAATACACAATGCAATATTTTTGCACTGAATCAACATTTTTAGTGCTCAACATAGTCTGTCTAACAGCCCCTGAAACAAAATATCTTTAAAGACCCACACAAGTCTATATTATTATAGCAAGTCTAGCTCACTGCAGTTTCAGGAAATTTCTGAAAATGAACAGCTTCAGTGGGCTCCTTTCAATTTTAATAGTAGAAAACTGCATTTTATATGTATTTTCATTTCAGAGACTGAAATTTAGTCTATGCTCAACACTGCAATTCAAATGTTATTGGGCCTATTATTACTCCATTTCGTTACGAAACTGTTTTTTTTTCTGTTGAGAGAACGCCCGCTGCCACACTGTGTTACTTTTCTGAAAAGCTAGCAATTACACATACTTACTCTAACTGTTAGGTAAACATTTAAGAGTTTGAACCATATTTGTAGGGCGGTATTACAATATAATAAATGGCATCAAGATGTTCTATACAATTACTCTTAAAATATCCCGTGGACGTTGTGTATTGTCTCAAAATAAGGGGAAATTAAAAAGGTATATAAATGCAGCAATCATTTCAACAAAGGCTAGTGTGCTTGACGTGTAAAGTTTGATTCTGCCTGTTTACTTAAAATAGATTTGAGCTGTATATATAGTCATCTTTCCTTTTGTATATTTCAGTCAGATACTCTCATTTTTATTTTTAGATTTCGACTTCGTTCTTGTTAAATAATTCTTTGAGGAAGTCATTTTTGTTCCGCTCTTAACTCTGATACTATTTGTTCAGATAAATCATTTAATGTACTCTCAATATTTGTTTATGGTTAACTTCTTTCTTATGATATAGTCACATTGTAAAGACATTGAAGGTTTTCTTTATACAATAGTGACTTTATAAGAATCATCAATGGAAAAGAGCTTACATAGCTTACATGCAAACAGGAAGTCTATATCTGCAATTTCATTGACTTTTAAACAAATTAAAACAGTCTTGCATTTTTGTAGGAATCCTAACTAAGTGTAGTATTTTAGTTTCTATGGTCTTTAAGGGAAGCGGGGGTATAAAAAGTGAGCTTGCTAACTAATTCTCTTGTTTAAATCTTTATCTGTAAAAAAGTTTTCTTAACTAAAGGGAGAGGATATCAAACAGCCTTCAATGTCACTCTTTACCAATGAATGATTTAGTGTCAAATGAGCGGGAAGTTTTATTATTGATTCAAAAATTCTTATTTACTTGTTAATCACTAAGGTTTAATAGATTCAAAAGCTGCGAATAAACCCGAGATATTCAGAAAGCAAATAATCTTTTTTTGCATCGAGGAGAGGTAAGTCAACATCATCTTTGTATTTATTTCTAAGGATGATTTTGAAAATACTGTTTCCATCATGAAGCAAAAGATAATTAATACAATGAGTATAAAACATTCAATATATTTCGTTAGAGACCAAAAAAAATACAATTAAAACAAGCTTTATTTCATTTATACGTATGAAATGAACTACATCGATCAATGAATTGTGACAACAATCTAAATGTTGAAAGGAATTAATTTTTTTAAATATTTCTATAAAATTTCACACCATGCCTTTTGAGGCAACAATGCCATGCCCAATGAATGAAGGCTTTAAAGTAGTTTTCGAGGGCACACCTACAGTCCATCGACGGTAAAGTTTTAGTCCTGATATTTGATGCAAGAACTTTTTTTAACCTTTCCTTAAACATTGTTAAAACCATTAATAAATGACATAGACACAAAAAATAGCTGATAGTATAAATGATCAAATTATCTTTGCTAGGAAAGAAATATTATGCTTACTCCTTTTGCCTGAATTGTTATATTTGAATCACCTAATAAAACTCTACAGAATATCGACTAGAAAAAGCAAAACCAAGAAAATTAAAGAAATAATCTTTTTTTATAAATAAACCATGCACACCTTTTGTACTGTTTGGAATATAAGTTTAGAAACATACAAAATACTGAATACATACCCAGCAGGCACACGACGTCGAATCGACGTTGGATTATAGTTGAGATGTGGTCGCGACGTCGTTCAACTTAAAAATGACGTTCTGTCAACGTCAGTAATTTCGACGTCGAGAAAGACAACGTTGCTTCGACGTTGTTAATTTCGACGTTGATTTAACAACGTTGTTACAACGTCGGTCATTTCGACGTCGATAACGACGTTGCCCCGACGTCGGTAATTTCGACGTTGACTGAACAACGTTGTTTCAACGTCGGTTATTTCGGTTAAGGTGGCGTTGTTTCGACGTCGAGAAAATAAAGATACACAACGTCGTTTCAACGTTGCTATTACCGAGATCTATGTATTTGAGATTTATGTTGATAAATGACCTTACGTTGTTCCGATTTTACAACCTACGAATTATATCAGATGAAAACACGTCTGTCTCCTGTGAAACTAAATATTTTCGTTTGTTAGTTGATCATTCATTAAAAACGCGAACAATTCTCTGTTAAAATTGTGTGATGTTCGCCTCTAAAATTGTAAAGAACGCCCCGTTATGGAAGCACTAACTAAATTACTGTTAGTAACAACTAACAGATTTCGCGACAAGAAAGGCATTTTTTCTAGGATATCGTATAGAAAATTCTTTCTGTAGAGTCTAGAGTTGTTTACCTTTATTAAGTTAAGTCTTTCCATTCCTTTTATAATTAAGCTTTTTCGAATTATCAATACAATGTATAGATATGAAATCAGTAAAAAAGGTACACTTTAACAGTCATTTTCAAATATACATAAATTTATGTAAAACAGTCATTAATCTATCAATGAATAAATGAATAAATATATCGTTTTAAAAGCATTGTTTCATGAATAGGCTAGCACTTGAAAATTCACCAACAAATTAGTGAGCACTTTATTCATAAACAATATTCGCCAATAATTTGTTTCCCTAAACGGCGTATGCATTGAAAAAAGGTCATTTTTCTTATTTTTCCGACGTTACTTTGTTCGCAAACAAGCATACCACAGTTTATGCTGATGACGTCATAGTTTCAACTTTTACGTCACAATCTAAGTACTTTCGTCGCCATGTTTGTCGGTCGACGTAAGGGGAAATCAACGTGCGGTTAGATCTTACACTGACGGGCATAAAAAACTTTCCCTTGTTTGATATTAACTTCAATAAAAAACAACAAAGGCAATGAGAGTTTTGAGGGTTGTTTGTGTATAATAATGCATCCATGCATGTGTAAGAGATAAAAGTTATAAGATTCATCAAGTGTTTTTATCACAGGATATGAACAAAGTGACATGGGGTCAAAATTGGAATTTCATGTCAGATGTATCCATATTGACAGCATGGAAAAACAGTAATGTGAGTCTCTAATACCGATTCTGTCCACCTCTTGCATTAATACAGGCAAAGACACGTCTTTGGACTGACGTAGGTAAGCATCTGATGACGTCATCTGGGACATGCCTCCATTCCTCGATTAGAGCCTGAGCCATCTGTTGGTGGTTAATTGGCGGGTTCTGTCGACTCCGCATCTGCCTATCAAGGTCTTCCCATTAGTGTTCGATGGGCGACTTATCTGGGAATCTAGCAGGCCATGGCATGACGTTGACGTTATTGACGTTGATGAAGTTATCAACTACTCGGGCAACATGTGATGGGGCATTATCGTGTTGGAATAGCACTCCCTGTGGTTGTTGCTGCAGAAATGGAAGGAGTGCTGGCCACTGTACCTGGTCGATATAACGTTGGGCTGTTAGGATACCGTTCACCACAACAAATTCGTCTTTTGGTCACCACAAATGCTACCCAGACCATCACACTACCACCACCTACTCCTGAACACAACCATTTGCTGTTATTTTACCTGCCCGTCTGTAAACCCTCACTCTTTAATTAGCTCTTGATATTGGAATCGACTTTCGTCTGAAAAAAAAGTACCAGACGCCAGTTACGTAACTGCCGACGTCGAACTTGTGTGGCCCAACGAAGTCTCAACTGCCAATGATTGTTGGTAAGCACCGTTCCGAGGAATGGTCGTAATGCTCTGATACCAAAGGAATGGAGTCTTCTAGTAACCGTCCTTCGACTGACGTGGCGACCTAATGCCGTTGCTGCTTGTGACGTCACCGCCAGAAAGCTGTTTCTCAGGTGCAATACCCTCAAATACCGGTCTTCCTGTGCTGTTGTTACCGAGGGTCTGCCTGTACGTGGTCTGTCTGAAGTCTGTCCTGTCTGTTAAAAGCGCGTGCGAAGATTCCTAACGGTTACTACAGTACAGCCGAACATTCTAGCAACTTGGCCATTTGTAGCTCCGAATTGCAGAATTCCAATTGCCCCCCGCGTTCTGCCGTCGTTAACCTTGGCATTCTTTTGTGTTTTTCTGTTACTTCAAATGTCTCCCAAGTGTCTGTCGTGGGTTTTATACCCTTTTTGCGCGTGCATCCTACGACAGTGGAGATGCACGAGATTTTCGCCAAATTTTCCATATTATTTTAGTAAAGTAACGTTTTGACGTTAGCGCACACCAAATACGATTCTCAGTTCTTAAATATACTATTTAAGTAAAAAAATACCAATGATGTGACATATTTCATAAATTGATGACACTTTTCGAAGGGAAAGTTTCTTTTGCCCTTCAGTGTATATCGGATCACGATTCGGGTGCACTGACATCGCTCTACTATTTTCAAATGGTAAGTATTTCTCTTCTTCTATTCACAAACTTTCCATCATTGAGTTTACTGAACTTGAAGTTATCACACTAGACACGTCAAAATTTGAACGCATCTCGTTGACTTATGTACGCCTAGTGCCAAGGCAACTGTAGATTTAGTACGATTTATATATTATTAAAGCACTGATATTAAACTATTATTTGAAAAATAGCATTTGTTTAATTAGTTAAGTGACTCACAATGATAAAAGAAAGTCCGGTTTCAAAACTTCTGCTGTCATTCAAATTTTGTCCGCAACATTGTTGAACTCCGTACAGTGTTGTGGCATAGCATAAAGTGCTTGATATCGTAAACGGTGTTGCACGGAGCTCGTAAAGTATTCGATCAGCTGTTTAGGAGTTCATTTGGTTCAGAGCGTTCACTGTGTAACAGTTCCGTTGTTGTTTTTGATTGATCATTGTCTTACTCAGAGCATCAGCTTAAATGAAACAGCAGTTGAGTTGTTAACATTGAGTGGCAATAAGAGAATCATAATCAGAGTTGTCCCATATAATTTTTGTAGGAAAAAGATCATGAAAAGGGTTGTGTTCAAACCGGGTAGATTAGCAATCATCTTAGTTTAAAATTATATACTATTCAAATTCATCAATTATTTGAATGACTAAGTCACTTGAACTATCGTCACGTCATAGAAAATGGCTAGGCCTTCTTAAGTTTAATAAGTTAGGGTTGTTGTAATAGTGTTGTTCCGCATTGCAACATGCACATAGCAAACATACTATTTGCACATTTATACATTTACATGTAGGCCTATAGATGTAATTGGTATTCAATAATAATAACGGAAATATCGTTTGCCAAAAGTAGAAATTATACGCCCGTATTTAAGAACAGAAGGGGTCCAGTTATATTAAATTGATTTTATTTTGATTGTTAACTTTATTAATTTTTTATCAGACTAATCATATAATTATGTTCAAGTAAGACGGAATGATGGCATACCACATATTTTTGTCTGAACTGTTGATGAATGAAATTTGTTTTCAATTTTTATTTCCTTGCAAAACACAATATTACCAGTGACCATCTAATATTATAATGCATGACAGTTAGTATAAGATTGATATCAACTCACTAAAGCTTGAACATACATGTACGATCCATTGTATAATCATAATGTGTATATACAAATTAATTTTAAGGCAAATTCCTCACTGACACCTTTTCACTTCCATTACAGTTATGTTTGAGGGAATCCACGAATCAAGAAGTGTTTTATAAAGAAATGTATTAGGAAGATATCGTTTATATTTGAATATAATACATGAATATTATACACTTTTCTCAGAGTCTACCGATTGAGAGGGAGGAGAGAGCTGGAGACTGGCGAAGCAGAGAAGATACATGCACGTGCTTCTGGGAGTTGATCTGTCAAACTATCCTCAGGTATGTATAGTCATTAGTGTATACTGTTGTTACTGTTCGACATTCATTTCATTTTATTCTACCAGTTTCAAATGTTAAATAAGTTAATTAACAATTAAACAATAAATCAGTTACAATGCACACAAAAGTCTTTCAAAGCAGGGTTCATAAGAACAGAACAAGTTATTAGCACATATTTGATAAGGGATCGACATATACAATTTATGTGATTGATTTTTCACTTCATTTACATGTACATCTGTTTTTTTTCTTTCTTTTGTACAGAACTTTGCTGATGGCAAACGCTATGAAGAAACATGAACAATAATACATAAGACGGCTTTTCATAGAAATGTATAAAAGATTAATAAACAATTATGTAAACATTATCTCGGTTTGTTTTTGACTTGTTCATTTGTTGGTTAATTGATACAGCTATTCCCGACAATATACCATATTTTTCATGATACGATTCCGGTCTCTATGATTCTCTGCAGTGTTATATACATTGAAACACGTCTCTCATCATTAGCAATGGGATTAACTTTTTACCAACGTTGAAGCAACATCGTTTCAACGTTGTATCAATGTTAAAGCCATGTTGTATCGACGTTGATGTCGCGTTATAAATACGTCAATAAAACGTCGTTTCAACGTTGATACAATGTCGTATATACGTCGAGACAACGTTATACCAACGTTGTTGCGACGTCGTATCTATTAACGTCATTTCTACGTCGAAACAACTTCAGATTTCGACGTCGCGTCAAATTTCAAATCCAATCAAAATTCGACGTCAATTCAACGTTGATAAACGAAGTTGGTTCAACGTTACAATGCCTGCTGGGTACCTTTTTATTAATTGATAAGCCACTAAATCTGGGATAATCTGTTACATGAATATTGAAGTACCTTTTTATTAAAACCACAAGGGGAACTGATGTTATGTAAACACTGTAGACACTGATAAGGCGGGTTAGTTATTCCAAATCAAAAGGAGTGATGATATAAACAAAATGTAAAAGACCTTTCTCAAACATATTTAACTGTTCACAATTTTGTATTTGCACTCACAATACATTAACGCTTCAATCACGTTTAATTATTGATAAGCTTAATTTTCTTGTTTGGAATAAAGAAAATGTCAAACGTTGTTTAAGTTTTGAATGTATTAATGTGTGTATTTTATGTTAACATTTAGAAATAACTAAAATGTGACTCATTTTCATTAATATCATCACATTGTCGTAACTTCTGTATATGAATAGTATGAGACTGACATTTTAATTTAACAATGAAACCTTAGAATATCTTAAGGTACATGTACAATTTGTGTGAAAATATATGAATCAGACTAGGGAAAATCTGTATTTCAACTATCTAAGCAATGATAATAACTGCATGTACGTGAGAGAATAATCACACGCAGGCACATCTAATAATTTTATAGGATATTTAGTTCCAATCTTAAAGGGGTTGTTCTGTCCGTTTGTGTTCTACTAGTGTATCCATGTATGTCAATGCAAATGACATGGAGCTACAAGCTGATGTGAGACTGAACTACTATGGCTTCAAAGACAAATTTCGTCTGAGCAAGTTTACAGATGGCAAATGGAAGACTGACGTACATGTTCCTTCTACCTTTGCGGTGGGAGTCAACTTCACATGTGAAATTGTACGCCAGAATGGAAAATATGAGGTAATTGGTTCATGTTTTTGTGATTTATAATAGCAACATTTATTTAACATTCTTTCTGTTCTCCTTTTTACAAAGCTTTATGTTAAATGAATTATCTTCCAGTTTGCTTTCTCATCAAATTCAAAGTTTGAATTAACATATATATTGAAATTAAGATATAATAATATGATCTTTTTCTCTTCTCGATTCCCCTCGTTCATTCTTAATATTGAATATCAAAGTTATAGTACATTTGTCCTTATAGTTTTTCTTATCTGACTACAATTTATCCTCATTTGGTCATTTTAAATAATTTACTGCCTTTATTTAGGCATTTTAGGTAAATGACTGATATCATTAGGTCATTATCAACATAGAATGTCACCATGTGGTTTAATATCTCAACTCATGACCTCATTCGGCTATGCCTTTCAATTTTCTTCATTCTCTCATGTTTCCCTACTAAATGACCTCATTAGCGCATATCTCCCTGTTTGATTTCTTCACTCCGATATATTCAACCTGCATCACCAATGAAAATTATTATTAATGATATAACTGTTGATACCAAGAGATTAACATTAACACATTTGTATGGTCCAAACAATGATGATTTTAGTTCAATCTAACGTTTATAGTAAAGAATTTCTCTGTACAATGATTTATTAGCCGTTGTAGTGGATTCGAATTTGCAGTTGACCATTTAATTGATTTAGAAAATTATAAATGATCCTAAATCAAGGGATGTTGAGAAACTTGAAAGACTATGACCTCATTGATGTATGAAGGGAACTAAACAAACATATTATAAGCATATATTGTTGAAAAAGAAGACATGAAAACAAGCTAGGCTTTATTTTTTTCTTTGTCACAAAAGATGTATATTAAATAACTGATGTTTCAATCTGATATGTTGTCAGGTAAAATATGACCATTCAGCTTAATTATGTACCTTTAATTTCAAAGTCTAGCAACCAGAAAAGCAAGATTTTAAGTTCAACTTACAATCAGAGATCTAATCTTGGAAACTTTCTATTATGTTTCTCTTGAAAACAAGAAAAACATACTTACAAACGAGATACTTAAATAAACAACTGTGAATGTCCTCGTTCAACTCATCTGATCATATTTACCACATACATGTATAACTAGCTGTCCTCACTTGAGCATGTTAACCCGCCGACTGTCCTCGTTCCGTCTTTTCTACAATTAACTGTCCTCATTCGGTCAAATATAACAATTCTCTGTCCTCATCTAGTCCTATACCCCAGTCACTGTAAGCATTCAGTCGATGTCACCAATGGTCCACATTCAGTTACAAATCAATGTTATCATTTGGTCAACAACTGCAACCATTCGGTCATATGTCCTCATTTCCTGAGTAACTGCCGTCTAAAAGAAAGTTCACCACATTTTGTAATTATTCAGATTAAAGAACGAAAACGACCGAAGTTTCAAACAAAGGATCTCTTAACAATCAACCATTTCATTAATAAAGCAACAACACAAAATTAAAGAGGGAATAGCTCATTTTTCATTTAATGAATCTAAAGTAAAAATGGGTCAAAATTTGGTTTTCCTTGCGTTCCGTGAAACGATTTAAACACCAAAATATCTACTAAGTAACTTTGATACCAGGTTAAAATAATTTGCTTGTCATCACTTCGTAAACAGTATTATGGACAAAAAAAATCAAGAGTCAACGAAGTCACCTTTCAGCAATTTACGCCTTCACATTTGATATGCATGGAATATTATCCGATAATGGTACATGCGTTTCCTTTTTTTTGCACAAAATGAAAAAAAAAGGTTTTCACACAAAATGGCCGCCAGTGGATTTTATGTGAATCTTCATACTTTGTGTGCTTTGTCCACTGACTATGGATGATTGGCTTCATTCTCTCCCCGCAGAGGCAGATCAAGTTATGTGCATTTAGCCTCTGTTATATTACGTCGACTTTGTGGGATAGAATGGGAGATGCCTGATTGGAGGCAATCAAAGTTAGTTGTGGAAAAAGCGTTCATAAATCATCGTTTTGGCTACTGAATCAAGGCAAAAGCATTGTGGTATGAAACACCCTTTCCATGCGAGAAGCGTTGTCAATTGATAAGGAAATTCAAATGGATTGTGATACGGGTTTTTCCGCCAGTGGAAACTGCAGGAACCCACGGATTTCGGCGTAATAGAACAGAAGCTAAAAGAAAAATCTAATTATTCCATGATAATCTCGACGTTCTTATCTCCAATGAATTACCCATATGTTAAAGTGAATTGACCAATGCCTGTCAATTGGGCAGTCAATGCAATAAGCTCTCATTACAGTAGAACAAAGCGACATGCCGACCTTTGATGTGTACTATCCTTGATGTCATTAAGAGCATCATTAGGGGTGGTCTTACGGTTCAGATTTCAGTCTTCATTTAGTGAAATGCTTTCAACCTCGCTGTGTTGCTGCACCGAGTAATGGCAATTTTTTAACAAGGGTGGTTTTATATCATTGGTATCAATTTTCAGGGGAGGCTCGAGATTTTTCAACCGTTTGCTGTTTATTCACTTTTAAGTGATTTTT
This sequence comes from Steromphala cineraria, assembly GCA_916613615.1. Classification (NCBI taxonomy): domain Eukaryota; kingdom Metazoa; phylum Mollusca; class Gastropoda; order Trochida; family Trochidae; genus Steromphala; species Steromphala cineraria. The sequence continues at coordinate 45,062,447 of OU744733.1, forward strand.
TTCACTATCGAGGGAACCAACATTCATTGCAGACAGTTCAAAAACCTTTTTGTTACAACATTTAGCACCAGTGCACACATCATTGTTTGCAAAAATGCATTAATATTGCTCAATTAAAAGTTTTGAATATAAAAGTATAGGTTTCAAAACGGCAATATAATATTAGATTGTTATATTTAAAATTGCTTAAGTTATATTTGGATTTCATTTCATATTCATATCTCCTAAAATTGTCAATATCCTGTCATATATCCAATCTTAATTCGTTAATGGTTCCCTGGCTACTTATTTGAAAAATATTCAAAAAGTATATGAACTTATTGATATTCTTATTCCGCAATAAAGTATAGTTTTTGAGTGATGTCACGAAACAATGGTACATGACGTCAAAAACAATCGGCTATGACGTCACAAGGAAAGGCCCTTATCGAGGATTTTCAATTTGCGACCGGAAGTGATTTTACAAAATATGTTTTTATTTGGAATAGAAATAGCTTAAACGGATAATCGACATACTAAAAGTTTTGCCTCATGATTTAACTATAATAGATCAGGGCAAAACTTTACTTTATTGCAACACACATGATGGTTAGGGCTACTTTATTTCTTAACTAATCACCTATTCACCCACTCCTTTTATTCAACCAATTTATCAACTTATGGTTACACTAGAAATACACAGATATAGAGGTTATCATGAGAGTGTGTTTTGGGATCGTAAATATCCTGCATTAGGAATAAACATTGTATTTTGCGAGCCTTGGCGAGCTAAATACATAGTGTTTATTCCTAATGCAGGATATTTACGATCCCAAAACACACGAGCATGATAACTTCTTTATCATACAATGTCATTTCAAATTTTATTCGAAATAAATGCTTGATAATACCATTTTGATAGTTGACATTGTTTTAAAAGATGCGCGCATTGATATATGCAAATGAACGGTGTAATGACAGTGACAGTGAATTGACAAAATATAATTCCTTCTTATAAATGGCTTTAAATACCGTTTAAGTTATTTTTTCACAACTCCAAAGTTTTAACAATTCAAAAGACTATAAAAACCGATGATTTTCAAATAAAAAACATTTAAGCGTGTCTTTGACGGATTCGAACACACGTTCTATCGCCTTCCAGTAAAAAAGAGGGCGAGTCTATCTCACTCAGGGGCAAGAGTTGCTTCCCTTCGGCTAAGTTGCAATGGCAGCTTGCGTTGAAAAAAAACAACATAAACAGAGAACTAAACAAGAATATAGGCTGTGCATTCTCTAACTAAAACTAAACAAGCCTAAAGTAAAGAGCACCGAAGAACGGAAAATGAAGCGTTTAAGCATGGATCTTGAACTTCCTTTGGTACCTGTGAGTAAAATTGTTCGGTCGGTTCATTCAACTCACGATGGCAGTGTTTTTCCACTGCTAAGTCATACATGTGGCTAAAGAACCATACAGTTTTGTTGCTTTTTCCTAAATTAGTGTCTATACATTGTAGTATTTATATTTTCATGTCTCTCTCCGTTAAGCCACCACTGGACTCATTACCTTATCGTGGTGTGGTGGTTTGTGTGCTTCGGGGACCCCGAGAGCTATGCCAGCTGGAGCTTACATGCTCCTGGTAGGGTCACCCAAGCTGGACAGGTCGACGGGTAGAAGCCAGACCAAATTTGAGTCCTTCTAAAACCTGCTTCCTATCTCTTACTATGCCTTTCTTTCCGTCTTTTCCCTCAACCTGTCGATGATCCCTTTCTCCCTGATCTGTCTACTCTCTTTTGGATGGCAACATCCACGTGTTTAATAACTGAAATATTGTTCAAAACACGTTAAACACCATCTCACTCACTCACTCACTCACTCTCTCCGTTACCAAAGGCGTTCAAAATATTTACGCTTGTGACGTCATCGGAATTTTCAAAAGAAGTTCCGACCTTGACCTTTGAAATTAGCATCTCTATCCGTATATGACCCCAACGGATATCGAAAATATCCGTTGGCTTTATTATGCCGAGAACACTATCCATTGTATGATAAAACATGATATGTTGATCACTTACATCGATCTTTTAAAAAATTATGATGGTGTTCATTTAAACAGATATACATTGATGGGGGCTACATTGGCTTCTCAGAAGACACGACTCCTGGCAGTCACCCGGAGATTGTAGGAGCTTCAGAAGATGTTGAAATGAACAGAATCAGCTTTCTCTCGGTGTAATCTACAAAAGTCATGGACAGAATCATATTTCTCCCGGAGTAATCAACAACGAACATGAACAGAATTATTTTCCTCCTGGTGTAATCTACAAATACAAATAACATGGCCTATGGACAAAATATTTTTTCTCCTGGTGTATTCTATACATAAATGATAAAATCATTTTACTCCCGGTGTGGCCAGAGTAATCAACAAAGAACATGGACAGAATTATATTTCTCCCGGTGAAATCTACAAATAACATCTACAGACTCATCTTTCTTGCAGTGTAATATACAAATAACATGGACTGAATAATGTTTCTCTAGGTGTAGTCAACAAAAAACATGGACAGAATCGTTTTTCTCCCGGTATAATCCTTAAATAACATAAGACAGAATCAGTTTTCTCCCGTTGTAATTCACAAATTATAAAGACAGACATAGCTTTCTCACGGTGTGATAAATAGAGATTACTACCCAAGCAGAGATGTCATATTGTTTTTACAACACGAGTGACTGTAAAATGATATTTTTCCGAGCGAGAGCGAGGGAAATATCGTTTTACTGGCACGAGTGTTGTAAAAACAATATGACATCTCGCGAGTGTGTTAATTTATTTATTATCCAGAACGCCAGAAAGCCAGAATTCCGATTATTAGACTTTTCAAAGCATCGTCAATGGTGAAACCAATCAGGTCAGCGCGTATGGATACATCTGTACCTCGGTCAGGGTTAACACGGTTAAAAGACTTATTGTGTAGCGCCAGTTTCAAACAGCAATACTCAAACGGAAATATCACTATATTGATGTTATATATCAATCTAAGTATCATCACATATGAAGTAAAGCAGAATTTTCATTCTGCTTTTTTCAAAAATGCGTCTTTAGTGTCAAAGTCAGGGAGATGAAATGACACGTTTGCACCCGCCCGATATGGTGTACATGACGTTGCTCGTGCTGCACGCTTTTCGCTTGCTGCCCGGAAGCACTCGGCCGCGCTTAAGCGAAACGTCGAGTAGCTCGTAAAGTAGTCCTACATTCCGATGTCACGTGGTCTTCTTATCTAACCAATGGAATTACCGCTAGGCTTTATTACACATGTGCAACATATCGTTTTTTATGTCATGACTTATTTCATCACATATGGATAATAAATAAGATTAATCCTGGGAAAATAGAGATAAATTAAATAATTGTGTAGGCGTATAGGGATTGTATAAGAAATTGTGGCTCATAGTTTTTATAATCTGTAAATTTGATGATGCTGTGACTCTATTATTTTGGTCACATCTTAACAAATTGCTTCCAGATGTAAAGGCCCTAAAAAGAGTAAATCTTTTGTACAGACTCCTTGGTTGATTGGGTATAAAAATGGAGGTTTTGTAACCCCCCTGTATGTAAGGAAGGGGCAAAGGGAAACATATTTTCAAATTTTAGTGCGACCTGTTTGACGGGTAAATAATCACGAAATATTACTGGATCAGATAGATAACAATGAAATATTGTTTTAGATTAATTATATAATATGTCTATTTTCTATTCATGATGTCGATTTCTTGTTGGTAAATACATGTATATTTCTCTTTCTTTATGAATGTTATTTTGGTTTTTATTATTCTTTTGAAATAGTGTTCATAAGGTAAAGATAAAATGACCCATTATTTCAAATTCCCAATTCACCCCTATATCTTTATTAGGGATGAATTAATCGGTGGTCTTGAATAGAGAGCCTATTCAAATGTAAAGACTAATTATTAAGTGAATTACATATTAATTATTGATGATAGTGACGCCTATGTACATCACGAACTGAATGTTTTTTTTAAAGTTTTACAGTGTTACATTGAAGTATCCTTGTATTTTCAAGATTTACAAAACCTGATAAATTCGAACAAAAACTCAACATAACATAATGCTGGTTAATATTTTGAAAATGTTTAAAATCTATTTCAGTCGTTAAATCAGTGCCCAGCCTTGAGAGCTTAACAATCGCAGTGAAATCTAATTTTTATATGCAAATCCCGATGTTTTTATAACAAATGAACATATGTCAATGTTCAGAGACAAATGATTACCAACGGGGCAGTCAATGAGCACTGATTACACATGTCAAACCTCTTGGAGTGCACAAGAACACAACAACATGCCGATCAATGTTGTTTAATATCCATGGCGTCACTTAAACGTAACCAATACCGGTCTTCATGTTGTTTAGAGAACTTCGTTTATTGTGTGTTTCTTGGTTGTCATTTGCCAAAGCGAATAACAAATAGAATAAAGGGAGATATGCAATTCTTGTAGAGAAAGATACCCATCGTCAATAAATTTGCAAATATATTTGTCAATCTCTTTTTTAACTTTTTTTAACAAAGAGGATAACCAATATATGTTTAGGAAAGTTATAAAAAATATTTGACAGTTGTCTGAACTTGTCGACCTGAAAACGCTATGTATTTATTTCCTTTCCAAGATGAGAATTCAGGCCAACATCTTCACTATTGTATCAAAAATCTATTTAATCACATCGGTTTTCAGTGATTGTCATTTCAACTGTATGACTGTTGCTTTAATAATTACTGGCGTCACTTAGACTGAAAAATGATTCCTGGACACTGTAAATTGTGTTAAGAAACACTGTTTGTGAAGAAAAAGAAACCACAATTATTTTGTTCAGCATTGACAATCTGTACTAGTTTATGCTAATTTTATCTGTAGAAACTACACCAAAACGAATTAAACCTTCAAGGCATAAACCTACCAGCTATTTAAAAGAATAAAAACGTTTCTAGCTTGTGACATTTTAAAACAATTTATAAATTACATATATTTTCATGGTAAGTTTAAATTTCTCACAAACGTTTCATTAATTCATTATATTTTCGACAAAATTTAGCTCATCACAAATTACTACATCCTTACAAAGCTTGCAAAACAAAAGGTTTTCCGTCTCCTCTTTGAGTACTTTACATACTGATAAAGCACCTATTAATTATTGTTGTGTCGAAGTCGTATCATGAGATATACCAATTTTGTCAGATTTTTTCAATTAGTCTCCTTTTTATTTAAGTAATGGATATTTGTTTTACATCTTATAATCCTATTATATAATCCTAAGTAAACCTTAGTCGTCAGGAGACATTTTCTTTGTGTGTAATGTGTATCTGAAAATGTCAAGAACCATAACGTTTTAAGATTTATTCTCAGTGACAGTCTTTGTAACTAGTCTCATATTTTCTTTATTCACTGTTTGTGAATAAATCGAAAACAAGAAACCACAATTGTTCAGCATTATCAAACCGTACTTGTAGAAACTAAACCAAAAGAAATTGCAACTATAGGGCGTAAACGTATCAGACATTCAAAATATTAAAAACGCTTAAAGCTTGGGACATTTTAAAACTATTTATAAATTACATATATTTACATGGTTAAGGTAAATTTCTCACAAACGTCTTTCTTAATTTATTATAATTTCGACATCCTCGTACAAAATCGTTATGACAAAGCTTGCAAAACATTAGGTGTGCCTTCTCCTTTTTCAATACTTTTACGTAGTTAAGCACCTATTCTCAGTGAAGTAGTTTTAAGTCGATGGTTTTGAAAAGTAAAAATTTAACCACAACATAAAACAGGAGAGATATTTAGGCACATCACGAGTGTTCTGTTAGCAGTGGACGGCTTTGTTGAAACTGTCATTAAACTTTCTAACGCATGATTAATAGTATATAGTGATACTAAAGTAGAATTTGACAAAACCAAAAACCTTTAATTGCATTACATCAGATACTCAAGTACCAATTAAGAAAGAGCTTTTGTTACTTGTCAACAAATGCATTATTCAAGGGCCAATTATCCAAGGTGTCGAACCCTCCGATTAAGAAAGGAAAGTACTACCGTATACATGTTTTGCTTTCATCAAAGCAAATGCAGACCAGTTTAAACCGTATAGAAATCCTTTTTTTTTTTGCTTAATACAAAACGACATCTCAAAATAACAAAGGCTATGTTTTATTAGCCATATTTGTTGCACTACCAACTCATTATGTTGCAGATGATCAACACCAGAAAAGGAATTATCTAGACTTGCACAGCAATGTCGGTTTACCATTGGTCAAAACCGGTCACGTGCCGTAGGTATATTCAGCTATGTTAAACTGGGCCACGCGCTCCCCTAGTAATAAGCAACGACGGGGTGTCAAGAGTTATCTCCCTTGCCCTTTGTTCGGTAAACAAGGCTGCGCTACGCTCGACTGCTGTAACGTCATGTATGCTTGGCGAACTGCCCTGTACATGCTAAAGTCAGCTTTGTGTAATAACTTTACTGGTATAAGTAAAATGTTCTTCAAATAAAAGATTGGTACCGCTAAAATACATTAGCAAGTCATACGGCATTTCAACGGCATGTTGACCCGCTCACTCGCAGCAAGGTTGTCTATCAGCGAGCTCAAGATTGAAATAATGCCAACAGAAAGTCGATCTATGAACATCAGTTAAGTTAAAAGTCACCGCTATTTGTTTATTGTACTTTCAAACCAACTTGTACATTCTGCTATGATGCCTGTCTTACCTAGAACCCCGACACTATCAAACTCGCTCGGCCCTTTTCGACAGTCCGCCATGACAGTAACTTGGCTTCTACGGCCGCTTTAAATCGAATGTGGTGCGAATGCACGAGGTCACGTGACCAAACAATCAAAATTTAGGAATGCCCGCATTGCTCGGTATTTTTATTTTTTTGTCCGTTAATTCTAGATTTCCGTCTAGTACCGTGGGCTTCGCTCCGGTACTAGATCATACTTTTGGTCATTAACACGATGGTTTAAACATTATATTTGTAAATACCTAAATAAAAAAGTAACACTGATCTGACCAGACGCCATTTTGGCCAATCTCATCTTTCAAGCCAGATTTAAAGCATTTAGAAAAGGTGCTCGTCAAGATAAATTCGTTACCACGTGTCCGCGAGTTTGATATGGAGATTTATCATGTGTCCGAGTTAAATATCAAACTCTAACTTCGTTCTCGTTTGATATTTAACCTCGGACACATGATAAATCTCCATATCAAACTCGCGAACACATGGTTACTTATAATATGCATGTTGATACATATGCAATATGATGGTTGTTCTGTCTTACAGTTCTATAAGAGACAGTAACAACAGCAATGACATGAGGATAGGTGTCAGAATTGGAAATTCAATATTTCCTCTCACAATTATAATTAAATTCTGTTGATTGTGTTCTTAAAGCTGTTTACACTATTCAATTTTAATGTGATAATGTATTTGTTTCTAATATGACCTTAAGGTTGGATACATTTGGTCTTGAGAAACCTTACCACTCATGATGTGATATTGAAAGTTGAAATTGCATCATAAGTTCTATTCAACAACAGTAACATCAAGTTCCTAACAGTTACGTCGTAAGTTACTGTTAAGATTACCGAATCACGAAAAATGGAAAGTGAAACTTGCAAGACTAAAAGCTTTTGCCTCACTCTGGAATTAAAATGATTCTGTTTACCTTACGGCTCGATTATTTTCAGAAATGGATGTTGAAGCCCTTTATGAGTCTTGTCTGAATTCTTCCCAAATAGTCACAAGTACACCCTTTAAAGGCAAATATGTGTCATAATGTTGGGTAATAATAAATTGATTTCTTTAATTAGTAAATCATAATTACCATCAAACTCATTAGAAATGTCAGTATAAGAGGTAAATATATTACCATCTGCATTAAGGCCAACAGATACATCAGACACGCTGTGGCCATGGGAAGTATATGCCGTTTGCGGACTGATTTGTCTTGTATTTTTAAAGTTAGTGACTCGCGATCGGGAATACATATTTTATAAACTTATACAGATTTGAAAGTTCTTTGATTGAAATTATATTTTTCCTGTGTTGAAATCCAAAATCCTTTGACAGAAATCGGTTGGATGGGTATCAATGGAATGTTTAATCACAGTTACAAAGTCCGAAGACAAATCACAGTATTAACCATGGAACGTTGTCATCAGGAGTATGATGTATAAACCTCTCATTTAGCCTGAGAAGTAAAGTAAACTCATTGTAGCTCTAATGGTGTGTATAGTAATAACATGATTCTTATCATACCACTGAAAATATTACTTTCTGTAACTATCCGTACAGTGCCTGTGCAACTACCATTTGGGCGTACAGTCACTATTTTGTCTAATTTCCCATTCAATACATGGAGAGACTTTGAAATGTTACATACATGTAAGACTAGAGATTGTACAAACTTTGTATTTTATGTTATTATCAACTCTATATTGTCATTACTTAAGTCATAAGATGAGTAGAAACGGCTCTATCGCGATCGCTATGCTAACTTCTATCGGGCAGCAACTTGACATGGGCATTTATGATCAAAATAGAAACATAATCATTGTAATGTTATTGCTAAAATAACAAGAAATGATATAAAGACTCATATTTTATATATTAAGGGTTTGTAGTTTGGAATTAACTTAAACTGACCGTGAACGTGCAGTAGGGGGTCTTCCTCTAATACTGTACATAGGGAAATAGGTAGTTGCAGAGGTACACTGTCGGTTTGCATGTACAGTCGATCGAGTACCCCCTGTGAACTCGCCAGCAGCTCCTCCAGGTGACCTTGAAGCTGACCTCTAGACAAGAAAATATGTAAATATGTGCGTAAATAAAGGCAAAAACTCTCCATTACATGATGTAAACTGGGTTTATTCAATATGAAAGTTATTCATTCGGATTTGAGTAATATACACCTCGGCAAAGAAATTATCAGGAACATTTCAAGGGAATACTATTACAGAAGGGTACGTGACAAAAACATCTATTTTAAAAATGTTCCCCACTTCATTAAGCGTTAGACTTTTGATATGTGATAGAGGATATATTCCTCTTATCAAAACACTTTGAACTATTTCTTTTGCAATTTGTTTGAGGTTGGCCAAAATTTTGCCTTAGATAGACTGGAATAAATCCAAAATGTATCACGTTTGATTTTCAAGAAGAATCAAACATAATCTAGTATTCATCACATTCATGGTAGAATTTAAATGTTCTGATATCCGGGGCATGAGTGTTTAACAAACACATCTTGTTTTCTGAAAGACAATGGGACATATAAAAATGTTCACTGTGATCGAAGGGTAATTAATCATTTGTTCATCAAGTTTTACTTTTTACATTATCAAAACAAATTAAAATCATTGATAAAACTTAAGATAATGAAAAGGCCTTAATTGTGTATAAATTCTGAATTATGATAAATGGGCATACATGTACTTTTGAAATATGCAAAATTTTGTTCGTTCTTGATACATTTTTATTTTTCGTCAATTGTCTTAAAACTTTTTTCCTGATTTCTTAAGTCTATTTATTTTACTTTTACATTTTAGCTCATCTGTTGCAATTAAAAGCATTTAGATTAATTTACAACTTAAAAGGTCTCCTATGATTATTCAATTCTTTAAAATATCTGCACTTTGCAATCAATATTTACACTGAAATGTGTTTAATTACGTATCGAAAATAGGAAATTGATAAGAAGTTTTTTAATTAAGAATGCAATTAAATTCATTCCTATAAAGAATTTGTTCATTTCCTTCAGACAAATCAAGTGCTATTTTAGTATATTGAGGAACACTTTTCAATTTTCATTAAAAAAAGCCCCATAACAGTTAAATATTAAAGTACACACAGGTGATGGAAAAAGTCAAGAGAGTTTAAATACAAGTTTAAGCATCATTTGGTCAGTCGTTTATCATACAAAACATTTCTAAATAAGGTGTCCGTATATTTGTACCTTAATGTTACTTAAATTCCCATTATACATTTCATTATAATTATCCACAATTGTTCCAAAGATCGTTTGCATGAAATCAAGTAAAAATTTGTTATCAAACTATTTCTTTAATTTCTGTGACACGTCATTTTAACAACTTGTTTTGTAGTGTTTCAAACAAGAAACATGTAGTTTAAAATGACCTCGTGGACTTTTTATCAATGAATTAAACACATGTTGTGTCACCAGTACGGCCTCTGGTTGAGGACTTTCGAGGCTTTCGAATATTGACTCCCTAATTAATGTTGGATATTAGATCGGCATTTATTTAAAACTAATAGAAATATATGCTTTAACTATATGACAGTCCAGGGCAATGTAAACAATGTAGTCTCTTTCAGCATATTACAACCATTATGCACTTATGTTGTAAATAAAATTCCAATCCGATTCCACATCCCGTTCTGTAATCCTTATTTTTCAAGGTTTTCAACCTTCCAGTTTTATTATGACTCGGTCTTGTATTGCAGTTTCCCCAGTTTAACAATCATGGCCATGTGAGTGTTAGAAGTTTTGGCTATCAGTGAGAGTAAGTTAGCTGACAACTCAACAACTTTCTAATATCATCGTATTTCTGTTGTTCATTTTACTTGCCCTTTGATACTATAGTTTCAGTACATCATTGACTCCTGCCTGTACTGTTGTATTGGATAATTGAACGCACATAATGGGCCTTAGGCTATTTAAGATTAACTTTTCTCATGAAACAGATGATTTTGAAACGGATAAGTAACACTGACAAAACCTAAATGACTTCTTAAGATCCAATTCAAAATAGGATGATTTTTGGAAATGACGTTTATCCCAGTATTCGATTTCAATGTCTACAATTTCATTGTATAACACAATGGTAAAATAATGATATCAGCCTTTCACTTTTCTTGACTAGAGAATCCTAATTTCTCACATTTTATATTAAGCATTGACTTTAAATGATAACACATTGCTTTTAGGTTTTATCACCTTTATCACCTTTGATGATCTTGAGGGTGTACGTTTCTACTATTGTGACTATGGTTATGACATGATACTTTTTTAACCCTAGTTGTTTAATCATAAACACAAGAACCCTTAGTGTTGTATTAAAAACACTAAACTGTTTCATTTCAAATAATCTACTTGTATAAGAGTATGAGATGACGTTGATGAATGTTGAAATTGATAAAGACTCATGACGATAAAATGTCGATGTCATAAACAAATCAACTCACTTCGGGATCCATTAACGTATCTCAGATGTAGTGCGTCCGGCGTGTAATTTGAACTGATTACTTTGAAGCTACTTCCGTAGGAGCTCTTTACTTACATGGCACTAGATGATTCAGATTTTAATTACAGAGAGGAGGATGTGAGTGCCCTGCAACTCATGATTATGGCTTAATGTACATAATATTTTGCAGAACAAATTCAAACATTTAAAAATACCTTTTACCTTCCATTGTTCATGGGGCAGTACCATGGACTACAAGTTTGAGATGTTTCTTTAGTTTGGCAGTGATTTCAAGTCCTTGTGTGTCATTAGTGTTGCTTCAGAAAGTTTCTTGGAAGATCCGATTTCTACAGTTCAATATATTTGTAAATACTTATACTGCGCCAGAAGTTGAGTTCTATTTTGGATCAACAAATGCTTTGATGTTACTTTGTAGTTTTCAATGCGTGGTGATATTTTCAATTATCCATGTTGCTGTTGTGAAAGTTCTCGTACTTACTTACTTAGGCCCTTTGCCCCCCTGGGAGCATAGGCCATCGACGACAACCCTCCATCTAACGCGGCTCTGGGCTAACTGCTCTATCTCCATCCAGGTCTTTCCAATCAGTTTGGCCTCCTCCTCTGTGTCTCGCCTCCAGCTGTTTCTGGGCCTTCCTCTTTTTCTTTTCCCCTGTGGGTTCCACGTCAGTACTTGGCGGGTGATGCTGGATGGAGCCTTCCTGAGAGTGTTACTTTGTAGTTTTCAATGCGTGGTGATATTTTCAATTATCCATGTTGCTGTTGTGAAAGTTCTCGTACTGGATAGTAAATAATATAATGAATATTCAAAGAACTGTCATGTGTCTAATGTTCATAGTGTTACGAAAATGATTTTTGTGTGATAACTTTTGCATTGCAATGCAGATCCATCACATTGTCACGATCGAAACGGTAAGATTTCCAAATCTTTAGGCTTCATGGCATCAATGGCCACACATACTGTGCCAGTAGACCAACCCAAAGTTGAATTGGCCAATCACAAGGGAGCTTTTAATATGATTTTCTGCTATTCCATTTCAGTGATACATTATCACTCAAATTTGAAGTAGTATTTCAAAGTATAACCCAGATCACAGTACGCATGATGATGACCTCCATTTTAAAACAGAATTCCATCAGGACAATATTTCTACTCCAGGATTATGAAGGATGTAATAAATTATTTTTGTGTGTTAAGATTGTAAGTTATGTAAATATGAATTCCTCGAAATGATAGTGGAATTATCTATTGCAAAGAAAAATGACATTGTAAAATGTGTTTGATTTGCCATGTTTAAGGATTGACGTAAACTATATTAGAAAGCATTATTACTAAAAGGATTATATACTTATATGTAAAACACAGCGAGGTGAACAGATGTTAGTAACATTTATTTTAATTTGATAAGGATAGCTACATGGAAGTTAATGCGAAGTTCAGTTAAAAGATTGATAGCTGTTAATAACGTTGATTTATGTATCTTTTCAACTGATGCGTTTTATAACACACCCGATAATGTTTCTTAAAGGAAATTCATTTAGCACACCACAAATTATTTCTTGTACAGAAGTTAGTTTTAAACAACATGATGTGGAAAATAGATTGCTTTAACAGTGATTATTGATCAAATAATCCGATTAGTGAAAATGCAGATTCTTATAAAGTTTGCCTTATATAATTTTCTATTCAATTCATATTCTAATAACTATCATTTGTAAGTCTTCGAAGTACAAATTAAATAAAAAAACAACAATTTTGTTATGTAAAAATAAGCTACGATTAAAATTTTAGTTGATTGATATGTCTTTTTAATTTTCTTCACATTCTTGGTTACAAAATTCAAAACAATCCAGCAGTCAGAAATTTGAATTCCACTCGGGTTTTCTACAAAAGATTTTCTGTTTCTGTTTTAAATTTGTTACGAATTTAAACAGCAATGTTACTGGCTCTTATGGAATTATTTGATAAGGTGTGTAATTCATGATCACGATAGGTGTCGCTGCTTCGTTTCACAGGTTTTTTTACGTCTTGAAGCCAAGGCAGGTAACGGAAGTTGTAGCTTGATACGCTTTCAACTTTCATTGGGAAGATGACGCAGATCCGACTTTTATCGTAAATTAGATTACTTGAATATTTTCAACCTACACATTAGTCAAATAAGGAGATTCGTCTGAATATAAACACAGATTACATTTTTTTAAACTATTTTTAATAGCATTTTCAATTGCCAGTTGAGTTCAAATCAAATACTCTCAAGAAAGAATGAAATGCCTTCAAGTGACAAAGTCATAATATAGTAATCAGAAAGCAATTAACAAGTTTTTGTGTGACATTCAATCATTAGTAGTACACAATATTTCACTCATTTCAAACTTATTGAGAATATCTGTTATTCAAACAAAGAGTTGATTTATATGTGATTCTGAAAGATACGAGAGATAAATCTGATTATCATTGAAAATGAGTACTTAATATTTTTCTCTTACAAATGAAGTAATTTGAACAACAGCAATCATGGTATTAGGCCATTTGATAAAAAAAATGTGTCCAATCCATTGGCTCAACAATAACCATGCCACAAACAATATCAAAACATAAGTTTCTATTTTAGAATGGTTTATCATTATCAGTGCACATACATCATAGAATCATAATTTCAAGTTATAGGCATTTGTAGTTACAATGTAAATATGACATATTGTTTTATTGCTTGACAAAACGTGATAGATACCAAGTCATTGGTAAATAGGGGAAAGAAAGTAATGACTTCATAAACATTTTATCATTTACCTTATACCCACAGTTCAGATAAACCTATCCTCTGACAAAGTTCAATCCTGATATCCAGAAAGTTTAAACAAACTGTTCTATTTTTTTATTCTTGAAATGTCAAAACCAAAAAAGTCAATAGTTTATTACCACAGTAAAAAAATGTAGTAATGTTTCATAAAATATAATATATCAATATTTTATCAATAAAGCAAGCCATGAATCAAGAGATCAAAGTGATCATGTGACAGTTTTATCAACTAACATAGAAGGGATATCAATTCATCATGATCAGGTATAGACTGGTGATTCCATCAACGTAAAAACATGTTTATAATTAGTCCTTAGTCTTGTGATAGATTTAACGACCAAAGGATGTGCTTAATATTTCAATCCATACATAACCAATAATCATTACTTTTTCCAATAATTCTAATCAATAGTCATCTTGTAAAACTTGGCAGTTTATATAGTTATTTTTGTAGATTTCAAAGAATCAGTCAAGAAAACAAAGTCACTTATAGTTTGGCACAATGTTATAAATACAGTATTGTGATTAACTATCAATACAAATATTCCCTAACATAAGAAAAATATTCTTTAAAAACAAACCAAATAAATTCTGAATAAATCTAATACGTACATGTATCTTATTACTTTTTGTTAGATCTTTAGCTAATGACAGAAAACGCAACATTTTCTAAAAGGGCTCAGTACTTTGTACTAACTACTATATCAGGATCTAGAAACATTGCAATGTGGAATTACGTCACTTGTAAGTAGCGAAAATATATTTGTGTAAAAGTATTATTTCATGAACGCCAAGCATCAAATAGAACAACAATACATTTTAACTTCAGTGATATTTTCCAGTAACAATTTAACATTTAACTGTTCTGAATGTTCTGACACATTTGAATCTCCCCGCCTACATCTTTATTCTGCTGAAGTGTGCATTTTTTATCTAAGTATAGAATAATCTATTGTTAAAAAAACAAGATATGACATTTCATTCTTAGAATTCATGTAAACGAAGTATTTGGAAAATGAATAATAATTTTGAGAACTACTGCAAAATGGAAATGCTTTCAATTGCCTCAGAAGCTTATTCCTAAGATGAGAGATTCCTCCCCACTACTGTTTATAAATGATCCTCACCGCTACGTCCACATGAGAAGATCAATAAAATCAAGATGCATGTGAATTGACTGCAGTACTTAAGTGTTCTTACAGCCAGGGGCCAATCCATCTTTATCACAGATAATGATTAAATAGCACATCAACTGTCATTGTCAATTTGTATGTGTATCTTTAAATCCGGCACCTATTAATGATAATGGCATGTTACACAATCTATTATTTTTGTGAAATAGATTTCTCCTCATCACCGATTTTGATGTTCTACAAGTGACACATAAATGAATCGACATCGTTGTGACACTGCAATTTTGTACATCAGACTTCAACAACTCAAAGACAAGAGTGTCATCGTGATGTTATGTATGTTTTGATGAATTTGTTTTGTAAGTTTGATTATGTCAGGATTATTAAAAAATCAATGGTCAAAACTTTTATCTCTGCAAATCTAAAATACATTAAACCAACTTGCAGTAAATAAATTAAAAGAAGAGACTGAGTAAATTGTAAAGTGGTTTTTACTCCTGTCATGAAAACATTTCTTAGGCGCATAGTTAATTCAAGCTAGCTAGGAGATCTATTAAGGTGTCCCAGATTTACGCATTCTAGCCTGTAATTTGGACTGATTGCTGGACGACCACTTCCGTTGTGGCTCCTTACTACCATGGCAATTTACAATCATTAAATTACACACAGACCGAGGAGAAGGATGCTCTTGATGTGACTGCAACAAACTTGAATAGGGATCTGTACACAGCAGATTTTCATTAAATTTTAAATGATTTGAACTAAACATGACAAAAACTTCTTTACAGTTTTGAAATATATATTTCAAGTATGAATGTAAATCCCAAACTAACAACAAGATTAGTTTATCTTATTTGAGGTAAGGTGAGGTCATTTAGAGGTGTTTTAATGCCGCTTTTAATAGTTTTTCACTAACATCACGACTGCTGGATTGTTTCACGGATACCACCATTTAGGCCATGCATTGCCGTGAAATCGGCGGTCGGCTGCACTAGTAAACCAAGGGTGGTACTGCACTAAAATTCAGTATAGCATTGCACCCAAACCTGACTGCGTGTAGGACAGTTCTCTACTGCAGACAAAGTTGCCGAGCCCCTGGCTGAATATGATCCCCAAACCTTTTGATCAAAAGACAAACATGCTAACCACTGCGCTTTACCGCCCCCTAATAAACTTACTTGAACTACTACAACTGTAATCAGTGTGTTACAGAATGCTGTTATCACCAAATCCAAATTTAACAGCGTTGTTCGTGTGGTAATAATAAGACAGAAATAATTGAATTTCATTATGTATCTCAAATTCAAATCACACAACCATTCAATAATCTTACTTCAACTATTTTACGATTATCGAAAGTCACTACCAAAATTATTTCCTAAAGTTTACTAAAAAAAATGTAGGTCGAAAGACACTTGTACATGTACCAAAGGTGAAGCAACGTTGTTGTGCAAGGGACTTTTGGTTGTTGACCATTCGATTATTCTTACAGAGGGTCTAAATACGAGAGGAAATGAGTTATTGTGACTTTCTGGTTGATACAAATAAGAAACATTAGAAAGCTAAGCATTAAATGGTTACACCAAGGTTAAAATTATTCACTCCCTCAAACAATATGTCATTATCTCAAGTTTGTAATTACAGTAAACATCCTAGAGCAATGACAGGCAATTTTCTGGTTTATAGTTTTATATTTATCATGGATGATCTTGATCTGAACGATGTATGCCTATGTTCGTTATTAGCTTCGACGTCTCTTATGTTGCAGTTACTCAAATGAAATAATGTTATATCAAGTTTGTGATTACAGTCACAAGCCTAGGGCATGGTCGACACAACAGCACCAAAATATAGGTTGATTGTTTTGAGACAGCCCCTTGATTCAACACATTCATGGTTACAAAGTATAAAGAACGCAGGAAACATGTACCTAAAACTGCCTAACCAAATAGAATTTTTCGCCGGCTGCTAAGCTTACGTGACATGCACTTGATTAAAACTTTGTTCCAACAAATACTTAGAGGTTAAACAATATAAACTCTAATGGTCCTCCCACTCAAGGGAAAAGTTTGTTATTACAGACACCAGCTAAAAGCATCGACGCGGAAACATAGCTCAAAGATACAGGTCGATATATATCAATATAGTTACAGACATACCTATCCTCTAACCAAGAGGACATAGAATTATTCTAATATAAGGTTATTGTGCACACTAGAGTAAAGTAGTTAGTTTACGTTTTTGCATGAAGTCCTAGTGAACAAGCTTATGTACTGACTGAATGCCTGCAGCAATAGCGTGAGATATCGAAATAAATAGAATTCAATCGCATACGTTCATATCATGTATCCGGTTTGGTGGAAAAATCACTTTTGAGTGAGACAGAATATTGATAGATGTGAATCTTCAAAAAAAACGATAACGAAATCACTTATTAGGATTTCAACTTTAAGGTGTTTCAAGCCATTCTCTCCCCACCAAGTAAGTTTGATCTTCTGTTCGAATAAGACAATTTTGTTGGATAAAAAAGGGAGAACCATGATTGGATGCAATCTGAGTTCAAAGGCCAATTTTTTCATTTGCTGTTTTTCAAAATTGTTTTAGATGTAAACATTTTCCTTCAAAAGGAACATGCCAAAAACCAGGGAACTTGACGCATGGGATCAAAGGTTGGATTAAGATGAACTTTCTCTTTTGGGAAATAATGGTCTTCTTCTTGTCTTCTTCTTTTCATTCCACACCGACCTGTAGCGAGTTTTTCTTTAATGACAGATTTCCCCATGTTCTTTACCGTTATTGCTTTTAAACATAGCTATACACATTTAAAGATAAGCGATAACATCATCGTAAAACCTTTAGACATTTCCCCATAGTTTTGTAGTGTTTCTTAACCTTCGTTGTGATAATAAACAGGTTGCTTAAAATAAGAATAAACTGTCAGTGTTTCTTTCCATTATGTAACTGAAAGAGGTTTAATTTCAAAGTGGATTACAAACCGACTGTAAGTGTAATGTAGTAGCCCTATTTTGGTCAATGTAGTTCCAAACTGAAGCACTTGTAGATTGATCTTTCTTTACTAGATTAGGTTGATTAACCTCAGCCTACAATCATCGTTTATCTTCATTTACCCACTTGAACGTGTACTAAAATTAGACAAAGATAGATTCAATTTAAGTTTTCTTAACTCCTAATGGAATATTTCCAGCACTAAGTTTGTTTATACATTTACACAATTTCCCCTTTTCTTTCGCTATCCTTTCAAAATATGAAGAGATTAGAACTTTTGTAATCGTATTATATTATTATGATAATTACCAAATAAATAAAGAGTATATACAATATATAAATATTTGCAATGGAAGTTTCAGTTCATATTGATTTTACAGTGAGATGGCCCACCTCTAAAATATTATTTAATTTTGATAACACAATTTTGATTTAGATTTGTCAGAACTTTCTATATAAAATTGTCATGAACTCATTTAAAAATGAAACGTATTAAGTATTTGGTATATTGATATGAAGCATATATCATTTTATCTAGTTTATGCACATATTGATGACTTAGTCAGTAATTTTCGATTTTGATGAACCGATCGATATTATGTGATTAAATCTGCTTGTTGTTAATATTCACTTTTTAACCTTTTCGATTGATTTCAATTGTTTGATCTCAGCAACATTAATCCAGCTTTCCATACTTGTTAATTAATCACTACACTTTTGATTAAATACTGTATTGAATGAATTGTCTCCTAATGAGCTCCACTAATATGCAATGTGTCAAAGATTAGTAGGAGCTAAAGCACCTAATAGCATTTATTCATATTGCAAGTTTTGAATAATAAATGAAGTAGAAAAATGCTCTGATATCCTATAAACCAATTTAAACTTTTGAATTTTTTTATAAACAAATGTCTACAGAGCTTAAAAAGAAACTATAAACGGTTTTTTTATTTTCATATGTTTTCCCTAACATCATAAGTTTATTTAATCTATATTATTTTCTGAAGGTCATGAAAGTCACTGCTTAATTTTGTAATGCATAGTTTAAATTAACAAGTTTTAAGCAAACAAAACGTGGTCGTGTTTTGGTGAACAGGTTTAAGTCATTTGAAAAGTTTTGTCAAAAAAGTCAATAAATTATGAGATAGAGGCCGGAAAGGGCCGAACCCCCCATAGGCACTTAGTAAAAAGATGTTTCCATGAAAAATTGAAAAATTAAGAATAACTAAAGAAGCAAAAGGCACCACTCCACCACAATAACTAACCATATACCCTCTTAAGTCAAAGTATATCTAATAGTTTTTGAGCTTTTGTCCGGAAATGTATACTCCCTATATTCACTAAGTTCAAAATGTGTCCATGGAAACCAGAAAAGTAAAAAACTAAAATAGTAAAAGACACCACTCCACCATTAGGTCTTACCACAAACAAAATTTCGTAAACAAATACTTTAGATACGGCCCAGAAATAAGGCTTTGAAAGCCACGGGTATATGGATCCATGGAAACACGGACTGAGCCGAAAACATTCCGAAACATCTCCCAGCAAACTTTCTGGGGACATACTAATAAACAAAATATATATGTGTACGTCACAGAATAAAAGTGTGACTTTTTAAGAGGTCTTCTAGTTTACAAGCTTTTCCTTTTAACTGACGATGATTTATTATATCAATAACAAATTTGCAAAAAAATATTTCATTAATTTTATAAATACCTCCAATATTCATATATTGCTACCTGTGTCACTATAAATGATGAATGATTTCTCATATTTCCGATACTTTTAAATGTCACTGTCACATTTTTTTAAATTTCCAGCCATTCCGAGCATATTATAAAATGCTCATTTATTGCTTTAGAAGTAATTACATTCTAATTTCCGCCGAGATTGATGAAAAGAATTATTTTTTTCAGAACTCATTTCATTTTTTAAAAACTCATTAATCATTTTCCAAATATTAGAATTTTGAACAACAATATGGCTTTCCCCATCATCGAACTTTTTCTTTTCGTGGAAACTTCATTATAAAACATTAGAGCAAAACAGCAATTTGACATTTTATAAGCATAAAGGTAGCAATTTAATGGTTTGTAGGAGTACATGTTATTCAAGACTAGGTTTAACTATGTAAATCTTGTCAAGATTGAAATATTTTTTTTAGAAATTCTTTCTCGTTAATAAACAAAAGTTCACTTTCAAGTTGTTTCTATTTACTCAATTAAAATGTTGTGAAATAAGTGTAACCCGGGGCAGAATAAAAACATAAGAAAAACCTTGCTTACATAAAACAAATCTGATATTTAACATTTTGCAGTATTTTTCAGAAAATGCATTGCAAATTGAAAATTTCTCAATTGTTTGTGATGGTTTTGCCGCTACACAACTTGCCTGAAACCAGTGGTTTTTAAACAGAGGTTAGATCAAGATCTTATGACTTTATCTTTCTATGTGAGGAGACACAATACAATGGCAACATTTGAGATGAAAAATATGATGTACATTCGTGTATACCCATCAGTTGTAGACAGTTCTCGCCAACGTTCTCTTTGTAATTGTGATCTTAATCAACATGTGTCATGTAAGTAACGAGCTTGACAGAAGTTCAAATTACACGGTAGACGTAAATCTGGGATTCGTAAATGAATATCTAAGTTAGTTGAATTTAATAATTGTCTATAGAGATGCTTTAATGATAGAAGTTTAACACTATTAAGTTAATAATGTTAAACATAAAATAAAACATGTTCAATTTCTATAAATACTGCAAATGGCTTTATTTCGCTTTGTCATGACAAAAATGACTCAAAAGAATATCACATGTAATTAATAGTTTGCCCAGGGAAATTGTGGAACATAGGTCTATACCATACTGACATAATGACTGCATAATTGTGAACTATTACAAGTAAGAACAACTTTAGGAAAGAAGGGCTACTCAACACCAAGGATTTGCGCGTTGAATTTAACAGTTAAAAGTCTCTCCAATAGATCTAGTTCTTTGGACTGACAACACTTATGTCTGTTATCTAGCTCAGCTATGTAACTTCTATGGACGTTCATTAACTGCGTCAATAACCATGTATCTTGAACATATTTGTTTAGTCAAGAAGACAATGCAATTTGCATTCTAATACATAACATCTACAGTAGCAAAATGCTTTTCGAGATCTCTGTGTGAAGATCAGCTGTCACTGCTTGAAAGTCAAAACACCGTGGATCATTCTCAGTCGATGTACATTTGTGCTTCTAAATTGTCAACGTTTTGGATTTAATGTTGATACTCAAAAATTTAGTGATACTGCTATAAAGTAAACCTAGCCTCAATAATACTCGCTATACTCCCTTACTGAGTCTAGCGAGATACAGTAAGAGGTCGCGACAGCCAACCTTTCGGCGACCTATGACCCCCCAAACGTTATATATGCGAAAGCAGACTATTGCGATATGGTAAGCCGAGCCCTGATTGGTCAATTTGATATGTCGTTACTACACCTAGCTAGACTCAATGGAGGGTATAGCGATTGTTATTTGGACTAGGTTTACTAAGACTGCAGTGAATCACAAGCGGAGGTTAATGTCAAAATGAAAACCTGAACATTACGTTAAATTATTGCCTGTGACTTAGTCGACATTCTCTGCATACTTAACGTTTCAACTTGAACAAAAGTGTTACCTTTCCGCGAGTCAATTAAGATGAATAATGGAAAAGAAAAATACATTTAATTAAATTTCAAAATTAGATAGTTGAGAAAGTAGATTACAGACTTGATGACTGTTATTTACATGACAACCAATAATTGCATTACAGGAAAAACTGTTATTAAATTCAAGTGGTTTAAATTATTGGTTCAAATGAAACCGTATGTTAATAATGGGATACACACACATAAACTTTCCAGCTGTTTATCTGAGTTTAACAAGTAAGAGTTTGTACAGGCGCAATCTATGTTTTGTCAGGCAGATATTTGAACATTTTTTCAGTTTTATTGCGGACATCCTTGCTACAATTTTTGAATTTCTAACAGAAACGCCCTGAATATTTTACCTTTTAAAAGACCTGAACGCAACATCCCGTAAAATGGTGATGTGAAGGACAAGAATTTTCACAGCTGAAATGCAATGAAAATAGCTCATTCTAAACTTTTTAGGTACGGTTAGCATATACAATGGTAATAGTGCACATTTTCAGTAATATGTTGCAGTTTCTCAGACTTTTCAATTTCAACCATCTGCAGCTTTTATCTTTAGATTGCATAAAACATGCCCGCTCTTTTAAGTTTGTCCACAAAATAACTGCTCCAAGTTTTATATAGTTTGATATATATAATATAAGATTTGTTCATTGTTTTCATTGTGGATTTTTTTTTCCAGTGACTAAGTTTTCCCATTGTTTTTGGTTATTATTATTTACAAAATGCAATAGTTATGCCATAGCTTCATTCCATCAAAAACACACAAAAAAATCCATCAAAGAACAATCTGTAAATTTGAGACAGTCTATAATATATCATGAAGAATGTTATATTTTTTAAAACGATACTGTTATGATAAATTTTAAACTATGATGAGAACACACAATTTGTTAATTGGATGTGTTTTTATCTGTTTATGAACCTGTCAGGCAACCACTTCGGTGTGATGTCCCTACTGATTATAAAATAACATGACCTTTAATTGGACTTTTAGTTTTTAATGTAGTTTGATAGTTCAAGGGTGGAAAAAGTCAAAATTCAGATTTTCTTAAACTTCTGCAGGGCCTAAGGATATTTTGCTATAAGAGATATTTGAGTGGCAACGTGCTGCATTATCAGCTCATGAACCTAATTACATGACGCATTTTTGCGTTTGAATTTGAAAAATTCAAATTTTGTAATATGGCTTTGAAAGTCCGAAAAGATACTTCAAAGATGGACAGAATAAACGAAACAAAACAAACTGACAAATAATCCCTCGCTAATTGAGCAAAAGGAATTTGATTTGTTGAAATATCTATTCAATTAAAATTTTCTATATTTCTAACCTTGAAACAGGATCTGTAAATATTTAACTTTATTTTATTTCAAAGGTGAAATATGATACCTTACATAAACCAATATTTCCTCCAATTTGAAAAAATACAAATAAATGGCAACAATGTTTTTTACGGATTCATAGTTTCCTATTCAGTGTTGGTGACGTTTCGACATAGATACTAAAATTCGGTATAGTTAAAATTGAGGTCATTCTTCAAATTATACACGTCAGTGTTTATCGAACTGCCTTCAACAGTTACATTATCATGTACATGAATAGCTAGTTATACAAATGTCTGATTAAAGTTACCACTATGGCGTAAGATGTTATCACAGGAAAATCCAGACTGTAGGACAAATAGTAAAACATGTATATAAGTCCAAAACTTTAAGAGAAACACCTGTCAGACAGAACGTTGGGGTTGAAAATGGTTAACAGGGATTGAACATTGGAAATCCCGATCATGTTTTTATAATGATTCATTTATTTTAGCGATACAACACATTTCAGCTAGTTTTTGAGTTTTGAGACCATAAATAGAGAATACTAAACGAATGGCAATGTGATAATATTTTAAGCAACGAGTGTATAGAATTCTATTTAGGAGTTTCGTAAATATGTCCAAAACAAATTAACAATGAGATGGTAAATTATACATGTTCATCTCTCGGACTACTTTAGACTTCTTTGGAACATCACATGACAATATCATGATCGTGTAATTAGCAAACCTTAAAGGGGCAGTAGAACGCTTTCTCAAAATTTAATATTTTAAATTTTCCCAAGATGTTATCACAGGAAAATCCAGACTGTAGGACAAATAGTAAAACATGTATATAAGTCCAAAACTTTAAGAGAAACACCTGTCAGACAGAACGTTGGGGTTGAAAATGGTTAACAGGGATTGAACATTGGAAATCCCGATCATGTTTTTATAATGATTCATTTATTTTAGCGATACAACACATTTCAGCTAGTTTTTGAGTTTTGAGACCATAAATAGAGAATACTAAACGAATGGCAATGTGATAATATTTTAAGCAACGAGTGTATAGAATTCTATTTAGGAGTTTCGTAAATATGTCCAAAACAAATTAACAATGAGATGGTAAATTATACATGTTCATCTCTCGGACTACTTTAGACTTCTTTGGAACATCACATGACAATATCATGATCGTGTAATTAGCAAACCTTAAAGGGGCAGTAGAACGCTTTCTCAAAATTTAATATTTTAAATTTTCCCCTGATAATTGTAAGTTAATGCTAAATATATCAACACTCTCTTTACACAATTCAATCACCCGTAGTCAGAGAACAAATTATAAAGATTCAAATTATAATATAAGGGTAACGCTGTTTTTGAGGGCATTATCCTTTGCAGAAGCCCAAGGTCTTCAAATAACTGCCCGACGAAGGAGGGCAGTTGAAAAGACCGCGGGCTTGTGCAAATGATAATGCCCTGAAAAAACTGCGTTACCGTTTTTATAGCTAAAAAGGACGGAATTTGTTCTTATGTAGGCATTTTACTCTTTTACTCTTAGTTACACTTGTACATGAACAAAAACGACAAATTAAGCATTGGGTCACAGCCGACACATACTATGACGTCACAAGTGAAGGATTTACGTCAAAATCGCGATCGTCATCTGGCGGATTCGAACCCATACGGAATGTAGCCGTTCAATGAGAAAACTGAAGCATTCTGTATCATGAAACTCTCTAATTGATGCAAAGATATGTTTAATAATTAAACTGAATATAAGAACTTTGAATTTTTATGAAAAAATCGTCTTTGACAAATGTTGGATAAAACTAATTTAGGCTACGCAAATTTACCATTAAACCTAGTGGTTGCAACTAAGAATGATATTCCTTTTAAAATTTGTTTAAATCCTCGATAAGTTAATGCCGTGTTCTATTGTCACATGATATTTAGGATGATATATGCCCAAAGTTCGTGTCCTAAGGTAAAAGAAAGTATCTAAATTGGTTCAAAATATTCGAGTCGATGCGCTTGTACGGTCGCCATATTTGTTCAAGACTTCAAAACTAAATTCTTATGTGACGTCACTTGGCTACGAAGTGATATTGGCCCGTCGTCAAGGTTTAGCGGGCCATTATCATTTACAGCGTGAGGGCGTTTTCATGATAATTCCATCCATTTTAGCTATAAGGTGCATCATTCTCTCCCCACAGAGGCAGATCAAGTAATGTTGATTTAGCGTCTGTTCTCTTACGCCGAAATCCGTGGGTCCGACAGTTTCCCCTGGCGGAAAAACCTTTCATCTCATTACATTTGAAATTCTTTATCAAATGACAAGGCTGCTCGCATGGAAAGGATGGTTCGCCTTCGCCTTGGCCTTGATTCAGTAGCCAAACTAATGATTTAGTAACAGCGTCGCTGATTTCACAACTAACTTTGACTCCCTCCAATCAGGCATCTCCCATTCTATCCCAAAGGTTACAAAACAGAGGAAATATGTCTAACGGTTTCACGATGGTGTCATTGCTCATTATCAAATGTGTACTTACAGATATGCCTAGGTGTAAAACCAATGACTGTAAGGAAAACAAGGAAAGAGATCTTGATCCAACATTTGATCCCCATTCACTCCCCACAGAGGCAGATCAAGTCATGTTATTACGCCGAAATCACTAAGTTCCGGCAGTTTCCCCTAGCGGTCATCACAATACATTTGAAATTCTTTATCAAATGACAAGGCTTCTCGCATGGAAAGGGTGGTTCATATCACAATGTTTTTGCCTTGTTTAAGTAGCCAAAATGATGATTTAGGAACAGCGTCGCTTATTGCACAACTAATTTGGATTGCCTCCAATTCTCCAATTCTTTCCCACAAACTCGTCGTAATATAACAGAGGCTTAATCAACATGACTTGATCTGCCTCTGTGGGGAGAGAATGAAGGTGCATTGGTAGCGATAACCAGACAGGGGAGATAACCAGGACAACTCTTCTCGCAGGCCTAAAAGTTGGTTAGAAATCGGGGTCAAAACAGGGGGGTGGTTTTACGTTTTTTCGTACCGTTGCCTCTTATTGCACAACAAATCGAAATACTACAATTTAAAAGAAAATAGGATAACAAATCCAGACACACTTATTTTTAGATTTTCATTTATATGACGTCAAATGTTGACTTTGAAAGGAGAAAAACTTCAGAAATGTAAAAAACATATTTTCGCAAAGCGCACATGTCTACAAAAAATTCATGATGTAGAATAATTACTCAGCTACAATTTGCACTATCTATCGGATTTTTATCACAACGTACTCACATCAAATTAAATACAAGAACGACCATAGCGTCTCAATCAGAGTAACTCCTACATGCAATCGTCCGCTTTCATTGGCTGTCACGATGAAAGGGTGGGCTAAGATTGTGTTTGTAATCATCGTTTTTACGACTAAATATATGGTTAGGAACACCTTTCTCGAATCTAATGTGCTCTTTCTTGAGTAGATAGACGGATCAAAACTTAAAATAAAGCTTTAATAGTTTTAACTTATAATTAACAACTACTCAGATATAATAAAGGATGAATAAAGATTTATGTAACCAACATATGACACAATAACAAACTGTTTTAGAACTTTTTTCCCCAACAGTATTTGTTTTTTTAAGTGTACAAATGCGAATTTTAACTTGCTCTGTTTCATAAATCACATACATTAAATTAAGTTAATTAAATTCTTTAAAAAAATCTATTTTCTAGGCATTTTATATATATCTGAAATTTCTTATTTAATCCTTCAATATTTTAAACATATTTATGTATTTTTAAAGTTTTAAGAAGGTATTTCGATAACTTATACTTAAATTTGGCAATACATGATACTCCTGTTTTGTTTAAGCTTATTAAATTTGAGATTTCGCTCGATATGTACATTATCTTGAGACCTTTAAACTGCAAAGTTGAGTCTCATCTTAAATCGGTTGTAAAATATTCTGTGTTAACTTTAATTTCACATTTTTGGGCTAGACAGACTCCGATGACAATGACCGTGACCATAACAACATAGTTTGTGGAATATTTAAATAATTATAGACAATATTCAAGAAAAAAATAAGACATGTTAAAAAAACGTGATGAGGGTACTCCCCTTGGAGGGTCAGAAGTTTGTACCAAATGTGGCAACTAATTTTTTTGAATAGTCATAATGGATAGACAAGAGAACAACGAAGACATTAAACACTCAACAGTATTTTTAGAATGAGTAGAAATATTTTTATAAGACCCTAACCAAAAAAAATCGATGAAAAATAAATTTATTTTATTTATTTCGAGGGTGGGTGTCTTTGAAATCAAATATCTTTTTAACGAAAATTTTTATTTTGAAAATTGAAACTGCTCGTTATTATTGAAACTTTGTTCATCCACACACCAAGTTTGGTTAATTTTGGTTGATTATTAAAAAATGACTGATTATGCCTAGCATTGGCGTCCAATTTTGTTATAACAAGTTAACTCTTGACTCAAAAGTCAATACTTAAGTTTGACAAGTGTGCTTGAAAGAATGGGATAACACATATTTAAACTACACATAATCACTTTCATTTCTCAAGATATTTTATCAAAAGATAACACAATTTTATAAATGTGAATATCCAAAAGTTGCGAAACGTTATCTGATAACCCTGTATCGATCCCTGATTGATGTTTTGAAAATATACGATCTACTAAGCATTAACAGAGGTTCTCCGTTGGTGCAATATTAAAGCGAGTCAAGACTCGAAATTCCCATTGACTTGCATGTTAATTAGGTGGTTAAAATATTTTTCATTCATTGAGTTATGACCAAATTGTTGCCGACTATGTATTGATGATATTAGAAATCATCTAAACTACAAATACATAATTTTCATTTAAAATTCGGATTAATATTAAGACAACTGCAGAAAACATCACGTTATATATATACAGCAAATAGCAGCAAACCCAAGATTTAACATGGAGGTCTATGGGACAGTCGCCAATTTTTTATTCAAATTTGTCGCTTAAATCAGTCGTCATTTAAGAACAAATCAATTGGAAAGGGAGATGAAATTTCCTAACTTTGTGTAATTTAAATCTTAAATAATTGTCTTCTACATATTGTATGAAAATTATCCTTGCAACAGACATTCAACATGTAAGTCTATGGACATTTTATATATCCTCATTCGACATTTTCCAAATACATGTTGTGGTTTGGTATCCTTTATCAAAATAGACTATTGAATCATATCATCATTTCTTCAAAGAGGTATATATATTTATGCAGCATAAGAAATAAACTTCCCAATCTCCACTTATATTATATTACTTATGTATATATGTAATCTTTTGGACCAATGAAAAAAACAAAGATTAGATTTAATATCACATCTGTAATCATGGCAACACAATTATTTTTTAGATGATTTTTTGTAATATAATTTTGCTTCATTTTCATTGAGACTGATAAAGACAAAATGTAATCATAGTAATCATGTGTACTCAAGACATGCATTTGGGAGAAATACATTTAATTTGTTTTAATAAACAGATTTATGATATAATATAATTAATGAAGGTAGCTAATTTATGAAACTGAAATTTGTAAAAATTGTAAAAACAAATCTTTATGTCTACATTCACATGTGTAGGGCCTGTGGCATAAATCCTGTTCTTACAACATCATTTCATAAAAGAAATTTTGAACAAGTTTGCTTTGAGTGATAAATTGGGATAATCAAAGAATATGTTTATTATGAAATGTAAAAGGATTGAATTTTGTCCCTTGTAACTAATATTGTTTTTACAATCAAATAATATAAAATCATGTGATTAAAATCTCTGGAGTATGAGAGTCTTATATTTGACTAATTTTAGATGTCCTGAATTTAACAACATATTCAAATATTACCTATTACATCTACACTTTAAGGATGAAAACTGTGTGCCTCAGAAATATATCAATACTATAATAAGTTATTGCTGAAATCAGTTTTTTTAGTTCTGTATATATAGACATTAAAATTGTTTATTATATGGCCTAATGAATAATACCATATATTAATTTAATCTTCGTTTTATTTTATTTTTTATTTGATATGTAATGTTGAAACATGCCTTTGATGTCCAGATTACAATGGTGTTTTATCTGATTATATTTTTTATTCCTTGACAACAAAATCCTGTTTAAATGAGAAAGTTAGCTTAATATATAAACCCTAAGTGACAAATTTTCATAAATATACACCTTTATCATTCTGTTTGAAATTAAGATGTTATATATCTGAAGGCTCTTCTCCAATATGAACAAAATATGTCATGCATATTCTTATCATATTCTCTATTATCCATCATTAAAATCTAATGATGTTCATACACAAATTATCAATAATCATTACATTCATAAGTGTCCCACTTTAAATTCTATTTATGAGAAACACAGCAAATTAATTTGTCTATCACAACATAAATTTTCAGGAAGTGATGGGATGTAATATTGAAGCTAATAAATGAAGATATAGCAGTGCAGATTTTTTCTCCAAATAGTGCTATTTTTTGGCTTATGCACTATTAAGTTGGCAAAATATCCTCAAACATAGATCTGCCTATTCTGATCCTCACTCAGTATTTTGAATCTAAGATGGAGTTTTATTTCAAAAATCATGTTGCATGACATAACCTGTATATTGTTAAGACAATAATATAGCAAATTAAACCATTTCATTCATAAAAAGATTCCTTTTTAACAGGGATGTTGGAATTCTCCCTACTGCATATAGTTAATCCAACCCCTCATAGGCTGATCGATAACATTCAAATAATTTTCTTTTTGAAAAACAGTTTGAGCAAAAAATAACATGCTGTTGAATTTGGACAGGCCTATATATGACAATCTGGAAAGATTTAAAAAATCTTAACCGTACGAAAATAATCCCAGAAAAACGAAACTCAAGTTTGTAGAATATTTTTTCAAAGTTAAAATGATACTCCGATGAATTAAGTTTATTTATTATCAGGAATGGTCATCTCGTCATGTGTATAAAAAGACTATCAAAGATTTGTAACCGAATGACAAACATGGCCGCCCTCCTGTTTACGTTGTTTTGCAGACATAAAAACTACTTTCAAAATATAATACTGATTGACAGTGTTCAATATAAAGTGTTTATGCTTTTACAGTTACAAAGGATACCATTTTGCCGTCTTTACTACACAGGAAATGTTTCATAAGCGAGTATCATTGATACATTGCAAGCGAGTCGCCACTTCACTCACCGCCATGTTTTGCCTCCACCTCGATCAGCTGTTATGTTAATGAGGTCAAGGTCGTATTGCAAATGAGCGCGCGAAAAAGGGTCTATATTGTTTTTGTTTTGTGACTGCAGGTGAAAAGGGGGCGTGGCTATATATGACATGACGGCATGAAATTAAGTTATGAACTGAATTTTTCTACACTGTTCAACGAATCAACAAAATAAGATGAAATGCCATTTATTTACATAAAATTAAATCCAAGACACAAAAAACATACTCACTTCAGTATCAAGCCTTTCGTTTGCACCATTGAAATATACACAATAATGTCTACTTGTTTAACATAAGATCCGTCTACTGGGGATTATTTTTTCTCTGAATGACTTCTGTTGGTAGCACATAAAGTTGTTTTCTTGGTTGTTACAACAGGACAAAATAAGCATAACGATAGAACATGTACCGGTAAGGTAAGCAGACATTTATCCTATTTCCAATCTGTAGAAGGACAAGAAATCATATAAATACTGATCCGAATTGTGGAAAATGTCATGATTACAACATTCATTGCCACATCAGCGTTTTATCCTCGTGCTGTGTGCTTCCTTCATCCTCTTCACGACGGCCTGTATGTTTCCTGAAAGAATCAAGAGACCTTGAAGTGATACAAAAAGCGGATATCCAGGCAGGCAGGTACTTAACTCTCAGGTGTTATGTCTGTAGAGAAAAAGGAAGTCTCCTGCAGAAAGGAGTTACGTTCTTACTTAATGAGTCAAATTGTGAAGGCTTTATGACAAATAGCTATATTGACCTACACCCTGTGGTACCTAGGAGTTGCAATCTCCTAATTATGTACAGCTAGTCTGTTTCCGTGCGGCTTCAACAGTGCTTGAAGTAACAGAGGAGCGGAAAGATACAGGACACAGGTGCTGTGTCTACATGCAGTATGGAAAGTTATATAAGCCAAAATATTACAACTTACAAAAGCAAAGAGGAACAATAGGAACCTTCTTTTGAAATCCTCCAATTGCAAGATGAAAACGTATCAAGATAAACTCATTGCTTACTACTGTGCCTTCAAGGCAAGTAAAACACGTCAAACACCGAGTGATCTAGCTCCTTCCATCATAGCCAATGAAATCGCCTTTTACATGCGGAAGAACTTCGAAATTGTAACCTACAACCAATGAACTAAGGGTGAAAATGTAATTTCCACACTTCAGTCTGCTGCATCTTTTGCTGTTTTTTATCTGAGAGCTCAAAATGTAAAAAGTATTACAATTACGAATCCCTCAAAAAAGGCAATGTGAAAACGTATCAAGATAAACTCAATGCTTACTCCCTTGCCTTCAAGGCAAGTAAAACAAGTCAAATACCGAGTGATCACCTCTTACGCCCCTTTCTAGCTCCTTACGTTATAGCCAATGAAATCGCCTTTTACATGCGGATCAAGTTCGAAATTGTAACCTACATCCAATGAACACAAGGGTGAAAATTTAATTTCAACACTTCTGTCTGCTTCATCTTTTGCTCAAAACTGTGAAATTGATTACAATAACGAATCCCTCAAAACAGTTTTTCTCTCCTTTGCAATAAGCGTACAATTTGTTTTTTCAAGAATAGGATATGTGTTTAGATTAGCTTATTTTCATTAATTAGATTGTTTCAAATTGTAGATTTTCCAAATTCTTCAAACATATTTAAAATGTAATTTCGACTTGAACTAAATATAATAATACACAAGGTATGATATTTTATAATAGCCTTTATTTTTAAATAAATATTAGGTCTATCGTCATTAAACAACATTGTATTCTTTACATTATTGTATTCCAAATAACTGTGCACAAAGGATATTTCTTACACAATCACTTACTACAATCGAAACCGACGTTAACCTTTAATTATTTAAGAGATAAAGTACATGATGTGTTCCTCAACAGGGTTATAAACTGTTTAAACTCGTACTGTATACCACTTTCAAGGACAGTGGTCTAAATGTGACGTCAGGAAAATGAAAATAAATGGTTCCCAATTGAAAGACCATGTATTCAAACTAAATGAAGCAGTAATAAATCCAATATAATGTAAAGCTCAGCCATGCTTTTTCTTATACAAATAAGTTAAAGGTGTTCACACAAAAATCAAAACTAGATCCATCATTATTTTTGTTCAAAAGTATATATACCATTGACCATTTCTGTGACATTTTTTTAAAATGTCAACATGGACGATTTTATTTGATGAAAGTGTTTAAAAAAACATGTAAAGAGTGCTTAAATCATTGCAAGTATCGTATATTAACTTTCCAATACGATAACGTTTTTTTAATTAAGGGGAGGGCGTATATTTTCCATATTTTCATTTAACTCTTAAAGAAAGTTTATCTGAGACAAAAATGACCTCTGAAACTACACAGCTATAACACCTTAGGTTAACATTCTACAGGAATTTGACTCTTTATCTGTTTCAATAATGTGAATCTGAAACTCATATCGTCATAATGTCAGATATGCGATTACATCTTATTGAAATGCTGGGAGTGTAACTATCTTATCATTGTTCAATCTTTTTAACCCTATATCTCTATATGAAAGAGCTCAAAAATGTTTAAGCTGGTTAACAAGGTGGCCATGCTACCAAAAGGATGTTTCAAATTTATACATTTTGCTGTTGAAAATCTGTTTTGTATAGTAAATATTATATTTTGTAAATAGTGGTGTGCATCCTGGCGATAAGCTTTTCAACTCTTGACATTGGAATCGGTTAAACATGTTATTTCTTGCAATTGATAACAATATTCGACAATTATCATGAAAATTTTTATGCATATCCATTTAAGAATAGTAACCTTAATCCTGAAAAGATTCTGTTACAATGTCAAATTAGAAAATTTTTATATAATTTTTTCAAAATACTTACATAAATCGACAAACATAAACATAGCCTACTCCATACATACGGATGAACTTGTTTCTTCTTAAACGATTTGGGAGATTGCTTGAAGTGGGGACTAACATGGGTACTGTGTTTCTCTTTTTTTTCAATTAAATCGTGAACAACGTTAATGTAAGAGAGTTGTGATGCAAATAGTGGTAGGTCTAAATGGCTGCATGTATCATGGATTGCAAGAATACTGCAAAATGACATCAGAATCATAACTATTGTCTATTTGACCTTTTATTCAAATAGTTTTTTGTGTACATGCCGTCATCATCACATGAAAACCGGAATCCATGTTGTTCTATGAGGTTACCTAAAGCACTGAAGTCTTGTCACTGGTGTTTGAACGAGCATTGTGATACTTACAAACTCCAGGAAGCAAGATGACAGGTTGATCGATTGAATTTGATTGCATCCTGACTTGCCTTGAGTTTACACACTTTCATTGCGTCATATGGTATTCAAATATAACCTGTAACCGATCACTATCCCCTTATCTTCATATTATTGGATGCTATACTGCCCACTCGTTTCTGGACACCACTTCAACAAGGAAAACCCGGAAGTATGTCAAGGAGGAACCTTTAAATAGCTGTAGATCAAATATGTAGATTCTGTCAAATAACAGGGATATCTCTTAGTGATGTTGCATCATTTGAACTTCAGCCCTAATAACATTGCTAATCTTTCTATTATGCTAGAGGAATTAACAGGGTGCTTTGAAACAAAAATATAAAGTGATTTTGTGATTCTTTGGCAATCTTATTTAACGTACTTAAATTGCTCGGTTGTTATATGAAACATGAACCACCTCCTGAATTCGTCTACACAATATTCAAAACTGTGCAAGGTATGCTGCCGAATGTTAAGCAACTTGTTTGTTATCAAAATAATATTTTCAAAGTTAGCGTATCACACATGTGCAAGTATTAAATCTGTAAGGGTTTTTTTCAAAGTTTGGATTATATGTGTATGCAAAATATTAAACAGTCATAATCATAAAACGAGACCTTTTGTGAATTATGGGACATCTGATCTTCCTTATCACGATTTAATGCAAATGAAAACCAATAAATAGCATTTATAAAGATCCGCTTGCTTACTAAATCACAAAGTTGACAAATATAATTTAACAATTTCACCATAGGAAGGACTGTAAATATGTCTAAGGTTAGATAAATTTACTCAATATGGTAATCACACAAACCTTCTTCACAATATTAGGATAATGAACTCTTCTTTTACTCAAAAACGTATGTAAACTTATTTAAACCATAATATATTTCTATATTTCATACATTTTTAAAGTAACTATCTTTTAAATTGTTTTCAATTTCACGGTCACTCAAAAACTCTTAATCAAAGCTTCTCTCTCCATTTATCTATTATCAACACTCTCAGTTTTACAATCGTTTCATCATGCAACAGTTACACCACGCAAAGTGAAGATATATCACTTAGTTTATTGACAAAAAAACACTCACTCACCTTTTAACATGAAATATAATTCACTCTGTATCATCAGATACACATTTCATACGAACTCTACGTCCTCCCTCATCTTTCAAGGACACTACATTCCCTACATCTACATCAAAACAGATCCATCATAAACGTACTCGTAACTGCAAGTTATGGAATGTATCACCCTAACTTAAAAACAATGCCATGCTTCAGAATATGACAAATCCTACATAATTACACACAGAAACTATTAATAAAAAGTGCCTTTCGCACTGTAGATCACCAGGCTTCATATTCAGTTACGGTTTTGGGTGTGGCCAATGTGGTCACCATTTGTACAATTTAGAATCCCCATTTCCTAAGGAGTCTCTATACAACATTTAAATTCAGCATTATCGGCCATCCGCTTCTGGTGTAGTCCTCGCTAGTCAGTTTTGTTATTTCTCATCCAAATGTACAAACAAGAATAAAACACTAGAGAAAACATGTATCGACTTAAAAAAAACCGATTATCAAAATACATCACAATGCGTCAATCTTTTATGTTACTATCGTTAACAAAGTATACTTACGTAACCTAAATGTTAATTATTAGACATGTTAAACCTTTGTCAACCTTCCATTTGACATATTCTTTGAGTGTCTATGTTTACGAACCCACTGTCAATTTGTCTACGAAACCACCGATATATATGTCTACAAACCCTTGTGTCTACGAAAAACCTACACACACAATCAGGTCCCTGCAAAAATAAAAAACTGTATTAATAAATCTTAAACAAATTCAAAACTCATGTTTCGAAACACAATCACTTTGATCCCTGGAATCCATTTTCCTTGGTAATTTGATCGACACTGTCTGTGAAGATGTTTTAACTTGTCAGACATGTCACATGTACCGTTATATGATAGTGCTGTTTGCATACACCATAACCACGTTATGGTGAAGATCAAAACGGCGTATTATGTGTAATGGATTGTTTTTATCATCACATTCTGAATTAGAGTTCAAAGGGACTGTTAAAAGAATAGTTAGGATTTTTTATTTAATCATTATAAACATATATTTGTTTTCAAAAGGAAACCAGAAGACTCTAAGTCTTCTAACCTTGATACATAATTGCGAAACAAAATGCCTTTTTTTCATGAGAACAGCGTCTCAAAAATAATATTGTCAATTTGAAATGTTTCAAAATAAACTTTATGTAGGTAATGTGTAAGAATAACTCTTAACAAAAATGTTCCGAGTGTTGTTGTTTTTTTAACATAAAAAGAAAACTTTTAGAGAGGATAAAAATGTACAAAAAGACAATACATGTTGACATGCCTATAGAAAACACATGTCAATGAAGAGATGTACCAGACTTTTTAAAAATATGTGACAAGCAGAGGTGAATACAAGTTATACTAGTTACTCGTTGATAACTTAATTGTATCACATTAATTCAAATATTAAATGCATTGGTAATTTATATTTTATATATTTATATAGAATTTTATGAAAACACTCTACAGTATTATTTTTTACATTCCTTGCCTGTATCTCTTGGCAGTCGAAATGAATTGGCTTTCGTTTCTTTATGTAAACTAGGATCTTTTGATATTATTTGCGAATTTAAGTAAGCCGGTACATGTTCCAATGGTGTTGTAGCCCTTCAATATATTAATGGACATCTATATCCTTGTTATCCCCCGCCGCGCGTTTAGCGCGAAGCGGGGGATATAGTATTCAGCTCCGTACGTCCGTACGTCCGTCCGTCCCGCTTCTTGTTAGCGCTATATCTAATGAACCGCTCAACCTAGAATCTTCAAACTTGGTACCAGTCTTCATCTGGGGAATACGCAGACCTGAAGAGCTTTTGGTGATCTTGACCTCATTTTCAAGGTCACAGCGAGACTTTGACCAGTTTTGAAAATGTTGTTAGCGCGATATCTAATGAACTGCTCAACCTAGAACCTTCAAACTTGGTACCAGTCTTCATCTGGGGAATACGCAGAGCTGAAAAGCTTTTGGTGACATTGACCTCATTTTTAAGGTCACAGCGAGACTTTGACCAGTTTTGAAAATGTTGTTAGCGCTATATCTAATGAACCGCTCAACCTAGAATCTTCAAACTTGGTACCAGTCTTCATCTTGGGAATACGCAGACCTGAAAAGCTTTTGGTGATCTTGACCTCATTTTCAAGGTCACAGCGAGACTTTGACCAGTTTTGAAAATGTTGTTAGCGCGATATCTAATGAACTGCTCAACCTAGAACCTTCAAACTTGGTACCAGTCTTCATCTGGGGAATACGCAGAGCTGAAAAGCTTTTGGTGACATTGACCTCATTTTTAAGGTCACAGCGAGACTTTGACCAGTTTTGAAAATGTTGTTAGCGCGTTATCTAATGAACCGCTCAACCTAGAATCTTCAAACTTGGTACCAGTCTTCATCTGGGGAATACGCAGACCTGAAAAGCTTTTGGTGACCTTGACCTCATTTTCAAGGTCACAGCGAGACTTTGACCAGTTTTGAAAATGTTGTTAGCTTGATATCTAATGAACCGCTCAACCTAGAATCTTCAAACTTGGTACCAGTCTTCATCTGGGGAATACGCAGACCTGAAAAGCTTTTGGTGACCTTGACCTCATTTTCAAGGTCACAGCGAGACTTTGACCAGTTTTGAAAATGTTGTTAGGGCCATATCTCATGAACCCATTAACCTTGAGTCTTCACTGGGGACATAGTATTCAGCTCTGTACGTCCGTCCCGCTTCTTGTTGTTAACATCAATTTGCGGCGGGGGATCTTGTCACCTTTGTGACAAATACTTGTTTCTACAGATGATATGTCCAAATAAGCAAATCATTAATAAAAATTAATCTGTAACATTGGATATGATGATAACTCTATCACGACAATGAGTTGTAATTACATATGTACATAATGTTGATTAATAGGCTTATCTCAATGTCTATATTTCCCAAGGTATTTGAGCGACTGTATATAGAGTACTTGTTGACCGTCAATAACAATTGGATCACCGACCAAAACAACCTTCTGGTCAAGAGATGTGGCAAAATATATTTGTTTTCAAATAAGGCAAACCCAAATATTCATAAACCGACTTTGCCTTGAGGGTAATATTGAATGTCAGCTAAGGTTAACAAATTCACTTTATCACAACATTTGATCAACAACAAAACTATGTTTCATGCCTTGTCCTATATGTATCTAATAGATTATTGGTTACCAAAGATCGACAAGATACAGAAAACCAAATCAAGATAATAAATTTGCAATTTTAAAACAAAAAATCACACAAAGCAAATGAATATCTTAAGACTGCAAACAATTATATTGAAAAAATTATCTCAGAGAGCCTTGAGATTTTCAAAATCAAACTATTTCATCAAAGTTAATGAACAGTTAAAAGAACGTTATGATGAAAGAAGTTTTATTCATCTATTTATCGATATCTCAGTAACAGTTAATAATATGATATATAAGGATTTCGAACCAAATGTAAAACAAATGTTGCAAAGTTCCAATTTCGTTTGATAATGAATGTAATTTAAATGAAATGGCCTCCCACAGTTTTTGCTTGATTCTTGATAATTCGTCCTAATTCGACAAAAGGTTTGAATAATAAGACGTTTGACCCCCATGAAGGTAAATGTCGGTTTAGTTATGTTGATGTTTAGATAAAGGCACTTGACTATGTTCGGTGTTGTTTAAATTATATGATTGGCGATGAAATACCGAGATCTATTTATGAAAAAAAACATGTTATCAGTCACTAGTGACAATACCTGACGATTGCTTGACGTCATCGAACAACGCTCTGACGCAATGACACGCTCATGACGTTAATTTTGGCTCAGGTGACTGGCTTTCTTTTGAGCCGACTCAACGCAAATGAACTTCAATTTTGATAGCAATACAACGACTTAATCATAAACTAAATAGAAAATTAGACTTTTCTTGACAAATACCATACCTCATATCGTGAGGCAGAACATTTTATATTTACACTCGTGGCTGCGCCATTCATTAAAACATAAACTTTATGTCTCACTCGATGAGATAAACATTGTATTTGTCAAGAAAAGACAAATTTCTTCTAAATATCCAGTATTGCTTTGGTGCTGAATGATATACCAGTTTGATATAGAATACCATTTGGTCTTGCAAACTTTGCTCAAGAAGCATTCACCATTTATCTTTAATTAACAATCTTTGCTCGAAACTCATTCCTTTTTCCTCTGAACGTTTCTGTTCTACTCTGTTATATTTTTATCAGCCGAAGTAGCGAACATTTGTTTTCTTGTCACAAATATATTCTGATATGTAACACTTACCCTAATTGACAAGGCAAGATTGGAAGGTTTCATTATTCATATGTTTAAGTAAGGACCAGATATAAAACGTCTCCTGAAGATGTCTTGCTCTGTAAAAACGATTTTGACAGATGAACAAAGATACTGCATGACTTGAGTAACAATGAGCTCAGTGGAAGCAGATGATATTGACACAATACGTGAATGCACTTCCGAAATGAACATTGGGGTTTTGTATGTGATCACAATAAGCAATTGATTGTTATAGCTTTGCTAGGTAACACCATTTACTCTTTGATAATGTTTTGACTAATTTATTTTCAATAGTATATTTCGATGATGTTTTTGATGATTGTTAAAGATAAAGAAACTATTTTATGTATTATTTCGTAAAGAGGTCACAGTATTATTAGCCTAGAGGGATAGTATGTTCGGTGCCGCCGATTTACAAGGGCTCCGCATGATCGTATTGATTCAAAACTCCCCCTTGTTCGGGTACCCATTTGTTCAGCTGGATAAATTGTGTGCAATGTGGATGAAGTGCCTCGCCAAAGGACACAACACAGCATATGACCCATTTTTGATGTCTTTGAGCCCGGGCCGTTTGCGTGAAAAACAAGAACCACTACACCAATGTGCTCCAAAATGAAACCTTTTGATAAAGAATGAATTAACAGTTTACAAAGTTGAGCCTATGCATTGTTTGAAATCGTATAAGTAAAACTTTAACATGAAAAATACCCGGATATTGTGTAAAATGTACTGCCAATACATATCTCCTAGGCGCTATCGCTTGATCTTTCACAAGCCATGATGGTTATTTATTAACAGTAGTATCACCGATAGTAAAAAACATAATACTTTCCGATGATCTGATGGGATTCGAACCTAGGTCCTCATGACCCGAAGTCGTTAGTGTTATCCACTGAGATACGCAGGCCTGTTAGAATACGTATGGAACCAATGATATATGTCATTCTAAATACAGCACGCTTCATTTTCAGTAGCTATGATCATAAATACATGTTTTTAACCTAATCATTTAGTAACATCGTTAAGTATGACTTGCAACGTGGTCGTAAATGTTCTACCTATTAGTAAACATTAGTCTTGTTTCAATGTCACCATCGTACTTACAGAAACATTAATGTTAATTCGCCAGGCGAGCCCAACGAGTAATTAATTTCTAAAACAAATGCAGACTATGTTTTTTTCTTAATGAGTCTGTTATCAGCGTCTTGAAAAGACTATATTATTACTCTTTTAATATGACATTGAAAGCGAAATCATATTCCAGAGTTTATTGTGACAAATATTGGTAATGGTGACGTAATGCATTTTGTGTTTCAGCTTTGTTCATTGGCCATTTTATTTGGATACAACATGTGATGAGCGCAGCTTTTCTTTTGAAAATATCAACAATAATATAGAGAAAATTTAAGCAAACTTTGCACCAAGCAATAAGATAAACCGAGACAAGTACCAGTATTACAAGATCAAACAGAGATATAAACTCTGACCCTATTTGTAATTTGTAAGTTGAGGATCGTGAGTAGGCATCTTTTGATACATTCTAGATGTCGATCAGGTAATACAATATTGATTTAATGACTTAATCTGCCTCTTTTGAGAGAAAACGATTTTGATAAGTATAATGGTGATAATGTGAATAGTCAGTTTATATTGTGCTATTTCGAAGCATAGCCATACTCAAAGTGAGTACAATTACAGTATTTCTCGTGACATTATCTATTACAACTATTTCCCGTTTTCAGGTAACCATTCACATCTCATTGTTGATTTGTCAGTGTGTAAATAACCCTTGTTCCCTTTCATCGTGCCAGTTTCTTAAAAGCCCATGGACAGAAATTTGATGAATCATGTAGATAATAAAAACAGATACGTCTCTTTGATCTTAGCCAAAAGACCGAGAAGCGATTAACTTTATTTATCATGTATACTACACATGTTGTACTGATGGCCTCCTGCCCATTTATACGAAATGAATAAATAAATGAGTAGATAATAAGATTTTTCATTAGGGTTAATTTAGTTCACAAAATTTAGTTTCCAAAATTCAGTATCCATCCTCACATCTGAACAGTTTTAAGTTTTCTTAATCAATTGTGCATGGAATGATATGTTTGCTCGAGTTTAATTCATGTAGTGAATAACCTTTAAGTTGAGACATTTAGCATTTTCTTAAATCTAGCTTTATGATATTCTTAGGATTCTGAGATGAAATATGAAATACCTCTACGCAATCCTGAGTATACTATTTGGGGATTCAATTTTTCAAATTTATTGCATTGTTGAAGATCCATGATCCACATGGAACTTTAAGAATAGTTTGGGAGCATATGAGACTGAATTGATTCCTGTGTTCAGACATAAGTACATTAAAGGAAACTGTCGAATTTGATTACCATATTTTTGTGAAATATCCTGTTTTCATGACGCCATGTATCTTCCAATTAAATTTCACATGTCAAAGAAATCTCGAACTTTGGTCACAACAGAAATTATGCTTTCATTTAGATGCAAGATTTTATTTTAGACAACCAGACAAAGATACTTTAAGACTAGAGCAGTTTTCTCATCCTAACAAGCTTTTACAAACAAAGAAGTAATCTGATATTATTCGTCTGTAAACATTAGACCTAGTTATAGGCACCATAAATGCAAAATATCGTTTGAAGATCCAAACATAAACCAGTAGCTAGAAATCGTACCAATGATGTGTATGATAAACCAATTTATAAGAAAACAAGCTGTGACCGAAATGATATACGCTATCAACATGCAAAAACAACCTCTAATATGGTTTTCAGACAATGTGATCATTTGTTGAAAACATTGTTGAAACATGTATGATATGATTGTTGCCTTAGTTTTGTGACTTGCTTTGAAAAGTAACCGCTCATTGTAACTGCTAATAAAGTTACTTCACAAAATATTGTTTATTGTGACATGTTTACCTGATAAAAGATAAATAAATAGTTTTTTACAAATGTGACCTTAAACATGAGTGTCATTGTTGTCATAATGTTTGACAATCTGTACAATCCTTCTACATCAGCATATTTGTTTTAAGCGAAGCTTCAATTTAAAACTGCAGTTGTCATTCGTGGTGTCATTTAAAAAGATTCATCTGTACAATGACTTGTACTGATGATTCACAAGCTGGCATTGACCTCCGATTGTCATGATACTATAACTATTACACATATTTGCAGTAATTCAAATTTAACACTTTTTGTCTTTTTTTAAAAAAAAAATCTTTGTATTGGAGGCAGGGGTAAAAAACAGAATTTACACTATCATGATCATTTTATTCATTATTATCAAACATTTGGGATAGAATAGATGATAAACCTTACAAAACGTTTGCTATTTAATGTAAACATCCCTCGCCCTCATCAACAGCGAACATATACAATAGAAAAAAATCGTTATTGGTTGGTAGATGCGCGTCTCACGTGTGATTGGTATTTTACAATGCCTGATAATACCTTCGCTAAAGCAACACTAAAACAGTTCTAAGTGTGTTATGGCACGGTTACTCTTTAAGATATTAAATTCCGGTAAATGCTACTGACTTAGCCTTAATTATATAGGTTCGTAATTAATTTTTGTTTTGAAGAAACAAGATAGTTTATTTTTAAGATAAAAAATCCTGACCAGATCGAGATAATCACATTATTTCAAATGTCGTGAACCATTAATCCTAATTGAAAAATATATCAAATAATGTTTATATTCGATGGGAATGCATTTTTGTTTCACATTTAAATCTCCGCTTACAAATGTGAAATGTGAAACTAATTAGGTCTGAAGAAAATAATGATTCCAGAAAACGAGCAAATAGCTTATGTATGTGAAAAGTTTAAAATTTCAAAAATATTTAAAAATTTCAATGAAATTACTGTTTTATGATTATAAAATTTGAAAATTGTTTATATTATAAAGATGGAATGAAAACAAATGCCGATTGAATGCAGAATGAAACAAGTAGCTTGTTTTTACTATATGATGCATAATCTTGGGCTTGATAACTGATACATATTCCAAATGTTCACGAGAAGTATACCAAACGCAAATTAATAGCATTTCTTGATAAAACTGTGAGAGAAATGATAAATACTTCCCTGTCTTCTTTCTAATGATTATAGATATTTTTAGGTAAGTTAATATGTTTATTTAAGACTCTTGGGCGGTTTTTTCTCTTAAATGAAAATAGATATTTTAGGTATGTGAATATGTTAATTTACGACACTTGGGCGGTTATATCTCTTAAATGAATATAGATATTTTTAGGTAAGTGAATATGTTTATTTACGACCCTTGGGCAGTTATATCTCTTCTTTTTTTCAAAAGGTTTTAACACGTAACTACCTTCCTATATAAGTGTTTACCCTTTACACCCCTTTGCTGCCTTTATTTTAGTTGAATGTTTTATGCAGTGAGCTCAATCCTAGCTAGATGCAGACTAAAATTGATTTTACTTCTTACACACACGTGGTTAACGTTGTCTATATTCAATTAAACCTTTACAACGGGCACTCTTGTGCCAAAATGTAAGGGATAACTACCTGGGTCGGTTATTTGAGTGGGAAAGGAGGTTTGTACGACTTTTAGGCAACCTTGATTTTTTGGAAAATGATAATGGTTCAGTACTGTGAATGTTTAAAGCAGCCTGCAAGTAAAGTGATGGCGTCTTCAAAGTACTGGTGTTTCTACCATTGTCTCGAATTGTTACTTGGAATATATCTCTCTAGAATCTACGTTATCAATTTATACAAATAAGCTAGAAGGCTAGAAAGAAATTTTGATCGGACAATGAGGTTTTGACTGATCTTTTTATCAGTGATTGGCCTAAGTGTAGGATCCGTATGACACATTATAAAGTATTCATGAAAAAAATTTGTTTTATTTTGTTAAAAGATGAGTCTAAAATTACTTCTTTAATACGTTTGTAGCTCTACATTTCAGAAACCGCAAACTGGTTAAGCCTTAAAGTTACGCATACAAAACGTTTTATGTATTATGAAATATTAACACCGAAAACTGATATGCATGCATCAATGGTTAAAGTAAGAGAGAATACAAAGTTCAGCTTATGCTTTATGAACGTTTTACCCCCCTCTGAATTAATAATAATAAAGCTTTATTTCATTGGGTACAAAATGTGAGTCAATGCTTAAGGATAGAAATAATTCCTTCAAGACATTCTCTCCTCACAGAGGGAGATCAAGTGGTAAGATGATCACTCGAGCCTCTGTTCTTATTTAACTGAGTTTATGGGGTAGAAT
Organism: Steromphala cineraria; assembly: GCA_916613615.1. Lineage (NCBI taxonomy): Eukaryota > Metazoa > Mollusca > Gastropoda > Trochida > Trochidae > Steromphala > Steromphala cineraria. The sequence continues at coordinate 45,106,966 of OU744733.1, forward strand.
GTGAGATGCCTGATTGGAGGTTATCAAAATGAGTTGTGCAATCAGCGACACCTAAATAACAAATTTTGCTACTGAATCATGAGAAAGGGATTGTGATACGAACCATCCATTTCCATGCGAAAAGCTTTGTCATTTGCATTAAAAATGCGAATGGATTGGGGTGCAAGATTTTTCCGCCAGGGGAATTGGTCCATTAAAAATAAGGGCTCGAACAACATTATATGACTTTATCTGCCTCTTCTGGGAGAGAAGGAGATCCTGAGGATATTGAACAAATTCTTCCCCTTCTATTATATATGAATATTTATATAGCGCGCATATCCATCCACTCGTTGCTCAAGCGCTTGTTGTTTTCCCTCGTCAATGGCATTCTTTCACCATCCCATCATTTTTCCATTTCAACTCCATGGGTAGTATTAAACTGGCATCCATAGTTGGCGTTCAGGTTAGGGTCCATTCTTTGCCTCACAGGGTACCAAGTCACAGCTGGGTGAACTGAGACACATAGTCGCAGCAGTTTGTCCAACACTGCTGAACGCTGATAACCGACAGCTCGGCGTATGCACGTGTTCTTGTATCCACTATTCAGCCACCGACATGAATTCGCGGGATCTTTTAAGTGCGCAGCTTTTGTTGCACTACACACTAGAGCTCCAGGGTGACACTAATAGCGTTCTAACAGAGGTGAACTCTAGGTTTTTACACCTTGGCCTGGATGGGATTCGAACCCTGGACCCCAGCAACGTGAGACCGGCGTGAGACTAACCTCTACTGCAAGAGAGAAACAGCAACGAGAAGCAAAACCCTGTGTCAAAACAACAAAGCTGTCACTTTTCAAGGTACCTCGAACAGAGAAGTAGAATGGAAATAAGCTCCTCTTCTTCTCATTACAAGCTCCATCGATACATTGATACCCTGAAGCAACGTTTTCGTTTTCCTTCCTGTTTGCATTTAACAAAAACTTTTTTTCGTAACAAGTTAGAAATCAAACACTAAGTGTAGTAACTTATTGCCTTTAAGATCACACACCAAAATATACTAATTAACTTATACTCAACATTTCTTGGTCAAACGTTGAAATTATAATCATAACATTTACACAAGAAGTAAAGAAGTAATGTTTTAAATCTATTCTATGTTGTGGTTTACCTGTCACTTCTGTGATCATTGCAAATTCGTGAAAGTGCTTTGGCATGCCTTCGGAGTTTGTTTTGAAATAATAAAATTTGATATTAGAAACTTAAAAGGAAGTTATTACAGTTACGTTCTGTCAGTAAAAGTATTCTGGCTTACCTATGCAACTTTGTTCTCCTCATGGGGATAAAGATCGTGACTGACCATCTTATTAATGATTTATTTTGAGGCTCAAGTGACCTACATCCTCTCTAGACAATTATGTATACAGATGCGTAGTTTACTGTTTTGCATATTGACGGGAAAAGGACCCCATTGAGACAATATTGAGTCTGAAGATGGTTGTTTTTCTTGTCAATTATAAAGATCTCAGTAAGAAACTACGAGAAGCAAAAGCATAATGAACCAATTCGTCATGTTTTGCTCAAATAAAATGAGAATTTGGATGATAGTTAGAAGAGATACATGTATCGAAACATTTTAAACCATTTGTTCATGTATTGCTCAGATAAAATGAATGTCACTTATCATAAGTGATAAAAAGGTTCGAATAGTATCTAGAGAAAAAAACGCTGAAACTTCGATGTCATCATTAAATAAATCTCAAATGTCAAAAAGCCTTTTTTATGCAAGAATCGGATCTTACATCATCTAATAATGTGTATCAAGTTTGGTTGGTCAAGACACATCAATGTTCCTACTTTGATCTGGACATAGAACTTTTCTCCTCCACCTGCCCACGCTGAGGTCATGTATCTCTGAACACGTGACATATTTCTCATAAATCACATTCTAAATTGACAAAATTAGGTACAGAAAGTGATGTGAGAAATATTTATTTAAATGGAAAATTAAACTAATGAAAACTCAGAAATTAAAACTTTGCAGTAAGATCATCAAATCAAAGAAATTCAAGCGAGTGATGATAAATTTCATATAGAAATTCTACTTTGATACTACATGTAAGAATTTAATAATGACAAACACACATGCAACATCAACTGAAATGACAACCGTAAAATAATTCTATGAAATTAACATCATTTACCGAAATACATGATAATCGTTTTTACTGATACATATTTCTCACTTTTATGTGATAATGATATCTATTTCAGTGTCATTTCCTTGCAACGAAAAATTTGACAGCTTTGTCAAACTTGACGCTTCAGTGAGAATATCTCTTTGATCTCTGAAATCTATTTGTCGTGTTGTCTGGTAGATATTGTCTGTGTAGACGTGTACTTTGTCGGACATGTCACATTTACTGTCATATGACAGTGCTGTCATGTACAATATTTACCTTAAATTGATCATCAAAACGACATTTTATGAGTTAATGGGCTGGTTTTAACATTACAAACTGCATTTGACGTTCTTACAAAATGTTTTGGGGAAATGGTAAAGCTGTCTCATTAAATCTTTGAAATATATATTTGGTATTTAAAAAGAATCCCTTACGCTGGAATTTTTTTTATGCGAAAAGTTTTTTTTACTATTTCAATCATAACAATTTATCAAAGGCAAAAAATACTTCTATTCTCTGTTTCACTTCAAAACTTTTCCCAGTTATTCTTTGTAAAAATAGCCTTGTTTGTTTTGTTTTGACACACAAAAAAACACTTTTAATAAACGTAGCTATAGAAAACTTCCAAGCACGACAAAATACTCAGCAGTTTCATTATTAGCTGTGTGAAGTTTAATATTTTTTAAATTATGTTTACTGTATTCATTATATATTTTGCAAAATTTTGTAAGAGAAAATCGGAACAAAATTAATTAAATGGGACACAAATTAAAAAAATGAATGAAATGGCAGTCTCGGCATATCAACATGAAGGCGAATCAATTTTTGCCATCTCACAATTGCGTTTTCTAAATTTATGCTTGAAAGCCAAGTCTAAGAAGTAGAATTTACACTATCATAACTGCTACCATGTTGTCAATATGTGAAAGATAGGCACGTTTATTGATTTTCATAAGAATATGTCTTCTTTGTTAATAAAATGTGTTATGTAAAAAATTAGCTTTGAAACAACTTATAAACATTAAATTTCATTTTTTTTAAACAATATTTTCTTACACTTAAAAGTATTTTTAGAACGATGATTGAACTCTTGTGCTGATCAGTTTATAATAGGACATAAACAATAGAGCCATTGTCTCAGTAGCTCATCAGGATATATATCAATTTTGATTTAGATTGTGGCAAATGTAGTCCCCCCCCCCTAATTAGGGGCCAGAGGGTCACCAAATGTACACTTTAGATTCCTTATTACCTAACTTAACGGTCTCCACACAACATTCAGATCATTATTCCTGACATCACCCTTCATTCCCCCTAAAACACTCTACTGTCCCTTTAAATTGATTATATTTGATAAATACAAATGTTTCAAAATGATATGTTAGTTAAACATGGAGTGTTTATATGTTATGTAAAACAGAATTAATTTTAAACACTTAAAATTCATTTTACATATGTATCCTATTTAAAGTGTCATTCATTCTTTTCAAATATTACTATTTCTGACTGTAATTTTAATGGGTATATACAAATGTATGCACCAATAAACTAGATAAATGACACACATAAACATAATGTAGGACAGACAGATAACACCCAGTAATTGATGATGGAATTATCGTCATTTGTTGATATGCTAGCTTATGAGTTTTTCTTGATTTCCCATGGCACTTGTAAATAGACAACCTGCTGACCCAATATATACCAGCTTTTAAAGGGGAAGTATAGCACGTTTTTAGGTGGAATATAAGGCGATGTCAGGAAAATGAAAACTAATGGTTCCAATTGAAAGACAATGCATTTAAACTTATTTAAACTATTACCAACAATATATTGTGTCACAGACAGTCATGCTAAACTAGCATTGGCCGAATTATAAAAATAGGTTAGAATCAAGCAATATTTGCAAATAATACATGTAAGGCAAGAGTTCAAACAAACAAGTGGTGACAATCAGACCAAATTCCAACAAATTTGGTAAAGTTGTAACAAGACATTGCATGGGTTTTCTCGATATTGTAAACTTTGTTGATTTCAGTTCTTATTTTATCAAATGTCGGTGTACCTGTGTATGATCTCATTCTAAAGAGTGAAAAATTGACAATAGTTATTAAAAGATTGAGGACATCATTCCTTTTTTCAGGAAACCCAAATAAGATTTGTTTTCTCGTTGATGTTAAGAATGATGTCTGTTTTTGTGGTTATCCAAGAAACAAATTCTTTCCATATTGTTTTTGATTTTGGACATTCATAAAAGATGTGAATTATACTTTCAGGCTCGTTTTTACAAAATGACCAAAGCTTACTTTCGATGTATCCCAACTTAAACAGAAGTAGGTTAGTCGGCAAAATTCTATGCACTAACGAGTATTGAAACCATCTAAATTCTGAATTTATATGAGCTCGAAATATTATCTTGTGGTAGGATTTCCATTCTTTGTCACTTACATTTGTTTTCAAATCGGTGTCCCATTTTAACTTATAGTTGTTATATGCAGCAGTATCTGGAATCGGACTGAGTACATCGTAATATGTCCTACAGCCACTTTTATTTGTAAGGATATCTTGATAGTTGTAAGGGATAAATGGCATTGCTAGTTTTTCCAAAATAGTAATATTAAATGATTTACAATATTCCTTGACTGATCTTTGTAGACTTGCATACTCTTGGAAGTTTGTGTTTAAGCTGTCTTTGTACTTTTCAAGGAATTCATTATATGTAAATATTGTTCCGTCAGAATCTATCAAGTCATTAACAAAAGTTATCCCTATTTTGGGTTTTTCTTGATTTCCAATGGCACTTGTATATAGACAACCTGCTGACCCAATATATACAAGCTTTTAAAGGGGAAGTTGTAAGTTAATGATATATGTATTACTTTGATAGTGTCAAAAATCTCATAACACAAACCAATTATCCATAGTCAGAGGACAAAATATGAAGATTCACCTAAAATCCATGGGCGGCCATTTTGTGTGAACACCTTTAATTCATTTTGTGTAAAAAAAGGAAGCGCATGGCTAAACTTTACATTATATATTTGAATTATTACTGCTCCATTTAGTTTAAATGCATTGTCTTTCAATTGGAGCCATAAATTTTCGATATCCTGACATCACCTTATATCCCCCCTAAAAACGTGCTACAGCCCCTTTAAGAGCGGGGATAATTTAGGTTTTCAGACAAAGCATCTTCAACTTAGACCAAGTTATGAACTTTTTTGGGAATATGATAAATACATAATTTCAAAGCTGAGGCAACAAGACATTAGAAGGCTTATTCACTATTTTCCTTATGATCTGGATAGCAGACTTTCTTGGACTATTCATGCCTCAATAACGTTTGGTATATTATCTATTGTAAAGGCATTGACTGAGAGTGCTTTCATCGCTAGTTAGTTGAATATAAGTGTTTTTAAAATAGGTTAAAACTGAACGAAATAATCCTACAGGTTTTTAAACAGTGATTGTTCAAACATGTTTGTTTTATCTCTCTTCACCCATATTTGAGTCGCTTTTTAACAATTTGTTGATATGACAAATGAACTCCATGTGATTGTTCAGGGGGAAATTTGATAAATAATCCGTCTGTCTGTCCGTTACGTATAACGTTCTGTTCTGTATAAACATTAAGTTGATGAAGCTACCCTACAAGTGGGATTTACTTTGCATTCTTACTACGTTTCTGTTGGGTTGTGTGCGTTTCAAAGTCGTCATAAGTGATCCATCGATGTTCTTATTGTGTTCTTGCTACATATGCAGGAGTTTTAATCAATGATAAATAACCGCTCGAACTGCCCATTTATCTAAAAATGTCATCATCAGAGTTATGTTCATATAAAGGCTCATTTAACAATTTTTTGTCACCAAATCAGATTTATTAGCAACGACAAAGTACCTTCTTTTTGTTTTGAACCCCCAATCAGTGATGTCACAGTTATTTGTATATTTGGATTTTTCCCTATCTATGTGGATCTACACGATTGTGTATTTCATTGAACAACAAACAATGTAACATACATTCTTTCTTAAAAAGTTGACACAATGTGTCTCAAACAATATCTTTGGAAACTACATTTACCTGTAACTCTTGCTATATTTGGTGATCATTTTACATATTGTAATGATAGTGATGAAGAAAAAAAGTAGAATACACACTTGAAAAGGTAGTTCTTATGGATTTACTATTCCTTAAGCGGCAACATCTTACTTCATAAGTTTTTGTCATTGGTTCCACATTATCAGTCCGAAGCCAATGATTGTTTTTAAACTACTAAATGTTACGTCAACGCTAGAAAGTGTTAACCAAAAACTCACATCTGATCTAATAGTTAACACCAGCAAGGTGAAGTTAGACTATTAACAAGTTTATGTTAGTCAATTCACACTTGAAAAAGTAGCTCTTATGGATATACAATTCCTTAAGCTTACAAATTATCAGAGGTAAACAAATTTTGTTTTCAACTATTTAACATTTTAAGTTTTTTTGGCCAATGATTGTCTGTCAACCACTTCATGTTACGTAAACGCTAGAAACGGTTAACCCAAAACGCACATCTGATCTAATATTTAACAACAGGAAGGTGAAGTTAGACTAATAACAAGTTTATTTTAGTCAATTGTTGACAATCCATTAGATATGTTCAATCATTGTTAATCGTTAAGAGTGTCTGAGTCAAGATTGGATAAATTGGCCTCTAATGTACATGAGCATGGATTACTATATTATTGCGTAGTTGCTGAAAGGTTGAATGATGAAATATGAAATACATAACGTGACTTAGAGAAAACCTTAAAATGCAATGTCTTTCAATATTGTGACAACAGCTTGATCAGAATTGTTTCATTTTGCAACAAGCGTATAATTTTACTTGTGTGTTCATAGTTGATAGGATAAATTGATTTTTCGATTACTGTGAAAAGACGACAATGGATATATTGCAGGGTGTATAACAACACAACAGACAAAATTGAGTAAATATACAAGCAGTTGATTTTATGCTATTCTAGATTTTCTTAGTGTCCACTTCAAGCGATTCCATGGTGCAATATTATTTGTCCTGAGTTATGTTTTCATTTTTTAAATTCAATAAGATTAGAAATTAGTTTCATATATGTCTCATTACATGTATATAAGAGATTATTAAAACAATAAGAATTTAGAATAATTTGTTAAAATGATGATTACAAACTCAACTTTACATTACACAGATCAACATCTTCTATTATCTTGGAATGGTCATGAATAATCCTAATGATTAATATAATTGAGCATATAATTTTCAGTTACGATATCAACAATTTGTTATCACTATATCTTCTTATTTTAAAATTCAATTTGATTTGTGTATCATTATATAACAAATAATGGCAATAATAAGTATTAATTTAAAATAATGGAACATTATGATGATAACAATATCAACTTTTCATTTGCAAGTTTTAATTCTTTTGGACAATTATCAACAGAATATCTTGGAATTGTCCTGGATATTCATGATGAGCTTTGATAGAGCATATTATTTTCAGTAGTGATATCAACAATATGAAAACATTATATCTAGATTCAACACGATCTATACTCATTCATCATAGTCTTATCTGCCCCTGACAAATGAAACATAATACAAAGGGCGAAAATCTGGATGACAACTCAAAACGTGACTTGTTCATACTGTTCAGAGTCGTGTGACCATTTACCAACATGCCTTTATGTCTTAAAGTTCACCAACGACATAAACTCTTTGTCCAATCAATCTCAGAATTACCCTTTCAGCACAGCAACGGATTAACAACCAACAACTTCCTCAAAACTCTCAGTACGAATCGGTTAATTGAGGAGATAAAGACGAGATCAACGTTTTGCTAATTGAATTTGTTTCTTTCGTGTCCATAATTCAGTTAGAACACTCAAGGAAATGAACAGCTTGTAAATTTGATAGATTCTATCAGCATTGAGTTAAGTTCAATGCAGGTGAGTCATACTCGATTTTACTGTTAATTAGGTAATTTGGATGCTTTCATATTTAAATCATTTCCAAATTTGAAAGGTTCTTCTCTGAGCAATTATTTTCGTCAACACCTACTCAATCAATAGCTATATTTTTAAATATCATGTTGAAATGAGACGACTTTGATAAATAAAGTTATCTTAATTCAACACATCTGTGTTAAAATTTAAAATTAAAAAAATAGATGTGTTTGTATTCATAATCACACACTACAAGCTTTTTTTTAATGATTTCACATGTAAATATGAATCACTTAGCAGTGAAATTATAAGCTTTGAAACGTGTACTCAAGAAGTTATTGTCTAATAGTGCCACATCGCCAATTGTCCCAGGTGCCACTTATAACTGTTAACGCTTTGTGACAACAATGATGATGAGGATATGTTTTGACTCCTTTTCCATGTATTCATAACCTGCTCAAAGGCCTACCTACATCATAACCATGAAGAATTTGTATTTTCAAAGCAGCTATGGGCAACAATGTAGGTCTGTACATCATATTTTGGGTACTAATTTTAACAGCTTGGTAGACTGAGTGCAATGTGGATGAAGTGCCTTGACTAAAGACATAGCTTAACACAGGTTTTGAAAACGGGCAAAGCGTGAGAGGCCACCATTCTAACCAGTACACCACTGTGCTCGACATAAAAAGTATTGGCAATTCTGTACCACAAACCACTAGTAAATGCAAAATACCTATGAAGCGCAAACTACAACCATGTTAAACTCACTCAATGGATCCATTTAATAGCTAGACCATAAACAATTAAACCGCCCACAACAATAATGAGGACAATGTGTTATAATGTTATACATAAATGTGGAAATTGAAAGAGCCTTACATTGTTCAGCATCAGAGACTTACATGCACTACTAGTTTCTTTATCTCTATTTAAGCTGTTAAGATAAGATAAGATAAGATAAAGCTTTATTATCCCGAGGGAAATTTGTTTTACACGGTTGAACATGTCATATAGAACACAAGTCATTTAGAACACGCATACACAAACACAAGCAACAAAGACAAATAAACTCATAAACATGTAAATGGTTACTAAAACAGCTGGCAGAAGCGAACAAATAAAACCATAAATATGTATTAAAATACTTCATTTAAAACACTGATGCTTGCTGGTATGAAAGAATTTCGAGCCCTGTTTGTTCTGAATATTGGCATGCGCAGTCGACGGCCAGGAGGAAGGAGTTGAAATTCTGGAAATAGGACATGAGTACTGTCATTTAAAATTTTCCGTGCTTTCTTTTCAATTTGCTGCTTATAAATAGTGCCAATGTCTTGCATTTTAAGTCCAATATTTTTACTTGCTATGTTAACAATATTGGAAAGTTTACATTTCGAACAGACAGGCCCCCATACCAGCAATGAACATTGAAGACTAAGATACTTTGAATACAAGATTTGTAAAATAGAGAAAGTATGGTTGTGTCAATCTTAAATTAGGGTAAACGACGTAAAAAGCTCAGACTTTAAAGGGGCAGTAGCACGTTTTTAGGGGGTAAATAGGATGATGTCACGAAAATGAAAATTTATGGTTCCAATTGAAAGACAATGCCTTTAAACTAAGTGGAGCAGTAATAATTCAAACATATAACGTAAAGGTTAGCCATACGATTCCTTTACTGCCCCTTTAAGACTTCGATATAAAATATATCAGATCATTGTATAAAACAAAATATTGCATCTTATTTAAAGCATCATTTCTCCAGTGACCCAATTTCGATATCTTTGACATGTGTTATCTAATTAGAAGATACAAGGCGTCATACATAACAGGATATTTCACAATAATATGCTAATCCAATTTGACAATTTCCTTTAATGTAAGTATGCCTGAACATAGGAATGAATTCTGGCTCATACACTCTCCAATTATTTTCATAATTCCATGTGGATCATGGGTTTTAAACAATGCAATGAATTTCACATATTCAATCCCAAAATAATATACTCAGGATTGCATTTAAGGTATTTCAGAATCCTAAGAATAGCAGATGTTAGAAAATGTTTAATGCTTAAACTTGAAAGTTACTCAATACAGGTCAAAATCGAGCAAACATATCATTCCATTAACAATTGATTAAGACAACTTATAACTGTAAACAAACTGATTGAATTCTGTGAACTACTTTAATGAAATGTCTTTTTATCTACACGAGTCATTCATTTTTGTCCAAAGGCTTTTCAGAAATTGGTATGATGAAAGGGAACATTGTTTTTTACACTCTGAAACAAATAAAATGTGAATAGTTACCTGTAAATGGGAAATGATACGGTCATGAGAGCCCTCAATGGGAATTTAATTGTACTCGCATTGAAATAGCACAATAATCAATATACATAGAATATTGACAATATCCCTATTATACATGTACTTATCAAAAGAACCTTCTCTCAACAGGGGTAAATCAATATTGTATTACATAATCTATCTCTTTGGGGGAAGAATGTATCAAAAGATGACGACTCACGATTATCAACTTACAAATTACAATAAGGGTCAGATATTAAATCTGTGTTTGATCTTGTGATACTGTTATTTGTCTCGTTGTGTCATATTTCAATTCTTCTGACGCCAGATGTCTGATCAGGAAGGTCAAACTGATTAAATTACACAGAAATGTTTCGAGTTGAATGATTTAACTGAAGGAAACCATTCCCGTCTGGAGTCGGTGTACAAGCTTGCATGCAGTCATCATTTGATAATGTCTTTCTGACCTGTGACAAGACTTTTAGGTGTTCAGAGACCTTTCATTCTTGTAAGATTGTACTAAGGTTTTAACACCAGCTGCTAAAAGAGGCACGATTTCCCCCCAAAGGATCTCACCATATCGAAACTGAATTTTCCAAATTGCAATGTCATTTTTAAATTACAAATAACAGTTCTAAATTTGTGTTCCATGATCGGTTAAGCAATGCGCATCAGTTTCCCTTTAGGCAATTTTATGAAATATTTTGCTGTTATACATTAATAGAGTCATCACAAAACATGTAAAACAATCCTTAAATATTCTCTATTTTAAAAGTCAGTCATGACTTTGATCTTCTGTTAACTCAGTAAACTGCAACAATGTTTACAGCCACAGCGTGTGTTTGATGCTAATTTTCTTTAAATTATCATCATCAGTGGGTCTTGGTCAACAATAATAAGCCAAGTTACGACATTCCCTTCCCATCCAGATCAAAAGTTTCAAGTAAAAACTACAAAAGCGCAGAAAACCATTTCTCAAATGAAACATAAAATCAACGTCTTATAAACAGGACAAAACTAATATATATATATATATATATATATATTGTCTCGGCATGTCCTCTAATATTATTTGCCAAGCTGCCAGTTACGTAAGCATGGTATTTAAGTAACCAAATCAGAAAAACCTGTACCAGATTCATGTAGATGGAATTAAAGTCTTCTTTATATATGATTGTCAAGGGTTGTTCAATACTGCTGAAACAAATGCCCACTCTTATTTAAGTACCCTGGAACACATTAGATAGCCATTGGTTAAACTCAGTTGAACACAAGTGATCACAAGTACGATATAGACACCACACAGCCTCTACTGCTTGTTTGGGGCAATAACTGGACCTGCCTCTTCTAAATATTGCTCACTTCATTTCGTCTTTCATCATTATTGTAATTTAGCAATGTTATATTTGGGATCACACTATCTTGAAAAGTACATATTTTTTTACTTTTTCGGACCGAGTCCCATGCGGGATTCGAACCCACACCCTCAGAGTCAGGCCACTCCGCCAGCAATGACCATACCAACAGGAAACCAACTCGCCCGTTTCGCCATCCACAAAAATGGAGGTCCAATAAGTGGTAGTTATAACAAATACAATCTTACATTTTTGAAAACACTATCAAGTATACGTGACGTAAATGTAATGTAAAAATACAATAAGTATGAACTAAGCAACCAGGCATTGAAAAAAACTTTTTCAAAAGGATATCAAATGAGTTCCTGGGACTATAGGCAATGTGGTACAATTAGACACATTATTTCATCATTTGATATTCAATAACTTCCTGAGTGCAAGCTTATCATTTCACCGCTACGTGATTCATGTTTACATGTGAAACCCTTCAAATAGATTGCTGTGTGATCATAAATTCAAACACATCCATTTCTTTTGTATTTTGTATACTAGTATGTGTTGAACTGAGATAACTTTTTTTATTCAAGTCATCTCATTTCAAAATGGTATTTAAAAATATATCTATTGATTGAGTAGATTTTGATGAAATAATCATTAGAAGCAAAAGAACGTTTCAAAACGAAGAAATGATTTGAATTTGTCCAAAGTATCTAATTAACACCACAATCCAGCAAAACTCACCTGGATTGAACTTAACACAATGCTGATCGAATCTATCAAATTAACAAGTTGTTCATTTCCTTATCTGTTATAACTCAATTAGGGACACAAAAGAAACAAGTTCAATTAGCAAACTTTATTTTCCTCTTTTATCTCCTCATTTGACCGATTCGTACTGAGAGTTATGAGGAGGTTGTTGGTTGTTTAACCGTTGCTGTGCTGAATGGGTAATTCTGAGATCGATTGGACATAGAGGATATCTTTTGTTTTGAGTGTGATATCACTTATCTCTCATCGAGTGACGGGGTAGAGCCAGTATTTTCACGAGTGGCGCAGCCACGAATGAAAATATAGACTTTACCCCGTCACGAGATGAGAGATAAGTGATATCACACTCAAAACAAAAGATATTCTGTTTATGATATGCCTCCGTGATCGAAAATGTGGTAATTTATGTCCAAAAGGCTTTGACTCGAAAGTTTTCTGGCGACGTCATACCATTGTTGATCGTAACTTAGCGACGGCGATGACGTCGCGTTGATTGTAAAAGTGATGTCAAACCATTGTTCACATGACGTCATCCCCTCTGTGATATTTTCACTAACTTGAAAAAGTGATATCACACTCAGTGGCGAGAACACTTTTATAGAACTGAGAAAACTCAGTCTCTCATCGCTTAGCATATAATAAAAATATTTTATGTCGTTGGTGAACTTTAAAACATTAAGGCATGTTGACAAATGGTCACACGACTCTGAACAGTATGAACATGTAATGTTTTGATTTGTTATCCAGATTTTACCCTTTGCATTATGTTTCATCTGTCAGGGGCAGATTAGACTATGATGAATGAGTATAGATCGTGTTGAATTTAGATATAATGATAACAAATTGTTGATATCGTTACTGAAAATAATATGTAAAAGCTCATCATGAATATCCATGACCATTCCAAGATAATCTGTTGTGATATGTTGATTATTGCCCAAAAGAAATTAGAACTTGCAAATTTGAAGTTGATTTTTTTTATCATAATTTTATTCCATTTTTTTATATTTATTGTTTCATTGTTGTTATATAGTGAGACTTATAAGAATTAAACTCTAATCAAATTGTATTCTAGAAAGGAAACATAACTGAGGACTAATGACATTATCGTTTTTCACGCAAATCAAAAAATTCTGATCGATTGTCAACAATTTACTAACACAACCTTCTTATTAGTCTAACTTAACCTTCCTGCCGTTAGAGATGAGATCAGATGTGCGTTTTGGGTTCACCATTTCTAGCATAAATGTAACATTAAGTGGTTGAAAGAAAATCATTGGCCAAAAAAAAAACCAGTAAAAAGTAAAACAGTTGAATACTAAATTTGTTTACCTCTGCTGACATCGGTCGGATAATTTGTAAACATGTGATTTTACTTCTTAAGGAATTGTATATCCTTCAGAGCTACTTTTTCAAGTGTGAATTCTACTTTCTTTCTTTATCAGTATCATTAAATAATGTAAAATGTTCATTTAATAAAACAAGAGTACAAATAGTTCTAAAAGGGACACATTACCTCAACTTGCTTAAGAAAGAATGTAAGGTTTTTTTTGTCGTTCAATGAAAAACACAATTTTGTAGATCCACATACAATGTAGAAAGGGAAATATCGAAATACACACAACGGTGACGTCACTCATTGGGGGTTCGTTTTCCATTATGAAAAGGTTTTAGAGAGTGATGTTGTTCAAAATCAAAAGGTTCACCTTGATAAAAAAAAGTTGTCTAAGAGACAATATATTGTTAAATGGATGTTGTTTTATACGAAATATTTGATTTTAGTTTCATATGAATGTAACTTTGATGATGTTTTTTTTTAGATAAATGAGCAGTTATATCTATCACTGACTAAAACTCCAGCAAGAACACAGTAAGACGTCAATGGAACACTTATGACAACTTTTAAACGCACACAACGCAACAGAAACATAATAAGACGGCAAAGTAAATGCCACAGGGAAAGGGAATGTGAAAGATGAGAAAGCTTCATCAACTTAATGTTTATACAAAAGAACGTTATAACATACGGATAAACAGATGGATTATTTATAAAAATTCCACCTCGACAATTAAAAAATAGAGTTCACTCTAAAAATGCTAATTACTAACAGTCATGTTACAATATCGATAAATAGTTGCGTTTGTAACATTTCCTGGATTCATTATCGACAATGCCCGCAAATTTATGCATTTAAAACCTCTGGCCAGTGCCGTCAGTTTTAAACTAAATTTGCGGGTATTAAATAACAATGAATCCCAGAAATTTTACAAACGCAACTATTTATCTTCTAATTCATTGGTCATATCATCCCAGCTCTTAAGACGTATCATATATCAGCCAATAGGCTTCAAGCTACTATCTAATTTTCCAATACTTTAATGCTATGATATAATCGTTTGATATATCATGATATTTTGCTTAAAAGCTTGTCATATACATAGGAGCAGCAAATTGTCTATATACAAGTATCATGGGAAATCAAGTAAACATTATAATCATGCTTATCATCATATGAAGATAATTCATCAATTTCTTCTACTGAGTGTTATCTGTCTGTCCTACAGTATGTTTATGTCATTAAGCTAGTTTATAGGCGCAAACATTTGTATATATCCATTTATATTACCATCAGTTGTTGTGCAAAGTTACCTTTGATAAACTTGGAACAGAACAATTAACTTCATATAGAATAGAATAAATAACACTTATAATAGGATGAAATGAATTTTCAGTGTTTCAAATATTTATAGCTTTTTACATAACATATGAATACTCCATGATCAACTAACAAATCTTTATCATTGGAAACAATTGTGATTATCGAATAAAATCAACTTAAAGTGGCAGTAGCACGTTTAAGTGGGAATATAAGACGATGTCAGGAAAATGAAATGTAATCAATTGAAAGACAATGTATAATTAAATGAAGCAGTAATTAATAAAAAAGTAACATAAAATTCAACCATGCTTTTTCTTGTTCTTGCATAAAAATGAATAAAAGGTGTTAACACAAAATGGCACCAATTGACTTTATGTGAATTTGTTCTCTGACTATGAATGATTGACACTATCAAAATAGTACATTTTGCATTACATACAATCATCAGGGGGAAATTGAAAATATAAAATTAAAAAAATATGTGCTACTGCCCCTATAAACATGAGTGCAATTGTCTATTGAAGTGTTGGATTTGATAGCAATAGAAATGTTACTATGGATGTGAACATTGCCTTCCAGTCAAGTGATAAGCATTCATTTAGATATTTATTGATTTCAAAAATATAAAAAAGATCTGTGGACCAATATGAAGTAAAGAAAGTAAAAATGTTCATTCTGCTGGCTTGGCATGTACTAACAACATATCACATACTTGTTATTGACATATCGTTTGAATGAATTGATGATATGGTATTAGCAGGCAAAAAGGTACACACTTCAGTTGTGTTCACTATATACATTTGTATAAGATTATCAATTACAAATATTTCGATTTTAACTCATCGTGTCTGAAAGACCTGATGGGCTTACGGCATGGCATGGTGTTAGGCGTCCTTCCGTCCATCCGTCTGTCCATCCATAAACTTTGTGCATTTTCTTTTTCTTCTCCAGAAGCATAGGGCCTAGAAAACTGTAACTTTTTGTAGTGACTCCTTGACGAGTTAGGATTATAATTCAAGCTTCGGTGGCCCTGTTGTCTCTAATAAGGGCCTGGAAAGCTGACACCTTGTTTTATAGAGATTCTTTGTCTAATCAAGATTATAATTGATATATTATATGACCCTGTGGCCCCTGGAGGTCACTCTGTTACACCTTTTTAAAAAGTAATTTTCATTTTTAACTTGATTAACGGTATCTACAGTCACTTCGCCTAAATAGGATAGCATGTGGTCACTCTATGTATATAAACCAAATATTCTTTAACAAAGAAGAAATATTCTTATGAAAATCAATAAACGTGCCTATCTTTCACATATTAACAACACGGTAGGGGTTTTGATAGTGTAAATTATATTTCTTACCCGTCAAAATCGTTTGGCTAAACTTTGATATCATATTGACATGGTATGAATAACAATAAAATACTTATTTCGACGTGCAGTACCCTCTGCAAATTTGCTGAAGCTTTAAACAAACTCACTTTTGGTGACGTCATCATTATGTGCTAGGATTTACATCGTGTCTCAGTTACTGAAATTGCATCCGATGAGTATCAACTTGGGCGCATGCGTATCGATAAGGAGAAAACGATAAGAAAATCTAGTTGGCGCCACAAAGATGGTATATTTATGAAACGCAATTGTGAGATGGCAAAAGTTGATTTGCCTTCATTTTGACATGCCAGGGCTGTCACTTCGTTCATTTTGTGAATTGTCTCCAATTTAATTGATAATTGTCCGATTTTCTCTTGCAACATTTAAAAAAAATACATTGAATACATTAAAACTTTACACACAAACTGCTCAATACTTGTTGTGTCTTGCGGTTTTCTATATCTACATTTATTACAAGTGTTTTATGTGTATCAAAACATGACAAACGAGTGTATTTTTACAAAGATTATCTGGAAACAGTTTTGAATCTGAAACAGAGAACAGAAATATCATGTGCGTTTGATAAATTGTCATGATTGAAATTGTAAAAATCCTTTTCACGTAAGAAAAAATAGCATAAAGGTTAAGTTTAGTGAGACAGCTTAGAACCAAAGTCAAATGCAGTATGTACTGTTAAAGATGGACTGGTCCGGAGAATAAAATCGTGGAAAGCGAAAATTAATTAGGTCACAGCGAGTCGAGAATCTCAATTAGCGTCATCCCTTCTCAGCGATGTTTGCTTTGCGCAACCTCAACTACTTTCCATACAAGCGCGATACTCAACCGTACACGAGTGTCTAAACTAGCGTTGTTTTCATACTTTACACTGTGCAACATACAGTACTATAACTTATGAATATGTTGAACAAAACTATCCATTTGAGCATATCGGTACCATATTAGAAATGTTCAATTATGAAAATTGGTTCAGTACGATGAAACTTTCATTCACTTACTGATTTTCATTAGACGGATATTTGTTCTACAGCTTAATTTGGTTTGTTAAGCTAGACATTCTGTCGGCGGAGGAAATAACATTTAATTAGCGACAATTGTCTTGTATACATCCATTGTCCACTCAACCAGACATGATGGCACCATCAAACAGCGACCCGGCAGTTATATGACCTGTTACGACACATCACAAGAATCACAAGACGTCAATAAACTGACACCTCACACCTGTTATCTGTAACATCCCGTCTCCATAATATACAACTTCAAATGGCAGATGTCCTGTCGTCTTAATGGTACTTTTAAAAAAATATATCAAGTGTTATCTCAAGCTGTTCAAGTTATCACACAAATTTAACCATGAAAACGGCAATACGAAAGGAATGGATCATAGGAGGAACTTGCTTTGTTTTATTTATTAAGAGCAGCATTATTTTCAAAGTGATTGGTTTAAACATTATTTTATTTCAAACAATAAAACAACAAAATTGGCGAACAGGCTTATTAGGAGAATCGGATTGTTAAACAAGCAATAGATAAATGCAATATTATTATGGAGTAGTATTAACATAATATTTAAGCATGTTTACCAATCCAGTTCTTATTTGAAATAAATATGTTTAAACCACAAGCTAAAGCTTATGGTAATACCGCTACAGTATTCAACAGATGAATAATATTTTGTGATGATTTAAAAAAAGAAAAAACTTATAAACAAGCAAGGATGTGTTCATGAAAGACAGACTATAGTGTCCGTGTACAATTGCCTTAAAAAACTTCTTAAAAGAGGATTCGGCAACACCTTGCCTATGACATCCATTGAGATTATACGTAAATAATATATCTAAAAAAATAGAATTGACAGAATTACTAGAAAGTCCTAAGCTTTGTTTCGCTGAGAGCGTTTTATGACTTGTCAGTACTTCAATCATAAGCGAAACCTGTATAGCGGAAGCGCAAGCGCAAGCGTTGGATATTAGAATTGAAATACTCTTATGAAACCAAAACGTTGTATATGGCATATACGTTGAAAAGCAGTATTTGGAAAGAACGAAGCTGCCGAAGTCATTTTCAGTTTATAGGCTGCGCCCAGTTAGTGTCACGTGAGCCCGACACGCGCACTCATTACCCTGGTTGAGTAGTGTTGACAGCGAACCGAATGGTACGGGCCATGTCTTCCTTTAAAACCAACCAATTTACTCATAAAATGCTGTTTTGATGATAAATTTAACGTAAATATTGTACATGACAGCAGCACTATCATATGATTGTAAATGTGACATGTCAGACAAAGTACACGTCTACACAAACAATGTCTATCAGACAACACGACAAATAGATTTCAGAGATCAAAGAGATATTCCCATGGAAGTGTCAAGTTTGACAAAGCTGTAAAATTTTTCGTTGGAAGGAAATGACATTGAAATAGATATCACTACCACCTAAAAGCGAGAAATTTCTTGAAAGTAAAAACGATTATCATGTATTTCGGTAAATGATGTTAATTTCATAGAATTATTTTACAGTTTTCATTTCAATTTGGTAATGTTTCATGTGGGTTTTTTTTTTCATTACTAAACTTGTACATAAAGTATCAAAGTAGAACTTATTTATGAAATTCATCATCAGTCGCTTGAATTTCTTTGATTTGATTGCCATATTATCAAGTTTACATTTCTGAGTTTTCAGTAGTTTAATGTGACAGTGAAATAAAGATGTCTTCACTTCACTTCCTGTACCTAATTTTGTCAATTTAGAATGTGATTTATGAGAAACGTGTCACGTGTTCAGAGATACATAACCTTATGTGCAGAAGAATACTCCATGTGATTTGCCTGTACACACGAAACTGGACACACATGATAACATGTTTATAGATCAGTAGTCGACACTCACACTCTTGTATAAAAAGAGCATTTTTTGACGGAGATTTATTTCATGGAGACATCAGAGTTTCAACTCGAAAATAATTCGTTTCGGCCTTGTTTTTTTAGATATATATTCAATATTCTAACTTTTGTTATCACTGGTGCAATACATGACGAAGTTGTTAATAATTGTTTTGAAATCTGTACTAACTGACATCCAAATTATCATTATATCTGAGCAAAACATGAGGAAATGGTTAATAATTTGTTGATATACATACTAACTGACATCCAAATTATCGTTTTATCTGAGCAATACATGAGGAGATGGTTAATAATGGGGTTTATTGTATTTTTACTAACTGACATCCAAATTCCCATTTTATCTGAGCAATACATGACGAAATGGTTCATATTGATTTCGCTTCCTCATAGTATATCTCTTTTTTACTCGCATCTATATTATTGACGAGAAAAACAACCATCTTCAGATTTAATATTGTGCACATGTCTCAATAGGGTCCTTATTCTCGTCAATATGCGAAATAGTCACCTACGCATCTGCATAAATAAGTATCTAGAGAGGGTTAGGTCACTTAAGACTCAAAATAAATCAATTAATAAGCTGGACAGTCACGATATTTATCCCCTTGACTTGTACAGAGTTGCATAAGTAAGACAAAATATGTTTTCAGACAGAATGTATCCGTAAAAACTTCCTTATAGCTGACGTCAAGTAGAAAAGTTTCTAATATCTCATTACATTATTTCATAACAAACTCCCAAATCATGCCAAACCATATTCGCAGGATAAGTTTACATACTTTCACGAGTTTGCAATGATCGTAGAAGTGAAAGGTAAACCACATCATGAAGTGGATTTGAAACATTAATTCTTGTGTAAATGTTATGATTATAATTCAACGTTCGACGAATTAAATGTTGAGTGTTAGTTAATTAGTATATTTTGTTGTGTTATATAAAAGCAAATAATTTACTGCATGGGAGAGAACACTCAGTGGTTGATTTCTAACTTGTTATGAAAAATAGCTTTCGTTAAATACCCAACACAAAGTAAACGGAAACGTGGCTTCAGGGTATCAATGCCTCCATGGAGTTGGTAATGAGAAGATTGCAAGCTTATTTCCATTAAATTTTTCAACTCTGTTGGAGGTACATTGAAAAGTGACAGCTTTTCATAGGATCGTTTATTGTTGTCTTGATACAGGATTTTGCAAGTTCTCTCTTGCAGTAGAGGTAAGAAGGGAATGAATTACTTCAATACCCTCTGGATCTGTGATAAGGGAAAATCTTACATTTTGTACCATTATTATTTGTTGAACTTGAAGACATTGTATTCTCTCTTACTCTAACTATTGATGAATGCATATAAATCTTTGGTGTTCAGCGTTTAATATTATTTTATCAATGAGGTGTTTTTCTAAATGTACATGTATGTGTGCGTTTGAGGATTAGTCAGTTTGAATTTTCTTAAATGTAGAGCTACAAGAGCACGAACTAGCTAGACTCATCTTTAAAAGAATAAAACAACTGTTTGTTTTCATAAATAACTTTATAATGTGTCATACGGATCCTACTCTTGGACCAATCACTTAAAAACGATTCATATTAGTTAAAGCCTTTTTGTTAAGTTTGATACATATATGTAGATTACGCGAAATAGAGAGATATATTGCAATTTACAATTCGAGACAATGGTAGAGCCACAAGCATTTGAAGACGCCTTCACTTTACAGGCAGGGTGCTTTTACCATCCACTTGACTGAACCATTATCATTATCCAAAAAAGCAAGGCTGCTTAAACGACGTACATTACACCTATACCACTCAGATAACCGACAGAGGTAGTAATCCCTGGTATTTCTGGCACCAGAATGCCCTTTGTAAAGGTTCAATTGAATAGATAACGTTGACCACAAGTGTGTTAGAAGAAAAATCAATCAAAGTGTGCATCTAGCTCAATTGAACATATCAGTTTGAGGGTGGAATTAACTTGAACAAACATATCATTCCATTCTAATTGATTAAGAAAACTTAAAACTGTTCAGATGAGGGCATCGAGATTGTAAACAAACTAATTTAATGAAAACTCTTATTCTCTACATGATTTATTAAACAAAATGTCTAAGCACTTTTCAGAAACTGGCATAATGAAAGGGAACAAGGGTTATCTATACACTTAAAAAATCAACACATAAACTATGAATGGTTATCTTGAAACAGGAAATAATTGTACATAATACAGTCGTGAAAAGGCCTTAAAGGGAAATTATTTGTACTTGCCTTTTTGCATGCCTATGCATTGAAATAGCACAAGATAAATTGACTAGTCACAATATCATCACTATATTAATCAAAATTATTTTCTCTCAACAGAGGTAGATCAAGTCATGAAATCAATATTTTATTTTTGATTTAACTGTTTAGGAAGAGAATGTATCAAAATAAGTGTAATCACGATCATCAACTTACAAATTACAATTAGGTCGTATTTTAGATCTGTTTGATCTTGTAATACTGTTACTTGTCTCGAATTGTAATATTTCAAGTCTTCTGACGCCAGATGTCTGATCAGGAAGGTCAGATGATTAAGTTTAACAGAAATGTTTCGAGTTGGATGATTTAACTGAAGGAAACCTTGTTAAATATTCCCGTCTGGAGTCAGTGTACAAGCTTGCATGCATTCATCATTTGATAATGATCTTTCTGACCTGTGACAAGACTTCTGGGTGTTAAGAGACCTTTCATTCTTGTAAGATTGTACTAAGGTTTAAACACGAGCTTTATAAAGCGACACCATTTGTTTCTAAAAGATCTCACGGTATCCAAACTGAATGTTCAACTGCAATGCCTGTTTTTTTTCAAATTTGAAAATGGCAGTTCTGAATAAATGTTACATGATCAGTTAAGCTACACGCATCATTTTCCCTCTCAAATGATGAAAAGATGCTCACACTAAATGGCTACCATTAATTTCTGCTTGGCACATGATAATGTTTTCAACCACATTAGATAAATGGGATGTATTATGAGATGTCTGATTTGCATAAAATAAATTCCATTATGGATAAATCAAGAAATTGGAATACAAAAAACATGCTTACACTAATATTTAGTTAACGTTCTTGAGAGGCATTTTAGAAGTTGGAATGACAATAATGCAAAGGATATATGGATGACAACTTCTTTGTTCATTGTTTTCAATGTATCTCTGCTTGAGAACGACACAAAAATCTGTGTCGAAAAGTTGCATTCATATATTCTTCTGCTTTAATAACCTAACCAAATAAGTGTATTGTTATTATTATTATTATTATTATTATTATTATCACTTTTGTATATGTTGGCAGTGCCGTGTCAAAAAAGGATTATGTTTCTCAAACCTTATATATAATTGTTTTTTCTTATTCCTATTTGATATAAAAATACGCAAATACTTTGATATGGAATATTTTTTTTCTACAAAATATGTTACAGATACAAAATTTACCTCTTATTTAACTTGGAAATTCTTATTGAAAATGTTACCTTCAAATGAAACTAAGAACTTCAAACATACAACAACAAAAAAGATGAAAAAGCAAAATGTAGAGAGAAAAAATATTTTTATCTGAAGTTAAAAATAGATATGTAACCTATTTGTATAACTCATATTCAATTTCTGCTTTCGTTAATGTAAACCTTTTAATCTTAGATTTTATTTGAAATGATTCTTTTCGGACATATATTTAGGAATTTTGGTCAGTACATTAGGCAAATAAGATTGAATAACCACTCTTTTTCTTTGTTGCTTTACATTAATTATATGATGACAAATTGTTGAATGGGTCCTTTATTAAGTTATCTATCCAAATCATTGAATATGTAACAATATGACCTAGTTTAAAAATGAATATATTTACGTTGCTACCTTTATCATGTTGCTTTTTATGTATTTCAAACGACAGCTATTATCCACGAATAAAAACATGGTGTTTTAACTATAAAGAATGATGTCCATTTTGGATCTTGTGGATACGAAAACATATAAACCGTTCAATTTGTTGACTTGGTTTATGAACCTTATCATCTAAATCATCTCGGATGCTTATATCAAGCCAAAAATAAAAGTTGCCTAGATAGGTTTTATGGTATAAACGATGTATAGAGTATATAATTACTGCACAAAAAACAATTTCAGTTTATAAAGTAAGTTAACATCTACATCTTGTTCAAAAATGTATAAAGAGTTAACCATGACGTTAAGCTCGCCAAACAAGGTCATGTACAAAACTTTGAATTGTTTTCGTAATTTTGTTTTCATTTAGATTGATTTGATCTATACATTATCACTCCAATATTTTCAAACTATCATTATCATATCATTATTACAATTGTTATACTCTGTCTCCTGTTTTACTTGACAGTCGAATAAATTGCCCTTTTATCAGATATGAATATCAAATTGAAGATAAGTGATTGGATGCACATTATAATAAGGTGCAAATGATAAATACGAACAAGATATCTGGGTTGAAGGTAATTATTAAGCATGTAAAGACATTTACAGTACGAGATATTTTTATAACTTATTTGAATCATCAACAACTTATGTCCATTTAGGATTTCAATGTCATAGTATCAAAGAATATACAATTTGATTGAGTTTTTGTGAACTTAGTATAATTATAGGATATCTAATGAGCTTCCCCTTTCATATCAAGTCTTTGTCCGAAGTGAAATAATTTTGCTTTGCCACGAGCCTCGGCGAGCGACAAAACTAAATTATTTCATGAGGGTCATAAACTTGATATGAAAGGGGAACGAGTTATGTATCTTATTTATTACCAACTTGCATTTCACATGATTTATTGCTTTTTTAAAAAAAAATTTATTGTGCCTATAAAGAGACGGAACGGCAGATGAATATCCAACCACGTCACAGCCTCAAAGATGATAATACTTCAACGTTTGATATTCACATTTCCAAATTCTATCCCAAGTTAATTCATAGTGTGTGGTAAAATGTATGTAATGAGCCCTAGCGTACGAAGCGTACGTCAAAATAAAATCACTCTTACGCAAGAACAGGTCAGAGTTATCTTTCTTTGGTCAAGGGTATGTCATGGCGGCCGCCATTTGCCTGTATCTATTTGTCCAAATATGTAAATAAAACGCCTTAAAAATACATGTCAGTTTCAGATGATTATCATTGTTGAAACACGCTTCATTTTGATTAAATGTTATTTAAAGAGTATTCAGTTGTCTTTATATCCTATAGAGATAACAATGCCTTTCTGTGTCATTTTGAAGCGACACACTGAGCAAATAAACAAGCATGTTAGTGCTGCATATAAAACCTTTCGTTTTTATATATGAGCCTGGCGATGTCAGTTAGATTTCTAATTTTATTTCTTTTGTCCTCCGATGTTTTCCTTATCAATGTAGTAGATTGACTAAACTGAAATTTTAAAGTATGGCTCGGATTCAATCAGTGTCAATCAAAATTTGTGACTGAATAAAGTAGTCTGGACAATGTCAAAGTTCATAGTTAGCCAATCAAATCATATCTGTCATAACAAATTGTTATGAAACCCCTTTACGAAGTACCACGTGGGAAATAAAAAACTATTATAAAGTATTCCAATGATATATGTGGTTACCTAATATAGAATTGTGTAGGCAAGTATTCAGATTTTTGGTGATCAACCAACAATAATAGACATCATCTTTAACATAGAATTAAGCTGATTCTACTACTTCCTGATCTTTTTCCAATCAAATGATTCCTTATAACAACATTGATCCTAGCTATTGGATTCATGTTATCTTCCAATAGAAATCATACCCAACAGGCATGGACAAAATTGAAAATCAACACTTGTCTTTAGCAAAGAAGGTTACACTTGACGCCGGAAGGTAGGAGGATATCAGTTGAGTAAAATGAAAATACTACTTGAAGTGCGTTTATCATGAACATTTCGCCACTAAACACTGCAATTCTACCAAACATGATATTTTACAGTCTCTCTTAAACATTTCATTTTTAATATGATTTTTTTTATAGTTTTACATTGCTTACATACAACATGGCTTGCACTTTGCTAAAACCAAGAGGCAACAAAAGATGAACATTAACCTTCTGTGAGAAACTGGTAACTGATATTCATGACTTGCAATTGATTCTTGAAAAGGGGCTGTAATTTGGGTATTGATGTGCTGCACATTATGAACTGTTATTTTGATCAAAATGATTTGTAATGTCTAATTAAAGACTCATCATCAAGTTGTAATGTTTACTTTATTTGCTGTGGTCTTCTCTGTTAAACTTTCAAATATTGATTGCTTAAAATATTCAAATTATTATAAATATCATTACATTTACTGGTTAATGATTTGAATAGACACGTTTTTGTTACCTACATGTACATGTATGCTTGGTAGAGTATAAAGTAAACAAAGAAAAGTTTATGTTGTGATCATGTTTCCTATCAGAATGCTTAATATTCTTAAATATATTTGTTATTAAGTATCATATTATAGTTCAGGTTAAATGCATGGTGAAAAAGAATTCATTTAAAGTTTCAGGCCACAGGCCAATTGAACACGACTATAATACAAACACAAGGTACTTATTCCATTACATTAGATCATATTTGCATGCGGTTCTGGAGGAAATTTAGCTTTTGAGAAAAGGTATTCATCACTCTTTAGTAAGTCTTTCGTCGAAAGTTGGATACAATATCATGTTTAAGTCAATAATAAAATACTTATTTTGACAGTTTCCTAAGCAAAAATGCCACAGCTTTAAATGAAACCTGCTTTCCGTGACCTGTAGAAATTACACTTCGGATGAACATTTTATGACTTGATCTACCTATTTAGGGAGCGAATGGTCAGGACAGGCTAGTAGATCTGTTAAATTTACTAATAATTCTTAGCAGGAAGTGTAGGACATTGTCTAGACAATGATTCCCCGGTTTAAGCAATAGGATGATGAACGATTATTTCTTATCAGTTTATTGCCTACCTGCATTACCGTCCATCGACCAAAGCATTCCTGTATATAATATGTTTAGAGGAAGGAATAGTATTAAAAGATTTTGAGTTCACCATCCATCATTCTATTAAAGGCCTATATAACAATACGTTGTAACGCTTAGTCCCAAAAAGGTAATGACCAAAAGCTGTTCAGTTAACCAAAACCAATAATTGAAGTAACAAAATTTGGTTTTCTGTTTTTTTTTACCTTTTCTGTTAATACTTTTTCACATCTCCTCTAACTGTACAAATGTATAAACCAAACTCTTTATAAGGTTAAAACGATACAATATTGATCTATTACAAGCAGTTAAACAAACATGTACATGTATACCCCCTTTGGAATTTCTTACCGTTAACATTTACAATTACAATGACAATAAGTACTGCGATTATAAAAGATATCCACAAATGGTTTCAAATATTATAACAATATAGGCTAGTAGGAATAGTATGTTGATGGTGAATTATTTATTCATTGATCTTAAACAAATTATTAAAAATCTTTGATCATATTTCAAAAGCTGTTATTTTCATCAACAACAAAATAATATTAAACATCAAGGTGTAAACCAAACTATCACGAAAGGCTTATTGTAGAAAATTATTTTTCGTGACATGATGTGTTATAAATTTGAAAAATAGGACTTATATATCTTCTCCATACGAATCGACTGTGTTCACATGATGTTACTACATAAACAATCTTATTTTCATGTAGAGTTTTTTTTTTTTACATTCAAAAATAGTTGTCAGAGCATTGAAGAATCCTGCCTGTAAATATAAATAACAGTTTTGATTTTATACAAAAAATGTCAATATTAACAATCTGCAGTTTGTTAAATCCATCTCAGAATGGCGAAATAAACTACAAGTTATACTCTATTTGGCTATTCCTCAAAAAACCCTTAGCTCCTAGTGAAAATTGTTTTCCCGAGTATGCCTGTACCATTATTTTTGAAAAAAAAACCATTATTGAATATTACTGCCATTCTATGTATAGAAGATCACTTTGTTTACCAATGCCAAGTTGAATATTTCTAATTTCGTTATACTAAGCGTTCTATTACCTGAAAAGATCTTGTCGTAATGTTCTATTTCTCTCATTTATTTTTCCATAGGGACATAGCATTTTCTTAATCTCAGTACAAGCAATCACAAATCGACAACCAATGAAAATCGAATATAACATTGAGTTATGATTCTGTTTTTACATATTTGAAATCTGCCACATTATCTAAAGACATGAAAGGTCAGTTATCATCATCAGAATAACTCAGAAGGTAATATTCCGTTATACAAAGTGACCATTAAACACGAGGTGTCATGGGAAATTTCGTTTGAGAGATTATCCCTCTCATCAAATAAAATATCAAAATAGTTATACAGACAAATATGTTTAGGGGTCACGAAGCTGTTATGAATTGAAAGGCCTTTTACCAGTTTAACGCATTGGGCTTCGGATCAGGAGGTCCGTGGTTCGAATCCCGCCAGGGGCTGGGCAACTTTGTCTGCAGTAGAGCACTGTTCTACATGCAGTCAGTTTTGGGTGCAATGCTACACTGAATTTCAGCCCTGTACCATCCACGGTTCGCTAGTTCGAACTGATGGTCGAAGATTTCACCGAAATACATAGCCACAATAGTGTTGCGGGCGTTCTCTCTGCAATAATACTAGCAGCCGCTATATTAGCGAAATACTCTTGAAAGCGGTGATGAAACCATTGCTTTGAATCTTTGATTCAAACTTAACAGATACCTTGTATTTGGAGTGATCATTTATCAATGACCAACTTGTTAACAGTACATACACCTATCTAGAAATAAAGGAGTGTAGCGGATAGCATATGTCACATAATAAGTTTAAAACTTCAACCTAATGATTCTGACAGTTCACAGTCCAATCTATATAATCCAGAACACTCACCTTGTTATACGTTTTCAACACCTCTTTGCAAGAAACGCAATTACATTCGAGTTCTATTTATTGTGACAGCAGAAACATGCTTTGTTTGCAAAGCATTCCTGTAGAGTTCAGGAAACATTTTCATTTGAGTTGGATAGCTTTTTCTTATAAGGATCCATGGCGTCGGTGAACAATTGACAATGTGCATTTATTTTTTTATCTGCTTCCAAAAGGATCACTAAGAAATCGTTGGCCTCTGTAATAAAGCTGCGTACCTTAAGTTTTTTTCCACTTACCTGTGTATTCTAGTGCAAAGATCGTGCAATTTGGAATGCCATTTAGACCTCCTAGCATTGTTAAAATGAAATGGATAATGTTAACATTTTACTACATAAGTAAAGGTTCAATGTACTTAACAAATCTGTATCTCATTTGTACACACCAATCTAACGCTACTTTTCTTGTTAACATATAATATTGTATCATTCAATGGATAGTGTTCTCAGCATTATAAAGCCAACAGATATTTTTGGTATCCGTTGGGCGGGGCTAAGGTCATATACGGATACCGATACAAATTTTAAAGGTCAAGGTCGGAATTTCTTTCTAAAATTCCGATGACGTCACAAGTGTAACATTTGAACGCCTTTAGTAACGGAGAGAGGCATTACAATATGAATGATATTTTGCATAGACATTAATCTAAGAAATAAAAATAACAGTGTATGGATATTTAGCCATTTGCATGACTTAGTGTGCCAAAACAATGTCATCACGGGTTGAATGAAACCGACCGAACAATTCTACTCACAGGTACCAAAGGCAGTTCAAGTCTCATGTTCAAACACTTAATTTACCAATCTTTGGTGTTCTTTACTTAAATATTGTTTAGTTTGGATTGGGAAATCCACAGACTATCATCTAGTTTAGCTCTCCGGCCATCAATGTTTGTTCAATCGTTCTTTCAACGCAAGCTGCCATTGTAACGTAGCCGAAGGGAAGCAACTCTTGCCCCTTGGTGAGATTGACTCGTCCTCTCGATGACTTTGGATTAAAAAACACCAGTTTGATCCCACCAAAGACCATTTAAAATGTTAAAATGTTTAAAATAGCTAAAACGTCAATAGAAGGCATTTATAAGGAGGAATTATATTTTGTCAATTCACTGTTATGCATGACTGTATAAAGTCACAGGGTTTTGTTGAGTAAATGCTAAACGTTAAGTACTAATGTTGATTTAAGTTTTGCAACAATGCATTTTCCATTGATAAATCTTTAAATTTTATCATTTAATTGTTTTGCTTGAAGTGTGTTCTGTAGCACTTTGAAAGAACTGTTTAAATTATTGTTAATCAGATCAGGTAAAGTAAATAAACTGAATTCTAAAAGAAACTTTTCAATTTTAAAACTGAAATTTCGAAAACGATCTCATATTTACATTTCCAATTAAGTTGGCAATGACATAGTTGAAACTCACACTTTTAAGTTTAAAACTTTTAATTGAGCAATATTGATGCATTTTTGTATGTGGCCAAAATGTCATAATCACATGACGTTTCCGCGTGACGAACGTCTGAACAACCAAAATTTTGACCCCTGCGCCCACTTCAGATCAAATAAGTGCAAAACTGGGTTTCCCACATCTAATTTTGATTCGCTGGTTGTTTACACAAATGATTGATTAATAAGAGGTATTTTGTTTTAAATTTCTATCGTTTTTCATTCTTCAATCAGAATCATTACAAAATGGTGCAACGTTTCTTTTGGAAGTCAGTGTATTTCATTATCAGAATATATTTTACAGATGTTGGTTTACCAGTATGAGGTTTACCTTTCTTCACCAAACTTATGTATTAGCTCAGATCACATCTCAGATCTCTGTAAACGTGACCATGTTCTACATTAACTTGAATTCATTTTGTCACATTTAATTCCTAAGACGCCAAATGTCTGGTTGGAAAGGTCAACATGATTAGTTTGAACATAAATATTTCCAGTTGACATTAACTAAAAGAAACTTAATTAAATTCACCTGTCTGAAATCCGTATTCAGAAGCTTGCATGGTGTCACTATTTGATAATTTTCTCTTTGAGCATTTTAACAGTGCTCAGTGACCTTCTTTACTTGTCTGTTGTATTGAGTTGTCTTGGGAAAATATTTTCTTGACACTTAGTACTTTTAAAGGTATATAATGATACATTATTTAGCAACATGTTATTTCATCTCACTTCATGTAAAACATATGTGACTTTATCCTTTGAATGTTTGTATGTTAAAAAATCATTTGACGTCTTAAAAATTCGTTTGTAAATCATAAAGTATGAAAGTCCAAAATACACATGAAAAACAATTTTTGTTTTTAAATGGAATATTTGTATTTATTAAATGATTGTCGCTGAAATACTGAGATATATCAATGAAGATAAACCATGTTATCAGTCTCTGGTGACAATAACAATGGAACATGTTATCACTATTATAATAACAACAATGACTTGACGTCATCGTACAGTGCTCTAACGTAATGACATGCTCATGGCGTCATGTTGATGCTCTTTGGAGTCGACTAAACGTAAGTGTGCATCAATTTTGATCAAAATACAACGATCAAATCATAGAATAAATAGAAAACAATTCTTTTCATGACAAAAACCATGTTTATCTCATCTAGTAGGGCAGAAAAGTTTTATATTATCCCTCGTGCCTACGCCACTTTTGAAAAAAAAACTTTCTTCATTCTCAATTGAAAAACGTAACTTCCTTTTGTCTTAGCATCATGTTTGTGATTTGTAAAAGTAATTAAACTAGTGATGCATATAACTGCCGTAATCATTTATATATTAATCCTTTCCTTTTCCTTCTGTTGTAACAGTTACCTTATAATCAATTATTACCAGTGCATTGAGTGACAGTTACGCTTGATGAGATGTGCTGTGCTGATGGTGGCTACCAAAGAAGCAGAATTATTAGTGGTACATGTAAGTATAATCCTTTTGATTAAATTAAATTAAAAACTAAACTGTAAAATGAATTTTGGAATTGATTTTATTTTACTTGTGACTTAAATTGCAGAAATGAAATAAGTTAATTACACACAAACATTAAAAATTTAAATGAACTGTAAAATGAATTTGGGATTAGAAGTAAACTATTTTTCATTACTTGTGACTTGTAAGGTATATCATACATGAAAGCAAGATATTAGATTTTTATTTAAGTGATGTCTATTGAAAATAAGACAATAACTGTTGATCATATTGTTGAATAGTTAAGCCAAAACTGAGTCAACTTCATTTACATAGTGATATTCACTGTTACATTATGTTATTGACTTGTTAACTCACACATTTCTACTTTGCCTTTGTTAATTAATGGCCGATCTATAAACATAAAAAAAGTTATAAGTTACAACGAGTTAAGTATCATTTAATTGTTAATTGTATTCTAAAAAGTAATGTGAAGTTTATACCCATGTTGCTCAGTGGTCAATTGTTTGGAAACCTAGTGGCCAAGGTAATCTAATCATGTGATCTGGAAAAGAAAAAGCTAATATATTCGTTTTAATAAAAAGAACGTAATTAGCCTGTTTTGCTGAAAAGAGAAAGTTCTGCGAGACGGGATGACATTTACAGACAATGACTTTGTCCTAAGCATTGTTTTTGTACCATGAAGAGTCATTAATTTCTATCTATCCCATTCATCGACATCTGCATTACCTTCCTTCAACAAAAGCCTTTCTGCACACTGAGTGTTTAGGGATGACTTTAAAATGTGCACACAGTAGTCAAATAAGGAAGCATTCTAAGTTTACAATCCGTCGACCTACTTCAGACCCTTTTTAGATAAAAGATAAAAGAAGTAGTCAACTTATTATTATGAACAAATAGTTACAACGCCATCAATATTTCTCTACTCACTTTTCATTCTGATTTTAGTTTTCTTCAAAATGACCATTGAACCGTCTACTTTACTCTGTGAAGTTGCAGTCACAAGTCAATGACTTAAAACAGTAGGATTGAAATTAGTTCTCAATAAAAGTTATCCTGCTACTGTATTGACAGACATAAAAAATCAACATTCATCATCTATCACGGATACCGGAAGAAGAGTAACTTTCGATTGAACATGTTAATACCTTGAAAACAAAACACCATTGTCCGAGAGATTATTGTACTCATCCAAATAAATGATAATAGGTTATTAAGGTTATCTATTCAGCCCTCTGGGCCACGACATATCTATGCTTGGAATGAGCAAGGAACTATTATTCAGACACTCAATGGCAAAATTGTGTAAAACAAAATTGATCGGTTTTAATTGATGATCAGATTGTCACGATGTTTGTTGATTTCTCCCATTCTTTCAACAAAGTGACAGCTACGACATGTCACATTGATATAGCTGGATCTTTTCAGCTAGAATTATTTCATAGGATACATAATTATCCACATGAACATTATATTAATTTCAAGAGTTGTTTTGCTATCAAATTCATTTATTGTATATAACAGGATATAAGCTTTGAAACATTGCCAAAGTGTTATTACTAATTTCAAGTATATCAAATATTTGACGTATTCAACCAGTAAAAGACCTTTTTTGGTTTAAATGTGTGATGCAATTGACAATTGTTTGAAGTTTCAACCTACCTTATTGACACACATATTTTCGTTTATTAACCACATACAAAAACATTGTTATTTTTCGGTCTTTTTTCTTGTTATTACTGCAAGAAAATAAACAGAGTATGCAGAAATGATATTGATAATAGATATAATGCTTATTGAACCATATAAGCTCCTAACGTTATGAGCACTCATTGACTGATCATTGGTGTGGTTTAAACATGTTTATTCCAAAAAAAAGGAACTGAATTTGTAAACAAGCAAATGCTTATATTAATACCGCTCCGGGCTGATCATTCAAGTTTCTGCATAAATGTTATTGATAACAAATATAATGATTATTGAACCATAAGACACCGCGCAATGTGCAGCTCTAAGGCAAACTTCAATATGCAGACTCATGGCCAAAAACTGGACTGATTGTTCATCAACGACCAACACTTTTTATAGTTAAGTACTCCTATTATAAATCACAAGGAGAATAAAAGATAAGATATCAACAGTTGTTGCTACATAATCAAATGAAAATTTCAGTCTTAATCATTTTGGCAGTTCTTACTCTAAGTCAAATACACCAGAACACTAGTCTGGTTTGACGTTTTCAACACCTCATTTTAAGAAATACAATTACATTCAAGGTCTATTTATGGCTTAAGATAAACCTGCTTTGTTTGCCAAGACATGTTGTAACTGTCTGGAGGTTAAGACAATTTGTCATCGTTTTTTATACTTTCGCTTTAGGTGTTGACAATAATTGTCTGTCGACCTAAAAATCTGCTTCAAAAAGGATAAGGTACACTGAAACATGATTTTCTTAACCTGGGGTATTGATTGATACCCTACTCAACTTCCTATCTACATTCAAGTAATATATTTGGCTATAGAATACAAATGCATTGCTTGCAAATCATCCATGTACTTTCAGGAACTGATTTTAAATTTGAGAATAAAACCATTATTCTAAAAGCACACGTTGAACAATTAATTGAGTAAAATATATTTCAGCTCCTTTCAAGTTACAACATTGGTTTCTTTAACAGCATTTTCATGTCCTAAAACTTTCACCTGTACATTTGTGTTTACATATTTCATTTCCGTCGCTTATTCCAAATGCATCAGTTTCTTAATTTTATTTCAAGCCTTAGAATGTAGACGGAAGCCACATTATCACCTCCCTAAGAAGACCCTGTGAGGTTTTGGTTTGATACAAATTCAGGTTAAGGTTTATACTGTCAAAAATGTTGAAGCAAATATCATAATTTGGTTTTGAGATTTATCTCTTGTGTGCTTGAATCATTTAATCAATTTATTTTCAATAAAGCTTTAAGAAACATTTTGACTCACATGCACTTATTCCATCCTATAACTTTTGTTGGAAAATATTTTCCTGTCCATCTTTGTATATTTCCAGATGTCAGCTCAAGACACATTTGTTCAGACCATATCCTAATCTTTAATGCACTTGGTGTCTGGATTTAGCATTGTAAAAGTACCAATTATTATTATCATAATTATGGTTATTTCTGCTTTTTCATTTTCTATCAGCCGTAACGGATTAACGAGCAGTAACTGGTATTACTATGAACTCAGGGGAACAAAAGCATTTAATTTCGCTGCAGCGGCAATATTACACTTAACTCATCGAAATAATGCATCGTCATTTTCAATACCTATAATCTATTTTTTACAATGGTAATCCACAAGGGAAAGTTTGCATTTTATTTTGACTTCTCTGTCTTGCCATAAACCAAATGGATCTTTCTGATCCCCTGATCTGAACAAATGTCACTGTGTTAACATATAGGCGAGTCTACGAGATTATTTAATCTGTGGATGGGTGTTGGCTTATATATGTTACATAACGTATCACTGTTCTTTGCGGGGCAAAAACCTCTTTTGAAATTTTATCTGACCAATAATCGTTGTGACGCCATTGTTGTCTCTTGATTAGATACCTCTCAATGAAAGTACCAAGGGATTTCATTATATAACATACCTTAGTGTCTTTGCTTTTTAATCCTTTCTCTTTTGGTGAGAAATTGCACAAAACTCACCTTTGTCCCTCAGAAGTTCTTAATATCTGTTTTAATGTATATTTAATTGAACGGAAAATCAAATATGTCATAGTATGATTTTCAACATCGATGAATTAAAAAAAAAACTGAATTTTAATCTAATTGGAAAACCAAATATTATTTGAGTATCTCCTCCAACATCATCCTCTTCATCTACTACAGCTTACAATAAGTACATTGCAAGGCGTTAGATTCTTGTATAAAAAGTTGTCCTTATTGATATGTCAATGTCATTTGTCATTTTGATTTTTGATCTTTCACTAAATAATATTCAAAGATAGTTGATAGAATACATTTATCGACTTTTCTTTAACTATCATTCATTGGATAATAATTTTGATCTAATATTATTGATTGATGGCAAACATAGTGTACTGTCACAGTGTTTGTATTCAAAAGAAATCTTAATCCCATATTGACCTGTTGGTTCCATTTGGATTTGATATAAATAGAGAAGATATTCCTGTAATGAGACATATTTCATAGACTAAGTAGTGTAAAGTATATGTTACTTAAGATCGTGAGGGCAATATTATGGATACACAACTTCTTTATTCAAGTTTGCAACGTTTCAACATAGATACTAATATTGTTCTCATGCAAGTGATTTACATAGTAATTCATTGTTGAATGATAAACTTGATGGTATATGTGGATAAGTATGAAACATGTGAAAACAATATGAAAATACGTTACAGGTTTTAAGAATATAGGACCTTGTCTCTTCTGAAATTCTCTTGCATTAATATGTCTCAAATTGAATATATATTGAAAAGGTCATATTGACAACAATACAATTCTTATATACCATATATACAATGTCCATAAACCCAAGTGCATTAGCACCAGTCTCATGTAAGGTATCCCCTGATACCTCTTTGCTATCCTCCTTCTCTAGTTTTTTGTAGGATTCAAGGTAAGTTTAAACCTTCTGTGGAAGAGTCTATCAAGAAAGATGCAAACTTTTTGACTGATCAAGAGCTTAAATATTTTTAGTAAAGGTATACTTTTCATTTTAGAATATCAACAACTCTGGGTATTAACCAAGTTATATTTGTTTTATAATTCTCTTTTCACAAAATTTGAATGAAGTGTCTTATAAGCTTCTAATCACCAATTTATACGCACACATTATTCAGGTACGGAAGTTGATTTAATAGAAACCAATGCTTCAACTTATGAATTTACATTTCACAATTATATAAAACTAATCATAGAATTTGAATTAAGTAGACCAGCGTACAAGAACTATCCATCTATATTATCAACACTTGCCACCAAGCACAAACGGTTAAACATCAGTATTAAAGTTGTGAGTGAGAACAGTGTTTGTTCTTCAGGTGTTTGACATCATGGACACTTTAAAATCTAGAAGATTTATTGCAAAACATCAAAATTGTTACAGTGAACCTGTTATAAACGTTTTTTGTCTGCAGCACAAATATAATAGTACCAAAATAATCATATGATCTGATATATTATCTTACATTTTTCTGAATATCTTCAATGTCATGTTAGTATTAAAGGGTTAAATTATAGTATACATGTACACAAATTGTACTTACCTTTTTTCTTGTTAATATGTTTTTCAAACATTTCTTGCAGTCTCCGGTAAGAAAAAGATAATATATGGATGACAACTTTTTTATTCAACGTAAACGTTTTATGTGTGTAAGATGTGTGAATGAAGCTCAATTTAGGTGCTGTGATGAGCATTTTTATTTCATTAAAAACAGCCTATTAACTCAATGACGAACAATTGAACGTAAGTAATGTGCATAACAACATCACTATTATACAACAGTAAATGTGGCATGCCTGACATCTACTAAACATCGACAAAAACAATGATTTTGGAAATCAAAGAGACTCTTTCATGGAAGCATCAAATTCAAATTTAGCTCTCAAATAATTATTGATTTGAAATGATATTAAAATAGTTATAATTTACATCATTACCTGAAATATGTGGAAAGTAAAATCATATAATATTTCATGGTGACATAGAAGTTTTGAACTCGATACATGTATATAAATTGTTTCAGCATTTTACATTTTACATAACGCCTTTTCCACTTAGATAACCGACCAGGTAGTGTTCCCTGGTATTTGCCCATTGTGAAGGTTCAATTGAATAATTAACGTTGACCACGTGTGTTTAAAAGTAAAATCAATTAAATTCTGCATCTAGCAAAATTGGACTTATCAGTTTGAGTGCAATGACCAGTTTTAAAGTTCTTAACCGTATTCTATATTGTAATCGTACTATGAGATTTCCTCCAAACATATTTAATTTTCTGTATTCATTTAGACTAGAGATAGAGAAGTATTTGTCATTTCTCTCAAAGTATTGACAGGAAATGCTAATTTGATTTGCCGCTATTCTATGTGCATTTGTTATACTTCACGTGAACATTTGGAATATATATCACTTATCCAGCTCAAGATTGTATATCATATAGTAAAAACAAGCTACTTGTTGCATTCTGCATTCAATCAGCAGTTTGTTTTCATTCCATCTTTATAAAATAAACAATTCACTCTAATCATGAAAATATTTTGATTAAAATTATGGACTGGATGATAAATATATGAGGCAGCCACCCTGTCTTTTGAATTGAAAAAAAAGTTTACATAACACTTTTCACATACATAAACGTTTTGCTCGTTTTCTAAACTATTGTTATCTTCAAATCTAATTAGTTTCACTTTTCATATTTGTAAGTGAAGATCTTAAGGTGAAATGAAAAAGACATTACCATCGACTATAAACGTTATTTGATATATTTTTCAATCAGGATTAATGGTGAAATTTGGTGATTGCTGACGTTATTATCTCGATATAGTCACGATTTTTTATCTTGAAGTATCTTGTTTCTTCGAAAGAAAAATTAATTAAGATCCGATAAAATTAGGGCTAAGTACATGTAAGTAGCGCCTACCGGAACTGTGTACTGTATCAATTTATCGTATCATTTTCTCAAATTAAGATAACCTTGGTTAGGTTTCCACACAGTAAAGAGTAACCATGTCTTTAGGCCCTAAGTACTGTTTTGCTGTTGCTTTAGCAAAGGTTTTTATCAAGCATTGTACTTTAATGCTAATTTTATGTG
Source organism: Steromphala cineraria (assembly GCA_916613615.1). Taxonomy (NCBI): domain Eukaryota; kingdom Metazoa; phylum Mollusca; class Gastropoda; order Trochida; family Trochidae; genus Steromphala; species Steromphala cineraria. The sequence continues at coordinate 45,145,203 of OU744733.1, forward strand.
AGACATGCATGTATAGAGGTTTGCTGTTGATGAGGTCAAACGATGTTTATATTCAAAAGCAAACGTTTTGAAAGGTTTTTCTCTACTTCAATCTGAAGTTTTAATAAGAATGAATAAAATTACTTATATAAGTTCATACGATCAATTATGTTTATACAAGACTTGCAAGATATTGCTATTGCAAAATAAACTGTCGGGCAAATCAAAGTACAGACTTTAGTTGATTACAACTTACATGTATGTAAAATTTTCAATTACAAATATTTCGTGTTTTTGAACTAATTAGAACGAAAGTTGAATCATCATACCAAGAATTCTTTGAATAAACAAAACGATGCAATACCAATGTAAGTGTAACCAAACTACAATTATACCAAACAGAAACAATCGGATGTAAGTATCAGCTCTTGAATTAAAAGTACAAATCAGTAAAATTGAAGTTTTGAATTGAAGCAAATATGCTGATGTAGAAGGGTTGTACAGATTGTCAAATGTTATGACAGAAATCCAAATTTATGTTGTCTATTATGCTAGGTCTAATGTTTACAGACGAATTCCATTATATCAGATTATTTCATTATTTGTCAAATCTTTAAAAATCTCTTTATCACGGGAATTGCATGTACAATATATCAAATCTTATTCTTAAACAAAACCTTGCATTTAAATCTAAACATCCTTTCTCAAGTAAACCAATATCGATTTCTTTGACATGTGTAATTTAATTGGAAGAAACATGGCATCATACATAACATGATATTTCACAATAATATGGTAATCAAATTTGACGATTTCTTTAATGTAATTATGTCTGAACACAGGAATGAATAATGTCTCATGTGCTCTCCGACTATTTTTATAATTCCATGTGGATCATGGGTCTTAATTAAACAATGCAATGAATTTAATTATATTCAATCCCAGAACAGTAAACTCACAATTGCGTCTAAGGTATTTCATCTTTCATCTCAGAATCCTCAAAATATCATAAAGCTAGATTTAAGAAAATGTTAAATGTATCAACTTGAAAGTCACTCACTACATGAATTAACTTGAACAAACATATCATTCCATTCTAACTGATTAAGAAAACTTAAAACTGTTCAGATGAGGGCATCGAGATTGTAAACAAACTTATTGATTTCTGTGAACTAATTTAATGAAAAATCTTTTTCTCTACATGATTTATAAAAAAGGACTTTTCAGAAACTGGCATAATGAAAGGGAACACGGGTTATTTATACACTCAAAAATCAACAAATAAACTATGAATGGTTATCTTGAAACAGGAAATATTTGTACATAATACAGTCGCGAAAAGGCCTTAAAGGGAATTTAATTGTACTTGCCCTTGCGCATGCCTATGCATTGAAATAGCACAAGATACATTGACTAGTTACAATATCATCCCTATACTCATCAAAAGCATTTTCTAAACAGAGGTACATGAAGATCAAGTCATAAAATCAATATTTTATTTTTGATCTAACTCTTTAGGTAGAGAATGTATAAAAATAAGTGTAATCACGATCATCAACTTACAAATTACAATTAGGTCAGATTTTAAATCTGTTTGATCTTGTAATACTGTTACTTGTCACGGTTTGTCATATTTAAATTTTTCTGACGCCAGATGTCTGATCAGAAAGGTCAAACTGATTAAATTACACAGAAATGTTTCGAGTTGCATGATTTAACTGAAGGAAACTTTGTTAAATATTCCCGTCTGGAGTCAGTGTACAAACTTGCATGCATTCATCATTTGATAATGATCTTTCTGACCTGTGACAAGACTTCTGGGTGTTAAGAGACCTTTCATTCTTGTAAGATTGTACTAAGGTTTATACACGAGCTTTATAAAGCGACCACATTTGTTTCTAAAAGATCTCACGGTATCCAAACTGAATGTTCCAATTGCAATGCCTGTTTTCAAATTTGAAAATGGCAGTTCTGAATAAACGTTACATGATCGGTTAACCTACGCGCATCAGTTTTCCTCTCAAATGATTAAAAGATGCTCACACTAAATGGTTACCATCAGTTTCTGCTTGACACCTGGTAATGTTTTCAACCACATGAAATACATGAAATGTGTTATGAAATGTCTGATTTGCATAAACAACTTATCCATTGGGGAAAATTGGAATACAAAAAACGTGCTTATACTAATATTTACTTAACGTTGTTGAAAGGCATTTTAGAAGTTGAAATGACAATAATGCCAAGGATATATGGATGACAACTTTTTTGTTTATTGTATCAACGTATCTCTGCTTGAGAACGACACAAGAATCTGTGTCGAAACGTCGCATTCATATATACATCTGCTTTGATATTTGCTTTACCAAATAAGTGTAGTATAATAAACACTTTTGTATAGTTTGGCAGTGTCGTGTCAAAAAAAGGATTTTTTTCTTAAACCTTATATATAATTTTTTTTTCTTATTCCTATTTGATATTAAAATAAGCAAATACTTTCGTGTGGAATGTTTTTTTCTACAAAATGGGTAACATATACATGTAAAAAGGTACCTCTTATTTAACTTGAAAATTCTTATTGAAAATGTTACCTTCAAATGAAACTAAAAAGTTCAAACATTCAAAAACATTAACTACAAGGTGAAATAGCAAAAGTTAAAAATAGATACAATGTATGTAATCTATTTGTTATTATGTGAACATGTACATTTTGTCATTCATTTTTATTCTATAAATGGCATACTCATATTCAATTTCTGCTTTCGTTAATGTCGACGTTTTAATCTTAGATTTTATATAAAATGATTCTTTTAGGACATATATTTAGGAAGTTAGGTCAATACATTAGGCAAATAGGATTGAAAAAACACTCTTTTTCTTTGTTCCTTTACATGATGACAAATTGTTGGGTTGGTCCTTTATAAGGGTATCTATCCAAATCATTAAATACATGTATATAACAACATGGCCTAGTTTAAAAATGAATATTTTTACGTTGCTACCTTTATGTTTTTAATGTATTTCAAACAGCTGTTATCCACGCATGGAAACATGGTATTTAACTATAAAGAAGGATATCTATTTTTGATCTTGTGAATAGAAAAACAAAGGAAAATAAATATTTCTATTAGTTGTCTTGGTTTATGAACCTAATTATCTAAATCATATCTGACCCTTATAACAAGCCTGCATACAACTTGTCTAGACAAGTCTTATGGTATAAACGATGTAGCTCGGATCTCTATAGAGTATATAATTACTGCACAAAAACTAATTTCAGTTTATAAAGTAAGTTCACATCTACCTCTTGTTTAAATGTTTTAAGAGTCAATCACGAAGTTAAGCTCACCAAACAAGGTCATGTACAAAACTTGAATTGTTTTTGTAATTTTTATCATTTAGATTAATTTGATCTATACATTATCATTCTAATATTAACAAAGTATCATTATTATATCAATTTGCTTTCTGAGAAGAATTTCCAATCCTGTATTTTATTGCCAAGCTCAGTTTTAAATTTAGCTTCTCTTAGGTAACTAACTTAGGTATTAGTTTTGTCAGATTAAAATTCTTCTGGCGTCAATTTTTTTATTAGGACCGGGAAACAGGGTTAGCTTCAATATATATATTTCCAGTTGACAGGTAACTGAAGGTAACCTTATAAAAAAAAACTTGAAAGCTATTTGCAAGCTTGCATAACGGTATATTTGATAATGTTTCTTTGGCCATCTAACATTCTTCCTTTTTTAGCTTCATTTCATATTGATTTTTTTTGTAAAATTACATTTTAGAAACGATAAAGTTGTTTTCACTACATGTAAAGCGCATGAAACTTTTGCTGTAATGTTATATTTTCAATAAAACGTCATATTTTTTAAAATCTAAAAAATACTGATATCGGTAAATGTGTTCACAATGACATGACTTTCCCTGCTCAGGACAAATTCAATATATAGAAATAGAAATTCGTGATATAACTGATTTTTAAAAAGAGAATATTACACAAACCTTATCGTGTATAATTAAATACTACTTATTATCGAAATGAAAAAAGGGAAACAGATTATTTATCCTTAAAGAAAGCATTTCAATTCCAGAAAAGCTTTACGGAAACTTATAGTGCCTATATTTCTCCTACAGCTACATTTTACTTGAATAAGAAATGTTCATGTTTCATTACCGAAGTTTATCTCTTGCACAAAATGATGCCTTCTTCATTACTCTGTTGGTTATCAGGTGTTCTCAATATGGTAGTGATTATAAGATATATTTTCCATTTGTATGGAGTTCATGCCTGTGTGGTAACTGCCCTCCTATATCTCATTGTGGCAATATTTTCCCTATCCAAAATCCCTGAATTTCAATATACTTACATCAATGGCTTACAATACACCCAAAATACCAGCTCATTGAGTTTTACATTATATCATTCATTCCAATTAACTATCAAGACATGCCAATAACACTGTTTCAAGTAGTCACTCATGACATTACATACATCACACTTATTCTAATTCATTCAGTAATGTCACTTTTTTTAAACGGAATCAGACAATTGGAATATTAAGTATGTGATAAACGTAGTGGAACCAATGAGATTGGATTAGGAATGTAAACGATCAATGCTTTATTGCCTAAAAATTTAAGACTAAGAATTTTGTTTAACCTTGCATGGTAGATGAAGACAATATTTCAGTCAACTTAATAACATGTAGTCCTCTTTAACATTTAAGTTTATCTGGAGAATCAAAATTATTAAGCATCAATCCACTTAAATCTGCTGGCTAGTGTGAGAACATGTTTGTTCTAAAGACTTTATGTTATGGTAATATAAGATACTGATACTGAAGGTGCCAGTAATTTTTTGTTTTAGCTGAACCACTTTTAATTGATAAAGATTGATTTTCGTTGTTCATTTCTCATATACTATAAAACTCAGTTAGAATTATGAGTATGGAATGATGATTGATTGAATTAAGAAATCAAATATTCTATCCATTTCTTTATGAACAGATTTAGATTGTCTCTGTCAATGGTAATTATGATGTCAGGATGTTGATTGATATATATTATGTTCAGGGAGGGATACATTATTATCAATGCCTGATTGTGTGTATTATAATGGATTTGATATATGCATTGTGAAACTCTCATACTTGATTGATACTCAAGACAATATAGACTAATAGACTATATTCACAAGATGTTACTACAAGAAGAAAGTCATATTTGTGTCCTACATGTACATTTGAATGATTTTACACTCAAACTTAGTTTTCAGAGCTGTAAATATAAACTAGTTTTGATTTTATCATATTCTTTCGAAATTAACAATCTTTAGTTTGTGACATCCATCATAGAATGGCGAAATAATCTACAATTTATACACTATTTGGCTATTCCTCAAAAACCCTTAGCGCCTAGTGAAAATTATTTTACCGAGTATGCCTATAACATTTGAAATACAACCAAATTGAAATGTTCCTGCCAGTCTATGCATAGAATATCACGTTGTTCATTCATGCCATGTTAAATATTTAATTTTGTTATACTAAACGTTCTATTTCCTGTCCTACAGTTCTATTTCTTTGTCGATTGTTTTACCATTGCCGATTGTTTTACCATTGCCGTCAAGACTACATACAATATTTGTTACATCATGCTACAGAATTTATGTTTATCGCTGTTTAACTTTTACACTGCAGTTTCTTCCATGGGCGAGTAATAGAATGAATTACATATTTGAATTCTCGAAAGCAATGAAAAATGACAAAAGTTGGTATGAAATCAAGAAAAGACCTATAAACAAGTAAAGGTTTTTTATTGTTCATATTACATTTTGTACAATTGACAATTTATGAAAAAGAATCTTACTAAACTCACGGGCAAAAGAAACGCTAGTAACATAAATGTCAGGATATTTTATTCCATGTAAGATAAATGTGAATGAAGCAGAGTGGCAAAGTTTCCTTAGAAGTCAACTCAACTATGTTTGCCTTGTTTGAATCATTTTGTGTTGATGTTTTGCATGGCGCCTGTGTCACGCGTGTCAAAAAATCATAAATTTGCTATATCCTTAAATAAGCGACATTGGAGAGCCAAAATGGTAATTTTTTGCATATTTATAGACTTTATAACGCGAAGACATATCAATGCAGAAAAGTCAAAGTGGATGTTTTTCATTAACAGTATCTCAAATAAATTTCTGATATACATTTCCGAAATTCAAACTTAATTTCAAAATAATTATTAACAAAAAAGTACCTTAAAACAGCAATGTTAGCACCCCAACAGTACAAAACGCTGATGCCATTATGGTTAAAATTATGAACAATAATTCTCCAAATACTTTTTTTATCAAACACATTCCAAATCGAATTTACATGGAATACTTAATTTGTTTATCCTTCGTTTGAAAATACCCAGCGTTTCTTTTGCCCATGAGTTTACTATCACCTAGATACATATTACTTTGTATCTGCAAAGAAAAATATTATTCTGAAACCATGCTTCGGGCTATGTTACTTGTTATGACCATTAGTAACAAACATCGAATATGATTTTGTATGTCAATGGAACAGTTTATTGATAGTTATCTTCATGTTATCTCCCCAGTTGACGAATCAATGGAATTTGGTCCTTCATAAACATACACCTGTTAAAATCCCCAGTTGTCTTGAAAAATAACTCTTTGCTTTTAAATTTTGAATTAAGCTTCACAGACACCTCTAGAATTAATAATTTATCAATGACCAACTTGTTTACAGTAAATACTCCTTTTTAAGAACAAAGGAGTGAAACGGATAACATATATGTCAAATAATCAATTCAAAACTTCATCTTAATGATTCTGACAGTTCACAGTCCAATCTATCTAATCCAGAACACTAACCATGCTTACGTTTTCAACACCTCATTGCAAGAAACACAATTGCATTCGAGTTCTATTCATGGTGACAGCAGACATGCTTTATTTGCAAAGCATTCCTGTAGAGTTAAGAAAACAATTTCATTGGAGTTGGAAAGCATTTTTTCTTCAAAGGATTCATGGTGTGTGTGGACCATTGAAAATGTGCATTTATTCATCTGCTTCCAAAAGGATAACTTTAAAATCGTTGCCCACAGCTGCGTACCTTAAGTTTTTTCACTTACCTGTGTATTCTAGTGCAAAGATCATGTAATTTGGAATGTCATTGAGGCCTCCTTACTTTGCGAAAACGAAATGGATAATGTTAAAATTTCACTACATAAGTAAAGGTTCGATGTCCTTAACATATCTGTATGCCATACCTAAAAGTTCTCGGTATAAAATTTGGCCATACATAAACAAGTTTGTACAACTATCTTAGCACTAAGAGAGTTTCGGAAATCTACATGTAGGCCCAAGTGTTAATTTCTCTACAAAATCCTCTAAAAGAGAGCAACAGCTTTGGACCTAGGTCATTTTTGTCATTGTGCTGATGTCGTTCTCGGGGAGTGTATTTTGAATATTTAATCAAAATTTAAGGAAATCAGAATTGAATAAATGTGACACCATCCCATGCCAAATTGCAAAATTCTTCAGACGATCTTAAATATTTTACACATGGACAATTCGTGTTCTTTTGTTAGTGCTGATGGAGGTATTTCACTTACGTCCAAATGCAACCCAAATTACATTATATTTGCTCTAAGATATACTAGCAGCTTAACATACTTAATGCTGGAACAAAGTAACCCATATTTACACATCAATCTAGCCTTTAGGCTACTTTTCTTGTTGTCATATAATATTTTATCAAAAGCGCAAGTAATCAATTTAAAAGTTGTACTTGTAACACACATATAGGGTGCACATCTCCCAAATGAAAAATGATGTATCCGCCACTTCTCTAAAGTATAGGTTATATATTCGTCAATGATCGCTTTGATCACTAGTACAAATTGCCACTGACAATAAAAACTGATGAGAAGCCATTCAATTCATAATTGATATTCATAAAAAATATCTTAGGTTTGATCGAACAACCCCTTACATGTTTACGATGGAATTATTCCTGTGGATTATTTTCAGGACACTTTATCTTAAATTACATTTGTCTTTTTAATTGTATTAAGATAATATTGTCAAAGCAAATACCATGTTTATCTCATCGAATCATATGAAGAAAGATTATTGTTCACGGATGGTGACACGATGGATAATATAGATTTTTTGTCTGCCTCACGAGATGAATAAAACATGGTATTTGTAAATTCATCGTATTTGTATTTGTCTATTTATCTTAAGAATGAATCGTTATATTCTATCAAAATTGAAGCGCATGTTGAATTGGCTCCAAAGACAGCCCTCCTCTAAGCAACAACAGAGTAGTCCATATAAGTGAAAACCATGTACTATTATTTTGATAGGTATTTGTCCTATCTGCCTTGCGTGCAATGACTTAGATAATACTAAAATATTTGCAAGTACAAAAATTTTACCCTTACTTGAAACAAGACTATAACTTTCAAAGGCACGGATAAAACGTGTGTAAGGTAAACAGAATAGCAACTATAACTTGAGGCATAGAAAATAGACTGATTCGACATTCAAGGTTATTGAGGAGGATCCTTAGGGGTGGATCCTTAGGGGTTTTCCCAAATCACAGGCTGCAATCAGGTACTTAGAAGAGGGGTCGTTGGTCGAACCAATGATCCTTTTTAATTGAAATGATTTCAAAATTCAAAGGATTAAAGTAACTAACATTTATATCTTTGTATTGATACAACTTGAGTTTTAAAATGATTCTTTTTTATCCTGGTAGAACTTGCAAAACTTCTTGTATCTAGTGAATAATTTGTATGGTTTTGAGGTTTTGGCTTTTTATTGGTTGAAAATCCGAAATATATTCGTATAAATTCATATGTTCTTACTATCATACATCGATATCTGCTTCATTTGTTCAAATTGAAAAGGGGAGCATACTCATTTTATCAGAATAAGAAAAATATTAAATTAAAAATCAAGGTCAATTGCAACTTTGGTAAAAACCTAAAATCAGTCAACTTTTCACTGTTTGAAACTATTACTGACTTTTTAATCAGATGCCTTAAACAACCATCAACGATAGACATCATCATCTATGATTAACTTGATTCTATCAGTTCCTGATAGCGAAACATTTTAGTGATTCTATCAACTTAAGCCAAAGTGTTAGATAAATTGTTACCTTCCAAGAGCAAGACATACCCAAGTGGCATTGGGAAAATTGGATTCAACACTTGACTTTAACAAGGGAGGTCATAATCAGGCTATATTGAATAAGAATATGTGTGTTTATTAACCACTGATCACTACAACAATGCTGTCGCACTTGGAAAGGTCCATTAAAACCTTTACCTTTTGAAATCTTTCATGTAGGTAGTTTAATCATTGATTAAATAGAATTCATTTACGAAATGGCTTCACCAATACCTGTAAGATAAGTTTTTGTTTCGATACAAAGAGGCACCACAAGATATATTACACGCTAGACACTCTTATGCATTACCTATAACGAAAACAAGGACTGTGTTTTTTCTGAGGATATGCTAAAAGTTAAGTACTAATGTTGATATTTGCTTTGCTACAAGTGATGCATTTTCCATTGATAAATCTTCAAATTGTTTTATTAACTTTTTATACCTCAGCCTTTCAGCGTAAGTGGGGGTATAAAGCATTCCTTTTGTATAGCCGTCCGTCTGTCAGTAACAAAACTTTGTCCGGGGCATATGCTAGCTTCACCAAACTTCATACACTTAGCAAACATGATTCCTAGATGTGCCTTTTGAGGCTTAGACCAACAAATGATTTTTATTGCTTGTGGTTTCCATGGAAACAGTGACTATTGTCACCAAGACCTTTGGCCAGAGCATATCTCATAAAGTATGAGGTATTAGTTTAGATCTCATATCATCTCAGATCTCTGTAAACGTGACCATGTTCTAAGTTAACTTGTATTAATTTTGTCCCATTTTAATTCTTCCGACGCCAAATGTCTGGTTAGAAAGCTCAACGTGATTAGTTTGAACATAAATAAATCCAGTTGACATTAACTAAAGGAAACTTTATTAAATACACCTGTCTGAAATCCGTATTCAAAAGCTTGCATGGTGTCATTATTTGATAATGCTCTCTCGGGGCATCTACTGAGCCGTTAAGTGACCTTTTATACTTGTCTGTTCTATTGAAGCTGTTTTGTGAAAAGACTTTCTTCACACATAATTCTTTAAAGGTTTATAAAAATACATTATTCAACAACATATTATTTCATCTCACTTCATGTAAGGCACAATTATCTGTTTGTATTTGCAACAACTTTTATGTTTAAAAATTCGTTTGTAAATCATAACGTAAGTAAGTCCGAAATATACATGAATATTCGCTGTTGATTTAAGGTAAATATTAGTGTACACTACATGTAAATTGAGCGTTGTTTCGTTAGGTACATAGTTACCTACTGAAGAAATACTTAAAAATTGAAAAGAAGAAATGAAACACAATTTAGTTTTGCAAATAATGTTTTTTTAAATCAAATGCACATTATGGAAGTGTTTAAAAAGCAGATAATATTTACCAAAAACAAAACTTATATTTTACAGTTCCTACATTTCTTCTACAAATTGATTTACATGTACATGTAAGTGTTTCAAACAAAGTCCTATGAAATGTGTATATTTCATTACTCAAGTTTGGTTATATCACTTATTGCGTTTGCGTATCAAATAGTGATAGTGTGATTGACAGTGTAGTGAATTTTTACTGATTTATAAACCCCTTTGAAATTTTACCTTTGATAATGGTTTTGATATTCAAAAAGCATACATTTCAAACAAAGCTAACAACTATTTACAATCATTGACTGAATCTTATACGATCTAAAAAATGATCATGATATACATATGTACTATTATTGTTTTATCATTCATTGCTAATTATATCATTTGGGAAAAGATGATATACAACTGCTATACTAGAGTTACGAAGGCATTATGCATGAGGACTTCCAATAGTGATAAGATATTTCTTTGAATGTTTGTATTAATAATTATTAGCATTTATCCTTTAGATTCATTAAGAATTGAACACAGAGTCATCTAAAAGAACTTTACCTATATAGGCAATTTGAGGAAAAATCGGGATTGTGTGTATCGATTCTATTTTTCAAAATCAACAATCATAGCCTGAAATTTGAACATAGATTTTCAACTGAAAATTATTAATGAAATTATGTGTTGTTAACTGATTACAATACTAAATGTCACTGTTATGGCCATTATCTACATATACATCATGCACCTCTGTAATATATATACATATTCTAAATATTTTTGTATTTTGCCAATTGAAAAACATAACTTCTTTTTATCTTAGCATCATGTTTGTAAAATGAATAAGAATAGTTGCATAGCGACAATTCATATCTTAATCATGTTTGTAATTAGTAAATTGGATTACACGAGTGAAGCGTATAACTTCCGTGACCATTTATGTATGAATCCTTTCCTTTTCCTTTTGTTGTAACAAATTATTATACTTGTATATCATACATTTGCTTAATGATATTCATTGTTTCATTATGTTATTGATTAGTTTACTAACAAATTAAATTTCAAAATCAATTTGTGAAATGGATTAAACTAGTGAAGCATATAACTTCCGGGACCGTTTATATATTAATCCTTTCTTTTTCCTTCTGTTGTAATAATTACCTTAATTATCACGAGTGCATTGAGTGACAGTTACGCTCGATGAGCTGTGCTGTGATTATGGCTTCCTGTAAAGCAGAATGATTAGTATACTAGTACGTATAATACCTTTTGATGATTCAAAATGTTATATCAACGTGAAAGACTAACTGTAAAATGAATTTAGGGTTTAAATTTTGTTTATTTGTGACTAGAATTGCAAAAATGAAATAATTATGTCATACACGAACATTACAAAAGAAAAGAACTGTAAAATGAATTTGGGATTTGAAATAAATTATTTTTATTACTTGTGATTTGTGAAGTATATCATACATTAAAGTGAGAAGTTAAATGTTGACTTAAGTGATGTGTATTGATCTGATTATCTTCTTGAATAGATAAGCCAAGGCTGAGTGAATTGCATTTACTAAGTGATGTTCACTGTTTCATAATTTTTTTTATTAGTTTACTCATATTTCTACTTTATTTTAGTCAACATCCTTAGTTATAATGTATACAACAACTTTATCATATCAACAACTGTTCATGCTTAGTTACCACAAGTTAATTCCCATTTAATTATACCCAAAAAAGTAATGTAAAGTTTATACCCGTGCTGATATTGTTGCTCAGTGGTCCATTGTTTTGAAACCTGGGGGAAACAGCACACCTACATGTAATCATAACGTCGTGATCAGAATAATAGATTCGATAGAATAAAAAACATAATTATCCTGAAAGTTTATGGGATTCTACGAGATGGAATGACAATTCTACTGAAGTTGTGGTTTTAAAGATGAATGTGATATTGTGAAAGTTTATTTTACCCTGTCAGACCCAGTGTTGTCACGCAATTTTGCAGCTGCGTAGAAATTTTATATTGTTCATGTTATATTTTTATTAGTTTCTTTATTTGTATATACTCCGTACAGTTTGCATTTGCAATTTTTAATTCAAAGTGTATTTTTATGTCTCTCACAACTCCAATAGGGTGGCTCTTTTTATCAATTTGTATTTTATTTATAGCATTTTATTTGTAAATTGAGGTGTGACTTAAATAAAATATCTGTCTGTCTGTCGTCTACAGACAATGCCTTTGTCCTACACATTGTTTTTGAAACATTAAGAGCCAATAATTTCTATCTATCACATACATTCGATATCTACATGACCTTCTTCCAACAAAAGACTTTCTGCACATTGATATTATCTCCTAGATATTAATAATTGTTGTCAAGGGTTATGAAATATCTATGCTAAGACATTCTTAACAAGGACATGAACATGGAATTTTTATTCATACACTCAATAGCAACATTGTATCAAACAAAAAGTAATCGTTTTTATTGATGATCAGATTGTCACGATGTTTGGTTTCTCCCATTCTCTCAAAACAGAGGTAGCTGAGCCATATCACTTTGATTTCTTCAGCAATATTCATTTCAAAGGATATATGTCCCCATTACAGATATCTTAATTTTAAGATTGTTCGCTTCCAGATTTATTTGCTGATATGGTTCCAAAATATAAACATTCCACAACAGGATATAAGTTATAAACCATTGCAAAAGTTGTTATTCATATGAATTATGTGTAAGTTCAAAATGTTAAGCATTGACATATTCAACCAGTAAAAGACTTTTCTATCGTTTTTATTCATGTGATTCAATTGACATTCTATTGGTAAGTTTGAAAACACACATATTTTAATTCATTTACTTATTACTGCAAGCAAAGTAACTGAGAATGCAAAAATAATATCGATAACAGAAATAATGATTATAAAGTGATATAATGTGCAGCTTTAATGCGGATTTCAGTAAACAGATTAATGGCAACGAACTTGACTGATCGTTCATCAACCACCATAGTTAAGTAATCCTATTTCAATCTCAAGGAGTATTAAAAAAAGATATCAACACCTGTTGTTACATAACCGATTGAAAATTCCTTTTGGCAGATTTTTACCTAAAGTCAAATACACCAGAACACTAGTCTGGTTTGATGTTTTCAACACCTCATTTTAAGAAATACAATTACATTCAAGGTCTATTTATGGCTTAAGATAAACATGCTTTGTTTGCTAAGACATGTTGTAACTGTCTGGGGGTTAAAATAAGTTATCATTGTTTGTAATACTTTCACTTTAATGGGGCAGTAGCACGTTTTTAGGGGGAATATAAGGTGATGTCAGGAAAATGAAAATTAATGGTTCCAATTGAAAGACAATGTATTTAAACTAAAAGGAGCAGTAATAATTCAAAAATATAATGCAAAGTTTAGCCATGCGATACCTTTTCTTGCAGAAATGAATTAAAGGTGTTCACAAAAAAATGGCCGCCAATGGAATTTATGTGAATCTTCATACTTTGTCCTCTGACTATGGCTAATTGGCTTGTGTAATGAAATTTATTACACAATCAAAATAATATATTTAGCAATAACATACAATTATCAGTGAAAATTTTGAAATATAAAATTATGAAAAAACGTGCTACTGCCCCTTTAAGTGTTAAAAATAATTGTCTATCGACCAAAACATCTGCTTCAAAAAAGAAAAGCTACAAATGTAATCCCACTGCAACATGTTTTCTTAATCTGTGGTATTGATTGATACTCTTCTAAAGAATACAAATGTATTCATTGGAACTCACCCATGTGACTGTCAAGAAAAAAATTCCCAGGTTAGATTTATTATCTTGAAAACATTCATTAACGATTTAATTGATGAAATATAATTTACAACATTGGTTTCTAAAGCAAAATTGTTATGTTGTCCTAACAGTTTCATCTGCACATTTGTAATTTCTCATTAGATGTTAAGATATTGAACACACATAAATGAATGCAAAAGGGTTACATATTCCATCTCTGTCCCTTATTCCAAATATAAACAGTTTCTTAACTTTGTTCCCAGCCATAGAATGTAGACTGAAGCCACACTTACGCCTCCATTAGATGACCCTGTGAGGTTTCCAGAATTACAGGCTGTAATCAGGTACTTAGAAGGCGGATAATTTGCTGGAGCAGGGACTCATTTAATTGAAGATGGACATCGATATCTGGAGGATTATTTGAACTGTCTTAGGCACTGATTATACTTCTGTTCCCTTATAAGTAGCTAACACATTTATATCTTTGGTTTGATACAAATTCAGGTAAAGGTGTATACTGTCAAAAATGTTGAAGCAAATCTCATAATTTGGTTGTGAGATGTATCTCTTGTGTGCTTGAATCATTTAATCAATTTAATTTCAATAAAGCTTTAAGAAACATTTAGACTCACATACACTTATTTCATCCTATAACTTTTGTTGGAAAATCTTTTCCTATCCATCTTTGTATATTTCCAGATGTCAGATCAAGACACATCTGTTCAGACCATATCCTAATCTTTAATGCACTTGGTGTCTGGATTTAGCATTGTAAAAGTACCAATTATTATTATCATAATTATGGTTATTTCTGCTTTTTCATTTTCTATCAGCCGTAACGGATGAACAAGCAGTTCCTGATATTACTATGAACTCAGGGGAACAAAAGCATTTAATTTCGCTGCAGCGGCAATATTACACTTAACTCATCGAAATAATGCATTGTCATTTTCAATACCTATAATCTATTTTTTACAATGGTAATCCACTAGGGAAAGTTTGCATTTTATTTTTGGTGAAAAGCTTATTTCTGGAATTAAATCATCGTCTACAAGTGTGTTCTTTATAATGTTTATATAACCTTACATTACATCGATATACATCTGAGTTCCAGATAACAAGATGATCCTTCAAATAAAAAAAAATACTAAAGCTTGAAGTAAGCATAGCAAATTCAAGCATTCTATTGTAACTTATTACAGGGCTGACTTCTCTGTCTTGCCATAAACCAAATGGATCTTTCTGATCCCCTGATCTGAACAAATGTCACTGTGTTAACGTATAGACGAGTCCACGAGATTATTTTATCTGTGGATGGGTGTTGGCTTATATATGTTACATACCGTATCACTGTACTTTGCGGGGCAAAAACCTCTTTTGAAATTTTATCTGACCAATAATCGTTGTGACACCATTGTTGTCTCTTGATTAGATACCTCTCAATGAAAGTACCAAGGGATTTCATTATATAACATACCTTAGTATCTTTGCTTTTAAATCCTTTCTCTTTTGGTGAGAAATAGCACAAAACTCACCTTTGTTCCTCAGAAGTTCTTAATATCTGTTTTAATGTATATTTAATTAAACAAAATTAAATATGTCATAGTATGATTTTCAAGGTCCATGAATTAAAAAAACAACTGAATTTTAATCTAATTAGAAAACCAAATATTATTTGAGTATTTCCTCAAACATCATCCTCTTCATCTACTACAGCTTACAATAAGTACATTGCAAGGTGTTAGATTCTTGTATAAAAAGCTGTCCTTATTGATATGTCAATGTCATTTGTCATTTTGATTTTTGATCTTTGACTAAATAATATTCAAAGATAGTTGAGAGAATACATTTATCGACTTTTCTTTGACTATCATTCATGGGATAATAATTTTGATCTAATATTATTGATTGATGGCAAACAAAGTGTACTGTCACGGTGTTTGTATTCAAAATTGACAAGAAATCTTAATCCAATATTGACCTGTTGGTTGCATTTGGATTTGATATAAATAGAGAAGATATTCCTGTAATGAGCCATATTTCATAGACTAAGTAGTGTAAAGTATATGTTACTTATGTTTGCAACGTTTTAACATAGATACTAATAGTGTTCTCATGCAAGTGATTTACATAGAAATTCATTGTTGAATGATAAACTTGATGGTATATGGTGATAAGTATGAAACATGTGAAAACAATATGAAAATACGTTACAGGTCTAAAGAATATAGGATCTTGTCTCTTCTGAAATTCTCTTGCATTAATATGTCTCAAATTGAATATATATTGACAAGGTCATATTGACAACAATACAATTCTTATATACCATATATACAATGTCCATAAATCCAAGTGCATTAGTACCAGCCTCGTGTAAGGTATCCCCTGATTGTTCTTTGCTATCCTCCTTCTGCAGTCTTTTTGTAGGATTCAAGGTAAGTTTAAACCTTCTGTGGAAGTGTCTATCAAGAAAGATGCAAACGTTTTGACTGATCAAGAGCTTAAATATTTTTAGTAAAGGTATACTTTTCATTTTAGAATATCAACAACTCTGGGTATTTACCAAGTTATATTTGTTTTATAATTCTCTTTAACAAAATTTGAATGAAGTGTCTTATAAGCTTCTTATCACCAATTTATACGCACACATTATTCAGGTACGGAAGTTGATTAAATAGACACCAATGCTTCAACTAATCAATTTCCATTTCACAATTATATAAAACTAATCAAAGAATTTGAATTAAGTAGACCAGCGTACAAGAACTATCCATCTAAATTATCAACACTTGCCACCAAGCACAAACGGTTAAACATCAATATTCAAGTTGTGAGTGAGAACATTGTTTGTTCTTCAGGTGTTTGACATCATGGACACTTTAAAATCTAGAAGACTTATTGCAAAACATTAAATGTTACAGTGAACCTGTTATAAATGTTTTTTGTCTGCAGCACAAATATAATAGTACCAAAATAATCATATGATCTGATATATCATCTTACATTTTTCTGAATATCTTCAATGTCATGTTAGTATTAAAGGGTAAAATTATAGTATACATGTACACAAATTGTACCTACCTTTTTCTTGTTAATATGTTTTCCAAACATTTCTCGCAGTCTCCGGTAAGAAAATGATAATATATGGATGACAACTTTTTTATTCAACGTAAACGTGTTATGTGTGTAAGATGTGTGAATGAAGCTCAATTTAGGTGCTGTGGTAAGCATTTTCATTTCATTAAAAACAGCCTATTAACTCAATGACGAACAATTGAACGTAAGTAATGTGCATAACAACATCACTATTATACAATAGTAAATGTGACATGCCTGACATCTACTAAACATCGACAAAAACAATGATTTTGGAAATCAAAGAGACTCTTTCATTGAAGCATCACATTCAAATTTAGCTCTCAAATAATTATTGAATTGAAATATGTGGAAAGTAAAATCATATAATATTTCATGGTGACATAGAAGTTTTGAACTTGATACATGTATATAAATTGTTTCAGCATTTTACATTTTACATAACGCCTATTCCCCTTAGATAACTGACCCAGGTAGTGTTCCATGGTATTTGCCCATTAAAAAGGTTTAATTGAATAATTAACGTTGACCACGTGTGTTTAAAAGTAAAATCAATTAAATTCTGCATCTAGCTAAATTGGACTTATCAGTTTGAGTGTAATGACCAGTTTTAAAGTTCTTAACCATATTCTAAGAATGTAATCGTACTATGAGATTTCCTTCAAACATATTTAATTTTCTGTTTTCATTAAGACTAGAGATAGAGAAGTATTTGTCGTTTCTCTCAAAGTATTGACAGGAAATGCTAATTTGATTTGCCGCTATTCTATGTGCATTTGTTATACTTCACGTGAACATTTGGAATATATATCACTTATCCAGCTCAAGTTTGTATATCATATAGTAAAAACAAGCTACTTGTTGCATTCTGCATTCAATCAGCAGTTTGTTTTCATTCCATCTTTACAATATAAACAATTCACTCTAATCATAAAAATATTTTGATTAAAAGTATGGACTGGATGATAAATATATGATGCAGCCACCCTGTCTTTTGAATTGAAAAACAAGTTTACATAACCCTTTTCACATACATAAACGTTTTGCTCGTTTTCTAAACTATTGTTATCCTCAGACCTAATTAGTTTCACTTTTCATATTTGTAAGTAAAGATCTTAAGGTGAAATGAAAAAGACATTACCATCGACTATAAACATTATTTGATATATTTTTCAATCAGGATTAATGGTGAAATTCGGTTATTGCTGACGTTATTATCTCGATATAGTCACGATTTTTTATCTTAAAGTATCTTGTTTCTTCGAAACAAAAAGTAATTAAGATCCGATAAAATTAGGGCTAAGTACATGTAAGTAACACCTAACTGTGTACTGTATCAATTCATCGTATCATTTTCTCAAATTAAGATAACCTTGGTTAGGTTTCCACACAGTAAAGAGTAACCATGTCTTTAGGCCCTAAGTACTGTTTTCCTGTTGCTTTAGCAAAGGTTTTTATCAAGCATTGAACTATAATGCTAATTTTATGTGAGACATGCATGTATAGAGGTTTGCTGTTGATGAGGTCAAACGATGTTTATATTCAAAAGCAAACGTTTTGAAAGGTTTTTCTCTACTTCAATCTGAAGTTTTAATAAGAATGAATAAAATTACTTATATAAGTTCATAGGATCAATTATGTTTATACAAGACTTGCAAGATATTGCTTTTGCAAAATAAACTGAGAGGCAAATCAAAGTACAGACTTTAGTTGATTACAACTTATGTAAAATTTTCAATTACAAATATTTCGTGTTTTTGAACTAATTAGAACGAGAGTTGAATCATCATTCCAAGAATTCTTTGAATAAACAAACGATGCACTACCAATGTAAGTGTAACCAAACTACAATTATACCAAACAGAAACAATTGGATGTAAGTATCAGCTCTTGAATTATAAGTACAAATCAGTAAAATTGAAGTTTTGAATTGAAGCAAATATGCTGATGTAGAAGGGTTGTACAGATTGTCAAATGTTATGACAGAGATCCAAATTTATGTTGTCTATTATGCTAGGTCTAATGATTACAGACGAATTCCATTATATCAGATTATTTCATTATTTGTCAAATCTTTAAGAATCTCTTTATCACGGGAATTGCATGTACAATATATCAAATCTTATTCTTAAACAAAACCTTGCATTTAAATCTAAACATCCTTTCTCAAGTGAACCAATATCGATTTCTTTGACATGTGTAATTTAATTGGAAGAAACATGGCGTCATACATAACATGATATTTCACAATAATATGGTAATCAAATTTGACGATTTCTTTAATGTAATTATGTCTGAACACAGGAATGAATAATGTCTCATGTGCTCGCCGACTATTTTTATAATTCCATGTGGATCATGGGTCTTAATTAAACAATGCAATGAATTTCATATATTCAATCCCAGAACAGTAAACTCACAATTGCGTCTAAGGTATTTCATCTTTCATCTCAGAATCCTCAAAATATCATAAAGCTAGATTTAAGAAAATGTTAAATGTATCAACTTGAAAGTCACTAACTTCATGAATTAACTTAAACAAACATATCATTCCATTCTGACTGATTTTATAAAAAACTTTTCAGATTAGGGCATCGAGATTGTAAACAAACTTATTGAATTCTGTGAACTAATTTAATGAAAAATCTTCTTCTCTACATGATTTATAAAAAAGGACTTTTCAGAAACTGGCATAATGAAAGGGAACACAGGTTATTTAACACTCAAAAATCAACAAATAAACTATGAATGGTTATCTTGAAACAGGAAATATTTGTACATAATACAGTCGCGAAAAGGTCTTAAAGGGAATTTAATTGTACTTGCCCCTGTGCATGCCTATGCATTGAAATAGCACAACATACATTGACTTGTTACAATATCATCACTATACTCATCAAAAGCATTTTCTCAACAGAGGTACATGTAGATCAAGTCATAAAATCAATATTTTATTTTTGATTTAACTCTTTAGGTAGAGAATGTATAAAAATAAGTGTAATCACGATCATCAACTTACAAATTACAATTAGGTCAGATTTTGAATCTGTTTGATCTTGTAATATTGCAACTTGTCTCAGTTTGTCATATTTCAATTCTTCTGACGCCAGATGTCTGATCAGGAAGGTCAAACTGATTAAATTACACAGAAATGTTTCGAGTTGAATGATTTAACTGAAGGAAACCTTGTTAAATATGCCCGTCTGGAGTCAGTGTACAAGCTTGCATGCATTCATCATTTGATAATGATCTTTCTGACCTGTGACAAGACTTCTGGGTGTTAAGAGACCTTTCATTCTTGTAAGATTGTACTAAGGTTTATACACGAGCTTTATAAAGCGACACCATTTGTTTCTAAAAGATCTCACGGTATCCAAACTGAATGTTCAACTGCAATGCCTGTTTTTTTTCAAATTTGAAAATGGCAGTTCTGAATAAATGTTACATGATCAGTTAAGCTACACGCATCATTTTCCCTCTCAAATGATGAAAAGATGCTCACACTAAATGGCTACCATTAATTTCTGCTTGGCACATGATAATGTTTTCAACCACATTAGATAAATGGGATGTATTATGAGATGTCTGATTTGCATAAAATGAATTCCATTATGGATAAATCAAGTAATTGGAATACAAAAAACATGCTTACACTAATATTTACTTAACGTTCTTGAGAGGCATTTTAGAAGTTGGAATGACAATAATGCAAAGGATATATAGATGACAACTTCTTTGTTCATTGTTTTCAACGTATCTCTGCTTGAGAACGACACAAAAATCTGTGTCGAAAAGATGCATTCATATATTCTTCTGCTTTAATATTTACTTAACCAAATAAGTGTATTGTTATTATTATTATTATTATTATTATCACTTTTGTATATGTTGGCAGTGCCGTGTCAAAAAAGGATTATGTTTCTCAAACCTTATATATAATTGTTTTTCTTATTCCTATTTGATATAAAAATACGCAAATACTTTGATATGGAATATTTATATGTAACAGATACAAAATTTACCTCTTATTTAACTTGGAAATTCTTATTGAAAATGTTACCTTCAAATGAAACTAAGAACTTCAAACATACAAAAAAAATAACTACAAGATGAATATGCAAAATGTAGAGAGAATAATTATTTTCATCTGAAGTTTAAAATAGATATGTAACTTATTTGTATAACTCGTATTCAATTTCTGCTTTCGTTAACCTTTGAATCTTAGCTTTTATTTGAAATGATTCTTTTAGGACATATATTTAGGAAGTTTGGTCAGTACAGTAGGCAAATAAGATTGAATAACCACTCTTTTTCTTTGTTGCTTTACATTAATTATATGATGACAAATTGTTGGGTGGGTCCTTTATAAGGGTATCTATCCAAATCATTAAATACATGTATATAACAACATGGCCTAGTTTAAAAATGAATATTTTGACGTTGCTACCTTTATGCTTTTAATGTATTTCAAACAGCTGTTATCCACGCATGGAAACATGGTATTTAACTATAAAGAAGGATATCTATTGTTGATCTTGTGAATAGAAAAACAAAGGAAAATAAATATTTCTATTAGTTGTCTTGGTTTATGAACCTAATTATCTAAATCATCTCTGATCCTTATATCAAGCCTAAAATACAAGTTGTCTAGATAGGTTGTATGGTATAAACGATGTATAGAGTATATAATTACTGCACAAAAAACAATTTCAGTTTATAAAGTAAGTTAACATCTACATCTTGTTAAAAAATGTATAAATAGTTAACCATGACTTTAAGCTCGCCAAACAAGATCATGTACAAAACTTTGAATTGTTTTCGTAATTTTGTTATCATTTAGATAGATTTGATCTATACATTATCATTCCAATATTTTCAAACTATCATTATGATATCATCATTACAATTGTTAAACTCTGTCTCCTGTTTTACTGGAGGGTCGAATAAATTGCCCTGTATAATAAGTTATTATCAGATATGAATATCAAATTGAAGATAAATGATTAGATGCACATTATAATAAGGTGCAAATGATAAATACGAACAAGATATCTGGGTTGAAGGTAATTATTAAGCATGTAAAGACATTTCAGGACGAGATATTTGTATAACTAATTTGAATCATCAACAACTTATGTCCATTCATGATTTCAATGTCATAGTATCAAAGAATACACAATTTGATTGAGTTTTTGTGAATTTAGTTATAATTATAGGATATCTAACGAGCTTCCCCTTTCATATCAAGTCTTTGTCCCAAGTGAAATAATTTTGCTTTGCCACGAGCCTTGGCGAGCGACAAAACTAAATCATTTCACGAGGGACATAAAGTTGATATGAAAGGGGAACGAGTTATGTATCTTATTTATCACCAACTTGCATTTCACATGATTTATTGCTTTTTTAAACAACTTTTTATTGTGCCTATAAAGAGACGGAACGGCGGATGAATATCAAACCATGTCACAGCCTCAAAGATGATAATACTTCGACGTTAGATATTCGCATTTCCAAATTCTATCCCAAGTTAATTCATAGTGTGTGGTAAAATGTATGTAATGAGCCCTAGCGTACGAAGTGTACGTCAAAATAAAATCTCTCTTACGCTAGAACAGGTCAGAGTTATCTTTCTTTGGTCAAGGGTATGTCATGGCGGCCGCCATTTGCCTGTATCTATTTGTCCAAATATGTCAATAAAACGCCTTAAAAGTACATGTAAGTTTCAGATGATTATCATTGTTGAAACACGCTTCATTTTGATTAAATGTTATTTAAAGAGTATTCAGTTGTCTTTATATCTTATAGAAATAACAATGCCTTTCTGTGTCATTTTGAAGCGACACACTGAGCAAATTTGACAAGCATTTTTGTGCTGAATATAAAACCTTTCGTTTTTATATATGAGCCTGGCGATGTCAGTTAGATTTCTAATTTTATTTCTTTTGTCCTCCGATGTATTCCTTGTCAATGTAGTAGATAAACTGAAATTTTAAAGTATGACTCGGATTCAATCAGTGTCAATTAAAATTTGTGAATGAATAAAGTAGTCTGGACAATATCAAAGTTTATAGTTAGCCAATCAAATCACTTTGAGGTGTTATGACCCATATCTGTCATAACAAATTGTTATGAAACCCCTTTACGAAGTACCACGTGGGAAATAAAAAACTTTTATAAAGTAATCCAATGATAAATTTGGTTACCTAATATAGAATTGTGTAGGCAAGTATTCAGATTTTTGGTGATCAACCATCAATAATAGACATCATCTTTAACATAGAATTAAGCTGATTCTACTACTTCCTGATATTCTTCCAATCAAATGATTCCTTACAACAACATATATCCTAGCTATTGGATTCATGTTATCTTCCAATAGAAATCATACCCAACAGGCATGGACAAAATTGAAAATCAACACTTGTTTTTATTATTATTATTATAAGGATATTTATATAGCGCACATATCCATCCACTAGTGGTTGCTCAAGGCGCTTACATTGTTTTCCCCTGGTCAATGGCATTCTTTCACTGTCTAATCATTTTTCCAACTCAAACTCCCTGGGGAGTATTCAACCGGCATCCATATTTGGCGTTCAGTTTAGGGACCATTCTATGCCTCACAGGGTACCCATTTACAGCTGGGTGAACTGAGACATATAGTCACAGCAGTTTGTCCAACACTACTGAACGCTGATAACCGACAGCTCGGCGTATGCACGAGTTCATGTATCCACCATTAAGCCACTGACATGAATTCGTGGGATCTTTTAAGTGCGTAGTTTTTGTTGCACTACACACTAGGGCTCCAGGGTGACACTTAAAGAGTTCTAACAGAGGTGAACTCTAGGTTTTTA
This sequence comes from Steromphala cineraria, assembly GCA_916613615.1. Classification (NCBI taxonomy): domain Eukaryota; kingdom Metazoa; phylum Mollusca; class Gastropoda; order Trochida; family Trochidae; genus Steromphala; species Steromphala cineraria. The sequence goes on from OU744733.1 coordinate 45,169,480, forward strand.
CACCTTGGCCTGGATGGGATTCGAACCCCGGACCTCAGCAACGTGAGACCGGCGCTCTTGCCGACTGAGCTATCAGGAAGGTAGCAGGATATCAGTTGAGTAAAATGAAAATACTACTTGAAGTGCGTTTATCATGAACATTTCGCCACTAAACACTGCAATTCTACCAAACATGATATTTTACAGTCTCTCTTAAACATTTCATTTTTAATATGATTTTTTTTATAGTTTTACATTGCTTACATACAACATGGCATGCACTTTGCTAAAACCAAGAGGCAACAAAAGATGAACATTAACCTTCTGTGAGAAACTGGTAACTGATATTCATGACTTGCAATTGATTCTTGAAAAGGGGCTGTATTTTGGGTATTGATGTGCTGCACATTATGAACTGTTATTTTGATCAAAATGATTTGAAAGAGTAATGTCTTATGAAAGACTCATCATCAAGTTGTAATGTTTACTTTATTTGCTGTGGTCTTCTCTGTTAAACTTTCAAATATTGATTGCTTAAAATATTCAAATTATTATAAATATCATTACATTTACTGGTTAATGAATTGAATAGACACGTTTTTGTTACCTACATGTACATGTATGCTTGGTAGAGTATAAAGTAAACCAAGAAAAGTTTACGTTGTGTTCATGTTTCCTATCAGAATGCTTAATATTCTTAAATATATTTGTTATTAAGTATCATATCATAGTTCAGGTCAAATGCATGGTGAAAAAGAATTCATTTATAGTTTCAGGGCACAGGCCAATTGAACACGACTATAATACAAACACAAGGTACTTATTCCATTACAATAGATCATATTTGCATACGGTTCTGGAGGAAATTTAGCTTTTGAGAAAAGGTAGTCATCACTCTGTAGTAAATCTTTCGTCGAAAGTTGGATACAATATCATGTTTAAGTCAATAATAAAATACTTATTTTGACAGTTTCCTAAGCAAAAGTGCCACAGCATTAATGAAACCTTCTTTCCGTGACCTGTAGAAATTACACTTCGGATGAACATTTTATGACTTGATCTACCTATTTAGGGAGCGAATGGTCAGGACAGGCTAGTAGATCTGTTAAATTTACTAATTATGCTTAGCAGGAAGTGTAGGACATGGTCTAGACAATGATTGCCCGTTTTAAGCAATAGGATGATGAAATATTATTTCTTATCAGTTTATTGCCTATCCGCATAACCGTCCTTCGACCAAAGCATTCCTGAATATGATATGTTTAGAGGAAGAAATAGTATTAAAAGATTTTGAGTTCACCATCCATCATTCTATTAAAGGCCTATATAACAATACGTTGTAACGCTTAGTCCCAAAAAGGTAATGACCAAAAGCTGTTCAGTTAACCAAAACCAATAATTGAATAAACAAAATTTGGTTTTCTAGTTTTTTTTACTTTTTCTGTGAATACTTTTTCACATCTCCTCTAACTGTACAAATGTATTAACCAAACTCTTTATAAGGTTAAAACGATACAATATTGATGTATTCTTACAAGTACAAGCAGTTATACAAACATGTATACTCCCTTTGGAATTTCTTACCGTTAACATTTACAATTACAATGACAATAAGTACTGCGATTATAAAAGATATCCACAAATGGTTTCAAATATTATAACAATATAGGCTAGTAGGAATAGTATGTTGATGGTGAATTATTTATTCATTTATCTTAAACAAATTATTAAAACTCTTTAATCATATTTCAAAAGCTGTTATTTTCATCAACAAAAAAATAATATTAAACATCAAGGTATAAACCAAACTATCACGAAAGGCTTATTGTAGAAAATTATTTGTCGTGACATGATGTGTTATAAATTTGAAAAGTAGGACTTATATATCTTCTCTATAAGAATCGACTGTGTTCACATGAAGTAACTACATAAACAATCTTATTTTCATGTAGATTTTTTTTTGTTTACATTCAAAAATAGTTATCAGAGCATTGAAGAATCCTGCCTGTAAATATAAAGAACTGTTTTGATGTTATAAAAAAAATTTGTCAAAATTAACAATCTGCAGTTTGTTAAATCCATTTGGCTATTTGGCTATTCCTCAAAAACCCTTAGCTACTAGTGAAAATTGTTTTCCCGAGTATGCCTGTACCATTATTTTTGAAAAAAAAACAATATTGAAATATTACTGCCATTCTATGTATAGAAGATCACTTTGTTTACCAATGCCAAGTTAAATATTTCTAATTTCGTTATACTAAGCGTTCTATTACCTGAGAAGATCTTGTCGTAATGTTCTATTTCTTTTCGTTTATTTTTCCATAGGGACATTGCATTTTCTTAATCTCAGTACAAGCAATCACAAATCGACAACCAATGGAAATCGAATATAACATTGAGTTATGATTCTGTTTTTACATAATTGAAATCTGCCACATTATCTTAAGACATGAAAGGTCAGTTATCATCATCAGAATAACTCAGAAGGGTAATATTCCGTTATACAAAGTGACCATTAAACACAAGATGTCATGGGAATTTTCGTTTTTCGTTTCCCTCTCATCAAAATTAATATCACAATAGTTATACATAGAGATTATTAACCGAGTGTGTTTCCGTATCATTAATATCATATAATATGAATAAAATGTGTATTATGCGAGCCTTTGGCGAGCATAATACATATATTTTTATTCCTATTATATGATATTAATGATACGGAAACACACGAGGTTAATAATTTCTTTATCATATAATGTCATTTTGAAATAAACGGGTTTAAACGAAAAATATGATTCCTACTTAAAATATGTTTGACCTAGATTTCGCGGAGTAATTTCTTTCACAATAAACCAAGGTGAAGGTCATATTGTCGGTGATGTATAGTTGTGAACATTCTAGAAATATTCCTTCATTAAATTATTTTTTTCACAGTGTTAGAAACGTCTTCTACAATCTATCAACATTTTCAGTATTATTCTCAGTGCACGAGTAAATATTGTATTTTTTTATAACACAAAATGTGTAAGAACCACTTGTCAACGTCGCTACAACAGGGGAAGTAACTCTAACTGCATTTTGAAAAGCTGCATTGTCATTGTTGTTACGCAAGTTCAGTTACGGTATCCTTAGAACAAACGCCGACTATTTGTGAAGGTGAGGTTGTTGCGTTTGTTACTCCGCTACTAGATAATGGTTATTATCACTAGAATATGATTTGTTTTTGCTGATAAGTTGGTAACCGACATGGTCAAAGCGATCTAGGCCTATGTTATTCACGAAAATTGAAGCACATATTTTTTCGATAGTCGATATTGTTAGCTGCATATCGTTATATTTTGTAAACGAACGATGAAAACAACTTGAAATGCTTCGATAACCAAGCTATTATTTCCTAAATACGAACGCGTGATAAGTTTACCCGAACGGCTTTTGTACGATATTTTATTCGATAAAAAACACAAAACCTGACAACTCCAGACGACGTTATCAATGGTCAGTGACCGTTTTAGGACTCGCATGACATGCATGGAGTTTTGAGAAAATAGTTCGTGTTTTGACCTAATTTGCATCTTTATCAGATTTTGAGGCAATCGGATACCAAGTTTATCAGATAGCTTTATTGCATCGATAACACCCTCCATTATATGATAAAGACAAATATGGTTAGGGGTCAAGAGGTTGTTATGCATTGAAAAGCCTTTTACCAATTTAACGCATTGGGCTTCGGATCAGGAGGTCCGTGGTTCGAATCCCGCCAGGGGCTGGGCAACTTTGTCTACAGTAGAACAGAGCACTGTTCTACAAGCAGTCAGGTTTGGGTCCAATGCTAAACTGAATTTCAGCCCAGTACCATCCATGGTTCCCTAGTTCGAGCTGATGCTCAAAGGTTTCACCGTAATATATAGCAACAATAGTGTTGTGGACTTTCTCTCTGCAATAATACTAGCAGCCGTAATATTAGCGAAATACGCTTGAAAGCGCCGATGAAACCCCAAATCACCTCACCTCACAAATCAATTGAATTTGGTCCTTCATAAACATACACCTGTTGAAATCCTGATTCCCCATTGTCTTGAAAAATAAATCATTGCTTTGAATCTTTTATTCAAGCTTAACAGGCACCTCGTAATTGGAGTGATCATTTATCAATGACCAACTTTTAACAGTAAATACTCCTTTTGAGTGTTACAGATAGCATTTGTCAAATGATACAATTAAAACTTCATCCTAATGTTTCTGACAGTTCACAGTCAAATCTATCTAAACCAGAACACTAACCATGCTTACGTTTTCAACACCTCATTGAAAGCAACGCAATTGCATTCGAGTTCTATTTATGGTGACACCAGAAACATGCTTTGCTTGCAAAGCATTCCTGTAGAGTTCAGAAAGCATTTTATTGGAGTTTTGAAACCAGCATCTTAAAGGATTCATGGTGTGAATGAACAATATTATTGACAACGTGCCTGTATTCATCTGGTTCCAAAGGGACCACTATGAAATCATTGCCGACTCTAATACAGCTGCGTAGCTTAATTTTGTTCACTTACCTGTGTATTCTAGTTCAAAGATCATGTAATTTGGAATGTCATTGAGGCCTCCTTTCTTTGCGAAAACGAAATGAATAATGTTAAAATTTCACTTTCAATTTCAGTTTGCGTTAACATTATACGTTTGTCATACATAACAGGTATCCGTAACAATTTTGACATGGGTCAACATTTCAAAAACACTATTTTTCATTATTTATTTCTACAAAATCATTTATAAGAGAGCAGCAGCTTTGGATTTAATTAATGTTTGTCATTGTGCTGATTTTGTTCTCGGGGAGTGTACATTGAAAATTTTAATCGAAATTAAAGGAAATCAGAATTTAAGGTACGCAGCTGCTTTTACGGATCAAGAGGGGGTGTTCGAATAATAGTGTATGTTAAAAATCGTTGTCCTCATTTACAGGAACACGGTAACGCATTTTTACACATCATGATGCTACTTTTCCTGTTGGAATATAGTATTTTATCAAAAGTGCTAGTGATCACTTTAAAACTTGTACTTGTGGTCCACAAATAGGGCGCACATTTCCCAAATGAAAAATGTCGATCTGCCACTGCTCTAAAGTCTAGAATTTCTATTCGCCTAAGATCGCCTTGAGCACTAGTAAAAATTGTCACTGACAACAAAAACTGATCATAAGCCATTCGATCAATAATTGAAATTCATAAAAAAAATCCAAGGTTTGATCGAACAAGCACTTACATGTTTACGTGGATTTATTCCTGTTGGTTATTTTCAGAACGCTTTAACTTGAATCACATTGTCCCTTTCAGAACACGTTAACTTGATTCACATTGTCCCTTTCAGAACATGTTAACTTGAATCACATTGTCCTTTTCAGAACATGTTAACTTGAATCACATTGTCCCTTTCAGAACACGTTAACTTGAATCACATTGTCCCTTTCAGAACACTTTAACTTGAGTAACATTGTCCCTTTCAGAACACGTTCACTTGAATCACATTGTCCCTTTCAGAACACGTTAACTTGAATCACATTGTCCCTTTCAGCGCACTAAGATAATTTTTCTTAGTAGTCTTTCTTCACAAATTCCATGTTTATTTCATCGAATGATGAAAGATTATTGTTCGCAAATGGCGACACCATTGATAATATAGATTTTTCTGTCTCATGAGGTGAATAAAATATATGGTAATTGTCAATTTTTCTTATTTGTAGTTGTTTATTTATGTTAAGAATGCATTGTTGTATTTCCAAAGAGAGCCAGTCGCCTAAGCAACAACAACAGAGGAATCCACCAAATAAAATAATAAAACCAGTCAATCTTTCACTGTATGAAACTATTACTTACTTTGTAAACAGATACCATATACATATACATGTACAACCATCAATGGTAGACATCATGATCTACGATTAACTTGATTCTATACGTTCCTGATAGCAAAACCATTCTATGATGTTATCATCATTAGCCAAAGTATCGGATTGATTGTTAACATCCAAGGGCAAATCATACCCAACAGGCATTTACAAATTTGTATTTTTTTTATGTCATTATTTTAATCATTGAGGTAATAGAGTTCATTTACAAAATAGCATCACCAATTCCTATAAGATGATATTTGCTTCAAAGAGGAGAATTTTTCCATAGGAAGGTGCACCACAAAATAAATATGTATTACTGTTTAACGTAGAAAGAGTTTCTTGGTAAATGTATTCTGAAAGTTACATTGTAAGTACTTATGGGTTTTCGTAAAATTCTTTTCAACAATTTATGCATTTTCCATTTACTAACTTCAAATTGTTATGATAACTTCCTTTGCTTGTTGTGTGCTCAGTGAGCCTTTCCAGTACGAACTGCCAACAATAATCAGGTTAGATAAAAGTAAATCTTGCATTTGGATTTAATATCAAGATATTTGACTTAATACGGACGTTGGTTTTCAAGTATCAGGTATTATTGCAGGTCTCATTTCAAAACTCTGTAAACGTGACCATGTTCTACATTAACTTCATTTTGTCACATTTTAATTCCTCAGACGCCAAATGTATGGTTGGAAAGGTCAACATGATTAGTTTGAACATAAATATTTCCAGTTGACATTAACTAACGGAAACTTTATTAAATACACCTGTCTGAAATTCGTATTCAGAAGCTTGCATGGTGTCACTATTTGATAATGTTCTCTTTGAGCATTGTAACAGTGCTTAGTGACCTTTTATACTTGTCTGTTGTATTGAAGCTGTCTTGTGAAAATACTTTCTTGACACTTGGTACTTTTAAAAGTTTATAATAATACATTATTTAGCAACATGTTATTTCACCTCACTTCATGTAAAACATATGTGACTTTATCCTTTGAATGTTGGTATTTTCCAAAAAACATTTGACGTCTTAAAAATTCGTTTGTAAAGCATAAAGTATGAAAGTCCAAATACACATGAATAACAACTTTGTTTTTTAGATGAAATATTTGTATTTATTAAATGATTGTCGTTGAACTACCGAGATATATCAATGAAAATAAACTGTGTTATTACACACATGTGAGAGAGAACATTTCGAGATATTTTTGGTATCTAACATATGTCAGATACTGCGAGCGCCGCCTCTGATTGGTCAATCCATGGTGATGACCCGAGGTCATGATGACCGAACTACTTTTGTCATTCATAAGTTACAACTAAACTTCATTCATTACTTTCACGAGCAGGTAGAATGTAGCCATTAAAATAGACAAACATACGACCTTTTTTACTACAGACACCACTGAACGTCATTTAAACATATAATATAAACATTTGTGGTGGTAATTCAATTTTATTTTCGCTTAAAAACGCAACTGATTTCGTCTGCTCGTCGAAACGAATGGTCAAACGATTCACGAACCATTCAGCACGCAGCTCACTGGCCAAAACATTCTTCCAACTGAAATCATGCAGATATCAGGACATCGTAACGTGCAAAGCATCAACAGTTACAGCAAGATTTCCATGGATCATCAGCAGCAACAACGACCAGCCTGGTACGCTTGTACTTCCGTCACACACAGCAACAGCGAGTGCGAGTGACCTCCCTTCCACCGTCAACGTTACCTGTCGAGTCAATCTCGGACCGCCGTCACTCGCTTCGGTTCCATTTTCTCGACTCCAATATACGGGGGAATCATTAATGTGAACTTAATGCAAAGCGACCTCGTCTCACGGATTATGATGACTGTTAAGTATAAGCTTGACTGAATTTTACTGCAAGCATGCACGCTGTTGTGCTCTACTCTGACGGACATTGTTACTCATAAAATTTCAGGTTTGAGTATTATTAAAGTTGTTAAAATTCAATCTGTGTTATGCATTTCTTGAACGTGAACTTGAATGTTAACAAAATGGTAATCAGTTATCAGCCACTTCAACTAAAATCTAAGGGCTAAAGTCACAGACTATTTTCCTGCGGTATTACATCGTTTATAGTTACACATTGTGACGTCACTGACGCAAAATCAAGTTGTATTCATACGCGCCTCAACACAATGTGGAGAATATTTCGTTGTTATGTCAATAAATTACGGTCGTTAATTCGTGTGTAATAAATAAAATACCAAACTGATTCTCTATGGATACCGTATATATTACAACTCGTGGCTTGTAAAAGTATCTAACTCGCTTTCGCTCGTTAGATACGCTTACAAGCCACTTGTTGTAATAAATACGGTATCCATAGGGAACTCGTTTGGTATTCACTATTTATCAGTCTCTGGTGACAATAACAATGGAACCTGTTTATCACTATTATAATAACAACAATGACCTGACGTCATTGAACAGTGCTCTAACGTAATGACATGATCATGGCGTCATGTTGTTGCTCTTTGGAGTCGACTCAACGTAAGTGTGCATCAATTTTTATCAAAATACAACGATCAAATCATAGAATAAATAGAAAACAATTCTTTTCATGACAAAAACCATGTTTATCTCATCTAGTAAGGCAGAAATTTTTTATATTATCCCTCATGGCTACGCCACGTTTGAAAAAAAAACTTTCTTCATTCTCAATTGAAAAACGTAACTTCCTTTTGTCTTAGCATCATGTTTGTGATTTGTAAAACTAATTAAACTAGTGATGCATATAACTGCCGTAATCATTTACATATTAATCCTTTCCTTTTCCTTCTGTTGTAACAATTACCTTATTATCAATTACTACCAGTGCATTGAGTGACAGTTACGCTTGATGAGATGTGCTGTGCTGATGGTGGCTACCAAAGAAGCAGAATTATTAGTGGTACATGTAAGTATAATCCATTTGATTAAATTAGATTAAAAACTTAACTGTAAAATGAATTTTGGAATTGATTTTTTTTTACTTGTGACTTAAATTCGGAAATGAAATAAGTTTATTACACACGAACATCAAAAATTTAAATGAACTGTAAAATGAATTTGGGATTAGAAGTAAACTATTTTTCATTACTTGTGACTTGTAAGGTATATCATACATGAAAGCAAGATATTAAATTTTGATTGAAGTGATGTCTATTGAAAATAAGACAATAACTGTTGATTATCTTGTTGAATAGTTAAGCCAAGACTGAGTGAACTTCATTTACATAATGATATTCACTGTTACATTATGTTATTGACTTGTTAACTCACACATTTCTACTTTGCCTTTGTTAATTAATGGCCGATCTATAAACATAAAAAAAATTAAAAGTGACAACAAGTTAAGTTTCATTTTTTTGGTAATTGTATTCTAAAAAGTAATGTGAAGTATATACCCATGTTGCTCAGTGGTCAATTGTTTGGAAACCTAGTGTTTAAGCTCATCTAATCATGTGATCTGGGAAAGAAAAAGCTAATATATTCGTTTTAATAAAAATAACGTAATTAACCTGTTTTGCTGAAAAGAGAAAGTTCTGCGAGACGAAGTGACATTTACAGGCAATGACTTTGTCCTAAGCATTGTTTTTGTAACATGAAGAGTCTTTAATTTCTATCTATCCCATTCATCGACATCTGCATTACCTTCCTTCAACAAAAACCTTTCTGCACACTGAGTGTTTAGGAATGACTTTAAAATGTGCACACAGTAGTCAAATAAGGAAACATTCTAATTTTACAATCCGTCGACCTACTTCAGACCCTTCTTAGATAAAAGATAAAAGAAGTAGTCAACTTATTATTATGAACAAATAGTTACAACGCCAACAATATTTCTCTACTAACTTTTCATTCTGGTTTTAGTTTTCTTCAAAATGACCATTGAACCGTCTACTTTACTCTGTGAAGTTGCAGTCACAAGTCGATGACTTAAAACAGTAGGATTGAAATTAGTTCTCAATAAAAGTTATCCTGCTTCTGTATTGACAGACATAAAGAATCAACATTCATCATCTATCACGGATACCGGAGGAAGAGTAACTTTCGATTGAACATGTTAATACCTTGAACACAAAACACCATTGTCCGAGAGATTATTGTACTCATCCAAATAAATGATAAAAGGTTAGTAAGGTTATCTATTCAGCCCTCTTGGCCACGACATATCTATGCTTGGATATTCTTTACAAGTACATGAACAAGGAACTATTATTCAGACACTCAATGGCAAAATGGTATAAAACAAAATTGATCGGTTTTAATTGATGATCAGATTGTCACGATGTTTGATTTCTCCCATTCTCTCAACAAAGAGGCAGCTGAGACATGTCACATTGATATAGCTAGATCTTTTCAGCTACAATTACTTCATAGGATACATAATTATCCACATGAACATTTTCTTAATTTCATGAGTTTTTTTGCTATCAAATTCATTTATTGTATATAACAGGATATAAGCTTTGAAACATTGCCAAAGTGTTATTCTATTCATACTAATTTCAAGCATATCAAATATTTGACATATTCAACCAGTAAAAGACCTTTTTTGGTTCAAATGCGTGATGCAATTGACAATTGTTTAAAGTGTCAACCTACCTTATTGATTATTGAAAACACACATATTTTCGTTTATTAACCACATACAAAAACATTGTTATTTTTCGGTCTTTTTTATTGTTATTACTGCAAGAAAATAAACAGAGTTTGCAGAAATGATATTGATAATAGATATAATGCTTATTGAACCATATAAGCTCCAAAGTTATGAGCACTCATTGACTGATCATTGGTGTGGTTTAAACATGTTTATTCCAAAAAGAGGGAACTTGATTGGTAAACAAGCAAATGCTTATATTAATACCGCTCCATATATTTTCGTTTATTAACAACATACAAAAACATTGTTATTTTTCGGTCTTTTTTCTTGTTGTTACTTCAAGAAAATAAACAAAGTATGCAGAAATGATATTATAATAGATATAATGCTTATTGAACCATATAAGCTCCTAACGTTATGAGCACTCATTGACTGATCATTGGTGTGGTTTAAACATGTTTATTCCAAAAAGAGGGAACTTGATTGGTAAACAAGCAAATGCTTATATTAATACCGCTCCATATATTTTCGTTTATTAACCACATACAAAAACATTGTTATTTTTCGGTCTTTTTTCTTGTTGTTACTTCAAGAAAATAAACAAAGTATGCAGAAATGATATTATAATAGATATAATGCTTATTGAACCATATAAGCTTCTAACGTTATGAGCACTCATTGACTGATCATTGGTGTGGTTTAAACATGTTTATTCCAAAAAGAGGGAACTTGATTGGTAAACAAGCAAATGCTTATATTAATACCGCTCCGGGCTGATCATTCAAGTTTCTGCATAAATGTTATTGATAACAAATATAATGATTATTGAACCATAAGACAACGCGCAATGTGCAGCTTTAAGGCAAACTTCAATATGCAGACTCATGGCCAAAAACTGGACTGATTGTTCATCAACGACCAACACTTTTTTATAGTTTAGTACTCCTATTATAAATCACAAGGAGAATAAAAGATAAGATATCAACAGTTGTTGCTACATAATCAATTGAAAATTCCAGTCTTAATCATTTTGGCAATTCTTACTCTAAGTCAAATACACCAGAACACTAGTCTGGTTTGACGTTTTCAACACCTCATTTTAAAAAATGCAATTACATTCAAGGTCTATTTATGGCTTAAGATAAACTTGCTTTGTTTGCCAAGACATGTTGTAACAGTCTGGGGGTTAAGACAATTTGTCATCGTTTTTTATACTTTCGCTTTAGGTGTTGACAATAATTGTCTGTCGACCTAAAAATCTGCTTCAAGAAGGATAAGGTACACTGAATCATGATTTTCTTAACCTGGGGTATTGATTGATACCCTACTCAACTTCCTATCTACATTCAAGTAATATATTTGGCTATAGAATACAAATGCATTGCTTGCAAATCATCCATGTTACTTTCAGGAACTGATTTTAAATTTGAGAATAAAACCATTATTCTAAAAGCATACTTTGAACAATTACTTGAGTAAAATATATTTCAGCTCCTTTCAAGTTACAACATTGGTTTCTATAACAGCATTTTCATGTCCTAAAACTTTCACCTGTACATTTGTGTTTACATATTTCATCGGTCGCTTATTTCTTAATTTTATTAGGTTTGAGAGGTTTCCCGAATTACAGGCTGTTATCAGGTACTTAGAAGGCGGATAATTTGCTGGAGTGGGGACTCATTTAATTGAAGATGGACATCGATATCTGGAGGATTATTTGAACTGTCTTAGGCACTGATTATACTTCTGTTCCCTTTTTAGTACCTAACACATTTATATCTTTGGTTTGATACAAATTCAGGTTAAGGTTTATACTGTCAAAAATGTTGAAGCAAATCTCATTTGTGTTTACATATTTCATTTCCGTCGCTTATTCCAAATGCATCAGTTTCTTAATTTTATTTCAAGCCTTAGAATGTAGACGGAAGCCACATTATCACCTCCCTAAGAAGACCCTGTGAGGTTTTGGTTTGATACAAATTCAGGTTAAGGTTTATACTGTCAAAAATGTTGAAGCAAATCTCATAATTTGGTTTTGAGATTTATCTCTTGTGTGCTTGAATCATTTAATCAATTTATTTTCAATAAAGCTTTAAGAAACATTTAGACTCACATACACTTATTCCATCCTATAACTTTTGTTGGAAAATCTTTTCCTGTCCATCTTTGTATATTTCCAGATGTCAGATCAAGACACATCTGTTCAGACAATATCCTAATCTTTAATGCACTTGGTGTCTGGATTTAGCATTGTAAAAGTACCAATTATTATTATCATATTTATGGTTATTTCTGCTTTTTCATTTTCTATCAGCCGTAACGGATGAACAAGCAGTTCCTGATATTACTATGAACTCAGGGGAACAAAAGCATTTAATTTCGCTGCAGCGGCAATATTACACTTAACTCATCGAAATAATGCATCGTCATTTTCAATACCTATAATCTATTTTTTACAATGGTAATCCACAAGGGAAAGTTTGCATTTTATTTTTGGTGAAAAGCTTATTTCTGGAATTAAATCATCGTCTACAAGTGTGTTCATTATAATGTTTATATAACCTTACATTACATCGATATACATCCGAGTTCCAGATAACAAGATGATCCTTCAAATAAGAAAAAATACTAAAGCTTGAAGTAAGCATAGCAAATTCAAGCATTCTATTGTAACTTAGTACAGGGCTGACTTCTCTGTCTTGCCATAAACCAAATGGATCTTTCTGATCCCCTGATCTGAACAAATGTCACTGTGTTAACATATAGACGAGTCCACGAGATTATTTAATCTGTGGATGGGTGTTGGCTTATATATGTTATATACCGTATCACTGTACTTTGCGGGGCAAAAACCTCTTTTGAAATTTTATCTGACCAATAATCGTTGTGACACCATTGTTGTCTCTTGATTAGATACCTCTCAATGAAAGTACCAAGGGATTTCATTATATAACATACCTTAGTATCTTTGCTTTTAAATCTTCTCTTTTGATGAGAAATAGCAAAAAACTCACCTTTGTCCCTCAGAAGTTCTTAATATCTGTTTTAATGTATATTTAATTGAACTGAAAATCAAATATGTCATAGTATGATTTTCAACATCAATGAATTTAAAAAACAACTGAATTTTAATCTAATTAGAAAACCAAATATTATTTGAGTATCTCCTCCAACATCATCATCTTCATCTACTACAGCTTACAATAAGTACATTGCAAGGCGTTAGATTCTTGTATAAAAAATTTTCCTTATTGATATGTCAATGTCATTTGTCATTTTGATTTTTGATCTTTGACTAGATAATATTCAAAGATAGTTGGGAGAATACATTTATCGACTTTTCTTTGACTATCATTCATGGGATAATAATTTTGATCTAATATTATTGATTGATGGCAAACATAGTGTACTGTCACAGTGTTTGTATTCAAAATTGACAAGAAATCTTAATCCCATATTGACCTGTTGGTTGCATTTGGATTTGATATAAATAGAGAAGATATTCCTGTAATGAGACATATTTCATAGACTAAGTAGTGTAAAGTATATGTTACTTAAGATCGTGATGGCAATATTATGGATACACAACTTCTTCATTCAAGTTTGCAACGTTTCAACATAGATACTAATATTGTTCTCATGCAAGTGATTTACATAGAAATTCATTGTTGAATGATAAACTTGATGGTATATGTGGATAAGTATGAAACATGTGAAAACAATATGAAAATACGTTACAGGTCTTAAGAATATAGGATCTTGTCTCTTCTGAAATTCTCTTTTGACATTAATATGTCTCAAATTGAATATATATTGACAAGGTCATATTGGCAACAACACAATTCGTATATTCCATATATACAATGTCCATAAACCAATGTGCATTAGCACCAGTCTCGTGTAAGGTATCCCCTGATTATTCTTTGCTATCCTCCTTCTCCAGTCTTTTTGTAGGATTCAAGGTAAGTTTAAACCTTCTGTGGAAGAGTCTAGCAAGAAAGATGCAAACTTTTTGACTGATCAAGAGCTTAAATATTATTAGTAAAGGTATACTTTTCATTTTAGAATATCGACAACTCTGGGTATTTACCAAGTTATATTTGTTTTATAATTCTCTTTAACAAAATTTGAATGAAGTGTCTTATGAGCTTCTTATCACCGATTTATACGCACACATTATTCAGGTACGGAAGTTGATTAAATAGAAACCAATGCTTTAACTTAACTTAAAACTAATCATAGAATTTGAATTAAGTAGACCAGCGTACATGAACTATCCATCTAAATTATCAACACTTGCCACCAAGCACAAACGGTTAAACATCAATATTCAAGTTGTGAGTGAGAACATTGTTGGTTCTTCAGGTGTTTAACATCATGGACACTTTAAAATCTAGAAGACTTATTGCAAAACATCAAATGTTACAGTGAACCTGTTATAAATGTTTTTTGTCTGCAGCACAAATATAATAGTACCAAAATTATCATATGATCTGATATATTATCTTACATTTTTCTATATATCTTCAATGTCATGTTAGTATTAAAGGGTAAAATTATAGTATACATGTACACAAATTGTACTTACCTTTTTTCTTGTTAATATGTTTTTCAAACATTTCTTGCAGTCTCCGGTAAGAAAAAGATAATATATGGATGACAACTTTTTTATTCAACGTAAACGTGTTATGTGTGTAAGATGTGTGAATGAAGCTCAATTTAGGTGCTGTGATAAGCATTTTGATTTCATTAAAAACAGCCTTTTAACTCAATGACGAACAATTGAACGTAAGTAATGTGCATAACAACATCACTATTATACAACAGTAAATGTGACATGCCTGACATCTACTAAACATCGACAAAAACAATGATTTTGGAAATCAAAGAGACTCTTTCATTGAAGCATCACATTCAAATTTAGCTCTCAAATAATTATTGAATTGAAATGATATTAAAATAGTTATAATTTACATCATTACCTGAAATATGTGGAAAGTAAAATCATATAATATTTCATGGTGACATAGAAGTTTTGAACTTGATACATGTATATAAATTGTTTCAGCATTTTACATTTTACATAACGCCTATTCCACTTAGATAACCGACCCAGGTAGTGTTCCCTGGTATTTGCCCATTGTAAAGGTTTAATTGAATAATTAATGTTGACCACGTGTGTTTAAAAGTAAAATCAATTAAATTCTGCATCTAGCTAAATTGGACTTATCAGTTTGAGTGTTATGACCAGTTTTAAAGTTCTTAACCGTATTCTAAGTTTGTAATCGTACTATGAGATTTCCTCCAAACATATTTAATTTTCTGTATTCATTAGTCCTAGAGATAGAGAAGTATTTGTCATTTCTCTCAAAGTATTGACAGGAACTGCTAATTTGATTTGCCGCTATTCTATGTGCATTTGTTATACTTCACGTGAACATTTGGAATATATATCACTTATCCAGCTCAAGATTGTATATCATATAGTAAAAACAAGCTACTTGTTGCATTCTGCATTCAATCAGCAGTTTGTTTTCATTCCTTCTTTATAATATAAACAATTCACTCTAATCATAAAAATATTTTGATTAAAATTATGGACTGGATGATAAATATATGATGCAGCCACCCTGTCTTTTGAATTGAAAAACAAGTTTACATAACACTTTTCACATACATAAACGTTTTGCTCGTTTTCTAAACTATTGTCATCTTCAGACCTAATTAGTTTCACTTTTCATATTTGTAAGTGAAGATCTTAAGGTGAAATGAAAAAGACATTACCATCGACTATAAACATTATTTGATATATTTTTCAATCAGGATTAATGGTGAAATTTGGTGATTACTGACGTTATTATCTCGATATAGTCACGATTTTTTATCTTAAAGTATCTTGTTTCTTCGAAACAAAAATTAATTAAAATCCGATAAAATTAGGGCTAAGTACATGTTAGTAGCACCTACCGGAACTGTGTACTGTATCAATTCATCGTATCATTTTCTCAAATTAAGATAACCTTGGTTAGGTTTTAACACAGTAAAGAGTAACCATGTCTTTAGGCCCTAAGTACTGTTTTGCTGTTGCTTTAGCAAAGGTTTTTATCAAGCATTATACTTTAATGCTATTTTTATGTGAGACATGCATGTATAGAGGTTTGCTGTTGATGAGGTCAAACGATGTTTATATTCAAAAGCAAACGTTTTGAAAGGTTTTTCTCTACTTCAATCTGAAGTTTTAATAAGAATGAATAAAATTACTTATATAAGTTCATACGATCAATTATGTTTATACAAGACTTGCAAGATATTGCTATTGCAAAATAAACTGTCGGGCAAATCAAAGTACAGACTTTAGTTGATTACAACTTACATGTATGAAACATTTTCAATTACAAATATTTCGTGTTTTTGAACTAATTAGAACGAGAGTTGAATCATCATACCAAGAATTCTTTGAATAAACAAAACGATGCAATACCAATGTAAATGTAACGAAACTACAATTATACCAAACAGAAACAATCGGATGTAAGTATCAGCTCTTGAATTAAAAGTACAAATCAGTAAAATTGAAGTTTTGAATTGAAGCAAATATGCTGATGTAGAAGGGTTGTACAGATTGTCAAATGTTATGACAGAAATCCAAATTTATGTTGTCTATTATGCTAGGTCTAATGTTAACAGACGAATTCCATTATATCAGATTATTTCATTATTTGTCAAATCTTTAAGAATCTCTTTATCACGGGAATTGCATGTACAATATATCAAATCTTATTCTTAAACAAAACCTTGCATTTAAATCTAAACATCCTTTCTCAAGTGAACCAATATCGATTTCTTTGACATGTGTAATTTAATTGGAAGAAACATGGCGTCATACATAACATGATATTTCACAATAATATGGTAATCAAATTCGACGATTTCTTTAATGTAATTATGTCTGAACACAGGAATGAATAATGTCTCATGTGCTCTCCAAATATTTTTATAATTCCATGTGGATCATGGGTCTTAATTAAACAATGCAATGAATTTAATTATATTCAATCCCAGAACAGTAAACTCACAATTGCGTCTAAGGTATTTCATCTTTCATCTCAGAATCCTCAAAATATCATAAAGCTAGATTTAAGAAAATGTTAAATGTATCAACTTGAAAGTCACTCACTACATGAATTAACTTGAACAAACATATCTTCCATTCTAACTGATTAAGAAAAGTTAAAACTGTTTAGATGAGGGCATCGAGATTGTAAACAAACTTATTGAATTCTGTGAACTAATTTAATGAATAATCTTCTTATCTACATGATTTATAAAAAAGGACTTTTCAGAAACTGGCATAATGAAAGGGAACACGGGTTATTTATACACTCAAAAATCAACAAATAAACTATGAATGGTTATCTTGAAACAGGAAATATTTGTACATATTACAGTCGCGAAAAGACCTTAAAGGGACTTTAATTGTACTTGCCTTTGTGCATGCCTATGCATTGAAATAGCACAAGATACATTGACTTGTTACAATATCATCACTATACTCATCAAAAGCATTTTCTCAACAGAGGTACATGTAGATCAAGTCATAAAATCAATATTTTATTTTTGATTTAACTGTTTAGGAAGAGAATGTATAAAAATAAGTGTAATCATGATCATCAACTTACAAATTACAATTAGGTCATATTTTAAATCTGTTTGATCTTGTAATATTGCAACTTGTCTCAGTTTGTCATATTTCAATTCTTCTGACGCCAGATGTCTGATCAGGAAGGTCAAACTGATTAAATTACACAGAAATGTTTCGAGTTGGATGATTTAACTGAAGGAAACCTTGTTAAATATTCCCGTCTGGAGTCAGTGTACAAGCTTGCATGCATTCATCATTTGATAATGGTCTCTTTAAGCTGTGACAAGACTTCTGGGTGTTAAGAGACCTTTCATTCTTGTAAGATTGTACTAAGGTTTTAACACGAGCTTCTTAAAGGGACACCATTTGTTTCTTAAAGATATCACGGTATCCAAACTGAATGTTTCAATTGCTATACCTGTTTTTGAATTTGAAAATTGTAATTATTTAAAAAGTGAATAAACGTTACATGATTGGTTAGCCTACGCGCATCAGTGTCCCTCTGAAATGATGAAAAGATGCTCACACTAAATGGCTACCATTAATTTCTGCTTGGCACGTGATAATGTTTTCAAACCACATTAGATAATGGGATGTATTATGAGATGTCTGATTTGCATAGATAAATATCAAGAAATTGGAATACAAAAAGCGTGCTTATACTAATATTTACTTAACGTCGTTGAAAGGCATTTTAGAAGTTGGAATGACAATAATGCAAAGGATGTATAGATGACAACTTTTTTGTTTATTGTATCAACGTATCTCTGCTTGAGAACGACACAAGAATCTGTGTCCAAACGTCACATTCATATATTCTTCTGCTTTGATATTTACTTTACCAAATAAGTGTAGAATAATAAACACTTTTGTAAAAGTTGGCAGTGTCGTGTCAAAAAAAGGATTTTTTTCTTAAATCTTATATATAATTATTTTTCTTATTCCTATTTGATATTAAAATAAGCAAATACTTTATTGTGGAATGTTTTTTTTCTACAAAATTGGTTACAGATACATGTAAAAAGGTACCTCTTATTAAACTTGGAAATTCTTTTTGAAAATGTTACCTTCAAATAAAACTAAGAACTTCAAACATACAAAAAAAATAAAAGATGAAAAAGCAAATTGTAGAGAGAATAATTATTTTATGAAGTTAAAAATAGATATGTAACTAATTTGTATAACTCGTATTCAATTTCTGCTTTCGTTAATGTAGACCTTTTAATCTTAGATTTTATTTCAAATGATTCTTTTAGGACATATATTTAGGAAGTTTGGTCCCGTTACATTAATTATATGATGACTATTGTCAGATGGGTCCTTTATTAAGTTATCTGTCCAAATCATTAAATATGTAACAATAGGACCAAGTTTAAAAATTAATATATTAACGTTGCTACCTTTATCATGTTGCTTTTTATGTATTTCACAACAGCTATTATCCACGCATAAAAACATGGTGTTTAACTATGAAGAATGGTGTCTATTTTGGATCTTGTGGATAGGAAAACAAAGGAAAATAAATATTTCTATTAGTTGTCTTGGTTTATGAACCTTATTATCTAAATCATCTCTGATCCTTATAACAAGCCTGAATAAAACTTGTCTAGACAAGTCTTATGGTATAAACGATGTAGCTCGGATCTCTATAGAGTATATAATTACTGCACAAAAACTAATTTCAGTTTATAAAGTAAGTTCACATCTACCTCTTGTTTAAATGTTTTAAGAGTCAATCATGAAGTTAAGCTCACCAAACAAGGTCATGTACAAAACTTTGAATTGTTTTTGTAATTTTTATCATTTAGATTAATTTGATCTATACATTATCATTCTAATATTAACAAAATATCATTATTATATCAATTTGCTTTCTGAGAAGAATTTCCAATCCTGTATTTTATTGCCAAGCTCAGTTTTAAATTTATGCTTCTCTTAGGTAACTAACTTAAGTATAAGGTTTGTCAGATTTAAATTCTTCTGGCTTCAATTTTTTTATTAGGACCGGGAAACAGGGTTAGCTTCAATATATATATTTCCAGTTAACAGGTAACTGAAGGTAACCTTATAAAAAAAAACTGTATATTTGATAATGTTTCTTTGGCCATCTAACATTCTTCCTTTTTTAGCTTTATTTCATATTGATTTTTTTGTAAAATTACATTTTAGAAACGATAAAGTTGTTTTCACTCCATGTAAAGTGCATTAAACTTTTGCTGTAATGTTATATTTTCAATAAAACGTCATATTTCTTTAAATCTATAAAATATTGATATCCGTAAATGTGTTCACAATGACGTGACTTTCCCTGCTCAGGACAAATTCAATATATAGAAATAGAAATTCGTGATATAACTGATTTTTAAAAAGAGAGTATTACACAAACCTTATCGTGTATATTTAAATACTACTTATTATCGAAATGAAAAAAGGGAAACAAATTATTTATCCTTAAAGAAAGCATTTCAATTCCAGAATAGCTTAACGGAAACTTATAGTACCCATATTTCTCCTACACCTACATTTTACTTGAATAAGAAATTTACATGTTTCATTACCGAAGTTTAACTCTTGCACAAAATGATGCCTTCTTCATTACTTTGTTGGTTATCAGGTGTTCACAATATGGTAGTGATTATAAGATATATTTTCCATTTGTATGGAGTTTATGCCTGTGTGGTAATTTTCCTTCTACATCTCATTGTGGCAATAATTTTACCTATCCAAAATCCCTGAATTTCAATATTCTTACATCAATGGCTTTCAAATACAACCAAAATACCAACTCATTGAGCTTTACATTATATCATTCATTCAAATTAACTATCAAGACATGCGAATAAACCCGTTACAATTAGTCACTCATGACATTACATACATCACACTTATTCAAATTCATTCAGTAATGTCACTTTTTTTAAACGGAATCAGACAATTGGAATATTAAGTATGTGATAAACGTAGTGGAACCAATGAGATTGGATTAGGAACGTAAACGATCATACTTTATTGCCTAAAAATGTAATACTAAGAATTTTGTTTAACCTTGCATGGTAGATGAAGACAATATTTCAGTCAACTTAATAACATGTAGTCCTCTTTAACATTTAAGTTTATCTGGAGAATCAATATCATTAAGCATCAATCCACTTAAATCTGCTGGCTAGTGTGAGAACATGTTTGTTCTAAAGACTTTATGTTATGGTAATATAAGATACTGATACTGAAGGTGCCAGTAATTTTTTGTTTTAGCTGAACCACTTTTAATTGATAAAGATTGATTTTCGTTGTTCATTTCTCATATACTATAAAACTCAGTTAGAATTATGAGTATGGAATGATGATTGATTGAATTAAGAAATCAAATATTCTATCCATTTCTTTATGAACAGATTTAGAGTGTCTCTGTCAATGGTAATTATGATGTCAGGATGTTGATTGATATATATTATGTTCAGGGAGGGATACATTCTTTTCAATGACTGATTGTGTGTATTATAATGGATTTGATATATGCATTGTGAAACTCTCATACTGGATTGATAATCAAGACAATATAGACTAATAGACTATATTCACAAGATGTTACTACAAGAAAAAAGTCATATTTCTGTCCTACATGTAGATTTGAATGATTTTACACTCAAACTTAGTTTTCAGAGCTGTAAATATAAACTAGTTTTGATTTTATCATTTTCTTTCGAAATCAACAATCTATAGTTTGTGACATCCATCATAGAATGGCGAAATAATCTACAATTTATACACTATTTGGCTATTCCTCAAAAACCCTTAGCGCCTAGTGAAAATTATTTTACCGAGTATGCCTATAACATTTGAAATACAACCAAATTGAAATGTTCCTGCCATTCTATGCATAGAATATCACGTTGTTCATTCATGCCATGTTAAATATTTAATTTTGTTATACTAAACGTTCTATTTCCTGTCCTACAGTTCTATTTCTTTGTCGATTGTTTTACCATTGCCGATTGTTTTACCATTGCCTCCAAGACTACATACAATATTTGTTACATCATGCTACAGAATTTATGTTTATCGCTGTTTAACTTTTACACTGCAGTTTCTTCCATGGGCGAGTAATAGAATGAATTACATATTTGAATTCTCGAAAGCAATGAAAAATGACAAAAGTTGGTATGAAATCAAGAAAAGACCTATAAACAAGTAAAGGTTTTTTATTCTTCATATTACATTTTGTACAATTGACAATTTATGAAAAAGAATCTTACTAAACTCACGGGCAAAAGAAACGCTAGTAACATAAATGTCAGGATATTGTATTCCATGTAAGATAAATGTGAATGAAGCAGAGTGGCAAAGTTTCCTTAGAAATCAACTCAACTATGTTTGCCTTGTTTGAATCATTTTGTGTTGATGTTTTTGCATTGCGCCTTATAAAACGCGTGTCAAAAAATCATCAATTTGCTATCTCCTTAAATAAGCGAGATTGGAGAGCCAAATTGGTCATTTTTTGCATATTTATAGACGTTATAACGCAAAGACATATCAATGCAGAAAAGTCAAGGTGGATGATTTACATTAACAGTATCTCAAATAAACTTCTGATATACATTTCCGAAATTCAAACTTAATTTCAAAATAATTATTAACAAAAAAGTACCTGAAAACAGCAATGTTAGCACTCCAACAGTGTTTAGACAACCACAGAACTAAACGCTCCATGCCATTATGGTTAAAATTATGAACAATAATTCTCAAATAATTTATCAAACACATTCGAAATCGAATTTACATAGAATACATAATTTGTTTATCCTTCGTTTGAAAATACCCAGCGTTTCATTTGCCCATGAGTTTACTATCACCAAGATACATATTACTTTGTATCTGCAAAGAAAAATATTATTCTGAAACCATGCTTCGGGCTATGTTACTTGTTATTACCATTAGTAACAAACATCGAATATGATATTATATGTCAATGGAACAGTTTATTGTTACCTGTTAAAATCCCCAGTTGTCTTGAAAAATAACTCTTTGCTTTTAAAATTTGAATTAACTTCACAGACACCTCGAGAATTAATAATTTATCAATGACCAACTCGTTTACAGTTAATACTCCTTTTTAAGAACAAAGGAGTGAAACGGATAACATATATGTCAAATAATCAATTCAAAACTTCATCTTAATGATTCTGACAGTTCACAGTCCAATCTATCTAATCCAGAACACTAACCATGCTTACGTTTTCAACACCTCATTGCAAGAAACACAATTGCATTCGAGTTCTATTCATGGTGACAGCAGACATGCTTTATTTGCAAAGCATTCCTGTAGAGTTAAGAAAACATTTTCATTGGAGTTGGAAAGCATTTTCTTCAAAGGATTCATGGTGTGTGTGGACCATTGAAAAGGTGGATTTATTCATCTGCTTCCAAAAGGATAACTTTAAAATCGTTGCCCACTGTTATACAGCTGCGTACCTTAAGTTTGTTCACTTTCCTGTGTATTCTAGTGCAAAGATCATGTAATTTGGAATGTCATTGAGGCCTCCTTACTTTGCGAAAACGAAATGGATAATGTTAAAATTTCACTACATAAGTAAAGGTTCGATGTCCTTAACATATCTGTATGCCATACCTAAAAGTTCTCGGTATAAAATTTGGCCATACATAAACAATTTTGTACAACTATCTTAGCACTAAGAGAGTTTCGGAAATCTACATGTAGCTTTGGACCTAGGTCATTTTTGTCATTGTGCTGATGTCGTTCTCGGGGAGTGTATTTTGAATATTTAATCAAAATTTAAGGAAATCAGAATTGAATAAATGTGACACCATCCCATGCCAAATTGCAAAATTCTTCAGACGATCTTAAATATTTTACACATGGACAATTCGTGTTCTTTTGTTAGTGCTGATGGAGGTATTTCACTTACGTCCAATGGCAACCCAAATTACATTATATTTGCTCTAAGATATACTAGCAGCTTAACATACTTAATGCTGGAACAAAGTAACCCACTTTTATACATCAATCTAGCCTTTAGGCTACTTTTCTTGTTGTCATATAATATTTTATCAAATCAATTTAAAAGTTGTACTTGTAACACACATACATGTATAGGGTGCACATCTCCCAAATGAAAAATACTGTATCCGCCACTTCTCTAAAGTATAGGTTATCTATTCGTCAATGATCGCTTTGATCACTAGTACAAATTGCCACTGACAATAAAAACTGATAAGAAGCCATTCAATTCATAATTTATATTCATAAAAAATATCTTAGGTTTGATCGAACAACCGCTTACATGTTTACGATGGAATTATTCCTGTGGAATATTTTCAGGACACTTTAACTTAAATCACATTTGTCTTTTTAAGTGTATTAAGATAATATTGTCAAAGCAAATACCATGTTTATCTCATCGAATCATATGGAGAAAGATTATTGTTCACGGATGGTGACACGATTGATAATATAGATTTTTGTTTCTGCCTCACGAGATGAATAAAACATTGTATTTGTAAATTCATCGTATTTGTATTTGTCTATTTATCTTTAGAATGAATCGTTATATTTCTATCAAAATTGAAGCGCATGTTGAATTGGCTCCAAAGACAGCCCGTCGTCTAAGCAACAACAGAGTAGTCCATGTACCAATTATAAGTGAAAACCATGCACTATTATTTTGATAGGTTTTTTTCTAATGACTTAGATAAGTACCAAAATGTTTGCAAGTTCAAAACTGTTACCCTTACTTGAACAAGACTATAACTTTCAAAGGCACGGAAAAAACTTCTGTAAGGTAAACAGAATAGCAACTATAACTTGAGGCATAGAAAATAGACTGATTCGACATTCAAGGTTTTCCCAAATCACAGGTTGCAGTCAGGTACTTAGAAGAGGGGTCGTTGGTCGAACCAATGATCCATTTTAATTGAAATGATTTCAAAATTCAAAGGATTAAAGTAACTAACATTTATATCTTTGTATTGATACAACTTGAGTTTTAAAATGATTCTTTTGTATCCTGGTAATACTTGCAAAACTTCTTGTATCTGGTGAATAATTTGTATGGTTTTGAGATTTTGGCTTTTCATTGGTTGAAAATCCGAAATATATTCCTATAAATTCATATGTTCTTAATATCATACATCGATATCTGCTTCATTTGTTCAAATTAAAAAGGGGAGCATACTCATTTTATCAGAATAAGAAAAATATTAAATTAAAAATCAAGGTCAATTGCAACTTTGGTAAAAATCTAAAATCAGTCAACTTTTCACTGTTTGAAACTATTACTGACTTTTTAATCAGATGCCTTAAACAACCATCAACGATAGACATCATCATCTATGATTAACTTGATTCTATCAGTTCCTGATAGCGAAACATTTTAGTGATTCTATCAACTTAAGCCAAAGTATCAGATAAATTGTTACCTTCCAAGAGCAAGACATACCCAAGAGGCATTGGAATCAACACTTGACTTTAAAAGGGAGGTCATAATCAGGCTATATAGAATAAGAATATGTGTGTTTAACGACTTATCACTATTACAATGCTGCACTTGGAAAGGTCCATTAAAACCATCACCTTTTGAAATCTTTCATGTAAGTAGTTTAATCATTGATTTAATAGAATTCATTTACGAAATGGCTTCACCAATACCTGTAAGATAAGTTTTTGTTTTGATACAAAGGGGCACCACAAGATATATTACACGCTAGACACTCTTATGCATTACACTCTTATGCATTACGTATAACGAGGATATGCTAAAAGTTAAGTACTAATGTTGATATTTGCTTTGCTACAAGTGATGAATTTTCCATTGATAAATCTTCAAATTGTTTTATTAACTATTTATACCTCAGCCTTTCAGCGTAAGTGGGGGTATAAAGCATTCCTTTTGTCCATCCGTCCGTCCGTCAGTAACAAAACTTTGTCCGGAGCATATTTCCTAAACAACATATGCTAGCTTCACCAAACTTCATACACTTAGCAAACATGATTCCTAGATGTGCCTTTTGAGGCTTAGACCAACAAATAATTTTATTGCTTGTGGTTTCCATGGAAACAAAACTGAAACAGTGACTATTGTCCTTTGGCCAGAGAATATCTCATAAAGTATGAGGTATTAGTTTAGATCTCATCTCATATCAGATCTCTGTAAACGTGACCATGTTCTAAGTTAACTTGTATTAATTTTGTCCCATTTTAATTCTTCCGACGCCAAATGTCTGGTTAGAAAGGTCAATGTGATTAGTTTAAACATAAATATTTCCAGCTGACATTAACTAAAGGAAACTTTATTAAATACACCTGTCTGAAATCCGTATTCAAAAGCTTGCATGGTGTCATTATTTGATAATGTTCTCTCTGGGCATCTTACAAGTCTACTGAGCTGTTAAGTGACCTTTTATACTTTTCTGTTCTATTGAAGCTGTTTTGTGAAAAGACTTTCTTCAGACATAATTCTTAAAGGTTTATAAAAATATATTATTCAACAACATGATATTTCATCTCAATTTAGTTTTGCAAATAATTTTTTTTTAAATCAAATACACATTATGGAAGTGTTTAAAAAGCAGATGTTATTTACCAAAAACAATTATGGCTTCCTGTAAAGCAGAATGATTAGTATACTAGTACGTATAATACCTTTTGATGATTCAAAATGTTATATCAACGTGAAAGACTAACTGTAAAATTAATTTAGGATTTAAATTTGTTACTTGTGACTAGAATTGCAAAAATGAAATAATTATGTCATACACGAACATTACAAGAAAAGAATTGTAAAATGAATTTGGGATTTGAAATAAATTATTTTTATTACTTGTGATTTGTGAAGTATATCATACATTAAAGTGGGAAGTTAAATGTTGACTTAAGTGATCTGTATTGATCTCAGATTATCTTCTTGAATAGATAAGCCAAGGCTGAGTGAATTGCATTTACTTAGTGATGTTCACTGTTTCAATTTTGTTATTAGTTTACTCAGATTTTTACTTTATTTTAGTCAACATCCTTAGTTATAATGTATACAACAACTTTATCATATCAACAACTGTTCATGCTTAGTTACCATAAGTAAATTCCAATTTAATTGTTAATTATACCCCAAAAAGTAATGTAAAGTGTATACCCGTGCTGATAGTGTTGCTCAGTGGTCCATTGTTTTGAAACCTGGGGGAAACAGCACACTTACATGTAATCATAACGTCGTGATCAGAATAAGGAAAAGCTAATAGATTCGACAGAATAAAAAACATAATTATCCTGAAAGTTTATGGGATTCTACGAGATGGAATGACAATTCTACTGAAGTTGTGGTTTTAAAGATGAATGTGATATTGTGAAAGTTTATTTTACCCTGTCAGACCCAGTGTTGTCACGCAATTTTGCAGCTGCGTAAAAAATATTAGTTTATTAATTAGTTTTTTTTATTTGTATATACTCCGTACAGTTTGCATTTGCAATTTTTAATTCAAAGTGTATTTGTATGTCTCTCACAACTCCAATAGGGTGGCTCTTTTTATCAATTTGTATTTTATTTATAGCATTTTATTTGTAAATTGAGGTGTGACTTAAATAAAATATCTGTCTGTCTGTCTTCTACAGACAATGCCTTTGTCCTACGCATTGTTTTTGTAACATTAAGAGCCAATAATTTCTATCTATCACATACATTCGATATCTACATCCAACAAAAGACTTTCTGCACATTGATATTATCTCCTAGATATTAATAATTGTTGTCAAGGGTTATGAAATATCTATGCTAAGACATTCTTAACAAGGACATAAACATGGAATTTGTATTCATACACTCAATAGCAACATTGTATCAAACAAAAAGTTATCGTTTTTATTGATGATCAGATTGTCACGATGTTTGGTTTCTCCCATTCTCTCAAAACAGAGGTAGCTGAGCCATATCACTTTGATTTCTTCAGCAATATTCATTTCAAAGGATATATGTCCCCATTACAGTTATCTTAATTTTAAGATTGTTCGCTTCCAGATTTATTTGCTGATATGGTTCCAAAATATAAACATTCCACAACAGGATATAAGTTATGAATCATTGCAAAAGTTGTTATTCATATGAATTATGTGTAAGTTCAAAATGTTAAGCATTGACATATTCAACCAGTAAAAGACTTTTCTATCGTTTTTATTCATGTGATTCAATTGACATTCTATTGGTAAGTTTGAAAACACACATATTTTAATTCATTTACTTATTACTGCAAGCGAAGTAACTGAGAATGCATAAATAATATTGATAAAAAAAATAATGATTATTAAGTGATATAATGTGCAGCTTTAATGCGGATTTCAGTAAACGGATTCATGGCAACAAACTTGACTGATCGTTCATCAACCACCATAGTTAAGTACTCCTATTTCAATCTCAAGGAGTATTAAAAAAAGATATCAACACCTGTTGTTACATAACCGATTGAAAATTCCTTTTGGCAGATTTTTACTTAAAGTCAAATACACCAGAACACTAGTCTGGTTTGACGTTTTCAACACCTCATTTTAAGAAATGCAATTACATTCAAGGTCTATTTATGGCTTAAGATAAACATGCTTTGTTTGCTAAGACATGTTGTAACTGACTGGGGGTTAAAATAATTTATCATTGTTTGTAATACTTTCACTTTAAAAGGGCAGTAGCACCTTTTTAGGGGGAATATAAGGTGATGTCAGGAAAATGAAAATTAATGGTTCCAATTGAAAGACAATGTATTTAAACTAAAAGGAGCAGTAATAATTCAAAAATATAATGCAAAGTTTAGCCATGCAATACCTTTTCTTGCAGAAATGAATTAAAGGTGTTCACAAAAAAATGGCCGCCAATGGATTTTATGTGAATCTTCATACTTTGTCCTCTGACTATGGCTAATTGGCTTGTGTAATGAAATTTATTACACAATCAAAATAATATATTTAGCAATAACATACAATTATCAGTGAAAATTTGAAATATAGAATTATGAAAAAACGTGCTACTGCCCCTTTAAGTGTTAAAAATAATTGTCTATTGACCAAAACATCTGCTTCAAAAAAGAAAAGCTACAAATGTAATCCCACTGAAACCTGTTTTCTTAATCTGTGGTATTGATTGATACTCTTCTAAAGAATACAAATGTATTCATTGGAACTCACCCATGTGACTGTCAAGAAAAAAATTCCCAGGTTAGAATTATTATCTTGAAAACATTCATTAACGATTTAATTGATGAAATATAATTTACAACATTGGTTTCTAAAGCAAAATTGTTATGTTGTCCTAACAGTTTCATCTGCACATTTGTAATTTCTCATTAGATGTTAAAATATTGAACACACATAAATCAATGCAAAAGGGTTACATATTCCATCTCTGTCCCTTATTCCAAATATAAACAGTTTCTTAACTTTGTTCCCAGCCATAGAATGTAGACTGAAGCCACACTAACGCCTCCATTAGATGACCCTGTGAGGTTTCCCGAATTACAGGCTGTAATCAGGTACTTAGAAGGCGGATAATTTGCTGGAGCAGGGACTCATTTAATTGAAGATGGACATCGATATCTGGAGGATTATTTGAACTGTCTTAGGCACTGATTATACTTTTGTTCCCTTATTTGTAACTAACACATTTATATCTTTGGTTTGATAAAAGTTCATGTTGAGGTTTAAACTGTCATTAATGTTGAAACAAATCTAGTAATTTGGTTTTAAATTGTATATCTTGTGTATTTTAATCATCCAATCTATTTACAAAATAGTTTTTAGAAACATTCCATCCTTTAGCTTTTGGTGGAAAATATTTTGCACTCCTAAGACGTGCTCCATTTTTTATCCCACCGGTATGTAATACCGTGACATATAGTCATCACCCTGTCCGTCCGTACGTAATCATTTCGTTTCCGGAGCAGGACTCAAAAACCGGTCCACATATCTTTCTGAAACTTAACATGTGTATTGCCCGCCTACTGAAGTGGTGCCTTTTCATATTTTAACATTTCTGAAAAATTTTTTTTTAATTATTTCCATGGAAACGGCTCTTATTTGGACTCAGTTCATGAAAGGTTTCGTTTCCGGAGCAGAATTCAAAAACTGGTCCACATATCTTTCTGAAACTTTACATGTGTATTGCCCACCTACTGAAGTGGTGCCTTTTCATATTTTCACATTTCTGAAATTTTTATTTGTATTATTTCCATGGAAACGGCTCTTATTTGGACTCTGTTCATTTACTATTATGAACCTTGCTTGAAAAATTTACAATTATCTTTCAAAGGTTTACATCTTACGATCATGTGGAACCGGTGGGATATGTCATCTTCTGATGACTCTTGTTTTATATTTCCAGATGTCAGCTCAAGACACTATCCTAATCTTTAATTCACTTGGTTTAAGTATTTAGCACTATAAAAGTACCGATTATCAATATCATCTTATTATTAGTTTTAGATTATTCTACTTTTTCATTTTCTAGCAGTTGAAACGGTTAAACAAGCAGTAACATAAACTACATAATATTCTACTACATACTATTACTATGATCTCAGGAGAATAAAAGCTTTTAATTTTGCCGCAGCATCATTTGCAATAGCTTTAATCTATTTTCACAATGGTAATGAACAAGAGAAATTCTTCATTCCATTATTGGTTGTAAGCTCATTTCTGGCCTTAAATCATGGTCTACAATTGTGTTCTTTATAACATTTATACAACCTTACACTAACACTGATATATATTTGAGTTCAAAATAACTAGATGATCTTTCAAATAAGCACAGCAAATTCAAGCATTCTCTTATATGTAAAATAACTAGATGGTGATTCAAATAAGAAACGAATACTAAAGCTTGAAGTAAGCACAGCAAATTCACGCATTCTATTGTAACTTAGTACAGGACTGATATCTCTGTCTTGCCATAAACCAAATTGGTCTTTCTGATCCCCTGATCTGAACAAATGTCACTGTGTTAAGGTTGAGTCAACTATAGAAGTCCCTTATTGCAGATCCAGATTCTTTCATTCTATAGATGGGTGTAAGGCTTACATATCTAAGATATATAATCCAATATACTTGGCTTTCTTTTCAAGTGCGGGGTAAGAACTCTTCTGAAATTTTATTTATCCCAAAAACTTTGTGACACCTCTGTTGCTTCTTAATTCATTATATTTCAAAGCAAATGCGCCGCTAATTGCTGAAATATTGCCCAAGTGGCGTTAAACACTACCTCACTCACTCTGTCAATGAAAGTACAGACAGATTTGCATTATATTACATACCTTAATTTCTTTGATTTTTAATCTTTTCTTTCAGTGAGATATAGCACAAAAACTAACCTAATCTCTCAGAAATTCTAAATATCAGTTTTAATGTAAATTCAATGACGTGTCCTCACTATAACAAGGGAAAATCAAATATGTCTTAGTATGATTTAAAACATCAATGCTTATATACAAAGCTTTATATTTGGTTGAATTTTGATCTTATTCGATTTGCAGATGTAAGTATCTCCTGCAAGAAACATGTTCATCTATTACAGCTTACAAATAACCGATATCAAAGTTTTAAGTAAATGATTGCATTCAGCCAAAATAAAAGTGTACATTAAGGCGTCACATTCTTGAATAAAGATTGTCCTTTTTGGTATGTTGATGTCATTCCTCGCTTTAATTTTTCCACATTATTTTCCAAATGGTCTTTAAAGGGGCAGTAGCACGTTTTTTGATAATTTTATATTTCAAAATTTTCGCTTATAAATGTACGTTAATGCTAAATGTATTATTTTGATAGTGTCAAAAATCTCATAACACAAGTCAATCAGGCATAGTCAAAAGACAAAGTATGAAGATTCACATAAAATCATTGGCGGCCATTTGTTTGTGAACACCTTTAATTCATTTTGTGCAAGAAAAAGGAATCGCATGGCTAAACTTTAAATTATATATTTGATTTATTACTGCTCCATTTAGTTTAAATACATTGTCTTTCAATTGGTACCATTAATTTTCATTTTCCTGACATCACCTTATATTCCCCCTAAAAACGTGCTACTGCCCCTTTAACTAAATTACATTTATATATTATTGATAGATTTTATTTATCGACTTCGTTCCTTTGACTATCATTGATGGAATAACATTGATCTAATATTATTGATGGATGGTGAACACGGTGTACTGTAACAGTTGTATCTTTAAAAATGTCAAGAAACGTTCTTAACACAGTATTGACCTTTTGCTTGCACATGGATTTGATATAAATAGAAAAGATATTCCTGTAATGAGACATATATTGATTACAGATAATCAATCACTCACAGTAATATTAAATGCACATATTTCAGACTTATTTCAGGATAAGTGTAATTGATTGTAGTTCTAGTGTTTAACACATGACTAATTGGTAGCTTATAGTCACCCAGAATAACACTGTTGGGTTGACTTCACAGAGTTTATGTATCTTGATATAATGCGTGAGTGCAGAAATATGGGTAGTCCTCCTTCATGATCGTGTATTATATAGTAGCCTTAATACAGTCTAGGTCTTAATTCTGCAAATCTAGATTGACTGAATACAAATATAAAAAATAAAAGCCTCAAGGAAAAAATACATATAGTAAGGTACATTTATAATTTTGAATAGGTCATGGACTAAATTTTAGTCTAAAGTATATGTTACTTAAGAAGATAATAGCAATATTATGGATATTCAACTTCTTTATTCAAGTTTGCGATTTATCTACATAGATACTTATGTCGTTCTCAAGCAAATGATGCAAGTGACCTTTGCAAATCAAAATATTGAAAGCTTTACGAATTATGTTATTGGGAAAAAAAAACATTATAAAAATTACGTTTAGCGTTTTGGGAATGAAAGATCATGTTTCTTGTTAAGTTTGTATGTGTCATATTGAAATATATATTGTCAAGGTCATGTCGACAACAATAAATTTATTTTCCCATTTACATTAGTACAAGTCTCATGTTAGGAATCTCCTCTACCTTCTGTGCTCTCCCCTTTTTAGGATTCCAGGTAACCTGAAAGTGATCAGTTTCAATAACACTGCAAAAGGAATTATCTACAAGGATCTCTTAATGACTGAAAAAAGGGCTTTCGAAATATTTTGAAAAAAAATGTATTTTTCCTTTTGAGAATATCAAAATTTATGGGGTTTTTTTAAAATCTGTTATTGATGTATTAAGAGTTACATGGGCTACAGATTCATATCACCACTAGCAGCACTTTATTGATGATTTAATGATTTGACTTATAAATTTACATTTCACAATTATATAAAACTGACTTACACCAATCCCAGAACTTGAATTACGAGACCCATGAACAAGATGAAAAGAATGACAGCACCCAATATAAACACTTGACAACCAGGCACACATGTGTTAAATGTAATAATCAAGAAAAGTTGTGCTCGAGTTTATTGTTTTGTTCTGCAGGTGTTTAACATCATGTACACTTTCACTAACAGTGAAAATGTCATAAATGTTCATGTTGCATCATTTGAAACCTACATCTGTAGCACATATTAATATAACATTTCATTTATAACTTCATATATTTTTCTGAATATCTTTAATGTCATGTCTATATACTAATAGATATATGGATAAAAGTGTAGAATAATTGACTTTATTCTTCAGAGTCACTTCAACATATTTAAGTCTTTGTGTAAGTTTTTTGTAGGAAGTACATTTAGGTTTGAGATGAACAGTTACATTTGATTGAATTTATTAGTTATATTATTATTTCGTGTGGAACCTGTGCATGCCTCCAAAAAGGATTAACACAAGTTGACAATCAAAGTATCAAGTTTGTTTATTATGCATTTCCAAATTTATTTTGATTGTATTGACTCAAACATTTAACTTATACTAATTTACTATAACTAATTATATTTATGTACCTAAAACATAAATGACAGCTCTTGAAACTTCATCAATTTCATTCAGAAGGATTATTTTTTCAGGGTTACAGTTGAAATCAACGAACTTCATTCGAAAGCACTGTTTTCTGTAGCAATATTATCATGTTGACCTCATAGTATAACTTTAACCAACAGTTTTAACTTCTTATTTGTTTGGGTTTTCAGAAATATCACTGAGCAAAACTGTTAACTTTTGTCAAGCCCTTTTGCTTAAGGCAAACCTTATCTTACCTCTGAGACATGGAATGTAGACTGAAGCCACATTGACGCTTCCTTAGACGATCCTGAGAGCTATCTGTGAATTAAAGGCAGTAATCAGGTACTTAGAAGGCGGGTGATCTGGAGCAAGGACTCATTTAATTGAAGATGGACGTCGATATTTGGAGGATTAGCTGAACTGTGTGGGTTATTGATTAACTCTATGTCCTCATTTAGTAGCTAAACATTTGATCTTTTATTTTATACAACTTCAGGTTAAGACTCTTAGCATGTATCAGATTTCACGTTGGTTATGTTTAACATTGTTTTATGAACTGATTAAGCTCAAAATCTTTGGCTTAGGAAAAATTGTAAAGGATAAACTTAAAGGGACAGTCCTATTGTGATATTTTTTGTGGAAACATATTTCTAGAGAACGTATTGTATTATGAACCATGAGTGTATCAATACAATTGATGGGGAAGAAGAAAGTGAGTAAGCAATTTCACCCTTCAGAAAGTATCAGTTTCAAACAATGTCAACCTTTCTTCCTCTCGAGAACTAAATGCAATATATTATGATGCATGCGTTTTGAATGGAATCAAAATAATAAAAATGAGAAAACAAACGGAGCTTATTGTGTTCATAACTCGAGCGCCAAGTATGAATGACATTTAAAAGACGACTATTCAATCTTCAAAACTCAACGTTTGATCATTACATTTCCCAGGCCTAGAAAAAAAGCTTTATTCAACTAAATGATCCATATCGTTGGTACAACAGATATCATTCTTATTTTTTCGGTTCTTTGAAGGAAAATATCTTTGTCTCCAATAATGTTCCAATAGGCTCACTTTTATATGTCTGTATGTGTAAATAATCCAACATGCAGAGTCAGAATGTTCAATTTAATTAGATTTATTTATCTAAGATCTGTGTTTTAGTATAAGACTGATTTCATTCATGTTAAATACCACATAAGCCTTTCTGATCACCATGCTTTTTAATATTGATATACAAATATGGGAATTGACATGATTCTTATAGGGGGAATTAATGAAAGATTTCATTCAGTATTGGGTCAACATCTTTAATTTTTATTCCTATAGAAGGATTAGTATAACTGTGTATGTTATTTATAACTAGTGTATACCTGACGTCAATTATTGGTTAGCAGAAAATGTTATGACAGTTATCTTTTGAAGTTGATATTTCCCTTTATTCATATTACATGTTTGAGTAATCTCTTTGTTTTTTTCAGAAGTATATTCAAACTTCGGAAATTTATCAAATAACATAAATTCACTAAAGGAATGTAAACGTGTCTTTACACTCAACAGGTAGATTCCAAGGGCACATTTAAACTTTTGTATATTCTATTTGTTTAAATATTTTTCAAATTGAAAATAAGTTGATGCAAGATTTATTTTCATCATGGGTATACACGTATTATAGTCAAACCGATCCCGTATCCAAAGTTTTAACATTTCAAGCAAAGACGTCATTTTTGCTTTGAATTATTTCAGTCAAGGATATGCATTCACGAAGCTTCAACCAACGAGGAATTGAGTTGCATTCTTAAAAATTGTGGTATAATGACAAATGTAATTCTACGGATGAACGACTTTTTATTGACAGTAGAGACATTTCGGAATAGATCCATATACAGATGTGCTTGTATCGTGGTATCAGGACCGATACAGAATCGTCACTACTATCCTTATTAGAGTTTATATTTTTTACCGTAACGTAAAATCACTTAACTTTTCAAGGTGCGACAGTGCCTTTAAATCACATCATGTGATTAAGAGTTTTTAAAACTTCAATAACAAGGGAAGATACAGGAATTATGTTTGATGGGTGCGCCTTATGGATTTATTAATTTGCATCTTAAGGAAGACGTCGTATGTCCCTGTCATACATTTATTGTTTATAACTTTTATCTAAATTTTACAAACATATCCTGGCTGGATCCGCCAATGAATAATGATAACAAGTCGATTTCTTTAGTTGTGTATCTATAGAGCTAGATGTAATCCAGGGGACAAAGATTGCCCGGAAGCATAGGGAATAAAATACTGGCCTACGTTTTTGAATATATGAAATAAGAAGTTTACTTCCTGGAGAGGATTACTACGCTTTTTATCCTGACTCTCCTTTACGATTATGTGAAACACCGCAGAATCTGATATATAGCAATAAAATACGTCTAATACAATTCTGGTTTACAGACATCTATTTGAGATGTACAAAATCCCACGATTCTAGGTGAAATAGGACTATCAAAAAAAAAAAAAGACAAAAAATCAAATAACATGTCATATATTTGTTTTATGTTGCATTTACTATGTTGTTTAACTGTCTGGTATTAACTTTTTCCTCACGTTTAGCACAAGAACGAAAACCTTTCCACGATTAGTTTGAGTTGCAATAAATAGTTTCCTGTTACACTGAATATTACATCATGGTCCTCTGCATTTCAGATTAATGTCTATTGTCAATTTATTGACCTCAACCTTGACCACGTCGTGTTTTAGATGGAATATTGGTACTTCTGACAAATTCAATGGCAGTATCATGGTTTGAACCCAAACGAACATGTTTGGAACATCATAAGCCGCCGGGTAACAAAGAAAGAATATTCTCAACAAAACCTGAGGATTGGCACTGGATTACGATGAAACATTTAACAAATATGGGTTTTTCTGTATGCAAAAACAATTACTTTGGTAATTCAGACACGTGGCAGCTTAGAACTAGTTACTGATTTTGGTGATTCCTTTGGCACTAATCCAATTCATTTCAGCTGTTTTAACTAACGAAACAAAACACCAATGGTTTTGGGTAAAATTCTATTTCAATTTTACTCTGTGTTTTCAAGCACTTTAAACATTTATACCGTAGAAAACGTCTCTTCCAAATAACCAAATGATTTTCAAATCTTTTTTGCTTATCCTCATTTTCTCAGTTTCCAACCAAACATGAAGTTCATCCCTCAGGGAAAATCTGGGTATATATCTTCTAAACATAATTCTAAGAATTATAAATTACAAAATAACATTTGCAATATTGATGCAGTAAATCACCCATTTCAAATTTTTGTCTTACTAAACAATAATTCTGATATTTAACTTTTACGACCTTTACTTCTAAAATAGACTAACCTTTATATTAAAGTATCGAGTTTTCATTTCATCCCAATGTTTTAAACATGTTTACTATGGATTCACCTGTCAAAGTCTTTTCATCCACAATATCTTTATCGATTTTATTCTCCCTCTTTCTTGAATCGAATCGAATAACATTGATCGATAGCATCCAGTTTCTATTGGTTCAAAAGGATAAGAACTCATTCACTATATCTTATTGACCTGTTGCTAGTCCATAATAGATTGGATATTGATAGAACAGATATTTCTCAAATGAGGAATAGGAGACTGTGGATAAATCAATCATTTACAGTAAGACATTCAGACTTGTTTCAGGATTATTGGAATTGATTGAAGATTATGTTTAGGGCATTTCTAATTGGAAGCTGGCATCATCAAATAGACTGTCCGATACAGGCTACTAGAATGAAACATGCTGAACGTATAACTGATAAAACGCCACATGTGTTTAACAAACTGTGATAGCCTGTGTCCGATCTTTAAGACAATAGTTTGAACTGTTTTGTTACAAGGTTGGGACCAAATTATTAGTTTTGACAGTTTCCTTAATGGTTTCAACCATTTCATTTGTCAGTTACAACCATTTTATTAATCGAGTTGAACCATTTAATTTGTCCGTTTCAACCATTTTATTTCTAGGTTTGAATAATTTTAAAGCTAGTTTGAAACTGTTTTATCACTTGTTATTATTGTGTTAGAATGGTATTATGAACAGGTTTTAACCATTTTCCCATTAGTTTCCGACTATTTCCGTTATTATTGGTTTGCAGGCGCTTCATTATAAAGTTGGATTTTTTCATTACTAGGTTCCAATACTATATCATAAAGAATGAACTGTTTTATTATTAGGCTGTCGGTTTTGTTTCGCCTGATAAGTTTCTCTTTGGCATTGAAGTTATATGATTAGAGTTTAAAAATAATAGGCTATGGACACTGTGTGGGATGTGACAAATGAGGACTTTATCCCTATGGATATGTTTTATGACATGATAATAAGGATTCAGTGGTTTTAAAGGGGCAGTAGCACGTTTTTTGATAATTTTGTATTTTATTTTTTTCACTGATTATTGTACGTTAATGCTAAATGTATTATTTTGATAGTGTCAAAAATCTCATTACACAAGCCAATCATCCATTGTCAGGACACAAAGTATGAAGATTCCCCCTAAAAACGTGCTACTTCCCCTTTGAGGATTTTTTTTTATCTGATAATAATAATTTGATAACAGTTAGAATAATTTATTAGTATTAGATTGAACATATTATGTTATTTGACTTGTCATATTTAGATTGTAATGCGTATACATGTACTTTAATTTTTTTTTTTTAATGTTTTTGCATAGAGAGAATTATTATAAGGTTGGAACCATTTTAAAATCACTTTGATTGATCCAAACTTCAAATAACAATTCTACGGAAATATCTGTTTATAGAAAATAACAACCTTTTCTTACATACAGAATAGTCAATTAGCTCAATTCAATTAAACTTATCCTAGTTTGTTTTTGTTTTGTTTTTATTTAGGTGTTTCTTTTGTATGGTTCGATGAATGAATTGTTTAATCAGAACATAAATAAGAACAAACTATTTCAAATCATTTTTTGTTTATCACTTGGACAATGTACAATACCGAATAAAAACAATATGATAGCACATTTTCAAATGGTTCAATTGGCAAGCCTACGACACTCACTATTTTCTAGGAAATGACAATTGTAAGACAATGTTTATCAATATGAGGAACATGAACTTTTAAAAACAGAATACAAAATATGCAACATTAATCTTGAATGACAAGCGTAATTGCTATAAATGTTTATCAACGTTAATTCTTTTTCCTGATACCTGCATATCATCAGTGATTACCATATTACATTTCAAAATAATCTGAACACTTTTTAAGACTTCTATTTTGCTTTGATCTGCTAGACAACTAAGACAAGGACTATTAAAGATTTCGTGTTCTAATTTCTTGCTTGCTTGTCACTATCTGTCGTAATCATAGATGAAATTAAATTTATAATTTATTTACAAACGGAATGAGTTTTGACAACTTACAAATCAAGTACATAAAAAGGTGTGTAAAATTCAACGTGAATGTGAAAGTCTGACAAAACTAATAATCATCAATAACATAAACATTGTGATTAGACCATGAACATGTTTCCATAAAACAATAATACAATAATGGCAATTACAAAGACAAGGCTATTCTTTTATCAATTAGTCAAATACACATATGATTTATTATCATTACTTACCTCAAATCTAAAACAAGAACATTAAATCTCTGCTCCAGGAAATTGACAAATACAGGATAAACAAAAAAACGATTTAAATCAACAATGCTGTTTGCAGGAATCTACACTAGAAGACATTGCAAGGAGAAACTACGTCAAAAGAATATGCAAATTGGCTATTGAATTTTAACACAAAACATTCGTCATTTCATGTATGTTGATAAATCAAAACCATGAATTTCTGCTAAACTGGAATAGATTTCTAAACTTATGATAAATATAATCAGATTCCTATCTATAATCCTCGGTCGTTTAATTAATCGTTGCGTAAATTAAAAACCTCAGAAGTTTCAGAACAAAAATCATGCTATGCAACATGAATGAGTGATTGTCGTAATAACGTTCTAGCAAGAAACAACATAAGGTAGACTTTTGTTTCCCATGATACTCTGTCAAATACACATAATTCAATCCGACTTATCTTGACTCGATGAAAAAGCAACCATAAACGTAACTGTTCTTTCAAGATCGCTGCTTCATGTGAAACAAATGCCATAATGCATTTGTCGAACATACACAAAGGCAAACATTGCTTAGTAAGCTTTGGATTGGCTTGTCATTCTCTTTTCTGTCAGTCACTGTCATCAAGAGCAAACATTGATGTCAATTTTGTAGGATGCCAAATCCAATCCGACAGAGGATGTCTATGTTCACCTACAATGACATTAAACCATCGTCAACCTCAAGTTTTCCAAGAAAAGGTTGTACTCAAATTCAAAAATAACATTTTCACACATTTCCGTTCGACTGATAATTGGATCCATTCTGATTCAATTTCTCAATAAAATATAGTCCTTCTTTTCTATTTTGGTAGCCGTATCCTTTCGTCTTGACGCCGTTTTAGTGGAATCCACGACATACTGGGTTGTAAAAGAGTTGCTTCGAACCATGTCAGACCGATCACTTTCCAGTAGGCATTTTGGTAGGCAGGCTTTCAGGTACGTCATGACCTGAAATGTAGAAGCAAATTTGTTCGATTACAGTAGAACACGGATAAAGCGAACTCGGATATAGCGAACTCGGATATAGCGAACAATCGGATATAGCGAAAAAAATTTAAGTCCCGTCCCTATATAATATCATTAACATTATATGCCTATAGCGAACACTGGATACAGCGAACTAAATTATTTTATCCTTTGGAGTTCGTTATATCCGAGTTCTACTGTATATTGAGTCTGATACATTTTAAAGATCAGAAGAAAAAATTAGCAACCGTAACATAGATTCAAAATGTCTTCGTCATCCATATTGTAATACAATTTCTAATCTGAATGTGGCATCAAAGTAAATATAAACCTTTATAACAAGACTCATTTATGTTAGAAAAACATGTGAACAAAAGGTAATGAGGGTTTTTTTTAAAATTAATTGACAAAACAAATAATCAATTAAAAAATCGTATGTTCCAATAATAATTTGGTCACTATAATCTCATTGTTTGGGTGGGGGGGTGGGTTGTTAATATAAAATACAATACGTTCTTAAATGATTAAATTTCAACTAGGTAAACGTTTCATTGGCCAGACATATTGGCTACGAGAAATGTTTCAAATAGCACCGTTATCCTGCTCATGACACTCATAAACATCCATCTTGGACGTTGAATACAAATACCATTCCGTACAGGGACAATCGATGTGGAACTGTCCAAGGCAGAGTATCTGGCAAGTATGAATTGTTGACAGCACTCTCTAGCCTCATTAACGTTGACTTTACTACTGAACAGTTAATCCTGATGATAGAGTAAAGGAAGATACTGCTTTTCCTTCTCGTCAAAGATCAAGTCAACGATTGTGTGCCGTGCAATCTGGGAATGATGACAAGCTCTGGTTTCATGTCAATAATCGGAAGGATTGTTGATCAATCTCCAGATTGCAATATGGTTTGCTATATCAATTATCCTACATAATCCTTGAAAATTATATGACTTTTGTCATCAATTACATTGTGACACAGTAAACCTAGCCTAAAAAATACTCGCTTCACTCCTGATATTGAGTCTAGCAAGTAGTAGTAGCGGGTCGCTTGTCAAAGATGACACCACAAATCATTCAACAGTTGTCTCAGTGTGGGACAGGGAATCAAATCTTCAAGCTCTCAGATTTTATTCAGCAATGAGCAAGTAACCCACTAATCCAGGGAGCCCGCCTCATGTTACTGAACTTAACAGACCTATTGTTACTCAACTATACAGACCTATTGTTACTCAATTATACAGACCTATTGTTACTCAACGATACAGATATCGGTCGACTGAGCATTGCATAGAACCACCAAAGTGCCGCTACTTGCAGACCATTGTGAGGAACAAGAACGTAGACTCAGAGAAGAAAGGTTGATTGTTGAATGATCACACGCAACCATTGAGCATTTGAAACTGTTGAGATCATTGACAGAATCTAATACAATTCAAGAAATTGATTTGTAAAGTTTCTCGATTTAGTAACCATTAAGCTGTAAAGTTTCTTGTCTAGATTTCATACATTATTGTAGATCTGTTTTTCTATTGCCAATTTAGAAACGTTTTTTGTCTTAGCATGATGTTTGCAATTGTAAAATGGAGGAAAGTGTTTGTATAACTTCTGTGACCATTTATATCTTAATCTCTTCCTTTTCCTTTTCTTGTAACAATTACCTTAATTATTACCTGTGCATTGAGTGACAGATACGCTTGATGTGCTTATGCTGGGTTTCTGGGAAGCAGAATCAATAGTATAATAGTAAGTATAATCCCTTTAATGATTCAAAATGTTATTTCAATGACTGAACTTAACTTAAACGAATTTGGGATTTATATTTTGGTTACTTGTGACCGAAATTGAAGAATTGAAATTTTATTATACACGAAAAAAAAAAGGAATTGTAGAATGAATTTGGGATTAGAAATAAACTATTATTATTACTTGTGATATTTTAAGTATATCATACATGAAATTTTTAAATAAGATGTTGACTTAAATGATGTGTATTGAAAAGTAGATTATAAATGCTGATTATCTTGTTTTATAGATAGACCAAGCCTGAGTGAATTGCATTTACTTAGTTATATTCACTGTTTCATTATATTATTGATTATGTTTACTAAGAATATTCTACATTACCATTGTAAGTTAATGGCCGATCTATAAACAACAATAATGTATAAGTAACCATAATTTAAGCATAATTTAATTGTAAATTTATATCGAAACAAAACTAATGAGAGATTTATACATGTGCTGATATTGTTGCTCAGTGGTCCATTCTTTTGAAACCTAGAGGAAACGGCCCACCTAAATTCGAGATCAGAAAAAAGGAAAGCTTATAGATTCGATAGAATAAAAAGAACATGATTAACCTGTTGTGCAGAAAAGAGAAAGTTTATGAGGTTCTACGGATTGGATGAGATTATACAGATAATGACCATGGCACTGTTTTGTAACATTAAGAGCCATTAATTTCTATCTATCACATACATTCGATATCTGCATTACCTTCCTTCAACAAAAGCCTTTCTGCACACTGAGTGTTTAGGAAATGACAATGACTTTAGAATGTGCACACAATAATCAAATAAAGAAGCATCCTAAATTTACAATCTGTCGACCTACTTCAGGCCCTATTTAAATACAAGTTAAAAGAAGTAGTCTACTTATCATTATGAACAAATAGTTATAACATCATTAATATTTCTTTCTTACTTTTCCTTCTGGTTTTAGTTTTCTGCAAAATGACGACAGTAGGATTAATATTAGTTCTTCATAAAACTATCCTACTACATGCATAAAGAATCAACATTCACAGATACATGTACCTCAAGTAGAGTAACTTTCGATTGAACATGTTAATACCTTGAACACTAAGCACCATTATCCGAGATAATATTGTGCTCATTCAAATAAATGATAAAAGGTCATGTAAGGTTGTCTATTCAGACTTGTTTAGATATTAATGATTGTTGTCAAGGGCAAAGAAATATTTTCTGACATATTCTTAGTAAGTACATTAAAAAGACACTGTCATTCAGACACTCAATAACAAAATTTTATATAATAAAAATTGGTCGGCTTTTATTGATAATCAAGTTGTCACGATGCTTCCCATTCTCAACACAGAGATAGCTGAGCCATGTCACTTTGATATAGCTATACCTTTTCAGCAAGATTAAAGGATATATGTTCCTATTAACGTTTTCATAAATTTACGATTTGTTTTGGCTATAGGATTCATTTGTTGATATGGTTTCATAAATATAACCATTCCACAACAGGATATAAGCTATGCCAAATTTTTCATTAATATGAATTACGTGTTTGTTCAAAATGTTTAATATTTGACATATTTGACCAGTAAAAGACTTTTCGATTGTATTAATTCATGTTATTCAATTGACATTTTATCTGTCAGTTTCAAACCACCTTTTTGATTGTTGAAAACACACATATTTCCATTTATTAACCGCATACAAAATCCTTTCATATTTTATGGCCTATTGTCTGGTTATTACTGCAAGCAAAGTAACGGAGAATGCATAACTGATATTGATTAAAGATATGATAATGTATTGCACCATATAAGCTCCTAAAGTTAAAGAGTAAAGATAATCCGCAATTTGCACCTTCAAAGCAGACTTCAATAATTATGAACTCATGGCAAAAATTGACTGATCATTGGTTTGAGCATACATATATATTCCCAAAAGAAGAATCCGGATTGGTAAACAAGCAAATGATTATATTAATACTGCTCTCGGCTGATCATTCAAGTTTCTGCATAAATTGATATTGTAAATAGATGATTATTGAACCATTTAATGTGCAGCTTTAAGGCGAAATGCAATATGAACTCAGGCCAAAAACTTGACTAAACATTCGACAACAACTAACTCTTTTGATTGTTAAGCACTACTATCTAAATCTGAAGGATTGTTACATAATCAATTGAAAATTCCAGTCTTAATCATTTTTGCAGTCAAATACACCAGAACACTAGTCTGGTTTGACGTTTTCAACACCTCATTTTAAGAAATACAATTACATTCAAGGTCTATTTATGGCTTAAGATAAACATGCTTTGTTTGCTAAGATATGTTGTAACGGTCTGGGGGTTGAAATAATTTAACAATGTTTGTAATACTTTTACTTTATGTGTTGACAGTAATTGTCTATTGACTAAAAAATATGTTTCAAAAAGAATAAGTTACAAATGTAACCCAACTGTAACATGATTTTCTTAACCTGTGAT
This sequence comes from Steromphala cineraria, assembly GCA_916613615.1. Lineage (NCBI taxonomy): Eukaryota > Metazoa > Mollusca > Gastropoda > Trochida > Trochidae > Steromphala > Steromphala cineraria. Next base: position 45,214,456 of record OU744733.1, read on the forward strand.
ATTGATTAATACGCTACTCAGCTTTAAATCTACATTCAAGTTCAATATTTGGCTTTCACACACATTGCTTGCACTGCACATGCATTGCAAATCATCAACGTTAATGTCAGGAACTCATATTAAAATTAAAATTAAAGTAAAACCATTATTCTAAAAGAATTCTTTGAAAATTAATTGAGGAAATATATTTTACTTCTTTCAAGAAACAACATTGATATCTATAGCAAAGTGTTCATGTTGTCCTTAAAGTTTCCCTTTCACATTTGTAACTACTCATTAGATGTTAAGATATTGAACAGACATCAATCAATGCAAAAGGGTTACATATTCCATCACTGTCCCTTATACCAAATGCAAACAGTTTCTTAACTTTGTTCCAGACCATATAATGCAAACTGAAGCCACACTAACGCCTCCCTAAGATGACCCTTAGAGGTTTCCCCGAATTACAGGCTGTAATCAGGTACTTAGAAGGCGGATAATTTGCTGGAGTGGGGACTCATTTAATTGAAGATGGACATCGATATCTGGAGGATTATTTGAACTGTCTTAGGCACTGATTATACTTATATTCCCTTATTAGTGGCTAACATATTTATATCTTTGGTTTGATACAAATTCAGGTTAAGGTTTGGTTTTGATGGTTTTGGTGAGTTTAATAATCCAATTGATTTTTAGAAAAGCTTTAAGGCACACTTAGACTCACATACACTTATTCTATCTTTTAGCTTTTCCTGTTCAAAGACGTGCTCCATCTTTTTGTTTCTTGATCCAGCTCAAGACACATCTGTTCAGACACTATCCTAAACTTTAATGCACTTTGTGTATTGATTTAGCACTATAAAAGTACTGATTATTGTTATTATAATAATGGTTATTTCTGCTTTTTCATTTTCTATCAGCCATAACGGATAAACGAGCAGTTCCTGATATTACTATGATCTCAGGGGGATAAAAGCTTTTAATTTCGCTGCAGCGGCAATATGACACTTAACTCATTGAAATGATGCATCGTCATTTTCAATAACTATAATCTTATTTCACAATGGTAATGCACAAGGTTTTTTTATTCCTCTATTGGTGTAAAGCTTATTGCTGACCTTAAAATCATGCTCTACAAGTATGTTAATTATACTGTTTATATAACCTTACACTTCCACTGATATATATCTTAGTTCAAACTAACTATAAGGTGATTCAAATCAGAAAAATTACTAAAGCTTGAAGTAAGCATAGCAAATTCAAGCATTCTATTGTAACTTAGTACAGGAATGATTTCTCTTTCTTGCCATAAACCAAATTGGTCTTTCTGATCTCCTGATCTGAACAAATGTCACTGTGTCAACGTATAGATGAGTCTTATTACAGATCTAGATTCTTTAATCCGTGGATGGGTGTAAGGCTTACATAGCTTACATATATTTACCATATCAATATACTTTGCTTGGTAAGAACCTTTTTAATTTTATTCACCCACAATACTTTTAACACCATTGTTGCTTCTTAATTCGATATCTCTCATTGAAATGACAAATGGTAAACAATATTTTTATAATTATTTTATCTTTGCTTGTTAATCCTTTCTCTTCATTCTTTATTTTTATCTTCATCTGTTACAGCTTACAATTAGTCCCATATTAAAGTTCTAAGTCATTGATATCATTCAGAAAATTTACATTATGGTAACTTGCAAGGCTTAATATTCTTGTATAAAAGGTTGTCAATGTTGATGTCATTCGTCCCTTTAATTTTTCATCATTATTTTCCAAATTATCTTTGACTTAATAATATTCAAATATTATTGATAGAATTCATTTATCTACTTAGTTCCTTTGACTATCATTCATGCGATAACATTGATCTAATATCATTGATTGATGGCAAACACAGTGTACGGTAACAGCTGCTATCTTTAAAAATTGACAAGAAACGATTCTTAATACCATATTGACCTATTGATTCGATATAAATAGAAAATATATTCCTGGAATGAGACATATATTGATTACAGATAAATCAATCACTTACAGTAATATCAAATGCACATATTTCAGACTTAATTCAGGATAAGTGTAATTGATTGTAGTTCTAATGTTTGACACATGATTAATGGGCAGCTTATAGTCTGCCAGAATAACACTGTAAGAGTTGATGTATCTTGATATAATGAATAAGTGTAGAAGCATATGTAGTCCCGCTTTATGACTGTGTATTGAAAAGGAGCCTTTATACAGTCTAGGTCGTAATTCTGGAAATCGAGATTGACTGATCAACATAAGAATTGAAAAGTCTCAAGAATTAAAAAAATTACAAATGAATGTACATTAATTATTTCAAATAATTCCCCAGACTTTATACAAGATTGCGACGTTTCGACATAGATGTCGTTCTCAAACAAAATACATTTGCAAGTGACATTTGCAAATCAAAATAATTTGATAAAGTCTTGATTTTGTTTATGTTGATGTGACTTTTGAATTGGATTCGAAAGCCTTACGAATTATTTTATTTAAAAAAACTGACTTTTTATGACTTACATATGTATAAGTAATAACCTTGGTGAACAATTTGAATAAGTATGAAAATTGTGAACATTATAAAAATTATGTTTAGGGTCTTGGGAATATACGATCATGTCTCTTGTGAAATTAGTATGTGTCATATTGTTATATATACACTGTCAAGGTTATGTCAACGACAATAAAAAATTTTGAGGCTATATGAATACACGCATGTACATTAGCACTAGCCTCATGTAAGGATTCTTATCTTCCCCCTTGTCCTTTGTTTGTTATGATTCCAGGTAACTTAAAAGCTCCTATGGATGTGAGCAATCAGTTTTTTTTTTTTTTTTAAATCTTTTTTATTCATTTCATTTCAGTAGGTGTACAACATGGTAATACAGAATACATGATTCAGTGAGGCATTCATAAAATGTAGGCATTTAGTCACTATTGTAAAATATACATGAGAGCTTTCCATTTAGCATGGAAGGAAGACAAAGTATTATTTTTACTAGCTATAATTTTTTCCACATTGAAAACATCCTTGACAATGCTTACAAAACTGTCAATTGATAACTTGGTTTTCTTGATACTTGAGACATGTATATATTTTTTCGCCATGAGGATGATATGTGATGCCAGAAGGCTGACAGAACTGTTGCAAAATAAAATATCTAACTCTGAGATGGCAATATTAGCATGTGTTATATGTTGGTTCATAAAGTTTTCAACTTTTCTCCAGAAGTCATGCACTTTATTGCATTTAATGAAAACATGCTGTAAACTTTCAGGTTCAGATTCACAAAAAGAGCAAATATTAGTTTGAATTAAATTCATTTTCAACAACTCCTTTCTAGTGTAAATTGCTCTGTTAATAAATCTATACTGAAAATCCAAGAGTTTTACATCTTTAGTACAATTTCTATATCTTGTAAACACTACATTCCATTCAATATTTAAATCAAGTTCATTTTGCCATTTTTGACACACTTTTAGTGGAGTGTCATTAGCAATCAATTTATCATAGAAATTTCTACATCCTTTTTGTTGAGAAAGTAAGTCTTGAAGAGTTTGGCTTAACGAGAGGTTTTGTTTCTGCTGTTGATTAGATAAAAGAGTGTTTTTCCATATTTTGGGGATGTTCAATATTATCTTATTGTACTCAAGAATTGTTCCCTTGACACGATATAGGTTTTTAACTTCATTAAAAGTCAAAAATTCATTATTACCCCAAATATCTCTTACTGTGTGAATACCTCTGTTAAACCAACTCTCAATTAGAAAATTGCTATGTCTTAGATGATGATTTAACCATAAAGGTTCAGCTAATATATCTTCAACCTGGGATGTGTCTACGTCATGATATTGTTTATAATATTTACCCCAGATTGCTAAAATTTCATTCCAAAAAGGGTTATCAATAGATACATGCTTATCTATGTGTGCCCCTAGAAGAAATATTTTAATAAATGGAAATGAGCTTGGATTGTGAGTTGTTTGTTTTTTTATATACCTTCTAAGGCAAGATAGTTTAAGTGCATTTATAAAGGAACTGATATCAATCATTCTTAATCCACCCTCTTCATGTTTTCTACATATAGTTGTCCTTTTGATTTTATCCTTCTTGCCATCCCATATGAAGTTATACATAATTTTATTCAATTGGTCAAGAAATTCCTTAGGAGGGGATGAGCAATCAGTTTTAATTACACAGCACAAGGAATTATCTACATGGATCTTTTTATGATGGATAAAGGGAATCAGAAATTATTTTCACAGATATATATTATTTTCAATTTCAAAATATCAAAATATGTTTTTTTAGTTTAAACCTGTTATTGAATTTGGTGTTATGTCAAAACAAATTATCAATATATAAATGGTTGATATATATTCTGGCTTGAAGGACATGTATTAAGAGTCACATGAGCTACAAATTCATATCACCACTAGCAGCGCTTTATTCAGTTATGGAAGATGATTAAATGGTTTTACTTATAAATTTACATTTCAAAATTATATAAAACTGTCTTACACCAAACCTTGAATTACGAGGACCAAATTAAAAGAACTATCAATATCTGTAAAGAATGACAGCACCAAATATAAACACTTGACAAAGTTGTGCTAGTGTATATTTTGTGTTCATCAGGTGTTTAACAGGTGTTTAATTAGGCAATGTTTTGCAGTTGTGACAGTGAAATGTTATAAATGTTAATAGTGGATCAAATGTTACCTCAATCTGTAGCATAAAAATAATAGTACCAACATCCTATTTCATTTATATCATAATATATTTTCTGAATATATTCAATGTCATGTTTGTATACTATTAGAAATATGGATAAAAGTGTAGAAAACTTGAAATTATTATTTTGAGTCACTTTTAACATTTTTACAGTCTTTGTTTAAAATGTATGTAGGAATTACATTTAGGTTTGAAATAAACAGTAGCATTTGATTGGACAATCAAAGTATCAATTATTGTTAATTATATGCATTTTGTTCGTATTGACTCAAATATTTTACTTACACCAATTACTATAACTAGTTAATTTTATTTACCTTAAGACATTAATGACTTGAAACTTTGCGACCAAACACTTTCAGAAGGATTTTTTTTCAAGGTTACAGTTTTTTATTATAAAGAATTTAATAAACTCTGTTCAAAAGTACTGTTTACTGTAGCATTTTTATCATGTTGATGCAAAAGCTTATCTTTCACCGACTGTTCTAACTTGTTTTTTGTTTGAGTTTTCAGAAATATCACTGAGCAAAAACTGTTATCTTTTGTCAAACCAATTTGCTTAAGGCAAACCGTATCTTACCTCTGAGACATAGAATGTAGACTGAAGCCATACTGACGCTTCCTTAGACGATCCTGAGAGGTATCGTGGAATTAAAGGCAGTAATCAGGTACTTAGAAGGCGGGTGATCTGGAGCAAGGACTCATTTAATTGAAGATGGACGTTGATATTTGGAGGATTAGTTGAACTGTTTGGGTTATTGATTAACTCTATGTCCTCATTTAGTAGCTAAACATTTGATCTTTTATTTTATACAACTTCAGGTTAATACTCTTAGCATGTATCAGTTTTCACGTTGGTTATGTTTCACATTGTTTATGAACTGACTAAGCTCAAAATCTTTGGCAAAATTTTATCGTTTTAATGTTATATGGATGATTAAAAATTGTAAAGGATAAACTTAAAGGGACAGTCCTATTGTGATATTTTGTTGTGGAAATATATTTCTAGAGAACGTATTGTATTATGAACCATGAGTGTATCAATACAATTGATGGGGAAGAAGAAAATGAGTAAGCAATTTCATCCTTTAGAAAGTATCAGTTTCAAACAATGTCAACCTTTCTTCCTCTCGAGAACTAAATGCAATACATTATGATGCATGCGTTTTGAATGGAATCAAAATAATAAAAATGAGAAAACAAAAGGAGCTTATTGTGTTCATAACTCGGGCGCCAAGTATGAATGACATTTAAAAGACGACTATTCAATCTTCAAAACTCAACTTTTGATAATTACATTTCCCAGGCCTAGAAAAAAAGCTTTATTCAACTAAATGATCCATATCGTTGGTACAACAGATATCATTCTTATTTCTTCGGTTCTTTGAAGGAAAATATCTTTGTCTCCAATAATGTTCCAATAGGCTCACTTTTATATGTCTGTATGTGTAAATAATCCAACATGCAGAGTCAGAATGTTCAATTTAATTAGATGTATTTATCTAAGATCTGGGTTTTAGTATAAGACTGTATTCATTCATGTTAAATACCACATAAGCCTTTCTGATCATCATGCTTTGTAATATTGATATTGATATACAAATATGGGAATTGACATGATTCTTATAGGGGGAATTAAATGAAAGATTTCATTCAGTATTGGGTCAACATCTTTAATTTTTATTCCTATAGAAGGATTAGTATAACTGTGTATGTTATTTATAACTAGTGTACGTATACCTGACGCCAATTATTGGTTAGCAGAAAATGTTATGACAGTTATCTTTTGAATTTGATATTTCCCTTTATTCATATTACATGTTTGAGTAATCTCTTGAAATTTATCAAATAACATAAATTCACTAAAGGAATGTAAACGTGTCTTTACACTCAACAGGTAAATTCTAAGGGCACATTTAACTTTTTTATATTCTATTTGTTTAAATATTTTTCAAATTGAAAATAAGTTGATGCAAGATTTATTTTCATCATGGTATACATGTCTTATAGTCAACCGATCCCGTATCCAAAGTTTTAACATTTCAAGCAACGAGGTCATTTTTGCTTTGAATTATTTCAGTCAAGGATATGCATTCACGAAGCTTAGACCAACGAGGAATTGAGTTGCATTCTAAAAAATTGTGGTATAATGACAAATATAATTCTACGGATGAACGACTTTTTATTGTCAGAAGAGACATTCGGAATAGATCCATATACAGATGTGCTTGTATCGGGGTATGAGGACCGATACAGAATCATCACTACTATCCTTATTAGAGTTTATATTTTTTTAAGTTAACTTTTGAAGGTGCGACAGTGCCTTTAAATCACATCATGTGATTAAGAGTTTTTAAAACTTCAATAACAAGGGAAGATACAGGAATTTCGTTTGATGGGTGCGCCTTATGGATTTATAAATTTGCATCTTAAGGAAAACGTTGTATGTCCCTGTCATACATTTATTGTTTATAACTTTTAAATAAATTTTACAAACATATCCTGGCTGGATCCGCCAATGAATAATGATAACAAGTCGATTTCTTTAGTTGTGTATCTATAGAGCTAGATGTAATCCAGGGGACAAAGATTGCCCGGAAGCATAGGGAATAAAATACTGGCCTTCGTTTTTGAATATATGAAATAAGAAGTTTACTTCCTGGAGAGGATTACTACGCTTTTTATCCTGACTCTCCTTAACGATTATGTGAAACACTGCAGAATCTGATATATAGCAATAAAATACGTCTAATACAATATTGGTTTACAGACGTCTATTTGAGATGTACAAAATCCCACGATTCTAGGTGAAATAGCACCATTAAAAAAAAAATTAAAAGACAAAAAATCAAATAACATGTCATATATTTGTTTTATGTTGCATTTACTATGTTGTTTAACTGTCTGGTATTAACTTTTTCCTCACGTTTAGCACAAGAACGAAAACCTTTCCACGATTAGTTTGAGTTGCAATAAATAGTTACACTGAATATTACATCATGGTCCTCTGCATTTCAGATTAATGTCTATCGTCAATTTATTGACCTCAACCTTGACCACGTCGTGTTTTAGATGGAATATTGGTACTTCTGACAAATTCAATGGCAGTATCATGGTTTGAACCCAAACAAACATGTTTGGAACATCATAAGCCGCCGGGTAACAAAGAAAGAATATTCTCAACAAAACCTGAGGATTGGCACTGGATTACGATGAAACATTTAACAAATATGGGTTTTTCTGTATGCAAAAACAATTACTTTGGTAATTCAGACACGTGGCAGCTTAGAGCTAGTTACTGATTTTGGTGATTCCTTGGGCACTACTCCAATTCATTTCAGCTGTTTTATCGGGTGGCATTGAACTAACGAAACGAAACACCAATGTTTTTGGGTAAAATTCTATTTCAATTTTACTCTGTGTTTTCAAGCACTTTAAGTTTTTATACCGTAGAAAACGTCTCTTCCAAATAACCAAATGATTCTCAAATCTTTTTTGCTTATCCTCATTTTCTCAGTTTCCAACCAAACATGAAGTTCATCCCTCAGGGAAAATCTGGGTATATATCTTCTAAACATAATTCTAAGAATTATAAATTACAAAATAACATTGGCAATATTGATGCAGTAAATCACCCATTTCAAATGTTTGTCTTACTAAACAATAATTCTGAAACTTTTACGACCTTTACTTCTAAAATAGACTAACCTTTATATTAAAGTTTCGAGTGTTCATTTCATCCCAATGTTTTTAACATGTTTACTATGGATTCACCTGTCAAAGTATGTTCATCCACAATATCTTTATCGATTTCATTCTCCCTCTTTCTTGAATCGAATCGAATAACATTGATCGATAGCATCCAGTTTCTATTGGTTCAAAAGGATAAGAAATGATTCACTATATCTTATTGACCTGTTGCTAGTCCATAATAGATTGGATATTGATAGAACAGATATTTCTCAAATGAGGAATAGGAGATTGTGGATAAATCAATCATTTACAGTAAGACATTGTTTCAGGATTATTGGAATTGATTGAAGATTATGTTTGGGACATTTCTAATTGGGAGCTGGCATCATCAAATAGACTGTTAGATACAGGCTACTAGAATGAAACACGCTGAACGTATAACTGATAAAACGCCACATGTTTTTAACAAACTGTGATAGCCTGTGTCCGATCTTTAAGACAATAGTTTGAACTGTTTTGTTACAAGGTTGGGACCAAATTATTAGTTTTGACCGTTTCCTTAATGGTTCCAACCATTTCATTTGTCAGTTACAACCATTTTATTAATCGAGCTGAACCATTTAATTTGTCAGTTTCAACCATTTTATTTCTAGGGTTGAATAATTTTATAGCTAGTTTGAAACTGTTTTATCACTTGTTATTATTGTGTTAGAATGGTATTATGAGCAGGTTTAAACCATTTTCCCATTTTGTTTCCGACTGTGTTATTATTGGTTTGCAGGCGCTTCATAATAAAGTTGGATTTTTTCATTACTAGGTTCCAATACTATATCATAAAGAATGAACTGTTTTATTATTAGGCTGTCGGTTTTGTTTCGTTAAGTTTCTCTTTGGCATTGAAGTTATATGATTAGAGTTATATTTAAAAATAATAGGCTATGGACAACTGTGTGGGATGTGACAAATGATGACTTTATCCCTATGGATATGTTTAATGACATGATAATAACGATTCAGTGGTTTTAAAGGGGCAGTAGCACGTTTTTTGATAATTTTGTATTTTAGTGTTTTCACTGATTATTGTACGTTAATGCTCAATGTATTATTTTGATAGTGTCAAAAATATCATTACACAAGCCAATCATCCATTGTCAGGACACAAAGTATGAAGATTCCCCCTAAAAACGTGCTACTTCCCCTTTAATGATTTTTTTTTATCTGATAATAATAATTTGATAACAATTATAATAATTTATTAGTATTAGATTGAACATATTATGTTATTTGACTTGTCATATTTGTAGATTGTAATGCGTATACATGTACTTTAATTTTTTTTTTTAAATGTTTTTGCTTAGAGAGAATTATTATAAGGTTGGAACCATTTTAAAATCACTTTGATTGATCCAAACTTCAAATAACAATTCTACTGAAATATCTGTTTATAGAAAATCACAACCTTTTTTCACATACAGAATAGTCAATTAGCTCAATTCAATTAAACTTATCCTAGTTTGTTTTTGTTTTGTTTTTATTAAGGTGTTTCTTTTGTATGGTTCGATGAATGAGTTGTTTAATCAGAACATAAATAAGAACAAACTATTTAAAATCATTTTATGTTTATCACTTGGACAATGTACAATACCGTATAAAAACAATATGATAGCACATTTTCAAATGGTTCAATTGGCAAGCCTACGACACTCACTATTTTCTAGGAAATGACAATTGTATGACAATGTTTATCAATATGAGAAACATGAATTTTTAAAAACAGAATACAAAATATGCCACATTTATCTTGAATGACAAGCGTAATTGATATTAATGTTTATCAACGTTTATTCTTTTTCCTGACACCTGCATATCATCAGTGATTACCATATTACATTTCAAAATAATCTGAACACTTTTTAAGACTTCTATTTCGCTTTGATCTGCTAGACAACTAAGACAAGGACTATTAAAGATTTCGTGTTCTAATTTCTTGCTTGCTTGTCACTATCTGTCTTAATCATAGATTGAAATTAAATTTATAATTTGTTTACAAACGGAATGAGTTTTGACAACTTACAAATCAAGTACATAAAATGGTGTGTAAAATTCAACGTGAATGTGAAAGTCTGACAAAACTAATAATCATCAATAACATAAACATTGTGATTAGACCATGAACATGTTTCCATAAAACAATAATACAATAATGGCAATTACAAAGACAAGGCTACTCTATTATCAATTAGTCAAATACACATATGATTTATTATCATTACTTACCTCAAATCTAAAACCAGAACATTAGATCTCTGCTCCAGGAAATTTACAAAAACAGGATAAACATAAAAACGTATGAAATCAACAATGCTGTTTGCAGGAATCTACTCTAGAAGACATTGCAAGGAGAAACTACGTCAAATGAATATGCAACTTGGCTATTGAATTTTAACACAAAACATTCGTCATTTCATGTATGTTGATAAATCAAAACCATGAATTTCTGCTAAACTGGAATAGATTTCTAAACTTATGATAAATATAATCAGATTCCTATCTATAATCCTCAGTCGTTTAATTAATCGATGCGAAAATTAAAACCTAACTCAGCTGTGTTTTCAAATGTCAAAGAAGTTTCAGAACAAAAATCATGCTATGCAACATGAATGAGTGATTGTCGTAATAACGTTCTAGCAAGAAACAACATCAGGTAGACTTTTGTTTGCCACGATACTCTGTCAAATACACGTAATTCAATCCGACTTATCTTGACTCGATGAAAAAGCAACCATAAACGTAACTGTTCTTTCAAGATCGCTGTTTCATTTGAAACAAATGCCATAATGCATTTGTCAAACATACACAAAGGCAAACATTGCTTAGTAAGTTTTGGATTGGCTTGTCATTCCTTTTTCTGTCAGTCACTGTCATCAAGAGCAAACATTCATGTCAATTTTGTAGAATGTCAAATCCAATCCGACAGAGGATGTCTATGTTCTCCTACAATGACATTAGACCATCGTCAACCTCTAAGAAAAGCTTGTCCTCAAATTCAAAAATAACATTTTCACACATTTCCGTTTGACTGATAATTGGATCAATTCTGATTCATTGTCTTCAATAAAATATAGTCCTTCTTTTCTATTTTGGTAGCCGTATCCTTTCATCTTGACGCCGTTTTAGTGGAATCCACGACATACTGGGTTGTAAAAGAGTTGCTTCGGACCATGTCAAACCAATCACTTCCCAGGAGGCTTTTTGGTAGGCAGGCTTTTAGGTTTTTCAGATTTTTTTTTTTTTTTTTTTTATAACCATTTGGACCTTTTATAACTGTCAAAAAAAGGTTAGACATATTACTTAAGTTGTGTTTACAGTAAATTTTTATATGATTCAATTTCAACTGGTTAAACTTTTCATCGGCCAGCAATATTGGCTCCGAGAAATGTTTCAAATAGCACCATTATGCTGCTCATGACACTCGTAAACATCCATCTTAGACGTTGAATACAAATACCATTTCGTCCAGGGACAATCGATGAGGAACTGTCCGAGACAGAGTAACAAGCAAGTATGCATTGTTGTTGACAGCAGTCTTTAACATTGACTCTAGCACTGAGCAGTTAATCCTGATGCTAAAATAAAGGAAGATACTGCCTTTCCTCTCTTCAAGGATCAAATCAAAGATTGTGTCGTGCAATCTGGGCATGATAACAAGCTCTGGTTTCATGGCCATAATCGGAAGGATTTTTTCCATCAATCTCCAGATTGTAATATGGTTTGTTATAACAATTACCCTACATTATCCTTGAAAATAATACTGACTTTTGTCATTAATTACATAATGAGACAGTTTAAGTATACCTAGCCTCAATAATACTCCCTTCACTCCCGATATTGAGTCTAGCGAGTAGTAGTAGCGGTTGGCTTCAGCCGATCTTTCGAAATGATAAATCAGGGATCCTCTTACCACGCCGCAATAGTATTCATTTGCACAGATAATGTTGGAGGGTCATAGGTCGGCGAAAGTTCGGCTTACTTTCCATGTTACTTTTAGGAACTGAACATTTACTTGAGTAAAATATATTTCAGCTCCTTTCAAGTAACAACATTGGTTTCTATAACATCATTTTCATGTCCTAAAACTTTCACCTGTACATTTGTGTTTACACATTTCACTTCCTTCGCTTATTCAAAATGCATCAGTTTCTTAATTATATTCCAAGCCTTAGAATGTAGACGGAAGCCACATTATCACCTCCCTAAGAAGACCTTGAGAGGTTTCCCGAATTACAGGCTCTAATCAGGTACTTAGAAGGCGGATAATTTGCAGGAGCGGGGACTCATTTCATTGAAGATGGACATCGATATCTGAAGGATTATTTGAACTGTCTTAGGCACTGATTATACTTATGTTCCCTTATTAGTAGCTAACACATTTATATCTTTGGTTTGATACAAATTCAGGTAAAGGTGTATACTGTCATAAATGTTGAAGCAAATCTCATAATTCGGTTGTGAGATGTATCTCTTGTGTACTTTAATCATATTTAATCAATTTATTTTCGATAAAGCTTTAAGGAACATTTAGACTCACATACACTTATTCCATCTGTCAGCTTTTGTTGGAAATTTTTTTTCTGTTCAAAGACGTGCTCCATCTTTTTATATTTTCAGATGTCAGCTCAAGACACATTTGTTCAGACCATATCCTAATCTTAAATGCACTTGGTGTCTGGATTAAGCATTATAAAACTACCGAATATTATTATCATAATCACGGTTATTTTTGCTTTTTTCATTTTCTATCAGCCCGATGAACAGACTCATATTACTATGATCTCAGGGGAATAAAACTTTGATTTTCACTGCAGCGGCAATATAACACTTAACTCATCGAAATAATGCATCGTCATTTTCAATAACTAAAATCTATTTTTACAATGGTAATCCACAAGGGAAATTTTGCATTTCATTTTGGGTGATAAACTCATTTCTGGAATTAAATCGTAGTCTACATGTACAAGTGTATTCATTATAATGTTTATATAACCTTACACTTTCACTGATATATATTTGAGTTCAAACTAACTAGATGATCCTTCAAATAAGAAACAAATACTAAATGTTTGAAGTAAGCACAGCAAATTCAAGCATTCTATTGTAACTTAGTACAGGAATGATTTCTCTTTCTTGCCATAAACCAAATTGGTCTTTCTGATCTCCTGATCTGAACAAATTTCACTGTGTCAATGTATAGATGAGTCTTATTACAGATCTAGATTCTTTAATCCGTAGATGGGTGTAAGGCTTACATAGCTTCCATATAATTACCATATCAATATACTTTGCTGGGTAAGAACCTTTTTAATTTTATTCACCCACAATACTTTATGACACCATTGTTGCTTCTTAAGTCAATACCTCTCAATGAAAGTACAAATGGATTTTAATCATTAAACATACCTTAGTATCTTTGCTATTTAATTATTTCTCTTTTGATGAGAAATAACACAAAACTCACCTTTGTTCTTAATATCTGTTCTAATGTAAATTTAATTGACGTCTCTTAACTATTACAAGGGAAAATCAAATTAACATAGTATGATTTTAAACATCCATGAATTAAAATAAACTTTGAATTTTGATCTAATTAGAAGACCATTTATTATTTGAGTTTCTCCTCCAACATCATCATTTTCATCTGTCACAGCGTACAATTAGTCCCATATCAAAGTTCTAAGTCAATGATATCATTCAGCAAATTTTACATTTGAGTACAATGCAAGGCGTCACATTCTTGTATAAAAGGTTGTCTTTATTGATATGTCAATGTCACATTATTTTCCAAATGGTCTTTGACTTAATTATATTCAAATATTATTGACAGGATTCACTTATCGACTTAGTTCCTTTGACTATCATTCATGGGATAACATTGATCTGATATTACTGATTGATGGCAAACCCTGTGTACTGTCACAGTTGTTGTATTCAAAAATGACAAGAAACGATTCTTAATATCATATTGACCTATCCGTTGCACATAGATTCGATATAAATAGAAAGGATATTCCTGTAATGAGACATATATTGATTACCGATAAATCAATCACTTTCAGTAATATCAAATGCACATATTTCAGACTTATTTCAGGATAAGTGTAATTGATTGTAGTTCATATGTTTGACACATGACAAATGGACAGCTTATAGTCTGTCAGAATAACACTGTAACAGTTGATGTATCTTGATATAAAGAATGAGCGAAGCATATTCATATATACTCATGTAATCTTAAAATAGTAATACAAGGGTGCAATACGGAATACGTCTTCAAATTCCGTATTGCATGCCAAATTCTGTATTGCACGATTGCTGGTTCTACTTTTTTCAAGTTTCGGCAATTCTCGCAACTTTCCGTATGTAACAATCATTTTTCTAATTAGAACACCGGATTTGACGTATCTCAATGCCTTGGTAACAAACCTATTTTTTAATTTGATAAAGAGGAATAATATAGTGAGAAATTAGTGTTATCGTTAGTAAAGAAACTGCAAAAAACTTTGAAAAAGGAAATCCTGCACCAAATTCCGAGAGCATCACTAGCGACACTTGGCCCTTATAAGGTCATAGCCTACAACGATTATGACGTCATTTCCATGGTGACGTCTTTTGAAACGATCCTGTCGCTCGGAATCCCGTACTTACGTTTATCATATTCAGAACTTTATAAATAATTACTAAGGATAAACTTTTATCACTGTATTTAGTTTTCACACTTGAGAAAATTGCCTCATACGTTTAACTACGCAAAGTAATGAGAAAATAAACAGATAATTGAGGTATCAAATCCTCAGTCGAGCATGTCAGGAAATCGCCTTCTTTCCCTTATGTATCAGTGCGCAGTGCGACGTCTCAGATTATTTAATCAATTCAAAATTACGTTTATAAAGGGTAAAAAGGGAGTATATAATAAATACAGAACGTCATACGTGTGCATTTGGGTCGTTTGTATTGAACTCGAAGATGTCATGGAAGCGGAGAAACAACTCGTTGTTCCTCCGCGTCCATGACATCTACTCGTTCAATACAAATGACCCAAATGCACACGTATGACGTTCTGTATATGTATTCCTGTGTCATGACCTTTTATTATATAGGAATCTTTATACATTCTAGGTATTTATTCTGCAAGTCTAGAGTGACTGAATACACATATGAAATGAAAAGCCTCAAGAAATAAAAATACATAGAGTAAGGTATAATAATTATTTAAATATTTAATAGATTAAATTTTAGTCAAAAGTATTTGTTACTTAAGAAGATGAAGGCCATATTAAAGATATACAAATATTCATGTTTGCCACGTTTCGACATGGATACTAATTTTTTTCTCAAGCAACTAGTGTAAGTGACCTTTGCGAATCAAAATATCTTGATAAAGTCTTGATTTTTTATTATGTAGATGGGACTGTTGAATTGGATTCGAAAGTCTTATGAATTATATTATTGAGAAAAAAGGCTGACTTTTAATGACTCACATGTACATGTATGTGTAAGTGAAACCGTGATGGAAATATATTAAATAAGTATAAAAGAAACATTTTAAAAATACGATTTGGGTCTTAACAATATAGGATCATATCTCTTGTGACATAAATGTCTCATATTGATATATACATTGTCAAGGTCATGTGGACGCCACTATATTCTTTTAGACTATTTTTATTATACATAAGCACTAGTCTCATGTTAGGAATCTCCTCTACCAATCTGTGCTCTCGCCCTTGTTAGGATTCCAGGTAACTAAAAGCTCCTATGGAACGGAGCAACAAGTTCAAATTATACCGCAAAAGGAATGATCTACATGGATCTCTTATTGACTGATAAAGAGATTCAGAAATTGACAAATATGTATTATTTTCCATTTAAGAAAATTAAAATTTATTGTTGTTGTTTTTTCCTGTTTAAACCTGTTTTTGAATATGCTGTTTTGTTTTACACCAAACCTAGAACTTGAATTACGAAGACTCTAGCACAAGAACAATCAATATCTGAAAAGCATGACCGCACTTAATATAAACACTTGACAACCAAGCACAATGTGTTAAACATACATATTCAAAGAAATTTGTGCTTGAGTTTACTTTTTGTTCTGCAGGTGTTTTACATCAAGGACATTATATAAATTAGAAGATGTTTTGCAAATCGTCAGTTGCAAAAGTGAAAATGTTAAAATTGTTTTATACCTTCATCTGTAGCAGAAAATGATAGTGCCAACATCCTAACTCATCTATATCATCATATATTTTTCTTAATATCTTTAATGTCAAGTTTGTATACTATTAGATATATGGATAAAGGTTATATATTGAGTCATTATTAACATGTTTACAGTCTTTGCGTAAGATGTATGTAGGAAGAGCAATTAGGTTTGAGATAAACAGTTATATTTGATTAAATTTATTAGTTATATTATTATGCCGCCAAAAAGGATAATCACAAGTTGACAGTCAAAGTATCAAGTATTAATTAATAACTATACATTTTTAAATGCATTTGTTTTTACTCAAACATCAAACTTAAACCACTATAACTTGTTATATTTATGTACATTAAAACATTTATGACAGCTCTTGAAACTTTATGACCAAATCCATTCAGAAGAATTATTTTTTCAGGGTTACAGTTGAATTTAACAAACTTCGTTCGAAAGTACTATTTTCTGTAGAATTTTGATAATATTGACCCAATAGCGTAACTTTTACCAACTTGTTATTTGTTTGGGTTTTCAACAAATATCACTGAGTACAAAAACTGTTTAACTGTTAACTTTTGTCAAACCATTTTGCTTAAGGCAAACCTTATCTTACCTCTGAGACATAGAATGTAGACTGAAGCCATACTGACGCTTCCTTAGACGATCCTGAGAGGTATCTTGGAATTAAAGGCAGTAATCTGGTACTTAGCAGGCGGGTGATTCGGAGCAAGGGCTCATTTAATTGAAGATGGACGCCGATATTTGGAGGATTAGCTGAACTGTTAGGGTATTGATTACCACTATGGACTCATTTGGTAGCTAAACTTTGTTTTTATACAACTTCAGGTTAAGAGTCTTAGCATGTATCAGATTTCACGTTGGTTATGTTTAACATTGTTTATGAACTGACTTTTGAAAATTATAATAGTTGTTATGTAATATAAAAGTTTAATAATGTTAACTTTTAAACTTAAACGGACAGTCCTATCAAGGTATTTTTGTGGAAACAAAATTCAAGTGTACTTCCCTATTTACACCTATATGTGATTACTTAATGGTTATTTCAAACTTTTTTTTTAAATACGTTAGTGAGGGTAACATTTTAGTTGGTCTAGATTTAAGACTTTGACAAAAACTTAAATGCATCAATGAGTCGTCTTGAATTTTTTCCACGAACAATACCCTGATAGGACTGACCCTTTAAATGCTTAACATTCAAATTGAAATACAATTGCTTCTTGACTTACATTTCTCAAATTTGAAACTGAAATGCCCAGTTAATTACGTACTTGCAACTTCTTAATAGTAAACATGACTCATTATTTTGTGTTTTAATTAATTGTATTATGAACCATGAGTGTATAAATACAACTGAAGGGAAAAAAGCAAACGAGTAAGCAATTTCACCGTTCAGAAAATATAAGTTTCTAACAATGTCAATATGTCTTCCCTTTGTTAACTAGAGCTAAATGCAACATATTATGATGCATGCGTTATGAATAATATATCATACCATGGAGACAACAAAAGGAGTTTAATGAATTCAAAACTAAACTTGGACGATAACGATGAATGACATTTGCAACACATTTGCAAGACGAGTATACAATCGTCAAAACTAAGTGGTTGATAATTACATTTCCAGGGCTTGGAAAAAACGCTTTTATTCAAATAAATTATCCATATCGTTAGTAAAAGTTCCTAATTCTTCTGTTCTTGCATTCATCAAGGAAAATATCTCTGTCTCCAAGAACGTTCCAATAGGCTAACTTTTATATATCTGTTTGTTTAAGTAACCCAACATGCAGAGTCAGAATGTTCATTTGAAATAGATGTGTATATATGTATTTAAGATCTTGGTTTTAGTATGAGACTGATATTCCTTCATGTTAAATACCACATACATGTAAGCCTTTCTGATCACCATGCTTTGTACAAGTGATATTTTGTATCCAGTGTTACATACTTGAGTCAACAAATACCGTATTCGTCCTATTAAGCGCCCCCTCCCTAATAAGCGCCCCCTATTACAAATTTCCATATAACAGAGCGCCCCCCCCCCCCCCCCCTCCCCTTCATACGTAAAATGGCCTAACTCTACTGCTTTTCCAATAGTTTTTATTTATCCGGGCCTGTGAATGTGTAGTTGCACCGAATTTCAACGATCGACCTACTTTCATTCTCGTTCAGAATCCAGACAAGTGCTAGTTAAGCTTGCCTATAACGTATTCCTAATAAGCGCCCCCCCTTTCTGGGGTATCCTAATAAGCGCCCCCTTTGGATTTTTTAAAGCTTAGCGCCCGGGGCGCTTAATAGGACGAATACGGTATGTGAATTGACGTGATTCTTATAAGATGTATTAAATGAATGATTCCATTCAGTATTGATTCGACATCTTAACTTTTATTCCTATAGCAGAATAGCTATAATTGTGTATGTTATTTATACCAAATGTATACCTGACGTCAAGAATTTGGTTAGCAGATGTTGTTATGACAGTTAACTTTTGAAGTTGATATTTTTCCCTATTCATAATATATATTTGCAAAAATGTATTAAATGACATAAATCCAATAAAGGAATGTAAGAGTATGACGAATATTGTTAGAAAAAATGAATTTACACGTAATAGTTGAAAATACCAAAGTAGGCTCACTCCTGATAAATGAAGTACAAAAATTATTTGCGTTACTAACACTCAACAGGCAAATGCTAAGAGCACAATGACACTTTTTTATATTTTCTTTGTTTATTTTTCCCCATTAAAAATAAGCTAATGCAAGATTTATTGTCATCAGCGGTATTAACGTCTTATACTCAAACCCATTAACCATATCCATAGAAGACTTTACATTTCAAGCAAAGAGGCAATTTAAGTGTGAATATTTGTGAATTATTTGATTCAATGACATGCATTCACGTAGCGATAAGGCACTGAAAGGCATTCTAGAAGTTTGTTGTATAAAAGCCAAATCATATTCTACAGATGAACAACTTCTTTATTGACAGTAGCGAGTATAGATCCATATACAGATATGCTTGAAAGCAGTATCAGGACCGATACCGAACGTCACTACTGTCAATATAGAAGTTGTTCATCCACAGAATTGCCTATGTTTTCCACAAAAGAGTTTGTATTTTTTCCTTATCGTTTAATCACTTAAATTTTTAAGGTGTGAAGGTAATTACAAGTCACAATTCTGTTAAAATCAACTTGGCAGAACATGAATTAAATTAAATTTTTAAAAGTTTTTTCTCTTTACTTTGAGATATCATATCATATGTTTTAGCTTTAGATAAGATTTTCGTTCGGTGGGTGCGCCTTATGGATTTAATTTTTTTTTTATCTTAAGGAAGACGTTGTAAGTTCCCAGTCATATGCTACTTCAATACATTTATCATTGATAACTTTTATGATAACTTTACAATATTATCGGAACTCTTTAGGAAGGAGTCTTCCCCTCTTCCGCCAATGAATAATGTTAAAAAGTCGATTTCCGTAGTTGTGTGTCTCTAGATCGAGATGTAATCCTTGGGACCCAGTTTGCCCTGGAGCATAGGGAATAAAAGACTGGCCTACTGTTTTTAATGTATGAAATAAAAAGTCTACTTCCTGAAGGGAATTACTACCCTTTTTATCCTGACTCTCCTTAACGATTATGTGAAACACTGCAGCATCTGATATTTCGCAATAAAAAACGTCTAAAACAATTCTGGTTTACAGGGGTTTATTTGAAATGTTAACACAAACAATACCCAAATCACGATTCTAGGTGAAAAAGGTCTATTAAAAGATCTAAAAGCGATAAAATGATTCGGTTTAAGATAATTTTGGTCATATACTTTGTCGTTTAACTGTCTGGTATCCTCTTTAACTTAACTTGAAATAATATAAACTAGCCTTTATATAAAAGTGCCTCGTGTTCATGTTATACCAATGTTTCAAACATTTTACTACAAATTGATCAAATGATTTTTTTCATCTTTTTTGCTTATCTCCCTTTTCTCAATTTCATACCATACATGTACTTCCATGAAGTTAACCCCTCAGGAAAAATTCAGGGTATGCTTAACTTCTTTTTCTGAGCCTAAACATGTTTCTTCTAAACATAATTCTAAGATTTATAAATCACAAAATTTGATCATCAATATTGATGCATTAAACTACCCATTTCCAATTTAATTCTTGCCAAACAATACTTCTTCAATTAAACTTGTACATCCGACCTTTACTACTAAAATAAACTAGATTTTAAATAAAAGTGTCGAGTGTTCATTTCATCTACATGTTTTAAACATGTTTACTATGGTCAAAGCCTTTTCATCCCTCTTTCTTGTTACAATGTCCTTTTCTGTCACCAATCGAATAACATTGGTCGATAGCATCCAGTTTCCATTGGTTCAAAAGGATAAGAAATCATTCACAATGTCTTATTGACCTGTTACTTGTCCATAATGGATTGGATATTGTAAGAACAGATATTTCTCTAGTGAGGAATCGGAGACTGTGGATAAATCAATCATTTACAGTAAGACATAGGTAAGACTTGTTTCAGGATTATTGCAATTGATTGAAGATTATGTTTAGGACATGTCTAAATGGAAGCTAACAGCATCAAATAGATTGTTAGATACAGGCTACTAGAATGAAACATGCTGAACGTATAACTGATAAAACGCCACATGTTTATAACAAACTGTGATATCCTGTGTCCAAGCTATGTGACAATAGCTTTAATTGTTTTGTTTCCAGGATAACTTATTAGGTTTGAACCATTTCATTTGTCAGTTTCAACCATTTATTTCTAGGTTTGAATAATTTTATAACTAGTTTGGAACCGTGTTATCACTTGTTATTATTAAGTTAGAATGGTTTTATGATCAGGTTTATAATAGATTCTAACAATGTTCGCATTAGTTTCCGACTGTGTTACTATTGGTTTACAACCGTTTCATGATGAGGTTGGAATTTTTCATTACTAGGTTCCAATACTTTATCATTAAGAATGAACTATTTTATTATTAGGCTGTAGGTTTTGTGTCGCCTTATAAGTTTCTCTTTGGCATGATGTTATATGAATAGAGTTATATTTAGAAATAATACGCTATGGACGACTGTGTGGAATGCGAAAAATGAGGACTTTATCCCAATAGATATGTTTTATGACATGATAGCAACGATTCAGTGGTTTTAAGGATTAAGGTTTATCTATCTGATAATAATAATAATCTGATAATAATTAGAATAATTTAATTAGTAGTAGGATTGAACATATTATGTTATTTAACTTGTCATATTTGTAGATTGTAATGCTTATACATGTACTTTTGAAAAAAAAATGTTTTCTAACAAAATTGAAACATTTTATAAATCGGTATGAATCATTACATTTTTGCATAAAGAAAATTATTGTAAGGTTTGAACCACTTTAAAATCAGGTTGGAAAAGTCTTTATAAATTTTATACCTCAAAGATGGATCAATTATAAGAAGCACTTTAATTCAAACAAACTTCAAATAACAATGTTACGGAAATATCTGTTAATAAAAAATCACAAATATTTTTCACATTCACAATAGTAAATTAGCTCAATCAATGAAACATATCCTATGTTTTTTATACTTTTTGATTGGTTGGGTTTTTGGGTTTTTTTTGGTTTTTTTCTTTGTTTTATTTTTTTTGTCTGGTATATAGTTTTTGTCATGGTTCGATAAATTATGAATAACAAATCGTTTGATCAGAACATAAATGATAACAAACTATTTCAAATCATTTTATGTTTATCACTTGGACAATGTACAATACCGTATAAAAACAATATGATAGCACATGGTCAAATTGTTCAATTTGTAAGCGTACGACACTCATTTTTCCAGGAAATGACAATTGTAAGACAATGTTTATCAATATGAGGAACATGAACTTTTAAAAACAGAATACAAAATATGCAACATTAACCTTGAATGACAAGCGTAATTGCTATTAATGTTTATCAACGTTAATTCTTTTTCTTGATACCTGCATATTATCATCAGTGATTACCATATTACATTTCAAAGTAATCTGAACACTTTTTGAGACATCTGTTTTGCTTTGATCTGCTTAAAACCTAAAACTAAGACAAGGGCTATTAAGTTTTGTGTTCTATTTTCTTGTTTGCATGTCAGCTTTCTGTCGTAATCATAGACTGAAATTCAATTCTAACATTTTTTACAAATGTAATGAGTTTTGACAACTAACAAAACAACTACATAAAAAGGTGTGTAAAATTCATCGTGAATGTGAAAGTTTGACAAAACTAATACTCATAAATAACATAAACTTGGACAGCCATTGTGATTAGCCCATGAACATGTTTCCATAAAACAAGAATACAATAATGCCAAATACAAAGACAAGGCTACACTATTATCAATCAGTCAAATAAACATATGATTTATTATCATTACTTACCTCAAATCTAAAACCAGAACATTAAATCTCTGCTCCAGGAAATTTTCAAATACAGGATAAACATAAAAACATATGAAATCAACACAATGCTTTTTGAAAAAAAACTACTCTAGAAGACTTTTCAAGGAGAAACTATTTCAAATGAATATGAAAATTGGCTATTGAATTTCAAATAGAAAATGTTCATCATTTCATGTATGTTAAATCAAACCATGAATTTATGCTAAATTCTTGAAGATTTCTAAACTTATGATACATATAAATCATTCTTATCTAAAATAGGCTGTGTAATTAAATATTGTGCACAATAAAAACACAAATGAAAGTTATGCAACACGAATGAGTGATTGTCGTAATAACGTTCTAGAAAGAACCAACATCAGGTAGACTTTTTTCTTTTTCCCTTGATACTCTGTCAATTCACAAATACACGTAATTCAATCAGATTTATCTTGACTTAGAAGATAAATAGTTGCGTTTGTAAAATTTCCGGGATTCATTGTTATTCAACACCCGCAAATTTAGTTTAAAACCGACGGCGTTAGCCGGAGGTTTTAAACGCTTAAATTTGCGGGTGTTGAATAACAATGAATCCCGGAAATTTTACAAACGCAACTATTTATCGATATTGTAACATGACCGTTAGTTATAAGCATTTTAAGAGCGAACTCTATTTTTGCGTAGGGAACTCTGAGTTGAAAGGATCTAACGACTGATCCATTATTTTTATAGGTGTTCGCAGCTATAAAGAAGAAGGAATTCCCAGTGTTATAGACATTAAAATAGTGTTCATATATTGCAAACCAGTTGCACTCATAACTATGAGATCTTATAGTTTTCACTGTGAAATTTATGAGAGAGAAAACAGTTATATAATTCATAAACCAACAGGCACAAACCCGACTGAACAAATATCTTTAACTCGCCAAGACCATTGTGACGGTGACGCGATCATTATGACGTCATAACCGTCGGCCTTTGTGGCGTCGTGCCATGGGAACGGCATTCGAAAGAAACCGGCCGCATGGCTCAAGGCGGCAAATTAGGAGAAACTTAGCCAATTAAGAAAGTTTAGTTACATAAAACTAAAGCAAATAGAAAAGGATTTTTGGCATCTACGGGAATGCGCAAGTTAGAAAATGACAACAACAACAGTAAAATGTGAATCGTGCACGAATATTGGGAGAATCAGAACATTTTAATGTTGAGGCGAACCAAATAATGTATTCTTTCGCGGTGATTCGCCTCAACCAATTTGCGGGTGTTCATTGCCATTTAACACTGGGAAATCCTTCAAATCAACCAATCAGAAACGAGTATTTACCGAAGTCATGTTACAATTAACCATAAACGTTACTGTTCTTTCAAAGATCGTTGCTCCATTTGAAACAAATGCCATATTACATTTGTCGAACATACACATAGGCAAACATTGCTTAATAAGCTTTGGGATGGCATGTCATTCATTCTCTTTTCTGTCAGTCACTGTCATCAAGACCAAACATTTATGTCAGATTTGTAGGATGCCAATTCCAATCAGACAGAGGATGTCTATGTTCCCCTACAATGACATTAGACCATCATCAACCTCACATCATCCAAGGAAAGATTGAACTCAAATTCCAAAATTATATTTTCACACATTTCCATTTGACTGATAGTTTGATCCATTCTGATTCATTGTCTTCAATAAAATATAGTCCTTCTTTTCTATTTTGGTAGCCGTATCCTTTCGTCTAAATGCTGTTTTAGTGGAATCCACTACATACTGGGTTGTAAAAGAGTTGCTACGAACCATGTCAGACCGATCGCTTTCCAGTAGGCATTTTGGTAGGCAGGCTTTCAGGTATCTCATGACCTGAAATGTAGAAGCATATTTGTTCGATTATATTGGGTCTGATACTTTTTTAAAGATCAGAAAAAAAGTTTAATAACCATTTGGACCTTTCATAATTGTCAAAAAGAGGCATCACATCATGGTTTGACAAAATACAAGCCGTTCTTAAATGATTCAATTTCAACTGGTTAAACGTTTCATTGGCCAGCAATATTGGCTCCGAGATATGTTTCAAATAACACAATTATCCTGTTCATGAAACTCGTAAACATCCATCTTAGACATTGAATACAAATACCATTCCGTCCAGGGACAATCCATGTGGAACTGTCCGAGGCAGAGTATCGGGAAAGTATGCATTGTTGTTGACAGGACTCACTAACCTCATTATTCATTGGCTATATAACTGAACATTTCATCCTGATGATAAAGTAAAGGACGATACTGTTTTTCCTTACAAGCCTGTCTATTCAAGGATCAAGTCAAAGATTGTGTGTCGTGCAATCTTGGAATGATTACAATCTGTAGGTTTTGTGCCTACAATGGGAGAGATCTCCTGATAGCAATATGTTTTGTTATAAAAATTATCCTACATTATCCTTGAAAATCATATTGACTTTTGTCATCAATTACATTATGACACAGTTCAAGTAAACCTAGCCTCAATAACATTTGCTTCACTCTCGATATTGAGTCTAACAAGAAATAGTAGTTAGTCGCGTCAGCCGATCTATCGAATTGACAAATCAGGGATCATCTAAGAAGTCGCAATTGTATGCATTCTGACAGATAATGTTGGAGGGTCATAGGTCAGCGAAAGGTCGGCTTACGGAACCCGCTACTACTACTTGCTAGACTCAATATCAGAGTGAAGCGTGTATTATTGAGGCTAGGTTTACTTAGATTGATTATGACATATAACTACTTCTTTAACCGTTTATGTTTCTGAGATCTCAGATCAACAGCCATTGAAACCTAATAACATATATATCATTTTCAGCGAAATTCCCTCAAACATCTTGAATACGACACTACATTTGCCCTAAGGAACAGTACATTAATTGGTCTATATCAACGATCAAATAGCAGTATAACGAGTTAAGAGCTTAATGACATATCTCATCTTACAACTTCTCTATATCAAAAGGGTAATACACGTTTAGGTTTAAAACAAAGCATAACAATATGGTGGTGCAGCCAAATTTATCATATATCGAAAAGGTTAAATTGTCTTCCCAAAGATGACACCAAAAATCATTCAACATTTGTCTCAGTGTGGGACAGGGAATCAAATCTTCAAACTTTCAGTTTTAATTCTGCAATGAGCAAGTAACCCACTTATCCAGGGTTACTGAACTATACAGACCTATTGTTACTGAACTATACAGACCTATTGTTACTGAACTATACAGACCTATTGTTACTGAACTATACATACCTATTGTTACTGAATGATACAGATATCGATCGACTGACCATTACACAGGACCACCAAATTGCCGCCACTTTCAGACCATCGTGAGGAAAAGGGAGGTAGACTCAGAAAAGAAAAGTATATTGTTCAATTATCACACGCAACCATTGAGCATTCAGGATTTCTATTTGAATTGCACAACACATTTGGAAAATTTAATGTTTAATGATTGTTACCTATCAAAAATGGTTTCGTTGAATCAGGATAATGCCAATTGCCTTGTGAAGTTTCTTGACCAAGGACACATTTAGCTGTAAAGATCTCTGTCTAGATTTTTAAGCTTCCTTGGTGCTTAGATAAGACAATTTAAATATGGTACCTATGACTAGCTTACGACTAAGATAGCTTCATAGTTCTTTTTTTGTTTTACTGCATTTGATAGAGGAATATACAGTCAGCATTCAACAACTAACATTAGTCTTAGATTGCACTCCATGCACTGTATACATGAGTCAGGAACCATGAGTGTGGTAAAATTATTGATGGCAAAATCAAATCAAATCTTTTATCCATTTCTATATTAGAAGACTTGGAATGTTCTTATTAATAATAGTTTTTCTCATGATGTCAATAGATAGATATTATATTCAGTGAGGGATGAATATAGATTAATGATTGACTGACTATATCACAATTAGATTTTATATAATAAACAACTGCAATACTAGTGTAACGGTCAAAGTGTCATTATGAAGGCATAAAACAAGACGACTTCCAATAGTGATATGAGATTTCTATTATAGTTTGTAGCACAAATAATTAGCATTTATCCTTTAGATGCATTTTCCATTAAGGGCTGAACAACTCATTGTATAAAGGAAAGTTCACCTTTACCTGTTACGGAATTTATAAGCAATTTTAGGAAAAGCCTGGAGTACAGATACTGATTCTCTTTTTCAAAATCATCAATCTCTAGTCTAAAATTTAAACAGAAGTTTTCAACAGAAAATCAACAATCAAATTACTATCATGTGTTGTTTATTGTTTAATGTTGTGGCCTCTTATCTACATTATGTACTTTTGTAATACATTTACTTTATCATAGATATATTTGTCTGTTTGCAATTGAAAAAAATAAACTTTTTTGCGAATGCATCATGTTTGAAATTTGTAAAATGCATAAAACTAGTTATTTGTTTAACTCCTGTGACCATTTATATCTTAATCCTTTCTTTTTCCTTTTTTGTAACAATTAACTGAATTAGTACCAGTACATTGAGTGACAGTTACGCTTGATGCTGTGGTTATTGTATATATATATTCACCTGCACATTTGTAACTTCTCATGAGATGTTTAGATAATGAACAGACATCAATGAATGAAAAAAAAAGTTTCAAATTCCATCTAAGTCGTTAATGCCAAATGCAAACAGTTTCTTAACTTTCTTCCAGACCATAGAATGTAGACTAAAGCCACACTATCGCCTCCTTTAAGATGACCCTGAGAGGTTTCCCCGAATTACAGGCTGTTATCAGGTACTTAGAAAGTGGATAATTTGCTGGAGTGGGGACTCATTTATTTGAAGAAGGACATCGATATCTGGAGGATTATTTGAACTGTCTTAGGCACTGATTATACTTCTATTCCCTTATTAGTAGCTTTATATCTTTGGTTTGATACAAATTGAGGGTACGGTTTAAACTATCATAAATCTATTGTGTGCTTTCAAAATCCAATTTATTTTCAAAAAAGTTTTAAGGAACATTAAGACTCACATACACTTATTCCATCTCCTAGCTTTAAGTGGAAATATTTTCTTCTCCTAAGACTTGATCCACCTTTTTTTATTTTCAGATCTCAGCTCAAGACACATCTGTCTGTACAGACACTATCCTAATCTTTAATGCACTTAGTGTAAGGAGTTCATACCAATTATTATTATCATAACTATGGTCATTTCTGCTTTTTTATTTTCTATCAGCTGTAACAGATGAACGTGAAGTTACTAATTTTTCTATGATCTCAGGGGAATAAAAGCTTTTAATTTCCCTGCAGCGGCAATATCTCATTAAAATATACATCATGATTCTCAATAACTATAATCTAATTCCACAATGGTAATGCATAAGGGAAATTCTTCATTTCTTTATTGATTATAAGCTCTTTTCTGACCTTAAATCATGGTCTACAATTGTGTTCATTATAATGTGTATATAACCTTACACTTTCACTGATATATATATATATACAAATGTTTAGAACACTGGATTATTTCATGTTTGTTACTCAGAGTTTCATGCACAAACAGGAACACAAGTGCTCTGTGTGGCAATCATCAGACAAACTGAAAGTTAGCTGGTGGGAACTATTTTTTTCTCACACGGCTTGAGTACTTTCCATGCCGACAGGTTGATAAGAGTTCACTTCTTTTGTTGATGTTATGGCCTTTGTTGCTGAGAATTTCAAGCTTCTCTTCAATACAGAGGTTGCATAAGCCTGAATCTCGCTTGCTTGTGTTTGATTGATTCAAGATGGTCCATTTAATTTCATAGTTTTGTTGCTTTCTTTTTAGTTGCCAGATATATTTTGATGATTCTATTTCTTTTTCATAGCGCTCATTTCTGAAGGATTTCTTGGATTGTTGTAGCGTAGCTTGAAAGAGCCACTTGCTAGCCCTATGCATGAGGCTGTGTCATTTTGGGATGTTACAGTGGCTTGGTAGATGACGTCATCAATCATGCATTTACCATTGAGTGGGCAGTTTGCTTTCTGCCTGCAGTTACAGTTCTTCTCTTTAGGTGTTTGGCTTGTTGATTTCAGGACGGTTTTGTTGAGGCCTTGATTGTCTGTTTGATGTTTTTCATGCAACTGTAGCTGATCTGTTGAAGATCTTGTTAAGCTTGTTGTCACGTGGGAAGTGCTTGTCTACTAGTTTTAGGAAAAGCTTGCCGATGTTTGCTGAAAGGCGGGTTGTACTTTCCTTGATTGTCTTTTTTTACTCTTTCAACAGTGGGGGTTTGGGAGAATTGTGCATCATTTTTGTAACCAGACAGTTTCGTTGTTTGGCTTTCTGTATGGTTTGTGTGTTTCTGTTCTGAGGTCAAGGGTCACATCTAGGAAGTTGACAGCTTTCAGGTTGGTCTCGATTGTTATTTTTAGGCCACTTGATTGGAAGACTTTTATGAGTTTCTTTCTTGAGCTGTTTATATATATATATATATATATATATATATATAACCATGAACAGCCAGCTGTTTCGGTCTTTCGGACTTCGTCAGCATGGTGTGTGTGGAACATGGTTGAACTTTCAGCAATGCAACGTAATCAACGAGGCAAAGCAGTTTAAGAAAGTTCCACTCATTTGCATAGAGTGCTCAAACTGTATTTCTACAGTGGGCTAGCGCAAGGCCGTAGCAAATGAGCGTACCATGTTAGAGTGCTCAATCATACCAAAATTATGGTTGAGAGCTTTCACATAACCATGAACATCCAGCTGTTTCGGTCTTTCGGACCTCGTCAGCATGGTATATATATATATATATATATATATATATATATATGAGTTTAAAATAACTAGATGGTGATTCAAATAAGAAACAAAATGCTAAAGCTTGACGTAAGCATTCTATTGTAACTTAGTACAGGAATGATTTCTCTTTCTTGCCATAAACCAAATTGGTCTTTCTGATCTCCTGATCTGAACAAATGTCACTGTGTCAACGTATAGACAAGTCTTATTACAGATCTAGATTCTTTAATCTGTGGATGGGCCTAAGGCTTACATAGCTTACATATATTTACCATATCAATATACTTTGCTGGGTAAAAACCTTTTTAATTTTATTCACCCACAATACTTTATGACACCATTGTTGCTTCTTAATTCGATATCTCTCATTGAAATGACAAATGGTTAAAATATTATTATAATTATTTTTATGTTTACCTTTGCTTGTTAATCCTTTCTCTTCATTCTTTATTTTTATCTTCATCTGTTACAGCTTACAATTAGTCCCATATTAAAGTTCTAAGTCATTGATATCATTCAGCAAATTTACATTATGGTAAATTGCAAGGCGTCATATTCTTATATAAAAGGTTGTCAATGTTGATGTCATTCGTTCCTTCAATTTTCATCATTATTTTCCAAATTATCTTTGACTTAATAATATTCAAATATTATTGATAGAATTCATATATCGACTTAGTTCCTTTGACTATCATTAATGCGAAAACATTGATCTAATATCATTGATTGATGGTAAACACGATGTACGGTAACAGTTGCTATCTTTAAAAATTGACAAGAAACGATTCTTAATACCATATTGACCTATTGGTTGCACATTGATTCGATATAAATAGAAAATATATTCCTGTTATGAGACGTATATTGATTACAGATAAATCAATCACTTACAGTTATATCAAATGCACATATTTTAGACTTAATTCAGGATAAGTGTAATTGATTGTAGTTCTAATGTTTGACACATGACTAATGGGCAGCTTATAGTCTGCCAGAATAACACTGTAACAGTTGATGTATCTTGATATAATAAGTGTGTAGATATATGTAGTCATGCTTCATGACCATGTACATTAGAGGAGCCTTTATACACTCTGGGTCTTAATTCTGGAAGTCTAGATTAACTGAATACACATATGAAATGAAAAGTCTCAAGAAATTAAAAATTGTATAAATTAAGGTACATTAATTATTGAAATATTTCATAGACAAAATTTTAGTCTAAAGTATATGTTGATAAAGAAGATGATGGCAATATGATGGATATACAACTTCTTCTTTTTTTCAAGTTAGCGACGTTACGACATAAACTCATGTCCAAAAGAAACGATACCAAGTCGTCCGAAACAAAATTCTACAACCTGACAGAGTCGAATTTAAGTGTGTCTAACAGGCATATATCTTGTAAAAAAGTATGCACATTTTCATTCTTCAGGAAAAGATACTTTTGATTTTGTGTCTTTTCAAATGTTCATAGAGTGCATAAATCGAAATTTCAAATTGTTTTATGAACAGAACTTTTGTCATTTCACTTTAAAATTGATAAAGTATTGAATTTATGTCAGGAAAAAATGTTGTTGATATAATACACTTGATTTGACATAAATTCGTTGACGCTTCACTGCACTAGAACGTTTTAAAACAAGCGAAAGTGTCCAATTTCTCTCTGCTATCTCGCCTAGTTAAGGAGATTCCAGATCGATGATTTTTTCAAATGCATGTTTCTCGCAAACATGAAAAGATAATGTTTCCAAATTTTGCATAGACGTAAGTTGACTACTTGCGAAATAATATTACTATGTTTTAGTCTTATTAATCTGCAGTGGATTGAGTTATTTTGGGATTTGTATGGTATCGTTTCTTTTGGACATGAGTTTAGATACTATTGTCGTTCTCAAGCAAGTGATGCCAGTGACCTTTGTAAATCAAAATATTTTGATAAAGTCTTGATTTTTTTTTATATAGATGTGACTTTTGAATTGGATTCGAAAAGCCTTACGAATTATATTATTGAGAAAAAAGGTTGACATGTTATGACTTACATGTATATGTATGTGTAAGTAAAACCTTGATGAAAGATTTAAATAAGTATAAAAAATGTGAAACATTATAAAAATTACGTTTACGTTCTGTAGTCTTATTTGTAAAATAACTCGGTGAAAATTTAAGCCAGTGAATTAAGATGGGCATATTTCATGATAACAAATTTGAGTTTTATCATCTTTACTAAATAAATCTGTAGGGACATGTTCAGTGCCATAATGTTTTGACAAAGATGAATCTTGAATCTGTTGCAGGTGGGAATATAATATCATATCTCTTGTGAAATTAGTATGTGTCATATTGAAATATATATTGTCATGGTCATGTCGACAAAATTACAATTCTTTGAGGTTATATGAATACACCCATGTACATTAGCACTAGCCTCATTTAGGGAATCTCCTCTGCCTTCTTTGCTCTCCCCCTTCTCCTCAGTTTGTTAGGATTCCAGGTAATTTAAAAGCTCCTATGGAAGTGAGCAATCAGATTCAATTACGCAGCACAAGGAATGATCTACATGGATTCTCCTAATGATGGATAAAGGGGATCAGAAATGATTTTGACAGAAATATATTATTTTCAATTTCAAAATATAAAAATTTGTGTTTTTTTTAATTTAAACCTGTTATTGAATTTGGTGTTATGTCAAAACAAATTATCACTATGTAAATACTTGATATTCTGGCTTGAATGACATGTATTAAGAGTCACGTTAGTTCCAAATTCATATAATCACTGGCAGCACTTTATTCAGCTATTGAAGATGATTTAATCATTTGATTTATAAATGTACATTTTACAATATTATATTACTGTCTTACACCAAACCTAGAACTTGAATTACGAGGACAAGAACTATCAATATATGTGAAGAATGGCCGCACCACACTTGACAACCAAGCACAAATATGTTAAACATTAATATTTAAAGAAAGTTTTGCTGGAGTTTATTTTTTGTTCTGCAGGTGTTTAACATCATGGACACTTTATGAATTAGAAGATGTTTTGCAAATCATCAGTTGTAATAGTGAAACTGTTTTACATAAATGGTGCATCATATGTAACCGACATCTGTAGCAGATAAATAATAGTACCAACATCCTATTTCATTTATATCCTCATATATTTTTCCGAATTTCTTTTAAGGGGCAGTAGTGCGTTTTAAACAATTCATTATTTGCAATTTTCAAATAATATAATAATACCATGATGCTAAAAGTATTGTTTTAATGGTGTCCAAAATCTCGTTACACAGACCAATCATCCATAATCAGAGAACAAATTATAAGATTCCCGTAAGAAAAGGAATCGCATGGCCGAACTTATAAATTGGATTTATTACTGCTTCATTTAGCTTAAATGCTTTGTCTTTCAATTGGAACTAATGATTTTTATTTACTCGACTTCCTAAAAACATGCTACTGCCCCTTTAAAACATTAATGACAGCTCTTGAAAATTTCGACCAAATACTTTCAGAAGGATTATTGTTCATGGTTACAGTTGAATTAAACAAACTTCATTCGAAAGAACTATTTTCTGTAGAATTTTTATCATGTTTACCCAATAGCTTAACTTTCATCAACTTGTTAATTGTTCGGGTTTTCAACAAATATCACTGAGTGCAAAAACTGTTTTATTGTTAACTTTTGTCAAACCATTTTGCTAAAGGCAAACCTTATCTTACCTCTGAGACATAGAATGTAGACTGAAGCCATACTGACGCTTCCTTAGACGATCCTGAGAGGTATCTTGGAATTAAAGGCAGTAATCAGGTACTTACCAGGCGGGTGATTCAGAGCAAGGACTCATTTAATTGAAGATGGACGTCGATATTTGGAGGATTAGTTGAACTGTTAGGGTATTGATTACCACTATGGGCTCATTTGGTAGCTAAACTTTGTTTTTATACAACTTCAGGTTAAGACTCTTACCATGTATCTGATTTCACGATGATAATGTTATGAACTGACTAAATTCAAAATCATTTGAAAATTATTATCGTTTCAATGTAATATGGATGTTGAATAATTTTAACTGATAAACTTAAAGGGTTTTTTTTTGTTGAAACTAAAATCAAGAATACTTCCCCGTTTATGCTTATTCATGTATGTGAATACTAAATGGTTATTTCAAATTTATTTTTATATATGTTAGTGAGGGTAACATTTTGGTTTGTCTAGATTTATTAACTTTACAGAAAATGGAATGCATCAATGCGTCCTCTTGAATTTGTTTCCACAAAAGTACCCCGAAAGGACTGTCCTTTTAAAAGCTTATCAATCAAATTTAAATGCACGTGTCTCTTGACTTACTAAAGTCAAATCTGAAACTGAAAATTCACAATTAACAGTATCAGTAGTCAAATCTTGAAATGAAATGCAAAGTATCAATAATGGACTTGCAACTTATTTATACTTAACATTAGTTATTATTTTGTATCTCAATATTTTTTCTTGTATTATAAACCATGAGCGGATCAATACCACTGAAGGGGAATAAGAAAGTGAGTTAGCAATTTCACCCTGCAGAAAATATCAGTTTATAACAATTGTCAACCTTTCTTCCTCTCAATAATTAAGTGCAATGTATCATGATGCATGCATTATGAATAATGAATATCATAACAAAGAAAAAACAAAAGGAGCTTATTGTAAACTTAACTTTTAGCGACAACGATTAATTACATTAATTTTGAACAAGAACAAAAACCTTTCTAAGATTAGTTTGAGTTTAAATAAATAGTTTCTTGTTACACTGAATATTACATCATGGTCCTCTGTATTTCAGATTAATGCCTCTCGTCAAATGATCGACCTCAACCTTTACAACGTCGTGCCTTTTAGATAGAAAATTGGTACTTCCTACAAATATTGATGTGACACAAATTCAATGGCAGTATCATGATTTGAAACCAAACGAACATGTTTGGAAGATCATGGGCCGCCGGGTACGAAGAAAGAATATTCTCTACCAAACCTGAGGATTGGCACTGGATACCGATGAAACATTTAACAAATCTGGGGTTTTTTGTATGCAAAAAAAATTACTTTAGTAATTCAAACACGTGGCAGCTTAGAGCTAGTTACTGATTTTGGTGATTCCTTGGGCACTAATCCAATTCATTTCAGCTGTTTTATCGGGTGGCACATTCAGTTTCCAACCAAAAAGGAAGTTCTCCCCTTAGGGAAAAATCAGGATATGTTAAACTTCTTTTTCTGGGCATATATCTTCTAAACATAATTCTAAGAATTATAAATTACAAAATATCATTGGCAATATTGATGCATTGAATCACACATTTCCAATTCTTGTTTTACCAAACAATAATTAAGAAATATTACTTTTAAGACCTTTACTTCTAAAATAGACTAGCCTTTTCATTAAAGTGTCGACTGTTCATTTCATCCCAAAGTTTTAAACATGTTTACTATAGATCCACCTGTCAAAGGCTTTTCATCCACAATATCTTTATCCATGTTATTCTCCCTCTTTCTTGTTACAGTGTTGTTTTATGTCATCGATCGAATAAGATTGATCGATAGCATCCAGTTTCTATTGGTTCAAAAGAATAAGAAATGATTCACTATATCTTATTGACCTGTTGATAGTCCATAATGGATTGGATATTGTAAGAACAGATATTTATCTAATGAGGAATCGGAGACTGTGGATAAATCAATCATTTACAGTATGACATTCAGACTTGTTTCAGGATTATTGGAATTGATTTAAGATTATGCTATTACATGTCTAATTGGAAGCTGACAGCATCAAATAGACTGTCAGATACAGGCTACTAGAATGAAACATGCTGAACGTATAACTGATAAAACGCCACATGTTTATAACAAACTGTGATATCCTGTGTCCACGCTATGTGACAATAGCTTTAATTGTTTTGTTTCCAGGATGGCACCGTTTTCATCTTAATTAATAGGTTTGAACCATTTCATTAATCGGTTTGAAACATTTCATTTGTCAGTTTCAACCATTTTATTAATCGATTTCAACCATTTCATTTGTCAGTTTCAACCATTTTATTTCTAGGTTTAAATAATTTTATAACAAGTTTGGAACCGTTTTATCACTTGTTATTATTATGTTAGAATGTTATTAGGAACAGGTTTATGATAGGTTTTAACCATTTTCTCATTAGTTTCAGACTGTGTTATTATTGGTTTGCAGGCGTTCCATAATAAGGTTGGACTTTTTCATTACTAGGTTCCAATACTTTATCATTAAGAATTAACTGTTTTATTATTAGGCTGTAGGTTTTTTGTCGCCTTATAAGTTTCTCTTTGGCATGATGTAATATGATGAGAGTTTAGAAATAAAAGGCTTTAGACAACTGTGTGGGATGTGAAAAATGAGGACTTTATCCCTACGGTTATGTTTTATGACATGATAACAACGATTCAGTGGTTTTTAGGATTAAGGTTTATCTATCTGATAATAATAATAATCTGATAATAATTAGAATAATTTAATTAGTAGTAGGATTGAACATATTATGTTATTTAACTTGTCATATTTGTAGATTGTAAAGCTTATACATGTACTTGAAAAAGGTTTTCTAACAAAATTGAAACATTTTATAAATCGGTTTTAATCATTACATTTTTGTACAGAGAGAATTATTATAACTTTGGAACCATTTTAAAATCAGGTTGGAAAAGTTTTAATGGATTTTATATCTCAAAGATGAATCAATTATAAGAAGCACTTTAATTCAAACAAACTTCAAATAACAATGTTAAGGAAATATCTGTTAATAAAAAGTAAATTAGCTCAATCAATGAAACACAGGTTTTTTATACTTTTTGATTGGGTGGGTTTTAGGTTTTTTTGTTTTTTTTCTTTGTTTTATTTTTTTTGTCTGGTATATAGTTTTTGTCATGGTTCGATAAATTATAAATAACAAATCGTTTGATCAGAACATAAATGATAACAAACTATTTTAAATCATTTTATGTTTATCACTTGGACAAT
Organism: Steromphala cineraria; assembly: GCA_916613615.1. Classification (NCBI taxonomy): domain Eukaryota; kingdom Metazoa; phylum Mollusca; class Gastropoda; order Trochida; family Trochidae; genus Steromphala; species Steromphala cineraria. The sequence goes on from OU744733.1 coordinate 45,251,423, forward strand.
GTACAATACCGTATAAAAACAATATGATAGCACAGGGTCAAATTGTTCAATTTGTAAGCGTACGACACTCATTTTTCCAGGAAATGACAATTGTAAGACAATGTTTATCAATATGAGGAACATGAACTTTTAAAAACAGAATACAAAATATGCAACATTAATCTTGAATGACAACGTAATTGCTATTAATGTTTATCAACGTTAATTCTTTTGCTTGATACCTGCATATCATCAGTGATTACCATATTACATTTCAAAATAATCTGAACTCTTTTTGAGACATCTGTTTTACTTTGATCTGCTTAAAACCTAAAACTAAGACAAGGGCTATTAAGTTTCGTGTTCTACTTTCTTGTTTGCATGTCAGCTTTCTGTCGTAATCATAGACTGAAATTCAATTCTAACATTTTTTACAAATGTAATGAGTTTTGACAACTAACAAAACAACTACATAAAAAGGTGTGTAAAATTCAACGTGAATGTGAAAGTTTGACAAAACTAATACTCATCAATAACATAAACTTGGACAGCCATTGTGATTAGCCCATGAACATGTTTCCATAAAACAATAATACAATAATGCCAAATACAAAGACAAGGCTACACTATTATCAATCAGTCAAATAAACATATGATTTATTATCATATACCTATCTATAATATGGAGCGCTTTGCACATACGATACTTGTCACCAACTTCCGCCCATATTGCCCACCCGGGCCGCAAATCCATATCAGCCATATCAGCCCTAGGGCCAAAAATCCATATCAGCCGTATTGCCCGGCTAGTAGGCAAGTTATGCAATCAATTCATGCATGCTCCCAAACACATCGAAATACAGAGCCCATTACATGTTTATAGCATTTTTGTCAGTTTTTTTGTCGTTTGATGGCAATTATTATTGGGACAAGAGTACCAGAGAAAATGATTGTGTTTGCCGGAAATTTTATTTGGAAGAGGTTAAGAAAATAAGGGCATGTCGGGACCGGGGAAATGAAACGGATACAAACTAATTTGTAGGCATTTTTTTCATGTTTTCATCCCTTTTAAACAATTACAGTTTGTAGTATATGATAAAAATGTTATGATATGACAGTTTTCCTTTCGCCGGTCACATCAACCCTCGACCCCTTATCAGCCCTCTGGCCTTCGGCCCTCGGGCTGATATGGCGGTCTCGGGTTGATATGACCGACGAAAGGAAAACTGTCATGTAATAACCTCTTATTATCATTACTTACTTCAAATCTAAAACCAGAACATTAAATCTCTGCTCCAGGAAATTTTCAAATACAGGATAAACATAAAAACATATGAAATCAACACAATGCTGTTTGAAAAAAAAATACTCTAGAAGACTTTTCAAGGAGAAACTATTTCAAATGAATATGAAAATTGGCTATTGAATTTCAAATAGAAAATTTTCATCATTTCATGTATCCTAAATCAAACCCTGAATTTATGCTAAATTCTTGAAGATTTCTAAACTTACGATACATATAAATCATTCTTATCTAAAATAGGCTGTGTAATTAAATCTTGTACACAATAAAAACACAAATGAAAGTAATGCAACACGAATGAGTGATTGTCGTAATAACGTTCTAGAAAGAACCAACATCAGGTAGACTTTTTTCTTTTTCCCGTGATACTCTGTCAATTCACAAATACACGTAATTCAATCAGATTTATCTTGACTTAACCATAAACGTAACTGTTCTTTCAAAGATCGTTGCTCCATTTGAAACAAATGCCATATTGCATTTGTCGAACATACACATAGGCAAACATTGCTTAATAAGCTTTGGGATGGCATGTCATTCATTCTCTTTTCTGTCAGTCACTGTCATCAAGACCAAACATTTATGTCAGTTTTGTAGGATGCCAATTCCAATCAGACAGAGGATGTCAATGTTCACCTACAATGACATTAGACCATCATCAACCTCACGCCATCTAAGGAAAGATTGAACTCAAATTCCAAAATTATATTTTCACACATTTCCATTTGACTGATAGTTTGATCCATTCTGATTCATTGTCTTCAATAAAATATAGTCCTTCTTTTCTATTTTGGTAGCCGTATCCTTTCGTCTTGACGCCGTTTTAGTGGAATCCACGACATACTGGGTTGTAAAAGAGTTGCTTCGGACCATGTCAGACCGATCGCTTTCCAGTAGGCATTTTGGTAGGCAGGCTTTCAGGTACGTCATGACCTGAAATGTAGAAGCATATTGGTTCGATTATATTGAGTCTGATATATTTTAAAGATCAGAAAAAAGCTTATTAACTGAACTTGATTCAAAATGTCTTCTGAATTCATGTCATCCGTATCTTAATACAATTTCTAATCTGAATGTGGCATCAAAGTAAATGTAATCATTTATAACAAGACTCATTAATGTTAGAAAAACATGTAAACAAAAGGTAATGAAAAAATGAAAATAATCAATTTTACAAATCTTATGTTCCAATCATAATTTAGTCACTATAATCTCGTTGTTTCGTAGGGGGGGGGGGGGGGTGTTAATAACCATTTGGACCTTTCATAATTTACAAAAGAGGCATCACATCAAGGTTGGATAAAATACAATACGTTCTTAAATTATTAAATTTCAACTGGTTAAACGTTTCATTGGCCAGACATATTGGCTACGAGAAATGTTTCAAATAGCACAATGATCCTGCTCATGACACTCGTAAACATCCATCTTGGACGTTGAATGCAAATACCATTCCGTTCAGGGACAATCGATGTGGAACTGTCCAAGGCAGAGTAACTGGCAAGTATGAATTGTTGACAGCACTCTCTAGCCTCATTAACTTTGTCTATATCACTGAACAGTTAATGCTGATGATAGAGTAAAGGAAGATACTGCCTTTCCTTACAAGCCTGTCTATTCAAGGATCAAGTCAAAGATTGTATGTCGTGCAATCTGGGAATGATCACAATCTAAGGGTTTTGTGCCCACAATGGGAGGCGAATCTCCTGATTGCAATATGGTTTGTTTTAACAATTATCCTTGAAATCTATACTATCTTTTGTCATCCATTACATTATGACATTACTACGCCTTTAGCTTTTCATATTTCTTGAAATCTACCTTTACTAACATACATCTGAGATCAACAGCTATTGAAACCTAATACTTTATATCATTGTCAGCGATGTTCTCTCAAACGTCTTGAATACGACACTACATTTGCCCGAAGGAACAGTAGATTAATTGGTCTATACCAACGATCACATAGCAGTATAACGAGTTAAGAGCTTAATGGCATATCTCATCTTGCAACTTCTCTATTTCAAAAGGGTAATACACTGTTTGGTTTAAGAAAAGCATAACATTGCGATGGTGCAGCCAAATTCATCATATATTTAAAAGGTTTAAATGTCTGAGGAAGGTCAAGATATATATATAAATATATATATGTAGTATATAAGTCAATATTTTCTACATTATCAAAATATTCCATCACTACAGCTCTGTTTCATGCTGAGTGCATTTGTCAAGTCATCAAACAGAGCTATAGTGATAGAATATTTTGATAATGTGAAAATATTGACTTATATACTACATTTATCTTGCTCCATTCACCAATGTATAGCACTCTTCCAAACCCCTACAAGGCCAAACAACACAAAACCACTTTGGTTTGTGCACTTTGCTTTTATAAATATATATATTTTCTGATCATGCATCTTTTACATCAATTATACATCAATTATATGGCAGTTTTACACCACAACAACGGGTATTCGGAAATAAACCTTACATTGTGAGATCTGTGTTGCATCGTTTACTCACCTCGCCGTTAAAGAAACAGAAGAGAAGAGCAACGATGGCGCCCTGAAACATAATCATTTATGATATGAAACCCTACTTTGAAGAATTAACAATCGAACATTTTGCGTGGGCATTGAATTTAAACCTTACAAAAGTGTAATTATGACGAATAACGATAGCGCCTTGAAATAAAATTCATTCATTCATATGTTAGATTTAATGCCCGATTTGATATGAGCAAAATTGAGAATCAAATGTTTAAATATTTTCGCATATGAACATAATTTGGCACAGAATTGTAAAGTAATTGTCAATTTCTTGAACATGACCCAGTTAGGGAGAGGTTACTTGATAGAATTTCTAACAAATGCATCAACGTCGAAGAGATTGCGTCTTTGACTAAGGAACAACCTCAATCTCACATAAAGAATGTTAAGGCCTAAAATAAGTACTAGTAATTTGTCTTTGTCCCCAACAGTTTCAAAGCAACACATCAAGCCTTTTTTCAGGTTTTGATAGGAGGGAAACGATTTACACTTTAATACCAAAACCAGAAATACATTGAAACATGGACGTTGAAGAGGCAATTTTGTTCTGTTCATATTGCCCTTTTTATGCCTTTTCACATTCTTATAACATTGTAATTTTTTCGGGGTTATTTTATTTCTGTTGAATGTTTTGTATGTTCACACACACAAAAAAACGATTCATCGCATCACTTTTGTCTGTCTGGCGAGACAAGAAACATGTTTTTAGTTTTCTAGGCCTCAGATGTTACCAGGATTACTGCAAGAAACTGACGTCCCAACTAAGAGAATATCTTGTTCTTACCTGCCCATTGGTTATAACTTTAGCCAACATTTCATAAATCTTGGTCCAGTTGTTCTGAGTTGAAGGTCTGAAGATTATGAGGAACAACTGCAGACCAAACAGCGGGATCAAAACAAATGTGGCCTTCAGGGCTCGTCTGGAATAAACAATAGTTTGGGTTAGCAATTTACATGTTTATAAGGACGTAGAGTATTCCGTAACATAATTCCTATCTGTTATATAGAATACATGTATTCTATATAACAGATATAACAGATAGGAAGTACGCTAAAATGTTTATTTCTTGACCGACGTCGTTCAAATTTTAAATTTATGTTTATCTCAACATATGCAAACGATATATGAGTGCAACAGTTTGAAAAATAATAATTATAGGGTCCACTCCGAGATTCGAACCTCTGTGGTTATTTTAGCAAGAAAAGTTTAAATCTATAATGTTTTAGAATGATCGATTAGGTATCCTGACGATAAAACCAACAAAGCAATTTTTTTTATCGAAAACCGGACTATGACATGCATTCAAGTCAAAAGTAATTGAGCCATTTAAATTTAACTGAATAAAACTACAAATGATATCTGTCACGTATCAAGCAAATGAAATGTGTCATAAAAAGCTACACTATGTCAATTTAAGGATCATACCTGGAGCTTTTATTGATCATACCTGTAGCTGCTTGGTTCGTTCGGATGGGATTGCAGTTGGGTCAGAAGAATCTTGAGAATGTTGGTTAGGAAGAAAACATTCGCCTGCAAAAAAACTCAACATTGATGACATTTATTTGACTCTCAAAAACAAAATCATACTGAATCCATAGAGTGTTACAAAATCACAAAATCGCAATGCAAAATGAAGTTCACTGTGAACATTTTCTGGTGTATTTACTTGAACAGTAGCTGTTTATAAAGGGATAAAAACAAAATTATGTTCCCAACAGGAAACTCTTGATTAGAATATTGTTTAGTACTTACACAAATACAGAGGAGATTAGGTATGTAAATTATCCATTCAAATCCTCCTGCATTCTGTACCCAGCATCTATGTCAAAATGAAATAAAACGATAAATGTAAAATATTTTCAGAGGGTTAATTTCTTTTTACTCACTTTATCAGTAGTCGGCGTTAACCGTAAAGCGAAAACTTCATTCGGCCATTTATTTTAAACACACGAGTCTTTTTTGTTCGGGAAATAAATTGGCCTAGCTTTACCACATGTCGTGAAATGTTTTTCTGAGATGAAAAATAGCACTGTGTCCGTTCTTTAAACTTCTTGTTTCTTAAAGAAAACGTGCAACAGCGCCATTAGCAATAAGAAAACCATGCTATCCGTTCATTTACATCTGTCATCAGTTATGTGTTTTATCAGACGATAGATGTTTATTATATATATAAAGCAATTTTGTGTACACTTGTCCATTTAGTTCATCGTTCATGATACTTGGCCGATAAAAAGGGACATATTTTGAAGCATCCCCTTAGCGCCTAGGTAGCTAATTTTCACGTGAACGTCATCTTGAAATTCAAAATTCCCAGATTTCAGTGTTTATCAATACATTTCCAGTGGTTATCTTTCATAATTACATAACATTTATTCTGAATCTTTAATTTTACTAATGGAATGAATAGATGATTTTCCGCCATGGAGGCAAAGAAACGTAAACCAGATTTGATTTCACGCATAATCAAATTAAACATTTTGTAAAGATTTAATTACTGGCCCCTTGAAGATATCACCGATTAAAAGTTCTAGAATGTTATGATATATTTGTGTGTTAACGAATAATGTGACGTAGTTAAGTGATAGTTAACAATGACGTCATAAACGTAAAGCATGACGTCACGATGTTAGCCGGGCGGTCTCAATGGTTAATTCTTTATTTTTTTAGTTAGTTCAGATTATGAACTCAGTTCAGTTTGATTAAATCTTTATGAAATTGGTGAATGGTTTCAATATATAACTTGCTTTTGATTCATTTAACAAAATGTTATTATACGGGACATCGTTTAGTATTCTCTATTCATTCTACTCATCATGCATGTACTAAAATATTAAAAGATCTCTTGGAACAAAAGTTGGTAATGGACGTCGTTTTTATAGTAATAACCATTAACTTGATCAAATTTGAATAAATGTTTCTTATTTCAGACGTGAAGCTTTCCTACTTTGTCCAAATTGTTTCCTCGGAAAAATGAGTCTTTCTTATTAAAACAATTTGTAATTCAATTGCATCCACGTTTAAGTTCACGAATGAAGTAAAACGAAAACACTCAAATCAACCGCAAGAAAGTTGAAAATCAATTTGGCAGGTAAAAATGATGACTGGTTAAAAGCTGAAATGTCCCAAAGCGAGTAAATATTTTCAAAACAATAATTGTGATGCTGTTATAAAACTAACTGATGACAAAAATACCTCCTTTCAAAATTGAATTTAAACAAGTTTTGTGTGTGGAATATGGTCGAAACATGCATGCCAGGCAAATTCTTGAACGTAAAAGCTAGTGTATTATATCAACTTACAACCAAATATCAAAAAAGGAAACAGAACAATTATAAAATGTTCACACTTTTGTAATTTAAGGATTTTGAAGTCCCAATTCATTTATCAATCTTAATTTTGATAGTACTCTCCTTACAAATCTACACATTCAGCGACTTTAATTATACACTTTTGCATAAGTTCAGGATTTTAAAGTTTCAATTCATTTATCAATCTTAATGTTGATAGTACTGTCCTAAAGAATCTACACATTCAACAACTTCTACAAACAATATATATGACAGTAGCTCGTTTATAATTATACTCCACAAGGGCATCGACATTCCAACCTCTCCATACACGTTCTTATTGTTAGGTTTATACAGGCAGAATTAAAAAAATTTCAAATAAGGAACTAAACATTTATAACAAATTCATAACAAATTATAAAAATACAAAAAGGAAGAAACCAATTTAAATTAAATTTAGTTAATAAAAACGACTAAATTACATTAGTCCTGTCAATTTCTGAAGTCATACTGCATTTCGACTTTTCTGAGATATCCCTGTAACTACGTCTTATGTTTAAAGTCGAATCGACAGACAGATAAGAGAGCTGAACTCATAGCATGAACATATCAAGGCTTAAATTAGCCAAGAAGGAAGGCAGGTGCAAGTTCTGTCATGCGGGGCAAGTTGAATCCAGGTTGTAATCAACATTGTTTATGTCAGCGGAACTGAAATGTACATATACTCAAAAAGGAAATTAAATAATTAAAAGAGAATGGCTTATTTGAATAGTTTCTTTATCAATATACTTACCCAGAATCCCCTCTGACGACCCTGACACCCGCGTAGAGAGCAACTGGGAACACAGCAGTACCTACAAGATTAAACACGTATAAGACTACTCCGTATAACACTACTCCCAGTATTGTTGCTAGAGTAGGTCCTAGAAAAATGTGCCCACTCTTCGGCTTGCATTCTCTCCCCACAGAGGCAGATCAAGTCATGCTGATTGAGCCTCTGTTCTAACTGGCCGAAATCCTTTAGGTTCTGGTAGTTTCTCCTGGCGGAAAAAATTTGCACCAACATCCATTTGAAATCTTTTAGCAAAATTTAAACGCGTCTCGCATGGAAAAGGTGGTTCATATCCCATGTTTTTGCCAAGATTTAGAAGCTAAAATGAGTATTTTAGAACAGTGTCGCTGATTGCACAACCAATTTTGATTGCCTCCAATCCAATATGCAATTTTTTAAATTGTGACTATTGGTATATTTTTGATGACCTCCTGATGTAATACTAGTCATAAACATTACACTTAACATTAACTTATTTTGTCCAGTTTATAATGCACGTCGCTAAAGGCTGACATTTTGCTTGAGCGGTGCTAAACACTAACCAGTTCTCTCATTTGAATACTATGTACCCAAAAAGATTAATGACTCTTAAACAAGCCAAAAAGGTCAACGCATTATAGTACAATATGACTGACAGGATGTATCTTAAAGGGTCAGGATAATTGTACGTTAATCTAAATGTATAAATTTGATAGTGTCGAAAATCTCATTACACAAAGCAACCATCAGAGAACAAATTATAAAGATTTACATAAAAACCATTGGAGGCCTTTATTGTGGTAACACCTTGAATTCGTTTAGTGTAAAAAATTAATTTTACATTATATTTTTTTTTTCATTTTCCTGACTTCATCTTATATTCCCCCAAAACGTATAACATCCTAACCTTGATCTCAATACGACTGACAGGAATGTTGACTTTTAAAAAGTGTCATGGTGATATGCTGTTTCCTCAAGACTTACAAGTATACAAAACAACTATCAATTCGTTTCTTTTGTCACTTGCTGTTCGTGTTACTGTTTCTGTGGTAGAACATTCCAAATCAAATTAAGTGTCCAAGTGTCATTAAAAAGTATTGACCACCGGCTCATCCTCTGTCACTATTGATTTTTCAATCGATTCTGGTATGAACCTTATCATCATTTTTTATTTGACACAACCACTGTCTATTTTAATCACAATGATTTTGGTAACCCTTGCATTTTCAATAAGATAAGAAGCCAAATGTTACCTGATGACAGCTTGTTAGCTAATCCTTTTCTATAGTTATCAAATATAATCTCAGTGTATGAAATCTCATGTGAAGGCAAGGATATATGATGTGATACAATATCAGGATTACTACTAGGTATAGGTGGTTATTTTTGTTCTAAAGATAGAAATGATTTGCAAACACCATACATGTTATTGGTGTCATGTGTATCATCATACAAAATCTTATTAAACAGTAATCAGAAGATTATGAATTTATCTATTAAAAAAACTTATTATTTCCAGGGTTTTTTATATTCTCATCGCAGACTGTAAACCTTAGCCAAAATACAAAAACTCAAATTTCATGAAGAGCAAAAAATATATCATTTCAAAATATTTTTTGTAAAAATATGTAAGTTAAATGCTTACTCATAATGACTATTCTACAGAAATTTCATTTACCGTTTGCAACCAGATCCAAAGGTTTGGCCTATTAACTAGTCACGAGAATTCATATAAAACTATCTTTTCCAAATATATTTTTGTAAAAATACGTTAGTTATATCAAAAAGCTTAATTATATTGATTATACTACAGAAATTTCATTTACAGTTTACAAACAGATCCAAAAGTTTGACCTATTTGTAGTCACGATTTCTTTTTACAATTTCAATATTTCTGAAAATTAAGATGACATATAGGAACTCACACAGTTACACAACAAAATTATTCAACAGTTTGTCTGGAGGGAAATTCAATAGTTTCCTATCATTGTTTTAAGACTTATTTCAGCCTACAAAATAGCACCTCATAATGGGAACTTGAAGGCTTTCAATATTTCTCTAGACTATGGGAATTAAGTTCCATTCTTTTAAGCTGGTCCACATCTACAGAAAGACTTGATGCCAGGGTTTGGACCTGACGAGGGCGGAAACCAGAAACATGTTTATCTACGCCTTAGCTTCAAAAACAAAAACCTTACCCCAGCCTACAAGATAGTACCACACAATGGAGCGGGGAACTTTGAAGGCCCTCACAATGAGTCTGTGGAGATGAAACCCCTCCAGGAACATCCAGATAAAATTCGTGGTCAGAGAATACCTGGTTACTGTGTAGAGAATCTTGCACTCGATCTAGAATAGAGAAACATTAATACCTGATTACTGTGTAGAGAATCTTGCACTCGATCTTGAACAAGGAAATACAATTGTCACACAACTATATCATTCTCATCAGCGTATTAATATTATCATGGAGAACTACTACCATAGAAGGATATCTTTCAATTCAAATGCTATTATTTGCTTACATCTGGTTATTCATTGATATACATCTGGTACGTAATGCTGTCAGAAGCCTGAAGCAAAATATCTGAAATAAACATCCTTTTATCCGGGGACCGCTGATACTGCTAGGCGTGGATCATTAATTGGCTCCATATAAGGAGAAAGCATTAAGGTGTTTGGCTTGATGAATATCGGGTTATGACAATAGCAATGCTGATGTAGCATGGGGTTGATTCCTTATTTTTATTTTGTTAAGATAGATCCAGTATTTTAGCTAAACGTCTTCTAAATATATCATAAAATTAGCCTTGATATTATTTCATTGAAAGTCCGAAATATAATAACAAAACAAATGTTTTCAAACTCATTTATGGAAATGGACATATATGGCCAGGGTAATCATCTACTTAATCTGAAACAAAATAATACTTACAAAGCCTCACTTCAAATCTTAATGAGAAGACAAACAGGTTCGTGAATGATTGAATAAAGCTCGTTATCATCATCAAATTGTAGTAATTGTCATATTGTTCTTAAGTATTAGAAAATTTAATTACAAAATAATATGGTTAAAAAATATAAGCACTAAGACATTGTTCTTGAATGTTGAATGTTTCTTATTCATTACTTTTACCTTCATAGTTAATGGATAATACATTTAGTTTTCGCCATTCTCTGAGAAAAAAATTAATGCAATTACAAAATTGGATGATAGAAATTTTACTCTCAGTAATTTTTTGCTTTTTTTGCTACAGTTATTGAGATTATAATTAGTTTGAGTAAAATTAGTTGCATTACCACTAATGCCCTTGAACATTGTCCTTTATATTTGTTTTTATTTTGTCATTATTGTATTGTTCTGTCGTCAAGAATTTTGCATTATCAGAAATATAAGGGTATTTATGTTCGTTCATTGCGATATTGATTAATACAAATATTTTCGAGTTTGACAATGACGAAAACCTAAAGTGGATTTCTTCATTCTTCCCGATAAGTAGGATTAAGTGTGGAAATAGGGAAAATGAAAAGGCACTAATGTACCTAATAAATCACGCCATTCGACAACAATAACCAACCTTCTTGGTAATGACAATTTCAATAATTTTCAAACCTACACATGCATTTCAACCCTAGAATCATGAAGAAAAGCCTAAATGAAGGAATGCAGCGTTGCACTTAAACCGCATGAATTTTGCAAAAAAACAACACCAGCTATGAAAAATGCAGCACCTTGCACGACTTGTGATATCCCTTTGTGACCTCAGGAGTCTTTAAGAATATTGATTATGAGACGATAGTCAACAAAAATATATCAATTGCCGCATTTAATGAAAGAAATGATTACTCTCTTAACGTGATTAGTATATTTTTCTAATGATTGATTTTGTGGTTTTTATAATTGTTCAGTTTTTAAAGTTATATGGAGATGTATGGAAATATTTACTGAGGATACTAAATGTAGTTTTCAAATACCAGGTTAATATCTTCGAGTGACATTGATTGTCGAGTTGATATTTCACGAGTGGAGTTACTTACACATGTCACCTTATGAAATAAACCTGATATTCAGGAAAACTATAGTAAATATTCTATTAAATAGATAATTCAATATTATTATATATTTCACGTCTTTTCGTGTCCATGTTCTTCATTCCATATTTCACATTATCTCAAGTGACTGTACACCTGCGTAGCTTAAGTTTGTTCACCTTCGCATTCTAGTACAAATATCATGTAATTTGGAAAATCTTTGAGGCATCATAGTATTGCGAAAATGAAACCGGTAATGTTTATAATGTTAATATGTTAATCTTTAACGTTTGCATATTCGTATGTCATACACGTACCTAACAGATAGCCGTAAGAAATTTGGCAGGTCATTGAAGTCACTAGGGGATAATATTACGAAAACACTGCTTTTTATTGTTCTCTAAAAAAATCCTGCAAAAGTAATCAACAGCTCTACATCTAAGTAATATTTGTTCCTTTGCACTTAGGCAATATATCTGTGCGTATTGTTTTCTTAAAAATTGTATATTTATTATATTAATCGAAATTTAAGAAAATCTGACTTTCACAAATATAACCCCATGTGTCTATTTAACCATGCCAAATATCGAAATTCAGCACAGGTGACAATACGGTCCCGAAATATGATTTGGGAATGGTTATTATACACATTGACAATTTGAGATCGCTGTGAGTGGTCCTGGAGTTATTTTTGGGACGTCAAAGAGAAACCAAAATAACATGATATTTGCACTTAGATTAAAAAACAAGCGAACAAACTTAGGGTAGGTAGCTGTACATATCACAACTTCTGGTGTCGATATCATATATATTTCTCATGTCAATATAATCTCACGGTATTTTTCCGCAGATACGTCTCCTCATCAGATGTCTGCAGTCTGTTGTAGTAGACGATGTGTTCCCACAGGAGCATGACGAAGTTGGTCAGGATGAAGGACAGGAAGAGGTTGAGGTGAATCTTTATACGGTGCTGCTTTCTTAGTTGTCTGGAATAATAATAATAATAATAATAATAATAATAAGTAATAAGAAGAAGAAGGAAAGAAGGATGATAATATTAATCATCCCCAGCATCATCATTATCATCATCATTATCATAATGAAACAGCTCCAATTTTAATTTGTTATTCTAATTGTTTTATTGATAATTGTAAAAAAAATGTATTATTTTGATTGTGTCGAAAATCTCATTAGGCAAACCAATCATCCATAGTCAGAGAACAAATAACAAAGATTCACATTATATGTTTGATTTATTACTACTCCAATAAGTTTAAATACATTGTCTTTCAATTGGAACCATTTATTTTCATTTCCTGACAGCCCCTTATCACCCCTTACAAACGTGCAACTGACCCTTTAATATAATCAAGTTGAAGTTAGGGAAAATAAGAATTTTTACCTGTACAGAATAAAGACGACACAGGCCGGTATGAGCAAGGCTAAACTCAGGATGTTACAGGATACGCCCACATAGTAAAGTGTTTTGAAGTCCTGAAACATATTTCAACATTGAGCAAATAGTAAGTGGATAATCAATCATATCATGCACATAGTTTCTATCATCAAAAATGTATAATAACCATTTGATGAAACAAAAGCGATGTAATATTGTCCATATATGCACATGTATACATTAATTTGCCTGTGAAGGTCGACATGAATCAATTGCCATGACGTCTCTTTAGCGAGAGACATTGGTTGCTTTCCTGTTATCTTATTTCTTCCATACGACGTCTTCACGAAACATGGCGTCGCTTCGCTCGGGGAATATAAAAAACTAACTAAATGGTTTTTTTAGTTTATGACACATATGTTAAATATATTTATTACATACGTGTTCCGAATATCTTCATGAGATACTTTTTTAGTTATTTGAAACATCTATTGTGTAACCAGTTGAAAGTTATTCAACGAGTGTTGTGTAACCAAAGCAGGTTATTCAACTATAGTGACGTCATAATGCCGTACTACTTTTGCAATCATCTGATCGGGTGCAAACGAACCCCTCGCCGCTTTAAATTCTTAATTCATCATATTTTTCCCCATTTTCGTATTTTCCCTCCAAATAAATGGCATCACATCAAAGGTATATGTGCAAAATTATCAATATTATATTTCAACTAGATATTTTCAAAGCTTTGATTTATTGATTTATTGATTTATTGATTTATTTCGTTGAAATATTGTCGATATTCAACACTCACGCGTTTTGTAATCTCTATAAATATGTTTTCTTGAAATATGGAATGTAATAACATGCTTCAACATTTAAATTAAAAGGTCTGTCTACTTTTAGGTTTTAATACAATACCTGTAACTGAACACACGTTGTGTAGTCTGTCCATTCCTGGTTAGTTGCGTTATCTCGCCACCAGGTGGCGTTCACTGTACATTCTTTGGATGCCGTAGCTGGAACATATACAGGTACAAAGATGTGATTTTATTTCATTTCAGCCATTTGGTGTAAAATATCATTCTGTTTATAGGAGATGATTATTATTTTTGATAGAAATACAATTATTTCTTTGTTGAAGTCATGTAAGAATCAACAAAGTCGGATATAAGTTATTATGTTTTATAAAAATGGAATATGCCATTACAGTGGATTGCATAAACAAGTAAGTCAGAAGAGAAATTAATGTTATAAAAACCTCGAACCGTTGAAGAAATCCCCTGTCACTTAAGGAACGGCCATGTTAGACCTTTGACACAAGAGGTCGTGAAATGAATTTGTTATTAGTTATGATCACGAACATATTAACATATCCCAAAAAATGCAACTATAAATCCTTCTTGTTTTCACGTCCATTTAGAATCTTTAATTCCCAAATACAGCATACTTAACATACTACTGTATATCATATTGGACAACACTGCCATGAATATTGTGAGTGGAAAAATTTCATTGTAAATTAAAAAGACTTATTTTTGTAGTTTTGCTGGTGTGATGTTTGACACCGTTTCATGTACTGTAAATGAAATGAATGTGAAATTGGAAATAAAACCTGTTTTAAATGCTTTTTAATGTTAAGTTAAGAATGCATTTTCTTTAAGTTCTCAGCGAAATAAAAGCTGATTATATGCATTTATCATCGTCACTTTTGAAGCTATATAATACAGTGAGTGTTGCTGTCATGTCTCTGAAAGACCTTTTGCTTGGTTAAGTTCTTCGAGATAAATAAACTATTATGAATTAATGAATGTCAACTTCAGAAGGCTTTAAAATATCAGAACATATTCATTGTTTGTCAAGGGACCATACATGTACTCACTTTAGACCTATCTTGTATTTTGTTTAAAATCAGTTATATTTCAAATGTTTTATACCTTTTTCACTGTTGGTACATAATTAACGCTGTCGATCACATTGTCGATCATATTGTCGATCAAACGTTTTTTCAGATGTTCATCTGAGCAAGATTTACAAAGCCAAATATAATCCAAGACCCTTTTAACAAGACAAAACAATCAGTTGAGGCGATGTTAATTGAATAACGTGCGAGGAAAGAAATTGGAAGGGCAGTTCTTTTTAATATATCATTTATACATGAATACCTAATACAGTAACTTATATATCGCTTTAAATCCAACGATATTACAACAGACAACACATATTCATTCTACTAAAACCTTTGAGAAATGATAACATGAGACATATAACATATAACTTAATATGAGAGTCTTTGCTACAGCATGGTAAGGAATTGTAGACCAGTTTTTAATTGTGAAATGTTTATGTGTAAGTTATTACAGTACAATTTATTTATTTCATTTGTTATCAAGAAAAAACATTTCCTGAAGTAAAGTGGTTTACTGTTGCGGACCGTAAGGTAAGATGGCGGTTCCAGAAATCAACATAAAAATATCTGCACTTTAACATAAGGCTCATGAGTTCAACAAGGCTAATTTATGAAGTCAATCAAACCCTATCATTTAGCATATCAGTCTTTTGAAGCATGTTGTCCACTTCCTGTACATCAAATTGATTCCCTAGTGTCCATCCAGTTATTATATCAATCAATGTCTATATGACCTTGTCGAGTCGCAGGTGTGGCAATGATTCCTACACTTAATGATGGTCGTTTCAAATATGATAGTTAAATGAATCAGTGTACATCTATCAATAATTATATGTTACCAAAGTACAGAATCAGTCCAAGAACCTTTGATGACTACGAAGTTGTTTTGCTGATGTTGTTTTGGTCGGGGATGTTGTTGTATATATCATCGATGAACAGAATCAGTCAAAGAACCTTTAAATGACTACGAAGTTGTTTGGCTGATGTTGTTTTGATCGGGGATATTATTGTATATATGATCGATGAACAGTATCAGTCAAAGAACCTTTGAAAACACTACGAAGTTGTTTGGCTGATGTTGATTTGATCGGGGATGTTGTTATATATATATTCTCAATGAACGGAATCAGTCAAAGAACCTTTGAAATCACTACGAAGTTGTTTTGCTGGTGTTGTTTTGGTCGGGGATGTTGTTGTATATATTATCATTGACCAAAATCAGTCAAAGAAACTTTGAAATCACGGCGAAATTGTTTGGCTAATGTTTTTTTGATCGGGGATGTTGTTGTATATTATCGATGAACAGAATCAGTCCAAGAACCATTGAGATCACTACGCAGTTGTTTTCCCTGGTGTTGTTCTGATCGTGGATGTAGGTGTGGTCTGTCGTACGTAGTTCTATGACATACTGTGCAATTTCTACTACGAATTATATGTGATAAACATTGTCTATCGAGGTCTAGTAATATCTTATGTTTAAACTATGACTTTTGAATAATTAATCACCTGCCAGTGAAGGGGTTTTGTTCAACATAGAAAAACAAATTATATGAATTGCAGCAAGTTTATTTATTAACGTGATTTCAATTAGATATGATTGAAAAAAAATAATCAGTTGAATGTTAAATGGGGTGGAAGGGTTAAGTTAAAGTTTCACTCTTGACTGCTCTAATCGTGAACCTTAAGCATGACACTCACGAAGTTAATATAAGCTGGTATTTGACAAACACCATTAAGTATCCTCGATATAGCAACACTAGTTCATGAAGTGCCAGTGTCCTCCTACACACAGCCTAGAGGCCAAATGTGACTAAAGCACCGTTTTTTACTATTGTGACCAAAAGTTATAATTCATTTTATGTATGTTTTACCGCAAAAATCGACCACACTTTCTTAGATAAATCTCATCAAATGACTTAATATTTTAGTTCTATAATTTTTTGTAAAAATATTATTCGTAATTATAGCAATGCTTCACTCTTTTTTCACATATAAACGGTGTTAGTCTCTCAGAACCAGTTATAGGGGTGGCTTAACTTTTATTGTTGTATCTAATGTTTTGTGGGTTTGTTTGTTAATGTGAGCTTTGACATTTTGTTTACTAAGAACACTAACATAGTATACAGAAAGTAACTATATCAATCAACATGAGTTTGTTCCGGAGGGTGTGCCATGTATCGGGGATCTTGATGATGAGCATGTGGAATATGTTGCTTATTCGATTCATCATTCAACAAAAAGTAGGTTTTCTTAAATGGCATGTTCATTAACTATAACAAGAAAAGGTGTTGATCTCGATAAAGTAAGTTTCGACCCATCCTCACTTTCTTCGATATTATTGATTATTTAATCATTATGATCATTATCATTATTTTATCACTACTTCCATCATTAACAACAAGGTAGCCAAGTGCTTTCATCATTGTGTGTTAGCCTGATTAACCATTCATTTCTTCATCGATTACCATCATTATCTTTACTTTAATCATCATAATAATTGAGTTTTAACATCATATCATTCATACATTCATTCTCTTTTGTTTTATATATATAATATCTATTTATGTATCTATATTTTTGAATATTGATATATATGTGTTTATTCATCCATCCATTTGTTCATTTATTTATTTATTCATTTATTTATTCATTTACTTACTTACGTACTTACTTACTTACGTACTTACTTACTAAATTACATATTTATTTATTTATTTATTTATTTATTTATTTATTTATTTATTTATTTATTTATTTATTTATTTATTTATTTATTTATTTATTTATTTATTTATTTATTTTATTTATTTCTTTATTTATTCATGTATTTATTTATTCATATATTTATTTATTTATCTATTTATTTATGTGTTTATTTAGTAAAAATGAAATATTGCAACTATACAAATGAGAGGGAACGCGTCAGTTCTGGTTTAGTGTCTCATCTATGGTTTATTCATGGACCTCTTATATTACTATACATATTATCTGTAACAGGGTGATCTAGAGACTGATCAATTTTAAACAATGCTTAAATTGACACTGTACTTTGGGAATAAGATGTTATGGATTCGTTTCCTATACATTCCCCTGGAAATTAAATCATTAACTTAGCTGTATTCGTAAATACTTTGACAAACTTTGTAAATTCAAGTACAAAACTCAATACTAGAAGAAACACTTTCTTTGAAGCGCAGTTTTTTAGCTTCAATACCTTTAAGAATTCATTGTAAGTGCAGCTATCTACTATCTTAAATACCTAGGGTCATTATCTTAACTTTTGAATTACACGAAAAACATTACAAACTGAATGTTTTCACATGATTATGTGGATTGAAAGTTCAGTGTCCTTGTAGTTACCATAAGCGGCTAGGTGGTAAGACATTGCACTATAGAGTTACTTTAAAAGTTAGCCCTATTTTATATTTTGTTTTATGAAAACAAAGAAATATTATTTTCTTAAACGAATCAAATATGTTTTCTCGTTCGATACCATCTACAAATCACAAACACTCGATTACTTCCTCCCTTTATAATCATATGTACAAACAAAGAAACGGCATGATTACGCATACTTATCCTGTCATATTCTCTTAGTTACCAAGTATTTGCTTCCGTGTAATTTTTAATCGAGGTTGTTTAAGTAATGTATTGCCAATAGATAAACCGTTAGGCAATAGAAAGTAGTCGACCAAGTTTGTTTATATTTACTTAATATCTGAGAGACGTGTGATTTTTGTTTTTATTACACGTTTACAATATCACATACTTGCAGTAGTTTGAATAAAAGATTGTTTTGATATTTCGCTGAAATTTCATTGTTTGATGGGATAAGAAATAGAATTTACACTATCATGACCTCTACCATGTTTAAAACGTTTTCAAGATGTGAATATGTGAATATATATTGATCTATATATTGATTTTTACATATAATATGTCTTCCTTGTTGATTAACATGTGTTATATATCAAAATTCATTTTTAATTAATTCCTTAACATAAAATTTCATTTTAGGAAAAAATTAAAACCACTTAAAAGCACTCCTTGATTGATTGTTTAACTCTTGTTCTTATCAGTTTGAGAATACGACATCAAATACTATGTATTTGTAATTGAAATTCTTATATGTTATTCAGCTAATGTACGTTCTGTCTTTTGCCTGTAAGTTTATCAAAAACACAAATTATGTTTTTTACGGAAAAAGCATTTTCAAAATATCCTTGCCTTGTTCTGAAAAGAATGCACTTGATATTCTTTTAAAACTTGATTAACCAAAGTTGTGTTCAAACGAAACAGACAAGAGTCAACAAGAATAAAGCCACATTATAGCCATAGAATTGATTTCTTATCCTCCCGAGACATCTAGCATTCATCAGAAAAAAACGACCAATAGAATAATTCGTTTGATCCTGCCGACCTGTCGGAGGTTGAAAACAGTATGTCACAATAATCGTGTAACTTTTACATTAGTGTTGTATATATCAATCAACAACATCAAACACACGTTGATCTTGTTTTCAGTTGAGGAGTAACAGAATGCAGCTAATGGAAGGTGACATATTGTGGTGATCGGAATATACACTGCTTGTCCTTTTTAGTATACTAAGACAACAGATACATGTATATCATCAGAATATTCGTTTTTTAGCATTATATGGATGATATGAACTTTATTTTTTGGGTATCAATAAGCAATGTAATTGCTGTCATCATTTTTATTCTTTTTAAAGGGGCAGTAGCACTTTTTTTGCAAATTTCATATTTTAAATTTGTGACTGATAATTGTACATTAATGCTAGATGTATCATTTTGATATTGTCAAAAATTTCAATACACAAACTTATCATCCATGGTCATAGAACAAATAATAAACATTCACATAACATCATTGGCAGCAATTTAGTTGTAAACACCTATAAGTCATTTTTGTATGAAAAATAAATCGCATGGTTGAACTTTACATTATATATTTGATTCATTACTGCTTCATTTAAATACATTGTCTTTCAATTGGAACCATTAATTTAGATTTTTCTGACATCGCCTTATATTCTCACTCAAACGTGCTACTGTCCCTTTAAGGACAAATACCTGGGTAGTATCATGATATATATCTGTAGAGTTTTTCTGTATATAATTGGAAATATGCAAGCAGTTTTTCATCTTAACCGATATCTAGCATGTCATTGCAGTCAATATATTTTACTATAACAATGTTTAGCCTCACTGCATTAGGTTTTAAAGGGGCAGTAACACGGGGTTTTTTTTTTTTATATTTTAAATTTTTCACAAATTATACAGTTAATGCTAACTGTATGATTTTGATCGTGTCAAAAATCTCATTTCAAAAGCCAATCATCCATAGTCAGAGAACAAATGATAACACTTCACATAAAGTCCATTGGCGGTCATATTGTGTGAAGACCTTTAATTCCGTGTATAAAAAAAAGGTAATCGCATTGCTAAACTTAACATTATATATTTGATTTATTACTGTTTATTTAGTTAAATTACATTGTCTTTCAATTAGAACCATTAATTTTCATTTTCCTGACATCCCCCCTCAAACGTGCTGCTGCCCCTTTAAAGTACAAAACACATAAAATAATCTACGAATTTGGTAAGATTTCAAAAGGGCAGTAGCATGGTCTTTGCTTTATTTTGGATCAAAAAGGGATCTTATGAAAACTAATTATACTGTTTACCAAATCGAAGACAATGATCTAAATAAAAAGACGCTGTTCTAAAGCGAACGTATCATGTGCAGTTAAGTTATGCGAATCCGTTTACCTATCGCAATTAATTCAATCACGCCAAAATGACCGTCAGCAGTTTACATTTGGTTTACAATTGATAATTTCTTAAACCATTACGGATATCAGCATTGAGTAATTAGATGTAAGGCGTGTGTGTATATAATACATTTAACATAAAGTAATATATTGAGGGAAATTTGAAGATATGATATTTATGAAAAAAATACTGTCCCTTTATTATGACATGACAAGGGTGCTGATAATGATTTTTACTATGGAGAAAAGCTTACCAACTTGTGTATAGATATTTGATATATAGTTGACTGATTATTTATGATTATTTTTCAATTCAAAAGTAATTGTTAATTTCTTCAAGTCGTTTAAAAATGTCACCATAAAAGTATTTGCATTTTTAAAACTGAAATGAAAATGATCTTCAGAATTACATAAAGAAATATATCTACCAATTTGGCATCTTCATGTGAATATCATTTTTCAATTTTGATTTTGCATCTTCAAGGGAATCGATATCACTTTTAATTTCACATTCAAATCCGGAATAAAAAATTAAAAATGCGTTTTCGGAATCATATTTTAGGTTTGTTGTAGTTTGTGTTATGTTTAAAATAACCAAGGTTTTTGCCAACTAAAAATATAGTTTAAAAATTTTGTTGTAAATTACATATATAAACTGTTAATTGGGACATATCATCGCGACCTTAAATATTCTAATTGATTGAGATCAGACTAACCGAGTTATGTCAGTTGTAATAACATGGAACCTATAGTTAGAGTTTCATGTGATTTATTGGTGTATTGTAATGTCTCAAGTAGGTTCATACTGCACGTCTACCTGTTTACTGAAACATTAACCTATGATAGAAATAATCTTACATGTATGACGGTTGTACTTTTGAAAAGGCATATTTTCAATTTATTGATTTCACATAGAATATGTCTTCGGTTTTAGTGAACATTTGTGTTATATCAAAATTAATTTTGGGTCAATGTATTAACATAAAATTTCATCTTTTGAAAAAAGTATTCTTTGAACGATGATTAAACTCCTGTTTTTATCAGTTTCTAGATACGACAACAACAACTCTAAATATTTGTAATTGAAAATCTTACATTTGATAAATTCAACTGAAGAGTGTACTCTCTTTTGCCTGGATGTTAATCTGGCGTATAATTATGTCGGGAATACATATATATATACGCGATAATCTAAGTGAGGACACCTAAGCAGGTTTTTTAAATATGTAAGTAATAATAAAAATGATAACTCTATTGTTCTTATTGTTATACTAGTCTGAGCAGGATCATCTACAATATATATATATATATATATGTATATGGATAATTATTTCTATAAAATATTTTTTCAATTTTTGATATGTTTTATAGCATTAAGTTATATTTTTAAAAGTATTAATTGACCATATAAGTGTTTGTAAGGGGTTTAAAAGGTGTAGAACTTGTGTCTGTTTCTTACAACAGCAAGTAAGTAAAAAAAACGTGTATAAACAGACAGAGCACAGCAATGCGTGAAGAGTACCTTTCTAAGGCTATAGACAACTTTGATGAACCTTTTATAGTTTTAACAAACACTTTTTTTCTATTTCAAAAATTCCAGGATCTCAGGAAATACGATGTTTGTAAATATACAATCTGTAATAGTTATACAAATAGGATAAACAGTGGAGCAACCCGGTGACTTCTCCTTTCAAGAAAGACTTCATACTGTGATGAAAGCAATGATGAACGTATTTCTAATTCCATTCTCAACAGGAGTTTCTGGTTCTCGTTTGATTCTAATAAAGAACTCGTTGGAAAGCTTTTATTGACTAGGAAATTGGCCTGAACACAACCATGAGACTTTTATACAGAAATTATAATTAAATTATGCTTTCGACATTTGGATTATTTTTCATAAATAAAATTTTCAATTTTTTTTAAATAATGTTTAATTTTATATATTCACATAATGACTTTAAGCAATCCCTTTGCAAAAGATCTATAAAACTTGGTATAACTTCTAAATGTAATTACGATTCTGTATCAAAACAATAGATTTGTCCAACTAAGATTTTTTTATATCAATCATCCAATGCTTGTTTATGTAGATATATTTTACCGTTCCTTACATAGTTCAATTCGTTGATGAATGACACTATAGTGTCTAAAAAGAAAAGTGATAGCACAAAAGAAAAAATGGTCTTCGTTACTCCCTTTTCTGAAAATGAATCAGAGCGCACGTTTTTTCTTAATGTACTAACAATGAGCATACACTCCGAAACGACGTATATCTTCACAAAAATTCAATTTGCAGAGCATATTGTTTTTACCATAATAATGTAGTTGATAAAAACACTTACCCGTTGGCGAAGCTTGGTCGATGTAGAAGGGACACGATATAACAGCTTGTGAACCTGCCGAGGTGGCATCAAAACATCCAAACCCATCCCAGGTAGGAGGACAGTGGCTTCCTTCTGTGTCCTGGATCTCCTGGGTCTGTTGTCTCTCACAGCACAAGATAGCTTCCTCACAACACGCTGTCCATCGCTTACAGTTGATGTCAGACAGAGTCCCACAGATGAGTCCAGAGGCAGTTCTATTGTGGACATCAGGGAGATAGACTGATGTCATGTTCGGAGAAACAAGTCTTGGGAGACTCGGGTTGTAATTCGGTTCCAGTTCTTCTTTGCCTCTGAAGAGGTAGGCATAGCACAAGGAACAGGTCCATAGACTGAAGATATCAGCCGGAAAGAGACCGGCTCTATCTCGACACATCTCCATCGTTACAATGTGGCTAGATACAATGGTATACGAACACCTCCTCGTTACAATGTGGCTAGTTACAATGGTATAGACACACCTCCATCGTAGAAATTTGGTTAGTTCCAATGGTATAGGAACACTTCCATCGCTGTAATGTGGCTAGTAACAATGGTAAAAACACATCTCCTGGTCCAATGGTATAAACATATATTCGTTACAATGTAGCTTGGACCAATGGTATAAACATCTATTCGTTACAATGTGGCTAGTAACAATGGTAAAGACACATCACCATCGTTACAATGTGGCTAGTTCCAAAAGTATAGACACATCTCTTGGTTACAATGTGGCTTGGTCCAATGGTGTAAACATCTACTTGTAACAATGTGGCTTGGTCCAATGGTATAAACATCTACTTGTTACAATACGAGTATTTTAAACAATGGCACAGATACATATCTACCGTTGTACTGTTGCTTGTTACATTGGTACAGCAAAATCTTCAACATTGAAATGCTGCAAGTACCATTTGACAAGGCACAGCATAATCGTTATCATGTTTTAGTCACAATTGTAAAGTCACATCTTCACCATCCTGTTACGTCAGTATAACCACATCACAATCTGGTATAGGTATAATACTGTTGACGCTGGTCGATGCCGTACACTCACAAGTATTTCGTCACTGATACGGACTTTCTCATCTCGTTCAAATGTTACCTTGACTTATATCTGTAGGAAAATATTATGTTCTTTATTAAATTACTTCAACAACAGAGGTTATAACTCCCTTCTTCTGTTTGTGTCGTCACTGTCTATTATATTTGAAGTTACATGTCTTATTTAATATGTTTTGGTATCGATTTTCAATATAACGAGCTATATCAATTATCAGTGTGGGATCTGTGGTAATATGTGGTACAGCCTTCAACAGTTTTATTGGCTATCGTTGCAGTGATCAAAGCATAGGTATTGTCAGTAAGTCTATTTCATCATACATCACTACTCAAATCAAAACTCATTATTGTTTACTCTGTAGATCTGAGTTTACTGCATATACAGTAGCAACGCCAACTATGCATAAAAAGCAGTAAATTACTAGTCACAGTAGGAATAACTCCCGTTACCAGGTCTTCACACTTAGATCATATACATGAGGTATACAGAGTCACTAGCTGTGTAAAGGATCTATCGATCAAGATAACCACGGACAGCAATACAGTGTTACGATACAGCCCACTGTACTATTATTGTTATCGATGAAGACCATGCAATATTCCAAAAGTTATTGACAACGTATAAAGCTGAACTATTTTTCTAAGGATTATTGCTGCCGAAGGCCTAGATGTGTTATGTATACAGAGTCACTGTGTTACAGATCTGTCAGTTCGAGGACAGAAATGCAATCTATTAATGCTAACAATTGAAAATCATGTTCTGCTCAATTATGAAAGTTATTGACAAAGTTAGACCTGAACTACTTTTGTAAGGATTACTGATTCTGTTAACAGAAAAGGGATCCAAATAAAGCTATGTATACAGAGTCACTAACCGATCTGTCAGTGATGAGAACAGCAATGCGGTATCTATTACTGGTAACAAAGGAAAATCAAGTTCTGCTCAATTACAAATGCTGTTGACAACGTATACACCTGAATTAAGTTTGTAAGGATTACTGATTCTGTTAACAGAAAAGGAATACAAATAACGTTATGTATACAGAGTCACCAGCTGTGTAACATATCTATCAGGGATGATTATCTCGGACAGCTCTAACATAGCTATTATTGCTAACTAGGGAAATCTTGATCTGTCCAATTGTTGTTGACAACGTATTTAGCTAAACCAAGATGACTGCCACTCTTATCAGGGATCGTGATCTCCTAATGAAGTTAACCATATACTGTCAGCTGTTTTGTTATCTAACTGATGTGTCGTCAATAAACACGGGCTAACTAATCTAGTTAGAGACTGGCATGTCTTAGCTTATTACGTAAAAACAACGCCATTCCAAATATACTTCGTTGACTGTCTGAGATTTGGGTATATGTTTCTATGGTCAGTTATATATATCTTAACAAGAGATTTTTTAATTAAATTTCCCTATCAAAAATCAGTTACAGGTATTAAACAACAAAGTTTAATAATAAGTAAAGGTAAAATAATATTTGGAGACTATAGTGTGTATCACATTTTTCAAATGTGTGTCAGTTCTTTCTCTATTTCCGGGATGAACAAAATGTAATTACTGGAACGGAAATAACCCAGTTTAGCGTGAAATCACCTCGGGATAGTTAATGATTAATTTTCCACAGAAGCTTAACATCTAACGTAGAAATTATTCTGTTCAAAGCGTTATTTGTAGTCGATTAGATAATGATAAAGGTTATGAATGACATACACTGCAGGCAATCTGAAATAATACGTCAATATCTGGCGCGAATATTGTAGGAATTATTAACAAGTCTTTCAAGCATTATTAACAAACATTAGTTATCATAGATGTAAGTTTTACCATTTGACCGCGAAAGAAAGAGACATGTATAGATGTAAGTTTAACCATTTGACCGCGAAAGAAAGATGTAAGTTTTACCATGTGTCCGTGAGAGGCAAAAACAATCCATCGAACTTCAAATCACGTTAGATAGGCTTCACTGCATCACACTTAACACTCCATAAAATCTTCAAATGCCAGAATCCAGAATCGATGAACTTAACGTTATATCAAGTCGAACACCTGTGTTAAGTCGAGTAATTCCAGGTCCACTTGAAACTATCTGAAAGCTCGTGCTAGAGGGTATACCTCCACTGTGGTGCTGTTTCTGTGCTTCGTGCAATCTTCACAGCGTAAACAGTCCTCCTTGACGATTAAGGAAAATCTTCAACTGTTAGTCTTCAACTTAAAGATTTAAAGTGTAGACAGTCTTGTGGAAGAAAGCAATCACCTGCTATGTACACTTGTCTTGCGTGAGAGTTTATGACTGTTTAAATCATGTAGGTGAATGGTTTATAGCAACACCAATAAACTTAATCAGAGTTTTTAAAGCTCCCTCCTTTTTTCAGCGAGTTGAGCTATTAAGTCTTCAAAACGTGGTATTAACAGACTTGTCGCTCTCAACAGGGATCCGGTAATATTGTTGATGATTGGTCTAAGTCGATTTATAGCTACACTGGGATCAAGGGAGTTAGATAAATTTCTCGTTAAAACTGCTCCCTTTCTTTACAAGATTGTAAACGCAATCTGTACACTGTTATTCATGCTTATAGAGTAGGTAGGTCATCAAATGCAAAGTGACACTATGACCATTAAATATCACTTTTATGTCATCAAAACTTTTGTTCATACACACAGATGTTGTTTCTTGGCATATAAACTATAAGAAATTGTCACGATCACGACGTGTTTCCCCGATAGGTACCTGAGAAAAGAGTTCATTTAAGCATACCTGTATTTATCATCCTTGTCACGTCTTTTGTGCCATAAACGAAAACAATTGACTTCTGATGATAAGTGAAATATGACACAAGTTACTTTAAAGCATTGTTCTCCAATGAATAACTCCCAAATAAACTGTCACACAAACTCGAGCCTTGAAATGTTTGATTATTGTTTGATATTTATAGAGGTAGATTAAACTCCTCTGTTAACCAATTGAGTAAATTCTTCTCAATTCTCTATATCTTCACACGAAGTCAAACGTGTGACTGTTCGCTGTCATATAAACTCGAGTCTTGATGTTCCAATGACTGTTAAAATAGATGGTCACAGATTTATGGTCCTTGATGGCCAATTAATAACTGTAAATTACCCCCAAACTTTTCATCTCTTCACACAGAATTAACACACACACATAGTAAGACAAATTTTTATCACACAAACTTCAGTCTTGATGACTGTTCAATTACATTGATGCAGGTAGATTTATAGGCCCTGTTGGCCAATTGATAACTTCGAATAATTTTCCTCAACTCTCTTTATCTTCACATGAAGATTGTTCACTGTCACACGAACTTGAGACTTGATGTCCCCGATGACTGTTCAAACAGATTGACACAGGTAGATTTATTCACACAGAATGTCACGTAGACAAACCTCTGTCACACAAACTCGAGTCTTGAAAGGCCTGATTACTGTTCAATCACATTGATGCAGGTAGATTTATAGTATTTTTCTCAACTCTATCTTTACATGAAGTCAAACGTACACAGTTTGACTGTTCACTGTCAATGTAACTTGAGACTTGATGTCCCGATGACTGTTAAAATAGATTGACAGGTAGGTTTATAGTACCTGTTCAAATCTTTATCTCTTCACACAGAATCTAACGTTCACAGTTAGACAAATCTTTGTCACACAAACTCTAGTCTTGAAATACCTTTTGACTGTCCACATATATTGACACAGATAGATATATAGTCCCTGTTGACCAATTGATAACTGTCGAGTAAATTCTTCTCAAACTTCTGTTTCTGCACATGGAATGTAACATACACAGTTAGACAACCTGTGTCACACAGACGGTAGGAGAGAGAGGTCTGGAGTCTGTAATCCCCTGACACAAATCGATTTATAGCGACACGGTGACTCGACCAATAAGAGCAAGCATAAGAGGTGGATTTCCGAGGACACAAGCTCGATCATTGGGTCTCCTCGAGAGCAATTGCTCATAGGTTGAGCAGATTGTCGTATTATAGCATCGTAAATGTAGTCTTGACTTCTTAAACAGGGCAATCGTACGTTTTGCAAAAAGGTTAGTTTTAAAGCATCATACATGTAATCCTGACTTTCATCGTCGGTGATACATAGTGGTGGGAATGTCTTTTTGTATTAAAGCATCGTAAAAGTAGTCTTGACTTCTTAAACAGGGCCATCGTACGTCTTGCAAAAAGGTGGAGCATATTGTCGTTGTAAGCATCGTGCATGTAGTCCTGACTTTTTAAACGTCGGTGCTACATAGTGGTGGGAATGTCTTTTTGTATTATAGCATCGTAAATGTAATTTTGACTTTTTAAACAGGGCTATCGTTCGTCTTACAAAAAGGTAGACCATATTGTCGTTGTAAGCATAGTGCATGTAGTCCTGACTTTAAGCGTCGGTGCTACATAGTGGTGGGAATGTCTTTTTGTATTATAGCATCGTAAAAGTAGTCTTGACTTCTTAAACAGGGCCATCGTACGTCTTGCAAAAAGATGGAGCATATTGTCGTTGTAAGCATCGTGCATGTAGTCCTGACTTTTTAAACGTCGGTGATACATAGTGGTGGGAATGTTTTTTTTTTATTATAGCATCATAAATGTAGTCTTGACTTCTTAAACAGGGCAATCGTTCGTCGTGCAAAAAGGTGGAGCAGCTTTCCGTTTTAAGGCATCGTGCATGTAGTCCTGACTTTAATCGTCGGTGCTACATAGTGGTGGGAATGTCTTTTTGTATTATAGCATCGTAAATGTCATTTTGACTTCTTAAACAGGGCCATCGTACGTCTTGCAAAAAGGTGGAGCATATTGTCGTTTTAAAGCATCGTGCATGTAGTCCTGACTTTAATCGTCGGTGCTACATAGTGGTGGGAATGTCTTTGTATTATAGCATCGTAAAAGTAGTCTTGACTTCTTAAACAGGGCTATCGTTCGTCTTGCAAAAAGGTAGACCATATTGTCGTTGTAAGCATAGTGCATGTAGTCCTGACTTTAAGCGTCGGTGATACATAGTGGTGGGAATGTTTTTTTTATTATAGCATCATAAATGTAGTCTTGACTTCTTAAACAGGGCAATCGTTCGTCGTGCAAAAAGGTGGAGCAGCTTTCCGTTTTAAGGCATCGTGCATGTAGTCCTGACTTTAATCGTCGGTGCTATATAGTGGTGGGAATGTCTTTTTGTATTATAGCATCATAAATGTAGTCTTGACTTCTTAAACAGGGCCATCGTACGTCTTGCAAAAAGGTTGAGCATATTGTCGTTTTAAAGCATCGTGCATGTAGTCCTGACTTTAATCGTCGGTGCTATATAGTGGTGGGAATGTCTTTTTGTATTATAGAATCATAAATGTAGTCTTGACTTCTTAAACAGGGCCATCGTACGTCTTGCATAAAGGAGGAGCATATTGTCGTTTTAAAGCATCGTGCATGCAGTCCTTACATAGTGGTGGGAATGGTTTCGTATTATAGCATCGTTAATGTTGGCTTGTTCTCTCTAGCTTGACAAAAATATGGAGCAGATTTTCGTTATTTTTGCATCGTGCATGTAGTCTCGACGTCTTTAACTTTTAATCGTTGGGGCTTTCATAGTGGGGGGAATGGTTTTCGTATTTTAGTATCGAAAGTATCGGCTTGTCCTCTCTAACTGTTTAATCCTTGGTCTTGCATAAAGGTTAAGCAGCTTTTAGTTTTTGAGGATCGTCAATGTAGACATAACTTTTCTTGTTGCGAGAATGTCATTGGTGCTGCATAGTGGTGGGAATGGTAAATGACGTTAGATGTTTGGGTAGTCCTGACAACAGAAGGACAGAATTTATTTGTATTGTCCGCTATGTCTATATTACAATAATGCATAATTATATTTGTTGAATTTGTAGTTAAAATTAAAATTGATAATCTTAATTCTTAATATGAAGCATAATATTGTTAATATAAATATTTAGCATACGTGGTTGCTTAGAGTTTAGCATATTTGGGGGGACAGTATGATCAATTCACACTTTAATGACAGTTAAAAATATAAAATTTATGTGATCGTTGATGCAAATGCCTTCGTGCATATCTGTTTAAAATATGTTAATTGCAAACACGTATTATGATCAAGATTGACTCTGTGTGTATTGTTATCATATTATGTACATAAAAGATTATTATACACAGTTTGTATTAATAATCTGGCAAATATACATTATTTGCCCGTTGTAGAACCGCGCTTAACTATCTTGATTGTCATATATTACGATAACGCTTCTATCAATACCATTATATAGATTGTTACCAAATCAGTTATAACATATATGCTCCCATATATACGTAAACATTGTGTATCCATGTAAAGTATTCTCCTCCATTTCTTAATTAAATGTTATACATTGTCAATACATCATAATTTGTATATAAATGATTGGTACGTATTGATATGTATAACGCACTAGCTGTTACAATAAAAACTACACAAAGAAAAAAGAACTTCCCACAAAAAAGTAATTGTATACATAAACGTCGAATAATTTCTGGCATGGGTGTCCTTGCTTAAAATGATAACATATCACATTCCTTCTTTTAAACGAGTTAAGCTATTAAGTCTTCAAAACAGGGGTATTAAGAAGCGTAAGATTTAATTTTTGCACGTGTATTCATTTTTCATTTTTGTTTATTGTTGTTTATTTACCTTCACTTCCGGGTTACACCTGTAAATATGTTATGCAAATAACAACCAGGCTATTAGTGTGCTTTATTTCGCAACACAAAATAATGCGATAACTATGACAATATGAATTTGTATGTAACGTTTGATCTCTATTTGAAACATCTGCATTTCCATTACATATGTGACATCTGTAAATCGAAAAAGCAAACAGATTGTAACAATATACTTTAGGAGACTCACACATGATTATTCAGACGTACAGACAGACAGATTTATTGGTATATATGACCCAGAGACCAATATTACAATGTAAATATATATATCGCAGTAGTAACAGCGCTACCACGTAAATGTACAATCACCACATTTCAATGATATCTCAAGAACAGCAGAGGATCATTCAAGTGTAGTCAATTTGACCGGTAACGATTAATGTGATATAGAACTGGCGACAGTTTGTACAACAGCTGGACATTGTTGTTAATAGGGAAATAAACTTTCTTTAGTTGGATAATCAAGCTCGATCATTTGGCAAGAAGATATGGACATTCCTAAAATTGTTGCTTTATTTTTGACCAAATTGAGAAGTATCAACTGTTTACTATATTCCTCTTGACCGAGTTTACATTTTGTTATGTAAACTTGAATGATATCAGGAAAAGGGAAGTGTTTCCACGTTGCAAGTTTGTGCCCGTACGAGGGATTTATGATCCCCTTGATATGTAGGTCTTATCAAATGTTGACCTTCGATAGCTTCAGGCTTGTATATCTTCTTTTTTATTGCAACTACTGTTACGCATGTCAAACAATGTTCGCCAAGCTAGGGTTTTAAATCTATCTGATAACATATCAACGACTGTCTCATAGGAGAACAAGTTTGGTGAACCAGCTTGTCTCCTTGAGGTTATTACTAGTACAACAAGGTTAAGCAAACATTGATTTGTCAAAGAATGTTATTGAAGTCTTCATTTAAAAATACTCCAGGAGTCATTAATAAAATATGATATATGTATTTGATCTTTGGCATTTTTATCAGATAATTGTGGTATATAATTATACATCAATGCCATTGTTTTTCCGATAATTTCAGACTTTCTTTAGAAGATATGTTTTATACATACAAGCGCTACAGGCGTTGAATCCATTATTATATTGAAGTTGAAGATCTATATTTCAAGTCATAAATGTCTTGAATGTCCCTCCTACAGGATTATTTCGTGGTTATTATGTAAAAAATTATGTTTTTGTAAGTCAAAATTTCACGTTTATTCTGCTTCCCCAACGTGTTTGTATCTGCGGGTGCACGGATCGTAAAGAAAATATGTACGAAGTAAAAGTATGAGATGTTACATTGGTACACGATTTACACGTAACGTTCACACGACCTTGGCATTTTTTAAGGATAAAGTAAAATCTTACACGTGAAAACATGTATTTTCGATTTTTTTTCACATTTTAATGAAATCTACAGAGTAGTAGCGCATGACTGGTTTAATAGATAGTGTTTTGGCTGGGGTCGACTGTCACATTATCATTGATCCACTTTTATATCAGAAAATTAAGGATTGTACCCTACCTTATCTCAGGACAGAGTTAAGCAATCACCAGTCTGATATGCAAAACATTTACTATAATCAAAATTGGAAAAAAAGCTAACACAATTTACTGTTGACATGTTTCATTGCTGTCCCAATGCTCTCGTGGATTTGTTAGATAAAAACAATATTGGAAAAAAAGGTGACATAATTTACCGTTGGCATGTTTCTTTGTTGTCCTAATACTCTCGTGGATTTGTTAGATAAAAGGACTAAAGGCTTTATCAACTACAAAGGGTAGTCAAACATACCCCCTACAAAGAATTTGTTCAATTATGCAGTCTTATTTTCAGTACCTTAAAAAACTGCCTTTAATAGATTCAAAAAAAAAATTCAAAGGAAGATTTTATGATGATATCATAATTGCTATAATATTATATATATATATATAATAATATTATATAGTAGTATCATAAGATTCACAAGAAATGAAACTTCCTTTTCTTTTTTTAAATAGCCATGCTAATGAACTCAACAAAAAATGTCAAAAATGTATCGCAAACAATGATGTTCCTTTAGGGAAAAGGTCATTTAACAGTGATAAAGTTGAAAGTGGAAGTTTGAGTGTTCTCTTTAAAGGGGCAGTAGCACGTTTTAAGGAGACTATAAGGTGATGTCAGGAAAATGAAAATGAATGGTTGCAATTGAAAGACAATGTATCTAAACTAAATAAAACAGTGATAAATCAAATATATAATGTCAAGTTCATTCATGTTACACAAAATGAATTAAATGTGTTCACATAAAAATGACCGCCAATGGACTTTATGCGAATCCTTATAATGTGTTCTCTGACTATGGATGATTGATTTGTGCAAAGATATGTTTTACACTATCAAAATGATATATCTAGCATTAACGTACAAACAACAGTGAGAAATTGAAAATATAAAATTTTGAAAAAACATGCCACTGCCCCTTTAAAAAGAAAACTCATATTGACTGATATACATGAATATGTTTTAAAAATTTAATTCTAGCATATTTTAATCACATTTAACGTTTCATAAATTTCTTATTTTATATAACTTTTAATTTTATTTATTTATTTTTATCTTTGTATTCATATATATTTGGAAATGACATTATTTTATAATTTTACGCGCTTTTAATAAACAATATTGTGTTATTATCTTAGAAATATCTCTTATGATGAATCAAAAGCTATATTGCCAGTGTCTCCTAAGTCAATTTATGACTGGATGTCAGTTTTTACTCATACATTTTGTATATATCTTTTTATAACTGACCTGTGACACTTTGATAAACTATTTCTGTCTGTCACCACGATGAATACAACAGTTGTTCATGACAATGATGAAGTGATTTTGAAAAACAATTTCATCGAATGTTAACAGTTTGAAAGATTATTTTTAAAAAACTTAAGTATTACTTCAATTTTAAGAACTTACTGTTAAAAGTTTTGATACAAACTCACAACTGTTCACAACACGCACTAGAGTAGAATCAACATTCCCAAGACTCCAAGGACTATAGTGGGGTTCACATTTTATAGCAAACCTGAAGTGTGGGTTATAAGCTTACATTCACAGATTCAAATGTTTTACACGTTGATTAAGTCAATGATATTTTTTATTGTTTCAGAATATTCATTTTTATTACCAATAGGGTGAACAAAAAGTAGTAAAATATTTTCATACGAGCGCATGTGCACATATCACTTTTGCCAAGCAACAATTATTGTAGCTAGACTCAATTACGTTTGTGACGTCATTAAACCAGTGTTTATGACGTCACTTTAGCCTGTCGTCGCAAGGATAGCAGGTCGTTTTCTAGATCTAAAATATACAGAATAAAATGGAAAAGAAGCGATAATATGGCAATTATTATCTTCGAATGTGTGTCACATGACATTGACGAAACTCCTGCAAATGTGTATGTAACAACAACAAAAATGCATTACAGTCAGGTTCCAAGGATTTTATGACACGGCAAAGGATAATCAATGTAGAGGTTAGAGGGACAGTAGCACGTTTAGGGGGAATATAAGGTGATGATATGAAAATAAAAACAAGTGGTTCCAATGGAAGACAATGTATTTAAAGTAAATGAAGAAGTTATAAATCAAATATATATTGCAAATTTCAGCCATGCCATTCCTTTTTCTTACATAAAATTAATTTGGATGTTAACAAAAAAAAGGGCGCCAATGGACTTTATGTAAACTTTTTTATAATTTATTCTCTGTCTATGGATAATTGGTTTGTGTAATGCGACTTTTGAAACCATCAAAGTTATACATTAATGTAAAAATATCAGTGAAAAAAAAATAACATATAATATTTTTTAAAAACGTGCTACTTCCCCTTTAATACGAGTATCAAAAAGCTAGTGTTGCATGCTGGGAAACGCTACACACTGCTAGAATGAGAAACCCCTGTATCAGACTAGCGGATATTACCACAAGGCACTGTATGTCTTTAAAGGGGCAGTAGCACGATTTTGAAAATTTTATATATTCAATTCTTCACTGATAATTGTATGTTACTGCTAAATGGATTATACTGATAGTGTCACAAATCTCATTACACAAATCACTCATTAATAGTCAGCTTTCAAGAACAATTTTCAGCATCCAGATTAATGGTCAACTGTCAGGGGTATAATTTGAGTACTGTGTTTTGTGTACTGTGTATTGTGTATTGCGAACTGTGTAGTGGGTACTGTGAACTGTTTATATGTACTATAGACCGTGAACTGTGTATTGTGTGGTGTACTGAGACGGATGTACCGTGAACTCGGTACTGACTACTGTATACCGTGTATTGTGAACTGTGTACTGTTAACTGAACACCTAGTACTGTTATGTACTGTGTATTGTGTACTTTCCTGAGGAGGGTGTACCGTGTACTCATGCAGTACTGAGTATTGTGTACCTTGTATTGTGAACTTTGTACTGTGAACTGAAAACTGAGTACTGTTCTGTACTTTTTACTTTAGTTTTGTGTTTTCAGTTGAAGCATGACTTACACAATGACTAATCTTAAAACTGTATACTTTACTATCATACAACTTTACCCAATGTTTATCAATGTTACTATTTGAATTGTTTTAAACAAAATCGGAAGCGGGGTTATGTGAGCTCTGCTCGCTTCTTAACTTGTAATGTTCATCGGTGGTTTTGCATGATTTGTTTATAATGGCTTATTTATATGAACGTTAAGCAATACCACAGGGACAAGGGTATGGTAATTACTGGGGTTACCTGAACTCATAGAATTGTTAAATTATACCAACCTTTAATGAAATGACACATTATAGTAAAATGTTGAATAAATGAAATTAAGTTATTGTAAATTTTAAACGCATAAGTTGTCCCTAGAATATCTTTTGAACTTAAGGTCCGCATTTATGGATATAGTGAATAATGATGAAAATAATTATTCTGTACTGTACTTAACATACTTCATAATCTACGGGTTTTAATGCAAACCATTTTGTTACGTTATTTTGACAAATCGTCATTTTTAAGCGAACGACATCTTTGAAGCAATATATTGCAAATGTTAATCATTTCAGCGAAAAGGAACTTAAAAATCATAAAAGAGACAATTTTGTTCAAGATTATATATAGTTCTTTACCATCTTAAGTTCAATTTTGTAAAAACAAAACCGCCATTTAAAATATTTAAAAGTATTTGATTACCAAAGAAAGTAATTTAATAAACACTATATCACTTGAATTTTTCTGATGAAATCATATTGTATTCCAATGTACCGCCGATGCTGTCTGTGGGTTTTAGGATGGTTTTAGTTGTATCAGGTAACAAAATAATTGTGCATAGTGGAACATGCTCGTGACGCCGAATTTGATTGATCAGTTCGGAGTTACCTTATATATATGTCACCGGAACGACCTTTCACACAAGTCAATGTAAGATCAACATTAACAAATATGGAATTCGTTTTGATTGGCTGTACTTGTTACAGACGCTTCGAGGTAGTAATAACGTTTATCGTACTAGCGTCTACGCAATTCGCAAAGCTAATTCAATCACCCTGCCAGCCCACAGCGCACAGACAGACGTATTGCTCATCACAAGTAAATGTAACCCAGCAACAGCCATGTAATCAGACAAATGCGTACATGTAATCTCCTGTCTGACCAACAGACATTGTAATAAGTCTATTTTCACTCCAGTTTTCAATTAAGACTGGTAATTTTGTGTAAATATATACAAAAAGAAAAGTCGTTTTTGATGTTGACAAATACGATTTTTGATGTTGACAAATTCGTTGTATAATTGTATTGTCTATTACAGAAGATTCCGGCATTATCAGTCACCCTGGCCGAATCGTGTTTCCATGAGAAATGGATGGAAAATGTAACCAAGAAAGATAATAGGCAGAGACTGTATTGTGATGTTGATGCCGTTTTGGTAATTGATTGCTGATTAGATGAAATAATTAGGGATAAATTGACATTAGGAGATTAACTTTGGAACATAATGATGTCATCAGACGAAAATGTAGATGACTCGTGGAATTTTCCATATAGAGACATTACGGCTGTGGAAATTATTAGTTAACTTCAAGTCAACAGTAAATTACTGTTTTATGTTTTTGACATATGGTCTTGGCTTAGTAAATTAAGCATTAGGAGTTCAAAATACAATTGCTTAAAGAAATATGTCAAGCCTTGTTTATACTCAAACGAAATAAATTTATGAACCTTAAAATCTTCAATTCTGTGTCATTCTAAAAGAAAATTATGATGCACGTATGCTTTAATATAGAATATGTATGCATTATCAAATTGTGTTTTTTTCGATCTGACGTACGTCTCGAAAACACACTTTACTAATATAGTTGACGCTAAATAAGTATTTTACGAGCGCATCTATTCAACCAGCGCATTTTATGCTGAAATTATATTTTACTGATATCATATTTATCAAGCCACAAAGAATCGATAAAAACGAGAAGGACAAGAAGTGTCAGGTTGGTTTCATTTAATGGTCACTTTTTCATGTTTCATAAGTAAAACTCAGAATTTGGGTGAGAGCAAGCGAACACCATACCCAGGGAGTTCAATCTAAATAAATTTAGATCAACAGGTTTAATATTTGGTTATACTGTTGTGACCAAATATAAAACCTGTTGATCTAAATTTATTTAGATTGCAGGGAGTTGCGCATGCAGTGTGTGCAAAGCATGCTGAAAACGTACATGCTTCAATTGCTATGAAATACTAACAGCAGCGAAACGATGTATTACCTATGACAATTATAGGAATTTGTTGGGAGTTTCGTTGATATAGCGTATCAAACAATTTGAGCAGGGCTCAGCACCACTCCCATTTTCGCTAGTTCTTAGACTGGTTTGAATAAAGCATGGAATGCTCATCATTATCATGA
Source organism: Steromphala cineraria (assembly GCA_916613615.1). Classification (NCBI taxonomy): domain Eukaryota; kingdom Metazoa; phylum Mollusca; class Gastropoda; order Trochida; family Trochidae; genus Steromphala; species Steromphala cineraria. The sequence goes on from OU744733.1 coordinate 45,289,545, forward strand.
TATTGACAAAGTCGTTTAAATAGGGAAACGAGATATAAACGGAAGCACCATTGACGATCTGTCTTTTGTTTTCACAAGACGAGCCTGCTTAAAGGGACCATCCTATCGGGATATTTTTGCTGAAGAAATTAAAGAGTAATAAAATTCATTCTCTATCCACAGAGGCAGATCAGTCACACCCGAACAAACCTCTGTTCTAAAGGACCAAACACATGGGCTAGAAAGCTAGAAATCTGATTGGAGGCAATCCAAGTTAGCTGTGCAATCAGCGACGCCGTTTCAAAAGTGGTCATCCAAAAGTGGTCATCCGCAGAGCATCGATCTGTCATTTATTTTTTTTAAATATTTTTTTTATTCCTCAAACCATTTTTACAATAAATACATATATAGATCTATATATATTGACTCTGTCATTTATGTATGCTTCGTCATTTATGTATGCTTCGGCAAAGCTATCAATGGAATTTAATCATTAATGGAATTAATGAATTTAATGGAATCAATCATTTCTTGTTAATTAGTAAGCTAAAACTTATCATAAAACAAAAAATAATTTATACAATTATAAAATAAAAGTACCGAGGGTACAGAAGCTCACCTTAAAATGAATGATGTGGTAATATGGTTTAAATGCGTAACCATCTTTTATATGATAATTGATTATGGCTGCCATCATGATTTTTTTATCTTTTAAAATTCTATTCTTCTGTTGGAAACCACTAGAGCTTGAACAAACATTAATACAAGAATGATATTATCATGATTTGTTAACAAGCAGTTGGTTTTTGTATAACTTTTTTGTATATCTATGGCTAAATTGGTGACCATCTTGGACTTTTTAATCTTCAAAATGCTACTTTTATGTGGGCATCTGTATTAATTTCATTATGATATCTTGATTGGTTTAGGAGTATTCATTTAGTCACACTCTCAACTTCCAAAGAACTAAAAAGATGATGCACATAAACATTTGGAATATATCCCTCCGATACAAATCACAAATTCAGCTAGTGATAGGTCCAATTGCCAAAGTAAACTGTCCAGGTCAATGTCTCATGTTATTCTAACTGAAGATTTCTGAATATCTTAAATCTTGACATATGTTAGTGCAATCTGATTGGTCAGAATAGGCTAGCAACATGGGGGTTTATGCTAATTACTAGATATGATGACCTATGATGACCTCTTGCACCTGCATGTAGCTTATGTAACTTATCCTCTTATGTAAGTTACTGTTATTCCATATAGTGAGTGTCCTCCCCTCATAGGGATAGGGTAGAAGGAATGTGGGATAGAAGAGAGGTTTGCAATGGAAGGACAGGAGAAAAAAGGGGAGGAGGGAAAGGGGGGATAGAAGGGGTGGGGGTAGAAGAGAGGTTTGCAATGGAAATAATCTGGAGGTCAACTCAGTAATACACTCATGGCAAAAATGGTTGTCACCCCCAGACTGAGAACGCTACGTCAAGTTTAACTGAGTGTTGACAAATAATCAAACATGCAATAACTGTCAGAATGATTTGTGTGATTGGGAAAAACATTCGTAAAACATACCAGCTTGTATTTTGGTCTTGTGCTTGCCAATTTAAGAAATTCTACTAGGATATGTATGGTCCCTGTGAAAAAGGGCAATTTTTTACAGTATCCATATAGTATCAATTGGATGGGTATCAATAAAACAAATTACATTTTCAAGTTCAATTGTCGGTTTTATTTCATTCTGCAGTCATGTAAGAGTATATTTACAAGCCTAATATCGGGTAGCACCGCCTCTGGAATTTTCAAGGGCGATAATTCGGGCAGGCATACTGTCTATCAGTGTGTTGATGTTTGCAACAGCCAAATTGTTCCATTCATTCACAAGAGCAGCCCGCAATTGCTGTAAATTTGCAGGAGCAGGGTCCAGTCTTCTAAGTGCACGGTCAAGCTGATCCCAAGCATGTTCTATCGGATTCATATCCGGACTTTTTGAAGGCCAGGGCAATCTTGTTACTCCTTGTGCCTGAATGAAAGCGTTCACTGTACGTGCACGATGGGCTGGTGCATTATCGTCCTGCAACAGGAAGTTGTTGCCATACACTCTTCTTGCATGTGGGAGGCAAACGGTTTCAAGAAGACGTCTGTACGACCTCTGGTTGACGTTTCCTTGAAGGACGACAAGATCCGTTTTACCGTTATGGTGTATTCCTGCCCATACGTGTACAGAACCGCCACCGTGGGCAACCTGATGCTGCAGACAGTCGTCATTGAGCCTTTCCCCACGTAAACGTCGCACTCTCATTCTCCTGTCCACCTTATGCAGTAGGAAACGAGACTCGTCAGTAAATATGACGTGACGCCAATGTCCAAGTTGGATTCTGCGGTGCTGCTGCGCCCAAGCAAGCCGTGCCCTGCGGTTGGCCAGTGTCCAGAATGGTTTGATGGCAGGTCTTCTTGCCTTATATCCATGCTGGAGCAACCTGTTCACTACAGTTCTCCGGCAAATGGGCGTATTAATATGAGCCCCCCATCTCTGTGCAAGAGTCAAAGACGAAAGACGTCTATGACGTCGGGTCAAACGAAGAAGAATTCTATCCTGACGAACCGTAGTTTTCTTGGGACGGCCTGAAGACTTATTCGGAACAACATTTCCCTGTATGGCGTGCAGTCTTTTAATCCTTTGAACAGTTCTAACACTGACGTTACATGCTGCAGCAATGACACGATTCGAAGCGCCACCACGACTCATGCCAATGATTTCATGTCTGATTCCTGGTGGAGTGGGACCAGGCATGGTCTATGCTTTTCAGAAACTATAGTCGTGAAGCTGTATCTTATGAAAGAGGTCTATAGTAATCGATGGAAATGACAAACCTAAGGAGACAAATTTCCATCATTTCAATGAAATGCACGTGGTCTACATGAAACCGCTGACACTGTTCATTGTAAAGTGTGAGTTAATGTAACTTCATGCCTGTAATGACATTTCCATGGAAAACCAACATTGCCATGCATACAATGTGATATAAACTCCAATTTCATTAAATATTAGGGGGTGACAACAATTTTTGCCATGAGTGTATGTTTATTGAAGTATCTTAACTAACAGAGAGAATTGGTGAGAAAGACTTTGTAAAAAAAGAATTGTTCAGACAGCTGTTCAATTAGTTTTGAAGATGAAGATTAAATGATATCTTTTATTAGCATGACAAACAAAATAAAAGATAATTTGTTATTCATTAACCAAAATTTTCAATTTGGAATAAATTAATTGCATGGGAACAAAGGGCTAAAAAACATAACAGTTAGTGTTGGGAGTGAACAAATTTAATCATTTTAAATGCTTTTGAAAAGGATTTGTTTGAATTGAATGATCAATATAATTATCTAGATAATCATTGTTCAGACCGTAATCAGATATAGATGATTATAAAATGTATATTTATTCCTTTACTGGCTATGTTATTTACCATATATGAAGTGTCAGGAATTATGTAAAACGGAAAGGATTTATTAAAACAGTCATGCTTCAGGCTGTTCGCAGATAAAGATGATTCATACAGTTTTTTGTAACTGTATTTATAGTGTTGATAAATATTACAACAAGCGTATCAATACAAATATAATGACATTGATTTGATTGATCAGGAAATGTATTCTTTTCAATGAATTTCATGAAATCTAATTGAAAATTCAATATAATTGACATATTGACCATCTTGGATTCTTGATAATAAAATAAATGCGTCTTTGTCAGGAATCACTATATAAAAAAATATTCACTTTTCAGAATGATATCTTAATTGATTTAGTAGGAGTAGTACTTGGCCTGAAATCTAATTGAAAAATAATGACTTCTATGATGACATGTTGTTCCCAGAACCCCTTCAGCATGATACAATTATCATTTATTTTTACAGGTATTTATAAAACACATGGTATTGGAACTGGAACCTAATACAAAATACCTCTATTATTAACTTATCATGTAGATTACTGAACATAAAAGCAGATTCTTGACTTGTTAATATTAACTCATCATGCAGATTGTTGTACACAAAAGCTGATTCTTGACTTGTTTAAATTGTTATTTGTAAAAAGTATTACTATTAATAGAATACAAGTATACTTTTCATAAAGACAATTTATATACTTTCCATAAAGTCCATTATGTTCTATTTATCAATTAGGTCAGGATTACTATGCAATATACAAGAAGGCAGGGCTGCTAGCCCCAGATCCTTAAGGAGAGTGTAGCACTTTGTGTATTTGGCTTTGTGTACATATATTTGGAGAAGCATCCTAGTGTGCTGAGCATGTAAACCTGAACTCTGGCTTAGCCCTTATGTGTGGTATTAAAAGACTTGACGGGAGAGAACATGAATTGTTGTGAAAAATATATATAATTTCACAAAACATAGTTAGCTTATGTCCTAAATTGATTTTGTGTCAAGAAGAACTTCTGTTAGATATAGAAATGGTACAAATATGAGTAAAACACAGGAACTGGAACCTGATGCAAAATAACTCTTTCCACATCAACTTATCATGTAGATTGCTAAACACAAAACAAGTGACAAGTTTTGTGTAAGTTGTTATTCTTAGAAAGAACATATCACCGTCATGAGAATACAAGTCTAATTTCCATAACTCTTATTGCATACACATGGCCATATGGCATAATGCTCTACCATATCAATTGGGTCAGGTTGATTATGCAACAGACTAGCAGCTGACACTATGATGCTAGCAGCCTGTATTGGGATGTGTATTAGACAGCATAGTGGACTCAACAGAAATATCTGAACTCTGGTTGACCCCTTATGTGTGGTATTTAAAGGAATATAAGGGAGATACCATTGTTCAAAATCTAACATGATGTTTAATGTCATTGGGTTTTTGCAGCTAGTTGCCATAAATATTTTAAACAAATTAATTAATTATGTTTGTCTTTCATCTTAATGTTTTAGAAACACTTAAAAATATAGAACAACTATCATGACAATCTTAAATATTCCATATTCAAGATAATATTATGATTAGTAAGTTCAAATTAGACAATTTATATAGTGCGAGTGATCACTTGATGAAAGCTTAAAATTTAGTAATAATGATGTGTCCTCTGCAGCTGAAAAGTCAATATGGCTGCCATGGCGGCCATCTTGGATTATCAAAACTGAAACGTCTACCTTTCTGTGAGGAATCACCATGGGTATAACATACTACAATTTCAGAATGATATCTGGATTCGTTTAGGAGGAGAAGTCTTTTTCCTGAAAGTTTACGGACGGATGGACAGACGGACGGACGACGGACGAAGCGCCATGACATAAGCTCACATTTATTTCTTAAAGGTGAGCTAAAAAAGCAATCCATATCTGATTTTTGAAATATTTCCCCGGCCCTCGCACTGTTAATGGTAAAAAAACATAAAGGCATGATATTTTCCATGTCACTATAGGATGTTAATGATGATCCTAGTCAAAGTTATCCAAGAGGTGTTTTCATTTTCTGTAAATGAGGAAGCTAACATGAGTTGCAATTTTTGGCCGCTAAGACAATCTGCCGGAACCTTGTGATCTTGGCTTATTAGAGGAGGGCTTGCTCGCACTGATCTGCCTCTACGGGTAGAGAAAGAGGAATTTCCAAAATGTAATCATTTCTCTACTTCAGTAAAGTATACCAAAATAAAAGAAATTGCACGTATGATTTGGCAATCGAAGACATGGTATTCAACATCCCACGCAAAATAAGTTTTCATTAAATCTCCCAATATTTTCCTACATCTGCTGTAACTCTGTATTATGAAAATTGCATAAATCTCATTTTCGAACTCCTTCAAGGTATTGATGCCATGAGGACACACAGCAAGTTTGGTTAATTTATCTTAAATAGTTTCTGAGAAAAGCTGTCTCCTTTGAGAACACCCGCGAACCGAGTCCAAAAACACATAAGGGCAATAACTCTGTAAAAAATAATTTTTTGAGGTTCCCATTTTTTATCTCCATCAAGGTACGTATTGATACCATGAAGACACACAGCAAGTTATTCTTTCTTACATAGTTTCTGAGAAAAGCTGTCCCCTTCAACTCGGACGGACAGACTTCCACTTCGATGCGGGGGATAATAATGGTTACTTTATTCTTGAAAAGAACACAAGCAAAAGGAAAACATAAGAAAGAGGTTGGATCTTCAACACCCAGAAAGTGTTGAGTTTATTGTTGCCAGCATGTAAAATCCTTGTATTATTGATACCTAATGATGGAATGAATCTTCTAACAACTCACGAAAACTGGCATCTTTGATTTTGACAGAATACATCATATCATACTCTTGTATACAGTTCAAGCATAAGCTCCCCTTTAAACAAGAGTTACCATATTTGTTAAACCGGCAGTTCAATGCACAACAAACTTGTCTCAAGACTACATTTCAAGCCTAAGAGTCATCTAGTGTTCCATAATCAAGCACCGTAACAGTCGTGAACAGATGATGACAATATGTACAATAATTTCATTGAGGCAACAGACAACTGCTTCTACATAGGAAGGGCAGGCTAAATGTGGTATAATTTACTTGGAACTAGCCTTATGACTTTAATCATACAATGAAATCAGTCGCTTACATTGACACTAGACTTATATACAATACTCTCTTGGACGCGGTGCAAATTTTCAGCTTGTTCCAACATCACATAGCACTTATAGCTGGGGAAACATAAATACTTCAAACTCTCAAATAGATCAGAAAACAAGAGAAAAACTGTGACATATTCCTTTAAAACAGCAGTGATAGGAGTGCATTTCAGAGAAGAGCTTAAATGCCAAGGGAGGTAACTCTTGCACATCATGGAACCCTCAACAAAAATTTAACAAACGAGACCAATCCCTTTTTAGGTCAACATCTAATCATAGATATCAGGTATGTGTATTTTGCAATTCCAGGCCACAAACACTGAATATCTAACAATATATACATATATATGTGCAGAAAACCATAGCAACAAAAACAAGTGCAGCTGAAAATTTGCACCTGTGGTTTTGTTCAAATTGTCCTTGATGAGAATTCAACCGAGATGAAATAATGTTTGCTTTCCTCAAAAGGAGGCTAAAAAGATTTTTTTGGTTTTTCAAAATCATGTATTAACTGAACTCAACATGAATCATAAAATATACTTATTTCTAACAGGTGGCTTGTAAAAAAGTTCTAATCTGCTAACTGGGTTCATTTACTACTTCCTACGAGCTTCTTCAATCCGGGTGTGTCAAATGATTTTGGTCTCTCAATTGGCAGTCCTAGGGCTCGGTCCCATATTAGAGAAGCCATGCAGCCGAGGGCACGGGATATTCCAAACATGACGGTGTAGTAGTTCATCTGGGTAAGTTTGTAGTACTGCAAAGAAACGGAAGAGCATTTATTTATTTTAGAAAATCAGAGGATACAATAATGTTTCTAAATTTTCAAAGCCTTGGGTACCTTTTTCTTAAAAATATTGAGAATATTTTTGGATGATTATGACAAGAAAAATATGCTTTCTAACAATGTGACAACTTTGAATTTGACTCTTTTTTTTTGAGTGAGTTATTGTTTTACGCAGCTTTGGAAATATTTCAGCCATTAACAGCATCTTTTGAATTTGAAATAAACAAACAAGTAAGATAATAATTATCATAATGTTTTTGAAATAAACAAGTGATAAAGCATCAACATAAATGTTGCTAAAGAATTTTGACTAAAATCTGATTTGATTTCCTACAATTGTGAAAGGGAGATAACAATAAACTATGAATATTTGGAAAAATTATGCTGTTCCCTTATCTTCATACAAACAGCCTACATCATTGATAGTGTATGAAATATGGACTATCTGCCAGTCTGGTACCTGGTTACTTTTGATCAGCGTGGGAAAGTTTGAGGTTTTTCTTCCAATTTATCATTAAAATCTTCAAAATACCTCTTTGGGCTGACTACTTGTTTCATAAGTTCTTGATACATATATGAAAACTTACTCTATCAAGCTTTTACCAGTGTTGAAAATATTACCAGTCAAACTGGCTACTATTTGCCAGGACTGTTTACTCTTTGGCAAGGACTAGTAACGTTTCAAATTTTTTCTTTATTTTCCCCTAAGGAATTGAGTTTTCAGGACAGACTAGGTTTCTAATCTATCTTATCCAGCTTTCACATATTTTCAACAGGAGCACATGTGCATATGTCACTTTGCCAAGCAAAGATTGGTGTCCTTAAAATTTTGTTAGTAAGACTTTCCCAGTGGTCAAAAGGGAGGTAAGCTATTATCTGGATATTTGTCGTAATGTCGTGTAAAGAAAAATTCCCCCCAATTGTAAAAGCTAAACGACACCAAATGTAAAAGACAATGAATCACTAAAACTGCCGTAACCCAGTGAAAACTATCAAATATGTAGAGTTGTCTCCCTTCCATTACATCCACAGAAATAAACAACATGGTAACCTGGTATGCATCTTCCTTCGTAACCGAGTGTTCTGATGCTCTGCATTTTATCACCCAATTGACTTTCATTGCAATAATCTACCTTGACACTTTGAAACTATGGATTGATCACAAGTCAGATTTTCCATTTCCTACATCAGTTTATTTGTTTCCACCTGGTTCCAAAAATATTATCAAGGCAATAGCCTTGCATGTCAGATTATGTAACAAGCCAATCTGCACTGTAACGTTGCCATTGGCTTTCAAGCTCACCAGGCTTCATTTTTTAATCTCGCTAAAGTGTGTGGACAATGTGGTTCCCCCCTTACTAGAAGCCAAAGGGTCACCAAATGTACCATTCTGTTAGAATACCCAATTACCCAAGGCTTTTCTACACAATATCTCATCATTCTATGCCTTGTGCATCTGGAGAAGATGATGAAAAAAGGTTTGAGTATTGGTCACTGAGTTTCTAAGATCACCAAAGCTTAAAATATTAATCCTCACTAGTAAATGAATATGTATAAAATAATTCAGCTTTCTATGCATTTTGGTTCTGGAGAAGAAGTCGAAAATGCACAAGGTTTAAAGAAGGATCGACGGACGCCTGGCACCATGCCATGCCATAAGCCAATCAGATGAGCTAAAAATTCCAAGGGTGACAAAGTGAAGAGCATCAAAACACAGCTTTTTGTGATGATACAACCCTTAGACTAACCTGTAGAAGGACACCGCTGTGAGCGTCCACATTTGGCCAGGGGTTCTTGGCCTTGCCCTGCTCAATGAGGATGTCCGGCACAACCTTGTAGATCTGGGAGACCAGTTTGAAGAGTGGATCGTTGGGCAGGTGCTTGAGAGCAAACTCTCTCTGACACGTGTAGCGTGGGTCAGTCTTCCTCAACACAGCATGGCCGTAGCCTGGCACAACCTGCAAGTACAAAGCATGATTAGTTCATAAGACTCACAGTCGTTGTATTGACCGCTAACGTGACACTATATCAAAATGTCTGTAGATCACAATAGTCAGATTTTGCATATTCTGCTACATCAGTAGATTAGATCAGCCTAGCATCAACAATACGCTGATATCCATCAAGGCGAAAGCCTTGTACAGCTATGTAAGAAACATGCCAATCAAATGACTCTGTCCTGACAATATAGTTCATATATCGAAACGTTTATTCCTCGGAACAAGGCAGACTTTAATCAGACTGGCCAGCATGCTAACCTCTACGCGAACATGCTCCACAAGGGGTACGAACCTGTCCTGACTTGAGTGTGTTCCAGATGAAGTCTCGGAGCTGATCGTCGGACACCTCCCCTCCCAGTTGTTGCTGTAGCTTGGTCACCCACACCAGCACCTCCTGCAGAAGTACAACAAACATCTTTAGCTCTATCAGTCTATCAGATCAACAGAGTCAGCAACATTACTAAAAGATTTTTGAATATTATAAGGGACACAACTCTTATTCAGCACAGTCACAAAGAGATGCCTATATTGCTTGATTAACAGTGTAACATGTGATGTGCAGAGTCCGAGAAGTAATTCTTAAATCTATTTTCATGTAACCAAGTGCAGTGTTGTTCCTAGAGGGGGGTTCTAGGGAACATTTGCCCACCATTTTGGCTTGGTGTCCCCTAGAATTTTGAGAAGTAGGATACTTTTACCTTGCAAGTGGTCTTGATAACCTGGAGTAGGCCAAAATGACCCCCTCAGCTGATCACCTAGGAACAACACTGCAAGTTGGCTAATCAAAAAGACCGATATAATAATAGCATATTCTTTACCAATAAAAAAGACGCTCTTGTCGATATTGCACCGTGAGATCGTCAAGCTGGATGATAGTGACGTGGATTTTGAACGGTTTAAATGTCTTTGAAAAACTTGACGAATGCCGATAATTCAGTTTTTGCTTGATAATGTAAAGCTGTTATGATATTATAACTGAAACTGCAACTAAACAACCATTTCTAAACTCTCGGCTTTCACTCAAACCCAAAAAGCTGTGTTGACAAAACACGTTCGTTCAATACAAAAGGGAGTTAACTCTTTCCAACTAAATTAAGGCAAGATATTTTTTTAGTAAATGATGAAATAGCCAAGATCGGACCACAAATATGGGTTTGATAATTTTGATGTGATGCAATTTTATTTGTTAGTAGTAGGATGTTAGTAAATATTATGACGTCACTATCGTTGAATAACCTGTTTTGATTACACAACACTTGTTTAATAGTAGAGGTGTGACGATACAGATTTTTCACGATACGATACACATCACGATACGCTATTTCAAATTTTTTTACAAAATAGACCTTTAATATTTTATGAATCATCTGACTTTTAGGAAAAATATGACATTTAATAGTCAACGATACGTATCACGATACAGAGAATGTATCACGATACATGTATTGTCAGATTAAGTATCGCAATTCATGAATGCCACGATATATCGTCACACCTCTATTGAATAGCTTTCAACTGGTAACACAACACTTTTTTCAAAGTAACCAACATTATCTCATGAAGATATTCAATACACAAATTTTATAATGAATCATATCGCTAAGAGATATCAAGAAATGTAACATATCATGAAAAATCATCACACCTCCATTAAGATTGCAGGCTACATCAATTTTATTCTTAAATGTACCTATCACAAAAGGAATGCATCAACATATTCTTTAAAGATATATTTTGGGACAAAATAATACAATACAAAACTAGAAAGTGTTTTTACCCGTAAAAACAGATGTCTCCCCCTTCTTCAAATGCTCCAAACCTCTAAACAATACTATCATAAAGCACCATTAATGTTCTCTGTATAATTCAACTTGAATAAATAAACTATCAACTCCACAATTGTAGCAAACAAATATTCAAAATTCTAAATGATTTGATGCTGAAACCCTTGAAAAAGACTAAGTCCAAATTGTTGACATGGAAATAAAAAAAAAATTAAATTTTAAGAAATCTATAACCTCCAAAAGGCTCATCTACATGATATGGAGAGACAGTATACCAAGTTTGGTGATGATCGGTCACATAGTTTTAGAGATATGCTCAGGAAACGAAATGGGAACGCCAACGCCAACGCTGACGGGAACTCAGCTAAAACCAATATGTCTCCCGACCCTACAGGGGGAGACATAATTGAGCACAGTAGCTTAATTATTATTTGAGCGACTGACTTCAAAAAGAGATCATAGATCAAAGAAACTAATTTGTGGTTGCAAAATCATCTGTTCTTATCCGATTGCGGAGATGGCAATGGTGAATTTATAAAACAGTTAAAATGCATGGAATTAAGGTTCTTGGATGCTCAATTATGAATTAAAACTGCTAAAAACTAAACAATCTAAAAGCAGCTGAAAACAGCTGTATTCAGCAGAAAGTTGCCATCCCTGTTATTGGATCTGCACTCACCTGATTGGCCAATCCATGGAGTGGCCCGGCGAGACCGTTCATACCGGCTGCGAAGCTGAGATAAGGATCGGAGAGAGCACTGCCGACAAGATGCGTTGTGTGGGCGCTCACGTTTCCTCCTTCATGGTCACTGTCCACAGATTAGCATTTATATTTTTAGAAAATATTTGTATTACGTGTTAGCATGGCTGCTATGGACAGTCCAATCAAATGCTGGACAAAAATAATTTGAATCTTGTGAATTGACAAGCTGACAAAGAAACGAATTCCATTATCCCTTTTTTATTTGGTCCAGTATAATCAAAAGCTTTCAGATATTTTCCTTATAAATTTCTTATATATGAGATTATCATTTCTCAATTACCTTTAAGCAATGTACAAATTACAGAATTACAGACAGAATTATATTTGTTTAAAAGAATCAAAGATGCATTTGAATAAAGACTAGGTAACAATGTTTACTTAAGCTAAATTGACCAACTTTGTGCCAAATAAACCTTTGATGATCACTCAGATTGCAGTCTGATTAAAATCAACATTGTTTCGAGGGAAACAAAATAAAAAACATTTATCAGGGCTTTCCTCTCCACAACAGTCTGACAGCAGCCCAAGATAGGCGCTTGGTAAAACACCAGTTTGGCGCAGACAAAATCTAGTCATAAGCGGACCAATCACATTGTCCCCTTCACAAACAAAAATGGCGACGATCATGTAGAAAATGGATTTCACATGAGTTACGTGCCCCTAGTTCTGATATCAAAAACTTTTGCCCCTCCTTTTGATTGGCTAGATAAGCTTACGTCAGAACATGCAGGTAACTGGGGTGTCTTCAGACTGAATGAGAGGAAAGCCGGGCTTTTCTCGAAGCAGCCGATTTTGCTACCTAACAGATGTGATCGGAGATGGATGACAGGCAGTCAGGATTCCAGCTTACCTGTGAATGGTCAGATAGAGCCTCATAAGGTCCACAAACGCAGGATCTTCAAAATTGATCATGCTGGAAAAGTTCCAACTCCAGTCCTTCTTGTTGTCAATGGCGCAGGGTGTGGCACCGTTACGGTACAGGTTGTTGTAGATGATAGCGGCCACAGTCGGCAGTTTGGCAATCATGTCCATGGAGTCTTCATAAGCATACTGCAAATATGGTCAAGAGTTACATCAACCATCATGAGTTTTGCAATAAATTACATTTTAACCCCAAATTATGAAAGTGAAAGCACGAGACCAGGTCAGGGTTCTTTGACAAAATAGTTATGGTAAAAACTGTATTACATTTACATTTATTGCAAAGAAAAGGGCAGCATATTTAATGGTAATTTTTGAAAGAATAAATTTTCAGTATTCTCTATATTTCATTGTGATTTATACTGGGTTTTTTTCTAAGCAGTTTGGAAATGTAGTGTATTTAAATTCATTAATAAGTCATATGACAGCACTTTGTGTACATTGGCCCCACAATCATAACGTCAGATCGGAAACTGATGACGTCACTGTTGGTTTTGGGTTTGCCTTCTTAAGATGTCTTTAATCTGAGACAATTATCTGGTGTCTAATAACCAAGTACATCACAGTAAAATTTCTATTCAAAATACCCATGATGTATAGTTGTTACTCTTTTTTTTTTTCCGTAAATTTGACATTTGTACTTGGCTCAGAAAATATGCCCTCTCTCGCTGGCGCCTCCCGAAAGCTAAAAAACAATGGCAAGACAGCATAAGAGATCTCACCTCCCAGTATGTTTTCTTGTTGACGCCATCTGCGTAGGCTTTGGCAAATTTACTCTCCGAGTTGAGAGCTGTGATGGCTGCAGAGAACTGTGACATGGGGTGAAGGTTTGATGGGAAGTTGTTTAACATGGTGATCACATGATTCGGCAGAGCTGCTCGGTTGTTCCATTCCTGGAGGCAAGAGGAGATTGAATTAGTGAGGAGTTGGTTAGTGTCACCTTGTGATATTTCAGTCATTAGTGGGGTTCGAAAGATTGATCAACACAATGAAGGTTATTTGAGATTTCAATAAATCAACACTTAAATATCACAAAGAAAAATCTAAACATTGAGGATGATTGATGATGGACAATTCTTTATTCTCTTAATTCAAAGCTTCAGATTTCATAAGTTGTTGTCAAATAATTTATTTCCAAATGTCGCAATGGGAGACAACTAGTATAGGTTGCTTATTCATAAAAGTGTTAATTTGAAAGATGATTTTTAAAAAATAGCAATGCAAAGATTTAAGTCATTTTCCAATTGATCAAACTAAACCAAATATGGAGTTATCTCCCTTTGACCATCATTCCGGCAACTGTCCTCCCCTTATGATTCATACCTTCTGAAGAAATTGGTAATAATTCCACCAAAACACTAAACTTTGACTGTTTTAGACAGTTTCATAACCAGTAGAGAGAACAAAACGGATCTTGAAATTATCTCCGGCATGTCAGGTTAAGCAAAATGAATCTGATGATCTTGTGCCTTGAGAAAGTTACTTTTAAAATCATTAGCACCAGATCTTACCTAAAGATAAAAGAAAGCAATTCACTGGATTTACTGACACATATATAAATATAACATACGATGAGACAGTCAATTTTGCTCGCTGAACAGAAATGGCTTAACTGGTTCTCCCACTCAATTACCTTGTAAAATTCCTACACTCATCTCAGTTTAAAATGTCATGCATAAAGCAGAAAACCCCACTTCTTACCTTACGATTATAGTCAGTTAGGGTACCTTACACCTGATTTTAAAGGGTCTGTGTTTGGCATAAAACAATTTCACTTATTATGGAGCACGGTGGTGTAGTGGTTAGCGTGCTGGCCTGTCACGCCGAAGGCCCGGGTTCGAATCCCGGTGGAGACACCAAAAATTTTTAACCTGGGCTTAACACTGTGTTGCGTCCTTGGGCAAGGCACTTCATCCACATTGTACTCAGTTCACCCAGCTGTATAAATGGGTACCTGAACATGGGGAAAGTACGGACGTATATGGTCGCACGAGGCGCTTATTAACTTGACTCGAAAGTACAATTCCTTCAGGGTAATAATATACATTGTATCGCCATGTGTATCGCTGTTGAGCAGTCCTGGACTGGATACTAGGCGTTAAAATTATTATTTATTATTACACAAAAGTCAAATAAAACTGCCTCATACCGCTGTGATTGCGTCTGTCTGTGCCTTTGATGGGACGTCCCCTGTGACGAGAAGCCAGAACAGAGCCTCGGGGAGTGGTTCCTCTCCCCCCGGGGCTCTAGGGAGCAGCTTCTGGCACTCTGGGATACTGTAACCACGGAAACGGATACCCTCGTCGGGGTCCAGCACCGAGGTCTCTGTCACCAACCCGCGGATCCCTCGCATACCGCCATACATCTGGTAAAGGAGCATGGTGGTAAAACTGGTAATGATAAGATAAAGTTAATAAAATATATAAAATCTTCATTTTTAAGAATAGGATTGGGCACAAGTTATCAAACTCAGAGAAGCCATCAAGGTATTCACTTTATCAAAATTGTCAAGATTAAGTAAAATTCTACCATAAATGTTCAAAATACTTGTTTCTGATTGGCTAGCGTGAAAAATCAAATAATTTTTAAGCGAATAATTTGGTTATACGATGCTCTGTTTACTTCGTCTTATGCACAGGAATTCAATTGTTGCCAAGCAACAGTAGTTCGCAAATAGGCCTTTTGCTGTTGTTTCGAAAATAAAAAGAAATAAGCCATGATTTTGTTTTCTGCATATTATTGATCAAATCTAATCAAATTTTAAATTTAAGGGGAAAATTAAAAGTGTAATAATTTCCTATCCCCTTAGTGTCAATATTTCAAACTACTATTCCTTAGAACATGGTCAATTTAATCAGACCAAAAAGAATTATTTTTTGCTGGGAGAGAACATCATGTAACCTACCATGTCGACGGTGACCTCTCCGACTTTAGTGTTTCCATGCTGTTTGCGAAACTCCAGAACTTCCTTCTGTTTCTCCGGAACCTGCTTGTCCAGAACATCCTTCAGGTTCTGTCAACAGTAGGAGAATGAATGAGTTGGTGATTATCACTACATCAAGATTTGTGATATTTAAACTGACGATATACACATTGTGGTGCAATGTCTGTATCGTGATATGTATCATTGACTTTTAAACTACTAATTTAACCTAAAAAAAAACAACAGAATTTTGGTTAAAGTTATTGGATTTTCCCTATCAAATACCCTGAAAATGTTACATCGTGACATGTATTGTATCGGTCTTTCATATTGCGATACGTATCGTATCGTCACATGTCTGAATCGTCAAAACTCTATCAAACAGTAACATTTGTCAAACATGTGGATGTTAAGTAGATCATGGTTCATACAGCCAAAACAGAATAAAATTCCAGTACTTTTCAAGGACATTTTACCATTTTTCAAGTACATATATTCGCAAAACTTTTGGTTTCTATGCGCCATTTTCCAAAGTGTCAGAATTTCCGGAATGCAATCGACTGTTAGAAGCGGAAATTACCGATTTTGTTGAAATGACTGGAAGCTCACGAACTGGTTTTGTTTCATTTCGTTCTCTATCAATTTTGTGGAGTTAGCAGAACGATTGTGATCGATGTCACTGTAAATTCCAGTTCATTTTTGAAAATTTCAAGGACATTACCACAAAATTCCAGTACTTTTTCAGGACATTTAGTGAGCTATGTAAATTCTTAAGTAAAGAATTCTAAAGTACTTCCCCAGTATCAAAACAAAATTCAAGTACTTTTCCAGGTCTGTGCAACCATGTAGAACAGGGAGAAAGAAGAACAACATATAAAAGGTATTATCTATTCAATACACCACAGAAAATCAGGTCTGTTCCAGATCCTGTAACTAGCCCCAGCTTGACAAAACATGAAAAGAATCAAAATAATAGTGTGAAAAAAAGTGAGCGTGATAGTTACGGCCAAGTGATGGTCCATGCATGACCTTCAATCACACACCATTTAATCTCTGGAGAATTTATTATAAACAAGCAGCTGACATGGTCGAGCTATATCCTCCGCAAATGGTACAATATGTACAGATTATATTTATCTTATCTCAATTTAAGCTTTTTCTATCACTGTTTTGGTGTAGAAATGGTAGAAGATTACATTTTATCTTATTGCGGATTCATATGTCACACAGGAAGCAACAAAAATTTTCAGACTTGAAGGTAACTGTTCAAATATTAAATATAACATAATGTTCACTGTTGGGGAAAAAATTGATCAAAACTGACAAAATAAAAATCAAGCCAATAAAAAAGATATGAATCTATCTTACAATGTTATCATTTTTAGTCCAATAATAAATCCACCATTCAGTATTTTTTGGGTTTAAAATACATGTGTTATATTTCTCGATAAACAAGAGGGAATACGGTTAACCTGACCAAAGAAGTTACAAGGATTTCTCACTTGTGCCTTCTTTTGATAAGATTAGCATAAATTTAAAGGTGGACTGAAATGGTTTATGATCACTTTCGGGATTCATAAGGAAGGGATTGCAATTGTGACTTAAGGCCTCCCCACACCAACACAGCGCGCAAGCAGCGCAGCGCAGCGCGCCCGCAGCAAAAATATTGCTCATGTTGATTTATGATTTATAACCCACACCAACGCAGCGCGCCGACTCGCGCCAGCACCAAAATTTCTGAATCGCAAAAAAAGTGATTTTTGCTGCGTGGCGCTTCGACGCGTCGGGGAATCCCCTACTTCTGACTTTGATTACTCTCCATGTTCTTGTCTTTACTGCAGAATAATATGCACCAAAGAAGTTACCGTTGTTGTTTACGTCTTAAGTAGACGTACATCAATGTTTTCTTTTCCCGATCCATTTCGTATTGTTCAGTCGGTAACGATAATATGAATTTGACAGTCATTCTCTGGTCACTCATTCATACGCAAGGACGATTGTAATGTTTTTGGATTTGAACTAGACCTTTCATGTACGGGTCGATTTTGCCCAAAAGCTTAGCATGTCTACTCCACAGTAAGGACAGAAATCGTATAATAACAATAGGTCTTCAAGACAAACCTAACAATATCTCATTGGTCACTTGTTCCTCATATTATATCGCTGCATTGACGCTCTGCTCTTAGAAACGTGTGATACGCGCTGCGCTGTTGGCGCTGTGTTAGTGTGGGGAGGCCTTTACAGAGAAAACCTACTGTAAATGTAAGTTCACCTACTGTAAATGTAAGTTCATTACTTAAAGATTCTGGGAAGATTTTTAACCCTTGAACTCAAAATACAAATAAGCCTGAGGAACAAATCATCAATTGGATTTTGGAGACAGTAAAGCGTATTGTTGAAATCAAATATCAGAATCTGTGTAAATGAATGAAACAGATCTGTTACTTCAAAACTTGTACTTATCTCTCAATATTCTTGTCAACTCGAGAATATTTTTCAATAATGATAATGATTTTTATAATAGATATAAAATATATTATACTTACAGTAGAGGAGGAGACATTGCGGAAACCACTGACCGATGCTGGCACGATGCTCTGAAATAAACAATATTTCTATACATAAAACAAATATATTACTTCATGACACAAGAGATGTGAAGGTGTTAACAGTTTTCTTGTTTTCGTCAGTCTGACTAAAATCAGCTTAGTTATGAGCGGAGGGATAAAATAATCAAAGTATAACCCTACACAGATGTGAAATCCTCTACACAAGGTCTGATTGCACCCCAGTAACTCATGTTTTTTACCAGTTTAGTGCTGGCGAAACCCAGTCGTTAGCAGACTGATCACATCCTTTCGCTTATAACACTGCTGGCAGTGATCATGTTCAAAGCACAGGAGTTACTTGCCCCTAGCTAGATACTGAAGGCTAGTGCCGGAGGCCTGTGATAGGTTAGTTCAGTTAACATGCCACCTACAGTGCTGTGGTCAGACTCCATGGAGCGGATACTAGGGCTGAGTATCATGGGAAAACCCACGATTCAATATGTATCACGATACAGACAGGCGATACAGAATGTATCACGATACATTGTTTAAAGTATAATTTCGTGCATATTTTATGAAATATTCAAGATGGTGGACATTTTGTGTTATGAGATGATCGAAAATCGAAGATGAAAACATTTTTTTTCTTTCAAAAACAATTATTTATGAATCAGATTGCTTCATGCTTACTGTAGTTACAGTTACTGCACAACACTAGCTGGTTTTAAAGTGTTCACTTTGTTTTTCTTTTCATTTTGAAGTAAGTGAAATCTACTTTTAGTGTATCACGATACAGGAGGCTCACGATACAATAATCACGATTTCCCAAGCTACGATTGTATCGTAGGTATCGATGAATCGTTACAGCCCTAGCGGATACCTATTGAAAAGTTTGATTCTTAATAGAGGAGTTCTTGTAGGCTTGTAGGGTTACTAACCTGAAGTTAAATGGACAAGTGACTTTGATAACATGTGAAGACCATGGACAAATTCATAGATGGTGTAATCCGGGTACATTTGTATATTATATCACATTTGAGGGGCAACACCTGTTTATGAATTTTATCCACTTATCTTGATATGTAACATTTTTGTTACAGGTATAAAATGTATATCAATCCAGTCGCAAGATATCATTTGAGTTGCTTTAGATTTGACAAAAGAAAGTACACATTCATTAAAAAACATTAATTACAAGATCAGAAACAATTCTTTTTGTGCTATAAGAAGTGAAAAACCTGCTTCATTATCATATGAAGAGATTATTCAGCCTTCTTTATCTCTTACAATTCGAAAAATAGTGATCATGCTATATAATGCTTAACACCCGTGACAAATATATTAGGACAGTGACGTTATTTCCATACACTTGCATGTAAAGTTAGTGTTGCAGAAAGGTTATTCTTAAAAAGTTCTTATTTGCAGTTCTAATTGAAATTATCTCAGTTTGAAGTTCGAGAAAGATGTTCCATAGATGACCATTATAAACTTGGTCCCAACAATATACATACATCTTTTGATTAAATTGCTGTCATTCCTTAGCTAATTAAAAAAAATGAACAGATATTATGAAGTTGTAGCGGAGAGGATTCGTTTCAAGTATGAACAGAATCAGATAAAAAGTGAATGCATTGAAATTATTTATGCTACACTTATTTAACATGCAGTTCTATGGAGATAAGGTCAATATAGCACGGGTCTGCATATGCTATGTATTAGGGGTGTAACAATAGATCCAACTATCGACTTATCGCAATAGTTGCTCTGCCGATAGTACTTTATCGATAGTCTTTTTTGAACGATCAATAGTATCGATAGCATGTCTAAACTATCAATAGTATCGACAATTTGAAAAAATCAGTTGTTAACTTGAATGTTAAAAGTAAAATCCACACACAAACACATATTTTTACATTTGGAAAATACTAGAAACGGCTAACAGCAAACAGATCGCCGCAAAGCTAAAAATAGCAACAGGAAAACACGAGTTATTTTTCTTGTTGCTAAGAGCGACCAATTACAAAATGGCATTACAATGAGACAAAGTCAATAAAACACTGTTTTTCTTGAAAATTGTTTTTATTTCCTTTATTGATAAACTATCGCAATAGCTATCGCAATAGTACTCTGCAATAGACTATCGCTATCGCAATAGTACCCTGCAATAGACTATCGCTATCGCAATAGTCCCTTGGGGGTCAATAGTCACCCCTACAATATATGTTTAATCCAGATCAATATGTCATTATTATTCATGATCAAAATCTGTTTCAATGTTTCTATGTCAATTCATTGCTATTTTTTATGCTATGCATTATTTCAGGATAAAATGTCAACAGCAGCCTCTTATTATTTATTTAATTTAAGCAAATGTTATTGATTCATCAGCTGTTTTCTGTCGTTTTAGAATTCAATATATATTGGTTACTGGTAAATTGAAAGCATCCATCAACCAAATGACCACAATGATCTTGACTTCACCTTAACTGTCATTTATTGATTTTTTACTAGGCACTGTCTAAAGGAAGTCACAAGTCTATATCAGTGACTGTGTGTGGTTTAGCTTAGTTATCTCCTTTGACAGAGCGTTTGACCTTGACTATTTGGAGCCATTTTCACGAATATCTACATGTTCTGAATGTCGATTTACCTTATTAACACATGTCATGAACTGAAAGCAAATTAAAACGTATACAACAACAATTTATTAGGCTGAAGAAACGTTTTGTGACATATTTTGATGACTCCCAAGCGTGACTTATCCTGAAGTTCCACATGACAGAATTATTTCAACGCGGCAACCGGTGGCGTTCTTATAAAAACCTGTACATTATATTGTTGAAAAATTGTGGATTGTATAAATTACCTTGTTTTGCGCTAGGAGACGCAACGTTGCTGTGCGAACGAGAGACATTTCGTCGAGTCGAACCGGTTAACAGAGACTCCACGAGTTGGGGAGAAACCTCGTGACGTCACAGGTAGTTCTAAGGAATTATGGGCCGGTCACGTGATTAGAGGGATTCGCTTCGCCTCGCGTTGCTGTGGAGTACGATTAGAAAAAATTCGTTCCTTTAATCTTATTACTTGTGAATGTGAAAAATGTTACTGTTAATATCTTTTTCTAGTGTTTATATGTTATGCAAAATTAATGTAATTGATAATCTGTATTTTTATTGACAAACTGATTTATCTGAAGTCGCTTTATGATGCTTGCTGTAGGCATTCAATGTATCCATATCACATTTTTATAATAATGAAACAAAATATATAAATGCAATTTTCACTCATTTTAAAACGAAATGCAAAAATGATATATCTTTATGATTATCATGATTAAAATTCAATCATACTATGTCTTCATAAGTATTCTTCATTCTTCATATATGTTCCAGTGAATTGTTGTATAAGACAAAACAAGTTTTAGAAACCCAAACTCAACTTAACCCTTATGACCCCTTTGTACTTCAATACACACACAACACACTGGTGGGGTGAGAAGGTTATTGTTCCTCTTTGAATCACCGAACCAGAACTTAGGGCCCAGTATATAGAAACATAATGTGGATATATTCATGGTCCACTAGTTCACAATTCACATTGAATATTAGTCTAAATATATATAGTATGACCTACTTTGTGTACCACGTGACATGTAAGAAGCTCAGTCACTATACTTACTGGAGCTGTCAAAAACCGCTTCACTTCACTGGCAAATTTAGGATATTTATTTGTAGAAATAATATACATAATGATTTTCCATGTTTATACATATGTGATTATAGGACACAAAATAATTGTTTCTGCTTCGTGCAAGCAGGCGAAAATGATGCGATGAATTTTTTTCAATTTTTTTCAAATTATCAGATATGACAATTATTCAACGGAATTTGAATTTTTTTTTTATAAATTTTGGATCACTGTAACAACTGTGTCTTTGAAGGCCTACACGAACAGAAACGAATTAAATGATAAAAGTTGCTTCATTATCATATGAATACATTATTCCGCCTTCTTTATCTTTTATAATTTGAAAAATAGTGATCATGCTATATGCTTAACACCCGTTAATATATATGTGATGAAAGGCTCAAAACAATAAATTGTTTCTGCTGTGTGCAAGCAGGCGAAAATGATGCGATGAATTATTTTCAAACTTTTTTTATTAGCCTATTAATATGACAATTATTCAAAGGAATTTGAAAAAAATGTATAAACTTTGGATCCGTAATAACTGTGTCTTTAAAGGGGCAGTAGCACGTTTTTAGGGGGAATATGAGGTGATGTCAGGAAAATGAAAATTAATGGTTCCAATTGAAAGACAATGTATTTAAACTAAATGGAGCAGTAATAATTCAAATATTTAACATAAAGTTTAGCCATGCGATTCCTTTTTCTTACAGAAAATGAATTAAAGGTGTTCACACAAAAATGGCGGCCTATGTATTTTATGTGAATCTTCATACTTTGTCCTCCGACTATGGATGATTGACTTGTGTAATGAGATTTTTGACACCATCAAAATAATACATTTAACATTAACTTACAATTATCACTGAAAATTTTAAAATATAAAATTATCAAAAAACGTGCTACTGCCCCTTTAAAGGCCTACACGAACAGAAACGAATTAAATGATAAAAGTTCAACGTTTTTTCTTGGCCTGGGGAGTACATTTGCATTGGAAAAAAATGCTTGATGCAGGGGCTTTGAACCCGACGCGGGCG
Source organism: Steromphala cineraria (assembly GCA_916613615.1). Lineage (NCBI taxonomy): Eukaryota > Metazoa > Mollusca > Gastropoda > Trochida > Trochidae > Steromphala > Steromphala cineraria. The sequence goes on from OU744733.1 coordinate 45,312,607, forward strand.
GAAACCAGAAACAATTAAAAAAAATCCTAGGCCTTAATTCATGATTATTTTACACTCAATTTCAAAGATGGTATTAAGGTTCACATTTTAGTTATTCAAGTTTGACAAAGAATAGAGCGTATCACTCAAAAAATAAAACCTTTGTAAAATGAAGCCAAACATCGGAGTTATGAGTGTGGAACGGAATCTATGACATAACAATATATGTTGACCGCTATCAGTGTAGTTCAGCAACATCAGTTGACCGCTATCAGTGTAGTTCAGCAACATCTGGTGTGGCTCGCCGGATGGGTGGGTTACCCGATTCATTGCTGAATGAACTGAGAGTGTGAAGGGTAATTCCCTGCCCCACACTGAGACACGAGTTGAATAACTTGTGGTGTCGCCTTAGGCAAGAGACTTTATTCAAAATGTGCCTCTGTTCACCCAGCAGGAAATGGGTACCTGGTGAAAGTTGTGTTGGAGGTGACCCATCAAGCGCTTAATCGGCAGCTTGGGTTAGACCAGGGTAATAATTCAGGGAGCGCCTTGAGCATGCATTCGGTGTGGATATGTGCGCTATATAAATACCCTAATTATTAATTATTAATTATAATTAATTATAATTATTATATGTCATTTACCTGATAACTTTTTAATAAATTTATAAAATTTGATAAGCTCATATAAAATCATCCAATTAGTTATATATAGTAACTTTGTAAATGATTTAGCAAAATAAATCAGTGTTACTTCGAATTGCTAAACATTTTAAATTGCAAATGGAAACCGATAGATATGTGTCTTTAACGTAAACTGAGGTTCAAAAGAACCAATTAACACACCTCAGTCGATTTTATCATAGACAATTTAAATTTGTTTTTACGTCAATCTCTAATACTGAAAAATGTAGATCTATATAACTTTAAGTCAATAGGTACTATGTGGTTCTCATATTTGCAAATATGCATCATTCCGTGCTGATCGTCTAAATGCGTCTTTTTTTTTTTTTTTTAGATTTTCAATAAATCGAAACAAATATGAGGTAATAAAAACATTATTTCAGGCACTTGAACTAGCGATCTTTTAATTAACATTTCATTAAGACACCACTCAATCTTTTTGTTATAGAGATATATTCAATGGCGAGAGGCCCATATCACAGAGAGGGTTATTGCTAAGAAATAGCGATAGATAATCATGCCTATAGGTAGAAAATTTTGTTTTAGCCTGAATATGTATAATGGTCACCAAGGAAGTATTAATACAATTTAAACAACAAACAACAGACAGTAGTAGTAGTAGCAGTAGCAGTAGCAGTAGCAGTAGCAGTAGCAGTAGCAGCTGTTGTCGTTGGTATTGATGGCGGAGTTGTTGTTGTTGTTGTTGTACTAGTAATAGTAATAGGAGTAGTAATTGTAATAGTAATAGTTAATAATAATAATAATGCTTTAAAAAAATTGGGTTTACATTAGTCGCTGCTCAACACATTAAGAAGATAAAGCACACATTAAAATATGAGTTATAAGCATTTGAAACAAGAAATAAAACATTACTTATCATATACAACAATATTGACATGTCAACATAACTATGCTACGATAACTGTTTTTAAGACATATGGAAAACTAGATATAACAGCATATTACTAAAATGGGAAATAATTCTAAAAAAAGATGAAGAAGTTAAGATTTACTTATGGTTGTAAAAGTAATAATAGGCCTACTACCAGCAAATAATCTGTAGAGATAGAAACGAACGAATAGCGAATTAAACAGTGCACGTGTACAGATATTTCCGCATTAAATCAAACTATGTAATCATAAATAAATTCTTTTTTAAATGTCAATGGAACTTATAAGAATGATTTATTCGCATTGTTCTTATATATGACAATAACAGATGTGAACAATTTAATAACAAAGTCAAACAAGAAAGTGCATATATTATATGAAACATGATAGGAATATGAATAATTAATACTTTAATCTGAACATACATCATGTATCTGTCCCATCTAAATGAAATATTATATATCTTGATTGGTAATATGGCATGTGAATCCAATGTTTGCCTCTCGTGACATGGGTAAAGTTGATATTTCACTCGTGGTTTCGCCACTCGTAAAATATCAACTTTACCATGACACTCGATGAAATAAACCTGGTATTTGGAAAACTACATTAAGAATCCTCTATGTATGTAAAAATGTATTAATGAATTAAATATATATGCATATTCAAATTTAAGCTTGCTCCAAAGTGTTTGATTCTTTTAGTTGATAAATCTGCGTGGGTTTTATAGGTCTGGGTGTTTGACGTTGTCATGGTGATGTAATTGCCTTATGATATGTATAAAATATACATCTGTCGCATATAATAGGATATGACATATGTTACCTTGTGTATAGAATAAGTAAGTTAATATTTTCATTTCAGTGCAGACTGTAAATGAATAAATATCACCAAGAATGGTTATGTTGTGATCCATATACTGGTTAAAATATTTTGTGTAACATGAACGAAATGACATTTATTTTGGCTTGTACATCAATTAAAAAAATATCATAATAAAGGTAAGTGCTTCCGTAAATTTGTACTACTGTATTCAATTTCTATCGTGAACCATTAATAGTAATATACTTGTATTTGGCGTTTGGGAATGAAAATGTATGAGTGTTGTATTTTGATTGTCAAAAAAAGCCAAAGATAATGACATGAAAGACATTCTTAATCATACTGAATCGTATGAACATATATTTGAAAACAATCATGTTCCCTGTGACATATACATGTTTATTACTCTCCCGTCCTGTCCTGATTGAATAATTCATAGCTACATATGATTTGCACATTTATAGAGAATACTAAACGACGTCCCGTTTCATAACATATTTATGAAACGAGTGAATGGGTTGGTATTTAACGAGCGAAAGCGAGTTAAATTCCTATACCATTCACGAGTTTCATAAAAATGTTATGAAACGTGACCGAGTTTAGTATTTTATTTATTACTTGCTTAAAAACATCGTAAAAAAACAAAAAAAATCGCCAACATGACTGTTACGTCACGTCATTCTGTCAGCGCGCGATGTTATTACACAATGTGTAATAACATTGTAGATTTATTAAACAGCGATATCTTCAACGGGAGAGTAATAAATAGAGAATACTAAACGACGTCCCGTTTCATAACATATTTATGAAACGAGTGAATGGGTTGGTATTTAACTCACTTTCGCTCGTTAAATACCAACCCATTCACTCGTTTCATAAATATGTTATGAAACGTGACGTCGTTTAGTATTCTCTATAAATGTGCAAATCATATGTAGCTATGAATTATTCAATCAGGACTTCCCATTACATGCATTGAGTCACTAGTTGACATGCTAGATGTTAATACTTTTGTTAATTTATGAATCGATGAAGACCAATTTGTCTCATTTATGCTTGATGGTCGTTCAAATGTCTATGTTCAGCAGCTTGACCAGGAGACGTGGTTTAAATGCATCAAAGTTATAGCGAAAAGTGTAAAATGCTGGCTTTCTCCCTTAAAATACATGTGCTAATCTAAACATTGTGCAACTTGTATATAAATGTATATGATTATGTCTTCCTACAATTGTATCTTCGACTTCGGAGGAAATAAAGAATATCTATCTATCTATGGATGCAGGTTGAATACTCCCCAGGGAGTTGAATTGGAAAAATGATTGGACGGTGAAAGAATGCCATTGACCAGGGGAAACAACAGGCGCCTTGAGCAACCACGAGTGGATGGATATGTGCGATATATAACTATTCATATAATAATAATAATACATACTGCTCGAGATCGCACCTGTTCCAGAATGAACTGATACACAATCAAGATCATATTTCGTTTAGTATTCAAACAGATCTGTCTATACGGACTTAATACCCATAGGGTGGGAAAAAGTGGTGACATATTTTCAATATGAGCACATGTGCACATATCACTTTTACCTGGCAACGATGGTTTTAACGCGACTCTGTGACGTCTTCGTGACGTCACTGTAGCCGACCGTCACAAGGGAAGCAGGCTGTTTTCTGGATATTTTTGAGAGAATGGAATAGAAACGGTAATAAGGACATTATTACCCTCGCAAGTGTGTCATATGACATTTACGAAACTCGTGCAAATCTGTTTATAACCCTCGTTCTCGCTCGGGTAATCATGATTAACACTCGCTTCGTAAAAGTCATATGACACACTTTCTCGCGTAATAATCTCTATATAGAACATTCTTCTAGATTATACACTGAGGTACAAATAAACTTTACATCACATTTGTGTTTGATTTATCAAATATCTAAAAGTTATTGGTTGCATTTGATAATAGCTTAATCAAAACTAGTAGTTAAAACGATTTTTGTGGTATCTGGGTTCTGTTTAATGAAAATATCTTTGTTTGATGTAGGAAGGGGAAACAATTGAAATTGACACCAACATGACGTAGGTAAACGTGGGTAGAATAAGCCTCATTTATTGATTTTCACATATGATATGTAGTCAGACAGACAGACAGACATTTTATTCAGTAAAAGGCCATTGGCCCATAATACATACACAAAATGATTATTTGCATGAGCTTACATAAACACATTTGAATTTCTAATTTTCCTTACTTGATGTAAAAATAGACATACATTTTTGATAATTTCTATATTTGTTGAGGACATAAGATTTGCAAAAGCATTTGGTGACAATGGTTTTTTAAAATATCTATCAAGAAATATATTGATATATGATATGTAGTTGATGTCTATAAACAATCGTGTGTTATTGAAATAATTTGTTGAACAATATTTTTATCAAAAAAAGTATTTTTGGAAAAGAAATATAATAAAACAGTGAGCAGTATTATTTGACTGATGAATCATACCCTGTACATGTCAGTTTTTGGATACGACGTCAGAGACTTTGTACATTTGTACTTTAAAATCATACATATGATAAACCTACGGTGGTCCATAGGGGACATACATCTTTACGACAGTTTTTTTATATTTTTTAAAACCAAACTAAGGTTGATATTGTCATAACAGTATAACTGACTTTATATAAATGATGATCTAAATCTATGTAGATTGCAGTTGACTGCTGCCATTCAAGTTTTATGAACACGGGATGTTGACCATTTTCATTGCCGAATGATTAATCATAATAATAATTATTGATATCGTCAATTGTTATGATCAATGCCATTACCATCGTCGTCGTTGTCATCAACGTCATCCTCCTCGACATCATGTACCATCACCAGTCCCGTCGTCGTCATCGCCATAATTGGTCATCGTCGCTGTTATCATTTTGAACAGATTGAAGACATATACCATTACTTTCAAAGGGGCAGTACATGTAGCACGTTTTTAGGGGGATTATAAGGTGATGTCAGGAAAATGAAAATAGATGGTTCCAATTGAAAGACCTGGAAACTAAATGAAACAGTCATGAAATTAAGTAAAGTTCAGCCATGCGTTACAAAAATGAATTAAAAGTGTTTTTTACACAAAAATGTCCGTCAATGGACATTATGTGAATCTCTTTAATTTGTTCTCTGACTGTTGATGATTGCTTTGTGTAATTAGATTGTTGACACTATCAAAATTATACATTTAGCACCAACGAACAATTATCAGTGAAAACTTAAATAAATTTTCACAAAACGTGATACTGCCCATTTAAAGGGTAGAGGAGCAATTTGCTTTCAAAAGAATTTCTGTTTATCTTTTAGACAAGGATTTCGTTTGTTCAACAACATATTTTAATTATTCTATGGTAAACGGAAGAAACTGGTCAAGTCATTAAGTTAAATCTAAATAAATAAGGATCAAGTCTTTTTTAATAATTAGTAAGTAATAAGATATATTGAATTATCGATCTAACTTTATTTAGATTATTAAAAACTTCATCTGCATGTAAGTAATAGATAAAGACCTACTTTCTGAAGTCCTAGATAACTACACTGGGTAACGCAAACATTTATCTGGGTGGCAAATTAAAACGTGTCCAGGTCTTCAAGTGCATATCAACCTTTCCACATGTCATGTAGTCTTTGTAAGTTGGCAATAATGGAATGATGCATTTCTTAATTCTAGTATTTTATTGATTTTCTTGTTGTAGTTATTTTTTTAAATTTGAATGAAAAGGATAGTATTGATAATGATTTCGTGACAATAAAAATGTTATTCACGCTTTTTAGGGACAAGGTCGTGTTTAAATCATGAAAACACAACCTTTTTATAATTTTTTAGATAAATGTTCTTGTCTATTTCATCATCATGAATAATGCCCAACGTTGGAGGCTTTTTATCAGTTTTTAATCATTTATTTTTATATACATTTAATATGAAAATGTGCCCATATAAAATACATGCCAATTTATATTAGTTTCATAATACACTTAATGTAGATACATGTCAGTATTTTTGTCTTAATAGATTAGTCTTAAAAACGCATTAAATTTTTATTTTACTACAAAGAGCAAAAAATCATAAGCATGATAAGTACCCATCGAATTACACCGAAACTTCTGTCGCCGAACGCTGTATCCTCACATACCAACTATCCACATCCAGTGGGGTTGCAGGTAGAGCCTCTCGACCTACCATCCAATATGCTGTTGATGGATATTTGTTTACATCATGGACAAACTACCTAACATAAAGTATGCCTTATCGGTAAAACGTCTTTTTTGTCTTCTTTTTTTGTTATCTTATCATTTTCCTCTCCGATTATCAATCAAATCCACACGAGTAATTGGATAATTGAATTATGGTATTTGATACAAATGACTCCGATTAACTACAGCGACTTATTCCAATATCCCTTAAGATACAAGCCTTGTCGAAGATTTTACAACCGCTTCCGTCAATTACGTATTTCCCTTTAACATAACAACAATAGTACGTGTCATGGTTCGTTATAGATTGCCCTCGGTATTTTACTGTGTCGATTTTTACGGGCTTCTCTCATTGTTAATGGAAATCGTATAACAGTGACAGTTGATATTCAAAACAATCAGCTAAAAATATATTATGAAATTAAATAACATTATTGCTAATCAGTTTCTAAACATATGGTCGTAAAAGAAAATGAATTGATAACGAATTGATCATAATGGCAATTTCAGGGAATGATTTAAGTTAATAATCGGCCTAGGAAGAGACTACTTAGCTAAATGAGATTGTAAGTTGTAGATTTGGTGACTCTCTACATCCCAATCAGGGTCTTATAGGAAGACATCAACTGAAACAAATGTTAGCCATAGGAGACTAAATTCTTTGGTACAGAAACATTAATTAAGTCAATGGGGATTACACATTAAAAGGGTTGGTAATTCTGTGATACTTAATGAGTGCCTTAGGTGCTTTTAAAGAGCCACTTCGTAAATTTCATTGTATTAAATTTTGTTTTGAAAGTTACGTTTAAATGGAAAATATCATGAAACGTGAAACTGCCATGCTTAACAACTGTGCAATTTTTGTAGGATATTGAGATAAGTGACATGACGGAACGACGGACGGACGGACGCGTACGGAATGACCTCTATAAAGCTCTCTTTCCCCGTAGCGGGGGTATAACTAACAACAAGAAGTAAAATGTCTTAAGACTTTAATGCACATAATCTCACTTAATTATTCAACCAATCAAATTACACTTGGTTGTTGTACAGATAGGAAAGGTAGCATAGTTGCCAGGCATTGTACAGATACAACTGTTGCAACCATCATCAGCCAGGAACTGACTACCATAGTGGTAGTAGCGGCTCTTGTATGGGCAATCCATAAACTCACCGCCGTTTGCTTTCGGTTTGTCTGAAACGAAAGTAGAGGATATTAGACGAGCATCCACATCATACCATGTTTAGCAATTTCTATGATACGTGTGTTTCCCGAGAGAAGTTGAAAATGATGATAATGATGAAAGCCAGCATCCACCAACTGGTTTCACCGAAGAAGCAGAGCATTTGTTTCACTTAAGAACTTTTAAAGTTTAATAACCCATTCTTGTTCTTCGCAACAGCTTCAAAAATGACATCGAAATCAGATTTTTAAAAACCATTGCGCGTGAATTTCAACATCGAGGGAATTCGAATCCGGGACCTCCGGGTTGACAAACATTCTACCGATTCAGTCAAAAAGCATAACCAATGAAACGAATGTTTTGATCCCTGACCCATGTTGAAAATTACAGTCTACAGACGCTGGAGTTTCTGCACGGATTCAATTTAGATAAAAATAGCTGTAGTGCCCTGAATTATGGGACGTAAAGATTACATCCAGTTTCAACTAGATTGGGCTCGGATTATACGTGCAAATCATAGTTCTTAGTCAACGAGTACGTTCCGAAGCCATTGTTTTGCAGGGTTTACACGTGCAGATAATGTAATTCCAGGTGAACTTGCAAAAGAACTTACCGAAGCCGGTCTTTTACACGTGCAAACAATGTCTTACCTATATAGAACACTTGCCAAAAATGTCTTGCCTCGAACACTTGCAAAACAAATTACCTTTTACACGTGCAAACAATGTCTTGTCTAGAACACTTGCCAATATTGTCTTGCCTAGAACACTTGCAAAAACTTACCGAAGCCGGTGTTTTGCAAAGTTTACACGTGCAAATAATGTAATTCCCGGTATTCTTGCTAAATAACTTACCGAAGCCGGTCTTTAAACCGGCAAATAATGTCTTGCCTAGAACACTTGCCAAAATTGTCTTGCCAAGAACACTTGCAAAAGCAATTATCGAAGCCGGTCTTTTACACGTGCAAATAATGTATTGCCTAGAACACTTGCCCAAAATGTCTTGCAAAAGAACTTACCGAAGCCAGCGTTCTTGCACGGTTTGTACGTGCAGATCATGCCGTTCTTAGTACAATTGCACGAGTTGCACTTATCCTCCGCCGTCCAGTTCTGTCCAACATGGTAGTACGTGTGGTAATACTTGCACAGGAACGTTCCTGGGGCTCCGAGCTCGTCTGCATGGAGAAATAGTTGAGTACAATTTCACAATTCATTTTTTTGACCGACTGAAACATTCTCAAAAAAATAAGTTAAGGAAAACCCCGATTTTAATATTGAGATGTGTTATAGTTTTCTATAATGTTCAAAATGATGATTAACATAAATATTGAATTTTGAGGTGGTACTTAATATTTTGTTGTTGATAAAAGACTGCTTATATCACACAGGATACTCGAGTCAGTTATTCAAAAGGCGCTCTAACGTGGGAAGCTTACTTACATGCATCAACTGTCAATGTAAATTTCCAATATAGAGTCATACTGCTCGTGGGCACGTGCGAAAGCAAGTTTGAAAACTGTGTTTATAAACGTCGATCAGCGGGAGAATTTTATGTATTAATTTACTAATAATTTTGTGCATATCCGAGGGCAGACAATTATCTTATATATAGTACTCACGGCAGATAAATAAATATAATGTTTTTCTGTGATGATTTCATCCCATGATACAAAACATTCAATGCGAAATGCTCGTTTTTCCAAACTGTTGTTTCAGACAGTTTACAGGAGAGCAAATCGTGTTTTATCTTACCTTGCGATAGTTAATGCTGAGGAATATATGGATGACAACGTCTTTGTTCATTGTATGCGACGTTTCGACACAGATTCTTGTGTCGTTCTGAGAATCTGTGTCGAAACGTCGCATACGATGAACAAAGAAGTTGTCATCCATATATTCCTCAGCATTATTGTCATTCCAACTTCTAAAATGCCTCTCAAAGAAGTTAAACTTGCGATAGTTGTTTAAAAAGTTTAAATGAATGTTTTTAATGCAAAAAAAAAAAACTTAATCTTAATACGATCACGAAATATCTTATATCAAACGTAAGCATAGTTATTTGAACATATGTAGGACTTTGTAGTCGAGAAATAAAAAGATAATCACCAAAAAGGATTATATTTTTATTTCCATAGCTTTCAGTAGCACTCAAGTTAATAGACCTAGGTTGATAAGATTTCAGTTTGTTATATAATGGGACAGATAAAATTTCCAACCATATGTTATGTTTTCTTTGTTTAGTTATTTGCTATATAATTCAATGGAAATTGTTCCAAAGAAAATATTTATGTATCTATCCCGTTTCAGCTGATAAACAGCGTAAGTATGACGTCTATAAATACAAAGCCTAGTTTGCTATAATGAGCCAATAGGAATGATGGTCTTCCTCACCCTGTATCTCAGGGGTTCAATCTTTAGGATACGTTACCACTGTGTATAACCGTACACCGGAACTAGCGAGGTGTACGGCGGGGAAGTGTTGCTAGCGAGGAACCGAAATCGAAAGTTAAGTAATATTTTACTTCATAACTTTCAAATAATCAACATCATGTGGTAATTTTAGCACACATATTTAATAAAATGTATGTGCTTGTCATTCTGTATCAAAGGGACAGTAACAATGACAGTTGCGAGTAATGCTGTTGTTAGTAACATATTTGCTATCTCTGACTATGAACGGGATATGACATTAAATAGTTATGTCTCGGAAAGCTATTGACATGATAATAACATAGAAAAAGTTGATGAAACGGCGATGATTGCTTTTTAAGTGATCCTGTTTGCGATCACGCTCCTCGCTAGCAACATTTCTCCGCCGTACACCTCGCTAGTTCCGGTGTACGGTTATACACAGTGGTTACTTCAGATACAAAGCACAATAAGATAAAAACAATATTAAAACAATAGAACGTGCACATACTTGAGTTATCACAGTTTTTCCAAGTGGCACATTCTGCCCCGAAATCAGTGCAGTCGCACCCGTTGCATCTGTGGATTGTTAATGTTCATAATTCATTAAATCATTATGGCTTTTAAGAGCCACGGAGATAGTTGATAGAATTAATTTTGCTTGACTTTATGAATGGTGTATGGGAGTTCAAGGAAAGCTTCAAGGAATTATCGCATTTAGTGTCGTTTGGTAATTGTGTTTATGCTTTATTTAAAGTTAACTAAAGCATCTTTAATTAACCTTAATCTCTTCTTGAATGAAAAACTCTAAATCAAAGAAAATCCTAGTTAGAGCCGAAACATGTAAATGTGTATAGTCTTTCTGTTTTGCCATTTCTCCTACTGCTTTTATATCATCATACTATATTATGATTTCGAAACAATTCAGTATCATAGACTTATCGGGCAAATGACCTCGGACCTGTAACAATACACCTTCTACGCAAAGCCTAAAACGCCAGTTTTGGAACTGTCAGTTTTATGCCTTGCTGCAGACCCTTGAATTTGTTGTGCTAATATCGGCGCCCCTACAGGCGATCGTTAGCAACCTCCAGTTACTTTCTGATTGGACTATTGCTTTCTCTCATAGTAAGCTAGGGAGTAAGCACAGAAAACTCAAGGGTCTGCAGCAAGGCATAAATCTGACAGTTCGGATACTGGCGTGTTAGGCTTTGTGTAGGAAGATGGTAACAATATGGAAAAACTTGATCAATATATCATTATAATCCATACACCACTGACCTGTCATCCGCTACCCATGAGTCGCCATGATCGTAGCTGTGACCCTTGTAGGTACAACCGGTAGAAGCAGCTTGAGTTCTTGCCACTGAAAGCAAGTGATAGACACACACACATCAGACTTGAAATGTGAAATGTTTACCACGCCAATCAATACTAGTTCTATCCCTAAAGTTATAACAGAGGTTGTATCAACATGACTTGGTCTGCCTCTGTGGGGAGGGGATGCAGTACCTGATTATATGTGACAAGTGACAAGTTTATTCTGTGAAAAGGCCTCATGGCCAAAAGCACATGAAAATACAGCTCAAAATCAACGCATGTCAATTTTACATACATTATACTGGCAGTTTTCTTTTCAAATAAATAGCTAATCTTTTAATATGCTCAGGATTGTTGGATGATAATAACTGATACATTTTCCCTTGAAGGGAATATGAAATAGTACGGAGGAATAAGTTTTTCCCGTAAATGCCTATAATAGGGGCAGACTAATAAAAAATTATACTCATCTTCTGTTACATTCATATTACAAATAGTGCATAAAAGCTGACCTTTATCAATAAAATTGTCGTACCTTAATTTACTAATCTTAAGTTTGTGTGACTGGAATCTGAATTTACAACATATTCGTAGGAGGTCCTTTTGACAAAATAATTCTAAAACATATTTCTCTGTATCCAAAAGCGATTTGAAGCTAGAGTAGAATGTGAAATCATTCCTTCCAACAAGTCTTCTATGCCAATCTTGGAACTGAATATCTTTACAGCGTACCAGGAAAGTGTTCATGAATATATCATAATTGCCAAAATCCTGTGACCTGATTATATGGCCACTATTGACAGTAACAACCGGAACATCTTGGCCGTATTCGATTATCGTTTCAGGACGTCTACGATGACGTCATATGGTTTTCACTGTTCTTTACCGAGTGGAATCGCATGGTACAAGCCACTTTTTCTTGTTTCAAAAACAAAATTTAAGAATTCTTCGGGTAGTTTCAAATTCAGGGATTATTGTATATTATCTTGAAAATTCCCAAGTGTGGTCTAAATGTGTTATGAGAAAAAGTTGAATATAATCTTATCGTTGTCCAAATCGGCTGAAAAATAGTTTAGGTCATTATCGTGGCTTGAATTCATTAAAAACATATACTCGTAAGATATGCCCGAGTTTTCGTGCGAAACATACATGTTATATTCAACTGCATTTGTAAAACATAAATGTAATATTCGACTGGTTTTGCGCAACATTGTTTTATAAGGATTCATTTGTAAAATATAATTGTTTTAAGGGACTGATTTAATAAAACAAAATCCATATTCGACTGAATTTGTGAAAGACAATTATAAATTGATTATTCGTCAAAACATAACTTTCATACAAGATTTATTTGTGAATCAGAAAAGTGAATTAAGGCGTCTTTGGGAATAATAAATTTCATATTCAACTGCATTTTTTAAAACATTAATTATAATCAAGACTGCTTTTGTAAAATAAATTTTTCTATCAAGCTTTATTGAGAAATATATCTGTTATAAGTAAGACTAATTATGAGAAATATAAATGATATATACATCGATTGTTTTTTGTGTGTGAATAAATATAAAATAAAACTGATTTGTAAAACAAAAAAAGTAATATTCGATTGCTTTATGAAGAAAAACATATTTATATACTTACCAAAAAGAAACGCAAACACTATAATAGCGAACATGGTGACCTATTTGCTATTTGACAAAAAGGAATGTTTATCTTACATGGTTGAGAAACGCCAGATGTAAAATCTGATTGGCCTGGTTACTGGACGAATATTCTAAACATGACTCGGATATTAATCTTTAAAGGGGCAGTAGCACGTCTTTAGGGGGAATATATTAAGGCGATGTCAGGAAAATGAAAATTAATGGTTCCAATTGAAAGACAATTTTTAAAACTAAATGGAGCAGTAATAATTCAAATATATAACCTAAACTTAAGCCATGCGATTTCATTTCCTTCCACAAAATGAATTAAAGGTGTTCACATAAAATGGCCGCCAATGGATTTTATGTGAATTTTTATGCTTTGTCCTCTGACTATAGATGATTTGCTTGTGTAATGTAAAAATGATACATTAACACTTTACTTACATTATCAGTGAAAAATTTGAAATATAAAATTATCAAGGTGCTACTGCCCCTTTAAAGAGCCACTCCGTGAGTTGTTGGGGGTCACATATGACAACACTTTATAAATGTTGTCATTTGATCTAGAAGTATCGACTGTTGGAAGAGTTTCATAAAAAAAGCTTATCGACGTTTTATTGTGACAAAATGACGGTTTGAAGTAGATATTTGAGTGATATTTGGGCAATATTTCAGCTATTAGCGGGGGTAGATATTTGAATCGAAAACCGGACAATGACGCCAGTCAAACGTAATTTTAAAAGTTATCGAAAGCATCCAGAATGACAGTTACGAGTTGAAACTGTTCTATAGGTTGTATAACTAGTGTCAATGTTAATTGGACATGTAATAGATCTATCCACACTCCCCTTGGTGTAATGGGTGATGTAGCGAGAGAAGTGTGGATATCTCTGACTTCTACCCCATACCGGTCGAATTATATTTGACTAAAGAGAGCTTTTCATCCTTCTCTATGTATATACGTCTTGACCTAATTAGATCAATTGAATATTAACAATACTATGCTTTTTGCTGTTAATAAACTATATACGAGCTTTGTTATGTTAAAAACTGATAGAAACTAGTACCTATACCTAGGCTTATATACGAAACAAAGAACAATATAGACATGACAACAGAAAAAATTCTACTCATATTAATCATCTGTAGCTCAGTCCCACCATCAACAATTTAAATTCTAAATTTTACAAGTCCGTTTTTTTGCAAAAGTTGAAGATCTCTTCGCCTGACTGAGTGTAGATGTACAAAAAAAGTAGGTGTAGAAGATAAGTAGAGGTGTATCGGTCAATACACCTACAGTTTGTACATAGAAAGTAGAGGTGTATCGGTCAATATAGTTAGAATAAAAGAACCATAGCAACGCGACCGGAAGTGGTGTATAATTGAATTTGCCTTCTGCGAATTTAAAATGACTGTTGGTAGATGTTCATTGAAAAAAATTTGTTCACATATTTTGCATTTTGAGATGATGTGTACAGTTATTTTAATTCATGAATCATGCCATTTACGTGCATATTTACGTGCATATCAAAGCATAAGAATATGATGAAAATCACGGAGTGGCTCTTCATTTTGTCCTGATAAGAACGTTTTTTTTTTATCATTGTCTAATTAAAAATGTCACATCGATCAATAAACGGGTCTTTTTTGGGATGTTTTTTTTTTCATTTCCTAAATGATAAAGAATGGTTTAGAAGTTATTAAGTTTATGTATTGTTAAATTTATGAATGGTAAATGATAATACTTCCTTTGCACGCCCTAACAAATCTGAAAACTCCTTTAAGATATATTAAAACGAAACTTAAGTGTTTTAATCCCTTATTATTGGAATGATAACATAGTTATGATGATGTATGATCAATCCATTGTTGTCAATGTTGATCATGGTGATCAAGATCAAAATTGCTACAGCGATAATTATTCAATTGTATTATCTGTCAGTTTGATACATACCAATCATGTCTTACATAATCTAACGTGTGCAGAACTAGGTTAAAGAACTCTTTACGTTTTTGTTTAGTTTTGTCTAAAGAAAATGATATTCAAAACATATGTACATGTCATGCTCAAGCTGTTTGGTAACCGACTGAGAGTTACCTCCCTTCCATCGATAGCGTGTTTGGCAGATTTTCTGCTTTCAGGAAGTGAAGAATGTTTTACTTTCTTATCAATATATCACCCCTGTTATTGTTTTCATCGATCACAATGAACAAGATATTGATATTCAATCATGTAAAACAAAATCCATAATCGGGAGAATTTTTAAGTCGTTATTAATGCTACTCCCTATAACCTATGCTTAAGAAATAAAGTAGCCCTAACCATCATGTGTTTTGCAATAAAGTATAGTTTTGCCCTGAACTATTATTAGTTAAAGCATGAGGCCGAAGGCCGAATGGTTTGACGTTATAATAGTTCAGGGCAAAACTATACTTTATTGCAAAACACATGAGGGTTAGGGCTACTTTATTACTTTTCTAGTATGTCGATTTTTACTCGTTTAAGTTATTTCTACTCCAAATATAAAAATATTTTGTAAATCACGTTAGGCCGCAAATTGAAAATCCTCGATCAGGGCCATAACTAGTGACGTCATAGCCAATTGTTATTGACGTCATGGGCCATTGTTTCGTGACGTCACTCAAAAACTATACTTTATTGCGAATTCTAGTATTGTTCCCTAAAAGATCAAAGGCGCCGCCCACCCTTTATTCCGCAATAAAGTATAGTTTTTGAGTGACGTCACGAAACAATGGCCCATGACGTCAATAACAATCGGGTATGACGTCACAAGATATGGCCCTGATCGAGGAATTTTTAATTCGCGGCCTAACGTGAATTACAAAATATGTCTTTTTGGAGTAGAAATAACTTAAAGGAGTAAAAAACAGACATACTAGAAAAGTAATAGAGTAGCCCTAACCATCATGTGTTTTGCAATAAAGTATAAAGGATGGGCGGCCCCTTTGATCTTTACGGGAACAATACTAGAAATGTAAATAATGGTGAGAAATAACGATTTTTTACTCTATTTATTAAGATCGTTTTCCTTATGTCTGACTTTAAAATGTTTAAAACTGAAAGCATCATCTTCTTGGTAGTGATTTGAGTACTCAAATTGTTCATTGAAAATGCATATGACACGTTAAAAGACATTTCTATGTCATAAAGGTCCAAGCACATTAAGTTTGAGCGACGCAATCAGATTTAATGGATCTTTATGGGATTGAAATTTGGATTTTTCACGAGACTGTTATTGTGTTTTTTTAAATATGGCATAGTTTGACGGCATGATATACTGCACCCATTTCAACAAGATATCTGCCCAGAATTTCAATTCAGGTCAAACATGAAACATGTCCGCAGAAAAAAGGTTTTGACCCTCAAATGGGCAGTGGCATTTTTTTGATTTTACTAATTTTCACAAATTTTTACTGATATTTGTACGTTAACGCTAAATGTATTATTTTGATGGTGTCAAAAATCTCATTACACAAGCCAATCCTCCATAGTCAGAGGACAAAGTATGAGAATTCACATTGGTGGCCATTTTTTGTGAACAACTTAATTCATATTGTGTAAGAAAAGAGAATCGCATGGCTAAATATTATATTATATATTTGAATTATTACTGCTCCATTTAGTTTAAATACATTGTCTTTCAATTGGAACCATTAATTTTCATTTTCCTGACACCACCTTATATTCCCCCTAAAACGTGCTACTGCCCCTTTAACTTCTTTTGGTAAATTATAGTTCTCGATACCAAAATGAAACAGGTACACGGATTATTAATGGTGGAGGCGACTTATCAATACATAATATATACTCATCAAAAAGGTCAATTCAATATATCAGTATCGTGCGGATAATTGAATGAAGCATAAATGTATCGTTATTGAAAACCAGTCTGGTCTTTAAAAGAATATACAAAGTATATCATCACGACTAGTTGCAATATAAGTAAACTAGCCTCAATAATATACTCTACTCTCCCATATTAGCCTCAATGATAACCATATATGGATAATAATGTCTATTATAAAGGCCAGGTTTACTAGACCAATTTCTTTCTAAAACTAAATCTATGATTTTAGCATGGCAGCGTTATATTTCACTTTTAAATTAGGGACGAAGAACTGATGATTTGTTATATACATTACAAAACTACGGCATGAATTATGCTTGATAACAAAGACCAGTGCATCTTCCTACGCAGAGCCTAAAAGGTCAGTTTCCAAACTGTCATTTTATGCCTTGCTGCAGAGACTCTACTTTTCTGTGCTGCTATAGTGCCCCTACAGACTAGAGAGCAAGCACAGAAAACTCAAGGCTATGCAGCAAGGCATAAAACTGACAGTTTGGAAACTGGCCTTTTAGGCTCTGCGTAGGAATATGAGACCAGTGCAAAAGACCAGGTAACTCTAATTTAAATTTTGAAGTGCAACCTTCTTTTTTTTTAATGATGATTCGTTTATAAAATAATTGAAAATTAGAAATATGATGGACTTATCGACCTCAAATAAAGTATTTGAACTTGTTATTAAGGAATGCATTGATAAATTAATGGAATAGTTTTCGTAAGGGTAGTACTTGGACTTCTTTTGATTTTTAGATAGCAAATTGGCTTCCCATCGAAGCGAGAATCAAATTTAAAGTTCTATGTATTACTTACAAATGTCAACATAATATGGCTCCAGCATATCTTTTAAATTCCTTGGAGGACTATACCCCTGCAAAAGATCTTCGATCCCAGAATTTGAAGCTTCTCCAGTTGCCAAAGTATAAAAACATCAGTTATGGACTTAAATCTTTCAGCTGTACTGCTCCAAGACTTTGGAACCAACTTCCTTATGTCATCAAAATGTCATCCTCACTGACTGTTTTTAAATCACAGCTCAAAACTCATCTATTTTCTAGCTATTATTCATAGATTCTACCCATAGACTCTAATTATAAATATCCTTAATCAATGCTACCAGTATTACTTTTAGGCTTTATTTCATAGCATTTCATCTCATCACCTTAATTTTTCTTATTTTCAATGCGCTTTGAGCATGCACCTTGTGTATTGATATAGCGCTTTATAAATGCCCATTATTATTATTATTATATATCGAAGCATATGACGAGGCATATATCCACCATCAGGGCTTAACTTGATCATCTTGTGTCTTAGTAATGCATTTATAAGTTGAAGTTTTATTCTGATTCAAATTTCAACGAAGAACCTATTATAATATTCACTACGATTTTCAATCAGGGCTCCATTCTTCCAATTCACAACACACATATATACACAAGTCATGCCTGTATCAGGTATACTCGATAAGGGCTACTACTCAACCTCTTGTATTTAAAACTTACATTCACATGTCTATCGGATAAAAAGTGCCCGGGTTCGCAGTAGAGAACTGTTCTACACGCAGCAAGGTTTGGGTGCAATGCTTCACTTAGTTTCAGCGCAGTACTACCCATGGTTCGCTAGTTCCAGCCGATGATCGCAGGTTTCACCGCAATGCATAGCCAATAATGTTGCAGGCTTTCTCCCTGCAATAACACTTACACACGTGATATAAGTGAAATGCTCCTGAATCACCTCATTCACGTGTATTTAGTAATCAAAATCCTTCACAGGTGCTACAAATTAATTCAATTGAAAGCCAACGTGAATAAAATTCTACAAACATGGGTGATCCCCAAAAAGAGGGCATATTATCATTTCCTAATTTGTTTTCACTGCATAAGTCATTAACATTTATTCACGAAAAATCATCGATCTGTTTGCCTACGTTTGAAACAGTAATGCATATTAAAATACGAATACATATCCTCAATCAGGGCTATATTGTGACCTCGTCTCATCCAAGAATGCTTGCATAAAAATAGATCTCTCGTTCCAAGATCTGTGAAAAGATCAATACGAGCGGAGATACGATTGTAGGGGGATCTATTTTCTGGTGCACCGGTTCTATTCATATCTCGTCCTTCCATTTCTACTTCCACCGGTCCCGATATGTTCTATCGATCTGGTGTGAATGAACGCAAGATGAATCTCCGGGTAATTAACACTGCTCATGCCACGGTGAGAATATGTCGCCGTCTTTTACACTTCGTCCAGTTGGACTTTTTGTGTGGATCATGGATTGATGAACTGTGACAATACCTGATATTGATCAAATGTGAACGAACGCAAGATCCGCTAGCAATGAACCCTTTTGTTGCCAGATAAGCATATCTGGTCATCATTTCCTGTATCTTTGTAAAATATGTTCCGTGATTACGATAATCATACTGCTGGATAAGTTTATTTAATCATGATTTCATTTATCTCTAAAAAATAGGGTCCAAGATTATTATCGTTGTTAACATTTTATTGCGTGGGTTTTGAAGGGGGTTTATAAATGATAATTCTTGCTGCAACGTAATAATGATAACGTTAAAATAACAGCAATGACAAGACAATGCCCTGTAAGATTTCGCTGTATAATGTATCTGTGTCATAACATTATACAATTATTGACTTCAATTGAGGTGAATCCAATGGTTTATTGACCTCGGAACAGTTATGTTCACCGAGGCGACAGCCGAGGTCAATAAACCATTGGATTCACCGATAACTGAAGTCAACAACAGTTTTATTATATAATTTATGAAAGTTTCAATTATTTTGAAACTATTCAATTATTTTAAGGTTTTTTGGAAGCAACTCTTTACGGCGCTTCTCGTAGTGGCGATCTATTTTTAGCTCCAGGTCATCGGATTGTTATGTTAACCTCGCGTGACGTTTCCCGCAGGCAACATCAGTAGTATGTTCACAAGGCGAGCGCCCGCGCTAGCAGCTCGCGCGAGCGCCCGCGTGTTTCCTGAACGAATGCGAGCGCTCGCTAGAAAGTTGATTTCCGGTAGTTTATAATGAAAGATAGAAACTTGATTTCCGGTAGTTTATAATGAAAACTTATTGGGATTACTGTAGGGCAGATTTTGCAAACTGATAAGTATGCTTGGACATGAGGAATGTGAATAAACAACCAGTAGTCATTGTCACATGCTGTGTATCCCATAAGTTTGTCATCAACTGAGAGTTATATTCAACATAGTCAAGCAATTATTAAACAATAATGACGAGCCTACGGAAGTGACCACTTAAACAAATAAAAAAGTAGACTTGGCATGTCTATAAGATAGCAAACAGTATCGGAACAGCTCAGTAAAGAATTATAAAATCCCCAAAGTGCTTAATAAGAATTTAATGGTATGAAGAAGGTTAAAAAACATTACCAAAAACCCAAACCATGTTAACCATTATGAAGAAAAAAATATTGACATTCAAAAAGTAAAAATGCTTTTAAAAAAAATGTACCTTTATTAGTAACTATATATTAGCATCAATAAGTAGTAATACATGTATCTTTTTTCCAAAGATAAACATAGACACGGAAAATCAGGTATACATATTTTATGAATGCTTCAATTAAATGCAGAGGGTAAAAGCCTCTTACCTCTTATTCTACCTAGTTATCTATTTATTATTGTATTTGAAATATTAGACATGTTAGTTGAAATCCTGATATTAAGGGTATAAGTCTTGAAAAAAACAAGTTTAAATTGAAAACAACTTGTTCAAATATATACTTATGATAATCTTTCTTAGATGGATATGTTAAGAATATACATTGAATGAACATTACAAGGCCGAAGGAACATAAGCAGAACAAAAGCCATATGGATTGGCACAACCTTAGGTAGTAAGAACACTTTACTTAATGATTTGTATTTAGAGTAGCAGGGTAGGAATATTGTGCAATACTTGGAATAACTCTAGTCTCTGGATTCTCATAATGATTAGTTCTTGGCACAAGCAAATGTTAAATACACATGTACATGTAATCTAGTCACTTCCTGGATGACTAAGAAGAAATGTGACTAATTGGGAAAATCTATGTTATTTAAACTAAAGCAAACTCTACCCTAATATACATCTCTTTTGCTCTTTTAACATTCTCAGCTAAGTGTCATTTTCACTTACATCTGATGAGCTACGGGCCTGCATTAAACTGACAAATTTAAAGTGTTCTATTTGTCTTTTCCCAATCATGTGAATGAATTTGCTTATAATCAACACTATATCCAAGATCCTTGCATACAAATATAATAATAATAATACTTTATTACCCCGAAGGGAATTCATGTTGTATCATTACAGAGCTGATGTACAATAAAAAATAAACAACATAGTTACGAGGAATACAAAGAACAATCACAATCATGCGTGTAAATTAAGGAGCATTTAAAAAGCGAACGCTGCAAGCAATGAAAGTATTTTTACCCCTATTGGTTTTAAAACATGGCAGTAAGTATCTTCTTCCAGAAGGAAGTTTAACATTGTGCAATACATGATCTGGATCGGACAAAATTTTCAAAGATAATTTCAATACTCTTTTTTCATGAAGATAAGATAGATTTACAAGTGAAACCCCGGCAATTTTACCAGCAATATGAACCACTTTTTCTAAGCGTGATTTGTTTACCAAAGACAATGAACCATACCAACATTGGAAGGAAAACGTTAATATGCTTTCAATGAAACAATGATAAAAGAGGGATAGTACACGTTCATTGACATTAAAAGATCGCAGCTTGCGCAAGAAATGTAATCTTTGTTGGCATTTTTTTAAAACGGCATCAGTATTGGCATTCCAATTTAATTTACTATCAATTATTGTGCCAAGGTATTTATATTCATCCACAATTTCAACATTTGAACCATTTATACATTTATACAATTGTTCCTGAAATTGATAATAAGTTCTTTTGTTTTTTTAACATTCAACATTAAGAAATTGTTTTCACACCATGTCACAAAATATATCTGGATATCTCGAGACAATCTGGATCTCAATTTTGGGAAAACATTGTTCTAAGTCTTTTTAGGTCGAGAATAGATAAGGGAGACCGTGGCAGGCACGGCCCCGGGGCATGTTCGTCTTTTCGTCTTTTCGCTGTAATTATTGTTCGTGGCCATAATAACTTAAATTGGTTATTCCTTAAAGGGGCAGTAGCACGTTTTTAGGGGGAATATAAGGTGATGTCATGAAAATGAAAATTAATGGTTCCAAATGAAAGACAATGTATTTAAACTAAATGGAGCAGTAATAATTCAAATATATATAAAGTTCAGCCATGCGATTCCTTTTTCTTACACAAAATGAATTAAAGGTGTTCACACAAAAATGGCCGCCAATGGATTTTGTGTAAATCTTCATACTTTGTCCTCTGACTATGGGTGATTGACTTGTGTGATGAGATTTTTTACACTGTCAAAATAATACATTTAACATTAACTTACAATTATCAGTGAACATTTTAAAATATATAATTATCAAAAAACGTGCTACTGCCCCTTTAAAGACAACATGATCTTACTCCAAAACTGACTTTAAAATGGTGACAGTTCAACAGGTTCTTTACAAACTGGGGAAGAAAACCCGTTTTTCATTTAGTTGAGTTAAATATTCGACTTCAGTTCACTATGTTTTGGACAAATATTGACTATGTTTAGGAATATGTTCTTAAGTGGGCATACACCAACATGCCGAGACGTATATGTAACCAACAAGTTATTTTGGTTCGAGGTCTGTGTATTTTCGCAGTATAGAAAAAAGAACAACCATGGTTTGTGGGGTATATTCGGTCATTACAGGCGGGGCACATTCGGCCGTGAGGACGGTCAAAAATGTTTTAAGGTCCTCCTCGAAACAATTTTTCTAAAGGTCATCCTCCTCAAAGGGACCCTCTTGAAGGTCCTTGAATAGTAGGCTTCTCTTACGAATTGTCTGGATCGTTATAAAATATGATTTTTTAAAGAAATGTAGTATTTTTCTGTCCAAAATATTGAATGATATGAGTAGCGTCTTATCTCTCATTAATTGTTGTAGCCTGAACATGTTCTGATTGTTCCCAAGGATGGCCGAGCCTGCCCCTGAGGGAAACCGAACTTACCCCGATGCGGGGCATGTTCGGTTTTTTAACTCGTTGTCTATAAAGCATAGTTATTGGCAAACTAGTTACGTTAGGCACTTTCGACAATTATTGCAATAAATTTAAGATAAGGTTCAATATAATGCGAAAAAACAACTCAGTATCTACATGATAGTGAAAAGGGGACGTACCGGCCCCGGTCTCCCCTACTGAACTTCCAGACAGGACATAAGTTTTTACGAAACTTTGTAAATACTTAATCTTATTCAAACCAGTTTCATACATACGTTGCAAATTAGTTTGAAATCAAATAATTTAATGATATGATTAGAATATTTGATCTTTCGAACCCTTGTTTCTCACACTGGACTCTAATGAGTTTGATGATGTCTCATTCATTCAGTTTTTTCGTAAATCAAAAGAGTTAACTTGCTCTCCCGGCCATTTGCTTAATTCATTGTAATAGTCATACTCCTGTCAAAATGATGCCTAATATGTATTGTTTTTTGCTTTTAATTCAGTGTGAACGTCCCTTAAAAACGATCGAATACAAGGCCATGTTTCCGTTTAGAAGCCCTGAGCTTGCTTTCGGACAAACCCGGTACAGTTTGAGTATTGTTTTTAAACATGACAAAACTGGAATGATATATTATGTTTTAGTTACATATACTTAGGGGAAATGATGAAATGTAGACGTGATTTTCCTTTACACAGAAAACCTTTTATAAAGAAAGTTTGATAACAATGAAATGTGCATATCATAAAATTACCTAAGATGATATGTGTTTTTTGTAAAAGATTACCTGGCATGATTATGATATTTTCTAGACTTTTGTCTTGCCTCTAATACCACTTAGATAATAACAGCGTGACATGCCAAATCATAGTTGTAACTTTGAAAGTTAGGTAGAATAACAGGTTAAAAAAGCTTTTACTGGAAGAAACAATTTACATTCAGCTTTACATTGAAGCATTCATAAAATATGGATACCTAATTTTTCAACCTTATATGTATGTACATTGTATATGTATAGCATAATTGCTGCATTGATATATAAGTAGATCCTTATTATCGTGCAAACTTAATTATTTTGATGTTTTTAGAACACGCTAATGGCGTGAACACTGCCTTTCTCAGTTATATGAAGGCATTGAAATGACAACTGACTCCCAGACTCCAGCAATTTGTGTTTCAATTTTTCAATAGTAAGACATGGACGTGCGCAGAAGCCTCACTCACATACACCCAACTACGCATGTCAATCATAGCAACCATTGTATCCTATATTTGAGCTAACAACATGATACTTGACACTCAATTTCTCTATTTTGATATAGGATGATGAAAACAAAAGACTCTTGGCTTGAGAGTCGCCTGCCTCAAATATTCACGTATGTTGGAGACAGTTTGAAACAAATAGAAGCCTGAAGTTCAATAAATTACTATATTCACTGTATTGAAGATTAATTTTATTTAAATATTTATTGTGAACTGGATCTATATCATGGTGTTACAAAAAGTTAATCACCCCGTCATTGTAGGCCTACAGTTCTGTCAATAAGGAGGCCAACAACTAATCTACATGGTTCTTTAATTTTTTTCTTGGACAGAAAAATAATATGAATAATGTTTAGAAGTAACTTTCCTAATATAAATAAAACTATAGGTACAATTGTGATAATTCATAGTGTATCGTCAATTGTATTTCAGGCATTTGCCCTATATACTGAATAATATGCAATTTTCTATCTACTGTCTAACTGTACTGTAACTATGAATGATACAATTCATTTAAATATTTTGAAAATTATTGCTCTTAAATCGGCACAGCACAGGCTGAAAGAATTCGTTAGGCTAATATCACATGTTTGCTAAGCAACACAATATCGCCATCTTTGTTCGCTAGCGAGTCAGCCAAAGACATAGCTCGCGAATGCACGCGAGTGCACGCGGGCGCCCGGGCGGGCAAAGTCGTTCAGGATCGAGCGCCCGCGAGCACCCGCGAGCTTTCGCGGGCGCTCGCCTATTATGAACGGACTACAGGTTTGATCATTGTCGGTGACCACCTTCCTCGACCAATCAGAAGACAGATCACTCGTCCATCATATAATAATACATGTTGTCTGACGTCATATGACGTCTCTATTACGTCAACATGTAAGCGGCGTGGCCTGAAAGGTGATATGTCACCGATTTTCTTTGATTGTTGACGATCAGCAACAGTAAGCGCCATTCGGAATTTTTAAATTTCGATCTATACGATGTACAAGGAAGGTATTCGACGGGAAATGTCAATTATTGTTTTATATTCGCACGTCATCAGTCAAAGTCTGACCAACAAACACGTAGTATGGGGTTGTAGCTCAGTTGGTGGAGGGTCCGCTTTTCACCCAAGAGGTAGGAGTTCTGATCGGGTCATATCAAAGACGTTACACGTTGCTTTCTTGCTTGACGCTCAGAATAAAAAGGATTGAATATCGCTTGAATTGGCACTGTTGCTAACATGTTTCACTCAAAACTTAAACAGCGCGACATTCTTGCATTTTCTTTCAAAATCTTTCATATCAATTAATTCATTAAAAGCTAATAATATCGACAAAGTCACTTGAATTTGAAGTTACACAAGAATCTCACTTTTTTACAATATATATATAGATTCACGCCAAATCAAAACGAAATGTATAAAGACAATAGGCCCATGGACAAAATAAATACATTACTTTGCGAAATAAAACATAAAGAATTGACACTTGTACAATTTTACAAATTGTGCAAAGTTATAGATTATGGAATCATTTGTACTTGATAATTTGCTATTTAGTTCATTTAAAGTCGTTGGTAGAGAAATTGACATGTTCGCACTTGATGACCATTCTTGTACGCTGCCGCGACCATGAACTGAACGATTTGCACGTGCAATCCGAGAGCTTCGTGTCTGTCGCTGTTTTATAAGTTGATACATTTGATGCGTAAGGACAAGAAAACGTAATTTGTTTCTGTTTCCGCCCGCGTCAGTTTTAAACCCCCGCGTCAAGCCTTTTTTCATGACGTTAACAAGTGAAAATAATGGAACTCTATTCTCGTAGAATAGTATTATTGACTTCTAAATTGCAACTCGTTATGTTCATGTAAACCTTTAATGTTCATTAAAAAAACAAAATGTTGTAAAATAAAACACCCGCGTCATCGCAATTGTTTTGTCTGTCTTTAAAGACTAGAAACAATTATCAACAGAGATGTCGTTGTATACGCGAGTGTTGATTCAAAGATAATAGTGTTTTTGTTGATTTGAAAGGTTATAAGATACTAGTATGTAAAATATTTGTCTAATGTGAGTAGAAAAGAAGTACAAACTGTCTCGAAGTTTAAGTTAAAACATGATGAATAGTTGTGCTCTATGGCCCGAAAAGACATCCGTAGTTTTCAATAGTTTTAAATTGGTCAAGTTTTTTAAAGTATTCATTTGTTCACCGATTTAGTTAAATTAAGAATTGTTTTCATCATATGGAAACGATACATATGTGCCAAAGTCAAGATAGTGATATTAATTTTGTTAATTTTATCTATTCGATATGAGATATCAATTCCCTTGGGTTTAAAGTATGACAATGACATTTAGGAAATAATGATCTACAAACCTCACGATCAAATTCCTTATTCGGAGGTTCTATTTACTGACTTAGTTTCAGGAGCCGAGGTGTTCAAGTTAGATGAACCCTCGCGCACGTGAATCATGAACGCCGAGGCCGTTTTCATGACCACATGAATAAGTTTTTCCGTGAATTGTTCTTACTATATTATTATTTTATTTAAAAAACATTGGTACCAAATGTATATATGCATATCAAATTAAAACATTTTGTGAACTGTTCTCATATCAATATGGGCATACCATCTTTTATGGTAGCTTGTACGGTTTTGCACGGATTGCACGTGCAGCACGAGAGGCTCATGCCAATTTTCCTCAAATAAGATTCAATGTTTCATATTCTCATTATATCTAAGAAAGATATAAATTGCCCCACTTGTCGGCAATATCAAAACTGATGTCATGTTGAAATTGGATTGAAATAGCGTTGAGCTAGTGTTTAAGCACGCGAATCGAAGAGCTAGTAATTTTGACGGAGTGCAATGAACTTATTTGACTCCATTCTTTCCCCACAAAGTCAGCTCAGTCATACTTGAGTTAGCCTCTGTTCTATTACGGCTAATGCATGGGACAGAAAGGTAGAAATCTGATATGAGTCAATCGAAGTTAGTTGTGCAATCAGCGACGCCGTTTCAAAAGTGGTCATTTGCAAAGCTCGACTATTCCCGTGTGGTTCGGCAAAGCTTTCGTTGAAATTTAACAACCAGGGGAGATAATTCTTCCTTCTACAAAACGTCGCTTTTTACCTTCTCATTAGTTTTATTTGATAAATTATAAAAATAATATTTATCATAAAACAAATAACAATTTACACAATTATAAAACAGTATGTTTCTAATGAAAAACCCTATCCATATCTGATTTTCAAATATTTTCCCTCTCACACTGTTAATGAAAAATAAACCTAAAGGCATGATGCTTTTGCAAGTCACTATACGATCGTTGAGAATTCCCCAAGTCGTGGATATCCAAAAGGTGTTTTCATTGGCTGCAAATAAGGGAGATTTTTCAAGTTACAACTTTTTGCCGCTAGGGCAATCTGCCGGAACTCCAGGAACTTGGCGTAATAGAACAGAGGCTAACTCGGGTATGACTGAGCTGCCTCTGTGGGGAGAGAATGATTTGACTCTGACTCGAGTGAATAATGAAGAATTGACGTTCTGGTTGACAATTAATGGAATTAAAAAAATTATAATGATGGGTTGAATACTGTTTGGTCAAGTTATGTCGCGATTTTAGAAAAATATGATTAGTGATTTACTAATGATTTATCAAATGGATGAACAATTTTGTTGTTGCATAGAATGACGAATAAGATAAGAAAAGATACGATAAAGTTTATAATCCCTGCGGGGAAATTTGTTTTATATTCAAAGAGCTTTGCATAAGTAATATTTAAAAAAACACAATTAAATAGATATATAAAATATGTACAAAAAAATACATTTGCTCTAGAAACAATAATCTTAAGCATTTTAAATGGACAGACAGTTGATGAATGATTGATGAAGGAATGAATGAGCGAGTAACGAATGAACATATTGGTCAATGAGAAGACTTGTTATGCATTGAATGATGACTGTGCGATAATAGATTGATCCTGGTTGAAAAGATGATGGGTATCGACAGTGTTTAAAATATTGCCCGTCATCCAGTGCTTGAACTGGCTACTTTTTTGCCAGGACTGGTTACCTTTTGGTCAGGACTGGTAAATTTTTGGTCAGGACTGGTAACTTTTTGGTCAGGACTGGTAACTTTTCAAATCACAACGGTGAACAAGTAACAACTAATTAATACAAGATATGATGATTATTGTAGATGACATAATGATTGGCTCAGTAATCTAACAACAATGAATGAACTCAGTGGTAAATGAGAAGACGTGTTATCAATTTAACGATGACTATGAATAATTGAGCATGGTGGAAATGGTTGTAGGTGTAGATGGGATAATGATTTGTTGAGGAATCAACACGTACAATGATATATGAGCAAGAAAGTAATGATTGGTGATATGTTTGGGCATGTAATGGACTGAATGATTAGCGGGTGTAAAA